>OY970818.1:2500-2402500 GCA_963853775.1 Xanthia togata | reverse complement strand
GGGACCCAAGCAACAGCTGACCACGCAGCTCAACCAGCTGTCACACGATTATGATAGGTATGTAGTGTGGAATCAAAGAAAAACAGTGTTAGCCAGTGTTAAATTCAAATTTAGCAAAGTTGCCAAACTCAAACCATTTATTTCAATTAAACGATTTACAGGCACTTTTTAACTGTAAAAGAGTCAGTCAGTTAGTCAGAAAGTTGAAGCTAGTTGCCCATTCCAAAACGTAGATCTCTATGGAGAAGAACGGGCAAGAAACTCCAAGGACACTCTTATAAATATAGAAATTAAAAAATCCTGCGTACAGTACTCTTGTTGCTTCTATATGTGAGAACAATGTAAGAAAAAAAACAAAAAGGATTAAAAATAAGCCCTGGCAGATAAGAGATGACCAGTCTCAACTGACGGCGCCCGTTCACGAACATGACGCGTGCTGAAAAAGCTATCCAAATATAATTCAATTGTATTTTTTTCTGTTTCCAGCCTGGTAGCCGCCGCTAAAGACCGCAAAGCGAGACTAGAAGACGCGAGAAATCTATTCCAGTTCTTAGAAGACCATGATGAGGAAGAAGGTCAGTTACTGAGAAAATTATTTTGGAGACTTGGAGATCATCATCATCATCATTTCAGCCGAAAGACGTCCACAGCTGGACACATAGGCCTCCCCCAAGCGCCGCCACTTCGAGCGGTTCTGTGCCTCCCGCATCCAGCGGGTTCCTGCGGACTTCACCAGGGGCCCAAGTCTGCTATTTTTATAAATTCGTCATTCCAACACGATCCCATTGTCATTTTGCTAAAAGTTCGTAATCTGCTAAATTCATAGTGGTCGATCATTGGTTGATCATTGTATTCCACAAACACGATACTCGTAACGAATTAAAAGAAATGACTGCACAATGACGTTCTCATGGTAGGTCACTGATCAAAGGAACTGTCAACATTTTAGCAGATTACCGCCTAAGACAGTCATTCATTTTTCATTATGTACGAGATTACCAATAGATGCCATTTCTTTCAATGGAGTGTCAGTGGCTGACCATTGGAAAGTCATAATGACGCCAATATGTCAAACTTGTCAATATCAACAATTATGTAATATGATAGACCATTCTGACACTATTGTAATAGCAGACTTGAGGCCCTGGTCACCGGTGCACCTTGTTGGAGGCCTAAACTTAGAAGATATTTAAACATAATTGATGAACTTAATATCTTAAGTCTCAACCTTAACTGAGCACATTTTAATCGCAAAATGGCTTTGGCACATGCAATAATAACACAAGTTGCAAATATTCGGAGCATAACATCATTGAAAATTTGTTTCAGATACATGTGCCGATACAAGTCGCTATACATTCCTTGCGACTTGTGCCTAGTGCAGAGTTAAAATAATCTCTTATTAAGCCGTTAATGTCGGCGTGCAAATTTTAGATATTTAGATATTATTTTAAGAAATTAATTAATTAGCTTGAATAATGCGATAAAAAAAAATTGGTAACAATTAATTCATAAATGTCTATACTAAAAACTAAAATTCACAACTTATAATCTAAAAACTCAAGTACACTATAAAAGTATTTAGCAATGATTAGTTTTGTTATAAATTTTTAAGCGTAATATAACAAAACTGACTGACGGATCCCGTGCGGCGGCGTAATAACTTCCGCACGGGTCGATCCGTCAGGTTAAGCTACGCTTGCCAGGGTTGGTCTGTGGATGGGTGACCATCTTGACGTACCGAGACTCCTCCGTGCCTCGGAGAGCACGTTAAGCCGTTGGTCCCGGCTGCCATTCGTGGATCTTTGACAGTCGTTACGGGTCGTCAGAAGCCCGAAAGTCTGACAACCAGTCTTACCGAGGGGTATCGTATTACCCAATTACTGGGTTGTGGAGGTCAGATAGGCAGTCGCTCCATATAAAATGCTGGTATTCAGCTGCATCCGGTTAGACTGGAAGTTGACCCCAACGTAATTGGGAAAAGGGTAGGCAGATGATATTACGCTTAAATTTTTTAAATGGAAGTTTCTTTATTGTCCTCGGAATTTTATTATACAATTTGATGCACATAATAAAATGCACGTTACACAATTTTACCCGCGGCCTTTGGATTTATTTCCACAAACTCGAATTCCTCGTATTTGTTTGAAATCTATAGTTTCCTGTAAAACGAATCGCGAAAGCTCCAAAAAAATAATGAATAAATACAAAGTTTTTCCGAAACTGTGTAGACAATGTGCCGCTACAATACTCAAATAAATTTTACGCACAGGTAGAGCTAGGGGCTAGTAATCATAAAAATTATAACAAGATAAACTAATTTGTAAATAGTTTTTCGTAGTAATTTTTTCAAGACATCGCCAAGCGGCTGGTCGACTGGCCTATTCTTTGGCCAAAGAATCAGCATTGCCATTCAACGTGGCAAAGCTGCCAGCCTTTTCGGCACTTTTGCCGTTGCTAGCGATGCGGATGAATTTTTTGATGCACTATAATTAATGCCTCCCCCCCGCCCCTTTTTTGTATATTATATACTTCTACATAGTTTTTTTTTTTTTTAACGTAGTGCCACACTAGGAATTTCTCCTGTATTATGGGAGCGTTTACAAACATTTAAACTCACATACACAAACAGCCAGACGCAGAACAACTACTTGTAGGTCATACAAATATTTGTTCCTTAACCACCGTGTCGTATTGTATCACTCTTTGAAATGTATTATATAATGAGCACAATTCTCCCGTACAGGCTGGGTAACAGAGAAGCAACGCATCTGCCGCACCGACGTGGCGGCGAAGGAGCTCCGCGCCGTGCTCGCGCTGCGACAGAAGCACACTGCGTTGCTACACGAGTTGAGAGCCAGAGACCACGTGTCGCAGAGACATCGCTCTAAAGGACAGAGGTACTAATTTTTTATCTATTACTACCTTTACCTGGCCCGGCTTCGCACAGCACCAAGTACTCATATGTATATACGGTGCACCTGCCTACCCACTTATCTATACTATATAAATACTGTAAAAAAAAAAAAATGCTATAAAAATGACACAAAAAAAAAAACAAGTTTAGGGAAAATATGCGTCACATCTAAAACTCCAAAAAAAAAAACATATATTCCTTAAACTTGTTTTTTTTTTTGCGTCATTTTTATCGCTATTTAAAAAAAAAAAAAAACGAAACGAAAATTCATTGTTTTCATTGAATAAAATACGCTTTTTAGAGGGGAAAAGGTATAAAAAATATGATTATTGAAAATAAAAGAGTTATTAAGTATTTAATATTCAGTTTTATAGTACCAAAATTATTAAAAAATTGGCAAATTTTCAACAGGTTAAGTAATGACTTGTAGACACCCGCTAAACGCCGCCGCCTGTAAAAAAATAGGCCAATATTTTCCTTTTTTCCTGATAATTTCTACATAAATAGACTCAGTTTGATACCTAACAACACCCTCACGGAACGGACAGGGTTTTTGTTACACGTTGTATATAAACTTTTATTTGACAGCTATACAATAAGCAATTATCACGAGTGCTACAAATGTTTTATACAAAAACGAAAATATAACTTTTTGTTTTTTCTTTACAGCCTCATCGACGCGAAACACCCGAAATCAGCTGAGATCGAGCGTCGGCTCACATCTCTGAACAAGCAGTGGCAGATCTTGAGAGAACTGGCTGCAGCCAGGGAGAAGCAGCTCGCTGATGCTGCTGAAGCTCATCAGGTAGATTTGTGGTTCCTTTACACTTAGCTTTATTGGGTAGGAGATGTCGTGGCGAGCTGTCTTACTGCGTGGTATCGTATACATTCACGAGCATCAATATGTATATGAAGGCACAGGATCAGATATATTGTAAAATAAAAGAGGTTCTTTAAATAATAAGAATTTAGATTTTCTTATAAATTATTTAATCAATTAATTTTACACGAAACTACACTTAATCAGTTTCAAGACACAAATAGCCATGACACCCAGTAATAGCTTAGTTTACACAAAATAGTAACAATGTACAGAGAGGCAGAGTAACACTAATTGAAAGCAATACAACCTGTGCACCGGGCAACGCCTCAAGGTAGAATGCCATTTCGCCGCCGTGCGGACTCTTTTATACGGTTGTATTGTAGGTGGGGCAACGACGTAGCGCGCTACGACGTAGCGATCACTAACTCCGCCCAGCAGCGAGGAGGTGGGAGAATGTCGTAGCGCGCTACGGCGCCATAGTGCTACAGCGTAGCCCGATGCACGTGCTGTTTACAATGTGACGCCGACATATACACTTAGCAACTTTTAAAAGTGATTTTCTCCTCCTGTGTTGATTGCAATAGGGATGATGACTAAATAATGTTTTTTGTCCGTCATGGAGACTATGAAAAAATAACGTACAGGTATTTTTTCTTTTTTTACGATATCAAAAGATTACGGCGATACATTAGTTATAATGTGCCATGACGTCACGAGTATGTAGATTTTATACATACTTGTGACGTGTCAACCCCCACTCCTCAACTTTAATGCGTTGTATCTAAGTCATCTTTTATTAATATGATAAAGCAAAAAATACGTGTCTAATATTTTTTTATTATCTGTCTGACGGACTAAATAGTTTTTTTTTTTTTACCCAGGCATCATCCCTATTTTGTGTTATTACAAACATAGTATATTGGAACCCATGCTATTATGGAATAGGTCGTATTTCAAAGTTGCAATCGTAATTCCCCGAGTAAATTGTTTTTGCATTTTGCCAAGTTTTTACATATTTATAGCTCGTGACTGTACTCATGTACCGACAAATATTGACAGCGGAGTCTTAGTAATAGGGTCCCGTTTCATCCTTTGGGTACGGAAACCAAAAAATACAGAAATAACGCTAAGCGAAAACGATGTTATAGCGCGGACGGGCGATGGGATGCGACGCAGTGGACGCTGCCGAAGTTACGGGCAGATGCTAGTCACCAATATTTGCTGTTGAGCTGTCTTACCGCGTGGTATCGTGTACTCATGTTACCCCGGTATCTTTTTACGGTTCCGTACCCAAAGGGTGAAACGGGACCCTATTACTAAGACTCCGCTGTCCGTCTGTCACCAGGCTGTATCTCATGAACCGAGATAGTTAGACATTTGAAATTTTCACAGATGATGTGTTTCTGTTGCCGCTATAATAACAAATACTTAAAACAGAATAAAATAAATAATTAAGGGGGGCTCTCATACAACAGACATGTTTTTTTTTTTTTGCCGTTTTTGTAGATAATGTTACGGAATCCTTCTTGCGCGAGTCCGAATCGTACTTGGCCGATTTTTTTAAATGTTAAGTTCCTTCTATCTTGTACACACGTAACCGTGTACATCAAGCTATACATTTCCAGTTTATGCTGACCTTATATGATAAAGGATTTCCGTACAATGCGAGGTCAGCTTATACTGGAAAAGTACAGCTGACAGCTTGATGTGTAGCCGTGCGTACAGACGCCAGCAGGTCAACTTACCCGAAACTGTCAAATTTTCCCAATCAGCTTTGAAACTTATAAAGTTGATAATCTATTATAGAAAGGAGGATGCAAACCTCCAATAGCTACGATACATCGTTGGATAGGTATTTTTGAGCTGAACAAAAGTTACTATGGCACCAAGTTCTAAATCTTAGTCCATTCAGAGTTATGCACGATTATCTTATCTTATCTTATCTGACCTCCACAACCCAGACTAGTTGTCAGACTTTCGGGCTTCTGACGACCCGTAACGGTATGTAAAGATGGTCACCCATCCACGGACCACCCTGGCAAGTGGAGCCTAACCTGATCGATCGACCAAGACCCGACATCGATAGTGCATTGTATTAAGAGGGAACAGGGGCTGCGAGGAATTTGAAAAATAGGTATTTGAAGAAACTATTGCCGTCACGCTGCGCCCGAAAAACCGAGTTAAACCCCGTAAAGTGCGATAGGGACAACTGCAGCTCAGACCGATTATATCACAAAATTTTTGACGAAAACGACGTTTGGCATTCTCCTTTTTTCTCCTCGAAAACTAAGCCGATTTAATATTTTTTTACATTAAAATATTAAGAAAGAGTATGTCTAGGTTCCTATTATTTTCTTTTATGCTAAAAACTTTTCCGAATTAGTCTGGTAGTCCTCTAATCACGGCGGTAAAAATGGGGCATTTTTGTAATTTTTGGAGGGTCATAGTTTCCTTACTTATTAATTGCTGAAAAAAAGGAAATGACAGGGACATGCCTATAGAAACCCTGATTTTATTATACAAAAAAAATGACAGCTCTAGAGGCATTATTCAGGAAGAAAAACGGGGAATACGTTTGTATGGAGAATCGCGGGCCCTGTTCCCTCTTAAGGAAAACCATTATTTTTGGCAATTGTGAAACTGTCATGTTTAATAATGTATGAACTGAACGGACTGAGATTTGGAACTTGGTGTCATAGTAACTTTTGTTCAGGTCAAAAATACTTATCTAACGATGTATCGCACGTAGTTATTGGAGGGTGGGACCAGAGTTCACACAAATCCTGGCATCGTTCTTTGTCAGATTGCAGTAGGTTGATGTGCTGGCGTCTGTACTTCACTGATTTTTTAGGGTTCCGTACCCGAAGGGTGCCAAACGGAACCCTATTACTTAGCCTCCGCTGTCTGTCTGTCAAAGTCAAAGTCAAAGTCAAATAATTTATTTCAATTAGGCACAAAAAAGGCACTTTTGAACGTCAAACTTTACAAAAAATAATAAAACTGATTCTAGTCGCCCATTCCAAAAGGTAGTTTTCGTATGGAGAAGAATGGGCAAGAAACTCCACCGTTACTCTTTTAAAAAAATCATTATATCTTGTATACACTTATTATATAATTATATGTGAAGACAATGCACCTAGAATAAGATTACTATACCACGATAGGTAAAAAGAACGAAAAATGAAGGAATGACATAATTATGTGATAGATGCATGGTGCTCACATACTTACAAACATTGTAAAATTATACTATATTTCTAACATTATAATAAGTAATACTAATAAGTCAGTGTGTGAGTTCAAGTAATCACAAAAAATAAAATAAAATCAACGGGCTGTATCTTATGAACCGTAATAGATAGACGGTTGAAATATTCACAGTTTTTGTATTTATAGTCGACTCGCACTTGGGTGGTTTTTAAATAGTAGATTTTACATCAAGTGTACAAAACGAACCATGTCGAGGACTGATAGTAATGTCGTGTAAACTCTGCTTTTCACTTCGATTGTGAGGAAATAAAATAGTAGTATACCATAATCATAACATTTCTTTAATTAAAATTCAAAGTAAAATTAAACGACATTGATATTAGGCTTGGGCTGCAGACCTATAAAGCCTATTATTGAAATTAATTTTGTAATAATAATTTTCTTAAATTAATTAAATAAGCTACCGTACTTGAATTTAAATTTTAATATCTTTTATGCCTTAAAAAACACATAAGGCCAATAAATTAAAGTAAATATTATAAAATAATGACTTTTAACTATGAACTTCTTATTGTTTGGCTCACGTTTTTTTGCCTTAATATAGATACATTTATGAGTAGATACGTTAATGCTCTAGTGCATAAAATTCGATTTTGTGCAGCCTATATTCTGCACAAATAAGCACTTTCAGAGCATGAGAAGTGAAAATTATATTATTAACCCCATCTTTGTTTCCGTCAGTTCTACGGCGACGCAAACGAATCCGAGTCCTGGATGAAAGAGAAGCGCCCCCTGGTGGCGACCGACGACTGCGGCCGCGACGCGCCCGCCGCCGGCGCGCTGCTGGCGCGGCACCGCGCCACGCACGGGGAGATCCAGGCGTACCGTGCGGAGCTGGACACGTTAAGTGCGCACGCGGCCAGGCTGAACGCTGCTGGGATCACGAGCTTACAGGTACGTAAAAAAGAATTGGGACTCGGGTTGAGTACGAAAAATTTTCGAAGTACTATCCAAGAACTTCATATGTAAGCAGTTTGAAAGCAAAATCCCGTGAACACGATGACCACATCTGTTACCGCCCCGGTTCTATAGCGGCCGAGCGCTGCAAGCAGAAATAATCCTTACGGTGTATAGATATCGCAGTAGAGAGCAGAGAAAAGTAGGTACCTAATTAAAATTGAGGTCTATCTGAGTTCGAAGCTATTCGAGGAACACCAAAGCTAGTCAGCTACTCCGACAATACTGCGTGATTGAAACTACTGTGTAGTCTTTGGATCCACTCATCTTAACATAACCAAACCCAAACCCTTGCACTTGAAAAAAACCAAAAAAAAAAACAACGGGTTGCACTCCAAGAGTGCCGGCAGAAGTGAAAACTTGAATATTAACGTTGTGCATTTTCCGTCTTACGAATTTTCGATCAGGTCACGTGTCCTGACGCGAGTTTAACATTTTATACCCATCACAAAAAAGTGCACAACACCGCTAAAGAAGTCTTCACTTCAAAAAACTTCAGAGAAACAGTCTGTTGTTTTTTTTGTGTAAAAACTTTTTAGTCGTGTTACCTACCCCACACGAATTCGAATACCACTACCTCCTATGTAAATAACAGTGTCATGAACTTATAACATCATCCATATATACTATGTGGGAAATATACATATTATTGAAGCTAACTCAACTCAAACTCAAAGCATTTATTTCAATTAAACAACAGGCACTTTTGAATTGTCAAAAAGTCAGTCTGTTAGTCAGAAAGTTGAAGCTAGTGGCCCATTACAAAACTACCCAAGCAAAGTTAATAAAATTTATATGGGACCACCTCTGAAGTATGACCTACCAAACAAAAATGAATCATCAAAATCAATTCGCGGAGACATTGCGTGTCAAAAAAAAAACAATTCCTAATTAAATTCTGAGTTGAGCTGCACGATAACTGACAAATGCGTGCACTGACTCAAACTCAAACTCAAAGCATTTATTTCAATTAAACCATTTACAGGCACTTTTGAATTGTCAAGGAGTCAGTCAGTCAGAAATATGAAGCTAGTTGCCCATTCCAAAGCGTAGGTTCCTATGGAGAAGAACGGGCAAGAAACTCCACGGACACTCTTTTTAACTGGACTGGACAGGTCTTCTCAATCTGAATGGTTATTTCCTCAAAAGACCATTTCAGACATCAATCTACATCGTCTTCACATGATCTGACCAAGATTATGTCTGGACTTTAAAAGAGACTGTGACCTCTGAGTTTGTTTCGGCCTTTCTTCTCAGAGTAGTCAGATAGGAAACGCCGACCTCATCTAGTTTTTAAAATATGATTGACGTGTAAAAGTGTTTGTACAAACCTACTTGCAGAAATAAATCATTTATCATTTAATTAAAAAATGTGTCCGTTTGAGTCGCTGAATAAACATACAAACATGTTACTGACCAAAACTAATAAAACCATTTCTTCCCGTAGCTCCCAACGGAAGTAGAATCGACCCCAGCAATCGAAGAAGAGGAATGGGTGAACGAATCCAGGCTGGTGCCCACAGAGGTTTGGGAGGAAGAACCTGTGGAGAGACTGGAGCATAGGACTGTCACTGAGGAGAGAAGCGTGCCACAAGTAAGTTCAAAAATAATATCAGCCAAATAATATCAACTGTTCCACAGTAGCCATTTTCTATTTTGTTAAGTACCTGGGGCCCAAGTCTGCTATTTTTATAAATTCGTCATTCCAACACGATCCCATTGTCATTTTGCTAAAAGTTCGTAATCTGCTAAATTCATAATGGTCGATCATCGGTTGATCATTGTATTCCACAAACACGATACTCGTAATGAATTAAAAGAAATGACTGCACAATGACGTTCTCATGGTAGGTCACTGATCAAAGGAACTGTCAAAATTTTAGCAGATTATCGCCTAAGTCAGTCATTCATTTTTTATTATGTACGAGATTACCAATAGATGCCATTTCTTTCAATGGAGTGTCAGTGACTGACCATTGGAAAGTCATAATGACGCCAATATGTTAATAGATTACCAAACTTGTCAAAATCAACAATTATGAAATCAATGATAGACCATTCTGACACTTGTAATAGCAGACTTGAGGCGCTGGTATTTGTTGAAAGGCCTACACTCAACTGTCCTCCCATACCTATTAACACTGTTATTTGAGAATACAGTGTCCCTGAATTAAGTGCACAAACGAAAATGGGTGAAACTAGACCATTATCCATCAACAAAAAAATTGGAAAAAAAATCGTAATAATTACTATAGATTTTTTAACGGTTTTACTGCCTATCAAATTCCGCTGTTTTGAAAAAATAATAACTTTTTATTAATTGAGTGAATTTCGTTAAAATAAAACATTAATGATGGCTGATAATTGATGTTGCATGGAAAATACAAAGAAACCCTTTAAAACAGTCATTAAGTAAAAAAAACTCGTTTCTTTGAAGAAATATTGAAATTTTTATCAAAATTTATTTTTAGTTATTTTTAAAGATTCTTTTTAATTTATTTTTTGCATTCTATCCAGGGACAACTGTAATGTAAAGGCCAATTATTTTTAAAAGAGTTACCGTGGTGTTTCTTGTCGGCTCTTCTCTGTAGGAAAAAACCAAGTGAAACATGTCGGGTTTACCCCGAAAGTCGAAATTACCCCGAAGGCGCGCTTATAAATGTTTCACATCAAAAGTAAAATTGAAAGTAGTAAACCCGTTCTTAAAAACAAAAAATAAAAAAAATTGTCGATCGTGAGCTTGGACCCTGTTCCCGATACCGGCTGCAGAGACAGGAACCTCCTCACGATGTGAGCCGTATCGAGGAGTACTGCCTTTTGAATCAGGCTCTTGATCCAACTGCTCAACGAGAGCCTCGAGAGATGTTGGTCGAGGCTTTCGGCCATCAGAACATTGGCCGTTACGACAATCAGCACAAAGATAGCCGAGCTAACATTCCACATGCCAACGACCTCCTGTGCTAAGTCGAGTGGTATCATTGTTTTCAAATCATATCAATTTATTTGCCATAGGTACAATTTAGGTTTTAACATAAATGATAAAGATCCATAACACTTAGTCGTTGTTATATTATTAGATACATTTTTCCAAATACTACTGATGTCAGAGGGTAAATTCAAATTCATTTATTCATCAAATATAAGCCAACAGTTTACACCAAGTCGCTTATATCTATGCTAATTCTACAAATTTACATTAAAATTTTAATTAACTCTTCTTAAACTAAACAGCTCAACAGTTATGTCTGCATCATTTCTTCATATTTAAATAAATATACACTGTTAGATACCAGGCTCTATGGTTGTGTGATTGACACATTGTTTTTTTTTTCATCGGGATCCGTCTCGGGTGCGAACAGGAATAATAACAAAAAATAATCTATTTCATACACATGTTTAGCGATTAGATTATCATTTATTTTTCAATCTCTTATTAAATATGCCACTTACTGAGTAGACATTCTTTTCCCTTAACCATACTTTAAGACACCTTCCCCCCTAGCCAAGTTGCAAACGATAAACGTGAACGCTTAGTAATCTCCAATAGATTTTCAACTTTATACCTAAGAGCATAAAGTTGAAAATCTATTAAAGACTACTGAGCGTTAGCGACCGGAACGAACGAAAACACTATGTAATCTTCAATAGATTTTCAACTTTATATCCAATAACATAAAGTTGAAAATCTATTGAAGACTACTGAGAGTTTACGTTTATCGTTTGTGACTTGGCTAGGGGGGCTTTAAATTTATTAGCTGGTAAGATTTTAACACTGTCAGGTATAGCATTAAATATGCGACCACACATTGCATAGCTATTCTTACTATATAACTCCGGGTGCATTTTAACAAATTTATCGCGTTCAAAGATATACAGACTTAGTATCATGTACTTTTTGAAAAAGTTTTTTTTTGTACTCTTTTCAACTACAATGATACTACAATATAATATAATGTTTATGATCATATTTCATCAGCACATTAACCTCTGTTCCACTCCCACAGGTAAAAGCCCTCTACGCCTTCACAGGCCAGGGCATCTCCATGCAGAAGGGCGAGGTGATGTTCCTGATCAACAAGACCAACCCGGACTGGTGGTCAGTGCGCAAGGCTGATCGCACCGATGGCTTCGTGCCCGCTAACTATGTGCGGGAGATCGAACCTAGGGTTGTACCTGTAAGTAATATTTTGAGTTTTTGGCATACATATTTGACGCAGCGACAAACTAATCTAATTTAGGGTTTTAAAAATAATTAAGATAAGATAAAGATAAAAGATAATTTATTTTGCAAATATGGGTAACAGCAATTGATGACAAAAATGTTAGAGTTCAGCCATATTTTACCACGTAGGCATGCAAAAGATTTAACACATTAAACTTATAACTAAATAATTAAAAACAATTTTAAAATATTACAACTTACTTCTACACAGTGAAGTACAAAAAATAATAACTATATAATATTACACTAGCTTAAAAATTCTTTTTCAGTTAGGAACTCCTTTTCTCCATTTTTAAAATTAATATTGTAATATGCTTTCGCCACTAAAAAGCTTCGGAGTTTATTTTTAAACATTGGAAGCGGAAGCTCTTTCCAAGTCTTTGGCAATTTATTATAGATGACTGGAGCCATGCAGTAGACACTTTTGCGCATAAGTGCTGTCTTGGCTGACTCAAGACATAGCACACTATTATCGCGTCTATTGCGGGGTACTACATCTGATAGACGTCTAAAACGACTCGGATTTGTCTTTACAAACACAGCTACTTCTAATATGTAGAGACAGGGTAGTGTTAATAATTTATAATTTTTAAAGTACTGTTCACAACTGTCAGTGGGTTTAAGTTTAAACATCGCGCGAATGCATCTTTTTTGTACGTTGAAGGCGGTCTCTCTTTCAGTTGAGTTTCCCCAGAATATTATCCCATAGCGTAAATGTGATTCTACTATCCTGTAATTAAAATGGGTAGCAAAAATAATAGGTTGGCAGCTACAGTGAAGGAGCATTTTAACTATAAAATGAGGTTGTTTATAGAATTTATTGTTAAGCGAACATAAAATTAGACACTGGCACTCGCCGGCCGCTGCCCTCGCTCGGCTCGTGCGTTGTGTGCTCACAGTTCTAACCTAACCTAACCTACCTTTCAGTCATTTTTATTTACTACTTCATTTTTAGCCAAGGGGTTACGGCTACACTTAAGTCTAGCCGTCTAAAGATGAAAGAAATTCACATTAGCCTCTCCTCAAAAATAAACGCTTACAATTTGTGTTTATTTTATATGGAAGCCTATAGTTGCCTATAATACATTGTTTGTTATCCCCCTGTTAATATTAGTCGCCATGTCATTATTTATACTACCTCATTTGTTAGTCGCCTGGAAAATAATTTGCCTTTTTTTCAATACCAAATTTTTTCAGCCAGGTATGTGCCTACATCTGTATGGGCAAAATTCGCCAAGCACGGGCACTTTAATAGTGCGATTAAGTATACATAAAAAATAAAAAATAAACATTTATTATCAGACACAAAGATCCATAGCATGTTAGTAACAAAAATGACTTAAAAACCTATGTTAGTACAATCAATTTAGAAAAAACTTTGACACAAAAACAACACAAAACGAAAAAGCATCACTCAAGTAGGTAGGTTTAACGAGCTGAATGTATAACATGCAGCTTGTTAAATCTATCTAGTGCAGGCCCATCTAGTCTGTCCGCAAATACCCTAAGGATGCTGTTGGTGCTTCCCCTGACTGCGAAGTAGCGACGCAACTTTCTTACGCATTATCGCGAAATAATCGTCTTGTGCGCATCTGCGAACATGCCTGACGCACTACAATATGGTGGAAGCTTCAACATCATCCTGAAAGCGTTGTTGTATTGGATGCGCAAGGTAATATCCGCTTTTTGGGTATGATTAGCCCAGAGGCTGCTGGTGTAGAATGTAGGCAGTAAGCCTTGAAAAGTGTAATTTTAACTGGTACTGAACAACCAGCAAACCTTCGTGCCACCATATTTCCCCTCACAGCCAACGCCCTGCGCTCCCTTTCCATATCCAAATCGTCTTTTAGATCTTCCGTAACAATGTGAAAAATAAACTTGGAGTTTGACGTTTAGTACTCCGTGAGTGGAGTGAAAAATAAGCGTATAATTAGATAACCAAAACGAATTCTCATAAACTCGTACTGCTTAGGTTAAATCTCGTAGTTTTTGAAAGGTGACAAAACAATTTCGAGGTGGATTGAATCCAGCAGTTGTTCTTTGAGATGGGACTTCAGAAACTATAAGCAAAATGGTCAAAGGAATCATGAGCTCAATTTTGGAGGAAATCCTGCATTATTTTACCCAGTGATAGTATTGCTGATATCAATCTGCCTAGCCTTTTCACAACTATGTCGGGGTCGGCTTCCAGTCTAACCGGATGCAGCTGAATACCAGTATTTTACATGAAGCGACTGCTTATCTGACCTCCACAAACCAGTAACTGGGTAATACGATACCACTTGGTAAGACTGGTTGTCAGACTTTCGGGCTTCTGACGACCCGTAACGACTGTCAAAGATCCACGAATGACAGCCGGGACCAACGGCTTAACGTGCTCTCCGAGGCACGGAGGAGTCTCGGTATGTAAAGATGGTCACCCATCCACAGACCAACCCCGGCAAGCTTAGCTTAACCTGATGGATCGACCCGTGCGGCAGTTATTACTTAGCCACGATCTCCTCATAGTAGATAGTATTGCTGATATAAATCCCTAAAACGGGGCTAAATCCCTACGAAGTAATAATAATATTACTTCGAAGTATCAAAGGCCATTTATTTCCATGCAAGGCATAAGCCTTGCATGGAAATAAATGGCCTTTGATACCTTAGAATTTTTCTTACTTTTTTTATCCGACTGCCCCAGAAAGCGGATAAGCTTTTATCCTCCTTCAATGGAATAAGAAAAAAAAAGGTTTGGTTGCTTTTTTTGTAACTTATGTTAGTTTGGCCAGAGGCTAAGCATTGCCATACGACGTGGCAATACGGCCAGTCTCTTGGGCACACTACCAGTCGACAGCGATGCAGATGAATTTTTCGACACTATATTTTAGTTTGTATAATAATATATTAGTTTAAAAAAGAAATACATAATAGAACTGATATTTTTTATTATTATTTATGTACACACATAAAAATAGATCTGATAAGACATAATCATAATTATGAGAGTACAAAGGTACTGCTTATTTCTTAAGAAATTTCTTCCAGCAGACCTGCGACAGGAGAAATGAGAAAGAAATGTAGACAATAGTGTGTGAGAACAAGAAGAGAAAAAAATTATAAATATGCGAAGTCTTAAACTAAAATATTGAAATAAACCTACACGTATAACGTAATAAATTAACATATACTTAAATAAATACATAGAGCTTAAATATATAAACATACATACTATAGGTATATAAATACTCACAGTTGAGAGGTGATATAATTAAATAAAGAAAATTCATTGGTTACTTATTTTTTATCATTAAAATATATATTTTTTCTCTTCCTAGGTCCAAGTTCGTCGCCCCGAGAAAGTCCGTACAGTCCAACGTGTGAAGAAGACAGTCCTCGTCAAGCAGGTGGTTCCCGTCAAACGGAACAAGCCGAGTCAAGCTGCGAGGCGATCTAGCCGGGCCACACTGCCGCAACAGAGGACTGCTAGTGTTGAGACAAGGATGTCTGAGATTCAGAAGGATTATGGTGAGAATAGGCAACATTTTTGTAAAAGTTAATGAGTAATTAACTTAATTTTTGTTTGTTAATGGATCATTAACTAGGCGGAATCTTCGGCTGTACTTGTTGGTTGTTTAAAAAACAAAAGTTAATGGGTCATTAACTGGATTTTGGTTAGTTTATGGGTCATTAACTTGCAACGCTTGTCGCGCTAGTAAGATTTAATGAATGGTTTAGTATTGGAAGAATAAAAAGCAACTAATCGTTGCTCCAATTGGAATTATTAGACCATTAACCAACTCTGAACATTTTCTTTTGGTAACCGTTCATCATTCCCTGAAAGGTCCTAAAAGTATTTTGTTGCATTGGAAATTTAACTTTCTTTTTTCAATCATTGAGTTTGTTTTTCCAAATCTTAAGTAATATAACATTCTAAATTCAAGTTCAAAACTTAACCCTCTCTTTCCACAGATGAACTCCTAACCCTCTCGGCTGCTCGTCGCGCTCAACTCGAAGACGCCATCAAACTGTACAGCTTCTTCGCGGAATGTGATGACTTCGACAAGTGGATCAAGGATAAAGAGAAGATGTTGCGAGCTGATGATGCTGAAGATAGCGTTGAGAATGCTAAGAGGAAGTATGAGGTAAGGACCTATTTTTTTTAAACCTGTCGGATTTACACGTATGGCAAGGCAATATAATCAAAGGTCCAACTTGCCGGATTATCCTATTGATATTTTCTCTATGACTTTCGCTACATACAGACGCTCCCTATTTAAACAGTGTGGCACACTTTATATTGTTCTCATTTGTCTCTAATTTTCATATGTGAATGTCATGCATACCTAAAATCATCATCATCTGCCTAGCCTTTACCCAACTACGTTGGGGTCAGCTTCCAGTCTAACCGGATGCAGCTGAATACCAGTATTTTATATGGAGCGACTGCCTATCTGACCTCCACAACCCAGTAATTGGGTGATACGATACCCCTTGGTAAGACTGGTTGTCAGACTTTCGGGCTTCTGACGACCCGTAACGACTGTCAAAGATCCACGAATGACAGCCGGGACCAACGGCTTAACGTGCTTTCCGAGGCACGGAGGAGTCTCGGTACGTAAAGATGGTCACCCATCCACAGACCAACCCCGGCAAGCGTAGCTTAACCTGACGGATCGACCCGTGCGGCAGTTATAACTTAGCCACGAGCTCCTCCATGCATACCTAAAATAAAGAAAGAAAAATAGGTTTATTGGTCACAGAAACACGTGCATGCAAAACAACAACAATATAAACATAAAAAATAGTCGGCAGCTGCACGCACGACTGTGACAAGAAGGCTTCCACTCAGCATAATGCTGTGCTATGGGGACCCACAGCACAGCGCTGATTTTCAGTGGTCACCCGAAATACCTGTCATTTGCATGGTTACTGAAATGTAAATTTTAGATGTTATCTAATTTGAATTGTAAGTGACAGTGCTTATGATAAAATTAACATGTTCTTTTCAGATTATGTCACAGATTAGTCAATTTAATTTTAAATTATAAGTGACTTGCTACGACACATTAAAGTGCAATTCAGGTCGCACAGCGCTAATTACCTACAGTTATATTCACCTAGAAGTTGCCTCTCTTTCTATCGCGTGACTCTTATCTTCTGACTACGTTACTCCCACTGAAGTGGACAAGTCGACCCCGCCGCGTACTTACTTGTAGCTTCATACCTAAAATGCGGAGTGAACGATCTGTATTCATTTGTTGCCCTAGGTGTAAAATAGATTTTTGATAGTTTTTGTATAGAAAAACCGAAAAATCTAAATAATAGGGATAATTACTAAAAAAATGTTTTTTGTCCGTCATGTAGATTATGAAAAAATAACGTACCTACACGTATTTTTTTATTTTTTTACGTTATCTAAAGATTACGGGGATACATTGCGTTAAAATGTGGCATGACGTCACGAGTATGTAGATTTTATACATACTTGTGACGTATCAACCCACACTCCCCAACTTGAATGCGTTGTATCTAAGTTATTTTTTATTAATGTAATAAAGCAAAAAATACTAGTCTAATATTTTTTTATTATTTGACTGACGGACTAAATAGAATTTCTTTTTTTCAGACCCATATCATCCCCATTGCTCGAACAAAGTTGTCCGCCCTAAAGTAATTTACCAGTCTTAAAATAATTATATGTACACACGACTACATATCATGCTACACATTTCCGGTATAAGCTGACATAAAAAATACTGATCTCCACGGAAATTCTGTACAATGCGAGATCAGCTTATACTGGAAATGTATAGCTTGCATATGTAGCCGTGCTTACAAGTATATAAAAATGGAACGGAAATTATCAAAGGGCATCAACAAATTCGTCCGCATCGCTGTCAATAGTTGCCAAAAGTCTGGCAGCATTGCCATGTTGTATGGCAATACTGATTCATTGGCCATAAAAAATCAATACACGGCGAAAAAGTCGATTGTTTTTTTTGTAAATACTTTTTAGTTGTGGTGCCTACCCCATACAAAGAATACCGCTACCTGCTATGTAAACAGTGACAGGAAGTTTTTAACATCATCCACATAGACTCAGTGGAAAAAAATACATATTACTTAAGCAAACTCAAAAACTACCCAAGCAAAGTTAATACAATTTATACGGGGCCAACTTTGAAGTAAGACCTACCAAACAAAAAAGTATCATCAAAATCAATTCATAATTGGCGGAGCAATCGCGTGAAAAACATACAAAAAAAAAACGTACATTCGAATTGAAAATCTCCTCCTTTTCAAAGTCTGTTAAAAATAGGCTAGCCCAAGGGTCACGTGAAAAAACAGTTTAAAAAATCAATAATTCTTCTCCTGCAGAAATTCGTCACGGACTTATCGGCAGCCTCAAAACGCCTGGAACACATCGACGCTGCAGCCGAAGAGTTGGTGGCTGCTAAGCACAGCCAGGCAGCTAAGGCAACCGCCCGGCGGCAGCAGCTGCGACAGCAGTGGGACAGGCTGCTGCGTTTGAAGCAGCAGAAAGAAAAGAGCTTGGAAGGAGCTTCGAGGTAAATAACCCTGGATTTTTTAAGAGTTAACGAGCAGTGATAGTTAAGGAACTCAATACGCAGTGGAAGCGTGCTGGGCCCATAACCTATTGTATTTAAATAAATAATTAAACGCTCGTAGAAAGAATATAAACTTTTTATTTTCATTGACGTCTCCAACCGAACTAGAATCTTTCATAGTAACAAAACTGGTTGTCATAGAAACATAATTATGTCACAGATTTCGGTGAGCTGGTCTTGGTCTCAAAATGGTGGGTTTTAACCAACTTAAAGTATCTGAATCCAATCCATATGTAGGAACGAAAACGATTTTCAACTACAACAAAATGTCAACAGTAAATAACAAATCATTCATAAAAATAAAAATAAAAGCTATGACAAAATAAATGCTTCAGTCAGGAATTCACTAATATTTAATAATTATTGTACACATGATTTACATAACATTAATAATGTTTAAATACATAATGTCAGAATTTATCTGTTAAAAAATCTGAGACACTATAATAACATTTTTGACATAGCATACCTTTCATTTTCTCTCCTTTAGCGTGGAACTCTTCAGCCGCACCTGCGACGAAGCCCTAGACTGGATGGCTGAGAAAGAAAACCAGTTAGCAGCGAGCTCCGCCCCAGCCTCAGACCTTCGGACCGTCAGGGCGTTGCAGAGGAGACACGCTCAGTTGGAGAGAGAGCTGGAACCTGTGAGGGAGAAGGTCAACACTATCAGCTTGTTGGCTGACTCGTAAGTATTGCCAAAGAATATTACTTATGCAAAGTTATGCGTTTGGCTTGGTATGGGCATGTGATGAGGAAAGAGGAAACGCATGTGACTAATAGAGTGTGAATATAAATGTTGATGGATGGAGAGGGACAGGAAGCCAAAGAAAATATGGATTGTGTGAGGAATTATATGAACGAGAAGTGAAAATGATAGCGTGACGGTTGACAGGGAGAGTGGAAGAAGAAAACGTGTGTGCGCCAACCCCACGTACCTTGGAACAAGGGCTGTATAATAATGATGACAAAAGTTTGTTTTTCCAATTTCATGCAGCCTTATTGAACGATACGAAACCGAAGAGTAAGAATACTTTAAACCTGTTTTTAAAAGCTAGTTGTAAGCTACAATAAACTATGTATAGTAGCAAAACATACTAACTTCAGTCCGGCCGTCGAAAGAATTAGTTTATTAATTAATTTCTTTATCAGGAACAATTCATATTGGGTTCCTGCAATCTGTCAGTTGAACAATTTCTAGTAAAATACAATAGACGTAGATATATTTAGTAACGTATTAAGCTTCATTATTCCTAGTCAAAAAAACCCTGTAAGAAATCGACACGTCGCGGAATCGCACTATTGACCTGACGCGAACCCGAACACGGCTAGAAATTGAAGATAGTTAATTGATTCAGGCGTGACCTTGTGGAAATCCATTATAAAATACAATAGACGTAGTGAGCCATACCGGCTGCACTGCGTCCGGCGCTCGGCGTGGCAACACGCCGTGTTCTGATTAGCGACAGGTCAATTGTCACGCCTGAATCAATTAACTATCTCTAATTTCTAGTAGTAATAAGGGTCAAATTCGCAAAACACATATTCGTAAGTATGAAACTGACAGCCCGATGCCCGGACTGTAGTTCTAGATTTTAGTTTAGTTTGGTTAGTGTAGTCACAGATTAATACAGATGGGATATTCCGCAAAATCATTTAAATAAAAAGCGACTCTTGCTACGACACAATAAAGTGCAATTCAGGTCGCACAGCGCTAATTACCTACAGTTATATTCACTTAGAAGTTGCCTCTCTTTCTATCGCGTGACTCTTAGATCTTCTGACTACGTTAGACTCAATGAATTGGCCCGACAAGATTGGTCCTTCGCGTACTTGTAATTTCATACCTAAAATGCGGAGTGTTCCATCTGTAGTCATCTGTGGTGTAGTGTAGTTTTAGTAACCTTGATTTTGCTATTGAACTGAATGAAGGTATCCGGGGACTTCCAAGCATGTTTTTTTAAATTTTTTATTAACAAAAGTAGGATTTATCTTTTTTTATATTTAAGTTATTATAACCATGATTGACTTTGTTAATACGCCTCTAGGGTCAAAATTGAAGAAAAATAGGCTATTCGTTAGGTCAGTGGTCATTTTATCCTATGTCAATTTTTACCTGTCTTCCCTCAGGGTCAAATCACAATACCCCAATGAACGAGGAAACGTAGAAGGTCGCCAGAAGGAGATCCAACAAATGTGGGAGAGATGTCAAGCGCAAGCCGCGGAGAGAAGGAGTCGGCTGGAGTCGGCTGTTGGACATCAGATCTTTGGCAGGAGTTCTACTACGCTGACGCACTGGATGCAGGTGAGAGACAGAGAGAGAGAGAGAGAGACATGAATGTGAAAGGGAGATATTATTAAGAGATGGATAGAGATTGACAGAAATTTAACTGAAGTTCTATCACTCTTACTAACTGAACATGATGTAAGAAGTTAATAGCTAAATAGCTAGCAATAACTTGCTAGAACTTTGGTAAAAGTTGGTGCGTCGTGAGTTCATAAAAAGAAAGAAGAAATTAATATGTTTATTCTGCACAAACAAAACTCACATTCAAAGAAAAAATACACAAATACAAAAGTAGCCATAAGCCTTGTATTCAACCAACAAATAAACGTTTGGAAATGTTGTTCATCGGTTGTCAAGGCCTTCGGACCAAAGACAATATTGAGTAATTACAGTTGCGACATTGGGAAATGACAATAAAAACATAACAAAAACATAATGCCGAGTGCAGTAACTACTAAAGACAGATTTAACTGCACAGATCTGCTGGACAGTTTGTCGCGCCACTTCTTCTTCCCAGCTAAAGCGCTAGGAAGTGGTGAAGGGTGGGCGTTTTGTGGGACTGTCTTATGTAATTTTGACGTTCGAAAAGTGCTGATTCTCAGCCTAGTTTGAATAAATGACTTTTGAATTTTGAATTATGTGCTACCTACATGCATGGTTCGGCACAGCAGCCGGGCGGCAAAATCTACATTCGATTTTGCCGCCCGTCCTTCTCACCTGATTGTGGCTAAGAACATGAGTTCGAAACTTCAAACCCGTTTCACTAAATTCCTTAAGAGCGTACCGTACCGGCCTTTGTCTCTATCTTTTTCTTTACGTTTAAAGAGTAAAGAAAATAACCACACTTTTGTACTTTTTCAATGCTTTTCGTTGTTTTTTTCATCATATTGCTCTTAAATAAAAAACTATCGCGCATAAAAAAGGTCCAGTCATCTATGAACTTTATTTTAGTAAATTAATCATAATATAAAATTACTTATTTATATAAAAAAGTAGTAAAATAGAGGAAAAAATTACTCGATAAGAGGTGACTTTGCGTATTTATTCTATCGCGGCAACTTTATCAAATCGTGTTTCCATCGCTCATAATGTCTAGTTTATATCCCCAATAATACCAATATATTTCCCTAAATTTTAATTTAATGGTTTACTACTTCAAACAAGCTTAATAAAAACATGTTTGTTTGTATAAAAAGCTCGGTACCCTCTTAATAACCGTAATCTGTAATCAACAGAAAGTCCGCGAGCAACTAGCTCAGGAGGCGAGCGCCAAGGACGTGGCCACGGCCGAGGAACTGCACAAGCAGCACCAAGAGCTGATGGACGACATCAAGACCCACGACGACGAGTAAGCGTTCATTATTTGCCTACTTCCTCTCTCCTTAAACATCATCATTACATTTATAGTTCCTTGCTCCTGTTTCATGTTTATAATTTTACTAGCTGCCCGCCCCGGCTTCACACGGGTAGCACTTAGTACTTATCTACGGCGCACCTACCTACCCTACCTACCCTACCCACCCTACTCTACCCACCCTACTTTACCTACCCTACCCTACCTACCCTACCTACCCTACCTACCCTACCCACCCTACCTACCCTACCCACCCTACCTACCCTACCCATCCTACCTACCCTACCCAAAACCTTGTTCTGACAATAACAAACACAACAAAAAGAATTAGCGAAATCGGTCAAGCCGTTCTTGAGTTATATAATAGTGTAACTAACACGGCTTTATTTTATATATATATAAAGATATAAGTATATCTATGTATTTATATCTTTATATGAATAAGTTTATGCTTTATGTATGTATTGATTGTATATGTAAACGGTACACCGCTGACTACCTGCAGTATCGTCTCTCCTGTTACCTTTAATCCATCCGAACGTTGTCTGTAAAAGATTGCTCTAAGCGATAATACCGCCCATTGTGTCACCCTATGTAAAATTTCTAAATTGATGTCTGTAATTTTTATGGTGTACAATAAAGTTTAGAGGCATGAGGAACAGGGTGTAAAGTTCACTCATCCACCATAGAAAAGGGAGGATCCTCCAACCAGACGGGTGTTGTGTCTGGCGGGCCGACTGCCCGACTGTTGATTTCGGATAGTCTTATCTATGTCGTTCGCGCGGTAAACTCTAATTGCGCGATGCAGGATTTGTGTGACGTCATGTCTTTGATGCGTAGTTAGTATGTGGCGGTGTAACCGCTACAAAAGAGTAGTCTACTCTTTCCCAATTAAGTTCTTCGTCTAACCGGATGCTGCTAGATGTCACATGTCTTCGAATGTTGGGTTTTAGGACATGCTGGTGTCGTCACGATGTTTTCCTCCACCATTTTTTCATCGATTCATTATTGATGTTCTTTCTGCTCCCCAGGTACAAGGAAGTCATAGCTCTGGGCAAGCAGCTGCTGGCAAACAACCCAGCACTGACAGATGTTGCCGATAAGATCAAGAGTTTGGAGAACGACCACGAGGCTGTCGTTAAAGGTACAGTACACTGTAATCTTGCATCTTTCTTGAATACATCTTGCATATTGCAATACCTATATCCAGGAGATCCCTGGAGTGTACTTAGTTAATCTCGGGATTTTCGGGATAGCCACAAACAGGTCTAGTTTCCATTCCGTAGTCCGTTGCGCCTTGACAATGACCTTGCCTAGAGTATATTAATCGACCAGTCACTTCAATCTAGAGCTACCTAAAACTGGAAGCAAAAAGGCTGGAAAAAATGGTCTATAATAGCATTAGTTACTACTAGCATTCAGTTGCCTGTACGTTGCCAGGGGCCACGGTATCCCTTTCGGACTTTCCCGCAACCCCGGCAGGCATCGGTCCTAGCGGACCTCGTCATTTGTGCTGACTTCTCTTTGAGCCGCGCGTGAAACACAACGCGCCGTAGACCCGGGCCAGCAAGGCTATTCTGTAACCATCTCACCGTGAAAACTTAGGTGAAGTGAGCTCCGTGCCTCGGAAAGCACATTAAGCCGGGGTCGCGGGAAAGTCCCAAAGCCATACCGTGGCCCCCTGGCATTGCACAGGCAACAGAAGGAACACGGGTGGGTTTTAGTCAGTAAGAGTCTGACACGCCCTCCCGCTCCACCCAGAGCGGGAGACGTCATTTGATGATTTCCCAGCCAAAAAAAAAAAAAAAAAAGTGCAAGTGGAATGACAGCTCACTTCACGTTCACTTCACCTAAGTTTTCACCGTGAGATTATTACAGAATAGACCGGCTGGTCCTTACCGGACGGCGAGCTACCCATTCTCACCGTCCGCAAGCCCGCGCCTACGGTGGCCGGGAATCGGCTATTGAGAAAAGAAAGAAAATTTGTTAATTCTGCACAAACAAAACGCACATTTAAAGAAATAAAAACACAAAATACACAAGTAGCCAAAAGCGTCGTATTCAACCAACAAATAAACGCTTGAAAAAGTTGTTTATCTGTTGGTATCAAGGCCTCGGACCAAAGACAATATTGCGTAACTACTGTTGTGATATTACGACACTATTGATTCCCGACGCCCAGGACGTCTCCTGCGGCGGCTAGGGGCGTGAGGGCGCGAAGATTGCCTCTCTTCACGCGTTCCGCCTCCTCCTTCGCGAGCATTACTGCTTCGCAGAAGGAGGTGTCGGCCTCCCATGCCCTCTCGCTCCGCACCATGGACAGCTCCCCGCCACCTCACGCCTCCACTCCTACACGGCGATACCCCACCCAAGCCGGGCAGATCTCCACCGTGTCCTCCGGGCCACCACCACCACCTTTAATGTACCTTATTAATAAAAAATACGATCTCAATCACGTGTTGCGAGTGACACCTTGCTGTCCTGTTTCGGGTCCGTAAGTCAAGCTGTACAGCAACGATACGTAATAAAATAGACGATAAATAAAATCATGTATGTGACTGTTACAAATGGAAGCTAATTAGATGATCTCAAACTCAAACTCAAAACTCAAAGCATTTATTTCAATTAAACCATTTACAGTCACTTTTGAATTGTCAAGGGGTCGGTCAGTCAAAAATATGAAGCTAGTTGCCCATTCCAAAGCGTAGTAGGTACCTATGGAGAAGAACGTGCAAGAAACTCCACAGACACTCTTTTAAATAAAAAAAATGATACAAATTATAGGTTACATCATTCATTTTGAAATTATGCATGTGAGAACAATGTAGAAAGACGTGCAAGTTCGTAAAAGCGTCCGTAATAAAAAGAAAAAAAAAAAAAAGAATCATTCAAAAACTTAAAATAATCTGCAACCCATCTTATGTACCATCGAAGAAGTTCATATCTATACACCGTAAGGACTATTTCTGCTTGCAGCGCTCGGCCGCTATAGAACCGGGGCGGTAACAGATGTGGTCATCGTGTTCACGGGATTTTGTTTTCAAACTGCTTCGATATGAAGTTCTTTGATAGTACTACTAGTTTTTGCCCGCGTGCAAGCCGGTAATTATCCCACGGGAACGTACTAGCGGGATTAAAAGTAGCCTATGACCTATTCCAGGTCATGGTCCACCCGTGTTCTAAATTTCATCCAAATCCGTTCAGCCATTTTAGCGTGAAGGCGTAACAAACCAAAATACAAACTCACTTTCGCATTTATAATATTCAGTTAGGATTCTCGAGTAGCCCCTTCAACACTTCTTCTCCTTCTTTTAGGCAAATGTTATTACACTGTGAAAGACTTTCTAAATGATATGAATTTGTCCAGATTATGATTGTTATAATTAATTGCAATTTGACACTGTAAGACTTATCTAGCTGACTATAATATTATTAATTGACTTCCTTATAATTTCTGTTTTGTTTTGTTGACATTGTTTTGTATGTATTGATATTTTAATTAATGTAATAATTTGCACGCCGTAAGGTAGACTGTAGCCGATCTTAATAACTTATGAAAATCTTATACCTGTACCTACATTCATAGCAAATAAAGTTCTGATTCTGATTCACCAGAAGAGGACCTAAGTATTAGTTTTTTTTCTGATTTATATTTTTTTTTCCATAGAATGGCAAGACAAAGACGCATACTTAAAGCAGCTAGTACAACTGCAGAGCTTCAACCGCGAGTGTGATCAGATCGACGCATCCAGTGGGGCGCATGAGGCTTACCTCGAGTACAAGCAGTTTGGGGTAAGATAACTTGAATAGTTTTTACTCGACTTCCGTGAAGCAAAACGGTGGGTTAAGTGTTAGACCGGTATGTATGTATGTTCATCTGTTCCCTCATAATTTCTTAACTCCTCGTCACATTGCAAATTTAATATAGCGCCCTCTAGAGGACATAAAGTGATGAAGTAAAAAAAAATTAGTCTATTTTATGTCTTTTTTATATCATTTTAGTTGACTTTTTTTTCGTAGCTGGGTTTTACTTTTTATAGCTTTTTTTTTTCTTTTTTTTTTGCTATATGGGTATTTTTAACATTGCAGTATAATCGGAGGAATCATTATCAGTCTAAAATTATTGCTATGTATTACTCTATTATTACTTTCTGTACTTTTGTAGCTCCAAGACAACTAAAAAAAATAATCTTTTTCTATCTCTCTCTTGGATCTGACTTTGAAAATATTATAATTTTGCTGATTTTCAAAAATATGCAGTTGATTTCTAAGAACTGATAGTACAGTCGGTAGCACGTAATTTCGTAAGGTTTTGGCGTATTGGGAGTAAGTTTGCGCATGTACACTTGGGTGGGTTCACACTGGGACGTGACGCGAAGTGACGCAGCGTGCACTTTTTAAGATAGTCATACAAAATATAACTTTATTTACTACTCAAAAATATACACATTTAATTGGATTATTCGAAAATGCCTCGCTGCACCGCGCTGCGTCTCGAGATGCCTTAGGCGCCATCTCCACGGGCAAGAGAATCGCGCCGCTGTGCCTTCAAATTATCGCAGAGTTTCTATTGAATTTGATGGCACGGTGAGACGATCGCTGCGATTCTCTCGCCCGTGGAGATGTCGCCTTAGAGCGTAGCGGGACGCATCACTGTCACACCGTGGAGTCGTGCGGCTGCCAGTGACGTCGCGCTGCGCAGCACGCAACCACTGGCTTCTTCAAGCATCTTCGCGTCACGTCTCGATGTGAAGTGACTCTTAGTGCAAAAAAAGTACAATACAATAAATTTTGGCAATAACCATAGAATAAATGATTCTATGGTTATTGCCAAAATTTATTGTTGAACATGTCTGTTAAGGGGCCTGCGGAGCATGCGTAGTTCATACAAACGTAATACCAAAATAATTTGTAAATCAAAAATATTCTTAAGCTAGTGTGTATTTATTCCGATTGGATTACAGAATATCTAGGCTCCCAAATATATATTTTGAATGGACACTGATATAAAGACGAGATATGAGGAATTTAAAATTTCTATAGAAAACTTATTCTTCTCATAACTCGATATTCTGTAATCCAATCGGAATAAATACACACTACTTTAAGAATATTTTTGATTTACAAATTATTTTGGTATTACGTTTGTATGAACTACGCATGCTCCGCCGGCCATTAAGAAAAACAAGCGAAAACGAATTCTGCTCATCTACGATTCTTACGTGCTTCTTCTTTTCGTATGGTTAGTAACTAACCTGGTGTCAGAGTTTTAAAGCCGCCCAGGGGCCTCTGACTTAGCTTCACGTCGAGAAATATCTCTCAGGCATGCCGGTTTCCTCACGATGTTTTCCTTCACCGTTTTTTGAGCAAGTGATAATATTATACAGGGTGTTTGGTGCATCGTGTGCCAAATTGAAATGGTCGACTGAAGGGGTCATCTGCTATCGATTAGATTACTTTTGAATACAAAATTAGTGACATTAGTCACTAATTTAAAATAGAAAAATTAAACCAAAATTTGTGACTAGTCACTAATTTTGCATTTAAAAGTAATCTAAAACAATACACATCTAAATTAAATTTTATTTCAGTCAAGGCTTTATATATATATTTTTTTTTTTTTTTTAATGTAAAATTTGGGTTTTTTTAATAAAACAATAAAAACGATATTAAAAAATCCACAGGTCATGAGAGGTGTTTAGGGGTCTGAAAGGATAGCAGATGATCTCTTCAGTCAACCATTTCAATTTGGCACTCGATGCACCAAACATCCTGTATAATACGCACATGAATCCGAAAAGTCAGAGGTGCGTGCCTTGGGTTCGAACTCGAGACCTACGACTTGTCAGTCTGACGGTCACACCACTAGGCTATCACTGCTTCCTACGTGCTGGCGACTACAGATAGTGCAATCCACGACGACGCGCCCCACTCCGCGATGACTGTACTGTAAGCTGTACTTTAGTACGGAGCGGAGTGGAGTGGAGCGCGTCTCAGTGGATTGCACTGTCTATATATCCTTCTTCATTCGTGTCTATGTCAAGTATGATACCTTATCAGCCCAGTAACTCACACGAACGCCGCTTTCGTCAGCGTTTATCAGCTCTCCTCACGCTGCTGGGTCAAAGCATGCAGATCAAGAGGTAACGTGTCAATTTTGTGTTT
Source organism: Xanthia togata (assembly GCA_963853775.1). Taxonomy (NCBI): domain Eukaryota; kingdom Metazoa; phylum Arthropoda; class Insecta; order Lepidoptera; family Noctuidae; genus Xanthia; species Xanthia togata. The sequence goes on along the minus strand of OY970818.1, from coordinate 2,373,894 downwards.
AATAAACAATTGTTCTCTCCACAGTCGTCAGTCGATGAAGCCGAAGCTCTAGTGAAGCGTCACGAGGAGTTGGAAGCTCGTTTGGCTGCGCAGGACGAGCGACTGGCTGCCTTCGTGCAGAGAGCTGAGGCCTTGGAGAAAATACCGCATTATGCTGCTGAACAGTTAGTACCTCTCCCGATCAATCTGCCTAGCCTTTTCCCAACTATTTTACGGTCAATTTCCAGTCCAACCGGATGCACTCAAACTCAAAGCATTTATTTTAATTGAAACATTTACAGGCACTTTTGAATTGTCAAAGAGTCAGTCAGTTAGTCAGAAATTTGAAGCTAGTTGCCCATTCCAAAACGTAGATCTCTATGGAGAAGTACGGGCAAGAAACTCCAAGGACACTCTTTTAAATATAGAAATTACAAAATCAAACACACAAAAATCCATTTACATCATCAGGGTACATTAAAAAAAATCTGCTGTTTCATAGAAAACTGCAAAACCTTCGCGATCAAAATGTATGGAACAGCAGATTATTTTGCCACTCACACTTATACACACTTTTCCATATTATTTAATTTAGAAAAGTGTGTATAAACACTTATTATACTTTGTCCAAGCAAAGGTGGCTTGGGCGTTCCCGTTCCAGCAATAGTATATGCCAAAAAATATTACAATAAAAAACTTTATTGATTTTTTCTGAAAATAAATACTCATTAGCAGCTTATAGAATAGTTTTGTGACCACCAATGGCAACAGACTCGCCCCCTATACTACCACATGGATCATTTTTAAAACTGACTAAGTACAGGTGCACGATAAAACCTCTGTCCAATACTTTGGGGAATTCAGGCTCATTGTAATCAATTGACTGTCTCGTTGATCTAGTGTTGGGCAAAGTGTTATTGGGTTTTTCTTTCTGGAATTTCTCAGTAGCAGCCCGGAGTCTGGATTTGTGCCCGGTTGATGGCAATAGGCTCGCCCCCTATTACATGGGACTTAAATATAACTGGCGAAATGTGGGTGTACTAAAGGTACACCTCTGCCCAACCCTTCGGGGAAACAAGGCGTGATGTTATGTATGTAATCAAATGTATTATTTCCTTAGCATCGCAGCCCGTCGCGCGGCAGTACTGCAGCGTCGCGACGGTGTGCGTCACGCCGCCGCAGAGCGACGCCGCGCATTGTTGGCTAGTTTAGCGCATCAACAGGTAAGGATACGATTTCCGCGTTGCTGTTAGAAATTAGGCATCTTTCATTTGGGATGGAGAACAATATTTATTTTATGAATAGGACCAACTAAAATATTTATTTATCGCCCAGTAACTATCATTTTATACAAAAAGTAGTAAAATATCGAGAAAAGAAGGGGAAGTATTTGTATAAAAATGCAGTTAGGTACTTTAAAGGGAACGGGGTGTACAGTTCACTCATCCTCTACAGAAAAGGGAGGATCCTCCGACCGGACGGGTATCGTGTCTGGCGGGCAACTGCCCAACGATTGATGTCAGGGAAGCTATATACAGGGTGTTAAAGTAATTGCGTGCCTTAGCTTAAGGGTAGGTTTAATATCGAAAAGGAAGCCAAAAAAAACAAACACCTACTTACTAAAATAGCAATCGATTAGAATTACAACTATTTTATTTGTTTAAATGCTTTAATTACTTACCTACTATCGAACGCGAATCGAACTAACGCAACGATGGTATGTAAATTACAATTCGTTAAATTACAATTCGTTGTTCAAATGCTAATTTATAATTTCCTAGAGTTACCTACATACTATCGAACGCAATGAAATACCTACGCCCTAACACTTCGATAACGCCGGGTGAAGGATAGGTTACTAGGTAGGTACGTACACTTCCAAGTATTTATTCCTTTTTTTCCTGGCTTCTTTTATCGATACTGAACCTACCCCTAAGCTATGGCACGCAATTACTTTAACACCCTGTATATGCTGTTCGCGCGGTAAACTCTAATTGCGCGATGCAGGATGTGTGTGACGTCAGGTCTTTGATGACGAAGTAGATGCCGCCACAGTACCATCCAATTCAAAATTAAATCAAAATGAATAAAAAGATAATTTTTGTACTATTTCAGAGTTCCAGTTAATAAGAGCGTACCGACCATTTCCCTTTGTCTCTGTCTTTTTCTTTACGTGTAAAGAGTAAAGAAAATAACCACACTTTTGTACTCGATCAATGCTTTTCGTTGTTTTTTCAAACATCATATTGCTCTTAAATAAAAAACTATCGCGCATAAAAGCTCCAGTCATATATGAACTTTATTTTTAGTAAATTAATCATAATATAAAATTACTTATTTATATAAAACAAGTAGTAAAATAGAGGAAAAAAATACTCAATAAGAGGTAACTTTGCGTATTTATTCTATCGAGACAACTTTATTAAATCGTGCATAATATCTAGTATATATCCCCAATAATACCAATATATTTCCCTAAAATTTAATGTTATTGTTTACTACTTCAAACAAACTTAATAAAAACATGTTTGTGTGTAAAAAAAAAGCTCAGTGCCCTCTTAAGTATTTTCTTTCTAAGAAAGGATACCAATAATTTTTACTCCTGATATTAGAGAAATGCCTCATTAAAATCACTTATCAGTGTCTCACTCTCACATTTTTAAAGTTTACCACAAGATCAATAAAAATGCACCCACTTGACAAAGTCCACTGGCACGTCTGCCAAATATCATCATAGAACAGAATCATATAAGCATACCCTGTAGCCGGGTACTGCCCCCTAAGATACAGGCCTAGCCTAGTTTAGGGGACAGAGTTGAACCTATAGTACAATAGGTTCAACCCTGTCCCCTAACTACTTTCTCTAACTACTACCCCTACCTACTTACCTAATGCTAAATTTAAGATCTTTAATCTGTGTATAGTGCAATGTACGTGAAACTTGTGGTAATAAACAATTTATTTTTTATTTATTTATTAAAATGTTACAAAACTTCGAATATTAATATGTATATTTTTTCTTTCAGTTCGTCGCTGCAACCGAAGAGTTGCAAAACTGGATTCAAGACAAAACAAGGACTGCTAAGGACCAGAGTTACAGGTCTGTACCTAAACATAAAATCATTGCAATTTAAGGTGAAAGTGTCAGGGTAGCCGGCGAGCAGGAGGAGACGCCCCGGGCGTCGGGAATAAATCGCTGATTCCCGGCCACCGTAGGCGCGGGCTTGCGGACGGTGAGCAATGGGTAGCTCGCCGTCCGGTAAGGACCAGGCCCGGGTCGACGGCGCGTTGTGTTCCACGCGCGCCTCAAAGAGTGTCAGCGAGTGAAGGGGTCCGATGAGACCATTGCCTGCCGGGGTTGCGGGAAAGTCCGAAAGGGATACCGTGGCCCCCTGGCATTGCACAGGCAACTGAAGGAACACGGGTGGGTTTTAGTCAGTAAGAGTCTGACACGCCCTCCCGCTCCACCCAGAGCGGGAGACGTCATTTGATGATTTCCCACCGATATCAAATTTTCTAACGTTTTTTTGCTATTTACAGGACAGTATCAGATTGTGTGTTGATCTAAATATGATTCGCGGCCGTATCAAATGTCAAAAATCATCAATACACCTCTCTCAAGTTCATGTATTCCTATTGAATGACTATTTCATGAAATCATGACATTTGAGGATTGATTCGCGACCGTAACAAATATGGCTTTACAGAATTATAATAATTAGAATCAGAAATACAACTCCTTAACGGGCCGGCGGAGCATGCGTAGTTCATACAAACGTAACACCAAAATAATGTACAAATCAAACATATTGTAAAAAGTCAATGTATAAAGTCATTCTGTGTTAAAAATAATAGAAATAAATGTTTTGTGTGTTGGAAATCTACTGTAAATTAAGGTAACCTATTGGTTCTATGGTAAATATTAGAATGGTGATATTATGTGGGGAATAGGAGATGTGATGGTATGGTGTAGAATATCGAATTTGATGTTGGCAAAGAAATACAAATGAATGACAAAATATCAAGGTATTATTAAACAGTTTTGGATTATGATATTGGGGTAACAACTTTAAGATTCATTTGGGGATTAGTAATTATATTCGGAATTAAATTAGATATTTTAGAGCAAGGATAGTTTTTATTTTATTTATTTTTCTATAGAAAAATAAGTTTTCTATAGAAATTTTAAATTCCTCATATCTCGTCTTTATATCAGTGTGCATTCAAAATATATATTTGGGAGCCTAGATATTCTGTAATCCAATCGGAATAAATACACACTACCTTAAGAATATGTTTGAACTACAAATTATTTTGGTATTACGTTTGTATGAACTACGCATGCTCCGCAGGCCCCTTAAGGAGTTGTATTGCTGATTCTAATGATTATAATTCTGTAAAGCCATATTTGTGACGGTCGCGAATCATATTTTAATCAACATACAACCTGACAGTGACCTGTAAATTGCAAAAACTAAAGAAATTTTCAATTTCACTGGCTGCCTTAGCGCATCCTCCATCAACCTTATTTCAATAAAAATAAGAATAATTTATTTTTGCAAATATGGGTAGATGATACATCAATAGGTGTTAGTACAGTACAAAGATCAGCAATATTTTGCCATTCGGCATGCAAATATTTACATCAAGTTATTATTATATTTTACATTTCCATCAAATTATTATCATATATTATTTACATTAAATTATTATCATATAATATTATTCACATCAAATTATTATCTGTCATTAGATCAATTATTATTAAATTATATACCATTCAATGAATAATTATTAAATAAGAGCTCCATATAACAATTACTAGAAAAGTCAACTAATCTTTTTCTCTGATATGAACTCAGTCACACTGTAATACGTTTTATTTATCAAAAATTTACGTAGTCTATTCTTAAACAGCAAAGCATTTAAATCTTTCCAATTTCTTGGTAATTTATTATAAATAATTGGCCCCAAAAAAATAAAAATTGTAGAGGATGTGGTCATCGTCTCCGGCACAAAGAAGTCCAGTCGATTATGGCAAGAATTTATTTGCTAACTTGCGTACACCAACAATATATTTATATAGGACGAGCTCACGCCACCTTTTCCCAGTAAGGACGAAGGAGGGGAACGGAGTCCTCTAGACCAAAAACTGACCTAAGTCTTGATTAATAGTAACTTAAACTAGAGGAGTCTCATGTAATATTATTCCAATTAGGACGTAATCCACGAATGCACCAATAGTTCAGTCTTCCAAAATTTAGATATTTTGGCGGAGGTCATTAACTCACGGAGACTCTTAACACCGCGATTCAGAAAAGGACGTCAGAGGTCAGCGCCATCTAGTGTCGAGTAGCGGTATTCTGAAGTATTTCACGTATATAATGGGTGGAGCTGGTGTATTAAAAGTAGGTTTGCTACAAAATCACATTACGTGCACAGCGACTTCTGGTCCTGTTCTTCTGTTTCTAATATCAACTCATTTAATCTATTTAACAGGGACTTAGCCAACTTGGAACGTAAACTACAGAAGCACGAAGCTTTTGAAAGGGAGTTACAAGCTAACGAGAAACAACTGAGAAACGTTGAAAGCGTAAGTTTTAAATTATATATTTTGTTTTTTCGCTTTTCTGCAAGAGAAGGCCCAGAAGGCCCGGGGCTAGGGCTGCTAGATGTTAGGGGCGGCCAATCTTGACAAAAAATTCACTGACAATAACAAGAAATAACTCAACAGAGACCAGCACATCAACCTACCTGAAACTGTCAAATTTTCCCAATCAACTTTAAACCTTATGCTTTAGTGATAAAGTTGAAAATTTGACAGATTGTAATAGTTTGATGTGCTGGCGTCTGTACGTAGTATTGGGTACCCCACCTATGAAATGGTCGTTTTTTTCTCACAAATAGCGAACCTCGTCACTTCTATGATTTAAAATATTCATCAATTGCTTGATATTATATCGAATAATGATCATCATAGACAACTACCAATACTAAAAAAACCTTATTACTTTTTTCTTAAAATGACTCCTCTTTTTGTTAGCAGATATGACCACTATTTGTTTTAAAACTTAGCCAAAACTTATTTTTGTCGCTTAATCTAAGTGGCATACGTTATCTTGGTTTTTAAACATTAGTGCATAAAAGTTTTAAAACATTAGTGTTCATGGTTGTTAAATAAATTAAGAAAATGTTAGTATGAACAATGCAACTTCTTTAAAATACTACATACAAAACGCTGATTTCACAGGTGGGAACCTAATATATTCTAAACGCTCGCGCACATTATGGCGGGCCGCAATGCATCGAATAAAAATAATAGCTTAAAAATATGTCCAAATAACTAATTGAAACACGTCATAGAATTTCGCGGCGCCAACCCGACTCATAGTTAACTAAATTTCTGAACCGATTTCGAAAAAAAGTTGTCAATAAAGTAAATTTATTATGTAGTCTATAATGATCGGTGCTGAGAAAGGGTCGGCTGATACTTACAAGATGGCCTGGGGCCTGAGATGGCCGTTTTTGACCTAATCCTTTGTCATAATTGCTCGTATGTTTTTGGTTAAATAAGCATTCAGGAAACGATCAAGTTAAACTTAAACTGAACCCTGAAACTCCTTTATTTTTTGTAACGTTGCTCCACACTATAAATTTCTCCTGTATTGAGGGTGCGTTTACAAACATTTAAACTCACATACACAAACAGCCAGACCCGGAACAACTACTTGTAGGTCATACAAAATATTTGTTCCGTGCGGGAATCGAACCCTCGACACGCAGCGCAGCAGTCAATCGCTTAACTACTGCGACAACCGTGCAGTCCTCACTTAACTCCCAATTTCTCCCCTCAGATCGGCCAATCCCTTCAGAAGTCAGACCCGTCTCGTTCGGCTGAGGTGTCAGAACACCTGTCAGGACTGCAGACCGCCTGGGAGGAGCTAGTGGCAGCATCAAGAGATAAGGGCAGCAAGTTGCGACAGGCTGCCCAGCAGAGGAAACATAGAAGGTATGCTGTTCTTCTTACTTTATCAAAACCTGATAACAACTCGGGAAAAGTGGACACATTTCGACTTGCATTGACTTTCTATGACTGTGATCTATGATTATGTATAGATTAAGTCCACTTTTGTTTTCTAGTAAGATATCAATTCTAGTTAGAATCTAGTTCGTTTTTTGTTTTTTTTATTTTTATTAAAGTCGTTCTAATTACAAAATAGAACCATTATTTAAAAAAGTATTTGTTTTATCTTTATAAATATACATAATTTCACATTAATAAATAAAAATAACACACTTCCTCATACATTTTTTTCTTATCACACATGTTTACATTATCATGACTCATTTGGTCGACCGTGCGCGCCGAGCGATAACAAAGGGTCTATTCATTGTTCAATTCCTTTGTAACTGAACGCCTAGTGGCTTGGGTTACTATTTTAATCTATTGTTTGGTTTTAACATGCATATCACAGACGGAGTTTCGGCTGCTACAAATATTTATTTAGAATGTATCGTATAACCAACCCAACCACTTGAAAAATGCCTTAATTTGGCCGTAAAAAAACTACCTCTTGAACTTAGGGTCTCAGTTTACATTCGGATCCTTTTTTTTAAAATACAAATTAACATTCTATATTTTGAAGATCTCTGTAGAAATGCGTCATAGAAAGTCAATTTCTATGACGCATTTCTACAGAGAGTAACAAAAGTAAACGTATAGGTACTACAACTACTTTAACGCTTTATAAAAAACAAACAACATTGTGAAAACATGTGATTTTCATTCAATAAAGTAAGAGTGCAGTAAATAATAAAACCATTTTCCATCACATCTGTTCAAAAAGAGCTAGTTTATTCTTAGTAAACAGGGACCAAAATAGCTCTTTTAATCCCTAGGGACTATGTAGATATTCAAATTCAAAATACTCGTATTTTATTTCACATAAACCTACAAGGACACAAGCTAGGTGCACGGTTCCAATTGGTCGTTGCCTATAGAGAAGAGCCGGCAAGAAACTCCACGGTTACTCTTTTAAAAATAAATGGCTTTTACAATATTTTTAAATAACAGTGTTATTAGGTATGGGAGGACAGTGTAGGTCTTTCAACATGTACCAGGTACTTAACAAAATGAAGATGGTCAACAAATCTACCGTCCACTAAGCCTATAGCGTTCTCACATTCACAAAATAGAAAATAATCTATATAAAGATAAATAAATTGATAAAAACCTATTTCAAACAAAATGACACGATTGCTACAAAAGTTACAAAAGAGTTAAAATTAAATTGTAGATATATAATGTCAAATAATAGTATGATTATTTCAAGGAAGACTGTAAAAAATATAAACAAAGTAATTTGGTTATTGTATTGTATGTTAAAGTTCCAATCACTAAAGAGATCAGTAAAACACGCACGTTTGTGAATCATATTTTAATCAACACACAACCTGACACTCAAATTTAAAAAAACTAAAGAAAATTTGAATTTCGCGGGCTTTCTTAGTGCATCACCCTTAAGCATTTTATTTCTCAAAATGGTTTTTCTATAGATCTGTTGAAGACGCCAAGGCTCGTCTCATTGACTTGGAGCGACAACTCAAGAGTGAAGAGATCGGTACAGACCTGAGAAGCTGCAAGAGACTGCTGAATCAACACCAAGTGAGTATTAATAACGAGATTATGAGATTAGAGTAAAGAGTTTTTTATAGAATGTTTAGTGTATATTATTCTTTATTTTCAACTAGCTGACCCATCAGACGTTGTCTTGTCAAAATTTCGATTTCAATTTTTCGGCTGTTCCTTTGGGAACACCCAAGGATTCAGGCGAACCAAACAAAAAAAAACGAATCGGTCGAGCCATTTTGAAGTTGTTCCGTACCCAAAGGGTGAAACGGGACCCTATTACTAAGACTCCGCTGTCCGTCTGTCACCAGGCTGTATCTCATGAACCGTGATAGTTAGACAGTTGACATTTTCACAGATGATGTATTTCTGTTGCCGCTATAACAACAAATAAAAATAAAATAAAATATTAAAGGGGGTCTCCCATACAACAGACATGTTTTTAATACGGTACTGGTACGGAACTCTTCGTGCGCGAGTCCGTCTCGTACTTGGCCGGTTTTTATATATATAGAAGCTGGTTACTGATTGGTAAAGCGTAACATGGAATGTAAAACAAATAAGCCGACCTTAATGTAACACAACCAGTAGACTAATTTGTTGCAACGTTTGTAACATTTAATGTTACGTGTCACCAATCTATACCCGGAATAAGACATTGAAAACAGGTAGGATTTAAACGAAAATAGAGAAGAAGAAACGAGGACTGGATGTGAAAGTATTCTAAAGATTTGATAATTATTTTAGAAACTCAAGCTCAATGCAGAAACTGCGAGTTTCACTCCCAGATAAAACTGGATTAAAAAAAATGCTAAATACTTTTTTTTTTTTATATGCGCTTGACCCCGAAAAGGAGCTCGTGGCTAAGTAATAACTGCCGCACGGGTCGATCCATCAGGTTAAGCTATGATTGCCGGGGTTGGTCTGTGGATGGGTGACCATCTTTACATACCGAGACTCCTCCGTGCCTCGGAAAGCACGTTAAGCCGTTGGTCCCGGCTGTCATTTGTGGATCTTTGACAGTCGTTACGGGTCGTCAGAAGCCCGAAAATCTGACAACCAGTCTTACCAAGGGGTATCGTATTACCCAGTTACTGGGTTGTGGAGGTCAGATAGGTAGTCGCTCCATGTAAAATACTGTTATCCAGCTGCATCCGGTTAGACTGGAAGCCGACCCCAATATAGTTGGGAAAAGGCTAGGCAAATTGATTGATGCCCATGACCTCGATGATCATGGCTTTGTAAAAACTTTTTTTTACCAAATACTCAAACTCAACTTTACCAAATCGGGTGAAATAAGAATATAATATTATTTTCTTATCATTCGATAAGACTACATAATGATGTTATTCCTTCCATCCAGACCTAATAATCATCTAATTCCTTTAGGCTCTAGAACAAGAACTATCCCTCTGGGAGACAAAGGCCACGTCCCTGTCAGACCAGGGAGCAGACTTGGTATCAGGAGGCCATTTCGATGCAGCTGCCATTGAGAGAGATTCTGCAGCGTTACTGCAGGCTGTCCGAGCCCTGCAGCCACCTGCAGCTAAGAGGAGACAAGCATTGGAGAGCAGTTTACAGTAAGTATTTTGTTCCATCATGAAATGATGAAATCGACACATGTTTCACCTCTCAACGAGGAATCCTCAGGATGACAATATTGACCTGTCGCGAACTCGAACACGGCGTGACAACAAATATGTGTTTTGCGAATTTGATCCTTATTACTACTAGATATTGAAGATAGTTAATTGATTCAGGCGTGACCTTGAGGAAATCCATTATAAAATACATTAGACGTAGTGAGCCATACCGGCCGCACTGCGTCCGGCGCTTGGCGTGGCAACACGACGTGTTCTGGTTCGCGATAGGTCGTAGGTAATCGTCACGCCAAAACAGTAGGGGCAAAATGCCTTATTATGGTGGATTTGTCGATAAAATTGATCATATTGCCTCGTATACCGGTGACCAGACACACTGTATAACGAAAAAATTATAACAAATAAATTTATTTCGCTTTTAATTATTTACTGATTTGTCTATACTTATAATATTATAAAGAGAAAAGATTTGAGTGTTTGTTTGTATTGAATAGGCTCCGAAACTACTGGACCGATTTGAAAAATTATTTTACCATTAGAAAGCTTAGTTTTCAGGGAGTAACATAGGCTTTTACTTTTACTTTTTATCCCGGGAAAAATAACGGGTCCCGCGGGAAAGACCACGGGAGCGAAGCCGCGGGCCAAATGCTAGTTTTTAATATATCAATAACAGCAGAATAACTATGTTTTTTTTAAAACTATGACTGTTTTTATTCTAATTTTCATTTACATACATCAATAACGTTCAAACTGCGTGGATACAGGCCTCCTCTGTAAAGTGAGCGGGCATAAATGACATACAAATTCTAAACTCCCTCTTCTCTTACAGACTCCACAAATTCGCAGCAGAAGTAGCAGGCGAGCTCGACTGGCTCTCCGAACGTTCTGCAGCCGCAGCATCCGAGGTCATGCCGACTGACCTCCACGCCGCGCAGACCGCGCAGAAGAAACATGGCAAGCTTCGGGCAGAACTGGTGGGGAGGAGGCCGCTCATAGAGCGAGTGGTCGGGCATGGCAACTCGCTGGTTGAAGATGGGCATCCGCAGAGGGAGAAGGTAGGAGAGAGAGAGGGAGATAGAAATTGTACATAGTAGGTATGGTGAGGCGGGTAAATAGCCTGCACCTTTGTGAAGGTTGTGACAAAATTTGAATTAAGAACCTAAGTTAAAAAGCGTAATGGTGGACCTCAAATAAATTAATTTCCCTATTGATGAATTCTCGAGAAACCAATACCAAAAGACTTATTGGCAGCAAAACATGCCCACGTACCTTGGCAATCCAGAGATCCCACTCAGACCCAGGGCGATGGGAAGATACCTCGTTACCTCGGCCGGCGAGCAAAATCTTCTTAAATCCACCGGTGGAATGGTTAAAACTCCAAAAATCAACACTGCACTATAATTTCTCAATGAAGCACAGATGCAGGTCCAATTATTTTACGAATATCATCAAGGTTTCACCAAAAAGGGAATTTTTAAAAGCGGAGCGTTTCGCGCACACAATGTTGCGCGCGGCCACCAAAAGAACGCTGCTCGCTAAAGCCATCTATCGGCCACATTGAGAGAAAACTCAAGAAAGTTTAGATAACATGGGCGCTGCGACAGCAAAGATTTGTGCGAGGATTCATCAATTGAGAAGTTAAAATATTTAATTTGAGATACTAACTAATACGTATTCTATTATATGACAAATCCAAAAATATTAAGATTGTTTTATTTATTTTTTATATTGAAAAAGGCATTGACGCTTCGCCAAGGTATAAGAGACGATGATTGACCAGCTATCTAATTACGCAACATATTTGTTTCATTTTGACAGTTCAACAATATTCATTGCGTTATTTACGTTGTAGATTTTTTTCGAACTTATGAAGCAATGGATTAGCAATTTGTTTCAATACGATACTAATTCCGATTGATCGTGAATAAGAATAAGAAATTTTATTTGCTCAAACATGTGTATAAATACAGAATTAAAATAATACATGCATGCAAGATCTTAAATAAGAGAGGCTCACATGGCGAGATCTCATGGCGTGCAAATATTATAGGTACAATTATTATTATTGAATTAATTAGGTATTTTTAAATATTACACTTTAAATACATTAAATATCAGTCACAGCTAAACATTTTTTTTATGTTCAATCATTTACATTATCAATTATTTATTATTTAATTTCCATGTCCAATATTACAATATCACAATGAAGATTTATATTACTTTAATAGGCATTTAATTATTATTAGGCATGGCCATAATTACTACAATGTTATTTATTGATCGTGGATTAGTTGTCGTGTTGGATCATTCGGTTCCCTACAAAATGGTTGAGCTGCATGCTGCTGATCCACGCGTCATGTTCGTGTACGGGCGCCGTCAGTTGAGACTGGTCATCTCTTATCTGCCAGGGCTTATTTTTAATCGTTTTTGATTTATATATATATATTTTTTTTACATTGTTCTCACATATAGAATCAACAAGAGTAATGTACCCAGGATTTTGTAATTTCTATATTTAAAAGAGTGTCCTTGGAGTTTCTTGCCCGTTCTTCTCCATAGAGATCTACGTTTTGGAATGGGCAACTAGCTTCAACTTTCTGACTAACTGACTCTTTAACAATTCAAAAGTGCCTGTAAAGGGTTTAATTGAAATAAATGCTTTGAGTTTGTTTGAGTTTGAGTTTTGTATTACGTAATTAGGGTACAAGTTCGCACGAGCGATTACTCCCCGCGGTGATTTATTTTCGTGCACTGGATTTTCTTGCTTAGTGAGTTTAATATTATATATTTTTTACATATTTATATATATATAGACTCGCGCGACGAGCTTCACAATTACGGGATTTTTTCGTACTTGTGAAACACGTCGTGCGCGTCTAGGGACGCTATTACGACTTTGCGACCGAATTCGGTCGTATAGCGATCGCAATCTATGTCTAGACTGCAGGACCAGGAAAAAGACATAGGCTACTTTTCATCCTGGATTGTAGACCAAATCACGGGCAACAGCTAGTATTCTCTAAAGAATTAGTTTTATTTTTTCGCTCGGAGTTGCAAATAACGATTTTTTTTCGCTCAGTTTTTTTGAAGTGATAACTTCTTTAGGCGCGTTGAGCACTTTTTGGGTGAGCAAAAATCATGGAACTCGCGTCATCGTCACCGAACGCTTCCCATAAGCTATATGTATATTGTGTATACAAAAAAAAAAAAAAAATAGGTACGTACTAACTTAAAATAGCAATCGTTTAGAATTAAAATTATTTTATTTCTTTAAATGCTTTATTTACTTACCTACTATCGAACGCGTTGTCATTTTGTCCTTCACTTCTCGCTTCCGTATACTAAAGGCTCGTGCAGACCAGCGCGACGCGACTCGAACAATACAATTTCTAAGAAAACTTCACGGTATTACAATAGCCGGTGTTGCGGCGCGCTAGTCTGCACGAAGCTTAAGGGCCGGCGCATTATTTGCTAATGAAAACGGCTCGCGAAAAATGGCGCAAAATGTGCGCCCCTACGATGGTACATAAATTACAATTAAACCTACAAAAAAGATCTTGTTTAACTAGTATTCAACAGAAATACGAGTAGGTATTTATTGGTAGAAGTTTTTTTTTCTGGCTTCCTTTATCGATACTGAACCTACCCCTAAGCTATGGCACGCAATTACTTTAACACCCTGTATATGTACATAGATATACCTCCGTGCGTTATAGGAAGTTCCCTAAGATTGCCCCGCATGTTTTTTTTTCACCCATCACTGTTTTTTTTTTTCTTAGTCTAAGGAGCACTATGAAATTTAATATTCTAATTCGGTCCGTGCTCATATGACTTTCCATACCATACTTCAGCGTCCCCCCTTCCCCCCTAGATTGAAGCCCTATGCGCCGAGCTAGAAGCCGGCTACACGTCGGTGTCGCGCGCCGCAGAGAGCCGCGGCTCGCGCCTGGAGGCGGCGCTGAAGGCGCAGCAGTTCATGCACGACGCGCTGGAAGTGGACGCGTGGCTCAACGATAAGGCGGCTGCGCTGGCGCATGCTGACCTGGCTAAGGATAGACACCGGGCTACGCATTTGTTGACTAGGCATAAGGTAAGGGATGAATTCAATTATCTTTCCATGCAATACTTAAATAAAATGTGTTACTAACTGTTGGTCAGTTCGAAATTTAATCAGTTAATTACCCGACCACGGCAAAGCAGTAACCCTCCTTGGTTTTAAAATTCAAAAGTCATTTATTTAAACTAGGCTGAGAATCAGCACTTTTCGAACGTCTAACTTACATAAGACAGTCCCACAAAACGCCCACCCTTCACCACTTCCTAGTGCTTTAGCTGGGAAGAAGAAGTGGCGCAACAAACTCCCCAGCAGCACAGCTGTCTGTTCAACTAGAAAAAAATGATTCTATATAATAGTATGCAAATTTTTTTACATTACGCAACACTAAACATAATTTAAATTATAAATTAATAGCCATATGTCAGCTAGCACACGCCAATATACCAACCAAAAGTATCGAGAACTGTACTCAGGCAGAAATAAAAATAAATAAAGACTAAACGTAAACAATATCTAAATAAAAGCCTCCAGTCATTAGAGGCGTTCCCGCTTACATTTATAGCTATACATATATAGTATAATTTTGATTTATGTTCATCTGTTCCCTCATAACTTATAACTCCTTATTATAATTTGACAAATTAAATATCGTTGGAAGTATCTTAATTTTCCGCTGGTTATAGGCTACGGGACGTTCCAGTAAATTTCATATGACGCCCTCTAAAGGACATAACATGAACAAAAATAAAATGTCTTCTAGGATAGATAGATAGATAGAATACTCTTTATTGTACACCATACAAATTACACACATAAATTTAGAAATTTTACATAGGGTGACACAATGGGCGGTCGAATGGGTGGTAGGATTAGAAAGAATAAGTGAATCCGCTGTAAATAAAAGAACATGATAGTAATAATTGTGTGGTTGATTAAATTGACAACAACCAATCTAAAAACATTGCAAGAGATTTTATGTAAAGAAAATAAAGAAAGATATTTTATTTGGCGATGATGCTCGCCACACACCACGTCAGTTGTTTCCACGGGGCGAAAAGCGAGCGGCGGAATGTCGCTTAGCTACGCTGAATGTGCAGGGAGGTATAAGAGATAAGATTGATGAGGTGTGTGAAATGGTGAAGGATAGATGTGTTATGTGTGAATGAGACGAAGAGAAAGGGAGTGGACATGTCCAAACATGGTACTCTGACCGCTATTTGGTCCGGTGTTCGAGAGACACATAGGGCTAGTCAGGGTGTAGGGGTTGTCCTCTTCGAGCAGATGATGAAATGTGTGAAAGATTATGTTTGTGTGAGTCCCAGGATTGTAGCGCGCAGAACTTGCGGCCGATGGGGCAGAAAGGTTCTGGAATGGAGGCCACGTACCGGCAAGCGCAGCGTAGGACGTCCAACCACAAGCTGGACAGATGACCTAATAAAGGTCGCAGGAAGCCGCTGGATGCGGGTCGCTTCCAACCGGCCAATTTGGAAATCATTGGGGGAGACCTATGTTCAGCAGTGGACGTCCTATGGCTGAAATGATGATGATGATGAGTCCTAGGATTCTATGGGTAAGAACCAAGGTGGGCCTAAACTCTATATTTATTTTGTGCGTTTATGCACCCGATATGAGAAGCTCACCTTCGGAGAGGGACGAATTTTTGGGGAGTCTTATCTATAAGGGATTTAGTGAATAGTAGATCAAGCGAGAAAATTGTTATGCTTGGAGACTTTAATAGTTGGGTTGGGGTGAAGAGGAAAGGGCACAAAAAAGTATTAGGGGTATTTGGGGATGATAGAGTGAATGAGAATGGGATGAATTTGCTAGAGATATGTATAGAGAATAATTTGTCTGTTGTGAACACTATGTTTAATCATAGAAGGGCTCACAGGTATACGTGGGAAAGGCAAGACAGTAGAAGTATGATCGACTTTGTGATTGTGGATGGAAGAGATGGTAAAAATGAAGAAAGATGAAAAGGAAGAACAGTATAACAGGAAGTTCTCTGATAAGTTGAAGGCTAATGTTAAGCTGTTCTGGAAACAGGTAAGATTGGCTCGCGGAGTGACAGGAACATAGAGTATGAATGTTATAAGAGCAGAAGATGGATGTTTACTAATCGAAGAAAGTAAGGTTTTGGAACGCTGGAAGGGATACTTCTTTGAAAGTTTATTTAGTTGTCAGGATAGTGTGCAAGGAGTGGGTAACTGGGCAGACGCCAGTTTCAAAGACCCAAACTCAGAGGTAGATGATAAGAATGCAATAGAAATAGATTGTAAGAGCGTTGAAAAGGATGAAAGTTGGGAAAACTGCAGGGTACGACAGAGTGTCTGCTGAAATGCTGAAGGGCGGTGATGGGGTGGTAGCAAGCCTGTTGTGCCGGATCTTTAATATGTGTTAGAGATGTGGCCGTGTGCCGGATGTTTGGTGCAAGGCTGTAATCGTACCGCTACATTAGGGAAAAGGATCTCAACAGGAGTGTAAAAACTACCGCGGCATTAGTCTTTTGAGTGTTGTCGGCAAACTGTATGCGAAGGTAAATAGAGTGATAAGAGTGACAGATGAGAAAATACTGGATGTGCCGGCAGGATTTAAAGAGGGAATGAGATCTTCTCCTTAAGGTGCATAGCCGAAAAACATCTGGCAAAGCACCTGGGACTTACAGGAACACTGGGGCTTACACGAACTGGTTCTGCATCTCGAGGGGTGTTAGGGTTGTGTAGCGTCACCGTGGCTCTTCAACTTGTACATGGATAGTTGTCTGACAGATTTGAAAGAAAGTGAGTGTGGATGAATGAGTTGCCTGTCAAATGCCTTCTCTACGCAGATGATCAAGTTCTACTTGCATCGTCAGCAGAACAGTTGCAAGACATGGTGACTGTGATGGATGAAGCGTATAAGAGGAAAGGGATGAATATAAATGTGAATAAGACGAAGGTCATGGTGTTTGAAAGAGGAGAGGATTTATCGGTGTGTGATATGAAAATAAATGATAAGAATGTGGAGCAAGTAAGTGAGTTTGTATACTTGGGGAGTCTGTTTACAAGGTATGGGAAGATTGATGAAGATGTGGAAATACAGTGAATGTGCTATACATGCAATTGTGACCAACCAGTTGATATCCAAAAAGGTTAGACTGGCTGTTCACAATGGTGTGCTGGTGTATGGAAGTGAATGCTGGGCAAAAAAAGCATGAAAGTAGGATAAATGCTGTGGAAATGCGTTCCTTGCGAAGCATGTGTGGTCTAACTATGAATGATAGGCTGAGAAATGATGTCATAAGACAACGGTGTGAGTTAAAAGTAGATGTAGTGACAAACATTGAAAAGGGAATGCTGAGATGGTTTGGTCATGTTTAGAGGATGAATGAAAGACGACTAACAAAATGTATTTACAAGGCAGATGTGTATGGAAACGCCGGGAGGGGACGCCCTAGGAGGACATATACTGACCTTATTGGTGATGTTCTTCAGAAAGGTCAGGAGCGTAGTACTAGCAAACGGCGTGCGGGTATGACCAGATGTATGAACGTAAACGAGGCAAAAGGAGTATGTAAGGATCGTAGCAGGTGGCATTGTGTGGTGTGTATTCTGTTCGCTGTGTTCAGTTACCCCCATAGGAAGAAGGCGTGAGTTAATGTATGTGTATGTGTATTTTATTTGGGACTCGCACAGGAAATACAAAAAGGAGCATTTAAAACTAATAATGCTGTGATATTTAAAAAAAATATAATCCCTTAAATTGTCTTCCTAATAATAAAAATATAAAGAACATAACATCCTAAAGAAAATAAAAATATAAAATCACTCTTTTTCCAACAGGCCGTAGAACTAGAACTCGACACGTACGCGGCCATAATAGCCGAGATGGGCCACGTGGCCACGTCCATGGCCAACGGCGGCCACCCCGAGGGCGAGGCCCTGCTGGCCCGCCACGCGCTGCTGGCCGACAGCCTGGCGCGCCTGCAGCGGCTGGCGGCGCAGAGGCAGAAGGCGCTGGTCGAGAGTGTCTGCAGGTATGTACACTATTAGTAACTGTCGGGCTAGCTGCTGGCCGACAGCCTGGCGCGCCTGCAGCGGCTGGCGGCGCAGAGGCAGAAGGCGCTGGTCGAGAGTGTCTGCAGGTATGTACACTATTAGTAACTGTCGGGCTAGCTGCTGGCCGACAGCCTGGCGCGCCTGCAGCGGCTGGCGGCGCAGAGGCAGAAGGCGCTGGTCGAGAGTGTCTGCAGGTATGTACACTATTAGTAACTGTCGGGCTAGCTGCTGGCCGACAGCCTGGCGCGCCTGCAGCGGCTGGCGGCGCAGAGGCAGAAGGCGCTGGTCGAGAGTGTCTGCAGGTATGTACACTATTAGTAACTGTCGGGCTAGCTGCTGGCCGACAGCCTGGCGCGCCTGCAGCGGCTGGCGGCGCAGAGGCAGAAGGCGCTGGTCGAGAGTGTCTGCAGGTATGTACACTATTAGTAACTGTCGGGCTAGCTGCTGGCCGACAGCCTGGCGCGCCTGCAGCGGCTGGCGGCGCAGAGGCAGAAGGCGCTGGTCGAGAGTGTCTGCAGGTATGTACACTATTAGTAACTGTCGGGCTAGCTGCTGGCCGACAGCCTGGCGCGCCTGCAGCGGCTGGCGGCGCAGAGGCAGAAGGCGCTGGTCGAGAGTGTCTGCAGGTATGTACACTATTAGTAACTGTCGGGCTAGCTGCTGGCCGACAGCCTGGCGCGCCTGCAGCGGCTGGCGGCGCAGAGGCAGAAGGCGCTGGTCGAGAGTGTCTGCAGGTATGTACACTATTAGTAACTGTCGGGCTAGCTGCTGGCCGACAGCCTGGCGCGCCTGCAGCGGCTGGCGGCGCAGAGGCAGAAGGCGCTGGTCGAGAGTGTCTGCAGGTATGTACACTATTAGTAACTGTCGGGCTAGCTGCTGGCCGACAGCCTGGCGCGCCTGCAGCGGCTGGCGGCGCAGAGGCAGAAGGCGCTGGTCGAGAGTGTCTGCAGGTATGTACACTATTAGTAACTGTCGGGCTAGCTGCTGGCCGACAGCCTGGCGCGCCTGCAGCGGCTGGCGGCGCAGAGGCAGAAGGCGCTGGTCGAGAGTGTCTGCAGGTATGTACACTATTAGTAACTGTCGGGCTAGCTGCTGGCCGACAGCCTGGCGCGCCTGCAGCGGCTGGCGGCGCAGAGGCAGAAGGCGCTGGTCGAGAGTGTCTGCAGGTATGTACACTATTAGTAACTGTCGGGCTAGCTGCTGGCCGACAGCCTGGCGCGCCTGCAGCGGCTGGCGGCGCAGAGGCAGAAGGCGCTGGTCGAGAGTGTCTGCAGGTATGTACACTATTAGTAACTGTCGGGCTAGCTGCTGGCCGACAGCCTGGCGCGCCTGCAGCGGCTGGCGGCGCAGAGGCAGAAGGCGCTGGTCGAGAGTGTCTGCAGGTATGTACACTATTAGTAACTGTCGGGATTTTAGATAACAACAATGTATTTATGGAAAACTAAATTTTGATTTGATTTATCATCTTATTCACATATATAAGGTTTTTTTTTAAATATGGTAGTTTTGCCTATTGTAGAAGACAACAGTAATTGATGTTAGAAATCCATCTAAAGATTAAGGAAATGAAAACATTTATAATTATTTCATAAACATAATCATTTATTTTGCAATAGTATGTTATATAAAATAAAATATAAATAATAGGTATTGGTACAGTGTTGTTTGGGGGACCTTTAAAAAAACTTTACGTTATTTATACAAGAGCATTTTGACGCTACAACTTTTTTTTTAAATTTCTAGTTACACAAGGTAATATTATATTTAGTTTAGGAATAAATAAGAAGAAAAATACGACGTTACTTCAAAAACTAAAAATATAACATTAACCTAACTAAAACTATTAATACAAACTAAAATATAACGTCAATAAATTCATCCGCATCACTGTCGTTTTAACCAGTTTTATAATAAAGGCCATTATGACGTATTAATGCCACCATTTTTCCAGTGTGAGTGAGAAACGGAGCTATTAAGGCCGATAACTTCATCCTATTTTCGCAGTGGAATAAAGAGGGATCCCTTCTATTTGCATAATGTTCTCTTTCCTAATATACTTTGGCATAACAGTTTTGGCATAATTTGTTTTGCCATAATAATACTTTGCCATTTTTTTTTTGGCATACTGTTTATGTTGGCATAATCATCTTAAAGGCTAATTTGTTTTGGCATAAATTTAACTCACATAATGTTACTAGGCATAGTGACTATTAGCATAATAGTAGTTAGGCATACAATTACAAAAAATATTAATATAAATGTATAATTAGTATTCTCTTAAAAATTCAATAGGTATGTTGTGCTATAAAAGTTGGTGACATAAACGAATCGCTGCAAAACCGACGATAATAGGTACGATAAGCTCGCATGGGACCGCCGCCGCCGGAGCCCCGCAGCGCCGGAGCCGTGACAGAAACCATGCCTGCTGCATGCTTGCTTGCATGCATGTTGTATGCTAACATTTTAGAAGTCATAATTATGCTTCTTTGTTATGCCTATAAAAAGTATGTTTTAATATCATTATGCGTAAATTAATTTATGCTTTAGAATGTTATGCTTAATCATTATTAGATATGATCAGAGAAATTATGCTTAAAAAAATATGCGTAAGCTGTTATGCGTAAATAACATTATGCGAAGATTTAATTAGGAAAAACAAAAGTAAGCCAAGTTATATTAGGTCTTAAAATTATATGTAAATGGATAGGGAACCGAATGAAGATGGCATTAATACTTCATAATAAGCCAGCAGAGGTTTACAAATCACGCATAAATCACGGAAAATAGGGTGAATTGATATAATAAACCATTTTTTATTTAAATCCAAACCACAACCAATGTTTGCAGTAAATCGTGTACATTTACGAGTGTATAAACCAGGTCTAAAAGATTTCCTGCTAAACGTGTACAAGATACTTGACAAACTACTTGATTACCTACTTGAAATGTTCAATACGTTGTATTGAACATTTTATTTACCTATTGGTTAACCGGCGATGCCGAAAAGTAAGCATGTGATCGGACCCTTTAAAAATAAATACTGATTTTTTTTCCCATTTCATAGACACGAATACCTCGCAGAGAGCGCGGAGTTAGAGAGCTGGATACAAGAGCAGTACTCTGCCGCCTCCAGCGAAGACTACGGACAGGATTATGAACATCTATTGGTAAGTAAAAAAAAAAAAACAGGATAATGTTATTCAAAATTCTAAAGTCATTTGTTCAAACTAGGCTGAGGAGCAGCACTTTTCGAACGTCAAAGTTATATAAGACAGTCCCACAAAACGCCCGCCCTCCACCACTTCCTAGTGCTTTAGCTGGGAAGAAGTGGCGCAACAAACTGTCCAGCAGATCTATTTTAAACATTTGTAGGATAGTTCTTCTCAGGGTGTGTGTTGGGTCTTAAAATGAGGTTGAACGCACGTTATCAGTAAAGGTTATATAATCAGAAACACAGTATATTCAAATTCAAATTCATTCATTTAAGGCACAAACAGGTAAAACAATCATTTAAGAGGGCATCGAGCTTTTTTTTTACAAACAAACATGTTTTTTTTTAAAGTTTAGTAAACAATTAAATTAAAATGTAGGAAAATATATTGGTATTATTGGGGATATATACTAGACTTTATGCACGATGGAAAAACGATTTGATAAAGTTGCCTCGATAGAATAAATAGGCAAAGTTACCTCTTATCGAGTATTTTTTTCCTCTTTTTTACTTTTTTAAAATATAAATAAGTAATTTTATATTATGATTAATTTGCTAAAATAGAGTTCATAGATGACTGGAGCTTTTTTGCGCGATAGTTGTTTTAAAATTGCAATATGATGAAAAAAACAACGAAAAGCATTGAAAAATACAAAAGTGTGGTTATTTTCTTTACTCTTTACACGTAAAAAAAAAGACAGAGACCAAGTCAAATGGTCGGTACGCTCTTAAGTAAAACTATTACGAGCGTTTCGCGAGCGTGACGTAAGCTCTCGGGTTCATTCGGCCACTGTTGGTTGGCGGGGGCGAAGGAGCGCGGGCGGGGGTGGGGTGAGTCCGTACACAAACGTTAAGGCTAAGGTTCTGCTACACATTCTTAATAATTATCAAAAACAGTTAGTCAGGCAAATATTTCTTTGATGTTTAAGAGGGAACAGGGCCTGCGATTTTCCATACAAATGTATTCCCCTTTTTTCTTCCTGAATAGTGCCTCTAGAGCAATCATTTTTTTTTTCATAAAATCAAGGTCTTCTGAAGACACGTCCCTGTTATTTCCTTTTTTTCAACAACTTATTAGTAATGAAAATGGCTCTCCAATAATTACAAAAATGTCCCATTTTAACGCCGTCATTAGATGACTACCAGACAAATTCGAAAAGATTTTAACATAAAAGAAAATGATAGGAAACTAGACATACTCGTACTCTTTCTTAAAATGTTAATGTTTAAAATAATTGAATCGTTTTCAAGGAGAAAAAAGGGGAATACGAAACGTCAAACCCGTCCATTTTTTTGTGATTTTATCGGTCTGAGCTGCAGCTGTCCCTATCGCACTCTGCGGGGGCAGACTTGAAGTAAAACGACGGCAATAGTTTCTTACAATACCTATTTTTCAAATTTCTCTCAGGCCCTGTTCCCTCTTAAGATTCCTATTACATTTTTTACGCAAATTCATGAGTTTTGACGTTGTAATTTTCAGCAGAAGTAAGATATTTCAATTATTTGATTATGAATAACGTTAGTGTGATTCTCTTTCTTCTAAGTTGGAGTTTACATGGCATTATCGTTATTATAATCAAATAATAAAAATATCTTCCTGCTGCTGAAAATGACAACGTCAGAAATCATGAATTTCCGTAAAAAAATGTAATAGAACTCTTAAAAATCGATTTAAAACATAATATTATGTTGCTTATTTGCTAATTATGCTTTTAATCTAGTAAGTGTATCTTCACTTAGTAATACATTAAAGCATAACCAGTTTAATAATGATCCTACTGCCGGGACCCTTAATTTCTATTAAAAAATTCTCTCTGCTGACTCAGGTCGCGTCAAAATAAAATACACCCGTCGCTCGAGAATGCGACGATAAATTTTGGTTAGGAAGCGGGGCTATATCTAAAAATCATTCTGTATTTTGATCCATCTATCATTCCAACAGATACTGCGCTCAAAATTCGACGAGCTCCGTCACCGCGTGGAAAGTGGCGCTGAACGTTTCAACCAATGTGAAGAGTTAGCTAAGAAGCTATTAGCTACTGAGAGTCCCTACATTGGAGATATCGAGAAGAGGCAGGAGGCACTTGGGTGAGTAACATATAACATTACGCCTGTATTGTCCAACATGGGCCAACGTGGTCTATAGTGGGCCAGTATGGGCCAACGTGGTCTGTAGTGAGCTACTAAGGGCCAACATGGGCCACTGTGCAATGTAAAGAGCTAGCTAAGAAGCTGTTAGCTACTGAGAGTCCCTACATTGGAGACATCGAGAAGAGGCAGGAGGCACTTGGGTGAGTAACATATAACATTACACCTGTATTGTCCAACATGGGCCATTGTGGTTCAACGTGGTCTATAGTGGGTCAGTATGGGCTAACGTGGTCTGTAGTGAGCTACTAATGGCCAACATGGGCCACTGTGTAAATGGTTAGCTAAGAAGCTGTTAGCTCAGCTACTTGAGAGCCTTTACATTGGAGACATTGAAAAGAGACAAAAAGCTCTTGGGTGAATAAAGATAACATAAAAATATGATTAATTATGTGTTAGAGCGAGATACGTTGAGAAGACGTACGATTGGTACGTAGAATGGAAGTATGGTCATCTGATTAATAGTAACACTTGAATTACGAAAACCGACCATACTGCGAAGAAATAAAGGTGTTGTCAAGTTAAATTTCTGTCATCATAAAAGTGACTGTCTGCATGATAGCGATATATATTCGGATAGGAAACACTGAACTTGTCTAGTTTTTAATTTTTGACGTGGAAAAGTGTTAAAACATAATTTATTTTTGACGTGTAAATGTTTTGAACCAATTTAAAGAAATAAATATAATTTATCATCATTAATATAGGTTAATTTTTAACAACATTATAGTACGTGCGCGACTGCTAGTCACTGCCTGAGGTATGCTCACGGTGAGACGCGGGAGGACAAAGGCCAAGCTAACTCAGTCTGACCATTTTGTCAATGGCACCGTTCCCCCGTTTTACCGCTCACATACCTCAGTAGGTGACTAGCAGTCGCGCGCGTTATATTGTAACTCTCTCTTTATACAGACTTTAGTAAAGCATTTGATAAGGTAGATCACAGTCTTCTTTTAATTAAATTGGCTCAACTAGGTGTGGGCGGCACAATAATAGGGTGGTTTAAATCTTACCTTGAAGATAGAGAGTCAAAAGTGGTAGTTAATGGTCATTTTTCTGACAGCTATATAGCAACTTCCGGAATTCCGCAAGGATCACATTTGGGACCTATTCTTTTTAACGTTTTCATTAACGATATCACTGAATGCTTCAAACACTCCCGTTTCTATTTGTTTGCTGATGACCTAAAGATAATGAAGCCAATTCAGAGTAACCTAGACTCCATAATGCTTCAAGACGATATCAATAGACTTGCGAACTGGTGTACACAAAACAAAATGCATTTAAATATCAGTAAGTGTCACTAAATCCAGTTCACTCGTAATAAAAAGGTGTTAGATAATAAATACTACATAGACGGGGTTGAAGTACAGAAACTAAGTAGTGTTCGCGACCTCGGAGTTCAACTCGACCAAGCACTGAAGTTCGATGTACACATTCTTAATATTGTGTCTAAGTCCTTTAAGGTACTGGGATTCATTTTGCGAAACAGTAAGGAATTTAAGAGACCATCTACAAAAATAAAGCTCTTCAACAGTCTAGTCCGTCCAATCTTAGAGTATAGTTCAGTGGTATGGAATCCGCATTACGATGTTTATACCAAGCGATTAGAGAGTGTCCAAAAGCGGTTCCTTTACCATCTGTGCTACGGAGATCACTTGGCTAAACAACTGACTAGTTACTCTGATAGGTTAAAACATTATAATTTGGATACACTAGCCAGTCGTAGGAAGAAACTGGACTTCACTATCCTTCACAAAATATTTAGTGGAACGATAGATTACAGTGAACTCTTGAGCTCATTAGAGATTAAAATTCCAACTCGGTCTCCCAGGCAGAATACATATGAGTTATTCTACATTACTGGCTCAAAAACCAACTTAGGTCATTACGCCGCTGTGCCAAGACTTTGTAGGCAATATAACACTTTATCTAAGATCACCAATTTCGACATCTGTGATTCTCTTGCAAATTATAAAAAATGCCTCAAAAAATGCCTCAAAAAATTATGTGTCCAATTTTTATTATGTTATGATTTTAATTTTCTAATTTTCTAATTGGCTTTGACATTGTTAATTTTATTTCTTTTTAAATTTTATTTTTCCAATTTTATTACCAAATGTGTTTTGAAAAGAATTTTGATTTTAATTTTTGTTAGCTTAGTTATACATTATTATTATGCATGCTTTGGTCTCCTGTAAGTGAAGGAGTACACCTACGTGATACTTTTGTCGTCGATTTTTTATTTAACAAGTGTATATCCTTTGTTGGAGATCCTAAATAAATAAATAAACTCTAATATTATTCAATTATTTTCATGAATGAAAAGTATATCTTATAAATAAACTACTATAGTTATTTTCGTGCAGTAATATTAACAAATTAATAAAATCAGGTTAATAAATTAGGTTACCTATGAAATTGGAGATTTGTATGATATTTAAAAAAAAAACAAAAAAAAAAAACAAAGTACTGGCCCATATTATCTATACAATTTTGACATTTTGATGGCAGTTTATTTATCCCTTTACTGTAGAAGTCTGCCGGACGGGAGGCGATGTAGTCAGCGAAAGCGTTTTGTACTGCCTCTCGGGTGTTGAATCTTTTCCCACTTATTTTTTTTTCTAAATTTTGAAAAAAGTAGAAATCTGTTGGGGCAAGATCCGGTGAGTACGGTGGGTGACGGAGAGCCTCCAGCTGTAACTCTTGTAGCTTTGCGATGGTCTGTCGTGAAGTGTGAGCTCGCGCGATGTCGTGGAGAAGCAATGGGTAAGAGCAATGGTTGTTGAATTACGAGCTTCTCCATTATTGTTTGCAATTCTTGGCAAGAGACATCCGCCGTCACTGTTGTGCCTTTCGATAAGAAGCTGTGATGTACAAGTCCGGCACTGGTCCACCAGACAGTCACCGTCATCTTCCCATCAGCGCACTGATTAGGTGCTGTACCCGGGTCCACCCACTGAGACGAACGCTTACGGTTGTCGTACAGAATCCACTTTTCATCGCAGGTAACAATTCGATTAAAAATTCCCTCGTTTCTATGCCGATTCAGTAGTGCTATGCATGCTTCGACGCGTAAATCTCGCTGTTGGTCGCTTAGTTCGTGTGGCACCCACTTATCTAATTTTTTTTTATCTATCCGGTTTGACGCAAGTGCTTTAATGTTGTTTTGACACTAACTCCAAGGCCCGCAGCAAGCTCAGCCGTAGATTGAGTTGGATCTGCTTCCACTATCGCCTTTAATTCGTCGTTGTCGACAGTTGAAGAACGAGCCTCGCGGTCGTCCTGTAATCATTTATAGGCCGACCGCGAGGCTCGTTCTTCAACTCAAAATTTCCAGATTTAAAACGATTGAACTAATGATGGACCGTGATTATGCAAGCAGTGTTAGGCCCGTACACGTCGTTGTTGTCGTCAATGTTTCGTGTTGTTTGCGCAGCGGTATTTCCACGTAGGAACTCATATTCGAAAATTGTACGAATTTTCAGTTTATCCACGGCGCCAAAAACTACCACAATGTCACAAAAACAAAAAACTAAAAATAAATGACAGAATTTGAAATTAAATTAACACGTCTTTCGAATAAAATTCATTTGAATTTCGAATTGCGCGCCAATCCACAGATAATTAAATCTCCAATTACATAGACACGTTCTGAAAGCGTCCCAGTATTGCTAAATAAAAGTCGGGCGTCCTGCAGCGAGTGGTGGCAGCGCCTGGTGGAGCAGATGGAGTCGCGCGCGTCGCGCCTGCACGCGGCGGGCGAGATCCACCGCTTCCACCGCGACGTGGGCGAGCTGGCGGCGCGGGCGCACGCCGCGCGCGCCGCGCTGCTGGCGCCGCCGCCGCCGCGCGACCTGCGCGCCGCCACGGCCGCGCTGCGCGCGCACGACACCGCGCAGAACGACCTGCTGGCCATCGACGCGCAGATGCAGGTGAGGCACTGGTTTACGAAATGCACTATCCTGAAGCTTTGCACTGGAATGTGTCTAAAACCGGAGTAAATCGATATAGGAATCTGAAGCCCAATTCGTGCTAAAATACAGTCCTTGGCATAGTAGAAAATTTTGAATTTTCAACTCTAAAAACAGCCACGATAATTTCAAACCAAATACCTACCTTTCATCGGATCAAGTCATTTATTTGCATAATACTCCAAATCGATTCATAATGTATTAACAAACATACATACATTAACATTTACGGGATTTTTTTTTTTCGTACCATGAGCGCTCAAAATATTCAGCATTATAAAAAATTGTTAAAGAAAAACTAACTCTGGCCAAACTAAAGCGAATCCCGCGCAGGATTCGAGATGCAGAAAATTCGCTCGCACAATGTATCCAGAGTTATAAAATATTTAACTTTATTCAACCAGAACTTTTCATTGCATCAATCGTATCATTTTGAAAATATTTTGATGTGTAACATCTTTCCTCTCGGTTTCCTGCAATCTATGGGAGTGATTTCGTGAAAAGGAAGTGTGTAAAAGGAATCCTGAAAAGCGCACATTGTTTACTTTAACGAATGAGCGTGCGCAGTGCTATAGTTGGCTGTCAGATGGTACTAATCCATTTTCCTAAGGCTTTTTTTTTTACTTACACCTTTTCCATCTCCCCCAGGTCCTCCAAGAAGAAGGCAACCGTCTCCAGAAGCTGTACCCTGGTGGCAACGTGCAGCAGATAGAACTGCAGCAGAAGGCTCTAGAAGAAGCGTGGGCCATGTTGAAACAGGCCTCGGATGAAAGAAGGCATACACTGCAGCAGTATCTACAGCTGCACCAGTTTTTGACACAGGTAAGTTGAGAAACCGTCATCTTCTTAGCCATTTCCCAAGTACTATCGAAGAATTTCATATATAAGCAGTTTGAAAACAAAATCCCATGAACACAATGACCACTGTTACCGCCTCAGTTCTATAGCGGCCGAGCGCTGCAAGCAGAAATAGTCCTTACGGTGTATGGTATGAACTTCTTCGATGGTACGTGTTTTCAGACTAACTGGATGCAGTACCAGAATTTTACATTGGGCGACTGCCTGTTTGACTTCCACAACCCAGTTACTGGGCACGTGGTATAACACTGCGCCAGTTTTTTTGCCAAAAAAGTAGGTAATATTAAGTGGTCACATTCGCCTATGCCAGTGGTCGGCAAACTCGTTAGGCCAGTGTTCGGCAAACCGCGGCTCGCGAGCCGCATGCGGGTCTTTGGCCTAGAGAGTGCGACTCTGTACAAATGTCGATGACTGCGAGTGGAGATCCTCGTGGGGGTCGGGTTTGCGGTCATATCAGGTTTTATTTAATGTAATGTATTATTGAATTTGAGGAGCTCGTGGCTAAGTAGTAACTGCCGCACGGGTCGATCTGTCAGGTTAAGCTACGCTTGCCGGGGTTGGTCTGTGGATGGGTGACCATCTTTACATACCGAGACTCCTCCGTGCCTCGGAAAACACGTTAAGCCGTTGGTCCCGGCTGTCATTCGTGGATCTTTGACAGTCGTTACAGGTAGTCAGAAGCCCGAAAGTCTGACAACCAGTCTTACCAAGGGGTATCGTATTACCCAGTAACTGGGTTGTGGAGGTCAGATAGGCAGTCGCTCCATGTAAAATACTGGTATTCAGCAGCATCCGGTTAGACTGGAAGCCGACCCCAATATAGTTGGGAAAAGGCTAGGCAGATTTTAATGTATTATTGAATTTACCATTAATTTTCGATGCCCTGTTAATTTTTGGTGAACACACTTCGGAAATAAATCTTTGAAATATAGTTAGAATTTTGAATCAAACTCAATATCTTGCAGAGCGTTCATCCAAAAAGTTGGTAACGACGCAAATAGCTGTCAAATATTTACCTGTTTTGATTAATTTGGCTATATTACTGTATGGAAATATGAAATATGGCTAACTATTGAACTAGAATATTAATAAGGTGTTGCACTTTTTTATGAAACAGCAGATTTTTTTAAAAATAACCGACGAAATATTTCAATGCGAGAATTCGAGGAGGTTTCAGATTTATGTACTGAATCCAATTCTAACAGTTTTCGCGTAGATATCCTTGCCACCCTGTATTTTTGATAACTCATTTTATTTTAGTGTAATCGCCCGTTAATCTCTTCTAAATCGTGAGATTAGTGATAGTGAGACAAGATGCCAAGATTATCTCTATTTTTATGACTTATATTGGGTGCATTTTTACTTTATGTATTCTTATTTCCCCCCTACAGGTCCGCGACCTAACCTCCTGGTCCGTCTCCCTGCGCACGTCCATGTCGCGTGCCCTGCGCGTGCGCGACGCCGTGAGCGCGCAGTCCGCCCGCGCCGAGCACGACGCGGTGCGCGCCGAGCTGGACGCGCGCGACTCCTCGTTCAGAGACGCGCTGCAGATGGGCAGGGAGCTGGCCACGCAGCATCCGAATGCAGCTGTGAGTATATTTGTTGTTCACAGATAGTACCTTCCACAAAGGCGCGCCCCACTCTTATATTGTCTTCGGCCGGGGCCTTGACATCAACCGATGAACAAAATTTTCAAGCGTTTTTTTTTTTTAAACATTGCCCCACACTAGGATTTCTCCTGTATCGTGGGTGCGTTTACAAACATTTAAACTCACATACACAAACAGCCAGACCCGGAACAACTACTTGTAGGTCATACAAATATTTGTTCTGTTTGTTGGTTGAATACGAGGCTTTTGGCTAATTTTGTATTTGTGTTTTTTCTTTAAATGTGCATTTTGTTTGTGCAGAATAAACATTTCTTTCTTAAATTACAGTAGAAGAGTGCAACATTCCGCTAGTGTTTTAGTATTATCGATACACACTAATTACCTATGAGTGTGTAATATATTGCGGTGGAATGACAGCTCACTTCACTCTCACTTCACCTAAGTTTTCACGGTGAGATTTTTACAGAATAGATCGGTTGTACTGTAAGCGATTAGGAAGAAAATTGAGCGAGTCTTCGTGGATGGCACTATCTGTAGCGGCTGTGATTGATATTATTGATTATTGTGATATCCAATTGGATAATGGCCTGCGCAAACTGGTGGACGTGACGGCAGACGATCATTTGATTTTAATACTTATCCTATCGAAATAAGGTATATATTTCAATGCTCGGTGATCGACTTTGTAGCATCGCAGCGCAGTTTTCTCTGGAGCATTGAAATATATATACCTTAATTTGATTGGATAAATATTAAATTCAAAATCCTCTGCCGACCCGTCAGCCAGTCTGCGCAGGCTATTTCTTGGCATGAGATTTAACAACAGATCAAATTAATTATCTTGAAGATGTTTCAGAAATTTGAATTATTCACAAAATCTGTGTGTGTGTATGTCACAATATATCTATGTTTTTCGGTCGACACTTAATTTCTGTGGGTTCGAATCCAGGCAGGCGCTTTACCTTGTGTAAATTATTTCATCACCACTGCTCTCAAAACGGTGAAGGAAAACATCGTGAGGCACCGAAATCGGGATGTCCTAGAACCAAACATTCGAAGACATGTGACATCTACCAACCCGCACTGGGCCCGCGTGGTGGGTTACGGCCCACTCCCTCGCACAGAGGAGGTCTGTCCCAGCAGTGGGGACTTTATTAGTTGATTTCTGAAATATCTACTTTCAATTAAAATTGCCATAGTGAAAAAAATCTTTAAATAATACTAAATTCTGAAACATTTTTAAATTCTCCACTAACCTTAACTTTTTGAAGAGCTCAAACGTGGCAGTTCTACCTAAAATTTTGATTTCTTAACAAAGAAACAATTTTCTTCAACGCAGGAAGTAGAAGAAAAATGCGAAGCCCTACTAGAAGAACGCAACCGCCTCCACGGAGCGTGGGCAGCCCGACAGGTGGCGCTCGACCAACTGATCGACCTGCACTGTTTCTTGAGAGACGCCAAGCTGTTGCACGATTTGTGTGCAGCACAGGAAGCTGCCCTAAGTAAGTAACCCTTGATGGTTATACACTTCAAACAGTAACAAAGTAAATGGTATCAAAATCAAAAACCATTTATTCAAACCAGGCTGAGAATCAGCACTTTTCGAACGTCAAAATTCCATAAGACAGTCCCCCTGCACCACTTCCTAGTGCTGCAGCTGGGAACTAGACGTGGCGCGACTAACTGGCCAGCTGCACAGCTATCTTAGCAGTTAGAAAAACTTCATTCAAACTCAAACTCAAAGCATTTATTTCGATTAAACCATTTACAGGCACTTTTGAATTGTCAAGGGGTCAGTCAGTCAGAAATATGAAGCTAGTTGCCCATTCTCTCTTTTAAATCATAATATTGTTAATAAATATTGGTTACATCATTCATGTTGAAATTATACATGTGAGAACAATGTGGAAAGACGTGCAAGTAAAAAGCGTCCGTAATAAAAAGATAAAAACAATTCAAAAATTGAAATAAGCTGAGGCAGATAAGAGATGACCAGTCGAATATGATGCATGGATCAGCACCGTTTAGCTCATCCATTTTGAAGGGAACTTAACATTCTATACAATAGTATGAAAAATATATCTAAATCTTTCTGATCTCTGCAAATAATTGTTCCAAAACTAATATGATTTTTTATTTTTCAGGTACTGAAATATCTCAGACAAGCAGCGTGGAAGAGGTGGAGAACGCGCTCAAGAAACATGAGGCCTTCGAGAAACTGCTCGCTACTCAGGTATATAGTCATGCTGACATCACTGCTTGTAGTCTATCCTGCGTTCGCGATTTTCGTTCCAAAAAGTAACTAAATATGTGTTCTTGGAAAAATAACTGAAAGGTTCAGTTTGCGCTACAATTTCAAACATTTATATGACTTTTTCAATAGTTCTGGTCATTCTAAAACCAACTTAATTAACACTGAAATATTTTACAACAAGTGCACAAAACGAACCAGTTTCATCCGAGACTTTTAGCAGCCTGAGACGAAGGCGAGGGCTGATAGTAATGTCGAAGATAAAATGGTTTTGTAGACGAGTTATAAACTCTGCTTTTCACTTCGATTGCGAGGAAATAAAACATTTATAACATAACATTTCTTTAATAAAAATTCAAAGTAAAATTACTACAGCTTTGAATACTGATGGAAATTGTTTTTCCCGGCATATTAACGGTACTTAAATCTTACGACATTGCTTGGGCTGCAGACCTATACAGCCTACTATTAAGTTAATTTTGTAATAATACCGTACTTGAATTTAAATTTTAATATCTTTTATGTCTTAAAAAACACATAAGGCAAATAAATTAAAGTAAATATTATAAAATAACAAATTCTATCTATAAACTTCTTATTGTATTTGGCTGTATGGCTCATTTTCTTTGCCTTAATATAGATACATGTATGAGTAGATACTTTAATGCACTTGTGCACAAAATTCGATTTTGTGCAGTTTTTTTCCTGCACAAATAAGCACTTTCAGAGTATGAGAAGCGATTTTTTTTTTTTTTTTAAGTAGGAATAAAATCTATTGGGAACTAACTTTTAAATATGGAATGGTGTGCTAGTAGAATTATAGGAAAAATACAAAACATTTTAGGCACCACCTTTCACTCAGACGCCTCAATGGCAACACCTTTTTAAACGGGGCTTAAATATATACAGGGTGGAAGGGACATCGACGCGAAAACTGATACCATGGATTCAGTACATGATTCTGAACCCCCCTCCGTTGAAACTTTTCGTCGGGTATTTAAAAACTGTTTCATAAAAAAGTTCAATACCTACGCGGTCAAAATTTATGGAACAGCAGATTTTTATCGAAAATTCTTTTTATACAGCAGACTTGGTCTGCGTGAAATTTCTTGTCCCCCCGACCCACTCCGTCGGCGTCGTATCGCATCGTCTGCCCGCATTCCATCATTTTCGCTTATGGTTCTCTCAGCCTTTTTTTGCCCGGTTCCTTCGTGTCTAAAATTCTAATACAGATTTCGTCAAGGTATGATACCAAATAGGGTGTTTTACTCTGTAGCGGTTACACCGCCACATACGAACTACGCATCAAAGACATGACGTCACACAAATCCTGCATCGCGCAATTAGAGTTTACCGCGCGAACGACATAGATAAGACTATCCGAAATCAACAGTCGGGCAGTCGGCCCGCCAGACACAACACCCGTCTGGTCGGAGGATTCTCCCTTTTCTATGGTGGATGAGTGAACTTTACACCCTGTTCCTCAATATGAAAAAAATCTAAAAATATATTATTGAGATAGCTTAAGCAAAAAGCAGTCGGAAAACGTTAGTTTTAGTTCATGAAATAGAAAACAAAATTTTAAAATTAAATTCAAAGGTTTCAGCTTTTTTAATTTGTTTCATAATCCCGGAACAACTACTTGTAGGTCATACAAATATTTGTTCAGTGCGGGAATCGAAGCCGCGACACGCAGTGCAGCAGTCAATCGCTTAACCACAGCGCCAACCGTGCCGTCGATTGCCGATTTGCTGTAAAATCGCTAAATAATATTGTTAAATGTTTCTTTATTTTCTTTTTACCAGGACGAGAAGCTAGCAACCCTAAACAGCCACGGCGACAAGCTGTTACAGCAGAACCATGTGGAGAGCCAACGCATCGCTGATGAGTTGCAGCACATCAACGAGAGGAGAAAGAAGGTAATAATAATAATAATATATAGTCGACTCGACCAACACCTAAGGAGGCTCTCGTTGGGCAGCTGGATTAAGGGCTTGATTCAGAAAGCGGTACTCCTGGACACGGCTCGCATTGTTAGGAGGTTCCTCTCTCTGGAGCCCTGACCGCCGGTAGCTTGGACCCTGCTCCCGATACCGGTGGGCTACTATTTTTTATATTTTTAAATGTTTTTAATTCTAATATTTAAAAATATAATTTATGTGTATTGATGTGAAATAAAGGAAATAATAATATACATTGATCCGGCTGAGGCCATAGTCCTTCCATAGTTCCAGATCACTAGTCAACTTTAGCCACCCAAACCCATAGTCCAATATATTTGTTTGCATATCCTACAGTAGGGATGATGACTGAAAAAATGTTTATTGTCCCTCATGTACATTAGGAAAAAATAACGTACACGTATTTTTTCTTTTTTTACGTAATCAAAAGATTACGGCGATACATTGAGTTAAAATGTGCCATGCATGACGTCACGAGTATGTAGATTTTATACATACTTGTGACGTAGCGACGCCCAACTCCCCAACTTTAATGCGTATTATTTATTTTTTATTAATATGATAAAGCAAACAATACGAGTCTATATTTTTTTATTATCTGATATCTGACCGACGGACTAATTTGAATTTCTTTTTTTTGACCCAGCCATCATCCATATAATCCTACACCAACCGGGGGTTGTCCTTGGGTGTACTTGCATAGTACTTAGGGATAGTCGTCGGTTGGTGCCTCATTTAATTAAAAATCCAATCTTGGCCACCAACTCAGTGACGTCAGTAGACCTGTTCATTATACTAAATAGAAATTCTGCAACTTTTCTTCGCTCGTTCGCAGTTATACGCAGAAGCGGCCGCTCGGCGCTCGGCCCTGGCCCGCTCGCGCGCGCGCGCTCAGTTCGCTCGTGACGCGGCGGAGGCTAGAGGCTGGGTCGCCGACAAACTGGCCAAGTTAGCTGCTGAACACCAACACGGTGAGTTTTTACGCACTCCTGTCCGAGTGCTCTCGCTAGGAAGCGAAAAAGTCTCGAGCGAGGTTCTTCAGCCCCAGTGCGGCCATGTAGGTACACTTTCGCCTAGTTCAGTTGAAGTTGGACGCAGACATTGAACGTCTTCTCTGTCAATCGGCGCAAGTAACACTGGAGACACGATAGTGTACAGCGACGCACTCGTAACTGCCGCGAGATCCTTTGACTCGGGCACAAAAAACCGACACGGGACGGAGAGTGAGCGAGGAAAGCCGAGGCACACTAAGGCGGGCCGAGCGCTCTTATTACATTCTCGCACTCGGCCTGTCTCGGCGTGCCCCGGCGAGAGTGTACAACCGCCATTAAAGTTGTTGCTTTTTTACCCTTGAATTAGAACCTAAAGATTACTCATTTTTCTTAGATTCGCAGACGATATTCACAATGGACAATATGTATTCTTTTTGTCAACTTTTCGTTATTTTATTGATGAATCAAACAAGAAAAACTACAAATCTATCGATGAACCGGGCGATGAATACCGAAAAGTTCGAATGGAAGGGAAAATTCAAAAAAAAAAAACCCTCGAAAAACATCATCAATTTAAACATAATTTTCATGCAGTTAAATTCGAGTTCTCTTTCATAGGCGAGGTCACAAACCTTGAAGACAAAATCAAGAAGCTCCAAAAGCACCAGGCCTTCACCGCCGAGCTGGCAGCAAACCGAGCTCGTCTGCAAGAAGTGCAGGAGTTAGCCACGCAGCTCAGTCCTGACGCAGACGTGGACAAGCAGCTGCAGCAGCTGCAGGCCGACTGGCAGCGGCTGGAGACTGCCACGGAGCAGAGGGGTAAGGAGAATACTAAGAGATAGACTGGGCGTATTTTACGCCTAAAGCAGTAGGGTAATGAAGTACCATCGAAGAAGTTCATATATATACACCGTAAGGACTATTTCTGCTTGCAGCGCTCGGCCGCTATTGATCCGGGGCGGTAACAGATGTGGTCATCGTGTTCACGGTATTTTGTTTTCAAACTGCTTAGATATGAAGTTCTTCAATAGTACATAATAAACGAGCTACATTTGCACAAAAATGAAAAAAAAAAAAAAGTTTGCACAAAATTGGTGTATATATAAAAAAACATCTTCGTTATAAAAAAGGCATCATCTTTTATATCGAACAAAAGTCCATCCATTCCAATATAAATGAAAAATGAAATATTATAGTCATATTATCTTGAAAAAAAAAAAACATTCATCATCACATCAAGGTACACACTTGACAAATAACATTTCAAACTGCACATAAGTTATAGTTTTTCGAAAACTTACCATACAGAAAAAAAAAACATTATTTTGCTTATATCTCAAGACGGGTCCACTCCTGCGCACGCGTACGAACGGTGCGGTTCGCGTGCATCTTAGGAACATAGTATGGACACCTTCACTACACGGCTCGTGAGCTTAAATTGCGCAGGTGTGGATCCTTGCACGCGAACCGTTCGCAACACGCCCGTAGAACGTGACGCGTCCGTGCGCTTGCGCAGGAGTGGACACGCCTTCACTGACACAAATACAACACCAATTTACTGTGTCATACAATTTACACATCTAACAAATTCACAATAAAATCCCTATTCCAGGTCGCGGCTTAGAAGAAGCCCAAGACATCCTAGAATTCAACCAACACCTGGACAAGATAGAGGCCTGGATCAGAGACAAGGAGATGATGGTGCAGGCGCACGAACTGGGCAGAGACTACGAACACTGCTCCGCGTTGTTAAGGAAGCTGGATGACATGGACAGCGATATGAAGGTCGATGATAAGAGGGTCAAGAGCATCTGTGCGCTCGCTGACAAGCTTTTACAGCAGGTAAGATTGTATGATATCCATCACCATCATCTCATCATCATTTTTTTTTTTTTTTTGTGGGTTGGAAATCATTAAATGACTTCTCGCGCTCTGGGTGGAGCAGGAGGGCGTGTCAGACTCTAACAGACTAAAACCCACCCGTGTTCCTTCCGGTGCCTGTGCAATGCCAGGGGGCCACGGTATCCCTTTCAGACTTTCACGCAACCCCGGCAGGCAATGGTCCCATCGGACCCTTTTAGTCGCTGACATCTCTTTGAGGCGCGCGTGGAACATAACGCGCCGTCGACCCGGGCCTGGTCCTTACCGGACGGCGAGCTACCCATTGCTCACCGTCTGCAAGCTCGCGCTTACGGTGGCCGGGAATCGGCTATGGATTCCCGACGCCCAGGGCGGATCCTCCTGCGGCGGCTAGGGGCGTGAGGGCGCGAATTTTGCCTCTTCCTCACGCGCTCCGCCTCCTCCTTCACGAGCATTACTGCTTCGCAGAAGGAGGTGCCGGCCTCCCATGCACTCTTGCTCCGTACCATGGCCTGGATCAGGGCCGGACGCGACACGCCCTCCTGAGAAGTTATTTGATAAATTCCCACCCAAAAAAAAATCTTGTTATCATTTCAGTATTCACCCCTTTTTAGCCATTTAACGTTTTATTCAATACACTACTGGACATAGGTTTCTTCTGAGTTGCGGCACTTTTTTTCCACCTTCCTCATTCAGTTTGCCCTAGCCACCTTTTTAGCTGCGTCAGAAAAAAGGATAAAAATTTTCAAGATCGTTGGTCCGTCTAGCATTTGTCGATTCTTGGTCTCCATTCAAGGACTCGTCTGATCCTAACACACTTCGCGGCAAATAACTTTGCCGCTCTGAAGTTAGGTTGCACATGCGCACTGGCATGCGCGCTACTGTTTTATAAGTATGATTGAGTACTGCGCAGTCATTTGTAGCCTACATCAGAGCGGAAAAGTTATTTGACGCGAATTATATGAAGTTTGGGACAGTTTAGGCTGAGTTGATCGATTGAATCACCTCATCGCCTCCGACCTGTACGGTGCTATAGTTAGACCGCTCTCCCCAGGGCCCCACGCAGCAGGCGGCGGGCGTGGCGCAGCGCCGCGACGCCTTCGTGGGCAAGTGGCGCGCGCTCACGGGCGCGCTGCACGCCTACCGGGACAACCTGTGCGCCGCCGCGGAGATACATTCCTTCAACAGGTATGTAGTAATAAAGATGATAATAGAAAACCACTGTTTGTACAGACGCCAGCACATCAAACTACCCAAAACTGACGAATTTTCCCAATCAACTTTGAACCTTATGCCTCAGTAATAAAGTTGAAAATCTATTAAATAAATTTGACCGATTGTAGTAGGTTGACGTGCTGGCGTCTGTACATATAGATTCTTTTCTATTTTTGAATGTGAGAACGTTGTATGCTTAGTGGACTGTAGATTTGTTGACCATTTTCCATTTTGTTACGTACCTGGTACTTGTTGAAAGGCCTACACTGTCGTCCCATTCCATATTTGAAAATATTGTAAAAGCCAATTATTTTTAAAAGAGTAACCGTGGAGTTTCTTGCTGGTTCTTCTCCAAAGGAAACGACCAATTGGAATCGTGCAATATACAAAATTCAAGTCATTTATTCAAACTAGGCTGAGAATCAGCACTTTTCGAACGTCAAAGTTACATAAGACAGTCCCACAAAACGCCCACCCTTCACCACTTCCTAGTGCTTTCGCTGGGAAGAAGAAGTGGCGCAACAAACTCCCCAGCAGCACAGCTGTCTGTTCAATTAGAAAAAAAAAATATTCTATATAATAGTACTTATGCAAAATTATTTACAGTACACAACACTAAACATAATTTAAATTATAAATTAATAGCCATATGTCAGCTAGCACACGCCAATATACCAACCAAAAATATCGAGAACTATACTCAAGCAGAAATAAAAATAATAAAGACTAAACGTAAACAATATCTAAATAAAAGCCTCCAGTCATAAAGGGCGTGCCCGCTTACATATAGCCTATATGTATATATATAGCTGTAGCTGGAATTTATAAATGATAAACTAGGACCATCGAGGTAAAATAAATAAGCAGTTAATTACTAATAACAATAATAAAATATATACGGCCAATAACAAAATATATACGTGTTAGCTTCTGACGTTATAAGAGCCTTTGTAGGTTTATGTGAAATAAAATACTTTGATTTTGACTGTATTCAACTTGTCACCGTGTTCACGGGATTTTGTTTTCAAACTGCTTAGGTATGAAATTCTTCGATATTACCTGCGAAAATTCATGACAAAAATTCACACTATTAGGGCCTACGGCGGACAGCGCGTTTTGCGCCTTGAAAATGCAGCACTAGTTGCGTTTGCAGCGCGTATTCGCACATCGGTGGTGCGTAAAAAACGCCGTGTGAATAGGCCCATATCTGTCGCGTAATTTTCTGTATTTTTTTCTTCTTGTTAACTATTTTGGTCAAGCCACTATGTTCGAAAAATAAGAAATTTTTCATTAATCTTTCGTGCAACATAGTATTGCAAGCACAAAATAATGATTCATTCGAAAGTTTTATATTTAACAACATTTTAAAACCGGAATTACGGGTTTCGGAACTGGAATTTCTCTGTTGGAATTCCAGTTCCGAAACCCGTGGAATTTGTGCCCGGTTGATGGCAATAGGCTCGCCCCCTATTACATGGGACTTAAACATAACTGGCGAAATGTGGGTGTACTTTAGGTACACCTCTGCCCAACCCTTCGGGGAAACAAGTCGTGATGTTATGTTATTTTAAAACCCCTTATTTTCTCTCCTCAGGGACGTAGAAGACACCGCCGAACGCATATCAAAGAAGTCAACACTCTTCAGTAGTTCCGAACGTGGCCGAGAACTGACGGCTGCGCACGAGTTGAAACGCAAGCATCTAGCGAGGGCGGCCGAGGCCGGTGCCATCAGGGACAAGATACAGCAGCTAGAGGGAGAGGGCAAGACTTTGACGAAGAAGTGAGTAAAAATAAAATGTTTTCATAGAAGAGAAAGAAGATATTTTTTCTAAGTTTATACCTTTGATTTTTTTTTAAAGCAAATTTTACATTCAGTCGAATTCTAAAATGAAAGAGGGTATGCATAAAACAATAGATTTAAATGTAGTATATACAGGTATAAGGAAGAGGGTGTAAAGTTCACTCATCCTCCATAGAAAATGGAGGAATCACCGACCAGACGGGTGTTGTGTCTGGTGGGCAACTGACGATTGATGTTGGGAAGTTGTATATATGCTAGTCGCGCGATGAAGGATTTTCTGTGACGTCAGTGTTATGCGTAATTCGCATGTGTCGTTATAGATGTATTTAAATTTTGGATGTTTGTTTTTTTTTCTTTTCAGTTTGAACTTAGTTTTTTTTTCTATTATGAAAAGGTTATTCTTTTTAGATTTTCACCATGTACCTAATTATTTCGTTCAAGAGTGAAAAACCAAAAACAACTAGACTATATTCACCCCCTCTCTCCCACAGATACCCCGAACGTGCGAAAGAGATAGAAACAAGTCTTCAGTCCCTGCGCGAAGGATGGGAACACTTGCAAGAGTTGGCTGCCAAACGAACGGCCTTGTTAGATGAAGCCATTGCTGAACATAAGTTTGATGACAGCCTTAAGGTAAGTTCTCTCTTTCCCTCTTAAAAAGAGAAGGTAGTGTGTGTGAAAGAGACAGAAACAAGATTGCTATCCGAATCGTTAGTCAAATCAATTAAGTGAATGCACACAGGCTTAGCACGATGTGTAGTTCGTTGATAAAGATTTATAGAAAAGTCTGCTTAAGTGGTCCCTTCCCAGCCCGTATATCAACAACGCGAGCATGTTCGAAAATCTTGTTGTTTCATCAAGCGCAAGTGAGAACTACTAACAAGCAAGTGAGAACGCGATAACATTGTACGAAAAATAATGTATAAAATTTGTTTTAGGAAATACGTGTTTTTGAGTAAGCCTTACAAGCTTTTGCAATAAATGTTTGTCATTTAGAATTTCCATTACATGTGCAAGGTTTCCATGCGGATGTTTTCTTTACTTTTACTTTTTATGAGTACATTATGACCAGCCAAAATTCAGGTGAAATTTGTGCAAAAAAGCAGATTTTTGGAGGCTGGCATACTGAATTTGTTTCTCAAATGTTATATATTTTGCTTTTACAGAAACCTAAGTATAGTGCACAATATACATATTAGTTACAAAAAATCAAATAAAGATGTGTTACAACGCCATAATCACGTACGAGCGTTTGTATGAAAAGTATGACGGGTTGGCCGCTCTTAAATCTCGATCGCATGAGAATATCGTGATAAAAAAATATCCTTTGTCCTAACCAAGGTCTTGGTCTACCCATGTGCCAAATTTCATCCCAAACCGTTCAGCTGTTATAGCGTGAAAGCGTAACAAATAAAAAAACATAATCACTTTCGCATTTATAATATTGAAATGAAATCAAATGAAATGACATTGTTTATTCTATAAATAGGATATTGGAATCACTTTTACACGTCATCTTAAAAAAAATATTAAAAATTAGTTAGATGAGTTCGGCGTTTCCTATCTGACTACTCTGAGAAGAAGAAAGGCCGAAACAAACTCAGAGGTCACAGTCTCTTTTAAAGTCCAGACATAATCTTGGTCAGGCCATATGAGGACCATGTCGATTAGTCTGAAATGAGAGGAGCTCGTGGCTAAGTAGTAACTGCCGCACGGGTCGATCCGTCAGGTTAAGCTACGCTTGCCGGGGTTGGTCTGTGGATGGGTGACCATCTTTACATACCGAGACTCCTCCGTGCCTCGGAAAGCACGTTAAGCCGTTGGTCCCGGTTGTCATTCGTGGATCTTTGACAGTCGTTACGGGTCGTCAGAAGCCCGAAAGTCTGACAACCAG
This sequence comes from Xanthia togata, assembly GCA_963853775.1. NCBI lineage: Eukaryota > Metazoa > Arthropoda > Insecta > Lepidoptera > Noctuidae > Xanthia > Xanthia togata. The sequence goes on along the minus strand of OY970818.1, from coordinate 2,331,813 downwards.
TCTTACCAAGGGGTATCGTATTACTCAGTTACTGGGTTGTGGAGGTCAGATAGGCAGTCGCTCCATGTAAAATACTGGTATTCAGCTGCATCCGGTTAGACTGGAAGCCGACCCCGATATAGTTGGGAAAAGGCTAGGCAGATTGATTGTAGATTAGTCTGAAATGGTCATTTGAGAAAAGAACCACACAGATTTGAGTGGACCTGCCCTGTCAGTCAGTCAATTATTAGTTAGAATTACCTGTGTATTGTAGTCTTCATGAATGAACAACAATTTACCTAATTCGTTTTTCTTTATGTTTTTCACGATAGTTTATGCTTCAACAAAAAAAGAACACCAAACCAAATGTCCATCACTTTATTTAAGGTTTTACGAGTAATTAATCTTACCGTATATTATAGGAACTGGAGCTGTGGGTGTCGGAGGCCGTGAAGCGGATGGACGAGACCGGCGCCCCGGAGACCGTGCCCGAGGCCGAGGCGCTGCTAGAGCTGCATCATGAGAAAAAGGTGAGATATTGTTAAGTTTGTCTTGTATTGTGTGTTCTAATGATAATATTTTCGAGAACTGTAAAGGTATGCTGAGCCTAATTTCGCATTTAGTACTATCGAAGAACATCGTACGAGTATCTAAGCAGTTTGAAAACAAAATCCCGTGAACACGACGACCACATCTGTTACCGCCCCGGCCTCTATAGCGGCCGAGCGCTGCAAGCAGAAATAGTCCTTACGGTGTATAGATATGAACTTCTTCGATGGTACTTACTTACCCATGTTTTGTCTCTGCTTCAACCCAAGATAGACAAATTCTGGTAGTTAGCCTTTTTATGGTCGAACAGGGTGTAAAGTTCACTCATACTCCATAGAAAAGAGTGGTTCCTCCGACCAGACTGGTGTTGTGTTTGGCCACGATGAATGATGTCGGGAAGTTATATATATGCTGATCGCGCGGTAAACTCTACTTGCGCGATGCCGTGATTTCGCGTATGTATGTACATTTTTTGTATACGTTAATACTGCGTTAGTTTAGTAACTGTGTAGCAGTTATTAGCGCCCACCCCAGAGCGAAGAACCAACTGAGTTCCTTAACAACAATTTTGGTTACACTTATAGGTATGATCTAGAGATTCTTGGAACAAGACACCTATTCTCTTTATGTTGCATCGAGAGTCGAGACCCGTCTTAGAACATCACTTAGCAAACAAGCGGGTAATACAAGAATGCTTTTAGTAAACCCGCGCAGGTTCACCTCGGTGTGACCGGAGCTTTACATTTTTAACTCTATACTTATCAATCGATGCTCTTACAATGTAGCTCTATGCAATGTAGGCTTAGTGGACTGTATATTTGCTGACCATAATTATTTTGTTAAGTACCTGGTACTTGTTGAAAGACCTACACTGTCCTCCCATACCTAATAACACTGTTATTTGAAAATATTGTAAAAACCAATTATTTTTAAAAGAGTAACCGTGGAGTTTCTTGCCGGCTCTTCTCCATAGGAAACGACCAATTGGAACCGTGCACCTAGCTTCTGATGTTTCATAAGTGCCCATGTAGGTTTATGTGAAATAAAATATTTTGAATTTTGAATCTTTGTTCTTTCTCCTACAGGCTGAAATCGACGGTCGTCAGAAAGTCATTGGCTCCCTGCAGAAGGAAGTGGAACAGGTTCCCGAGAAGGTGAAGAGAGTCGAAGTGCTCTCCAGTACTCTAGACCAGGCCTGGCTGAAGAGGAAGCAATATCTTACACAGGTATGTTCACATAATAATGGTTTTAATTTATTTTTAATCGCACTTAGAATTGAAAACCGTAAATAACTGTGAAGGTAAAGGTAAAATGAAATGAATCGGAAAGTCAATAATTACTTTTATATCGTATATCTAGCTTCTGCCTTAGACCACAGAGTAATACAGATGATTCACTCCGCAAAATCATTCAAATAAAAAGTGTCTCTTGCTACTACACAACAAAGTGTTTTTTTTTAAATGTAATTTCTTTGTGTTCTTTATTCTCGATCATTATTTCAATTATAATTCAGATTTGTCCTTTTATTTTGTGAATGATGCGCATCCCTCTAATAATATGTAACTTATTTACACAGAATCCCATAGCAAATGTCTGTACATGTCTTATTTGTAAATAAGTTGTTGGTGTGCCTCTAGCTAATTTTGACGGCATGGTTGGCGCAGTGGTTAAGCGATTGACTGCTGCGCTGCGTGTCGCGGGTTCGATTCTTAAACGGAACAAATATTTGTTTGACCTACAAGTAGTTGTTCCGGGTCTGGCTGTTTGTGTATGTGAGTTTAAATGTTTGTAAACGCACCCACGATACAGGAGAAATTCCTAGTGTGGGGGAAAGTTAAAAATAAAGGTGCAATTCCTGTCGCACAGTGCTAATCACCTTCAGTTATATTCACCTAGAAGTTGCCTCTCTTTCTATCGCGTAACTCTTAGATCTTCTGACTACGTTACACTCACTGAATTGGCCCGGCAAGACGGGCCCGTCGCGTGCGCAGCTTCATGCCTAAAATGCGGAGTGCGTCTTCTGTACCATTCTGTGCTTAGATACCTATAATAACTGTAAAAAAAATATATCAATTTTCCTTTCCTCTAACCAAATAACATTCGATTGTAGGATTTGATTCAATAACACAATCAACAAAACTTAACTATCTCTATCTCTCTCAGGCACATCAACTACAACTCCTGAAGGAGCAAGCGAGACAGACAGAAGACTGGCTCGCGTCTAAGGAGGCGTTCTTAAACAATGACGATCTTGGAGAGAACTTAGATGGTAAGTGTTTTATTTAACCATTAAATGGTCTACTGTAGGCTCTCTTTTAGCTCCCTTCAAAACGGTTGAGCTGAATGCTGCTGATCCATGCGTCATGTTCGTGAACGGGCGCCGTCAGTAGGGGCTGGTCATCTCTTAGCTGCCATGGCTTATTTTAATTTTTGAATTGTTCTTCTCATTACGGGCTCTTCTAACATGCACGTCACAAACCTTGACATCTCACTTTGGTACAGTGCGTAACACTAAAAGATGAGACACAGCACCTGGGTGGACTTGCGTAGTAGACGATTTATAGGTCTCTTTAGCGGTATGTGGTCTGCGCCGGGGTGTCATCGGGGCGGAAAGAGCGCGGGACGCGCGGTCAAGTCTCATCTTTCTTATTGTAATAAGCAACATTAAAGCGGCGGGGTTAATTAAGGTCGTTTCTGATGGCCAACTCTAGCACCGCGCACGCTAATTGGTCAAATCAAATAGCGCGTGCTTCCTCGGCTTCTTGTTACACACTTCCGTCCCTTTTCACGGATTGCAGGGTAACCGTTTTCAAATCCCAATTCACGCAATACTAATTCGATTTTTATGGTGTTCAATAAAGAGTATTCTATCTATCTATCTATCTATCTATACTAAAGATCTTAAATTTCCATTCCAGCCGTAGAAACCCTGATCCGCAAGCACGCAGAATTCTCGAAACTCCTGCACAGCCAACTGAACAGAGTGGACGAGCTGCAAAGATTCGCGCGCAGCATGTTGGAGGAACAGCACTTCGACAGGGAGTACGTGGAGATGAGACTGAAGACCATCCTCAACAGACGGGATAAGCTGCAGGTAAGGTCGACAGTCGACTGGAAACTATTTATGCCGAAACCAGAAGAAAGTTGTCTGGAAACTATATTGGTGCCGAGACTTGTGTGTTGATGGTTTCAACACCAAAACATCTACAAAGTAGATTGATTTCTTGGAATCAGGTAGATGCGGGAAGCATATGAATAGGGTATTACACCCATTTTTGAAAAGTGTCTCAATTAGATTCTATAGTGCTAATGAACCACTAAAAATTCACAATTTTTTTATTCAATCGTTAAGTGCCATAAAAATGCATTTAAATTTTGCATTTTCAAATTTCGCGCGTAATTTGACGAAAACGCTGGACGCCGTGGACGCCATATTGCTCTGTGGTCATGACGTCACTTCACTATGTAAACAAATTTATAGATTAAAGGTACGCTGATAGTTGACAGTTAACACTCCTAAGTTTACATAGCCGTACGACGTAATAACATGGCGACTACTATCTAATGGTGTTATGAAACAGATTAAAAAAGCTGAAACCTTTGAATTAAATTTTAAAATTTAGTTTGCTATTTTATGAACTAAAACTAACGTTTTCCGACTGCTTTTTGCCTAAGCTATCTCAATAATATATTTTTAGATTTTTTCTCGTATAGAGTAAAACACCCTATTGACATTCCGAATGTTGTAGCGAAAATGAAAATTGGGAGAAGCCAGCACACCAATGAACTGCGATATGCTAAGTTAATGATTTAAAATTTAACACACTTAAAATAATAATAACAATATATACAAGTGTATAAAAAGAGGGGGAGGGGTGGGGAATAATCATAGGACATCGAAGAGTTCGTCCGCATCGCTGTCAACAGGAAAAGCGCCCAAAAGGCTGGCAGCATTGCCACGTTAAATGGCAATGCTGGGGCCGTATTATGACGTATTATTGCCACCATTTTTCCAGTGTGAGTGATAGACGGAGCTATACAAGGCCGATAGCACCATCCTTTTTTCGCGGTGGAATAATTATGGCATTAATGCTTCATAATGAAGCCCCTGATTTTTTGGCTATAGAATAGGCCAGCCCTCTGGTTAATTGATTAATTAGGGTTTTTTAAATGACGTTTACTAGGTGGCAGCACTGAGACGTCAGGTCTGGGCCCCTGTCAAAAGTGTTCACGTGTTCATGAACGTTATCATATAATTTATATTCATTGTCGAAATGGTAGAACTCTCGTAAAAGTGGCGTCTACTGGTGGCGTGAATTTTTATGAAAACCTTAATTGTATGCCTCGCAATGTTTTCTTTTTAGTGCCAAACGGAACTTTATTACTAAGCTTCCGCTGTCCGTCCGTCCGTCTATTAGCGGGCTGTATCTCATGCATGTAGACAGTTGAAAATTTCACAGATTTTGTATTTCAATGCAGCTATAACAACAAATAATAAAAATTAAATAAAGTTAAGGGGTATACAAAGTCCGAAAGGGTTACCGTGGCCCCTGGCATTGCTCAGGCAACAGAAGGAACACGGGTGGGTTTTAGTCAGTAAGAGTCTGACACGCCCTCCCGCTCCGCCCAGAGCGGGGGAAGTTATTTGACAATTTCCCACCCAAAAAAAAGGGGCACCCTGTACAATTTACCTGTTTTTTCGTGACGTTTTGTTTGCTCGATTTTAATACGTTATCACCACCTTTGACAACAAATCCACTGGTTATCAACGCCTTATCTGTTTCCGTCAGGAATCCTGCAAGCAGCGCGGCGAGACATTAGAGCAGTCGCGCCAACTGCACCAGTTCCTCAGGAACCTGTACCACGAGAGGGAATGGATTTCGCTCAAGATGCAGATCGCTAACGACCAGAACTATAGGTGAGCAACTATAATTTTTGATTAGAAAAACTATATTTGCGTTCGTGTTGCAAAAATTCAGTTTTATTTTAGCGTCAGAAGTTTAAAATCGTATCGTAAGGTTTAAAAAATATTCTCTCTACTTCCAAGAAATATATTTCTCTAATTTTCATTCATAATCAACTGCAACTGTTTTTTTTTTTGGTGACGTTAAACTAATTTTTTTGCTAATTGTACATTGGCAGCCAACATGTATGTCAGGCATTCTTATAAGAGGAGCTCGTGGCTAAGTAATAACTGCCGCACTAGTCGATCCGTTAGGTTAAGCTACGCTTGCCAGGGTTGGTCTGTGGATGGGTGACCATCTTTACATACCGAGACTCCTCCGTGCCTCGGAAAGCACGTTAAGCCTTTGGTCCCGGCTGTCATTCGTGTATCTTTGACAGTCGTTACGGGTCGTCAGAAGCCCGAAAGTCTGACAACCATTCTTACCAAGGGGTATCGTGTTACCCAGTTACTGGGTTGTGGAGGTCAGATAGGCAGTCGCTCCATGTCAAAGTCAAATAATTTATTTCAATTAGGCACAAAAAAGGCACTTTTGAACGTCAAACTTTACAAAAAATAATAATAACTGATTCTAGTCGCCCATTCCAAAAGGTAGTTTTCGTATGGAGAAGAATGGGCAAGAAACTCCACAATGTAAAATACTGGTATCCAGCTGCATCCGGTTAGACTGGAAGCCGACCCTAATATAGTTGGGAAAAGGCTAGGCAGATTGATGTATGTTAGGCATTCTCTACCAGTTAACCAATTGATGCAATTCAACGCGATTTTTAAAAACGTTTATGGTCGTTCTAAAATGTTATTTTTGTAATCAATTTCCTTCGTTTGACAACTCTCAACTACTGACTTATGTACTACAATGATTCTAATTTAATAATATCTATATTTCAATCACCAGGGAGTTATCAAACCTTCAGAGCAAGATTCAGAAGCACTCGGCGTTTGAATCGGAACTGGCTGCCAACAAGGGACGCATCGACGATGTCGCAAACCACGGAGAGACTCTTATAGGTACGTTACTCTCATAAGTTATTTATTTTATTATTTATGTAGACACCGAAAAATAAGTACAGATAAGACATAATTATGAGTACAAAGGTAGGTACTACTTATATTTTTTTTGCTTTTATTATCTGCCTAACCGTTTCCCAACTACATTGGGGTCGGCTTCCAGTCTAACCAGATGCAGCTGAATACCAGTATTTGACATAGTGCATTATTTGTTACAGAAGCCAAACATTACGCTGCACAGGAGATCGCGAAACATGTTGAAGAATTAGAATACCAATGGAGAGAATTACAGGTACGTACCATACGTTTCATTTGCGTTTCAGCATGTCTTTTCAAAACTGAAATAAATTCAGTTTTCTGCTGAATTTTTTACAATTTTTTTTTAACCGCCTCTGTGGTTTAGTGGTTAGACCACCCGTCTCAGACCCACAGGTCCCAGGTTGGATTCCCAGCAAAATTGCCTGCTCGGTTTGGTTGGTGGTAGGGCTTGTTCTAAGTCCGCCTGGCTAGCTACCACCATCTTATCTAAGTCTGTCGCCATAACAACAATGTTAACAGCATGGTTGTGTTTCGGCTGTTAGAGGTAAGACAGCCAGTTCCTCTGTGGTTGAGGATTCCGGGTGAAGCTCGCTTCCACCTTCGGCCTGATCATCACTTACCATCAGGTGAGATGCAGGCGAAGAGTTTCCACGTTATAATGAAAAAAAAAACCATTTCACACTACGTATTTATTAACATTTATTTACTGGCTTGATTTCCGTAGGTATTTTTCGGGTGACCACTGAAAATCAGCGCTATGCTGTGGGTCCCCCATAACACAGCATTATGCTGAGTGGAATTTTTCAGTAGCAGTCCGGAGTCTGTATTTCTGCCCGGTAGATGGCAATAGGCTCGCCACCTATTACATGGGACTTAAACATAACTGGCGAAATGTGGGTGTACTATAGGTATTTACGTGTCACTAAAATTACTTTTGTTTTCCTGCCAGGCCGCCGCTAAATTACGTCGTGAACGTCTTCAGGAAGCCTACCAAGCGAGAGTGTACCTGCGAGGCCTGGATGACTTCACAGCATGGCTCGATGATGTGGAGGCGCAACTCCTCAGCGAAGATCATGGTTTGTACCCTTGTCTTGTTTGCTGAGAGTTTCCTATCTGACTACTCTGAGAAAAAAGGACGAAACAGACTCTGGTCGTAGTCTCTTTTAAAGTCCAGACATAATCTTGGTCAAATCATGTGACGACCACGTAGATTGGTGTCTGAAAAAAAAAAAAGGTGTTTCATAGAAAAGTTCAATACCTACGCAGTCAAAATGTATGAAACAGCAGTATTTTTTTAAAATAACCGACGAAAAATTTCAACGGAGGGGGGCTCAGAATCATGTACTGATTCCAGGGTATCAGTTTTCGCGTCGATGTCCCTTCCACCCTGTTTATAAAATGCATCACTGTCAATGTGTATGTTAGCCAGGACCAACCTACTGGCGAGAACTCCTCTCACTAGAGCCATACGCGTGGTGAATGAGGTTCACGGGAGGGTTGGTGTAATGTGGTGTAACTTGAGTGAATTCGCAAAAGTTACACTATATGTAATAAGTTATTTATATTAAGATATTTTTTAACTAGGTATAAGGTGTAGATTTAGGATTTAGTTAGTAAGGCCACTCTGTCGCATTGGATCATAGATCTGCAGTGCTATTCTGTAACCATCTCACCGTGAAAACTTAGGTGAAGTGAGTTGTCATTCCAACAGGGGTGAGATGACACTGACAGCTCACTCCACGCTCACTTCACATGTTTTCACGGTGAAGCGGTTACGGGAATCGACATGCTGTAATGATAGTGTAGGCGAGATTGTTATAAATAAATAAAATAAATAAATAAAGTTCTCGGTCCTGATAATTTCCTCTCCACCCAGGCAAAGACCTGGCCTCAGTAACTGCCCTGCTGAAGCGCCACTCGCGGCTCGAGCAGCAAGTGTCGAGCAAGGCAGACTTCGCGACGCAGCTGGCTGACAACGCGCGCCAGCTCGCTGACAGCGACCACTTCATGGCGGAGGAGATACTTAGCAAGGCTGATGACGCTGTCAAGAGGTGAGGAAATGTATTTTCACTTCTCATGCTCTGAAAGTGCTTATTTGTGCAGGATATAGGCTGCACAAAATCGAATTTTGTGCACTAGTGCATTAACGTATCTACTCATAAATGTATCTATATTATCAAAATCAATTCATACTTGGCGGAGTAATCGCGTAACAAACATACAAAAAAAAGAAACATACAACTGAATTGAGAACCTCCTCCTTTTTGAAGTTGGTTGAAAATAATCTAATCTTCTCCTCTAAGCTTTCTTGTCACAGTCAGGACGTGCAGCTGCCGAATATTTCTGTTATGTTTATATGTTTTCACTTCTCATGCTCTGAAAGTGCTTATTTGTGCAGGATATAGGCTGCTCAAAATCGAATTTTGTGCACTAGTGCATTAACGTATCTAATGTATCTATATTAAGGCAAAGAAAGTGAGCCATACAGCCAAACACAATAAGAAGTTTATAGATAGAATTTGTTATTTTATAATATTTACTTTAATTTATTTGCCTTATGTGTTTTTTAAGACATAAAAGATATTATAATTATTAGTTCAAAATTAATTTAATAGTAGGCTGTATAGGTCTGCAGACCAAGCCTAATATCAATGTCGTAAGATTTAAAAAAATAAAGCGGCGGGAAACAGCTCTTGGTTTTTCATGCGTTTATTAATTTCTTTAATTTGCTAAAATTGTTAAAAATTAAAGAAATAATAAGTTATACTAATGTTTTATTTCCTCGCAATCGAAGCGAAAGGCAGAGTTTATAACTCGTCCACAATACCATTTTATCCTCGACATTACTATCAGCCCTCGCCTTCGTCTCGGGCTGCTAAAAGTCTCGGATAAAAATGGTTCCGTTTGTGCACTTGTTATAAAATCTACAGTCTTGTCATAAAGACGGAGAGTATTTTTTTTCAAGTGTTTGCAATTATGTCTGTTTCTTTAGCGAGATTTGTAGCCTAAACTTGAAGGGATTTCATCAAATAGTCTCTTCTTTGCGTGTCAATGTCAATCTAAATAGACTCGGTCTAGAATTCGGCCTGTCGACTCTCAGTAAGTCGTTTAGCGGGTGTCTATAAGTCATTATGCCACTGCTTGCGGTAGCGTCGGGGGTCGGGTTGCCTCCTTCCCTCAAATATGGCGAGGGGGGTAATGGCTGATCTTTGCCGTATTCTCGTGAACGGGTGCTGATTGTCGTCTTGCTCACCTGGTTTTTGTTGCTGTTATTAGTAATTAACTGTTTATTTATTTTTACTTCGATGGTCCTAGTTTATCATTTGTGATTTCCGAGTTACAGCTTTAATAGCTATATGTAAACGGGCGCGCCCTTTATGCCTGGAGGCTTTCATTCGGGTATTTAGTTCTTTTTACTTTCTTGTTGGTATATTGGCGTGTGCTAGATGACATATAGAAAATAATTTAATTTAATGTTGTATCTGGCGTAATGTAAATTATTTTGCATAAGTACTTTTGTATAGAATCAAGTTTTTCTAACTATTGCGACAGCTGTGCAGATGGGGAGTTTGTTGCGCCACTTCTTGTTGGGTGGGGGATTTTGGGACACTGTCATAAGTAATTTTGACGTTCGAAAAGTGCTGATTTCTTAGCCTAGTTTGAATAAATGACTTGAATTTGAATTAGTTATGACTCCTATTGAAAATATGCTAATTTTTAATGGATTTAGGGTTATTTTGGTACTCAAACAGTGACTTTTAAATAGCGATAACTTTTATTTCCAATAATAATAAGATTTTTTATATTTTTTTGGTAATTATATTGCAGTACTTATGGTTCCTTTTCGGATCGGACAGGATGTTTTTTACATATTATATGGGCTTCATTGTTAAGTATTATTATTTCTTCAACAGATACCGCCAGCTACAGGAGCCGATGCAGATCCGTCGCGACAACTTGGAGGATGCTGCGCTTCTGCACAGATGGGACCGAGATGCGGACGAGGAGTTCAGATGGTCAGTATTAACAACGTTAAATACTGTTTGGCAGAATGTTGAACATAAGAAATTGGTGGATCATCTGCTACTTACTCAGCCCTAATTTATTTGGCCCTGGCGCCCAGGATTTTATAATTTTTTTTTGCTTTCTTCTAGTTTCACCCCTTTCTTAACTTTAAAGTGTAATTTTTATTAAAAATAAAAAACACAGGCATTTTTTTTTTATCTGTAATGTTGGCAGATTCTTATAAAACGATTGCTTTATTCAGATGTCAGCTAGAAAAAAAGTTATGAGTTCTCAAACTTACAGAAAGATGTAAAAAAATACTAAAAAATTAATTACAACTTGCATTAAAAAAATTAAATAAATTAGGGCTGAGTAAGTATCAGTTGACCTCACCTATCCACCATTTTCGTATGTTCAACGTTCTGCCAAACACCCTGTATATAAATAAATAGTAATCTCGCTTAGTATATTTATATATATCTGCCAACCTTTTCCCAACAATGTCGGGGTCGGCTTCCAGTCTAACCGGATGCAGCTGAATACCAGTATTTTACATGGAGCGACTGCCTTCACAACCCAGTAATACGATACACCTTGGTAAGACTGGTTGTCAGAATTTCTGGCTCCCGTAACGACTGGCAAAGATCCACGAATGACAGCCGGGACCAACGGCTTAACGTGCTTTCCGAGGCAGGGAGGGGTCTCGGTATGTAAAGATCTCCCATCCACGGACCAACCCCGGCAAACGTAGCTGATCGATCCGTGCGGCCATTATTACTTAGCTCGCTTAGTGTCACAGCATTATGCTGGGCGTTTTGCGTGGATGTGACGCATATTTTCCCCAACTTGTTTTTTTGCGTATGTATTTTTTCTTCGCGTCATGTTTAGCTCAAAAAAAAGGTTATTCTTTCTTCCTTTAGTATTTCCTTTAGAAGTGAAACTAGGCGTATTATACGCCCGGAAGCTGTAGGCTTCAAAGACCTGACGTCACACAAAATGTTGACGTCATACAAATCCTGCATCGCACAATTAGGGTTTAACGCGCGAACACCATATATTTAACTTCCGCGGCATCAACCGTTAGGCAGTTGCCCGCTAGACACGACACCAGTCTGGTCGGAGGATCCTCCCTTTTCTATAGAGGACGAGTGAACTTTACACCGATTCGACCGGCGATCATAATGGATCGACGACGGTTGAATCGGGGTTGTTACGGATTTTTCTGCTCTGAACTGTTCTGATCAACATAGGTTTCTTCATACACATTCACTGTATTCATGCTATAATATCTATTGAAACACCTCAGTTCAAGTAAAATATATTGAACTCCTTAATTACAACTATCAACTTTACCTCAGAGTGAATTAGGTTGATTTCAGAATGACTACATAAATACCTACTGTGATGTAGTAATTTTCTTCTATATTCCATTGGAAATAAGATTAGACATTTGAACAAACCTTTTTTACAGTCCGTTCAACCGATTTTGACTTTTATACAGTAGGTATAAGGATGGTATTAAAAGCAAAAAAGTAGTTACAATACCAACTGTTTACTGCAGCTGCCATTTGTCATGCCACCAACGCAATAGAAGTCAAAATCGGTTGAACGGACTGTAAAAAAGGTTTATTTAAATGTCTAATCTTAAATTCAAATGGAGTATAGTCTCTATTGAAAATGTCATAAATATGTAGGAGTTGTAGCAGAAACAAAACTCTGAAATGACTCTTATACGCAACGTTCAACATTTAAGATATATATAAATATAATTTTTACTCTTCAATACAGGTTACGTGAACGCGAGGCGGCAGTGAGACAAGAGGAAGCGGGTTCGACGCTGGCTGAGGCACAAGCGATGCTCAAGAAGCATCTCGCGTTGGAAGCTGAGCTATTAGCCAGGTATGTTTATATCTATTAAGGTAACCTAACTGCGTAATACACGATCAAGATTCTGATTCGTTTTGAAACAGATTGCTAATCCATTGCTTCATAAGTTCGAAAAAAAATCTGCTCAACAACAACATTGAACAACACATTGAATGTTGTTGAACTATCAAAATGAAACAGATTAATCAGATAGTAGGTGAACTATAGAAATCGATACGAATCGCGCAATTGGTCGGCTAGTTGGCCGTTGCGACCAAGTGTGTGTGTTTCTAACCATATTTTGATTTCAAAGAGTGTCCGTGCAGTTTCTTTACCGTTCTTCTCCATAGGAACCTACTACGCTTTGGAATGGGCAACTGGCTTTGTACGGTTCACGTACAGGCAAATTGCTAAAGCCGCGACCTACTTTTCGCTGCTCGTTTTATTTACTTTTATAACTATAAAAGTTTAGATGACCAATAGCTCCAGTAGCGCTATAATCGTGGATTAGCATCCAACGGAACTTTCGTGTAACTAAATTATCGTGAAGTCTGTGGTTTTCGTCAACTCACATTCAACAACTCAACTGTACTTACTGCCTACCTCTGAGCCATACATAAAAGTGGTCCTTCGAGCCGGATATAACAGATGCGTATTGTCCCTGTTTACGTTAGCGAATCTAGCTGGTGGCTCAGAAGAGCGGATCGCGTTAGTAGAGTGCCGACGCACTTAATATCCGAAACTTGCAGAAAATTCTCAACTTTGGTGAACTAGTACCTGCGGTGATACAACTACTCCGCCAATGGTCAAATCACTAATAACAATGGTTTAGAGTGTAACAGAACTGATGAGCCGTCAAGAAACTATCTTCAGAGACTTGAAGCTTATTTGCACCAACTAAAAGAAGGACAGTCCCACCAGGAAGAACTTGGCGTACCTAGAGGAGCGTCTTTCTCGGCTGAACAATAACTGGGAGAAGTTTGGTCACAACCATCAACTCCTGGAAGAGTCTGCAGCAACAGACCTTCAATACTTCAAAGACAACATTTTCAACAGTACGAAGAACGCTGAAGAAGTGCTGTAAGATATGTTGAAACTTCGGAATTGACGTCTGCATCTACTAGTAAGACGGAACAACCACCTGCGATGCCTAAGCAAGGTAAAGGACAATCAAAATTTGCTTTCGACGATATCAAATTCCACATACCTCCTCGTGGAACAAGCGAGTCGACGGAGAAGCAACAAGATCTTTTGCGTCAACAATACTGCAACTTTAGAGCGTTTGAACGCACTGTGGAAAAGATAAACATAGCATGATTGGCGGTACCGATGGAAAAATGGGAATTAGAAGACAACTTAAGCACCCTGAAAACTAAATGGGAGTAAAAGTCCGTATTTGAATTTTTGGCGTAGATTTCTCATAATGTGCATTGTTCCAGATGTAGTGTTGTAGTTTCCTTTTCAGGTCATCATTAAGGTTTTCTGCTGTATGTAGCTATATAGCCTTTTTGAAAGGCAAATTGGGAACTTGACTACATACTACAAGATGAGGACTCAATTTATCAACAGAAATACGATACAGCAGAAAACCTTTATGATGACCTGAAAAGGAAACCTGACGTGAGTGAACCTGACCTGATGACCTGAAATGGAGCCCGATGTTTTTGAGCCCGTTCAAATACTCCATCATGACGTCGTGCAGCTTCCGTATGCTTGCAGGGGTTGGTTGCTGAATACTAGGTTGATTCAGGAGCGTGTTCATGTATGATGTGAATAACAGCCGTTTGTTATCGTAGCGTTGGGTCAGCATCTCCCAGCAAGATGCGTAGTTGTCAGCACAAATGCCAAGATGCTGAACCAGCTTCTCCGCCTCACCCTTCAGTTTTGTGTTCAAGTGTTGCAATTTTTGAGCCCTCGAAAGTGTTGGATTGTTGTAGTCAAGTTCCCAATTTGCCTTTTTTAAAGGCAAATTGGGAACTTGACTACATACTACAAGATGAGGACTCAATTTATCAACAGAAATACGATACAGCAGAAAACCTTTATGATGACCTGAAAAGGAAACTACAACACAACATCTGGAACAATGCGCATTATTTGAACGCCAAAAATTCAAATACGGGCTTTTCATGGAAACTAACCAATGGTTGACTTTTAGAGACCTCTAAAGTATACACAACAATCCGACACTTTTGATGGCTGAAAAATTGCAACACTTGAACACAAAACTGAAGGGTGAGGCGGAGAAGCTGGTTCAGCATCTTGGCATTTGTGCTGACAACTACGCATCTTGCTGGGAGATGCTGACCCAACGCTATGATGACAAACGGCTGTTATTCACATCATACATGAACACGCTCCTGAATCAACCTAGTATTCAGCAACCAACCCCTGCAAGCATACGGAATGTGAACGACGTCATGATGGAGTGTTTGAACGGGCTCAAAAACATCGGGCTAGGCACCACCAATTGGAATCCGATCATGGTCCACCTATTGATTCATAAACTAGATAGCGTTACGTATAACGAATACATAAAGGAGATCAAACATCCCAGAGAATTTCCCGACCGGGAAGAGTTCGCCGAGTTTTTAGAATCAAAATTCATGTTTATGGAAGCTCTGCAGGGAAATAGTCAAAAATTATCGTCATCAAACAAACCATGGAAATCGGAAAAGCAGCCTCATAAGGGATCAGAAAGTTGAAATAACAACTACAAGAATAAAACAAAGGGGTCACAAAACTCACCAAAAGCCTTCTTCACGACAGCAAAAACATGCCCAATTTGCAAAACCAATCACGTTTTGATGAATTGCCAACAATTCTTGGCTATGAACACAAACAAACGGAATGACGCAGTTCGCAACTTGCATATTTGTAAAAACTGCCTATTCAGCCACGAAGAAAAACAATGCAAATCACCACACACTTATGGGGTATTCCATTTACCGGGTAGTATGTAGTATTTCATTGACTTGAATGTGCCCTGGCGGCTGTGAGTATGTCATGCTCACTCAAATGTCTCGCTGATGGTGGCGCGTGTGTTGGATCATTTAGCTCCCTTCAAAATGGTTGAGCTGAATGGTGCTGATCCACGCGTCATGTTCGTGAACGGGCGCCGTCAGTTAGGACTGGTCATCTCTTAGCTGCTTGCTGGCTTATTTTAATTTATTTTAAGTTTTTGAATGATTTTTTTTTTTTTTCTTTTTAGTACGGACGCTTTTACGAACGTGCACGTCTTTCTACGTTGTTCTCACATGCATAATTTCAAAATGAATGATGTAACCAATATTTTGTATCAATTTTTTTATTTAAAAGAGTGTCCGTGGAGTTTCTTGCCCGTTCTTCTCCATAGGTACCTACTACGCTTTGGAATGGGCAACTAGCTTCATATTTTTGACTGACCGACCCCTTGACAATTCAAAAGTGCCTGTAAATGGTTTAATTGAAATAAATGCTTTGAGTTTGAGTTTTGAGTTTATGCACGAAGCTGAAACTGAACTATCTAGCAACAAACAAGCAACAAGGAAGAAAAACCATCGTCCCCTTCGACTTCCTATGGGGTCAGCAACGTAACGAACGAAGAAAAGGAAGAATTTTTGACAACTGTACTTCTGAAAGTCAAAACATTTGATGGAAACTTCATCAACTTTAGAGGTCTACTTGACCAAGGCTCCCTAGTAACGGAAAACGCGGCACAGCGCCTCCGATTACAGCGACGTAAAGTGAGCGCTGTTGTATCGGGTGTAGGCACCCTTATCGGCAACTGCAAAGGGGCAATGAACTTGGAATGCCAGTCAATACATTCAGACTAAAAATTCAACTTTCAAGCATTCATTATGAAAAAACTCATAAGCAACTACCCTACCGCCTCGTTTTCAATCAGCAACTGGGACTATTTGGAAAACTTAAAACTAGCGGATCCTCAGTTCAGTCATGGCCATGGACCGCACGTCCCCCGCGTATAGCCTCCGGCAGGAGGCGTTTGGACCCCTTAGATTGGGCAGGAGCCGCTTCAAGAAAGCCCCGGCCCGCTCCAGTCTCCCAGTCTGTCCAAACGTCGGAAGTGCTCCACGAAGTTTCACTGACTGTCGAGGACGAGTCCTGGGTACTTCATCGTCGACTCGACGCCAATGTGACCCCTCCTACCGTTATTCGGGAACCCGACGGTGACGCGTTCCTAGGACCATGAAAACACATGGCCTTGGATTTGTGCAGGGTCCTCGAGTCCCAACTGCCGCGATTCCTATCTGCCTCTGGATTCTGGCCCCTCGATTGTCGCAACCCCGTGTGTCGCTAGTTCGGCTGCCGCCTGGTGCGACCTCCCCTGCGCCAGGACCAACGTGTCGTGAGCGTAACAAATGACTCTGACGCCGCTAGGGAGGTCGGCGCGCAGCACCCAGTCGTATCCGATGTCCCACAGATGCGGCCCCAGGACCGATCCCTGTGGGACACCGCACGACATCTCTCGCCTGTTCCATTCTCCCTGGTGACCGGGGTAGATGACGGCCCTGTCCGTCAAATAGACCCGTCAAATAGGTCGACCACACGACAGAGGTAGGTACAAGGAAACACTCCGGTATCACCGGGTGCCAATCCGGTGATACCTGAGTGTCTCCTTGAGGCAACTCCAGGGCAGGGTATTGAAAGCGTTGGCGATGTCTATGGACACTGCCAAGACGACCCCACCCCGGGCCACAGCATCCCCCGTCGTGAGGGCTCGCACGTGCATGATGGCGTCCACCGTAGAGCGCCCCCTGCGGTAACCAAACTGGCTCTTCGCCAAATCCGGCCCCACCCGCACCAGCCGCCTGACGAGGCGGTCTGCAATCACTCTTTCAAATAGCTTGCCCACCTCGTCGAGCAGTATGATAGGCCGATAAGAGGACGAAGAGTCCGCAGGGCGCCCCGGCTTCTTGATGAGGACCAGTTTCCCCGTCTTCCGACGAAGAGGGAACTGGCTCCTCTCCAAACATGCGCTTAGGAGCCCCCTTAGTCGAGGCCCGAGAGCCTACAAGGCCAGGACACCTGGCTTTCCCAAGTAAGCCGTAGGTATTTTTGGCATTCAACCTACGTACCGCCACTCTCGTCTCTACCTCGGTCACCTCCGGAGCATCGTCGTCGTTGGCGGTGTGTTCCGCATCGGGCATCGCAGTAGGCGGAGCCATGGGCGGGGAGGCATGTTCCCCTCTGCAAGGGAACAGATAGAGCTCACAACGTCCCCCACAAGCTGCGGCCACATGAAGGACACATGAAGCCTGTCACAGGAGAAAGTATGGGTCAAGTTTACCTACTTCACCAGTCCACTACAACAAAACTAAGAGTAGTGTTAGACAACTTTCTGTTTGTGAAATACGGACAATGGTACTTATAGCTCTTTTTTGAAGGACAAAAGCTCTTTTGCAGTTATAATTATAACTGTTCCTCCAAAATTGTATGCTAAATTACGCTCACGGGACGGAAGTGCGGCTGCTCATTTGTCAACGCTCACAGCGTCCCGCCCCCCGCGTCGCCGCGCATTCCTAAGGCGCGGTACAGCGGTCTCGGACAAACTATAGTATTTTTGTCTTTCTGGGTGGGTTTCGACGTCCTTGTAATTTGTAATGCTGTTGGAGTTGTTCTTTATAAAAAATCATTCCTCCCACAGAGAGCCAATAATCAAGGCGCTCCTGACGCGCGCGGCCGTGCTGGCCCGGCGCGAGCACTTCGCGGGCGCGGCGCTGGAGGCGCGCGCGCGCGAGCTGGGCGCGGCGCAGCGCGCACTGCTGGACGCGGCCGGGAGCAGGAGCGCGCTCATTAGAGACAGATGCGCGCTGTTGCAGGTGTGTACTCTATTACGTCCTCTTACACTTTGATTATACAAAATTATCTTGATTTTTTTATTTCAATTTTCACATATTACGTATTTCTATTGCCGCTATATCATCAAATAATAAAAACGAAATTAAAGGAGAAAAAGAACGCCGAACCATGTTTATTTATACCTATCGTGGTATAGTAATCTTATTCTAGTTGCATTGTCTTCACATATAATTGTGTAATTAGTGTATACAAGATATAATGTTTTTTTTTAAAAGAGTAACGGTGGAGTTTCTTGCCCATTCTTCTCCATACGAAAACTACCTTTTGGAATGGGCGACTAGAATCAGTTTTATTATTTTTTGTAAAGTTTGACGTTCAAAAGTGCCTTTTTTGTGCCTAATTGAAATAAATTATTTGACTTTGACTTATGGGGACCCCACAAGAAATATAATACGAAATTTTTTGCTAAAAATAAGCAATTTTATCGGATCAAGCAAAATAAAAATAGTATAGTAAATTTACAACTGAACACATTCGCCCATTGGTCCCGGCTGTCATTTGTAGATCTTTGACAGTCGTTACGAGTCGTCAGAAGCCCAAAAGTCTGACAACCAGTCTTACCAAGGGGTTACAGTACAACACAACTTAGGTGTAGCATCTGCAAAATTCGTAAAACCGATCACCGTCTAAACTTCTCTTCTCTTCTCTTCTGTTCTCACATGTATAATTTCAACATGAATGATGTAAACAATATTTTGTAACAATTTTTTTTTTTTAAAGAGTGTCCGTGGTGTTTCTTGCCCGTTCTTCTCCATAGGAACCTACGCTTTGGAATGGGCAACTAGCTTCATATTTCTGACCCCTTGACAATTCAAAAGTGCCTGTAAATGGTTTAATTGAAATAAATGCTTTGAGTTTGAACTGCGTGCGCATTCAAAAACATCAATATTTATTACTGCTTTGGGTGAAAATTATCTTTAGGCAAACGCAATAACTTTTGAAGTCATATAACCAAATACTTTCGTAAAATTAAAAAAATGAATAAATGCAAATTTTAAAATTTATTTATTTATTTATTTCCTTTGGAAGACTTACAGCTAAACAAACCAGAATAAGACATTGAAAATGTGACTGACAGCCAATTACAAGTCTTCACATACAGATAACAGAATAATAATTTAAGAAATCTGTGAACAACACAGTACTGCCGACAAAAACAATAAGTCGCCAAAGCCAAAATTATACAGTAGTAATAATTATTATGCACATAGATGAATACAATAAAGGTGGTTAAAAAGCTACTCAGGCTAACATAACTTGGGCAGTATTAAGCATCACGTGAAAAAGTTAAGACTCAAGCACTTTCTGGCCGCGGACACGCTTGTTGTAAAAGGATCGAAGTCATGCTGTACACACAACTTATTAAAGCTTCTGCTTGCACGCACGAGGAATGAGTTCTGTCTATAGTTGGTCGAAGTAAATGGCACACGGAGTGGCGGATTGGACCGCTTCGACCTTCCGGGGACGTTGAAGTAAAATTTGGATAGAATTTCGGAACTGTTGATACTATTATTAAATGTCTTTATTAACAAAACACAGTTGGAGATCTCTCGACGATTTATTAGGGGCAGTAAATGATACTTCTTACAGAGGTTTAGGTAATTTCCAGAATGATACGGTATTCTTTGGTGATATAATAATAATAATAATATATTTATTTATTCAGACAACTACAAAGATCCATTACAATTACATTTATATTGTTAGTATGAACTTAAAAACTATGTTAGTACCTAATAACTAAAAGAGACTTAGTCCTCTGGGTGAGGCTCCACACCAATGGGCTGTCCAACTTATTAGCTATTACCTCCAGGATGCTGTTACTGCTCCCACGCAATCTACTTAGCAGTGATGCTGTCTTTTTGCGCCAGGTGGCATCAAAGCCGTCTGTATGTGACTCAGCAAACATTGTTGACGCACTGCAGAAGCGTGGCAGCCGTAACAGCGCATTGTTAAACTGGATGCGCAGAGAATTGTAAGCCCTTTGGGTATATCTGAACCACAGGCTCGCTGAGTACAGAGATGTGCAATACGCTTTGAATAAAGTTATTTTCACCGCGTCTGTACATCGAGCGAACCTGCGGGCCAGCATGTTCGCCCGGACTGACAATGCCCTGCGCTCCCTCTCCATGTCTACATCATCTCCAAGATTTTCCGTCACCACATGCCCAAGATATTTGAATTGGTATACTCGTCTAAGAGGAATACCATTGAGTAACACTGGTGGAACAACAGTTGGGCACTTTGTACCCGCCTTGAAGATCATGCACTCTGATTTTGTTACATTATAACTCAGACCATGTGTGGCCGCATATTTTTCACATACGGCAAGTAACTTCCGCAATGCACAAATCGAGGGAGCCAGCAGCACCATATCATCGGCATAGCTAAGGTTGTTTACACTAACACCATCTACGTAGCACCCTACGGGCATTTGACTGAGTTCCTCGATCAGCGCATTTAAGTACAAATTAAAAAGCAAGGGCGAGCTCAACCCCCCTTGCCTCACTCCGCATTCCAGTCTGTATTCACTCGACAATTGACCCGCCCATTTCACATTATTTTCCTGATTAAGGTACCAATACCTAAAAAGTGATGTCAACTCTGGCGGTAGGCCCGTTTCCTTTAGCTTCTGCCATAACATATCATAAGACACTAGGTCAAATGCTTTCGAGAGGTCTAGAAAGCAAGCATAAACCGGGGTTTGTCTGTCAGTGTAATATTTCACAGTGTGCTTAAGGCTAAGAATAGCCGTCTCAGCCGACAAGCCAGGACGAAAGCCGAACTGAGCGTCATGTAACTTAACATGCTTGTTCAAATATGAGTTAAGCACACTGTCAAATACCTTCGCTACAATCGTGGCTAACGAAATGGGTCTATAGTTAGCTTTTTCAGACACATCCCCCGTTTTACTCTTGGCAATCGGTACCACCAGAGTCTTCATCAGGGCAGGGGGTAGGTGTGAGTGATTTATGCACAAATTAAATAACATTGCAAGTACTCTAGGAAGGTGGAAACCAGCATACTTGAGGTGATCCACGCTGAGAGTGTCATACCCTGGTGATTTTCCTCCCTTCATACCCCTAATAGCACAATCAATATCCTTAGCAAGTATTACAATTGAAACATTCATCCCCTGAGTCTCAGCATCGAACCGTCCGCCTGCTGGTCCTAAGGGTGACTTTACTACAAATTGTTCCTTAAAAACATTAGCAATGTCTTCAGGGCTAGAAACACCGTCGACACTCACTGGGATGCCAGGTCTAGTATTCAATTTATTTGTACACTTCCAGAAATTTTTAAAATCCTTATTCGTGTAGTGTGTCGCCATCAAGTTCATTTTTATCTGTTCTTGATGGTTTTGACACCACTTTAGCTTACCTTTAAAAATTTTACGCGCCTCAATCATGTCTCTGAACAATGGCCCACTAGCTGGCTTACCGTAGCTTACCCATGTATTAAATGACCGCCTGGCACCCGAGTAAGACTCGCTCACGTGCTTATTCCACCCTGCTAATAACTTTCCATGTTTGCCTGTCTTCATCATACAGGTAGTAGTCGCAGCCTTTCGTAACACATTAATCAGATCGTCATATAATTTATTGACAATAAACTTATGGGAATCATTGTGACAGATTCTTCCACAACAACTCTGAAATTCATATGGGAAATCTATAGTTTTTAAATGTGTATTACATATGTTTGTGTACTTGTCTATCTGCACCGGGCTCCTATCACCCCATTTAACTTTATTACATGGTGTGCTCTTCAATGAGATTTTTTGTGTAATAACATTAAAATTACATGTAACAACTAACGGATAGTGGTCTGACCAATACACATCATACTTTACATATATATCTACAACACACGGCCACGAGGCCCTTGTGACAATACAATGGTCTAGCCATCTACGACACCCGTGTGCCTCACTAATGAAAGTGAAAGTATCGGACGATAAACATAGTTTCTTAGTGTCCGCACATATCCAGTCCTGTTCCGCAGAGAATTCCAAAAGTTCAGTGTAAAAACGCTCACCTGGATGTGCATTTATATCTCCGAGAATGAAAACAGATTCAACACTACTTTCCTCAATAATAGCACTAATCGCACTTAGGCAGTCTGTGAACTCAGGCACGTTCTCAGCACAGTCCGTAGGCATGTAAACACTGACAACCAGCACGGGCCGATTGTTTGTAGAAATACGAATAGCCGTTATGCGTGGGTTTGCACACTGTACCACTGACACAAACTGGAATACAGATTTACGCCATAAGAGCGCCACCCCTCCAAAGGGTCTACCCTTGAGGATTCCCACACTGGTGTCCACCGCAGAGGTCCCAGTGCTGCCAAAGTCTTCGTGAATGAAGCATAGGTACTTTATAAATCTTTTTTGAATGTTCTCTATGCGATCAATGTATTTGTGATAACACGGATTCCATATTTCAGACACGTACTCCAAGTGGCTTCTGACAAAAGTACAGTATAGGATTTTCAGGGTTTTGGCTTGTGTGAAGCACTTGGATAACCGCATTATGAAACCCAGTGATTTCGATGCCTTCTTAACAATTGCATCTACATGTGATTCAAACGTCAGTTTGGAATCATGATGGACTCCCAGATCACGGATGGAATTAGATCTGGGAAGTACTTGATCACCTAAAGTGTAAGATGTGGTTATGATGGAATGTTTTCGAGAGTATGTTATAACCGTGCATTTAATAGGATTCAGATCTAGTTTATATCGTCGACAATACTCCTCCAAACGGCGTAGATCGTCTTGAAGTACTGTCGCGTCCCTCTGAGATGATATTGTGGTATAAATTTTCATATCATCAGCAAAACACAACAGTTTGGATGAGGTCATACAAGAGTCGATATCGTTGATGTAGATTATAAAAAGTAATGGACCGAGCAATGAACCGAGCAATGAACCTTGGGGAACTCCACTAGGGACAGGTACCCAACTAGATATGTAGTTATTTAATACCACGGCTTGGGACCTGTTATTTAGATAAGAGGAAAACCATCTGAGTAGGTCCCCGCGTATTCCCAGGCCATATAGCTTTGATAGCAAGATGCAATGGTCAATTCGATCAAAGGCCTTGCTATAGTCGGTATAGACGACGTCGACCTGCTTACCATTATCCATGGCATCGGTGATGAATTCATTGAGAAGTATCAAGTTCGTGACGGTTGACCTACCTTTTAAAAATCCATGTTGAGAGGAACTAAATGAATTTTTGAGAGCAGCGTATACCTGATTATAGATTATCCTTTCGAAGACCTTGGCTATAATGCAGAGTTTTGATATTGGTCGATAATTCTCTACCTCAGTTTTAACTCCTTTTTTATGTACAGGAGTTATAAACGCTGATTTCCAAAGCTCAGGAACAACACAAGTATCTAGGGATTTTCTGTATAGAACCGAGATAGGGTGAGCGATCGTAGATGCACATCGTACTAGAAATTTAGATGAGATATTATCAGGACCCGCTGCTTTAGATGTATCTAACTTGCGAAGCAAGTTAGTAACTTCCTCAACGTTGACCATGACGCCACAAATATCAGATACTAGTTTAGAAGAATCAGTAAGAAGAAGGGGAGAAGTAGATGTATGACTACTGCTAGTATCGAGAAAAGTAGAATGAAAGTATTCAGAAAATGCTTCGCAAATTGATTCGCCGGTACGCAAAGCTCTGCTATTATAATTTAACCTTTATAATACTGGTGTCTCATATTGGAGACAGATAACAATAAAATTCTATTGTGTCTGCTAATTGCGCGCGCGACAGATTAAAGCGCTTGGGACTGCATTTGAGTTATGACGTTTTTTTACAAACGTCCAAAAGTATTTAGGATTGTCTTTGATGGATTTTTCTGTCAAATTCAAATAGTTAGCATAACATTGAGATTCTAATACTTTTGCCCTTTCACGTAGTAGCTTAAACGTTAATTCATCACTTTTATTACCGTATATCTTAAATTTTGTGAAGTATTTATGTTTTTCTTTAATTGTTTTGATAAGTGATGAACTATACCAAGTTGGATACGTTTTATTACGAAACAATTTTTGCGGAATATACTTAGTGTGTAATTTAAAAAAAATCTACTGAATCCTCTATTGACCGCGCCGAGAGCTCAGTTTCCCAGTTAGTCATACTGATGTCCCTGTTGATAGATTCGTAGTCACCTTTATCAAATAAAAATTGCGTCCGAGGCGCACACTCCAATAGAGATATTTCAACAAAATCCATATTAATTAGAAGTGCCGGATGGTAAGCATCGATAGGGACCAGTGGGCTTGAACATTCAGCTACATCTTAGTTGTGTCGTACTGTGTCGTGTTACCCAGTAACTGGGTTGTAAAGGTCAGATAGGCAGTCGCTCCATGTAAAATACTGGTATTCAGCTGCATCTGGTTAGACTGGAAGCCGACCCCGACATAGTTGTGAAAAGGCAGGGAGATGATAACATTAGCTCATTACACACACACACTTTTCTGCATTGTCTTAACGTTAAACCAATATCTCTTCCACAGCTAATCTCCGAAATATCAGAAGCAGAAGCGTGGCTACTAGAACGTCGTATAGTCCTGGTATCAGGCGACGTGGGTCGAGACGAGGACTCTGCGCTTGCGCTGGTCAGACGGCTGGACGCGTTGCAGAGAGAGGTGACCGGGTTCGATGCTAGTGTCGTTAAGTTGGAGAAGACTGCGGCTGGGTTGATGGTGAGTAGAATATTAGTTTTGTATATAGATTCATAGAACTCATACGCCATGCCGCCATACATATTGGAAGTGAACCCTCCGGGAGGGTTATCGGCATTACGTTTGCTAAAGTTGACCATCGCGTACGGGCAACGGCATTAGGTTTAAAACAATGTTATAAAACACTGTAAAACGAAGTAAAATAGTATATTCATGGGGTCTTACGTAGTTTCCAACCTTTTACATTTTTTGTGAATATTCGTAACCGTGAACAAGGGGTAGCGAAACTGAACCTTATGTGTAGGTATTACAGTTGTTTTTCCTAAAACTCGTGTTTGTTTACATGTTTGGCAAATAAACAGATTACGCTATTCGTGAGTCCTATAGGATATGTTTTATGTTAAAAAAAATAACTTTACGCGGCCGAAGTCGCAAGCAGATGCTATATGTATATTGGGTTATTAACTATATTTGTGTTTGTGTGAATTACGAAGCCCCGTATAAATAAATCCTAAACTTTGACATTGAACAAAATAGATAACGCCTTCTTTTCAAACAGGATCGCTCCACAATCGACGGCGAACAACTGCAAAAGAGAATTGACGAAATCAAGGCGACGTACGAAGAAATGAAGCTACTGTCAGCGAAGAGGCAACAACGGTTACAGCAGAGCTTGAAGTATTTCAAGTAAGTCTTATAGAAATTACATTTATAATCTGTATACAATAATTTATTTGTTTTGTATTTCTATTGCCGCTGCAACAACCAAATAATATAAAAAACACGTTTATTTTATGGGGACCTCCCATCCCCCAATAGGGTGTTTTACTCTATAAGAGAAAAAATCAAAAAATATATTATTGAGATAGCTTAGGTAAAAAGCAGTCGGAAAACGTTAGTTTTAGTTCATAAAAAAGCAAACTAAATTTGAAAATTAAATTCAAAGGTTTCAGCTTTTTTAATCTGTTTCATAACACCATTAGATAGTAGTCGCCATGTTATTACGTCGTACGGCTATGTAAACTTAGAAAGTGTTAACCGTCAGCGTACCTTTATTCTTTAAAGGCTTTTTATTATTTTCGTAACCAACGTAATTTTTATTGAAATAATACCATGGAGGACGGTTTTGTAAAAGGAGACAACACAAATTTATTACTAAAAAAAAAACACTGCATTTGTTTACACAGCCAACTGACGTCATGACCACAGAGCAATATGGCGTCCACTGCGTCCAGCGTTTTCGTCAAATTACGCGCGAAATTTGAAAATGCAAAATGTAAATGCATTTTTATGGCACTTAACGCTTGAATAAAAAAATTGTGTTTTTTTTTGTGGTTCATTAGCACTACAGAATCCAATTGAGACACTTTTCAAAAATGAGTGTAATACCCTATTAAAGGGGGTCCCCATAAAATAAACATATTTTTTTTAAGTGCTGATTCTCAGCCTAATTTGAATAAATGATTTTTGTTTTTGTTTACTTGTTTTAATATCTCCCCTAATTCCTTACCCGTCCCCACAGGTTCGTCCAAGAATGTGAGGAGGTTCAAGAATGGATCAGCGAACAGATGACCACCGCAGCCAGCGAAGAGTACGGGTTGGATGTAGAACATGTAGAGACCTTGCAACAAGCCTTCGACAATTTCCTAGCGCAGTTACAAGGTAAGCCGGAGACGAAGAATGACCGACCGAAGCGTACCCTTAAAAAAAGTCACAAGTATTTTGTTGTATGTAAACCTATTTTCTCCTTACAGCCAACGAGGGTAGAATTGAAGGCGTCTGCGAGGCAGGCACGGTACTTCTAGAGGAGAACACGCCAGAAGCTGACAGAGTGAAGCAGAGGATAGATGACATCAAGGGGCTGTGGGACGATCTGAAGGAGTTGGCGATCGCCAGGCAGGAGGTGAATGCACACTATTTGTTTGTTTTAAAAACTTCTGTGAGAACTATTCCTTAAATACTGGGAGATGTAGAAATCATTGACGTCCTTCAAGGGAATGAAAGTATTCATGGACCAACTCAAATATCAAAAAAGTCAACTACAGATAGTGCAATCCACGACGACGCGCCCCACTCCGCGATGACTGTACTGTAAGCTGTACTTTAGTACGGAGCGGAGCGGAGTGGGGCGCGTCGTCGTTGATTGCACTATTTATAAAAAGGTATAAACAAGAAATCACAGACAGACAATTTAAAAATCCGGAGTCACACGTTGTGTTAGGGCATAAAGCTTCGTGCATACTAGCGCGACGCGACAGCGCTTCGCGACACCGGTTATTGTTATACCGTGAAGTTTTCTTAGAAATTGTATTGTTCGAGTCGCGCTGCGCCGTTCGCGTCGCGCTAGTCTGCACGAGGCTTAAATCGAACAGATTACGTGTGACTCCGGATTTTTAATTTATTTGTCTGTGATATCTTGTTTATACCTTTTTAGTTGAGTTTTTTGTGGTAGTTGTGTTTTAGTTTTTATAACTTACTTAATATTTTTTTATTTAAATAATTTGCAGGCTACAATATCTGTTTTTCATGACTTAATGTCCTCTAAAGGCTTAAATTAATCCTCTATATTTAATTTAATGTGACGTCCTGTGATACCTCGTTTGTCTAATTATGATGAGTAGTTTAGAAGTTATAAGGGAACAGATGAACATACATACATACCGGTCTAAATCATAACTAGAGATCGGATATTCGGATGCATATTTAACTAAAGTTAATTTTTGGCTAAGAAATTATGGAAGCGGCTTCTTAAATTATTTTTTCTTAACTTAAATCCCTGAATTCAATAAAATCCGGGAATGCAAAACTATCGGATACATGGTATGGAAACGACTTATCAGCCCTCTTGTGAAGGTTACTTTTGCTTAATTGATATACCTACTGTAAACATTTTTTAATGAAACTCAAGGCACCAAGTTGTTTGTCACTGTGTTCTGTGCCAATTTGGCAACCTACTTTACAACAGTAGCTAGCATTTTTATAGTAAAAAAGTACAAAATGTATCAATCCCGGAATCCATAATAGCCAACGCCTGAACGTAAGTAAATATACATTCAATTCTATAATCAGAACTCTAAATATGTCGATCCCGGAATCCTGGGATTTTTTCGATACAAAAGTGCTTTCCATAATAGCCAACACCTCAACTTTAGGTAAATATGCATCCGAATATCCGATCTCTACTCATAACCCTTCTTTTTGCTTCGCCTTAGTCGCGAAAAAAAAAAGATCTTTCGTGAAGTAATTAAATGTCCAAAGTCAATTCAGCTGAATGGTCTAGAGAGATCTTGAGTGCATCGGATGCATATCTCTAGTTACGACACTCCATAATTCAAGTAAATCCCACTCAATATAGCAAATAATTATAATTAAATTGTAGGGAGTAACAAGTAACAGGAATACAACTTTTCAATCAATCTGCCTAGCTTTTTCCCAACTATGTTGGGGTCGGCTTCCAGTCTAACCGGGTGCAGCTGAATACCAGTATTTTACATGAAGCGACTGCCTATCTGACCTCCACAACCCAGTAACTGGGTAATACGATACCCCTTGGTAAGACTGGTTGTCAGATTTTCGGGCTTCTGACGACCCGTAACGACTGTCAAAGATCCACGAATGACAGCCGGGACCAACGGCTTAACGTGCTTTCCGAGGCACGGCGGAGTCTCGGTATGTAAAGATGGTCACCCATTCACAGACCAACCCCGGCAAGCATAGCTTAATCTGATGGATCGACCCGTGCGGCAGTTATTACTTAGCCACGAGCTCCTCCCCCAGGAATACAACTTTTAATAGAAATAATTAATGTTAAAAAAAAAACAGGTTCTGTGGAAGTTGTTTGGCTTCTGTAGTAAGTACTTTTACAACAAATTAAGTAAAATATCGTTAACATACGTTTGCAACGAACGGCAATACTCATTCCTATACTGAGCTAGGCTAAGTCACCGTTCTCTTTCCAGTATCTGCCGTATAGCCCAGCCTAAAACTAACAGCAAATATTTGTTCCCCTCCCCAGGCCCTCGCCGGCGCCCGCCAAGTGCACGAGTTCGACCGCTCGGCCGAGGAGACCGCCGCGTGGGTCGGCGAGAAGGAGTCCGCGCTCGGCAGCGAGGCCGCGCCGCCGCGCTCGCTGCACGAGCTGCACGCGCAGAAGAGGAGCCTGCACGCGCTCCGGGCCGACCTGGACGCCATCAGAGCGGCCCACGACAAGCTGCAGGCGGAGGCCGAGAGGTTCGTGATGGGCAATGTTCGCTGTGTCCCAGCTGGGCCATGCTGGGCCTGGGCACGCAGTGGTCGGTGATGGACAATGGCCCATGTTGGGCCATGATTGTACACAGTGGTTGATGATGGAGAAGGGCTACCACACCGGTTAACCAGCGCTGGGATATAATGCCCTTAGAGAACACATGATGACCGATATCGTTGACAATCTTTTGTGAAATAATTCCAACTTATTCTAAGACTCCCAAAAGAATTTCAATAACATTTTGTTTTCGTTATTACTAGATCACCATTTGTAAAAGTATCCTTGTAAGTTGAATGTCGGTTTCCCACAGACTAGGCACAGCCTTCCCCGACGCCAAGGAACACGTGACGGCCAAGCTGGAGGACGTGAGCGAAGCCCTGCACACGCTGGTGCAGCGCGCCGACCAGTGCACGCACCAGCTGGAGCTGGCGGGGCAGCTGCAGGCGTACTTCGATACTTACCAGGAGCTGTTGTGAGTGTTCACTGTTATATCTCTTATTGATGGGCAGTGGCCGTGGACACGGTGACCCATGCTGAGCCATGATGGTGCCCAGTGGCCCATTGTGGGCCATGATGGTGCACAGCGGCCCATGTTTATTTATTTATTCAGCCATGATGTTTTATGTTGTGCCATTGGCCCATGTTGAGCCATGATGGTGCACAGTGGCCCATGATGGCGCACAGTGGCCCATGCTGGGCCATGACGGCGCACAGTAGGCCATGCTGGGCCATGATGGCGCACAGTGGCCCATGCTGGGCCATGATGGTGCACAGTGGCCCATGCCATGATGGTGCACAGTGGCCCATGTTGAGCCATGATGGTGCACAGTGGCCCATTGTGGGCCACACACAGACAGATTTGTAACCGTCGTTACGTTAGAAGAACAACGCGGTCACACAGACTGACACTAAAAGAAACTTTGTTTAATACTACATACTTGTATTTATATAGACTAATTGTGTCTAATTTATTGGTTATTTTTGTCCCCAGAGCCTGGACCAACGAGACCCTTGCCCGTGTGACAGCCCCGGACCTCGCACACGACGTGTCCGGAGCAGAGAGACTGCTCGCAAGACATCAGGACATCAAGGTGGAGATAGAGGCCAAGGAAGAGGCCTTCCACACGCTCTACAGCGATGGTAAGTCTTCACTTGTCTAGCTTATCAACCCCATTAGGGTCGGCTCAAACTCACTCAAACTCAAACTCAAAGCATTTATTTCAATTAAACCATTTACAGGCACTTTTGAATTGTCAAGGGGTCGGTCAGTCAAAAATATGAAGCTAGTTGCCCATTCCAAAGCGTAGTAGGTACCTATGGAGAAGAACGGGCAAGAAACTCCACGGACACTCTTTTAAATAAAATATAAAATTGATACAAAATATTGGTTACATCATTCATTTTGAAATTATGCATGTGAGAACAATGCAATAAGACGTGCACGTTCGTAAAAGCGTCCGTAATAAAAAGAAAAAAAGAATCATTCAAAAACTTAAAATAAATTAAAATAAGCCATGGCAGCTAAGAGATGACCAGTCCCAACTGACGGCGCCCGTTCACGAACATGACGCGTGGATCAGCATCATTCAGCTCAACCATTTTGAAGGGAGCTAAATGATCCAACACACGCGCCACCATCAGCGAGACATCTGAGTGAGCATGACATACTGACAGCCGCCAGGGCACATTCAAGTCAATGAAATACTACATATTACCCGGTAAATGGTAGCTCTTTAGTACATAGCACTCACACCTGTGCTATGCAATTATATAATACAAAGTAAATTGAGTTTAGCTGGCTCCCAGTCTAACCAGCACCAGTGCAGCTGAATACCAGTATTTTAGCTGACTAACGTGGGTAAGCCACCCACAAGGAGGACCGAAGACATTGATAGATGGAACCGTGTTTAGGGTTACCAATTCGAAAATTTAAAATTGTAGGCAAAAGTCTGGAAAAATACAAAATAATCCGGATAATAAACATAAAAAAAAAAAAAAATTACGTCATTTTCCTTTTTTGAAAAGTTCCCTTTAGTTCAAAAGTCTGGAAAAAACGCCGGACAATGACCAGGCGAGTTTCAAAACATCGACCATCGACAATTGATCGACAATGTTACTTGGTCACGAGCCCCTCCAGTTAGCTAGTGCTTAAAAAACGCGATTTTATTACCAATAGCTTCTCTATCTTTATAAATCATAGCCTATGTCGCTCAGTGATAATATGACATTCTACTGCTGAAAGAACTTTTATAATCAGTCCTGTAGTTTTTGAGTTTATTCATTACAAACAACTATACAAATCTTTTCTCTTTATAATATTAGTGTCGATACTATAGGCTAGTTGACCCGACAGACGTACTGTCCAAATTTCAATAATACATACAAAATTCCCATAGAAAATGCACCAATTTTCTAACCTAACCTAATTCGGACTATTACGAACATTTTAAAACAATAAATAGGCAATTCAGTCCTGCCGTTCTCAAGTTACGCCTGTAACAACGAACATCATTTCATTTTTTTTGTTTTAAATGATAATTATTTCTGTGAGTTTGTACAAACACTTTTACACGTCAATATTATACAGAGTGTAACAAAAACCCTGTCCGATTCGTGAGGGTGTTTTTAAGAATCATACTGAGAGTCTATCTATGTGGTCAAATTCTGGAAAAAAGAAAGAAAATATTGTCGCTTTTTTTTCAATGGGGAATTTTACCAGGTTATTACATGGGGCGCGGGCGGCCGTCGTTTAGCGGGTGTCTACAAGTCATAACTTATGACCCCTGTTGAAAACTTATCAATTTTTAATGGAATTGGGATAATTTTGGTAAAACGTGAATTTTAAATAGTAAAGTTTTTTAATTACTTTTTAGGGGCATGAGGAACAGGGTTTAAAGTTCACTCATCCACCATAGAAAAGGGAGGATCCTCCGACCAGACGGGTGTTGTGTCTGGCGGGCCGACTGCCCGACTGTTGATGTCGGATAGTCTTATATATGTCGTTCGCGCGGTAAACTCTAATAGCGCGATGCAGGATTTGTGTGACGTCATGTCTTTGATGCGTAGTTCGTATGTGGCGGTGTAACCGCTACAACCTCTTGGTAATGTCATTGCAGTACCTACCTATGTGCCCCTTTTGGATCGGTCAGGGTTCTTGTAACACATTCTATAGATTTCTCCTTTATTTGTCAACAGGCGAAAAACTAGTGAAAGAAGGCCACTTCATGTCCAACGAGATAGAAGACCGCATGTCGATCCTGCGCAGCCGGCGCGCGCACCTCGACGGCGCCTGGAGCAACCGCGAGAGGATCTACACGCAGCATCTCGACGCGCTCGTGTTCAAGCGGGATGCTGACGCGCTGGACAACTGGATCACCAACAGGTACAGATCTACACGCAGCATCTCGACGCGCTCGTGTTCAAGCGGGATGCTGACGCGCTGGACAACTGGATCACCAACAGGTACAGATCTACACGCAGCATCTCGACGCGCTCGTGTTCAAGCGGGATGCTGACGCGCTGGACAACTGGATCACCAACAGGTACAGATCTACACGCAGCATCTCGACGCGCTCGTGTTCAAGCGGGATGCTGACGCGCTGGACAACTGGATCACCAACAGGTACAGATCTACACGCAGCATCTCGACGCGCTCGTGTTCAAGCGGGATGCTGACGCGCTGGACAACTGGATCACCAACAGATACAGATCTCCCAGGAAATGTGTGCGCTTTGGCAATCATCGTCTGTCTACGGAAATACGATTGTGTGATGAAGAAATCTATTATAGAGGTGGACCGTAAACCTTCATATTTTACGTTGTCGAAGAATTTTGGCCACTTCTACGACTAATGTTACAACTGTAGGTAATTAGCGCTGTGCGACCTGAATTGCACTTTATTGTGTCGTAGCAAGTCGCTTTTTATTTAAATGATTTTGCGGAGTGAACCATGTGTACTAAGTTACACTATTATTCTGTCTAACGCTATCTCTCTCTTCCAGAGTGCCACTCGTCCGCGACGGCAAGTACGGCGAGAGTGTAGCTCAAGTGGAAGAGCTGATCAACCGCCATCGCGATTTGGAAGAAACTATTGACGCGCAGCGAGACAAGTTCAATGCGCTCAAGAGGATCACTCTTGTAAGTATAAAAACTACAACGGAGTGAACTCACACCAGCAAACACCCAATTAGAAGATTTTTTTATAATCATACAAACACTGAATGTTTACTGATACAGTTGGCGCTCACTAATCCGACACGTCCAATAGTCTAACGGCTAATTATTTTCCAGGCGACTAACAACTTAAAGGGCGACAATAGGGATGATGCCTGGGTCAAAAAAAAGAAAATCTAATTAGTCCGTCAGTCAGATAATAAAAAAATATTAGACACGTATTTTTTGCTTTATCATATTAATAAAAAATAACTTAGATACAACGCATTAAAGTTGGGGCGTGGGGTTGATACGTCACAAGTATGTATAAAATCTACATACAAGTGACGTCATGGCACATTTTAACTCAATGTATCGCCGTAATCTTTTGATAACGGTAAAAAAGAAAAAATACGTGTACGTTATTTTTCACCACTCCCGCACGAAAGAAGTGTCTTTCCTCTACGAAAACAGTGAGGAAAGTTGGTTTTTCCTCACTGCTTGAACAGTGAGGAAAGTTGGTTTTTCCTCACTGTTTGAACAGTGAGGAAAGTAATGATCCCGTTCAGGAACTAACCGTGCCTGATTTTTTTATGTTAAGTTTTAAAAATATTTTAAAATATAAAGAATTATTTTGATTTGCTTTGTGTCTATTTAATTTATTTACCTATGATGGCTGAATACTTTCTTGCTGGGAGTGGTGAAAAGTTTTGTATGCAACTTGTGAGCAAGTTCATTTGCTATTCGTTTTGTTGAGTCTTTCGCTTACTCAGGATTGAAATTTATAATCACTCGCTGCGCTCGTGATTCTATTTTTCAATCCTTCGTTCGCTCAAGACTCAAAATCAAAACTCATAGGAAAAACGAACTTTCCTCACATGTTGGATAAATAACTATTTTCATAATCTACATGACGGACAAAAAATATTTTTTTAGTCATCATCCCTATTAGCTACTAATAAAATAACTTGGCATTAAATATTTTAGCAATAATTATATTAGATGAGCTTCAAAATGCAAGGAATTGTAAAAACTAAATAATGGTTGCTACTTTAAGGTAGCGAACATATTAAACAGGGCCAATTGAAATCATAGGCGAGGTCACAGTAATATGATAATATTACCGTGGCGAGGTACTACATACATAATGACATGGCGACTAATATTAACAGTGGGATAACAAACATTGTTTTATATGAGTCAATCCCTCTCTTGCCTGTTTTTTTTATCGTAAAAAATCTGTCGGCTTGCCCAAATTTTGACCCCTAGGCACGCCACTGCTCCTACCATAGATATCTCCCCCTCTGTAAGCAGGTTTAATACAAAAGTGACGAATTTTCTTATGTCCAACGATAGGCATAGCTGCCATTATGATTCCTTTTCAAAATAACAGCCAGTTTTTTTAAATTAATGTATTAACGTTATCTTCTGCCCAGGTGGAACAAGCATTCAAGACCCAGCGTGATGAAGAGGAGCAAGCTCGCCGTATATCAGCAGAGAGACAAGAAGCAGAGAGACTGCAGCAATATAGGAAGAGAGAGATGGAGAGGATCACTGAGGAGAGGAGACGGGAGACCGCGCCTGTGCCTATGGTCCGAGAGGTAAGAAGAAATCGTAAACAGAGAAATACTAAAATGTTTTATTAGTTCATTTTTTTTTTAATTAGTTTATTTTGTTTTTTCCGCGAAAGTAAATCATATTCTGATAAACTTGTAGACGTTTTTCTTCTACTGATCAGAGACTAGGTTTTTAGAAACCGAAGATTAGATTTCGGGAAAGCCAGAATGTTACGAGTCATTTTATCACGTTGTTTTATCAACAAATGATCGAACTTATTACCAAAACCACAGATTACTACAGATGATTCACTCCGCAAAATCATTTAAATAAAAAGCGACTCTTGCAACGACACAATAAAGTGCAATTCAGGTCGCATAGCGCTAATTACCTACAGTCATATTCACCTAGAAGTTGCCTCTCTTTCTGTCGCGTAACTCTTATATCTTCTGACTACGTTTCGCTCACCGAGCTGGCCCGCCGCGTCCTGTAGCTTCACACCTATAATGCGGAGTGACCCACCTGCATTCACCTGTCCCACCCATGTCACCCCACAAACTGCTCACTCCCAGTCGGAGCGCGCGCAGACGTCGGTGGCGCCCGCGTCGTCGGAGGAGACGTTGTCGCCGGCGCCTCAGTTCGACAGGCTGCCCAAGAACGAGCAGCTGGTCAAGCGGGCCGAGAGCATGAGTGTGAGTAGACCATTTTTAATATTTTATATTGTTTTGCATCTCACCTGATGGTAAGTGATGATCGAGGTGAAGCGAACTTCACCGGAATATTTGTTATTCACATGTGTCCCTGAAATATGTGTACTTATGTGGCGGAATCAACATGCGAACTACGCATCAAAAGTCCTGACGTCACACAAATCCTGCATCGCGCAATTAGAGTTTACCGCGCAATTAGAGTTTACCGCGCGATCGACTGTATACAAGCTCCCGACTTCGACCTTTGGGCAGTTGCACCCGTCTGGTCGGAGGATCCTCCCTTTTCTGTTGAAGATGAGTGAATTTTACACCCTGTTCCTCATGCCACTAAACTTATACTAAACATATATATTTGTTTGTAGGTGGTAAAGACTCCTAAGCGCACTCCGTCGTTCACAACCCGGCGACGCACTCAGAGCTTCAGAAGACATCGCCGCGGTGACATCGCTGAACTACCGCCCGTGGAGATAGAAGGTAAGACTGTAAACTAAATCTCAATATAAAAAAAATGAGATGAATGTAATTTACTGCTTTATATACTAATTTTCCGACAACTTGTACGCGAATTTGCGAATACAACAAAAGAAACGACCGAATAAAATACTGTAAAATGTGAAAAATTAATACATCATTTGCTGACGTAATATTAGGTAAACTTAATGGTACTCTCATTCGCTCGCTCTTGCATCCTATGTCGACGGAGCCCCGCTACGCGGGGCTCCTATTTCTGTCTGCAGGGTTCAAAGGAACCTAACCAAACCGAACCTCGGGGTGCCCCTGATGTCGACCGTCTAGGGTTAGGATTACTGCCTATTTTTCTGGTAGCAGCTTGTTTCTGACGTCTATTTATACATTTTCGTTGAAAGAAAATACCATGGAAAAATACACCGAACAACCAATATTCGTTACAAAAGGTAGGTATGAAGTTATTTTCATTAAAATTGAGAGTTAAAAAAGTTATTCTATAACCAATAGTAGAAATTAAGCTGGTTTCTATAGAGCTTAAGAAAACTATTATTTTAGGAGAACAACATATGTTTTCGGAAACTTATTATTTTTTACGGAAGTTCATTTTAACACTATTACAGTCAACCACAGATCGTTGGAAGTTAATTTGTTTTTCGGAAGCTTTATTATTTTCCTATACAAAATATTGTAAAACATTTTAAAAGAGTAACGGTGGAGTTTCCGGTGGAGAATTTTACTGTAAACTAGCTGCGCCGCGCGGTTTCACCCGCATGACCTAGGACCTAGGACATATAATACTTTTATCCCGATATTCCCACAGGATCGGGACTTATGCGGGTGAAACCGTGGGGCGCGGGTAGTAATGAATACAGGCCGAGTTTTTAGTCACCACCCAAATTTTGATATAATAATCTTTGGCTTAAATCATTGAAAACGTGTTTTTTCTTTTAGTATCACTCAATACAAAAATATTGAGATATCACATCACAAAGTTATTATATACCACGCAGAGCGGATAATTCTTTCGAGAAAATGATTTAATATGAAAATTTTATGTATCGTTTTTTTTTATTCAAAAATGGAGTTAGTGAATCATTCCTAATGGCTGATTTACATTAGTCGGTTAGACCGTATTCGGCTGCAGGCCGTATTCGGTCACCGACTAATATAAACAGGTATTCGTTTGGCCGTATTCGGTTTGGCCGTATTCGGTCGAGCCCGTACAAGACTGTTCATGACGATGCTTGCAACCCGACTGTTCAATATACAATCGCCGCATCAATCAAGTCGCCGAATTCGGTACGAAACGCTTACCTAAATTGAGTTGTTTATATTACAACTCAATTTAGGTAAGCGTTTCAGTTAAACCGAATGCGGCCGCCGCCTTCGATGACCGACCTAATGTAAATGCGCCATAATGCCTAGAAAAATTTGGACGGTGACTAAAAATTCAGCCTGTATAAGCGGATTATGGTTACCAACAACAATGTTAAGTTTTCAAATCAATATCGATGAACCGATTAGGTAGATAGATTACTCTTTATTGTACACCATAAAAATTACAGACATACTCGTAAATTTAGAAATTTTACATAGGGTGACACAATGGGCGGTCTTATCGCTTAAAGCGATCTTTTACAGACAACCTTTGGATGGATTAAAGGTAACAGGAGAGACAATACTGCAGGTAGTCAGCGGTGTACCAACTACAATAAATATGTACATACATACATAAAGCATAAACTTATTCATATAAATATATATACATAGATATACTTATAATATTTTATTTTTATTTTATTTTTTTATTTTATTTATTGAGGGATAATAAACAACTACAACATATATAATACATACGGTTAACAAAACTTAAAGTAGTAATGTTGCAGTCCACTGCATTATCCGCAGATAGACAATTTTAAGATCAGCGGTTGCCACTAGACGAGCATTACCAAAATTAACAAATATTTTGAGGTAAATAAATTAGTTACTAAAAGATAGTTAGAGCTGCAAAACCAAATCAGGTCATATACAATCTCATTAACTTAAATAATGCAAGAAATAAATAAATAATAATAAGATTACAATTAAGATATTTTTTTTATAATATTTGATTTAAATTTATTTTTCGAGCATGCAAATATATCAATATCAATAAAATTTGAATTATAGGATTCCAACATTCTATGAATAGGGCAGCGTAAACCAGAGTTTGTACGACAAGAATTTAGCGCGAACAGAGTACGGGCACGAACCTGACGCGCATGAACTGTTCGGGGGACAGAATAACACAGCTTACTCGTTAGATCAATGGCATCAAAGTTATTTTGAACAATATCATGAAGTACGTTGGCCTCCAGGTACTTGCGCCGGTTCTCCAAGCTGATAAGCTTGTACTTATCAAGTAGTTGGGAGTATGACCAATAAGTCTTAGTCCCATAAATTCTGTAGTACATAGCACGGAGGTACTTGCGCTGGACTCTTTCTATTCCAACTACGTACTTTTGGTAGAAGGGGTTCCAAATAGGGACCGCAAATTCTAATTCTAACCGCAAATTATAATATAAATCTATAAACATGAAACAAGAGCAAGGAACTAAATGTAATGATGGTGTTTAAGGAGAGAGGAAGTTGTACTTACTTTCAATCCATAATATGCCAACATTCTAAATAACACATGAAAGCTTAAAAGTTGAAAAAAGACTTACATGTGTTGAATGGAATAGTATTGTACAGCGCATGCCTTGGCCCCTCCGCAGGCTACCTGGAGCGCAAGCAGGAGGCGGGCTGCGGCGGCAAGCGCGCCACGGTGCGCTCGTGGCGCGCGTACTACTCCGTGCTGTGCGGCCAGCTGCTGTGCTTCTTCCGGGACGAGCTGGACTTCGCCAGCGCCAAGGCCGCGGCGCCGCCTGTGGCCATACTGAACGTGAGTGGCACCGCACCGGCCGCGTCCTGCCGAGGGTCGGCAGAGGGCGAGGCTATTCCTGAACACGCAGTAACACGAACGTTCTCCTCAGGCACGCTGCGAGCCGGCCGGCGACTACACGAAGCGCGCCAACGTGTTCCGGCTGGCGGGAGCCGACGGGGCCGAGTACCTGTTCGCCTGCTCCTCCAAGGATTTGATGAAGGTGAACATTCCACTTAACCGCAGGAGAACCAGGGTAACCGACGTAGCCCGAAGAATTGTACAGATGGCCGATGGGGCCAATAGGTTCTGGAGAGGCGACCGCGTACCGGAAGACGTAGCGTTGGAAGGCCTCCCACAAGGTGGACCGGTGACCTGGTGAAGCATTCCACTTACATACTACTGACATTTGTTTTTTTTAACGTACAATGCAATTCAATTCAAATAAGAATAGAGAAATTCCTGATAGAAAAACCCAATAACACTGCTCGACCTGGGAATTGAACCCAGGACCTCATGCTCAGCAGTAGCGCTTGCGACCACTAGACCAACGAGGTCTAAAGTAAACCAAATTCTATTAAAAATATAATTTTACTAGCTGCGCCCTGCGGCTTAACCCGCATCTGTTTCGATCCCGTGGGAATATCCGAATAAAAGGTCCTCATCCTATATTCTTCTCCAGGGCATGGTCTACCCATGTGCCAAATTTCATCCAAATCCATTCAGCCGTTTTAGCGTGAAAGCGTATGAAACAAACAAACTCACTAATATTAGTTAGGATAAGTAGTTAAATGACGTTGAATGCAGAAAAAGCTATAGCCAAAAAGGAAGTTTACAAAATAAGACAGTTATACAAGATTCTGGTCGTTTCAGCTAACATAATATGTAATATTTGTGGTCTCTTTCTCAGGAATGGGTAGCCAAGCTGTCCTTCCACGCCCAGCTACCACCAGAACTACAACTGACCCCCTACTCCGCTGTACCACCTGGAGAATCCCCCACAGCCGAGATCAGGAGGAGATTACATGAGTAAGTAGATATAAGTCATAGGAAGAAGC
Organism: Xanthia togata; assembly: GCA_963853775.1. Lineage (NCBI taxonomy): Eukaryota > Metazoa > Arthropoda > Insecta > Lepidoptera > Noctuidae > Xanthia > Xanthia togata. The sequence continues at coordinate 2,291,737 of OY970818.1, read as the reverse complement.
TTGTCCGGGGAACTACAGATATCCCAAGAAAATTATGCGCTTCGGGAATCATCGTCTATCTTCGGAAAAACGAACGCGCGGTGATGAGATCTAACACAGAGCTGTTACTGGAGTGGAGACTGGTGATAGACCAGTTTTCAACTTATAACCGTTGTTGAAAATTTATCAATTTTTAATGGAGTTGGGATAATTTTGGTACTAAAAACTTTTTTTAAATCTTCTTGGTAATGTTATTGCAGTACGTATGTGCCCTTTTCGGATCGAACAGGGTTTTTATAACACATTGTATATCATAAAAAAACGCCGATGACTTTTTCTTAATTACCACTTTGAAAAATAAACAACAGTCTCTTCAACAAAAACTGACCTACCACAATGCTACCATCACATACCACCCCCAAACCCTGGAACACTACCGCAGCCGTAACCTCAACCCCCAACTCCTCAGGAACGCGGAGTCTACATCATCAGCAGGATCTTCCCCCGAGCCTGAGCGCAGGCCGCGCACACAGGCCGAGATCCTACAGGAACACAGAAATAGTCAGCAATCGCAGCGAGTGTCTTCGACAACACCGGAAAGAAATATAGGTAAGATAATTTACCACGTTTTATCGATGTGAAGTACAAACACCATCTTCATATGCCAACTATCTTGAGGTCAGCTTCTAGTCTGACCAGATGCAGCTGAATACCAGTATTTTACATGGAGCTACTATCTATCTGACCTCCACAACCCAATTCCATTAATACAGCATTTTATCGTGCCATAATGACATTTAAATTACGTTAAATTATTCTGTTATTATTTACATTCCTATTCCAAATCAAAATTACCACCGTTACTTTATTACTCGCGTTAAAACACAGGCAAACTAATTATTTCTTCAAACAGCAGAAACAATATTCACTTCACTAGGTAATGGACAGTCGACACCGGTATTCAGCTGCATCCGGTTAGACTGGAAGCCGACCCCAACATAGTTGGAAAGGCAGGCAGATGACTTCATTAGTTAAAGAGCCGTCAAACAGTATTCCAATCATATTAGTTATATTCATAATTGTTTTGTTGTGTTCGAAATTGCCAACACAAGAACAAAAAAAATTACAAATGTTTACTAACAAGTTTTATAAAATAACTACAATAGGTATGAGGAGCTCGTGGCTAAGTAATAACTGCCGCACGGGTCGATCCATCAGGTTAAGCTACGCTTGCCGGGGTTGGTCTGTGGATGGGTGACCATCTTTACATACCGAGACTCCTCCGTGCCTCGGAAAGCACGTCAAGCCGTTGGTCCCGGCTGTCATTCGTGGATCTTTGACAGTCGTTACGGGTCGTCAGAAGCCCGAAAGTCTGACAACCAGTCTTACCAAGAGGTATCGTATTACCCAGTTACTGGGTTGTGGAGGTCAGATAGGCAGTCGCTTCATGTAAAATACTGGTATTCAGCTGCATCCGGTTAGACTGGAAGCCGATCCCAAAATAGTTGGGAAAAGGCTAGGCAGGTTGAATACGTATATAGAATAATAACAACTAAGTATTCACAATAAAAAGCCCTCTTCCTCCCTCCCACTCGGCTGTGCCCGACAGGGTCCACAATCATCATATTTATGTAAAACCTACCACCTAAGTTCACAAGTGGAAGCAATTAATGTATTGAGTAATAAATAAATAAGAAAATTGTATGTTAACGTCAGAATCAACGGTGCTGCCATCTTTGCCACCGAGACAGCCGCCTCAAGAAGAAGATGCTACGGAAGTCGTGCTCAGGTGAATACAACATAACTTTTTTATGTATTGCATACTTGTAGAACACACTTGTACAGATCGCGGCGTGTAAGTTGAACCAAAATGGCGGGCGTCCGCGCAGCTAAAACTATGATTATACTTCGATTCAGACCCGAAAATGTGTTACAGATCGCGGCACGTATGTTAAACTATGACCTTAAATGCGCAGAAAAACCTATTCAGGTCTCAATCGAAGTATTATCATAGTTTTTCCTGCGCGGACGACCGCCATTTTGGTTCAACTTAAGTGCCGCGATCTGTACATGTATTTGAATCTAAACTTTAGAAGAAAACCCCTTTTGAATTTCGAATTTGGTCTTTCACAGTTCTTCCTACCTTTGATTATGCATTACAGTAAAAATCACAGTGATCTTTATTCTCGTAACAATAAGGTTGCTGTTGGCTTGCTGCTGTCAGATGTAAAATAACTTTGACAGGACACAATTTTTTTTTCACTTTGTATTTAGTAGCTTTTTCGACAGGTTTGTTTTTTGTAAAAATGGCGGCGCTTGGGGGAGGCCTATATCCAGCAGTGGACGTCTTTCGGCTGGAATGATGATGATAATGAAGAACGCGAATTGGAAATATTACAGTTTTGTTTCTAAGATATAATAATATGGCAGTTGACTCAAGCTTCATCTTCTTTCCCAACAGGAGTCAGGAACAGGCTGCAGGGACCACCTCGTGGGGAAGATCGCGGTTCTCCAACGGACGGGACATCAACGCCGAATTCATTAGGTCACAACAAAGTGGTGAGTTTTATAATACTTGTAGCTATTGAGTTAGAATCGATAGAACAAAAAAAAAAACAAAAGTAGTGATTTTTTTACATGTTGAAGATTTATTTATTATGTAACACACTTTCAATCGAAATCCGAGGGTGTTGAAGGAAATTCCTAATCTATTCGTTTGCTCAGCAACGTCAATAACGCAATAAACTGTCAAAATGAGAAGCATTCCCAACGATTTCCATTCTATGTGGGTTACGCAAATACCCCGCTGATTTACATGGTGCGATGTATTTGCCTGTGGCATACAAAGTTGCCCGTGGCTAAGGGTGCATTCCGAGTTACATTGTAATCGATTTGAGCGCGCTAACTACCGTACCGTATTAACGTGGGCACGATAACGTTGTGTCTTGAATCGTCATAGATGACGTCATGACATTCGCCATCTTGCGATAACGCCGACCATGCCTTTTACTAATATCACCGTAAGCGCTGTCAAAAATGACAGTTGTGCTGTATTATTTTGACTCGCATCTTATCTCTAAACTAACGTGGCATTTTCGAAATTGTATTTCTGGCTACCGTTCGCCACCTAACCAAAGAAGAAAAAGAAATGTGTGATAAATACACAAAGAAATATGTTAAGCAAGTTTGAGCGAGTCCCGTGAGCGCGTTCACGAGCGTTCCGAATTGTTGAGACCCCTCAGCTGTCATAATCGTGATATCTTATTCGGAACGCCAATTATCGATGTCAGCGCTGTGAGCGATTATGTTCTAATTCGGAAGGCGGCCTAAGTAGTAACAGCCGCACGGGTCGATCCATCAGGTTAAGCTACGCTACACACCGAGACTCCTCCGTGCCTCGGAAAGCACGCTAAGCCGTTGGTCCCGGCTGTCTTTTGTGTATCTTTGACAGTAAAATACTAGTATTCAGCTGCATCCGGTTAGACTGGAAGCCGACCCTAATATAGTTGGGATAAGGCTAGGTAGAATGATACCAACAATTGAAGCAACAAGTTTAGACGGAGCAAGTCATTTGTACTTAAATTTAATTGTATGCCACAGACAAGAAACTTGCATCGTGTAAATGGGCCTTGAGGGAGATAGAAAAAATATTTAAGTATTTAATGGTATGGACATCCTATGGGCACGTCTTCCATTGCCGCGCCCCCCGGTCTACTCCTTGATATGCAAGGGCCTCTGTAGCCTCATGAAGCATGAGGCTTCAGGGGTTCATTCGTTTAATCGAGTCTGGTTAAACCACGCTGGGGTCGGTGCATATCATTCATTCGAGTATTCAATGTTACGCACATTTTATTTATTTATTTGAAATTGCTAATGGGTTCTAGAAAAAAGTTTTTTAATTTGGAGGGTAATTTTGATTTAATTACTAGGATGGGCCAGTAATTTTGTTTGGTTTTTTCTTGTGACGTTCCTGCACTGTGTTGTCTTTATGATTGTCCTTTTAGTTATGTATTTGTCCACGTTTATTAAAGTAAAATATGTACCATATTTAATGAGTGGTACTCATTAAGTATGAATAATAATCTTTAACAATTCAAACCAGTTATTACTATTTTACACAAATAACCCACTAAAATCACCCTTTATTCGCACAAAACGACATCTTAAAAAATATTTTTTAACATCACAATTTACCAAATTTACCCTTCATTGACCATATTTACCCTACCATACAACAAGGGTAAAAATCACCAACACGAATTTAACAACTAATTCCTACTAGCCGCCGACATTGGAGCACCACCTTTACCCCTCTCCGGCCCTCCAGACCGTCCACCACTACCCGATCGAGCGCCGAACTTAACCGAACGCGCGCCGATATTACCCGATCGTGGCCCGAACTTACCTGAGCGAAACCCGAACCTTGAGAGGACGAATGCTCAAGGAGAAAAGCAGTCTGTGTCGGCTTTAGTGAATAGTTACCAGCAAAGAATGTCTGGTGGTAACTGGCAAGGGAGAGATGCCAATGCGAACAGGAATACGACGTCGTGGCAAGGATATGCGTCTGGACAGAACAATAACTGGCAGAGTGTTGAGACTACGTCACACTTTTACTCGACGAGTGAAACCGGTCAGTTATGTTTGAAATGTGGGCCCAGTGGTACTTTGAAAATTTGATTGGATGGTACTATTTGAAGGACCGGATGAATACGTCTATTTCAGTAGCTTATCTTTACCAACAACTAGCCTCTGCCAGCGACGTCACCCCCGTGGTAGTCAACAATACTATAAAACATATATGGCACTCGGCGATTGTGTAGCTTCCTGCCAGTGAAAGAAGTTTTGAAATCGGATCAGTAATTCCAGAGATTTCGTCCTACATCCAAACTTACAAACTATACCTCTTTATTATTAGTGTATATTTGTCTAATTATACTATATTTCAAGGATGTTTCTTTTTACAGTTATTTGACAAAAAAAAAAAATATTATATTTTTATATTAGGTTTGATTTCTTAGTTCAACAATCGTTCCGCAAAATCTGTTGTAATTTGTAGTGCAAAAAATAGTGCCTTAATATTTAATCTCGCCATAAATTAAGATAATATCATTTTTTTAGGTCTCCATTACAATAGGAATAGAACTATTAATAGTACCAAAAGACCACAATTTTCAAAAGTACCACTACAGCCTTGCAGTACCGAAGCAGCCGGGTTGTGGAGCTTGGTAGACACTACTAACATTTAGCTCCTAACTTACTGTAATTTGGCAATAATTTACTTTGTATTGATTTATTATTTAGCTATGGCAATTACAAAAAGATTAATGAAAGTGTGACACTTGATTATAAAGCCACACGGTGCGATTTAATTGCATATGGCATACCATAAGTTACTGCAACACTAAAAGTTGCTCCGCCTAAACAGGTTTTAGACGATGCAAGTCATTTTTTACTTCAGTTTTATAGCATGCCACTGGCAAGTAACTTTTATCATGTAAATGGGGCTTAATTATTACAGCTTAGCTTTGGAAAGAGAGCGTGTGATCTTTTATGAGTGCCATCGCTAAATAATTTAATCTCTGGTCAAACTGAGGTGAATGACACGTGGGACGCGGGGTGATGTTCGCTCGCGAACTGGCGCAATAGTCGACAAACTTGCTATTTATTAATACTTTCTACGAGCGCAGTCGCGTCCAGCGTCCCACGTAGCATTCGCCTCAGTTTAAGCAGACCTTTAGTGTCCAGTATATTTTCGCACGCGGTGAAAAAGACATCCATATTGAAATTTTCTGCACTTTTATATTACCGACTGCCAAAATATACTGCGTGCTTAGCGTAGTACGAGTATCCCTTGCACGAACATCAGGCAATACAGAATTTATCAGAAAAGTGTGGTCATATTAAAGGGTGTGGTACAGACCATCAAACTGAACAACTTTCTCCATGGAACCAACATCGTAATCGAGAAAATATCATCAACTGTCCCATACAAAACTTCAATACCTACTCGACCCAAATATAAGTTCCTATTAAAATAGATGGACAAACTTTTACAAATCATTCGGAACACCAAAATAAGGACAATGCTAAAAAAAAAACAGCTAACGAAAATACACTAAAAATGTTGGTTACCCAATGTCATTTATTATTTTAGCTCGAAATAAAATCACTGTAATCAGTGTTTTTTTTTTGCTTGGATAACTCGTATCTTTGGTTCAACGTACTGAACGCCGCTGTGCTAAAATGTGTCCTTCTATTTTAATGGGGCCTTGTTTAAGGGACGACTGATTATTTTTTACAATTACGATTTTAATAGAAAATTGATCATTTTGATGGTCTATACCGCATTCTTAAATGTGACCATATCTTTCTGATATATTCTATACCTTAAAAATAACTTTACCACGTCGCCATTGATTTAGTACAGAAATTCTAACAACGCCATTTGAGCGAATTTGTACAAGAATTTTCAGAAATCTATGGTAATGTAGCCATTTGCGAGAACAACGTTACTATACACGTGTATGGGAACGGTGTATGGGGCTTCGACGCGCAAACTGTTACCTAGAATGGGTCTAGAATCACTTAACAACATCACGCCTGTATTCCCCGAAGGGTTGGGCATAGGTGTACGTATAGTACAACCACATTTCGCCAGTTATGTTTAGTCCCATGTAATTGGGGCGAGCCTGTTACTATTAACCGAGCATAAATTCAGACTCCGTGCTGCTTCCGAAAAATTCAAGCTGGAAAAACCCAATAACACCGCCCGATCCAGGAATCGAACCCAGGACCTCATGCTCAACAGTAGCGCTTGTTTTAGTCTAGAATCATGTACTGAATTCATGTAAACAGTTTGTGCGTGGATGTTCCTACACTCTGTATTACGCGGATACATAAGTTCGTGTTAGGGTCCTGTAGTTATCGTAAACCACAAATGAGTACAGATGGTTCACTCCGTAAAATCATTTAAATAAAAAGAGACTAGCTACGATACAATTATAGTGCAATTCAGGCCGCACAGCGCTAATTACCTACAGTTGTATTCACCTAGAAGTTGTCTCTCTTTCTATCGCGTAAATCTTACATTTTCTGTCTACGCTACACTCACTGAATTGGCCCGACAAGACGGGCCCGCCGGGTACTTGTAGCTTTATACCTAAAATGCGGAGTGCGCCTTCTGTACCATTCTGTGCCTTAACTTAAGCTATTAGGAGCAGTTTTCTATATCTTTGCTTAGTTTTCCTAAGTTTTGTTTTCATTTTTTCTGCCTGTTACAGTTTGCTGGCAATTACTGTTTTTTTTTTTTTTGCTTTGGGTCGCTACTGCTGTGTGCATTATTATTTATTAGATTATTTTTAATTTTCCTTCTATTTACTGTACAATATGTCGGATTTCTGTTTATATAAAATATGTGAATTTATTTCTATAAAAATATATTTTCCTTCTTAAACTGAAAAAATATATTATCTGCCGTTGTCTGTATTATATATTGTATTGTTATAATTCTCTTCAAAATTCTGTAGTTTTATTCTTTATATTCTCTTTATTTTATATTTCTTGCCAGGCAGTCCTCTTACCCGCGGGCGACTTTTTAATGCGGGGTTTTTTTTTTATCACGCACTGCTTAGCACCGAGAGTTGAAACTCCAACAGTGTGCTTTTTGACGCGCTGAGTTGCTCTCTGTTGGACTTCCGAGAGTTAAAAATCCAGTGCGCGATATAAAATCGTCGGCGTTAAAACATCGCCCGTATGTACATGGGCTTAGTCTTTTAGTTTGTGCTTGTATACCTATAAATACTTGTTAGCTTACGTAACTTAGCTTAACCTAAATGTAAATAGGTACTAATTTAGTTTGTAATTCAACCTGTGCAAAAGGACCAACTTCTTAAGACTACCGCCGCGTCCTAATCAAAAGCGGTCGTAACGCGATATATGTCACATGTCACTTATGTTCGGAGAACCTGAAGGGCCCTCTGTCGACGTGACCACGCTTTCTGTTTCACCGAACATAAAGTGACATAGGAACGCGACGATCGCGTATTCGGGCGACGCGACGGTTGCTTTGGGCTAGGACGTGACCTACAAGTGCATGAATGCACAAATAATCCTCAATTGATGGAAGTTTTTCTAAATAATAAATTGGTCCTTCAGTACAAAAGCGACGCTTTATACAAAATTATCCGTTTTTCTAACAATTGTTTATATTTCTCACATGCAATCAGGAGCAAGCCACCTTCTCTACATACTGCATCGCGTGCAGTGTATGATTATTATATTTAAAATCGTATTCATAATTATCTATATTGGACTAACTGTTGTATATTATTTGTCCGCGACTTCGTCCCCGTGAAGTTTCTTGTTTTAACATAAAATATAGCGTATAACACTCGGCCATACTGTAGCTTTCCATTAGTGAAAGAATTTTCAGAATCGGATCAGTAGTTCCAAAGATTATTTATTAGTATAGATTGCCATACATATTTTGTAATCGTCTGTAGAGAAATTTAGTATCTACATTGGCTTCAAAAATAACGTGAAATAATTATTAAATATTTTATTTATTTATTTTAGATATATTTATTATCTTACAAGATTTCTGCAACATGAACGAAGTTTTTGACAGTCTGTCCAAAATAGAAAATTACGTGTAGCTATCCTTATATTTTATGCTATGCAATTACTAAAATTGTATTGTTATTTAAGTATGTAATTATGCTAAATATGCTTTGTATACCTAACTGAATATACTTTAGTCAGTATTTTTAAGGTAAAACCCGTTAACTAATTGTAGGGTAATTTTCATTAAATCTGCTTCCGTAGTACCTAAGTTGAAAATTATTTTTATGTTTTATGCTTTTTTAGATGTTTGTATTATTTAGGTTTTTAACTTGTTGTATTAGTTTTTTTTTTTTTTCTGTGTGCTTTTGTTTATTTTTTGGGTGTTGGTTTTCTTATTGTATCTTCTAATAATATTACAGTAATACAAGTTATATTTTGTTGTCACACTAGAAGTAGCATTTTCTACTGGTTCAACCGAATAATAATAGAGTTGATTGTTTTTGTCACAGACCGGCTTTTTCAACAGTTTCATTAATACATTTAAAGCTAAATCACAGATAAGTACAGCTGAAAAATCATTTAAATAAAAAGCGACTCTTGCAACGACACAATAAAGTGCAATTCAGGTCGCACAGTGCTAATCACCTACAGTTATATTCACCTAGAAGTCGCCTCTCTTTCTATCGCGTAACTCTTAGATCTCCTGACTACGTTACGCTCAATGAATTGGCCCGACAAGTCGAGTCTGTCGCGTACTTGCAGCTTTGTACCTAAAATGCGGAGTGAACCATCTGTATTATTCTCAGACCGGCCATGATTCATCAGCCGTATTTTAATACACTATTATTGCTCTGCATAATATGTCCAAGCATTTTGATCATAACGAAATATAACTTATTTACTCTCATCGTAACTCTTACCATTCTATTCCCCCTTATGTCAAATTGACACTAAAGTTGTACGTACTGTCTTAGCGTACGGCGGCAGCAGTGGCGGCAACACTCGACCAGCGTCCGTCGCGGGCAGTGGAGGCTCGCCCGCGCTAGACCAGAGACCCGCTTCTAGGTAACATACTCCTTACATTCATGACCTATTTACTGCTAAGGCGAAAACGTCTGGGTAGCCCACGAAATTCAAATTTTCTAACGTTGATCTAAATATGATTCGCAGCCGAATCAAATGTTTATTTATACAGGGTGCCTTGTAATTTGATGGCGCTCGTGGCTAATTAATAACTGCCGCACGGGTCAATCCAAAAGGTTAAGCTATGCTTGCCGGGGCTGGTCTGTGGATGGGTGACCATCTTTACATACCGAGACTCCTCCGTGCCTCGGAAAGCACGTTAAGCCGTTGGTCCCGGCTGTCATTAGTGGATCTTTGACAGTCGTTACGGGTCGTCAGAAGCCCGAAAGTCTGACAACCAGTCTTACCAAGGGGTATCGTATCACCCAGTTACTGGGTTGTGCAGGTCAGATAGGCAGTCGCTTCATGTGAAATACTGGTATACAGCTGCATCCGGTTAGACTGGAATAGCACTGCAACAGTTAAGCAGCCAATAAACCCTACGCAAATATTTATGGGATTCAAGAAAACACAATTATTATGTATTGTTGTAAATTTCCCAGAATTCGTCACTAAATATCACTTTTCTCTAAACTCTCAAATCGAATGGCCTTCATTACGATTCCATTGGGTAGTAGTAGAAGGTTAGGCAGTAGTGTATCTAATTTCAAAAAAAAAAAAAAACATATTTGTAATATTTAATTTTTATTTCTCAGGTCATCAGGCGAGTCCGAGCTCTCAGTGAGCGGAGTCACAAAGGATAAAAAAGACAAAAAAGGCGTCTTCGGAGGTCTATTCAGTAGGAAGAAGAGACCACAGAGTCATATGTAATGTCCTGTCTGACAGCTGTCAAATTATTGATTGATAAATAAAATTGAGTGATTGATATACAATAATTCATTGATTGTTGTTCTTGACTGTTAAAAATCGATTCGTGTTTATTTATAAAATAATACTTTAAAAAATGCAACTTTTAAAAAAATAAAAATTGTTAACTTTAAACTTTCATAAATGTACAGTTTATTGTAATCTGTTCAAATAACATTTTATTTTATTGACATGTTTGTGTAAGTTAGTAATTTGACAGCAACCAATTTGACAGATGAAAGTTTGTATATAAGTTTAACGCGAGGATATACATAAATAATATTTTTAAAATTAAGTATAATTGGATTAGTTGTTAAAAATCGTGCCTTTTTCGAAAAAATAATGTGAAAATACATATTTAATGTCCTTTCTTTTATACAATGACTTGTCTTGGACATAAAGTTAAAAATGGCCGACTTATTTCTTTTGACGTTTTGTAACGACCGGGGCTAGACGTGATGACGTAAATACAAGTCATTGTATTTAAGTATTCGTCGTAAGTACATATTTGTGTAGGATAGTTCTTCTCTTTTTATTACATATTTATGTATTATTATACATTCCTTATTACACGATCTTAGTTGAAACGTATTAGACTGTTTAAAAAAAAGTGGGTGTGATTAAGAAGTGAAAACTTACGACTGGAGCCGAGTATACGCGATTTAGCGTCACCGAACCGAGCGTGACGGTTCAGTTTCGTTCTATAATCAAAAGAATTTTCACTTTTCAAAAATATTGTTATAATACCATTCAATAAAGAGTAAAGGGGCCAATTTATAAAAGTATTATTATATAAATGTTTTGGCGTTATAATAACAAAAAGAAAACTATATTTCGTCATGCAACTTGTTATCAACGCATTTGTTAATCATTACGAAGAATAACGTTAAAAAAGTCATAGTTGTTATTCTACTGAAGTTAAGCAACCGCTGTGCGGCCGCGAAACGGATGGGTGCAGTCAAAGATCGTGGAACGTCGTCACAAATTGGGACCAAATAATTAAGTCATGGTCTAACGTTTTAAATTGTTATTTTAAGATGTAACTTTCGGCTTTGTCTTTTACGGGCTAAGCAGAGAAAATAATCTTTCTTATCTTTTATAAAAGATAAAAAGTTTAAAACTATAAAATAATTGGATGAAAGTTAATTCCATTCAAATTCGACAATAATAAAAACCTAAGTTAATGTTTATTTAAAGGTTACATTTTAAAATTACGAATTAAAAATTGAAAGCAATCGTTTAAATAATATTTTACAGTCTTTTAGTGTAAGAAACATTTTTATTATTCATTATATTCGGGAATGGAAACTCAAAAATCATTTAAAAAAACTCCGAGTAAATTGAACTACTTAATGATGACTTCATTCAATCAATCTTTCATTCATTCACCATTTCAATTAGTTCACATAAACATTACAGTATTTTACGTCATTTTAGAGCAATTTTTCAAGCTACATGTAGCTTTAAATATTAAAAGCTACTTTTAGAGTTTCCTTTACCGGATATCTATCATAATATTGTTAAAAGTTTATGAATAGCATAATGTAAGTTATAACATCTTATTTTTTGTTCTATATCGTCAAAGTTATAATAAAACATCAGTTTAATATGAAAATATGTCGTTTTTATTTCGATTAATGTACAAAGTGGAGACAGGATGCAAGCATACAATGCAGCGATAGGCTCGCTCCTATTACATGGGACTTAAACATAACTGGTGAAATGTGGGTGTACTATAGGTACACCTCTGCTAAACCCTTTGGGGATTACAGGCGTGATGTTATGCATACGATTCCTTTACGAAGTTACGTATAAAGGGAAATAAAAAACTTATTGAACTTGTAATTAAATACATTTTAAAATGAAGAGTCCATAATACCTCAGCTCAAATTCACTCTTTATATCGCTCGCACGATACTGCTCGTGGGCTGAGTGAGAGCGAGAGGAGGCTCCAAGGCGCCAATAGTTTAGGTAATTTATATTTACGCCAAACAAAAATGGTAATTTAAAAAATCATAGTAACTATCTGCTTTATATTTAGTTCAGTTATTCTGAAAAGTTTTATGATCAATTTTTTTTTTTCTATCGAGGAAATGTTATTGGTATCGTGTTGTCGTCAAACATAGTACTTAACATTAATACTCAACTCTTCCATATACCTATTCATTTCAAAATGAATGCTGCAGTATTTTCGATATAAAGGAGGATCATGCAATCAAATTGAGGTATTATAGACTCTTATAAAAATGCGTTTCAAATGACGCACTTTTTTCATACTTCTCTTTGCCCCACAGCAAAAGATGTTTATATTCAAGTGTATCCACGGATGATACCTTAAAATATTTTACATTGGTCATTTGACAGGAAAAATTACACAAGTACATAAACCCATACAGGATATGGTTTAAATAGTAGAACACCCTTTCAACAGCTTTATGTCAAATTAAAATAGCTAGCCAAACTCCGCAGACATGATAGTATCAACTCAAACTCAAAGCATTTATTTCAATTTAACCCTTTTGAATTGTCAAAGAGTCAGTTAGTCAGAAAGTTGAAGCTAGTTGCCCATTCCAAAACATAGATCTCTATGGAGAAGAACGGGCAAGAAACTCCAAGGACACTCTTTTAAATATAGAAATTACAAAATTCTGGGTACATTACTCTTGTTGATTCTATATGTGAGAACAATGTAAAAAATATATATATATAAATCAAAAACGATTAAAAATAAGCCCTGGCAGATAAGAGATGACCAGTCCCAACTGACGGCGCCCGTTCACGAACATGACGCGTGGATCAGCCAGCTCAACCATTTTGTAAGGAACCGAATGATCCAACATCTACATCTGACTACAGGGTTGGTACGCTACGCTGGTAATATAGTTACAGCAGTTATAGTCTAGTGGTGTGACCGTCGGACTGCGAAGTCATAGGTCTCGCTCCAACCCAAGGCCTCTGACTCTTCGGATTCATGTGCGTATTGTATAATTATCACTTGCTTCAAAAACGGTGCAGGAAAACATCGTGAGGAAACCGGCATGCCTGAGAGATATTTCTCGACGGCATGTGAAGCCAAGTCAGAGGCCCATGGGCGGCTTTAAAACTCTGACACTAGGTTAGTCACTACCCACACGAAAACTAAAGAAGTGTAGTTACTTGAAATTATGAGTACTGAGTTTTTTTTTTTTTTGTTTATTGTCATTAAATGTTACGTCTGTGCAGTTTTGCTAGCTAGTTTAAATTGGCCCTGTATACACGCTGTGGTTTAAAAAGCCCTGTATAACAACTATAGAAAAAAGTGAAAAGCATACACATATTTTACAATTACGTGTACGGTGCTCTAAAGCTTTGGCGTCCTAGGAAAGTGGTTCCGTCATATTTTATAGGGCGTAATGAAAATATGTCAATATTCGCCAGTATTTGCAGTAAATGTGTCAAAATGATCTGTATTTGGACAGCCGTTAGGGCTAGTTTGCACTGCGATGCGTTATTTCTGCTGTATGGTATAAAAAACGCAGCGCCGGGTTCTCGCACTGGCGGTGAGAAATATGCACGTTTTTCGTACCCAAACAGTTTTGGGTGCATCCCTTACCGGCCTTAAGAGGGAACAGGGCCCGCGATTCTCCATACAAACGTATTCCCCGTTTTTCTTCCTGAATAATGCCTCTAGAGCTATCATTTTAAATAAAATCAAGGTCTCTATAGGCATATCCCTGTCATTTCCTTTTTTTCAGCAATCAATAAGTAAGGAAACTATGACCCTCCAAAAATTACAAAAATGCCCCATTTTTACCGCCGTGATTAGAGGACTACCAGACTAATTCGGAAAAAATTTAGCATAAAAGAAAATAATAGGAACCTAGACATAGTCTTTCTTAAAATTTTAATGTAAAAAATTATTAAATCGGCTTAGTTTTCGAGGAGAAAAAAGGAGAATGCCAAACGTTGTTTTCGTCAAAAATTTTGTGATATAATCGGTCTGAGCTGCAGTTGTCCCTATCGCACTTTACGGGGTTTAACTCGGTTTTTCGGGCGCAGCGCGACGGCAATAGTTTCTTCAAATACCAATTTTTCAAATTCCTCGCAGCCCCTGTTCCCTCTTAAGATCTACTTTCTCGTATGGTATAAAGATTTACTGGCGTATTCAAAAACCAATAGGATATTATCTACTGTTTGGTCGGTGTCTCGGTGCGTTTGTTCACTACAGTGCGCGGTACTTTTTACATCTCTTGGATACATAATACGTTATATGGTGTAACCACATATCTGCAGCGGGAGGCCCACTGTGAATTAACCACATGCGTTTTTTCATCGCAATGCTTCACAGATTTTGCGGTAAAAAAACGCACGGCTTTGCGCACCTTATTGTTTTTATTAAGCTTGTTTGCAGAAGTAAACAATTAAATTAAAATGTAGGGAAATATATTGGTATTATTGGGGATATATACCAGATATTAGGCGCGATGGAAACACGATTTGATAAAGTTGCCTCGATTGAATAAATAGGCAACGTTACCTCTTATCGAGTATTTTTTTCCAATAATTTACAATTTTTTTATATAAGTAAGTAATTTTTAGTTTTTTTAGTAATTTTTTATATTTGACAAACGGTGTTTTATTTACTAAAATAAAGTTCATAGATGACTGGAGCTATTATGCGCAATAGTTTTTTTTATTTAAGAGCATTATGATGAAAAAAACAACGAAAAGCATTGAAAAAGTTCAAAAGTGTGGTTATTTTCTTTACTCTTTACACGTAAAGAAAATGACAGAGACAAAGGCAAATGGTCGGTACGTTCTTAAGCATCGGCCATACTAGCCAACACGCCTGCATAAAACGGAGCAGGATTCAAAGGATTATAATTGGCACCGAATCGCCGTACTACCTCTATATTCCCGGTCTGAAAGATTTGTTCCAAACCTAATCTCACTTGCCCAGTTTGCAGCAAATCAGGATTAAAATTTGTGCCCTCTTTATTCTTGACATAATAACTTATATCGCCTTGTGGGTCAGCAGAATTACGCGGTAAATACATATGTTCGTAATGCAAAGATCGTTTATTAATTTTGTGTTTTTTTTCAATCTTTTTATGTTTTAAATCGTGTAGTTTCTGTAAGTGAGAGAGGATTTTTGGTTTGTGAATGCTGTGGATATGATTTTTTCTGTGGCCGTGGATATAAGTACGGACTACATGCAAAGGCTTGGGTACATGCAAGTGTATAGCTTTGTTTTTAAATAATGATCTTTTGTGTATTTTTTTTGGTTCATTCAAATCGTTTTTCACATCAAATACTCCAGGTTTTTTATTGAAATTAGTTTTCTGATAAATTGGGTTGGAGTTGTCCCAGACTTTATATTTCATGTAATAATTCGCTAGTTTTGAAAAAGGATCATCTGTAAAACGTTTCTTTATTGATTTAATTTCTGAAACAGGATATTTCGAGGACCGTTTCGCCAATTTTGTAGATGAGAGAAAGTGTTCAAACTTTTTTCTGATTACTGGACCTTTTTTGACAGATTTTACAATGGACTTGAAATCTGACAATCGATTAACATGATTTGAAGTGACCCTACGTTCGTCAATAGAACGTTTTCTAAAGGATTTCGTGTTTGTAACAGAGACATCTGAAACAGGATAATGTATTATCGAGGAACCAACATCCAACGGTCGTTTTTCCACGGATTTGACAACCGGTTTAGAGTTAAGTGACAACGGAATAATGTAATTCGACGTTTGATAATCAGTGTCATCTAAAGAACGTTTCTCAAAATGATGTTTTACTTCTTTCTTTTCAGCTAGATGTGCTAATCGTTTTTCGACAATACTTTTTACAACGGATTTGATAGTTGACAAACGGTGTTTTATTAATTTGACAATAGGTACTGGGTATGTCAACTCATGTAGAGGTTTTGAAGGGAAGTAATAAGCATAGTCGGTTGATCGCTTTGATATTCGAGCTGTAGTTATGAAATTATTTGGAGAAGCATCATCGGCAGTGATAAGAATTTCTGATGATTGGTCAGCTACGCTGTCTGAGGGGGTGTTCATGGGTACCACGTTGTTGAAGTCTGGTGGCCGCGATGATTCGCTGGTACCTGTAATGGAAATTAGATTAAAATATCTACTAAAATGTTGCTAAGAAATTTATAGTTAGTCAGAAATATAATAATATGTAGAACACTTGGAAAATTTAACTCGTTCCGACTTACAATACCTATTCTGTGAAAATGGTACTTTAGGGGCATGAGGAACAGGGTTGAAAGTTCACTCATCCACCATAGAAAAGGGAGGATGCTCGGACCAGACGGGTGTTGTGTCTGGCGGGCAACTGCCCAGGTGTTGATGTCGAATAGTCTTATAGTATGCCGTTCGCGCGGTAAACTCTAATTGCGTGATGCAGGATTTGTGTGACGTCATGCCTTTAATGCGTAGTTCGTATGTGGCGGTGTAACCGCCACAGTACTGTGAAAACTTAGGTCAAGTGAGTTATTATTTATTCTACTTGACACTCGGGATCAAGGGCCGAAAATCTTTATAAATTACGGTAGATACAGGTATCGCAGAATTTTGGTTACTTCTAGAAGAAGAAACATTTTACCTCTATTTAGGTTACCGTTATAAAACCGGTTACACACACAGGCGATGCGCACCCTTTAACTAATGCCGACGGCTCGTGTAAGATACAGGTAATTTTTATTTCAGTAACTGGTTGTATTCAATTTAAGGTAACCTTTAAAAATCTTAACCGATAAAATACCCGTATTGATCATACCGGTTTCGGTCCCTGCTAGGCATTGATAACTATTGACGAGCAATGACAAGCTCAGTTCACCTAAGTTTGGACAGTGAGATTATTATTTTACAGGATAGACCGACTGAAGTCAAAATCAAAGTCAAATAATTTATTTCAATTAGGCACAAAAAAGGCATATTTGAACGTCAAAATTAACAAAAAAAAAAAGATTTTAGTCGCCCCTTCCAAAAAGTAGTTTTCGTATGGAGAAGAATGGGCAAGAAACTCCACCGTTACTCTTTAAAATGTTTTCACAATATCTTATAAGTACATTAATTGTATAATTTTATGTGAAGACGATGCACCTAGAATAAGATTACTATACCACGATAGGTAATAATAATGAAAAATGAAGGAATGACAGATAAATTTATTATGTGAAAGTCGAGTTCTCCAACAAATAGCCATGGGACTCGCTCTCACCTGGGTTGGAGGGACTGAAATAACTTAGGTCTGCAACACCGAGAGACTAAAGTTGAAAACTCCTGTGTAACAAACACAGTGTTACAAACTGTTTATTGTGTTTAATGGGTGTTCATGAGGTGTTCATTAACGAAAAAGTCAAATAAAACCTAATTCATGAATGAACACGAAATAGAATAGCATAATCATAATCAGACAATGTCCCCACTGCTGGGACACACAGACCTCCTCGCTGTGCGAGGCAGTGGGCCGTAATCCACCACGCGGGCCCAGTGCGGGTTGGTAGGTGTCACATGTCTTCGAATTTTTGGTTCTAGGACAAGCCGGTTTCCTCACGATGTTTTCCTTCACCGTTTTGAGAGCAGTGGTGATGAAGTAATTTACACAAAGTAATGCGCCTGCCCGGGTTCGAACCCACGACCTACAACTCGTAGGTCGCGGCCGTTACTGGGCCACCACTGGTCTAATAAATATATGTAACTATATGTTAGATATATTTCGGATTCATAGATAAAACAATAGTTTCTAGTTTGAATATACATTACCTTGTAACCGTGATTATCCAATAAATACAATTTTATACTGTATGCGAGTACCGTGAAATGTGCCAGCATTGCCCCCAAAGGGAAATTTTGCCCGAATAACCATATCTTTGATGTGCAAATATCTTAATATTATGGTAACATTCAATAAATTTTATTGACTTAGGTGGAAAATAGGTTATATGTATGGCAATACTGACTATCGTGTTTGTTGATAACTTCGCTTAGTAGCTTGTAGGAACTCGTCGAATGAGGTGCGTGTTAACAGGGTAACATTGCCCAGTCATTTTATTAAAAATATTTTCATAGTATCGTTTATACAGGGTTACAGGGAAAGTCGTACTGAATATTAAAAGATGTTATTATTCAGGTCATTTCCGATGAATTTAATTCTGAAATAAAATGTCCGAAACTTAACCGATAAGGAGATATTAAATTTTAAAGATATTTTTAAAAATCCTTAATTTTTTGGCTTTTAGTCGTTTTCTTTGGGATTAGAGCTCCTAGAGTCGGTTTTTTTTATGTATCTAGTTAGAGGACATGTCCATTAATAAAAATGATCAACAGAAACTGAACCTACTACTAACAGCTTAAAAAACTGCTCAACAACGGTTAGCATTATGAATTTTCTAATAGAGTGTTCTTAACTTTAACAGGCTTTTAATAAAAAAAAATGTATGGAACTTATTCTGCAAATAATTTTATAAAGTTCTACGTCTCTTTAGCTATTCAAAAAGGTATAACACTTGCTATTAAATAGGCAAAACATTGCCCAAATAACAGTTAAGTTAGGAGAGGGTACATTTTTAGTTTGAGGTAAAAGTAGCTAAAATACGTAAAAAAAAGAAAAAAATTTTAGCAATATTTTTATAGTTCATGTTCTACATGGCCGCCGCTATTTCTTACACAAAGTCTCATTCTTTTTCTTAAATTACTTTTCACGACAGAAGTTCGTAGGTTCCGCCTCATTTCCTCAGCCGCATCAATAATTTTTTGTCTTAGAATATCGACATTTGCGATCGGTGTCATTTGGTCGTATACTAGGCTTTTCATATGACCCCACACATAAAAATCCATCGGCGTTAAATCGGGGCTCCTCGCCGGCCATGCTATGGGTCCGCCTCTTCCAATCCATTGGTTTGGGTAATAGGGTGTTTTACTCTTTATGAGAAAAAATCTAAAAATATATTGTTGAGATAGCTCAGGCAAAAAGCAGTCGGAAAACGTTAGCTTTAGTTCATAAACAGGCAAACTAAATTTTGAAATTCAATTCAATGGTTTCAGCTTTTTTAATCTGTTTCATAACACCATTAGATAGTAGTCGCCATGTTATTACGTCGTACGGCTATTAAACTTAGGAGTGTTAACTGTCAACTATCAGCGTACCTTTAATCTATAAATTTGTTTACATAGTGAACTGACGTCATGAGTTCATGACCACAGAGCAATATGGCGTCCACTGCGTCCAGCGTTTTCGTCAAATTACGCGCGAAATTTGATAATGCAAAATTTAAATGCATTTTTATGGCACTCAACGATTGAATAAAAAAAATTGTGAATTTTTTTGTGGTTCATTAGCACTATAGAATCTAATTGAGACACTTTTCAAAAATAGGTGTAATACCCTATTCTCGTCCAACCACGCTCGAACACTTCTTCTGTAGTGCGCTGGGCAGCCATCATGTTGAAAGAACATGTCTCGTCTCAATGCAATAGGCAAGTCTTGCATTAAAGAGGGTAACTCCTCCCTCAAAAAGTTTTCATATGTCTCGCCATTCAAGTTATCGGGCAGGAAGTATGGCCCTATCAAGTTATTTGATATTATACCCATCCACACATTAAGACTGAATCTCCTTTGTGACCCTTTTGGTCTTTTTTTCTTGGGGTTACCTTGCGCTTTGGGAGCCCAATAATGGGTGTTATGATAGTTTGTGATGCCGTCTTTGTCAAATTTCGACTCATCTGTCCACATTATTTTCTTTAAAAAATCCGGATCTTCATTATCGGCATTGAGCATAAATCTGCAGAAGTCTAGTCGTCTCAATGGATCCCCTTCTTCAATTACTTGCACTGGCGTGTAATGGTAAGGGTATTGACCAGAACTGTGCATTACGAACCAGACTTTCCACTGGGAAATACCAAACCGTCGAGCGACAAAGTTTGTTGACGTGGTTGGGTCGGCTTCAAAGAGACGTCGTATTTCATTATCTTCGTCGTCGTCATCAAGAACACGAGGTCGTCCCATGTCAGTCCGACGTACTAGCACAGAACCAGTTTCTCGTAGTCTTCGATAAACTCTGTCAAATACGCCAATATCAGGTACTCGGCGAGTAGGATACCTTAGCATGTATTAATTGCGTGCACGCAACGACACTCCTTCGCAAAATCCATAACACATTAGGATGTCAGCATATTCCTCGTTGGTAAATGTTGCCATGTTCACAACACAAATCAAAGTTCAGTTACAAGCCACGTCACACAGTTAGAAGATGAAACAGTCCAAAAATCCAAGCCAAGTCGCGTTTTTACAAAAAAAAATCGGAAGGCACGGATAATACATCTACCATGGAAGAATCGCATGAGCAGACTAAACAAACACCACGATCCACGATTTGACAATTCAGACATTTAAAATGACATAAATACCTGTCACCGCACGTCTCCCGGGCACAAACAATGTCTACCCAAACCTTTTTTCATTGTTTAAAAGTGCCAGGTAGTAAGCCGGATTCTTTTGTATCGAAATTCTGTTATGTTGTACTACCAGATGGGCCTGTAGAACAAACCTAGTAGATGATATACCTTTTTGAATAGCTAAAGAGACGTAGAACTTTGTAAAGTTATTCGCAGAATAAGTTCCATACATTTTTTTTTTTAAAGCCCATCAAAGTTAAGAACACTATTAGAAAATTCATAATGCTAACCGTTGTCGAGCAGTTTTTTAAGCTGTTAGTAGTAGGTTCAGTTTCTATTGATCATTTTTATTAATGGACATGTCTTCTAACTAGATACATAAAAAAAACCGACTCTAGGAGCTCTAATCCCAAAGAAAACGACTAAAAGCCAAAAAATAAAGGATTTTTAAAAATAATCTCTAAAATTTAATAACTCCTTAGCGGTTTAGTTTCGGACATTTTATTTCAGAATCAAAATCATCAGAAATGACCTGAATAATAACCTCCTTTAATATTCAGTACGACTTTCCCTGTAACCCTGTATAGTCCTTACGGTGTACAGGTATGAACTTCTTCGATGGTACCTCTGCCTAGCCCTTCAAGGATAACAGGTGTTATGCTATGTGTTGTCTTCGGCATAGGCCGTCTTACCGCCTCCCATCATCTGCCTCATCAGGTCAGGTATCTCCATGGGGTACCGGCAGCGTTCCGTCGCTGGCTCTGAGGAGTTGCGCTTGAGGCAGTCCATCAACTCTCTGGTCATCTCGTCAGATGATGGCACCAGGGTTACAGGCGTGGGGCTTGTTGTTGGTGTTCCTAGGTAAGTAAGTCATCTTTTAGGTTTTTGTAATCATCGTCACAAATTTATTAGGACCTGAATTTAAGACTGTAAATATACTGAATATAACAGCTCCAATTCACTCCTTATCTCGCTCGCACGCTATTGCTCGTCTCGTGGGCTGAGTGAGAGCGAGACTGAGTGTCTGGGAGAAGGCTCCAAGGCGCCAATAGTTTGTACGGTTTGAATTTAGATTTTTTTTCTATCCTGAAAATTTTATGGAATCGTGTTTCCGTCAAACATACTTATATTTCTTTCAAAATTAATGCTGCAGTATTTTCGATATAACAGAGTTGAGGTATTATCTTCGATCAATAATTGATCGAAGGGTATTATAGACTCTTTAGGCTTCGCTAAATAGAACGCGTACTTAGAGCGCTTTAGAGTGCTAAGTACAGCGCAGCACGCAGCGCTAGTGTCGCGGCGTTAAATATTGATTACATCATTCATGTTGAAATTATACATGTGAAAACAATGTAGAAAGACGTGTACGTAAAAAAGCGTCCGTAATAAAAAGATAAAAACAATTCAAAAATTAAAATAAGCCATGACAGTTAAGAGATGACCAGTCCCCACTGACGGCGCCCGTTCACGAACATGACGCATGGATCAGCACCGTTTAGCTCAACCATTTTGAAGGATTGATTTTGAACCATTTTAAATCATATTATTCTTACAAAATATTGGTTACATCATTCATGTTGAAATTATACATGTGAGAACAATGTAGAAAGACGTGTACGTAAAAAAGCGTCCGTAGTAAAAAGATAAAAACAATCCAAAAATTAAAATAAGCCATGACAGATAAGAGATGACCAGTCCCTACTGATGGCGCCCGTTCACGAACATGACGCATGGATCAGCACCGTTTAGCTCAACCATTTTGAAGGGAACTTAACGATCCAACACACACGCCACCACCAGCGAGACATTTGAGTGAGCATGAGCTCTCATAGTGCAACGCAATTCTGCGCTATAGCTTGGGCGGTGTCAGGCTAACACTCTAACGCGCGCTAAGTACGTGATCTATTTGACGTAGTAAGTCTTTAAGTCTAAATCTAATACCTCTCAAAAAACGTAGATGACGTGGATTGTAAACATATTATTAAGGCTAACTCATAAACCACTCGAGCAAAAATAAAATTGATATGGGACCGCCACGCGGGCTTCCTCCACCAAATGAAAAAAGAAATAACGTAAATCGGCCCAGGAATAACGGAGAGACCGGTGAATCCTCTTGCTTATTTTGAAGTCGATTTAAAAATAAAGAATTATGAAAAACCCCTTACTTTGATTTCCTCTCGGCTCATAATAATTATAATCCTTATACTCGGGTTCGTAGCCACTGAGATACGCCAGCCGGTCGAGGAACCACGCCAACTTGAGAATCAGTTCATTTTCTTCCTGCTCGTCCGACTGTGTGAAAAAGAGGAAATTATTTCCATTATTAAATACAATAAAAACAACCGGCAATAAGTAATCACGGAACATATCCTGTATTCCCGTCACCCCGCGTTTACACCAAGGTATAAAACATTATGTCTCCTATAGTTTTACCGGGAACGCTGTTCCGCGCTTTAGGAATGCGCGGCGGGGCGGGGGGCAGCGTTGACGAATGAGCGGCCTGCACTAGCGCACTACACTAATATTTCGCCAGTTTTTCATTTGGGGAATATATCGTGATAGGTATGCCTTACCTTCTGATACTTCTTAGAATAAGCCAAATCCTGGAGTCTACCAGTCGCCCAAAACGCTAGACCAGCATACCTCCTCACTTGTTCACTGGACTCTGTCGCCTCTTCACAAGACATTCTTCTATTATTCCTGCTCCTCAAATTACTTCTACTTCGGCTCTCTATAGAGTTCCTCGGCCTCATAGGAACGATGGAATTGTCATAGTTTTGGAAGTTCAGCATGGGTGTGGAGGAATTGGAGGGAGATGGAAAAGGTGAAGAGTTGGAGCCGTTTGAGAGGGGTTCGTATTGTGGCCGCCAGGTCGTCGAGTTGTTTGAAGAGTTGGATAGCGTCGAGTTTTGCTAAAAATTAAAATTGTGGGCGTAATTTGTTATTTTAAATATTTGACTCTATTAAGCCAATTATCTACTAGGATTATATCTAAAACTAAAGGCTTTGCAAATTACGTTTTGTATTGTTTCTTGCGGGAATCGAACCCGGGTCGTCATCTGCCTTTTTCCAACTATGTTGGGGTCGGCTTCCAGTCTAACCAGATGCAAGTGAATACCAGTAGGTATTTTCAATACTCAATATCTTTATTGCTTTACCATTATGTGTACTTAGGTGGTAACTATATATAGTTAATTTAGATAATTATGATCCCTGATATGGAGCGACTTCCTATCTGACCTCCACAACGACAACCACCCAGTTACTGTAACACATTACCACGCGGACGAAAGACTGGTTGTCAGACTCGGATTTCTGATTACCCATGACGACTATCAGTCACGTGTAGTCAGAATCCCAAAAGTCTGACAACCAGTTTTACCAAGGCGTACATCGTGCTTCTGACCTCCCGTGACAGACTACAAATTGGTATGTTATACTTCATAAAAGATAGCTTGATCTCTGCGACAGCTGTCAGTAAAATCACCGCCTATGAAGTCCTGAATTTCATAATAGTACAGACAGTAACTGTCAATGTCATACTTTATGGGCATGCCGACCTAATGAATGAATTCCTACCCTAGGAATGTCAGTTTGACATATGTCGGCTATTTTTTATGTAGTTTAAGCAATGATATTATATGTATTGTAAAAAGAGGTAGATAAGTTATAAACGTTCCGCAAGGTGCACGTTAAAAGTTGGCTAACTAGCCACCTTTTCTTCGTTTTGTCTCTTTTTCGCTCCCGATAATTACGACATGCCCTCCTACTTCCACGTGACATATAATAGTGTGACATAGTGCCGTTTTTAAAGATAGAATGTTAGGTAGGTAACCTATCTACGTCGTTTTACTTCTAATATCATTGAGTATAGGCATGTACATTTTCTGAACAACTTTTTAAAATTTTCTACAATTATTTGAGTTGGACAAGCTTACCATGCTAGAATTCCGTCTGTTACACGTTTGTAAAAACATGCTGTAGTCTTCCAGAGATCGTCGAAGTCCTTCCAAGTATGAGCTGCCGTCTCGTACTATGTTCTGAACCTAAAGTTATAATCACAATGATTAGGCCAGTTGCAGTAGCGGGTCCAGGGGGGCTAAGGGGCTCAAGCCCCCCCAAAAGCATCTGAGTTCTTCCGTAACAAATCTTAAGTGAACTTGATATTGTTCTAATTAAACTCTTGAAGTGAAAACTTCTTTAGGCGCGTTGAGCACTTTTTGGGTGAACAAAAATCATGGAACTCGCGTCATCGTCACCGAACGCTTTCCATGAGCTATATGTATACCTACTGTGTATATATGTGAACTTTTTGGGTGAACAAAAAGCGTGAAACTCGCGTCATCGGCACCGCAGGCTGTTTTCACTTCTATCGGCAGTCCCCAAAGATTGCCCGCATGTTTTTTTTTTAGCAATTATTACACTACCAATGTACAATAAAATTGTCTTCAATTATCCTTAACTTAATAAGTACCTAGGTATTACGTTTTCAAGTTGTTTTCTATAAGATGTTTTGTTTACGTCACGAATTTTGGCCTCACATTAGCCGCTATGTATAATTAACACGTTCATTAAAATATTGAAATTATAAAAAAAATAGTTTCGCCTACTATAATATTTTTTCATTAGAAATATATTATTTAGGCCTCTTAAAAAGTAGGATACTATATGATATAGTAGGGTTGGCAACCCTAACACCGATCCCAGCGTGGTTTGACTGCCCCATCTCATCACACAGAAATAATAACTGAAAACTTAAAAAGAGTACCCTACCTACTCATCATAATGAACATCTTTTACTTTGAAAACAACTTTGAAATCGCGAAAAAATATCAGCGTCCCATACATTTTGTCGAGTTATGGAAACATAAATGTATGGAACAGATGATGGTTAGCCCGCGAAACACCAAACTTCTAACGTTTTTTTTTCGTTTTTTTTTTGGTTGTATTATAGTTGTACAAAATATGATTCGCGCCCGGAACAAATATGTATTACACAGACTATTTCATGAAATCATGACATTTGAAGCCAAGGAAATACTTACTTTCTTTTCCATATAAGATGTGTGGTAGCCATATTCGTTCGCGTATTTTTCATTTTCATATGGATAATGTTCATGTTTATAATCCTCAGAGTTATGCTTACTATTCCCCTCAATATTACTATAAAATTTCTGGTCGCTATTCAAGTAATCTTCATACTCATTCTTACTATATTTCTTATACTTTTCATTTTTCTCAAATAAAAACTTTCTCACTTCCGGTAAATCGATCGTCCACGCCGCAACTTCCGTGAACGCGACTGTTAAAATTACAAAATTCACGAACGCATTTTTTTGAAACGTCATTTTTCCCGCCTTTTTTTGACAGTCTTTTTTCATTTGAAGATTTCAGTTATTCATTCTAAATTTTGAATTATTTTTTGTAGGCTACAAAATAAAAATGTTAAATAAAAAAATACGTGGTTTTTCACGAACACTTCGCTAAGTACTGTGTAGAAACAAACGGATGGGATTTTTTCTCGTAATTACAAGTTTCCCGCGGCATATATTGTTCGAGGTTAAATTGAGTAATGCCTTCGCGTCGACTATTGACCGCTTTATGACTCCGCCTGCGTATTATATAATTAATTAAAATAATGTTTTAAACATATTTTCTTATTGAACACCTCAGAGGAACACTTTTGGATTGACTATGACTATAAGAGTTGTAACATGACATAACATCACGACTGTAAACCCTTTAACGTTTGGCAGAGGTGTCCGGTCCCTAGTACACCCAAATTTCGCCAGTTATGTTTAAGTCCCATGTAATAGAGGGCGAGCCTATTGCCATCACCAAGCCACTTTCCATTAGGAATTTCTCAATAGCAGCCCCAGCCCGGTCTGGATTTGATGCTTCAGCATTCATCATTTTGTTAGTCGACTCCTGAACCGTAGGGTAAGTACTTACTTACTATACCCTAATTACGTAATACACGATCAATCGGAATTCGAATCGTTTTGAAACAAATTGCTAATCCATAGCTTCGTAGGTTCGAAAAAAAAAATTGCCCAACAACGTAAATAACGCAATGAATGTTGTTGAACTGTCAAAATGAAACAAATTTGTCGTAGGTACTTAATCGTTTACGAAAATGTGTTGCGTAATTAGACAGCAGGGGCTGCAGTCTCGACATAATAGCGATCGCTATACGACCGAATTCGGTCGGAAAGTCCTTTAAGGCGCAGGGTTCCGAAAACGGGGTTTTTTAAAGCAGTGTACCTATCTCTTAAACCGTAAATAAATTTGACCAAAAAAAAAAGAATGATATTTTCAAGTCTTATTTTAATACAGTGATGGAACTCAAATCATAATTAAATGCTTCAAAAAAATCTTCAAACACACCTCTTAATTGTCTTTAAAAGCAGTTCATACCTTCACTAACAATTATAATTAAGATTAAAAATGTCTAATGTCAACCTGCATTCAGTGATGGAGTATGATGAGTAATATGAGCAATATGATGAAAAAAACAACGAAAAACATTGAAAAAGTACAAAAGTGTGGTTATTTTCTTTACTCTTTACACGTAAAGAAAAAGACAGAGACAAAGCCAAATCGGAACCCTGCGCCTTAAGGCCTCTGCCTCGAATTTTGCGGGCAGCGGGGCGGCAGCGGCGGCGGCGCGGGCGCTCACCGCTTGACTGGAGTGCACCGCTCGTTGCCCGCCCCCGCGCCGCTGTTTTCGAGAACCGGTCCATTTGATTTTACGAATAAGATCCTGCCGCTCCCGCGCCGCCGCCGCCGCCGCCCCGCTGCCCGCAAAATTCGAGGCAGAGGCCTAATAGTGTCCCTAGAATCGCGCAACGTGGTTGACAAGCACGAAAAAGTCCCGTACTTGTGAAGCACGTCTAGGGACGCCGTTACGATTTTGCGACCGAATTCGGAAATACTTTGATCGCTATCTCTGTTGAGACTGCAGGACTTGTAATTACGTAATACATGATCAATCGGAATTTGCATAGTTTTAAAACAAATTGCTAATCCATTGCTTCATAACTTCGAAAAAAATCTGCTCAGCAATGTAAAAAACGCAATGAATGTTGTTGAACTGTCAAAATGAAACTTCAAATGAACTGTCAAAAAACTGTGTTGCGTAATTAGATAGCTGATCTCAAGCGCGAGGTCCTGACTCCTGAGTTCGATTATCATTCATAATTTAGGTACCTAGTGCAGCAGTGGGATCGTCTATAAACTAGGTTTGTGCCACTGTTTAAAAAACGTTGGTTTTTCGATTCCTAGGTCGGGCAAAGTCTGCGGACTCTCCGTCCGCTTACCGGCCCATAGTGCTGCTCGACGAGGTGGGCAAGCTCTTTGAAAGAGTCATTGCAGACCGCCTCGTCGGGCGGCTGGTGCGGGTGGGGCCGGATTTGGCGGAGAGCCAGTTTGGTTTCCGCAGGGGGCGCTCCACGGTGGACGCCATCATGCGCGTGCGAGCCCTCACGACGGGGGATGCGGTGGCTCGGGGTGGGGTCGTCTTGGCGGTGTCTCTAGACATCGCCAACGCCTTCAATACCCTGCCCTGGAGTTGCATCAGGGAGGCACTCCGGTATCACCGGATGCCGACCTACCTCTGTCGTGTGGTCGAGGCCTATTTGACGGACAGGGCCATCATCTACCCCGGTCACCAGGGAGAGTGGAACCGGCGAGAGATGTCGTGCGGTGTCCCACAGGGATCGGTCCTGGGGCCGCATCTGTGGGACATCGGATACGACTGGGTGCTGCGCGCCGACCTCCCCAATGGCGTCAGCGTCGTTTGTTACGCTGACGACACGTTGGTCCTGGCGCAGGGGAGGTCGCACCAGGCGGCGGTCGAACTAGCGACACACGGGGTTGCGACAATCGTAGCCAGAATCCGGCAGTTGGGACTCGAGGTGGCCTTGCACAAGTCCGAGGCCATGTGTTTTCATGGTCCTCGGAACGCGCCACCGTCGGGTTCCCAAATAACGGTAGGAGGGGTTCACATCGGCGTCGAGTCGACGATGAAGTACCTGGGACTCGTCCTCGACAGTCGGTGGAACTTCGTGGAGCATTTCCGACGTTTGGCTCCCAGACTGGAGCGGGCCGGGGCTGCATTGAAGCGGCTCCTGCCCAACCTAGGGGGTCCAAACGCCTCCTGCCGGAGGCTATACGCGGGGATCGTGCGGTCCATGGCCCTGTACGGGGCACCGGTGTGGGCGCATTCGTTGAGGCGGCGGCCTGCCCGCCGGTTGAACGCGTCCCAGAGGGTCATGGCCACCCGGCTGGTCCGGGGATACCGCACGGTCTCCGGTGAGGCGGCGAGCCTCCTTGCCGGATTGCCGCCATGGGATCTGGAGGCAAAAGTCCTCGCGCATATTTGGGAGTGGCGCGGGGAGGCGAAACGCCGGGGCTTGACTCCGATGCCGCGAGAAATCGCGGCACAGCGGACAGAGCTCCGACGGGATCTCATGGCGGCATGGAGAGTACGATTGTCGCAACCCAGTGCTGGGCACGCCACTATTGCGGCGATAAGTCCCCTCTTTGAGGAGTGGCTGGAGAGGCGCCACGGCGTCCTCACCTTCCGCCTGACGCAGGTCCTCACCGGACACGGCTGTTTCGGGAGGTACCTGTTTCGGATAAGGCGGGAGGAAACGCCCGGGTGTCATCACTGCGTGGATCGCCCGGAGGACACGGTGGAGCATACGGTGGAGGTATGCCCGGCTTGGGCAGAGCACCGCCGTGTCCTCGTGGAGGCGATCGGTGGCGGGGATCTCTCGCGTCCGGCCCTGGTCCAGGCCATGGTACGGAGAGAGGGCATGGGAGGCCGTCACCTCCTTCTGCGAAGCGGTAATGCTCGCAAAGGAGGAGGCGGAACGCGTGAGGGAGAGGCAAATTTCGCGCCCTCACGCCCCTAGCCGCCGCAGGAGGAGACGCCCTGGGCGTCGGGAATCGATTGCCGATTCCCGGCCACCGTAGGCGCGGGCTTGCGGACGGTGAGCAATGGGTAGCTCGCCGTCCGGTAAGGACCAGGCCCGGGTCGACGGCGCGTTGTGTTCCACGCGCGCCTCAAAGAGATGTCAGCAAGTGAAGGGGTCCGATGAGACCATTGCCTGCCGGGGTTGCGGGATTAGTCCGAAAGGGATACCGTGGCCCCCTGGCATTGCACAGGCAACAGAAGGAACACGGGTGGGTTTTAGTCAGTAAGAGTCTGACACGCCCTCCCGCTCCACCCAGAGCGGGAGACGTCATTTGATGATTTCCCACCCAAAAAAAAAAAAAAAAAAAAAAAAAGGTCGGGCAAAGTGTCATTGTGTTTTTCTGTAAGATTTTTTTTAATAGCAGCCGTAATAGTCTCGCCATAAAACGGGGCTTAATTTATTAACTATGTATGTACCAGCTACACTACTGCCTAACCCTTTGGGGAACACAGGCGTAATGTTATGTTTAAATACGATACGCATCTATATGATAGTCTATTATTAATTAATATCTAATAGTGTAATGAGCGCTAGTTCTAATCGCTAACTTAATTAGGTACAATAACGTTTCCATCCACTGGTCAAGGTAACCGTTATTATTATTTTACTAAGTTACGACGCAACTTAGATGTAGCATCGGCAAAATTCGTAAAACCATCTGAAATGAGTGCGCCTTCAAAATCACCAATATTCATTAGTACCTACTGCTTTAGGTGAAAATGATCTTCACGCAAACGCAATAACTTTTGAAGTCGTTTATCCAAATACTTTCGTAAAATAGAAATGAATGAATGCAATTATTATTACTATATTACACAAATTTATTTTATTTAAGTATACATACACACGTTGCGGTATTAAAACTGATTTACATCCGTCACCTCACACTTCGGGTTCAGGCGAAAACCAGCGTCAGGCACTAGTTGTCTGGCATATATGCTGAACTGGGCCTATTTGGCGTAGCCGCGAGGCACACATTCCTGCTGGTATCATGCAACGCAGTTTTTACACTTTTTATTTTGTATTCTTTCCTTTTATCTTATTTTTTTTTTCTCTTTCTACTTGTGTGCCTTTGCTTGTTGTGCCAAATAAATGTATTTTCTTTTTTCTTTCAAATTTTCAAATTTATGCTACATCTTAGAACTTGTGTCCATACACATACTTGTGTTGTATGTATACATCTTATAAATTAAGGTTGCTTTTTGTGTTTGTCTGTATGACCGCTGTTCTTGTAAGCCACGCAACAAAGATTTTGCTGAGGTTTTCACCATCGTTTAGAGAATTTCTTCCGGAAAATTTATGTGTCTATTACGTGTTACGTATAACTAAGAAATCTCGATGTATTGTCAAGCCGTAAAAACCGTGCGAAGCAGGAGTGGTCCGCTAGTGGTAATCCTTACATATTATAAAACCCGCCGCGTCTGTCTGTTTGCCTGAACGTGATAAACTCAACTACTACCGGATTTAGAAACGGGTTTCACCAATAGACGGAGTGATTCATGCGAAAGATTTCGGTGTACAATTCAAATTCAAAATATTTTATTTCACATAAACCTACGAAACTATGGGCACTTATGAAACGTCAGAAGCTAGGTGCACGGTTCCAATTGGTCGTTTCCTATGGAGAAGAGCCGGCAAGAAACTCCACGGCACGAAACTCTTTTAAAAATAATTGGCTTTTACAATATTTTCAAATAACAGTGTTATTCTAGTTATGGGAGGACAATTTAGGTCTTTCAACAAGTAGGTACCAGGTACTTAACAAAATAATTATGGTCAGCAAATATACAGTCGTGGTGGACTGTATATTTGCTGACCGTTCTCACATTGGTAATTCATTAAGGTATTGTGTAAATTGGCTGAAATATGACCATTATGGTTGAAGATGTCGGAAAAAATCATACGACTGCTCGACTGGAAGCTTTACTGGCGTGCACCGCATAAGCCGTAAGATATACCTACATCAAATTTATGCTTTATAGGATTGAAGATCTTATAAAGTATTCAAAAAGAGGCCGAGATAGCATATGTCTATCTTCTAAGGATGACTCACAGTAACCATTATTATCTTTCAAAAATTGATAAAAAATTAATTGTGATTTTCGATGCTATTTTGACCGGTATTATTAGGTAATAATATAATTATTATATATTAGGTAATCCATAACCTGCAATAAAATATGTTATTTAAATTGGGCATTTAATTTAGATTAAAATATGCCTCATCACATCATTTAAATTCATAGTATAAAACATCACAGATTCAAAATTACGCGTAACAAAATAATCATGGTTGACGGCATCGGGCGCAGCGGTAGGAGTCAATGACCTTTTCCTCGGCTATTAGGTATGTAATCTCGGTAGTACATTCCCGTGGGATATTTTCCGACATCCACGCGTGCGAATCCGCGGGAAAAAGCTAGTGTATGTATTAAATGTATTCATAACATGAGCTATTTACTCTGCATCAATCAATCTGCCCTGCCTTTTCCCAACTATGTCGGGGTCGGCTTCCAGTCTAACCGGATGCAGCTGAGTAGTATTTTACATGGAGCAACTGCCTATCTGACCTCCACAACCCAGTTACTGGGTAATAACGATACTCCTTAGTAAGACTGGTTGTCAGGCCTTTGGGCTTCAGACTACCCGTAACGACTTTCGAAGATCTACGAATGCCAGCAACGACTTAACGTTGGTTCCGGGGGACGAAGGGGTCTCGATATGTAATGGATGGTCACCCATCCGGGAAGAATCGAACGCGGCAAGCATGTCGACTCCCGCGCCTCAAAATTTTATTTAGTGACTGATTTTAATGAACAGGATGCTCGAAAAAAAATATTCATATATACTTTTTTATTGAACAGCACAAAAATACATAACAAAAAATTAAACACTACAAAATATACAATGGGCGGCCTTATCGCTTTCCGCGATCTCTAAAATCTCGAATTTTTTTACGCTGCATTGTAAACATTTTCTTTTTAACATTTATACAGAAACAGGAATTACTTTGTTGACCTATAGGTACAGAGTTTGAAAATGTAGGATGCAAGAGCGAGCGAAGTGAACTCGAAGTAATTGCTCAGCGACGCTCGCTTTGCGGGCAGAACACTCGAAGACTTACGCTTGGTTCGTTACATACGTTAACATACTGCTCTCGCTGCTCGCAAACTCCTTTTTAGTTGCTAGCTCTATTCCTTCTCCTTAATCGCTGACCGTGGGAAGGTGCCTTACCGCGGAAAGGAATAAATGCGTAAATACAAAGGCGGATGCAACACACGACACCCAGTCTGTGCAGCATTATCTTACGAATGGCATAAAGCAGTACCTAATAGTCCGTCCGAACCCAACTGCAACACAGCGGTTTGCCGAAATACGGTCTGGAGGACTATATACACTACAGGTATTAAACATACTTGCGACGTAACGCATTTTACGCTAATAATACTAAACAGCTTGCCTAGCTGCGCTGCGAGCAACTTGGAAGTAGCGCTCGCTCGGCTCGCGCGCGTTTGGTCTGCTCTAACCTAACCTAACGCAGTTCACAATTTTTCGACAGCTTATAATCTAACGGAAATAATACTATGGGTGTCTGCGTAGAATCCGTCTTTTCTTTGCTTTATTCAAATAAATGCGGCTGCATTACAGAACAACTACCGTCTGTGTTGCATCCGCCTTTGTATTTACGAGGGCATGTATAGGTACATGCATTGTGTTCATTTTTAGGGTTCCACACGGAACCCTATTACAAGCCTCCGCTGTCTGTCTGTCAGCGGGTTGCATCACATGAACCGTATAGGCAGACAGTGGAAATTTTCACTGATTGTCTATCTCAATACGGTACGGAACCCCTCGTCTGTGAGTCCGACTTACACTTGGCCGGTATTATAACCGATTTCAAAAGTAGGAGGTTCCCTATTCTTTGTGCCTACTGTTTTTTTTCATACATATTTTTGTCCTGTGAGTGAAGCTTGACCTTGTATGATTTAGTTCTACAGATTTTCTAACGGTATACTGACCACCTTATTGGTGATGTTCTTCAGAAAGGACAGGTGCGTAGTACTCGCAACTGGCGTGCGTGTATGACCAGATGTATGACGTAAAAGAGGCAAAAGGAGTATGATCTCAAATGGAGATCGTAGCAGGTGTGGCGTTCTGTAGTTTCTGCCTACCCCATGGGGAGAAGGCGTGAGTTTATGCATGTATGTATTTTCTAACGATAGTTGGTAGGTTGAAAATAAAACAAGATGGTGGTATTAATAGTTATTATTAATATAATTAATAGATAATACTATAATAACTTAGTACTAAGCGTGAAGAGGACCAATCTTTCTTTTTAACACTAACAGCCTTACTCATCGGTGAAATGTTATTACAAACAATAATTAAGATTAAGCTACGCTCGCCGAGGTCGGTATATGGATGGGTGACCATTCATTACATACCGAGACTCCTCTGTGCCTCGGAAAGCACGTTAAGCCGTTGGTCCCGGCTGTCATTCGTAGATCTTTGACAGTCGTTACGGGGTCGTCAGAAGCCCGAAAGTCTGACAACCAGTCTTACCAAGGGGTATCGTAATACCAAGTAACTGGGTTGTGGAGGTCAGATAGGCAGTCGCTCCATGTAAAATACTGGTATTCAGCTGCGACTTAGATTGGAAGCCGACCCCGACATAGTTGGAAAAGGCTAGGCAGATTGACGACGACAACACACTTAACAGAAAAAAATATTGAAAAAATTACTTTTTTGATGTCAATTACGTTTTTGGTCCTGACCGTGCTTTTTAACATGGAATAGACACTCCACAGCTTGCTAGCATAGTCACCCTATAACGTCCCCACTGTTAGGACCCAGGCCTCCTCGCTGTGAGAAGGAATGGGCCGTAATCCACCACGCGGGCCCAGTGCGGGTTGGTAGATGTCACATGTCTTCAAGTTTTTGGTTCTAGGACATGCCGGTTTACTCACGATGTTTTCCTTCACCGTTTTGAGAGCAGTGGTGATGAAATAATTTACACAAAGTAAAGCGTTTGTCCGGGTCTAACCTACCACCTTCAACCCGTAAGTTGCAGCTGTTACCACTGCTTCAACAAGGTGCTAGGCTTGTATTTATTTGCAAATTCATTGAAGTAAGACCAAAATACATTAAAGACTTAATTTTTCAAAGGTTTTTATGTACTTTTCCCTCGATTTTGATGGCAATAGGCTATCTCTTGTATTTTGTGCCTCAGAAATAATACGCGGCGGCATTAAATCACAGAGATTTTAAGAAAATCAAGAATCAGTTCTAGTATAGAAGTTCAAGAGAAGA
This sequence comes from Xanthia togata, assembly GCA_963853775.1. NCBI lineage: Eukaryota > Metazoa > Arthropoda > Insecta > Lepidoptera > Noctuidae > Xanthia > Xanthia togata. The sequence continues at coordinate 2,256,579 of OY970818.1, read as the reverse complement.
ACTGTTAAACGTTAGAGATTGGTCAGAAAGGCGTTATAATGAATTGTATTGTTAAATTTGTGAGTGACGTCATCAGCCCATGCGCGGGCGCCCCATGCCGCGTCCCATCGGCGCTCCGGCCGTCGGCATATCGGCTCCCTTGACGTTCTTTATCGTTTCATCTACAGAGAGGATCTGGAAATAAAAGAAATATACACGTTAATATTACGTTACTATGCTATGACCCACTTGGTCTTGGTGTAGCGGTTACACCGCCACATACGAACTACGCATCAAGACATGACGTCACACAAATCCTGCATCGCGCAATTAGTGTTTACCGCGCGAACGACATAGATAAGACTATCCGAAATCAACAGTCGGGCAGTCGGCCCGCCAGACAACACCCGTCTGGTCGGAGGATCCTCCCTTTTCTATGGTGGATGAGTGAACTTTACACCCTGTTCCTCATGCCCCTAAATGATATGATATTTATCTTTTATTTATAATTTTGAGAATGTGAGAACGTTGTAGGCTTAGTGGAATGTAGATTTTTTGACCATTTTCTATTTAGTTAAGTACCTGGTACTTGTTGAGAGGCCTACACTGTCTTCCCATACCTATTAACACTGTTATTTGAAAATATTGTAAAAGCCAATTATTTTTAAAAGAGTAACCGTGGAGTCTCTTGCCGTCTCTTCTCCATAGGAAACGACCAATTGGAACCGTGCACCTAGCTTCTGACGTTTCATAAGTGCCCTTGTAGGTTTATGTGAAGTAAAATATTGGAAATGTATAGAATGCCACTATTATGCCGCTAGCGGCACATTATTCGATAGGGATAAAGCCGTAAAATGTTTTGAATTTTGGTCTCGTGGTCGAAAGCACGGCTGCTGAGCGTGGGATCCTGGGTTCGATTCCCATGTCGGGCAGTGTTATTGAGTTTTTCCATTAGCAATTTCTCAGTAACAGCCCGGAGTGTGGCAGTGGTCGGTGCCCCCTGCGCCTGCGCCGGCCCCCGGCCGTGTGCGCACCCCGGAGCACTACGAGATTGCAGCTGTGTCTCACGCGATTTTTTTTTTTTTTTTCCCGCTTTGGGTGGAGCGGAAGGGCGTGTCAGACTCTTACTGACTAAAACCCACCCGTGTTCCTTCTGTTGCCTGTGCAATGCCAGGGGGCCACGGTATCCCTTTCGGACTTTCCCGCAACCCCGGCAGGCAATGGTCTCATCGGACCCCTTCACTTGCTGACATCTCTTTGAGGCGCGCGTGGAACACAACGCGACGTCGACCCGGGAATGATCCTTACCGTACGGCGCACACACGCCTGCAGTATAATATCTCCCGCGCCAAAGGCTAGTCTCCGTTGAGATTGGCCGGCATGGCCTAAATTCGGTCTGGAGGACTATTTAAATGAGTGGTTGGTATATTGGCGTGTGCTAGCTGTCATATGGCTATTAATTTATAATTTAAATTTTATTTTGCGTAATGTAAATTATCTTATAGATTATTGTATAGAATCATTTTATTTTTCCTAATTGAACAGACAGCTGTGCTGCTGGGGAGTTTGTTGCGCCACTTCTTCTTCCCAGCAAAAGCACTAGGAAGTGGTGAAGGGTGGGCGTTTTGGGGGACTGTCTTATGTAATTTTGACGTTCGAAAAGTGCTGATTCTCAGCCTAATTTGAATAAATGACTTTTGATTGATTGATTGATTGATTTGATTTGAGTGTATACCTGTGCGGCGGCCTCGCAGGCGGCTGTGATGGCGTTGATCTTGACAATAGCGGGCTCCCACACGCACGACGTGTAGTTGTCGCCGATGTCTTCCTTCTGGATGTCGATGCCGTACCAGACTTCACCTGGAACAAATTCATTATTATTATTAGTATTACTTGTTAAAATGTTAGGAATATCGTATAATTTTACAATGTTTGTAAATATGTGAGCACCATACATCTATCACATAATTAATTTATCTGTTTTTCCTTAATTTTTCATTAATTTTACCTATCGTGGTTTAGTAATCTTATTCTAGGTGCATCGTCTTCACATATAATTATATAATTAACTAGCACTTTGCCCGCGGCTTCACTCCCGTGGTCTTTCCCGCGGGACCCGTTATTTTTCCCGGGATAAAAAGTAGCCTATGTAACTCTAATGAAAACTGAGCTTTCTAATGGTAAAAGAATTTTTCAAATCGGTCCAGTAGTTTCGGAGCCTATTCAATACAAACAAATCTTTCCTCTTTATAATATTAGTATAGATGTATACAAGATATTGTGAAAACATTTTAAAAGAGTAACGGTGGAGTTTCTTGCCCATTCTTCTCCATGCGAAAACTACTTGTTGGAAGGAGCGATTAGTTTTTTTTTTTTTTTTTTGTAAATTTTCACCTTCAAAAGTGCCTTTTTTGTGCCTAATTGAAATAAAATATTTGTCTTTGAATTTGATGAAGTATTAAGCCGGATTCCTTTTGCGTTAAGAAAATAGTGAGTCATCGGCCTAGCCGCGACCAATCGGGTCGCAACAAATTAGAAAGCTGACCATTGACGGCAGATCCTCGTACGAAACTTTGTCTTTTGCGACCCGATTGGTCGAGGGGCGGGGGCTACAACGATGTCACTATTTTCTTAACGCGAATATACTATAGGCCAAAGGGTGGCGGACCAAAGGCACGCGTGCCATTGGTGGCACGTAAAAAAACAATTTGGGCACACCATCATTTCAGAAACCTAAGTCATTTAGTTTACAACAGCAGAAGTCAGACTAATTTGTTCTTTAATTTAAATAAATATAAAACATTTATGAAAGTACTTAATACATTTTTTCCAGGAGTCACTATGTCAAGTGGTTTGTTGGCACGTCATGGCACATTCAATATAGTATTTGGAAAAAATGGCACGCAAATGCAAAGAGGTTCGCCATCCCTGCTATAGGTTGTCGTGCCGTGTGTACATCAGTCTTGCGCAGGCCACACGGGGAACCAAACTAAGTTTGTTTAGCTCCGCTCATGTAGATGCCACGTGTTTACATACTCCGGGTTCACACCGCGAACTATGAAAAGATGCAGCAGCTACATGACCGAAGCTAAACGAACATAGCTTCGTTTCCCGTGTAGCCTGCTTAATAATTCGCGTCGTTATAGACCCAAATATGGGGAAATTGTTCTATTGTAAGAAAAACAGTCCCATTGCGGGAAAAACTATTCCACACATGGGAAACCTATCCCACAGCAGAGAAAATCTACCCTACAACTGGTACAAACTGTCCCAACGCTGGGTAAACTTTCCCACACCTAGGGGACACTTTCCCACAGCTGGGAAAAATATCCCACAGCTGAGAAAACAGTCCCAAAACCTGGAAAAACTGTCCCACTACTAAGCTAACTCACCGTTATGATGCTTATGCCTCAGCTTATTGAGGATATTGGTAGCGTCGAAGCCGGCGTTGTCACACAGCTGTCGGGGTATCGCCTCGAAGGCTCGCGCCACACCGGCGACTAACAGCTGCTCCTTGCCGGCAACGCCCTTAGCGTATTCACGGAGATGTTTGGAAATCTCCATGTCAATGGCACCTCCACCTGTAAAATAGAAAATACAGTATTGTATTTGTTAAATATTGAAGTCGAAAGAAGGTAGCAGGTGTGACCGTGCGGAAGTCCATTATAAAACACAATATATTAAGTAACATACATAACATCATGCCTTGTTTCCCCGAAGGGTTAGGCAGAGGTGTACCTATAGTACTCCCACATTTCGCCAGTTATGTTTAAGTCCCATGTAATAGGGGGCGAGCCTATTGCCATCAACCGGGCACAAATACAGACTCCGGGCTGCTACTGAGAAATTCCAGATAGAAAAACCCAATGACACTGCCCAACCTGGGAATCGAACCCAGGACCTCATGCTCAGCAGTAGCGCTTGCGACCACTAGACCAACGAGGCAGTTAAGCAACCCAGAAATTAATATAACTACGTCTTTTGTATTTTTTCCGAAAGAAGGTTGTTTTACTGTTGGGTTGTAAGCCTCATTTCTGCTAACATGATCCTCACAGCTGTTCAGAAATTGGATCCGTTTGTTATAATCATTGGCTAACAACTTCCAACCTTTTTAATCCAAAACAAATAAAAAAGTATTAATTTTTTAACACATTTTGAACGTTACAATTACATAAGACAGTCCCCCAAAAAGCACGCCCTTCACGGTTTATTTATTTATTTATATATACTTTATTGTACACCACAAAATCACATAACAAAAAAACAAAAAATGAACACTACAAAATATACAATGGGCGGCCTTATCGCTTTCCGCGATCTCTTCCAGGCAACCTTGGAACGGTTCACCAATTCCCAGCTAAAGCACTAGGAAGTGGTGAAGGGCGCTCATTTTGGGGAACAGCTGTCATATGGCTATTAATTATAGCTATTTAATTTATAATTTAAATATTTTTTTGCGTATTGTAAATTGTCTTGCATACTATTGTATAGAATCATTTTTATTTTTTTCTAACTGAACAGACAGCTGTGCTGCTGGGGAGTTTGTTGCGCCACTTCTTCTTCCCAGCTGCAGCACTAGGAAGTGGTGAAGGGTGGGCGTTTTGGGGGACTGTCTTATGTAATTTTGACGTTCGAAAAGTGCTGATTCTCAGCCTAGTTTGAATAAATGACTTTTGAATTTTGAATTTTGAACTGTCAACATCCAGTGCGAGTATGGTGATCCTGAAAAGACTATGCCCCATCTGCTAGTGTCCCAAATTTCCGTTCACCTTGTACCCTTAACGATCTGAACATCTCTGACGCCGCAATAAAAGTTAAAACATACAATTCGCGACAAATAAGTTTGCCGCTTTGAAGTAGGCTACAAATGACGCAGTAGTCAATCTTACTTATAAAATAGTAGCGCGCATGCGCAACCCAACTTCTGAGCGGCAAATTTATTTGATGCAAACTGTAGAGGGAAAAAGAAAAATCTGGGAAGAAGTGGCGCAAGGAACTCTTCAGCAACACATCTGTTATAAACGCATCCTCGATGACAACAACAGCAATAGCCGACAAAAAAAGTCGGTTCACGAAAATCAGTAGTGCTGGGGACTTCGTTTCGCCACTTCTTCTTCCCAGCTACAGCACTAGGGAGTGGTGAAGTGTGGGCGTGCCGGGGTACTGTCTTATGTCATTTTGACGTTCAAAAAGTGCTGATTCCCAGCCTAGTTCGAAGAAGTAAACGACTTTAGACTTTTGAGTAATATATAATTTTTCTGGCGTCTCATTTGCTTTATTTTATTTAAACTATAGCGGTTACACCGCCACATACAAACTACGCATCAAAGACATGACGTCACACAAATCCTGCATCGCGCAATTAGAGTTTACCGCGCGAACGATATAAAAGACTATCCGACATCAACAGTCGGGCAGTCGGCCCGCCAGACACAACACCCGTCTGGTTGGAGGATCCTCCCTTTTCTATGGTGGATGAGTGAACTTTACACCCTGTTCCTCATACCTCAAAAAAACTAACGAAATAATAAAATACGTAAAGAATACCTGCTTGCAGAATGAATGGCATTTCAAAGATTTATCTAATTCCATTTTGAACATTCTTACAGGGGTTATATAAGGGATAAAAGTTATCATCGGTCACACGTCTGTTTTATCTCTTTAGTATTTTTGGTATACGAAATAGCATAAGCATAACCAGTCTATAATGTTGCCACAGGACACAGGCCTCCTCTGTGAGAGGGAGTGGGCCGTAACCCACCACGCGGGCCCAGTGCGGGTTGGTGGATGTCACATGTCTTCGAAATGTTTGGTTCTTTAGGGGTATGAGGAACAGGGTGTAAAAAGTTCACTCATCCACCATAGAAAAGGGAGGATCCTCCGACCAGACGGGTGTTGTATCTGGCGGGCCGACTGCTCGACTGTTGATGTCGGATAGTCTTATATAATTATGTCGTGCGCGCGGTAAACTCTTAATTGCGCGATGCAGGATTTGTGTGACGTCATGTCTTTGATGCGCAGTTCGTATGTGGCGGTGTAACCGCTACAGTTCTAAGACACGCCGATTTCCTCACGATGATTTCCTTCACCGTTTTCCGCCTGTTTGCGTTCGAAGTCCAGTTCTTCCAGTGCGAGATATACTGTCGGGTTATCTCTCGCAGTTAAATAAAAATCTTGGATTATTAACTTACCAGCGACCACGGCATCGTTCTTGATGGTCCTCCTGACGATCATTATGGCGTCGTGCAGCGAGCGCTCAGTCTCCTCCAGGAACTGCTCCGCACCTCCTCGGAGGAGGAGCGTGCAGGTCTTAGCAGCGGGACAACCTGAAGAGTTTAGAAAAGTGGTTAAATGATTGAAGGATCTTTACAAATAAATAAAATTAAAGTTATTACAAACATATTTGTAATGTCAAAATAACAGCTTTTTACTGAATTCATATGAAAGTTTATAAGGTACTTCGACGCATATCACAAAGCAAAAAAAAAAAAACTCAAAAACAAACGTTAGACACTCAGCTTAATAAGTAATGCCAGTTCAGTCATACATACATAGACATACACACAACATCACACACATTTACAGCACCTACACCGCGCAGATACACACCCGCACACACTATAAATATTATTAACCATGTCACTCTCTGTATATTTTTTTTCTTTACTTTTCTGTGTACTTCGTAATTGGCGTAATGTTTAGAATAATAATTATGTTATACTTGCTGTCAGCTGTGAAGCTACCTTATAAATAAATAAATAAATAAAACTGTCTGTTTGTTTGTTCCGGCTAATCTCCGAAACAGCTGGACCGATTTTGACAGGACTTTCACTGAAAGATAGTTGATGTAACAACCGTATGAAAATCCGTTCGGTTGATTCGGGGGACTTAGTTTTTTTTATTATATGTAAGGATTCACTCGCATAAGTCTTGATCCCGTAGGAATATCGGGATAAAAGTTATCCTAAGTCCTTCTCCAGGTCATGGTCTACCCATGTGCCAAATTTCATCCAAATCCGTTCAGCCGTTTTATCGTGAAAGCGTAACAAACAAACAAACTTACTTTCGCATTAATAGTTAGAATGTAAGTGGTAAGCCTCATTATACTACTTAGTGATCCACACAGTTCTTCAGAAATTGGATCCGTTTGTTAAAATCATTGGCTTACAACCTTCACAAAGAGGATATACAATATGGTGGGTGTCCGGAAAAGGGTTTCAAAAACCGGCGGGAGAGGGGTTACAAACTGAAACATAACCTAACTACCTTCTATACTCTTGTTCCAAAAGTATTTGATGAAAATTTCAACAAATGGGTCAGAAAATATACTGTTGATTCCAAGTTGTAGTGTCACTTACAAAGTGTTAATTTATTTTTATATTATTAACCTCGATTTTTCAATTACAATTTAATTTTTAACCCCAGACGGAAGAGGGGCGAGCTTAACGTGTAAATCTGTTGATCTGTGTGCCTATCTGCGGCATCATTATTATATTATGATATTATTTTAAGTTTTGTGTAGTAATGTAATGTAAGGACTATGTGGATATTTTTTTTTCTTTTCTATCATTTTGTTTTCTTTCTCAGTTGGTTTTAATGATGGTCTGGCAGTTTGAGTAGTTTATGCGGCCTACCCAAATGTTGGTATTGTTCGTCGAGTTGAGCTCCACGATTACTGACAAATGCTTGCACTGACTGGACAGGTCAGGTTTCAGACACTAATCTACATGGTCCTCATTATGGCCTCACCAAGATTATGTCTGGACTTTAAAAGAGACTGTGACCTCTGAGTTTGTTTCGGCCTTTCTTCTCAGAGTAGTCAGATAGGAAACGCCGAACTCATCTAGCAATTTTTTTATAAACATAACATCACGCCTTGTTTCCCCGAAGGGTTGGGCAGAGGTGTACCTGTAGTACACCCACATTTCGCCACTTGTTTTTTGAAGTCCCATGTAATGTAATAGGGGGCGAGCCTATAGCCATTTTTTTTTTAAATATGACTTGTGAGTGATTCCTATTTCCTATTCATAGAATAAACAATTTCATTTCATGTCATCGTAGCTCCCGAACGGGTGAAATGATTTTGTTTTTGTTCTGTTTGAAAGGTGACTTTGTAGAAAGGGTAGCTGCTGTTAACTTCCTACATCAATTTTCATTATCATCAGTCCTCTGACGCAACGACGCTTGTATCAAAATATTACCTACACGTTATATTAAACATAGGGGCCAATAAATATTATTTTTACTCTTTTACTTTTTATTGTTGTTGGAGGAGCTCGTGGCTAAGTAATAACTGCCGCACGGGTCGATCCATCAGGTTAAGCTGTGCTTGCCGGGGACGAGACTCCTCCGTGCCTCGGAAAGCACGTTAAGCTGTTGGTCCCGGCTGTCATTCGTGGATCTTTGACAGTCGTTACAGGTCGTCAGAAGCCCGAAAATCTGACAACCAGTCTTACCAAGGGGTATCGTATTACCCAGTTACTGGGTTGTGGAGGTCAGATAGGCAGTCGCTCCATGTACAATACTGGTATTCAGCTGCATCCGGTTAGACTGGAAGCCGACCCCAATATAGTTGGGAAAAGGCTAGGCAGACAGACTTTTTATTGTTGTTGAATATATCGCGGGTTGTTTAATTTTTAATTAAACATTTTTTTTAATTTTTTATTCAATCAATATTGTTCGAAAATTGGTGAGATAATTTTGAAACCTTCTAAACACAGATGAATGTGTAACTCACCCCCGAATACTGAAACGTCACTCAAAATTTAAGTAGCACTTATATTTAACAGATACTCAAAAGTGACGTTTGACAATACGAAATCTAAAGTTTAGGAGCTGCTCAAATGTTAAGCAGCACTTAAATTTTGAGTGACGTTTCAGTATTCGGGGGTAATTCCCTTAACTCTTAAAATGTCGATTGCACCCCATGTGTGCAAATAACAATAAAATTCTATTGTGTCGCTAATTGCGCGCGCGACGGGTTAAATGAGCGATTGCATAAGAATTTTAACCTGAAAAGGGTGTGTTTACACTTCTAACAGATACTTTTGGAACAAATTATACTTATTTTGTTTTGAATTAATGCCTTACCAGTGGGTGCAACTTCTTTGTCATAACCTGAAGGAAAGAATAGGATTAGGAACGAGGAAATGGAATAAATTAAAAGAAACGTAAGGAGCGGGGAGTTGGAATATTAATAAATTAAAGATGTCCCGACTATGACTGGTCGGTTGTCGGTTGTATAGAGGCAGACTAGTCGGCCAAGCCGATCACGGTTTCGGGGGTATTCGACAATTTCCGTGACGCTTCGTTTACAGCTGATTCGCGCGCAAGTCACAACCGCCGTCTGCGAGGGTGTCGGAACATGTTTTGTTTACTTCGCATTGTTTTTTGATTTTTGCTTTTGCACGGGTCAGAGGGTCAGAGCGGTGTTTATAAAGACTGATTACCAAAGGGTGCTTTACATTTCAAAATGTGTAAAACTGATTCTAAAATAAGCTTTTTTTTTAATGTACAATACTGCTCTCATAAGGCGAAAGGCGCTATCTCAGTTTTGAGAAAATTTACTTTTTGTAAATTGTAATCTAAGGGAATATAAGGATTTAAAAAACGAAAGTGATTTTTTTTATGTTTTAACTTAGATAGGGGTGTTTGCTTATACCATTAAATGCGAAATTGTTATAGCTATTGAATGGTATAAAAAAACTAAAAGGCCGTATCTCAGAGATAACGCCTTTCTGCTTAGCAGGGCAGAATAGGAGGCATTACAGTCCTCCTATTGTACATTTTATTGAGAAAGCCGAAAAGTCGGCGCTCTTTGCCGAATAGTGGCCGACTACGAAAGTGGCCGGATAGTCGGCTTTACCGACTAGTCGGAACATCTCTAATAATTACGTTAACATGGAAGGGAATTGGAAAGGGTGGCTTGGTTCGATTGATCAGGTAAATCTACGGTTGCCGCGGTTGGTCCTTAGATGGGTGACCATCTTTACATACCAAGACCCCTCCGTGCCGTGGAAAGCACATCAAGCTGTTGGTCCCGGCTGTAATTCTTGAATCTTTGACAATCATTACGAATCGTCAGAAGCCCTACTACCCTAGTTACTGGGTTGTGGAGGTCAGATAGGCAGTCGCTCCATGTAAAATCCTGGTATTCAGCTGCATCCGGTTAGACTGGAAGTCGACCCCAACTTAGTTGGGAAAAGGCTATGCAGACGATTATGACGTCTAAGGGGCCTGCGGGAGCATGCGTAGTTCATACAAACGTAATACCAAAAAAAATAGTAAATCAAACATATTCTTAAGGTAGTCTGTATTTATTCCGATTGGATTACAGAATATCTAGGCTCCCAAATATATATTTTGAATGGACACTAATTTAAAGACGAGTTAAGAGGAATTACAAATTTCTATAGAAAACTTATTTGTCTGGGAGCCTAGATATTCTGTAATCCAATCGGAATAAATACACACTACCTTAAGAATGTTTGATTTACAAATTATTTTAGTATTATGTTTGTATGAACTAAGCATGCTCCGCAGGCCCCTTAAAAGGAAAGGATTGCAATTCAAGGAGTAATAAGGTCGGGCCAAACTGCCCAGCACGGAGCCAAGTTGCAACTCACCAGTGAAGATATTGTACCGCTCGCCGCCGACCTGCTTCTCGGTGAAGGCGGCGCACTGGCCGAGGGCTTCAGGCGCCAGGTCGCGCACGGAGCTGAGCACGGCGCCCCCGCAGGCGCGCTGCGTGCGGCGCAGGTCCTCGTCGGGCACGCGGCCCGCGCAGAACATGTCGCTGTACAGAGGGAATGATTACAGTTCATAATTATATTGCACTAGCCGAGCCAAGCGGTCTCACCCGCATAAGTCTCGATCCCGTGGGAATATCGGGGTAAAAAAGCCCAGGTCGTGGTCTACCAAGTCTTACAAAAAGACTAATCTTTTCTGAAAGAAAAGAAAGAAAATATGTATATTCTGCACAAACAAAACGCACATTAAAAGAAAAATACAAAAGTAGCCAAAAGCCTCGTATTCAACCAACAAATAAACGTTTGGAAATGTTGTTCATCGGTTGTCAAGGCCTTCGGACCAAAGACAATATTGCGACATTACGTACTCTGTGGTTGCGACATTGGCAAGTGACAACAAAAACAAATTGCCGATTGCAGAGTTAAAACTACTTTTGTAATAAATAATAAGAGAAATTAAGCTGTACGTCGCATCTGTGCAAGAACAGGTCATTGCTCAGCGAAATGCTGTGACTTCGGGCCAACCTAAAGTCAACAGCGCTGGTTTTCAGCAATTACCTATGGAATGACAAATTGACGTCCCCCTGTGTGATGTAATATCTCTTTTTTTCTTTATATTATAATATTAGTTTAGCTTTTTCAATTACAATTTATAATGTTAATCAAACAGTAAATGTGTTACTAATTCCTTTTAGTGAGAGATTGTGTTTAACCTGAACAGGATTTGCAATACAAATAATTGTAACGAGTTTAAAAAATCGTTACATGCTTCTCGTCAGTTAGTCGATTTCGGAACGTTTTTTTTGCTGTCATCGATTGTGTTTGGTGGAAGCTGTCAATTTTGACGTTATCACTTTGAAGACGAACATACCTGATGTAGCATTGAACTTAATAAAAAAAAATTAATCGGGATAAATCCTGGGTATTAGCGGCCTATTGATGCCGTAAACTTCTAAAACTTTCCCTCAGGACGTGGTGACGTAGGAATAATCCTTCATTTCTTTGGTAAGATTGAATTCTTTCGGATTGATAAATTGGATAGCGTGACGAGTGCTCGATATCATACTAAATTATTGTTCCAGGCTTTTAAGTGATTTGTCGCCCGCCTGAATTTTGTGGTGCACTTAAATTTGCCATTTGTTGGAAAAGACGGTAAGTTATTATTACTCGTGGAACGCCACGCTTCCCAACGTTTGGGAATCCTGAACAATTTATTAATTCTCTGTAAATTTTGTTACAGCCGGACATTGATCGACCCTGGTCCCGACGTCTTTTTTTTTTTTCTTTTCTTTTCTTTTCTGTTCTTTTCTATTCCTTTTCTTTACGATTTCTTTACTGGATATATTTCTGCAGAATACAACTACGGTATTTCTACAAGGGATATTTTTATCCCTACCATCAACGCCACGATCCTAGAGGTTTTATTTAATCATTTCTTTTTTTTACTACCTACCTTTTTTTATTAACAAAGATGCAATAGTAATGTAAATTCCATAATAATAATATTGTAAATTCAATGATAATAATGTAAGTAATTTTAACCTTTTTTTGTATTTAATTTCATAATTTTATTACTCTGAAGCTACTGGCAAACATTAAACAAGGTATTAGCAAAGGAAATTCCATTCTTTTATTCATTTAATTAGCTACCTACCGGCAGATTAAAAGTCTGACTCTCCGAAGTGTTCTATCTGGCAAGTTTGGTTTATTTAAAACATATTGTGTGCATCTCCAAGGCGCCCGAAATTATTTTATTGTTTAATTTGTATTTTTTTTTATAGGAGAACACACCAACTTTACACATTTTTATTAAATTGGGCAAGCTCCCATACATACATACATAATATAACTGCAAAATTAATTGTTTATCACCTTATTGCGACACGGATTTGGATGAAATTTGGCACACAAGCAGACCGTGATCTAGATTAGGACATTGGATTTTTATCCTGGTTGTAACTTTCAAATAAGCTAGCTTCTCATACAAGCTATATTACACTATGTCTTACCGGTCAGCAGAGCACCATACCCACGTCTCTGGGCAGCTTGCTCAGCACCACGTTAGCCCCGCTAGAGTTTAGGGCTGCTAGCTTCTCATATAAGCTATATTACACTATGTCTTACCGGTCAGCAAAGTACTGTGTAGCCACGTCTCCAATGGGCAGCTTGCTCAGCACCACGTTAGCCCCGCTTAAGTGGAGGGCTTCTAGCTTCTCGTACAAGATCTGCCATTCAGCATCCACCACTTTCTGGTATTCTTTGACGTTGTCCACGCGTACCTGTGAAGAAATTGTTTGTGTATTTTTTCTGGATAATAATTAGGATTCTTATTAATCTACAATGGTGCTAGTTTATCGTTTGTGACTTCGAGTTACATCTATATTATGAATAATAATATTATAGAGGTATGAGGGACAGAGTGTAAAGTTCACTGGTCCTCTATAGAAAAGGGACGAGAGGTCGAGGGGGGGGGAGGGGATGTTGTGTGTGTGTGTGTCTGGTGGGCTACTGCCCAACGATTGATGTCGGGATGTTGTATATATGTCGCAGTCATCTGGTTAAATTAGCCAGCTAATTAGACGCCTAGGCCGTTCATTAAAAGTCGGCATCCAATTGGATGCCTAGGCCGATAGTTAATTGAATTAGTATCATTCAATGTTTAAAAACTTGGCGTATTGAAAGTCAGCCCTTTGAAGATGACTGACCAAGACTCAGCCAAGTGATTCAAATGGTGATTTTTTTTGTGAGCATCTTGGAAATAGCGCTCGCTCAGCTCGCGCGCGGTTGGTCATAGTTCTAACCTATTTCACCCAGTTTAACTAAATGACTACACGACAGTCAGCCATCTGGTTAAACGTTGTGCTCAATGACTTGGCTAGTTGTCCTTCAGCTATTTAATTGGATTTAATGAACGCGCTAGTCATTCAATCAAATATTTCAGATTGAACCAGATGATTGCGATATTATATACACGCCACGCGGCAAACTCCCGATGCAGGATTTTTCTTGACGCCAGAGTGCTGCGTAGTTCGCTTGTGACGTTATAGATGCCGCCACAATATAATCCAGCATTGCACATGTAAGCAGGCACGCTCTTTATCCCTGGAGGCTTTTATTTAGGTATGTTCTGTTTACGTTTTAATTACTGCTTGAGTTGTTTTCAATGTTTTTGTTGGTATATTGGCGTGTGCTAGCTGACATGGCGAACCATTTAATTTAATGTTTTGTTTCGTTATGGTAAGTATTATGCATACTATTGTAAAGAATCAAGTTTTTCTAACTGAACAGACAGCTGTGCTGCGTGGGCAGTTTGTTGCGCCACTTCTTGTTCCCAGCTAAAGCACTAGGAAGTGGTAAGGGTGGGCGTGCCGGGGGACTGTCTTATGTAACTTTGACGTTCGAAAAGTGCTGATTCTCAGCCTAGTTTGATTAAATGATCAATTTAAAAGGCCTCATTATACGTGTGATCCTCACTAGAATTCAGAAATTGGATCCGTTGTTTATAATCATTGGCCAGACACTAACCTAACCATAACTTTACCAGCCTTCTACCCGTGATAACCTTCCTCAACAATTGGGCTATCCAATGCAAAATTGATTCGCAATTTAATTTCATGCAAATGCTTTTCATGACCTGGGCTAGAACATAGGATACTTTATATCCCAATATTCCTCCCTTTATCTAGACTTTAGTTTATAATCTTTATGGCACTGATCTCCATTTTGAAATTTTCTGGGTATATAGTCTTTAAATTCAAAAAAAAATTATTTCACATAAACCTACAAGGGCACTTATGAAACGTCAGAAGCTAGGTGCACGGTTCCAATTGGTCGTTTCCTATGGAGAAGAGCCGGCAAGAAACTCCACGGTTACTCTTTTAAAAGTAAATGGTATTTACAATCTTTTCAAGTTACAGTGTTTATAGGTATGAGAGGACACTGTAGGCCTATCAACAAGTACCAGGTACTTAGCAAGATAGAAAATGATCGACAGATCTACAAGTCGGTTATGCCTACAAGTTGTATGCAAAACATTTTTAATAGTATTAAAACTTAAAACAGTAACTATGGAGTATCTTGCCCATTCTTCTCCATACGGCTTTTGGAAGGGACAACTAGAATAAATTATATTTTCTTGTAAAGGAGATTGCCACGGAGCAGGTCCCTTTTGTGGTATCGTGTGCCTGATTTTAATAATAACCAAAAAATATAACTATTTTTTTTGTGTACAGGGTATTTTTTATACAATTTATTTCATCCTGGGAATAAAGATAAAGTTAATTAATAGTTAAACATTACGTCGACATCCGTTTGATTCAATGTAGTCTGTGGTTTGATTGGCATACAAAAAAAAGTTGCCAGGTATCAAAGAATTTAATAACTAAAGCTATCTTTTAATCAATTGAGTAATCGATATTAATTAAAACGATATTAAATAATAAAAAAACTATTATTTTTTATTTAATTATATATAACCTATGGGCAGTTTACATCTCAATTAGATCTCAACATTTGACAACTTCAACGCTACTGTGTTAGTATTTTGTTTTAGGACGATGAGATAGAATGATGTTATCCCTGTCCTTTTATACGTATTATTGTACCATATATATCTGAAATGAACAACAATACGTGTACGCCAAATATGAGTTTATGTAAAGTATTCTTGATGACGAACACTATTGGATAAATAAACAATGCTCATAGTCGATGCGAGTAAAACCGATGGAACAATGACAATAATAGGTTGCTTAAACTCATAATACTCATTGATAAATAATAAATGTTCAGAAAAGTAATAGACACAAAAATAATAGTCATGTTTATTTAGATAACTCCTTAGTAGAAAAGTAGTTTTTATCGATTGATCTATAACGATTTATTAATAAATTATAAAAAAAAATATCTGGCAACATTTACTTGTGCATGTCACAGAACTCGCAGTCTTCGTTCTGTGCACAGACTACATAGAGATACTTGTTATGTTATGTTCTGTGGTTCGTTACGTGCGTCATTGCTTTGTTTAGATACTTTGAGTTTTGAATTCCGTAATCTTTTACTTAGTTATTATTTACGATACGTGCTTTTTCTGCTACTACCGAGTTGAGCTATTAAGTTCCTGGAGTGCATTACGTTTCGTGAGATATTTGACTCTTAATAGTGCTGTTCTTTGTGAGATATTTGACTCTTAGTGCTACAACAGAAAAACAATGATATCTCTTGAACCAGGGTGAATAAATGAAAAATGGTTTCTGATTATGAAAATACTATGTTTTTACTATTATTTAAAATAAAAATCATCAGGGCACAACAATTTTCCAGTGGGACCCAACTTTCCTTACAAATCGGGCAATATCCTTTTGATGTCCAAAACTGCAAATTTGTAAATGATTAAAAAATATAAAAAATTGTAGCCCATTGGTATTAGGAACAGGGTCCAAGGTGCCGGTGGTCAGGGCTCTAGAGAGAGGAACCTCATTATGGGTGCTGTCTCCAGGAGTACTATTTTCTGAGTAAAGCCCTTGACCCAGCCTCGTGAGGTGTTGGTCGAGGCTCTCCACTATAGGCAATTAACTGTAACAATTATCGGTACAATGATTGCAGAGTCCATGTCCCATATGTCACAACCTCGTGTACTAGGTCAAGATACTTGATTTTTATCTTTGCTTGGTTTCCTGCAATCTGTGGCAGGTGTGTAACAGGAAGCCGGGGAAGCGCGGGGAAGCGCGAACTAGTTGATTTGACTAATGAGCGTTCGCGGTGCTAGAGTTGGCCATCAGACGGTACCAACCTACTTTTCGAGGGGTTGGAACTGGTACTGTCAGCCAAGATGTCAGATGTTACACATCATATGTAGCTAAACCTAAATAAATATATCTTTGCCACTGACCTCAGCGTTATCCCTCTCTGCCTTCAACTCAAGCTCAATGTTGAGGAGAGCAATCTTGCAGTTCTCATAGCCTTTAGGTTGCATCTCAAATCCAGCATAAGAGAATGTCTTCTTGAACGCCACGCCAGCGACTAGGAGAGAGTCTTCCAGGGCTCCGCCTGAGATCTTCTTGATTCCTGGATGATGAAGAGCATATTTAGGTTTTAGATCGAGTAACTTTACAAAAAAAATGTCATCTGTCGCAAGGTGCTGATAAGATCTTTATTTATATCAAATTATGATTGCATTTTTAGGGTTTCGTAGGGAGGAGCTCGTGGCTAAGTAATAACAGCCGCACGGTTCGATCCATCAGGTTAAGCTACGCTTGCCAGGGTTGGTCTGTGGATGGGTGACCATCTTAACATACCGACTCCTCCGTGCCTCGGATAGCACGTTAAGTCGGCCGTCATTTGTGGATCTTTGACAGTCGTTACGGGTCGTCAGAAGCCCGAAAGTCTGACAACCAGTATTACCAAGGGGTATCGTATTACTCAGTTACTGGGTTGTGGAGGTCAGATAGGCAGTCGCTGCATATCAAATACTGGTATTCAGCTGCATCCAGTTAGACTGGAAGCCGACAAACATAGTTGGAAAGAGGCTAGGCATATTGATTTTGTACAGCAAGCCATACAGAAGCTCATATCACTTTTGGGAGGCAAATAACTTTTCTTTTTTTTTTACTTTTGCTAGTTGTACCGTGTAACATATCAAAAGGGAGTAAGCCCTTTCATTTGAATGAGGGTCTCAATTATTATTTTTTTAATTTCAAAATGAACACGTCGTCGTTATAGCTGCGGTTGTTATAACAGAACAGAAATGCTGTAACCTCAACACTTCGACGTTATAACCGGTACGTCGTTTTAAGCGAAGTCGTTATAACCGGTTTCGACTGTAATTTTAAAACTATATAAGTAAATTGATGATTTTTGACCATTATCTCTGAAACTACTTAGTCTAAAATCTGTGACCTCTGAGTTTGTTTGTGTGTGTTTGTTTTTTTATTAATTTGTTTCGGTCAGGAAACACTGAACTCATCTTGTTTTAAAAACAGAATTTAATTTTGACGTACAAAAATGTAAAATAAAAAATCCTTGAAGCACTATCTATACTAAAGGCCACTCACCTATCATATCCAGAGGCAAGAGAGGAGCATCTAGAGACAAGACAGCATCAACCACCATCTTTGAGAAGTATCCTTTCTGCTGGTGAATAAGCTTCGAAGACATGGCCGTGGCCGCGCACTTGGTAAGCAGCTCCCTGGTAACGATGGGTAAAAATCAGCTTTTGGTGGGTAAAGTTGGAACGCAGGTAAATGAAAAAATGGTTGGTACGGGTAAAATTGGTAATGATTGGTATGGAAGTAAAGTTGTGAACGGGTTGGGTAAATTTTTCAAAGATATTGAGGTAAAGTTGGTAATGGTCTTGAGTTGATATATGACAATGGTATGGTGTTAAAGATAAAGATTCATTTATTTGTAAAAACATGTGTAGATAATATACATGGTATGATGTTTATTAAAGGTGTTACAGGATATTCTTTGGCACAACATGTTTGACCATGGCTGGTGTACAAATTAGGTTGGGAGACCGTAAGATTTCAGAAAAATAAAATTAAAAAATTATACAAAGTTAAATAATGTCAAAAAAATAAAAATAAAAAACAACAATATATTAAATTAAGACCAAAAAAATAAATTTAAATTTGTTTTTTAAATTTTGTTGTGGGTAAAGTTAATAATGGACTGGGTAAAATTGGTAATCGTTAGTGTATAGGTAAAGTTTTTAATGGTCTGGGTAAAGTTGGCAAAGACACGGGTAAGTTTGGAATTAATGAAAAGTTTATAATGTTTTTGGGTAGTGGTTACAGTAAGCCTCATTTCTACTATAATGATCCACACGTGTTCATTCAGAAATTGGATCCGTTTGTTATAATCATTGGCTTACTTACGTCTACCCGAGAATTAAAACTAAAACATATAAATCTGGACTCAACACGTAGTTTTAAACCCAAAAAATCTTTTTATAAAATGGAATGTATTAGAGACAAAATTTAAGCTTGTAATGCCTAATGGATTCAATTCGAAACTTTTACATTTAAAGAAAAACTGCTTATCTACAAAAATAATACAGATGCAGACATACCTTTGTTCCTCAGGCGATTTGTTGTCAATTTTCACAGCCAGCTCCTTGACGCGGTCTACCGCTAACTTCGCAGCCACGCGGATAGCACGCACAATGATGCGGGGATGTACTCCTGCACAAATATATTCCGTATTCAAATCCTTGTTTCAACATTTACACAAATATGAACTTTAATGTAGAGAAAATTAAGTTGATTTCAGAGTGACTAATAAGTACTATTGAAAAAGTCATAGTTGTAGAGCAAACAGGACGTAGGATGTAGGTTTTAAAGTTATTTCTTAAAAAACACATGTTTGTAAAGTTTTTATGTGTGTTAGGAACTTCTCAGTAGCAGCTTGGAGTTACGATTTCCGGGTGGAGCGCTCGCACCCTTGGTTTACGGGAATTTAAATAAAAAATGACGAAATGTGGCTGTACAGTTCCAACACGTTCGTTTGCGGCTCTGAAACTAGGTTTTTTCCCGTCCATCCTACTGTTTTAGTACGAATATTGTACTGCACAATCATTTTGGCTCAGCGCGCTATGGAGCGGGCTCCGGAGATCAGAAATGAAGTTATCCGGAAAGGACCCGGAGTTACCGACAGCCTGCAGTGTAAGCAAGCTAAAGTGGCAGTGGGCTGGCCATGTTTGTCGAAGGACCGATATGGCCGGTGGAGCAGACGAGTGCTGGACTGGAGACCACGTATCGGCAAGTGTAGTGTGGGACGCCTCCAGCTAGATGGACCGACGACCTTAAAAAGGTAGCTGGGACAGACTGGATGCGTGAAGCAGACGACAGGGTAACTGAACAGACAGCTATGCTGCTGGGGAGTTTGTTGCGCCACTTCTTCCCAGCTAAAGCACTAGGAAGTGGTGAAGGGTGGGCGTTTTGGGGGACTGTCTTATGTAATTTTGACGTTCGAAAAGTGCTGATTCTCAGCCTAGTTTGAATAAATGACTTTTGAATTTTGATCAATGTTTGTGCCTTCTCTGTTTGAGATTTAAAACTCACCAATAAATCTATTTACGGAAAAATCCTTTCAGCTGGTTTTTTTAATTAGACACCACCACGTTAATTACAACAAAGCAACTATGTCCAGCAGTGGACTGCGATAGGCTGACTTGATGGATTGAATCATTTGTAACCTACTTCAGAGCGGCAAACTTACATGATGCGAACTGTACTACACACACTACACTCCTGCCTACCCTTTTGGAGATTACACGTGATGTTACGTAGACTGTTGTATGAAAAGCCTCATTAGTGTCAACATGATCCTCATTGAATGTCAGAAATTGGATCCGTTTGTTATAATCATTGGCTTTGTATTATAATATCCAGTGATTCAGAAAATTCGGATAGTGCTTGCTTTGAGTCTCGTGGACAGAATTTAGCACCAACACATCTATACTCCAAGAACTCGGCATCAAGCAGCGTCTATCAGACAGTACAGGCTCGAATACTCTAATTTTTTGGGCATGTGTCACGACGGGAAATAGATTCCATAGAACGTCTTGCAGTGCACGGAAAGGTCGAAGGAACGAGAGCACGCGGCAGGTCGCCCATGCGATGCACCAACCAGATTAAATCCGTAGTGGGCGGCCCATTACACGAATGCACACATGATACAGCCGACAGAGAAAGATGGCGTCGCATCGTGAGGCAAATCACGGCTGTCCGAAATCTCACTGACACCAATCGAGAAAAAATAATCAGTTGTAACAAAACTTCAATACATACTCAACCCAAATATCCCACACATTCGAGTAGGTATTGGTTTTATACGAGACGGCTGTTTTTTTTTTCGTGTTTACGATGTTGGTCCCGTGGAGAAATTGTTCTGTTTGATGGTCTGTACCACACCTTTAATATGACCACACCTTTCTGATACACCGTATATTCATCAGGCACAGGGCTCTACAAAAATATAAATTTTATAATAAACTTTGTCATACCTTCTTCAACAAAAGGCTTGAGCATCTTCAGGAGTTCTCCAGCCAAGATGACGACTGATGTGGTACCATCACCAACCTGAAAATAGAGAAACAATAATGTATCCGTGTTCTATTGGCCCTTTTTAGGGTTCCGTAGCCAAATGGAAAAAACGGGACCCATATGATTTCGTCATGTCTGTCTGTCCCCTCAGTTTTTTTTTTTTTAATAAGTTAATTTTTTGGTACTACTTTCTAATATTTTATTATTATTAGCCTCATTTTTACATCATGATCCTCACAGCTATTCAGAAATTGGATCCGTTTGTTATAATCATTGGCTAATATTATTACTTAGTAAGATGTTTCTCATACTTAGTACGCTCACACGGCGCAGTTAAGCGTCAAAATAATGGCGAGGTAAAAATGGCATTTTTGTCTATGCCATACTGCAAATTGATACTAATTAAGCAATTTCGCTTTTCTGGTAATCGCTTTAACTAAGTCAAATAATATGTTTCTAGCAAAAACATATTACACTTCCGGACTATTAAATCGAGCCACTGTGCATTTCCATGTAAGGTACATTTGTCCATTCAAAAAAATGATGAGTCAAAGAAAAAGCTTTGAAGCCCCACAAGACACTGATAATAACTATGTCAACATTTTTCCGAATTAGCATTCACATTTAAAAATATGTAGACCTTTATACAAAAAAACTGCAGGGTAACTCGATTAGGAATCCGGGAGTGTATTTACCTTAGGCGATTAACACATGGCACCGCTTGACCGCGCGGTAGGAGCAGTTTGCGGTAGAAACGAGCACCGCTCGACCGCGCGGTCAGCCGGTGTATGTGTGTTAGGCATCTACGGATTTATTAGAGGCCAATGCGACATGAGATCCGCTTCACTGCCTACCGCGGCGGTGCGCGGTGCCGTGTGTTAATCGCCTTAGTTAAATGGATTAGAAGAAAAATTTCTTACAAATAAAGCAACTGATGGGATTCGAACTCACGAACCCTTGTTCGCTAAACCGCGCCTTGAAAGTTGGGCGCCTGCATTTAGAAATATATAAAACAAAATCACTGTTACTAACCTCAGCATCCTGTGACTTGGCGATATCCACCAGTGTCTTGGCAGCGGGATGCACAATATCCAACAGTTTCATGATGGTAGCTCCATCGTTAGAGATCACCGCTTTGCCGTTGTGGTCTACGATGAGCTTGTCCATGCCACGAGGGCCGAGGGTCGTGCGGACCTTGAAAGAAATCATTTGGTTAATAATACATCCCAAAATGGAATGAAATGAAATTTCATTTATAGGTTATTAGCATATGCTCTGAAGTGGCGGGTGGTGGACGTAACCTATTCTGTCGGTAAAGGTAAGTGCACATAGTTTTGTTAAAGTAAAGTGGATAAGGTGTACAATAAATTGGTAAGATTTTTTTAGGTCTGGGTAAACTTGATAATGTTTGGGGAAACCTGGTGAACGTGAGGGTAAAGTTTGTAACGAGGAGTATGGGTAAAGTTGGCAATGTGAAAAATGTGTTGAAAATGTTTGTTGGGGTTGGATATTGGATGAAGTTATTCATAAAAGACAATTTCAGGCATGAAATTAAACATTTATGTCTAAACATTCATGTGCTTTTCTGTTTCTAGAAATTCTACCCCTAAGGGGATTAAATTGGGGATGAACATTTGTATGGAGGGGTGTTAGTATAAGTTCAGGAGTTCTACAGTCCATCTCTAAATTTTTCATCAGTTCCTCAATAAATTATAATGTTTGGGTAAACTGGTGCATGTGAGGGTAAAGTTGGCAATAAGGTGAGGGTAATGTTGATAAATATTCGGTATAGTTATCCAATGTGTTGTAAAAGTTTATAAGAAAAGTTAGATATTAGATAAAGTAAGTCATAACTAAAGTGATGATGTGTAGATAAAAGAGGTTAAAGTTAGTTAGGTTTGAGTAAATTAGTTTATGGTAGTTTTAATTGTAAGCCTCATTTCTACTATCATGATCCTCACAGCTCTTCAGAAATTGGATCCGTTTGTTAAAATCATTGGCTTACAGTGTACCTTTTTATTTTTTACTTGATTATAATTTAACTCTTTTTAAAGTTCATGGATTTTCTTAAGTATTATAATATGATTAGCCAACCAGCATCGTTCATAGCATGGCAGCATTTCACACATCGCCTTTTCCCAAATATTTTGGGGTTGGCTTCGGCACACTTCACGCTTCTTCGGATGCAGCTGAATACCGGTGTATGGAGCAACTGCCTATCTAACCTCCACAACCCCGTTACTGGTTAAAACCCGATATTGCACAAAATAAGTTACGTATACTCACAGCATCGACAACCAGCTGGCAGGCATTGATGTTGGAAATGAGTTGTGGCTTTCCCTGCGACTGGTCCGTCCCCTCCTTCAGCACTAGGATCTGTGGTTGCTGTAATGTAACAACAATTACTGTCTTAATGCAGTTTATCTTGAGATTGGTATTAAGTTCCTAATCATTGGTACCTCTGCACACTTAGTGAATGCGAGGTACACCAAAAAAGTGTAATATTTATTTATTGTCATAATTTCTTAATTCTAGAGCCTTTAGTTTTAGTATTATTGTGGTATCGCCTATTTCTGAGATTGCTGGTCCTCCTGTAATTGGTGACTGAGTTTATTGTTATTGTACATTATTAAGATAATTGCACAAGCTGTTGGTGTACCTTTATAAATAAATAATATTTCAACTGTGACATTTTTTTTTCTTCTTTTAGTTACTCTCTAGCATTGTTAATTTATTTCATTATGCCTGTTATTTAATACAGCTAATGGAACTTCGTTAGAACAAAGTGTCCCACACCTCTTAACGTTTTTTAAATTAAGTCACTCCAACCCACAGGTTCCCGTCTAGCAATACATGCATTACGCATGGGATATGAGATAATAATGTTAAGCAATCCATCATTTTGTGTGTAACAACTTATTTGGATATTTGGTAAGTAACAGGACTTTTGGCCAAAGAATCAGCATTGCCATTTTGTATGGCCAGTCTTTTGGCCACTTCCTGTTAACAGCCATGCAGACAGATATTTTGATGCCCTACGATTCTTCTCCTTTTTTAAATAAGTACATGTACAGATTATTTTAAGACTTATCTTTAATATAAATTCTTTAAAGTTACAAAAACAGTAACAGTTTCCTGTTACTTTAATATTAATATAGCCAATAGCCTGGGTGCATTTCTGAATTAATCATTGAGTGTTGAAATAACTATAATAAACAAAAAAATATATATATTCTAATGAATAAATTACTATTATTTGGCTCGTATTAGAATAATCACTAGCATAAAAATACAGAGTTAGTAGTGGAAACAAAGATTTTTTAGGTTTTAATAAAACATAATTATGAAAATATTGGAATTTCAAGTCACAAAGGGTGTATTACATGTAACTATGTTAATAAGTGTAGACAAAAATGTTTTAATATAAGTATTAACAGGTTTTATCGCGGGTCACATGAACATTTGCGATTCTGGAGTCATACTTTCATAGACAAAGAATGACAATTGAACATCGAGTAAATG
The DNA here is from genome assembly GCA_963853775.1 of Xanthia togata. Classification (NCBI taxonomy): domain Eukaryota; kingdom Metazoa; phylum Arthropoda; class Insecta; order Lepidoptera; family Noctuidae; genus Xanthia; species Xanthia togata. Next base: position 2,232,284 of record OY970818.1, on the reverse strand, counting down.
CCGGATATTTTCTTATTATTTTCAACAAATTATCACTTTTTAACATGATTTGCTGTGATAATAATAATAAGGACACTCTTTCATACCCATAGCGGCTGTATTTCACGAGAAAATTAGTCAGAATCCATAATAAGCGAATATTTCTCGAATTTTAACCCTCGACCTTTTCTATCACTTTATCTTAAGAAAATACACACAAATCACACAAAATATCGGTGCGGCCGATTTATTTACACCATGCTCTTTAAGCCTGTGTTAATTAAAATGCGAAAATATTGAAGATTATTCTAGAAAAATTAAATTAAATTACCATTTTGATTTAGACTTTTCCACAAACAAAACTGAATGAACTAATGAATGACAATGACTTTGACATGACAAACACTGACAGCTGACTTTAGGCGGGTTGCTATGCTTTGTTTCGTTGCCCCAAAATGGGTAAAATTAAGAGTTATTTTTATTCAAATCTATTTTTGAATCATGTAGAAGAATAGATTGATAAGCAGAAATTATAAATTCCTTCGCATCGTATATAAGATTCAATAATAATCCCAAATCAGCATCAGTGCAGAATAATTAATGTCACCAAGACGGGTATTCAGAGTTTAGGTGTAGTAACTAAACGTGGTTCTGATTGGCTGTTGGAGAGAAAAGGAACGGTTTCTTTTAGAGAAGAACCTACTGAGTAATATCGATTAAATCACATAGACGTTTTGATTCGAATAATTTAATTATTACTAACCAACAGGTCTTTGGCCTGAAATAACACAAAACATAAATAAATATTGCATAAAATATTGTTATTTTTACGTTTCCGACATATATCTTGGAACCCGTACAAGGGGGCCGAAGCCAACTCGCAGAGGCCCGTTTGATGCTTTATTATGATTACTGTTTAAAAACTATTTGTTCATAAATTATTAACATAACATAACATCACGCGTTGTTTTCCCGAAGGGTTGGGCAGAGGTGTACCCACATTTCACCAGTTATGTTCCATATGATAGGGGGCGAGCCTATTGCCATCAAGCGGGCACAAATCCAGACTCCTGGCTGCTACTGCTTCATTAAGCAGTCATAATTTATTTAAAATAGGCACAAAAAAGGCACTTTTGAACGATCATTAAATTCAAATTCAAATTATTTATTGAATTCATGTGTACATTTAGTTGTTACAATATAAGTAAGTTCCAACATGAAAATTTATCAACGTTCAAGTAAGTTCCAACATTTTAATATTAATATTATAATAATAATAATTTTAACATAATAACATAAACAACAATACATCTCTAAGTAAGTTAAAATTGTTCAATTAGAGAACAAATCTCATAATGAAAAGATTTTATGGAACAAACTAACTTAGAGAGATGTATTAATGATTCTTAAGGCTCGTGCAGACCAGAGCGACGCGACGGGCGCGACGCGACTCGAACAATACAATTTCTAAGAAACCTTCACGGTATAACAATAGCCGGTGTCGCGTCGCGCTAGTCTGCACGAAGCTTTATGATAATAATTCTGTAAATACATATCTGATACGGTCGCGAGTCATATTTTGATCAAGATATAAAAAGTATTTGGAAACTTTCCAAATGCCTTATTACACATAAAACGGTTACAATACAACATCAAATTCAGTGTTATAATAAAATTGCAATTCATTAACATTCATATTATAGTTCGCTAGATAGCCACATATTTTCTTAATTCCATTTGGTCAAATCCACTTTCAGAATAAACGCTCTGTAAATACGAGTACTGCGGGTAAAAAAGGATATATCTTTTGGTTTATTATATATATTTATCCGTACTCAATCTTGATAGTTAGAAAAACATAATTTGTTGTAATTGATACATATTATATTGTCACAATCACAGAAAATAATAATAGCCTCTGGAATCTGGATGGATCAAATTCTAGTGTTTAGGGATTCATACATAATACGACACAAGAACGTTAAAAAACGATAAAACTCAAAAGAGCTGCTTTTCGTATCAGTCTCTTTGGCTTAAAATATTTACAATCGATCATGTTATTATGATGTTATCGAAATGTCGTTATGTGCAAATATTCCACGCACCTCTCTAATTTGAAACGTCAAAAAAAATCTTCACAGCGGTGCATGTGACGTACTGAATTCAGAATTACAGAGAAAACTATTGAAAAACTGCAAAAAAATATATTAATTATTGTAAATAATACCAATAATGACCCGCCAAGTGGATATAAAGGCGTTAGTGTCCCATATAGTGCGTGGGGACGGGTCAGATAGATGCCGAATATGTATGGGAGATACCACAGAGGGGCAAGTTCATTTAGAAGATACGGTCATGATGGATGGAGACAAGCCTGTGACGCTTGCTGAACTGCTAGAAGTCATCACAGGAGTCGAGGTACGCTATTTTTGCCATATCTACAAGCTCAACATCAAACGATTTGTTTATTTTCTGTGCGAAACGGAACGGCGTCTTCCCGCCGCGGTTGTCGCAAAATGGCGGCTTTGAGAAATTACGCAAAATTAGAATTATTATTTTTTCCGTCATCTCGCTGGATGTTGCTGCTTGATTATCATTTAATTGTTAGTTTATACATTAAAATGATCCCGAACCTTCCTGAATGTTTTAAAATATGATTTGAAATCCTTTAATCTTCGTATTCCCTAATGTAGTCGTTTACGGGGTCTGCTATGATGACGTCATGTCATCATAGTAATAGAGGTTACAGCTTACAGCATTATATTGTTAGGTAGAATAATTCAAATAAGTTGTTTTATGCATTTGTTTGAAAGTTAAAATATTTTTGTTTTTTTTAAACAAAAAAAAAAAATGTTTGAACCATAACTGGCTTTGTAAATTCAACCACCAACAGTAATCAAGTTCTAAATAATCAACAATAAAGCTTAGGTACCAAATATTTGAATGAAATCTGCTTAACATTTGGCAGTCTGCCTACTTAACCTACCTCAATGAATATTTATTGAAAACCATATTCTGGACAATCCTCAATCTAATAAGTTTTGTAAGAAAAAGAAATCTCGTTAGAAAATATTCTATGCACTTGGTATGTTATTATTTTGGTTAACGATAATTTAACCTTTATAATACTGGTGTCTCATATTGGAGACAGATAACAATAAAATTCTATTGTGTCTGCTAATTGCGCGCGCGACAGATTAAACTAAAAATTATGAACTATCAGACATTCCAACAACAACAAAATGTATACTTAAAACTTATGTATTGAAACAAGTCATGGGGAGACGCAACAGTAGCATGATGCTGGCTAACAGTAACCAAAACCAATGAATTAGAAATATCCATGTAACTCCATCAGTAAGTTGTGGACTCCTGGCCATTATACAATAAAACACCCAGTCCCTTAGCAGACCGCTTGCGATAATAGAAACATAATAATATGACGTACTAGACATTGGTAGTATGGTCACACATTTTAGATTCATTGTTAGTCAATGTCCTAATATATTTGTTGAGTTAAATAATATCAGTCTTGATTTATCAACTTTATAACAGACTGCACAATTAGGATAATCTACTTGACTATCATTTTATAGCAAAGGTAAATGGTGTATATCTGGCCGTTTTAATCCCATGTCACAGATTAATACAGATGGACACTGCAAATTCATTTAAATAAAAATAAATTGCAATTCAGGTCGCACAACGCTAATTACCTACAGTAAAATTCACCTAAAAGTTGCCTCTCTATCGCGTGACTCATAGATCTTCAGACTACGTTACACTCACTGAATTGTCCCAGCAAGATGGGCCCGCCGCGTACTTGTAGCTTCATACCTAAACTACGGAGTGTCCCATCTGAATTCATCTGTGTCCATGTTAATAGCCGAAACCTTTTGTTATTAACCTTCTGAAAATCTTTAATTAATACCCAACTCTTCTGTCACATCACAAAACTTAAGTCTATGTATGAAATATGATTTGAGAAACTACTCAACAACAAATTGAGCCCTAAATTGATATAAAACCAACACGAGGAATACAGCTTATTGGCCGTTTGACTAGTACGGTGGTTGCAGGTGCGGCTGGATGATGACCTGCCTCTAGGACTGTGCTCCGTATGCTCAGTGTCAGCCCTCCAAGCAGCAGACTTCAGGACCCAGTGCCGAACAGCTGCCACACAATGGGAGACCACTCTGGAACTTCTGAACAGCATACCCGATCAAACTGCCTTTAATAACCAAATCATAGCCATAATCTCTGAGAATTCAATCTATATAACTAAGCAAGAAAAAGAGGAAAAAAAGCCAGTTGTCACAAAATCACCGAAGTTGCCTAAGCAGAAAAGTAGGTGTGAGAACGTTAAAAGTAACAAATGTCAGTGTCCAGGCTGTGGTAAGCGGTTCTTGTATGCCCAACATCTGTGCCAACATTTGAAAGAATCGTCCAACAACCAACATGCTTGCCACATTTGTGCTAAAATTATGACGAGGCAAGAGTTGATTTTGCATTTGATTGAGACTCATAACCGAGAGCCGTATGACTGTAAGAAATGCCCTGCTATGTTCCGTACTTATATGCAGTATAAGATGCATCTTACGAAGGCCCATGCATCTGGAGCATGTACTTGTGGCGAATGTGGCCGGAACTTTCAGAGCCAACATGCGTATTACGCCCATCTGTCGGTCCACACACCAAAAACATGTCCCGGCTGTGATGAGCTGTTCAGAAACCAGAAATGCTATCACTACCACGTCAAACGCTGCTGTAATCTTGACAAAACACGTTTAGACATTCACAAAACGAAAAACAAAGCTACTATAACGGTTAAAAAGAAGAATAAAAGCATCAAAGTTGGAATGCGAGGCAGCGCGGACTCAGAATGCATTTGCGATTACTGCAAAAAGAAATTCGCTGGAAAGAAGTTCGTCGCTGCACACATACAGATCGTGCACATGAAAAATACTCATCGACCTTGTATTTACTGCGGGAAATTACTCGCAGCAGCCCACATGACCACTCACGTTAAAAAGCACGAGTCGACTGAGTCCTATCAGTGTGGGCACTGCGGCATCGTGTTGAAAACGAAATTAGGTTACATACAACACGTTCGCTTACACACTGGCGAACGACCCTACCCTTGCAAGTTCTGCGGAGAGTCCTTCTCTGCGTCTTCTCGACGGTCAGAACACATAAGAAAATGTCATAGAGAGTCTGAAATAGTTCTGAAACATGCTTGCGAGTTTTGTCCAGCAAGGTTCAGGCTGCCTTATAGACTGAAAAAACATGTGAATACGGTCCATTGCAAAGGAAAAGAGCCGTTGTTGCAGTTCGAGTGTAATGACTGTCATCAGAAGTTTAGCAGCTGTAGGGGGTTGCTCTATCACAGTAGGAAACATCAGGAGAGTGAGAATACTTCTGCTAAGCTAACGGGAGTGAAGGAGGTCGCATAGCCCAAGCATAGTTCAGAAGTTATTAGGTGATATTTTTACAAAACACTTGAAACCATCTCAAAACGATTTCTAATCTTTGTCCAATCTTAAACTCGGGCCAGTTTTCGTATTTCGAACCTTATTCAGACATATGGTAAAGTTTTAAATTCAAAATTGACAACTCGGGTTTAAAATCTATTTTTTTGAAACTTATAAAATTTTCAGAATGAAGTTCGAAATTCAAGTATGGTTAAATTTTTTAAACCTCGGTCTAAAGAAAAACCTTGTGTTGTAATAAGATCGAATAAGTTCTAACTCCACCTCATTTCATAGGTGTTTGGCCCTTATAATTTTCAACAGTGCACTTTTTCTTTTCTGTAGAATGACGACAATAGTAGGCAATGTCTTAATTAATTACTTAAGAATATTATCCGAAATTTTGGATAGATCGGCAGCTCGAAACTTAGGACTAATTAGACCTTAGGCGTTGTCATAAGTACGCGAGATTTAAGGCAAACCGTGCTTTATTCTTGCATACGCTTTTAATTTCTTAGGACCAACCTGCATTCGGTCGAGAAATATCTCTCAGGTATCCGGTTGCTGGTATTAGTAATGTCAAAGGCCTATGACTTGGCCTATGTGAAGCCAAGTCAGAGGCCTTTTGGTGGCTTTAAAACTCTGACACCAGCTATCTAACTACGCAACACATTTTCGTAAACGATTACGACAAATTTGTTTCATTTTGACAGTTCAACAACATTCACTGCGTTATTTACGTTGTTGAGCAGATTTTTTTTTCAAACTTATGAAGCAATGAATTAGCAATTTGTTTCAAAACGATTAAAATTCCGATTGATGGTGTATTACGTAAATAGGGTACAGGTTAGTCACTAACCACACTAAAAAGAAGAAGAATAAAATACGATTTTCTTACTCAATGATAGAGGGACTCGTGGCTAAACAGCCGCACGGGAAGGTCCGCGGTCGGTTCGTGGATGGGGAAAATCCATTACTTATCGAGACCCCTCCATGCCTCGGAAAGACGTTGAAGCCGTAGGTCCCGGGCTCCCGGCTGTTGAGTCAGACAGAAGCCCAAAAAGTCTGAAAACCAGTCTTACCAACAACACGTCCCTGTTACCCAGTAACTGGGTTGTGGAGGTCCAATAGCCAGTCGCTCCATCTTAAATACTGGTATTTACCTGCATCCTGTTAGACTGGAACCCGACCCCAATATAGTTGAAAAAAGGCTAGTTATGTGATGATATTAGATATTATGATTGTCCTACTATATAACGTTCCCACCGCTGGGACACAGGCCTCTCTGAGTAAAAGAAAAATACAACAAACGGATTTGAATTTCTGTACTTTACCGTGTAATTGCATATTGGAGACAAAAGACACATTGAAGACCAAGAGCTCATTGTTTTAGGTCGAGTACGCAACACCGCTGCCTAACAAACTCTGCCTGCGGTGCAGTCGGGATCTAACTACAATACTACCCTTCATAAAACTCTGCAAGGAGTCCGCAAAGCGTTGGAACGAGATCTCAGATTATTTAGTTATGCTTATACCCTCAAATAAAGCTAAAAATGTTTATATAAAAATCGGAAGTGATATAGAAACTTACACAGACACTTCTAGATGTAATGTTAATAAGATAACAACCCCTAAAGAAGCTCTACAGAGTTTTAAATTGCGACTTCGACGGCAAATGCTATACAAAAGTCGAATGGTTCAGGTTGAAACAGAGAGTCAGAGCGGTCAAGGGCTGATAACCAAAAGAAAACCCAAAATGTCCTGTCCTAATTGTGCCGCCCAGTTTCAATGCTTCTTTAAATTCAATATGCATTTACGTGAATTTCGAAAAAAGTTCTGCAGACTGTGCTTTGAGATACTAGATATTTCCGCGTTTTTTGAGCATTGTAAGGGTCACAATTTAACTGTGTTTCCCTGCCCGGTTTGCTTAGAAAGTTTCGAAAAAGAAAGCGCTCTCGTGTCACATAAGCTCAAACACGAGAAGGGCCCAGAAGAATGCCTTGAGTGTCATGAAACCTTCGCAAACTCTGGGCATTTGAATAAACATATGAATATCAAGCACAAACCCATCGTCTGCGGATGCGGAAAGAAACTTCCGAACCGCGTTTGTTTCTTTAATCACAAGAAAATTTGTGTCAAACACAAAGATATTAAGACAAAATTCATCTGTGACTACTGCAAAGTGGAATACAAAAAGAAAAACTGTTTAAAAATGCATATAAAGTTAAGGCATACTGTTGGGTGGGTCTTCCAGTGTCACACTTGTGGAAAGAAGTTCTCAAGTCGCGCGCATTTGATAGAACATGGAACTACCCACGACAAAATTACTGATAGGCATGTATGTTACTGCGGTGCCAAGTACAGCTCAAGAAGAGGTTATGAAAGGCATTTGAAGAAGCATACGGAAGCAAAAAAGCTAAAGGCTCCAAAACGGAAGATAAAATCTAAGGCAAATACCTCGATTGCCGTATGATAGAGACTTAATATGTGGTGTCCTTTATCTCATTATAATTCCAGCCGAAAGACGTCCACTGCTGGATATAGGCCTCTCCCAAGCATCGCCATTTCGAACGGTTCACTAGGTCATCGCTACACCTTGTGGAAGGCCTTGTGGGTACTTTATCTATGGAACATTTAATTAATTACCATAGGGCCGGTTTTTCAATCGTCAGATAACTTATCTGAAGAATAAATATGGCGGTTCGACATCATACAAAAGTGTTTTTTTTTCTGGGGTAAAGGAAAAAAAAACTACGACATAAACTTTCATCTCCCATCAGGAACTTACAAAAAATCCTTCCTTAGTGCTCACCTTTGCTATGGAATTCTTCTGAAATTTCATGCTTCTTGACCCAGCGGCATTCGCTGTGCGTAGTCTGTCAGTGATTTAAGATTTTAATTAACTAAGATTAAAAAATCGGCTCTTGGTGAGTTAATTACCTCAGGGTTATTTTTACGTTGCTATATTTTAGGCAATACTTGTTAAGAAATATGGAGATAAATTATGATTATGAAATGAACTCTGTGCAAATTAGATATTCTTTTTATTGGTCCGACATCCAATTTTATGATAACTAAAGCCACGTTCTGACCAACCTGATCGTCGCGTTCATTTTGTTCGGCGAACCCGAACGCGCGGTCGCGCCGACAGAGGGCGTTTTTCGGTTTTTCGAACAAATTTGTGTCATATGAAGCGAACTTTATGGTTACAACGCGGGGTATGCTGGCGGTACTGGCATACCGTTCTATATACTCCGCTCAGCTCCGTACTAAATTACAGCTTACAGTACAGTAATCGCGGAGTGGGGCGCGTCGTCGTGGATTGCACTATCTGTACAATGATTCGTAAAATTCGAAAAAAAAATCTGTTTAAAAACATTGAATTATTAAAATAACGTGTTGCTTTGAGATTTTGAGAGACTTTGCAATATAAGTAATTAGTTTAATAAATACCGATGTTCCGAAACAATATGATAGAGAAAGGCATAATAATTATTTGATGTAGGTACTAGGTAGGTATAGATACAGTATAAACAAGTAACAGTATTGTCTCGGCAGTGACCTTGAAATAATTACCTACGGCCGCTCGGTAGACAAACCTTCCGCGTCTGCGCGTAGCTGTTGCTGTACTGGATATACACTGAGATTTCAAAGCGCGTCGTTTCAGCCGTTTTCTATGAAGATAATAATACCGTTACTTATTTATACTGTGGTATAGATTTGACCTGTCTTCCGAAGCAACATCCCAGTACACATTAATTTGTTGTATATTTTTAAAACTTAAAATGAAACCCGCGACTTAAAAAGTTATAAGTACATAAATGTATTTTTTACAATAAACATAACAGAACGATACTGCTTTTATTATTTATATTCTGACTTAACCTATGGTGCCACGAAATAGTGTAAATGAATTATGAGCGTTCATTCAGAAAGTGGGCAACGTCGCAAATAGCTGTCAAATATTTCGCTGTTTTGATTAATTTGGCAATATAACATCACGCCTGTATTTCCTTGAGGGTTAGGCGGAGGTGTACCTATCTATAGTACACCCACATTTACAATAAATACACATTGTTTCTATACAGGGTGGATTTTTGAGATGGGGCAGTAAGGGCAGCTACCTTAACGGTTGTAGCTACAGGAAAACAGTCTTAGGAGACGGGCCTTAACTTTTTGGGACGTTATGACAGTTTTTATGCATTCACAGATTTAGAAGAAGAAAAAACAGTCAGCAAGGAATTAAAGTGGTGGTCATATAATTAGAAACACAGACTGCCAGTACTAAAGATATTGTGGTTTTTTTTTCAAGTTATATTTTTATTTCGTTTTTATTAAATAACAGAATGTTAATGATTGTTTTTAAACTAGAGTTACGAGTGTACATTTTAATGTAGTAAATGAATCTTATACCTCCAGTTTATTGCAATCTATACTTCTATACTAATATTATAAAGAGGAAAGATTTGATTGTTTGTATGTATTTGATTAGGCTTCGATACTGCTGGACCGATTTGAAAAATTCTTTTACCATTAGAAAGCTTAGTTTTCAGGGAGTAACATAGGTTACTTTTGCTCTCTGCTTTTTTTATCCCGGGAAAAATAACGGGTCCCGCGGGAAAGACCACGGAAGCGAAGCCGCGGGCAAAGTGCTAGTAATAACATAAAAAGCAATTAACACAACCAAGTGACTGTTTTTCTAATAATATGACCACCACTGTATATAAAGAAGTTTATTTTGGCCAGTGATCCATCGTGAAAAGTACGTTGGAGTCTTATTTCCTACGAAATATATGCGAAAAGTTTTTTGCGATTTCTGACTTTTCTAGTACTCAAACCTCAGTTGATCTAATAGTGTTGTTTTTTTATTCTTATAAGAAATTAGATCGATTGGCATCAAAAAAGTTTTTTTGAAAACTGCCTATTTTCTTGCTGACTGTATATTATATTCTGTGAATGCAGATCAAAATGTTTCAAAAAGTTAAGGTCTCAGTCTCCTAAGATCGTTTTCACGTAGCTACCACGGTTAAGGTAGCTGCCCTTACTGCCCCATCTCAAAAATCCACGCTGTATATACATTTGCAATATTTCTGTATGGAAATAAGAAATATGGCTAACTAGTGAACTAAAATATTGATTAAGAAATGCAATTGGTAATTAATATCGTAACACCAAATATTTCGTTTTAAATGTAAAAAAGTATTTGAAAAATTTCCTTCTAGTTCACTAGTTAGCGATATTTCATATTTCCATACAGTAATATTGCCAAATTAATAAAAACCCTAATTACGTAATGCATAATCAATCCGAATCTGAATCGTTTTGAAACAGATTGCTAATCCATTGCTCCGCAAGTTCGAAAAAAAAACTGCAGAGCAACGTAAATAACGCAATGAATGTTGTTGAACTGTCAAAATGAAACAGATTTGTCTTTATCGTTTACGAAAATATGTTACGTAATTAGAAAGCTGGTAAATATTTGACAGCTATTTGCGACGTTGCCAACTTTTTATCTTAGAAATTGTTTAGCCGAAATGAATATTATTGTTTTTCACTATCTTTTCTTATAAGTATGTAAAGCCAAAAGTCGTACGCCTTGAAGTTCCGATTAATTTAGGGAATTATTCTTACACCTTTACCATAACTACGTTCTTTATTAGTGATCGATGGTTAATAATATAAAACTGTATATCTGAATCTACAACAGTTTTAAGCCAAACTTTATAAATGCCAATTTACACCAATGATTGGCTAACCACTCAACTTATCCAAAGATTGGCCACGTTAACAACACCAACTTAAACAAGAAGAGCGGACTGATTGAAAACGTCGTTTCAGATGGAGTTGGACCCCGCGCTCCCCTGCGGCTTATGCCGGAGCTGTTCCGACGACACCCTCGCAGCCATTACATTCAAGAACCTCTGTGCACTGTCGGCACACCATTGGGCAGAAGGATCCAACTTCATTTCCCATCCCCCATCTCCCACTGAAGATGATAAAGCCTACTTCATCCTCTATAACGATGAGAAAACCATAGTGAAGGACCAAATCGCCAGAGTTCCTACCACGAAAGATGCAGTAGATAGGTTAAATATGAAGTGGGTGGAACCAGTGAAAACTCGGAAACCCAGACGTCCGCAAGGCTTGATAAAAGAGTCGTGCAAGTGTCCTGATTGCGGCAAGAAATTTTCGACGCCTGATTATTTGAACTACCATCTTAGAAACACGCTCACACGAGCTTGTCGCCGATGTCGAATGGTTGTGCACAAGAAAAAACTGGCTAAGCATTTGTCAAAGAATCACAACGTACATGTATTTGAATGCAATATCTGTAATAAATTGTTTGATGAAGAAGAGTTTATGAACCAGCATGTTGATGAGGCTCACGGCAAGCAAATGCACTCGTGCAGTCACTGTGGTAATAGTTTTGTGAATGAAAGAGCGCTGAGAGCTCACGCGCACTCCCACTCGCTGTTCCATTGTAGTTCCTGCAACATGAGCTTCGACAACGTTAAGTGTTTCAAATACCACCAGCAGACATGCGAATTGCACCGACCATCAGTCGAGTTCAAATTCTTTACTTGCGATCACTGTGGCGTTACTTACAACCGGAAGCCGTCACTTAGAATACACATCATCCAAAAACATCTCAACATTCTACCTTACGTTTGCCAAACCTGCGGAAAACGGACTTCCACATTAGCTCATTTGAAGTCTCACGAAAAAGTTCATATAACTGAGCGAAAGGTCTTTCAGTGCTGCTGTGGCGCTCAACTAACAACTGAACTAGGTTTCCAGTTACACAGAAGAATTCATACTGGAGAAAGACCTTACAAATGTGAACATTGTGGGGACAGATTCCTCTCTTCTTCAAGAAGGCTGGACCATATAAAAAGACGCCACAGAGGAACAAAGGAATTAAAACACGGCTGCGAGCAGTGTGCGGCTCGCTTTGTTAGACCGTGTGAATTGAAGAAGCATTATTTGTCCGTGCATTACTCTGTGGTGGAAGTAAAGCCCGCGAAACGCGAGATCAATCCAGTGACCAGAAGACTCAGGAATACTATTGAAAAAGATTAGAAATTATAATTCAAGTCTGAAAGAAAATAAAGACGTGTTTTTTATAATAAGTGAGTTAAAAATCTTCCCGTTTTCGTGAGTTCTTGAAACAGTGATATTGAACAGACAACTTTAGACTAAAAATTTGATGAGTTGTGCAACTTGGGTTGTTTCTTGATATGCCTTAATATATCGGAAAATTGATTTCGAATATTTGATAAATTATGTTTAGAATATAGTTTTGTATAATGCGTTGCTTTATTTTGGTGAAAGACTGATGCGGTTGACCGCTACGTAATAGTAATAACCAAGTTTCTATGATCTTGATAGTTTCTCTTCTTTTTTTCCTTTATTTCGTTATCTATTAACATAAATTCAGGACGGACTAAAGAAAATTTCTGGTAATAGCCTTGACCAAAAAAAAATACATTTTGATATTATAAAATTAAATCACACGAGCTGTCAAAATGGTTATCGGTGCTTAGGTATGAACGTAGCATAAATTATTATATAGAGCAGGTTTTAGTTTTCCAGCTTTCGCTTTACGACTAGATAAATAAAAGCTGTATTTTGTGACAAATATCACCCCAACTGATGTAGCTCTCCACTCTCCTACTCTATTCAAAGATTTAAATCGTTGGATTCGCCCGACCGCGTCATAAAATGGTCAGTTTTTGTTTAGCTGTAAATTACATTTGAATAGTATTGTGTCGCTCACTCATGCTGAGAATCGTATCTATCATTACGTGCGGATGTGTGAGCCTGCTCTTCTCAGTATTTACACTTTTTCTCGTAACCTAAGTACGGTGAATACAAATCTAACGATTTAAATCTTTGATCTATACCCTTTGGTTCTCTATGTTTGGATAAGGATAGCAGCTACGGACCCTTACTTCAACAATATGATGAATATTTCCTCATTTTTACAGATGAAAGAAGAATCCTTAATACCAGTAGGTGCGTGTGTCGCTTGCGCCAGCACAGCCCTCGCAGCGCAAGAATTCCGCCTCTTTGTCAGGAACTCGGAGAAACTGTGGCGGAAAGCTCTCATCAATATCGCTACTTTGCCAAACACAATATTTGTCCCTTCCGTCAAATCAGTCTGCGCATTCATTAAAACATCGGACCTCTCGATACAAACATTCAAAGACTACAACACTAGCGACGCCAAAACGATCCTAAATCGATTAAAGAATCGAGTCACGAAAAAACCTGTTGAGAGGAAACCTAGAGGAGCGCGCACCGGACCCTCTTGCAGCTGTCCTGACTGTGGAAAGGGCTTCTTAAGTCCGTACTACCTAAATATGCATCTAAAAAATAGTGGACATAAGGAGGCCTGTCTCCTTTGTGGATCAGTCTTCGTTAGGGGGAAAGAAATGCAGGAGCATCTGTCTTCCGTTCACAATGAGATTGCATTCTTATGTAAAAAGTGTCCAATTCTATGTCCGAATGAAACACAGTTGAAAAAACACGTGAAAAAGGCCCACAAAGCGGGAGCGTTAACGTGTACAGACTGTGGCAGGACCTTCCCTAGAAACGCTTCCTTTGAATGTCATGCACAAATGCATGCAGTCAGGACTTGTCGCGCTTGCGGCGTACAGTTCACCAACCGGGGCTGTTATAGAGAACATAGGTCTCAATGCGAACCAGATGCTAAGCCTAATGCTCAAGATGTACCTAGAAACCGACGCTCCAACATCCGTGACCCTGCAACCTTCACTTGTGACCATTGTGGCAAAACTTATAACTCTAGACCTCAACTCAAAAACCATATACTCTGGATTCATATGGATATACGACCTCATCAGTGTCAGTGGTGCGGAAAAAGGTTTTACACCCCTGCACGACTGGCAGAACATACTGTAGTCCATACCCGCGTTCGAAATTTCGAATGCGACATTTGTGGCGCGAAACTAGTTTCGAAAATGGCCGCCGTGTACCATAGACGAAGGCATACGGGTGAGAGGCCGTATGAATGTGAAGATTGTGGGGAGAAATTTATTTCTGCATCTCGTAGGTCTGAGCATGCTAAACGTAGACACAATAAAGGATACAGGCTCCCTTGTTTGAAATGCCCTGCAAGTTTTGTAAGAAAACATGAGTTGAAAAAGCATATGGAGAAGGCGCATAAAGGGCCAGAAAATGCTCTAGGTTGGCCACAATGAGCTTCCCGTTTTATTGTTAGTTAATAGTCAATGTTTAGTTGGTCTCGGTACTTTGCATCAAAGTAAGATTTAGATTGATAATGACGCCATATTGTAACGTTTTAGTAAGTTGTAAAACTTAAGTGCGCTGCTTTTTTACGCGCGTGTTCAGTCACCACATCAGTAATAAAAGTCGCCCTGACTGCTACGACATAAGGCCCGGACTCCACCAAAGCGGAAACGAGACGATAGGAGAGGATATGTGTTTTAAACAACCAATAGAATTTCGTTATTCACACATCTCGTCTCCAATCAGTTGGTTCCACTGAAAGAGATCTCATATTTGTATGGCGCGATCGAAGCGGAGATGTTGCTCGCAGGCTGGCGACGGCGTGCAGCAGAGACGAGTAGAAGTGTGAGCACGCAGCTTTGTTCCGCTCTAACCCGCACACATCTCCGCTCCAGTCTAGCCAGTACGCATCTCCGCACAGCTTCGGTGGATACAACCCAGCTGAACAACATCTTTTCTCGTCTCCGCTTCGGACATCTCTGCTTTGGTGGGGCCTAATGACGCATGGCGTTGTCAATGTAAAATTGTTACCACTGATGTACGGACGACGGTACACTTCTGTAAAAACTTAGGTGAAGTGACCTTGAAATGACACTATTGAGAGCTCACTTTCACCTAAGTATTAACGTATCTGGACATACACTAACTTTGTTTAACCGTATTTTATCACTAGATGAAATTATAAACGACTCGTCGCTTGGGATAGTGTACTAGCCCAGACGTTAGACTGTGTCGTTAGACGTCCGAGTGGTTCCACTCAGACGTCGTGAATGTGTTGACACAAGAATTTAATATCTAAAGTGCGACCGCACTAGGAAGGCCTATTCCTATTTTGACTCATTTTTTATTCGTAAGTAGTTTGTGCAATTCACAAACGCGCGTCAATCATTGCAAAGTAAACCTTATGTCGATGATACAACTCACACAACACGCTCGTGGTTTGAAACGATTATACCTTAGTGAAATATGTTAGTCAATCCTTTTATTTATTTTTACCTAATATTGATCTGGGTTTCTTTAACTGGGTTCCGTGGAAAGATCCAGAAGGCCAATTCTCGTAAAATAAAAAACGTTCATATTAACACATTTGAGTCCACTTACTTTTCAATAGAACTCATTATGCCAGGTTGCACATTATGCGCCATAAAGTGGACCGTCCAGGGAGGTCCCCGTTATTACGTTTGCGCTAAAGTGAACCCTCCAGTAAGACTCCCAGCACTGAACGCAATCTCGTCTCGGGGACACTAAAGTGTAGGTAAGCCCACATGCGCACGAGCGCATGTGGGCCATGCAAACGTAGGCTAAATTAGAAGTTTTTTTGACAGATTGAGATTTGAGATTACAATGCGAACGTTCTTTATTATACGGGAATATCACCTCTGGTTTTCTTTTAAAATGGGTAGTTAATATTAATCAGAATCACTTCTCTTTTACTCTGTAATACATACTTATAAAATGGGTGATATCACCTCTGGTTTTCTTTTAAAATGGGTAGTTAATATTAATCAGAATCACTTCTCTTTTACTCTGTAATACATACTTATGAAATGGGTGTTTAGTAAATACTTAGTTTTGTATTAATTTTGCAAACATTTTATAAAAATTAATATATTCTGGGAAGCAGATGGCTATAAAAGATGTACCTACCCACCTTTAAATAAAATTTTGTAATGAACTGATAAACAATACGGATAGTAGAATGTGGGTAGTTTGCCGTTCGTTTTCACAGTTATAACCTGAGCACACTGGCGATGGCGGTTGGGACGATAGAGGAATTTATCCAATCGAAATAAGGTACCGGTAAACCGGGGTTACTTTGAATCGCGGGGTAACTTTGATAGAAACTTCCATTTCATATAAAATCGTGAATTACTTAAAACGAAACGCAATTAGGTAGTTTTTTTCTGAGTTATGAACACTGAACAACTGTTTAATCCTTTCCTGAGGACACGCTGGGAATTCACCAATCATTTTAATTGAAAAAGGTAAATATATTGTCATTCAAACAATCAAATCAATTGTTAGATCAAAGTTACCCCATGCGACAATATTTATTTATCTCGTTGATAGATTTTTATTTTTTAAATTGTATTAGCATTATAATTGGGTAATTATATTTAAATTGTATTGGCATTGTAATTGGGTTTATTTAATTGCGTAATCACTTTGCAATTAAGCAATAATTACTTTGTAATTACGCAATAAAATAAGGGGTATCAAAGTAACCCCATCCTACGTATAACTTTGATCAGGCAGTTTAATTTTTTTTTCTCAAAATCAAGCCAATTTTTTTCACTTATTATTACAGGAATCGAGAGTAATAAAAAAACCGATCACTATATTTATTTAGTATTTTTTTACACCCACAAATTTAAAAGATATGAACCTTCAAAGTTTAATATTGATCAAAGTAACCCCCGATCTACGGTATATATTTTAATGCTCGGTGATCGACGGAAAACTGCGCTGCGATGCTTCAAGCTCAATCACCGAGCATTGAAAGATATACCTTATTTTGATTAGATAAGTATTAAATTCAATTGATAAATTTAAAATCTGCGGTCCCGTCCGCCAGTTGGCGCAGGCCCTTTTTACATCTGATTTGGCATCACTGACAAAATCATAGTGATCTTTATTCTAGTTTTGATAAGGTTGCTGTTGGGTTGGCGCCCCTGACAAGTCTGTCAAAATAACAGTGGTCTTTAGACGACTACAACCAGAATAGACAACATGACAGATTGTGATTTTTTATCTGTCATTTTGTCTATTCTTCCGTCGACAAATCCCGTTTCTATTGCTAAGCGTGCTGGTCGTGGCCTCGTGGCCTTCTTGTGCGCAAGATATTAAATATTGTCGTTACTGTGCGTTTGCACTGGTGAAACGTTCACAACAAAACATGTTAGGATCTCTATGTTCTGTCAATTTTGACAGGAACTAGAGATTTCAACATGTTTTGTTGTGACGTTTCGCCAGTGCAAACGCACAGTTACAATAACATTGCTGCTATCAGAGGTAAATTTACTGAAAGGACACAGCACAAGTATACACAGCTTATCCAGTCTGAAATGACGCGCCCCACTACCGCATTTTACGTACAGACTCCAGCACATCAACCTACCCGAAACTGTAATTTTTTTTCAATCAACTGAACCTTATGCTCTTGTGATAAAGTTGAAAATCTATTAAAGAAATTTGACAGAATGTAGTAGGTTGATGTGCTGGCCTCTGTACAAGCCGCGGCCCTCGGGCTCTCTAGAGTATATATGTTCCTTAAATCCTTACGCTCTTGTAGTACGTAAAATGCGGTAGTGTGGCGCGTGATTTCTTGTCTTGAACGAAAAATAATATCGAAATTTTAGAAGATACTTAGTGTGATTTTAGGGTGTAAAAAATATGTTAATATAAAGTCAATCTCCACTAAGTATAATGTTACATAATTTAAGTTTGGAATATTAAAATATTTTGATGTAATTTCTGTTGTTTTTCTTCAAGTTAACTCTCTTTTTGGCAATCTCATTCCCTAAAATAAGATCAATATACCTACGTTTATTCAACCCCGACTAACGAACTCAGTCTGCCGCAGGACATGACGTCTACAAAGAATATAATAATATTGGGAGGGCCTCTCCCAAGCTGCGCCACAACACCCAGTCCTATCCACTTCCCGCATCCAGTCTGTCCCAGCCATAAAGTAAGGCCATTTTAATAGGTAACATTTGACAATTCAACAACTTAACCTTGTAACGCCGGGTATAAAATATCTTACAAACTTTTTGTAACTAACAATTATGGACTTTGTCTGAATAAATAAATAAATAATAATAAAATAATATAATTTTTCGTTTTGTTAGAACTGCCCAATTGTTTAATTTTTTTCAATTACGATTATAATATTTATTGTAATAATGACCGATACGAGTAATTTTACGATTTGCTTTCACTAAACTGACAGACGTCAAATGTTACCTATTAAAATGACCTTACTTTAAGTTCGTCGGTCCATCTAGCAGGGGGCGTCCCACAAGTACAGACGCCAGCACATCAACCTACCCGAAACTGTCAGATTTTCAAAATCAATTTTGAACCTTATCCTGTAATTGAAAAGTTGAAAATCTATTAATGAAATTTGACAGATTGTAATAGACTTGATGTGCTGGCGTCTGTACGTTTCGTTTGCCGATACGCGGTCTCCACTCGGACTCGTTTGCTCCTCGCTCCACCGGCCATCGTCGGTCCTTCGACAAACAGTCTAATGCTACCTCAGTTTGCTTGCTCTGCAAACTATTAACTACGGTAGCTCCAGTTCTTTTCCGGGTAATTTCATTTGGGTTATTATCCTTCAAAGCAACTCTGACCATAGTGAGCGAGCTGAGCAACCTTGAATTTGTGAACTAAGCCAAATATCGCGGCGGGATTTTCAACTCCTGAGCATTGAGAATCCAACGGAGCGCATCCCAGCGCGTCGATAAAATAGACTTGGATTTTCAACTCTTGGCGCTAAGCAGTGCGTTGAAAATCCAGTGCTCAAAAAATAATCGCCCGTCTGAACGAGGGCTAAAGGCTGCAGATGCATTGATACCTTTTTCAAAGACCTTGAAGAGGACGCTCTTCATCTTGTTTTATGCGTATAACCGACTTCAAAAACGACATTTTTTTGTCTTTACCGGTGTAAAGACAAATAAATACTGTTTCTAGATCGGTTTATTAAGATATCGCTTTAAAACTCCGTGGTAGAAGAAGCCGGCACTACTTAAGTGGTCCCATACTTTTTTCTTATCTAGCTTTAATAGGCAAGTAGGTACAGACGCCAGCACGTCAACCTACTACAATCTGTCAAATTTCTTTAATAGATTTTCATCTTTATCACTAAAGTATAAGGTTCAAAGTTCATTGGGAACATTTGACTGTTTTGGGTAGGTTGATGTGCTGGCGTCTGTACCTAATATGTTTTTGAACAGTCATCTATGTTGATGATGTTATAAATAATAACTAGTGGTAGTAGTGGTCCACGAATTTGTGTGGGGTACCAACCACAACTACAAAGTGTAAAATAAAAAAGGTGAAATAAAACCACATTTCCACTTTATACTGGTTTCTTGAAGTCGATTGGTTGTTTATTTTTGCAGAGTAGTCTTACTCTACAAAGAGGCGGATGCGGAGGAGCTGATTAGATTGACCGACCCACGCAAATACAATTAGAGAAGCGCGAGAACGCCAGCGTGGCGCTTTTTGTAAAGTTTGTGCAATTCATCCTTTACATACCCGTACGCCGTGCAAGGAATGTACTGATAGAAAACTGACAATATTCTAATGTTTTATACATTTCAGACTGTACAACGTCATACTTTTGCTTATTCTTTAAACTTACAAAAAAACGATGACACTTCTCAAACCACCCTTTCCACGAAACAAAAAACCGCAGAGCAAACTCCTTTATGGTATCATTCTATCTCCCTTACTCTTACTAAAAAAAACTATTATTGCCATCCTGCTGTCATTTGAGAAATCTTATCCGTAATTTACATCGTGGAACAGGGAGTCTAGCCCGGACATAATAATTGACTGCGGTGTGGTCCCCAAATTGTGATTTACATTAAATTTTAACTACTAACAATGTCTTATAAAGCTGATTTGAGGCAGCTATTAAAGCCATATTACTGGTTTAACATTTTATTAAGTCTTTCTTTCGTTGCGTGTAAGAGAACAGGTTATATTTGCAACTTTTTGTTTCCAAGTGCAGATTGTGAACTGGACAGTCGTGAAACGGAAATCTTATTTTTCCTAATTATAGTCGTTATGTTGAGGACGAGGAAGGCGGGAAGCGTTACTATGGTTAACTATCTGTCGTCTTCGTTCGTTTATACGAAGATTGCGAATCTAATTCTTTGGTTTTATGCTGATATTCGGTAAGTCCTTTTTTGGGTTTATTTTTCTCATAGTCGTTTGGATAGACGTAATTCGAACTAGTTTTATGTGGTTGTATGTATAGTTTGAACCGGTTACATGCGGAGGGTCTTAAAAAATGTGGGTTCTAAGCACATAAATGAAGTTTTTAATACCTACCATTCCAAACAGAAAATTTGGGTAAATTCGTCCATAATGGATACATTCTCGTACATAAACACTAGGCTATATATTAGCTATTCTGTCATTGAAGTCTTTAATTAAATTATCAACTTAGTGATAAGTGATAATAAGTTGTTGTATATATTTTCATAAGAATGCTAAATGATACTAATGTCAGTTTGTTTATTTATTATTTTCTTAGAAAGGTTAAAAATATAGGTCATGTTTAATACATAAACATCATTAGGTTAGGTACAGGTTTACCTAATAGTGCACCCACATTTCGCCAGATAAGTTGAGTCCCACGTAATGACATGTCTGAAGTCCCAGTCCTTAGCACAGTCAGCCTATAACTGTCCCACTGCTAGGACACAGGCCGGGCGGAATTTAGTATCCAGTGGCAGCTTTAGTATTATGGTTAAAATAGTTCGAATCAATCCCAAAATCGAATCGAGGCACCCCGACTCCACCTAGTCCTTTTGGCTGCACCCTAGAGTGTATTTAAAAATCCGGAGGCGCGTAGGGTGGGCAGCTCCCGCCCGCTGTAACGAAGCATAGCCACCCGTGCGAGCCGTAGCGGCTGAGGCTGGTCGCCGGAGGAGCTCACTTTCGCAGCTTCGGTTTGCTCCAGCCTCAGCCGCTACGGGTCGCATGGGTGCCTATCCTTTGTTACGTAAGGGCTGAACTTCCCGCAGCGCCGGAGACGTGCAGAAGCAACTTTGTTTTTGTTTTTTTTTTTTTTAATTGGTTCGGCCTCCTTTCATGGCAGTGGTACCAGGGGGGAGGGGTACCCCCTCCCCCCTCTCCCTTACCCTCGTTTTTGTGCCACGGGATACTAAATTTTAACTGTGAATTATTGTATCAATATTTTAAAATTATCATACCAGACAAAAAATTATCATACAACAACTGCCAGAGCCGTGCAGAACGCGTAGCTTGTTCTCAAAACTAGAAATAGGATAGGAGTTTATGAAGTTGTGAAATGTGAAAGAAATTAAAAAGTTGCTTTAAAAACATAACAGCATTCTTTTGATTGAATTTTTATGCATTGCGCTGAAAGTAAAGCCCCTTTAACATTTTTTGTTGCAAGTTTGTTTCTTATTCTGATTTTCGTCACGTTATTTTTTGCTAAATAGTCTTTACATCCCACTTCGGAGTAGGGTTGCAAATTATCATACTTTTGCGTAGGAACATACATATTATTGTGTCGTACATCGTACTGGTGTCCAAATTATCGTACAAGTACGATAATCATCGTACGTCTGGCATCCCTGTGCGGGTGGGTGGATGTCACATGTCTTTGAATTTTTGGTTCTAGCACATGCCAATATCCATACAATGTTTTCCTTCACTGTATTTGAGGAGTGGTGATGCCATAATTTACACAAAGTAAATCACCTGAGTTGAGCCGTTTCCACTAGGCCATCACTGCTCTTACCTACCCTTTACTTACATTAATAACACTTCTAATTCTTCCCTTTTCAGCTATGGTCTCCCATACGGTGCAATCCTCATTCTCTCCGCTCTCCTACTCCCGGAACCAACATACATGGGTCCGGAACATGTGACCTACTTCCGAGGCCCACAAGTTCTGGACGAAGAACTCAAACACCATAAGAATACCACCTGGATTGTGTGTATCTATGCTGCATGGCATCCGGCTTGCGTGAACTTCGCTCCGGTGTTCGCTGAGCTGTCTGCGAGCTACAGCTTAGAGAATCTGAAGTTTGGAAAGCTGGATGTTGGAAGGTATATATGCAAAAAAAAAAAACTAATAATTAGATAAGGTTTCAGTGACGTCATCCGACTGTGGAGGCCACCGCAGTCTTAAGAAAGTCTAGCTTCTTTTCAACAAACTTGAAAAAAAGAAGGAAGTTCTCAATTAGACGGATTTTTTTTATAAGACACTTCGCAGTTTAGTTATGAAGCTATAAGACCGCGAAGGGCCGTCTTGTTGGGCCAATTCAGCGAGCGTAACGTAGCCAGAGTATCTAAGAGTTACGCGATAGAAAGAGAGGCAACTTCTAGGTATCAAATATATCGGTAATTAGCGCTGTGCGACCTGAATTGCACTTTATTGTGTCGCAGCAAGAGTCGATATTTCTTTAAATGATTTTGCGGAGCGTCCCATCTGTGACAATGTGCAAACTAACTTTAGTTTCGGATCCGGATGTCGGTAGCAAAAAATTTAACAAATTACACAACCAAAGCCAATGACTTCCGAAAGAGTTATTTTGCAATTAGGGGTGTTTTTTTTGTGGGATTCAATTCTTACCCACCATATGTACTGTACCACTAAATATAAATAAATAAGACATTAAGATCATACTGCAAACCAAAGACTTCTAATTAAAATCAGTGTTGTTGATTTTAATTAGAAGTCTTTGGTACTTATTTTTTTTTTTTTTTTTTTCCCTTTTGAAGACACAGTCCACTCATACATAATATCAATTGGAACCTCATTGCGAATCACTGTCTCTTAAGATACAGGATACCCTAGTTTAAGAGACAGAGTTTAATCAATTGTTCTCAGCATCCAAATGTTTTATGTAAATGTTCTCTATCTGTATTTTTTGACAAGGTGCCCCATTCTCAAGTACTTTTTTTTTCTTATGTTAGGTAGGTATTCATGCAGCTACTTTGATTGCCGGTGATTTAAAAATCGGCCAAGTGCGAAAACGACTCGCACACGAACAATATTTAAAAAAAATTAGGATTTTTTAATTTTATATTTTAGCAAAAATAAAACACGTTTCTTGTATGAAAACCCCTATAATTTTTTATTATTTGTTGTTATATCGGCAATAGAAATACACATCATGTGAAAATTTTAACTGTCTACCTATTACGGTTCATGATAAACAGCCTGCTGACAGACAGACGGACGGACCACGGAGGCTTAGTAATAAGTTTCTCAAATACATTTGTCGTTAGTAATGTCAAAATTTGTGAGTGGACGTGATATTTTGAAATCGGCAGTCACTGCGCCGCCGCGCCGGAAGGCTGTCTGGGTAGAGTGAATTATATTGTAGCCAGGAGTCTGGTTGCTGGACTGACCGCCCCGGATGGTCTATTTTAAAGATAAAGATCATTTATTTGTCTAAAACATGTGTATACACACACGTGGCATGTAAGGTGTTACAATTAAATTATATCACAAAATACACTCGAGAGCAATGAATCCGGGTCATTTAAAGAATCCTAAAAATCTCGGAAACTAAAAATGCTAGGTTAATGCAATAAATTGTATTTAATAGACAATGTAATACTCCTTAAATGAAGGTATTAAAACTTCTTAGTTATTGTAAAGTTATATCATAAAAAAATCAAATTTGAAAAAGGGCCACTTTCGAAGATGGAACTACGAAATTACAGCATTTGGTTTTGCTTTTGTTTGTAATCTGTCATTTATGTGGGTACATAAACCATGTTGATAGTGCTCTATATTCATTATTCAAGCTGAAATTATGTCGCTTACGCCTGAAGAATGCACCAGAATACTTACAATGCTGGAAACCGGCCGGAGTCAGCGCGATACAGCCAGGACTGTCGGTGTGTCGCTGTCAACAGTACAAAGAGTTCTCCGACGTTACGAAGAAACTGGTTCTAACCTACGCAGACCAGGAACGGGCAGAACCAGGTGTACCACAGCACGAGAAGACCGATACTTGGTGAACACCATGCTTCGAAATCGCTTTCTTACAGGAACTGAACTCACAAATCAGTTTCGACGCCTCAGAGGAAGTAACCCAAGTGCATGGACAGTAAGACGTCGGCTTGCTGAATCTAACTTAAAACCCCTTAGACTTGCAAACGGCCCTAAACTGGAGCGTGGTCATCGTATTTCAAGACTAAGATATGCCCAGAGCCACGTAAATTGGAGTATTGAAGATTGGTCAAAAGTTATGTTCTCCGACGAATCAAAATTTATGCTCTACAAGCACGATGGAAGACACAGAGTGTATCGAAGACCAGGGGAAAGATTCAAGCAAGCATGCATCGAAGAAAAAGTAGCCTACGGTGGTGGGTCTGTACTTGTGTGGGCCGGAATTTCTTCTGAAAGTCGCACAGAGCTGGTGATCATAGAAAACGGCTCGTTAACTAGCGAAAGATATGTGGAAGAAATCCTCAATGATCACGTTGGTCCATTTATGGTCAATTTAGGTGATGATGCTATATTTATGCATGACAATGCCCGACCTCATACAGGTAGGATTGTGAATGACTACCTTCAAGAGATGAACATTACTCGTATGGAGTGGCCAGCGCGCAGCCCGGATATCAACCCGATCGAGCATGCTTGGGACGAGCTAGGCAGATGCGTAAAACAACGAAACCCTCCCCCAATCACGCTTCGTGAGCTCAAAATTGCTCTCACAGAGGAATGGGAGAATATTCCCCAAAATCGTATAAGGAACTTGGTGTACAGCATGCCAAACCGCGTAAACGCAGTAATGGAAGCACGAGGAGGCAATACGAAGTATTAAAATTCAAGAAAATCGTAATAAAGTTCAAAAATTTTATGTTTCCTATTTTTGTTTTAAGGAGAGATCAGCAGTTTTTTTCTTTATGTAATTTTGTGTTAATAAAATGTATGGTGACTCATATTTTTTTTACTTTCATTTAAGGAGTATTACATTGTCTATTAAATACAATTTATTGCATTAACCTATCATTTTTAGTTTCCGAGATTTTTAACATTCTTTAAGTGACCCGGATTCATTGCTCTCGAGTGTATAAGTAGGTGGGTTATTACATTTATTAATCAAATAATTATAAATTTATCCAATATTCAAATAATTAACCGTCCAAATTAGAATTAAAAATTTAAATGCACTACAGAATATTGTCACCAAATCATAATATAATAATATTAGTCAATTTAATGTCTAAGTAATTAGATTTATTTATCATTCAGAAATTCGTCAGTGGTGTAGTAGGCTTTCTCTATATGAAGGATTTTTAACCTACTTTTACTACTACTTTTTTCCGTTGTATATTCCCTCTATATTTTGGCAATGTATTATAAAGTACCTATTATTCTTTGTGGATGATTTTTATTGTACTCCTAGTTTTCTTAGCATTTTTACCCTTACCCAAGTTTACCCTGCTAATTATCTTTCTTCAGATACCCAGACTCAGCCACAAAGTACAGGATTCAAGATGGCCCCACCAGTCGGCAGCTACCCACAGTGCTCGTGTTAACTGACGGTCAGGAGAAGATGCGCCGACCACAAGCTGATCATACTGGGAAGCTGCAGAAGTAAGTAGTTAACAACTTTCAGCCACAAAGTATAGGGTTCAAGCTCAACCCAAAAGTCGGCAGCTACGCACAGTGCTGGTGTTAACTGATGGGCAGGAGAAACCCTTCGCCCCACAAATGTCTACCTTCGTAAAACATCTTGAAGCTGCAATCGCTGACCACTGGAATAGGCCCATAAGCGTAGTGATGGGTTGGCATCTCAATTATTTGTGCCATTAGCATGTGCATTCGCGGCACAAGGCATGATATTGGGTTTTATGGGATTTTCCATCAGAAATTTCTCAGTAGCAGCCCGGAGTCTGGATTTGTGCCCGGTTGATGGCAATAGGCTCGCTCCCTATTACATGGGACTTAAACATAAGTGGCGAAGTGTGGGTGTACTATAGGTACACCTCCACCTAATCCTTACGGAATACAGGCGTGATTTTATGTTATGTATGATTAAAACCGAAAGTATATTTTTATTGCATTTCTAGTCGTTCTAAAACTAAAATCCGCAGATTTTAGTAAATTATATAGTACCCCTGAACGAATATTCAGAACATGTTTTAAGTAAGTTAGCCAGTAAAAAAAAAACAATTAAGTATGGTTTGGTGGGGATTAAAACCGTAATTATGTTTTTTTTTTTTAATTCATTTTTACGTTCTTTTTATTATTTTTTTATTGATACTTCTCAGCTGTCAGACGTGGGGTAATTTTCTATGGGAGATGAAAGAAAAGAAAAAAAAAATAGGTTTATTTGTCACAAAAAACATGTGCATACAAAAAAACAACAATATAAAAATAACAAATATTCGGCAACTGCACGTCATGTCTGTGACAGGAAGGTTTCCACTCAGCATAATGCTATGCTATGGGGGACCCACAGCACAGCGCTGTTTTTCAGTGGTCACCCGAAATTCCCGAAAAATACGTACGGAAATCAAGCCTGTAAATAAATATTAATAAATACAGTGTGTAAATATTGAGTAAATAATATAATATATTCCCCCTGATATTGGGTAATTGTATTGAGTTGTTGTTCTGTCTCGCTAACACCCTCACCGTCGCGTCACCTGCGCGCGCGCTTACTATTAAAACTATATGAGACTTCTTCTTTGTGATAAGACTCAGTATCCTATGTATGCCCTATACCTACTCCGAACCCAGGGCTATTTAAAAAAATTACATACATACATAAACTCACGCCTTCTTCCCATGGGGGTAGGCAGAAACTACAGAATGCCACCTGCTACGATCCTTACATACTCCTTTTGCCTCGTTTACGTTCATACATCTGGTCATACACGCACGCCGGTTGCGAGTACTACGCACCTGTCCTTTCTGAAGAACATCACCAATAAGGTCAGTATATGTCCTCCTAGGGCGTTCCGGCGTTTCCAGTCACATGTGCCTTGTAAATACATTTTGTTAGTCGCCTTTCATTCATCCTCTCAACATGACCAAACCATCTCAGCATACCCTTTTCAATTTTTGTCCCTACATCTTCTTTTAACTCACACCGTTGTCTTATCACATATGTTTTCTTCAATTTCAGGTTTCTCTTCTCAAAAGATAATGTCAAAGCAGCGTTTGACTTGGACGGCATCTATCAAGAATGTAAGAAGAAGTTGGCAGCCGCTAAGAATGTTAAAAAAGATGAGTAGAATAAGTCACTGCTACTTCTTTTCCCAACTATGTTGGGGTCAGCTTCCAGTCTAACCGGATGCAGCTGAATACCAGTATTTTACATGGAGCGATTGCCTATCGGACCTCCACTACCCAGTTACTGGGTAACAGGATACTGTTGGTAAGACTGGTTGAATCTGGATGAGTAGAGTTACCGTAGTAGTAACAAAATAAATTATTGTTGTAGATTTAAATATGCCATAGATTTGTCTTTGAATTTGTGTTGCAAAATATTTTGCACGCAAGGTAAGGTCAGCGACAAAAGTCGACCAACCCTGCACACACAATATTGACACAAAATAATCGTTTTATTTTTATTTTTTTATAAATAAGTTTTTTTAAACTAAAGTTTTAATCGACTTTGGTCGCTGACTGTACCTAAAGAAAGTAATTTAAGCAATATAATTATTAAAAGAATGGCCATAATTTTGCAAAGATATTTTGAATTCGACCTCGGTTTGAGATTTTTTTGTTTAGATGAGCCAGTAACAACCTTGCCCTCGATAACAACTATTAGGCCTAGCCTGCATTGAGATAAAAATCGCTCGATTTTTTTCGCAATTCTGTAATACATGGTATGATAAGTAGGTACACGCAATGGTGATTAAAATGAAAAAAAAAAACAGCCTAAAAATCTGGTTTGATGCAGATTTAATAATGAGAATTTAATTCGCGCCAATATTTTGTGGAGTATGGGGTGTATGTCGCTCCTTCCATAGCGAAAGAAAAATCGCGCAAATAGGCTCTCACCGGTTAGTAGTACACCGCTATACATAGGAGGCTCTCCTGTGGGGCAAGTTTGATGAGAAATTCCACGATAGAATTATTCAATTGAGATTGTGGGAGGAAAATTATAAATTATGAAATATATTTTATTCGTTGTTGTTCATTGCAAACATTCGTATTTGCGTAAAACTGACAAAATTGCGAAGAATTTTATTCGCAATGCGTGTTAGTTGCAAATCCGTACACTGAATATAAACCGCGAGGATAAAAATCGCGCGGTGAGATTTCGCAGTGCGGGCTAGGCCTTATTTATATAATACATTTTTATCGTTTCCCCGAGAATTTTCGTACTCAAATGAAGCCATTAAGTGACACCAAAAGTAATCAGGCAATCAGATTTTTGTACGAGATGATCGTACAAAAATCTTGTATTTTAATTGGGTCAAGGCACTATTGAAATCTTGACACCCATATTTCATACTATACATAATAATTAGGTAGCTAAGTAATGTTCGTACCAAAATATTTATTTAATAAGTTTAATAAAACAAGATCTGATGTTAAGTCAAGAAAATTAATTATTTATCAAATTGATTTGTCATCCTAAAAGTTGACATAGCTGTCAAATATTTACCTGTTCTGATTAATTTGTCAATATTACTGTATGGAAATAAAAAATATCGCTAACTAGTGAACTAAAATATTGATTATGAAATGCAAAAATTAATATCATAACACCGAATATTTAGTTATAGATGTAAATAAAGCATTTGGAAACTTTACAAACCCCTTTTTACACCTAAACAGTTACAAACATCAAATTCAATGTTATCATTGCAATTCATTATTAATATTTTAGTTCACTAGTTAGCGATATTTCATATTTCCATACAGTACTATTGCCAAATTAATTAAAACAGCGAAATATTTGACAGATATTTGCGACGTTGCCAACTTACAGTATGCACTCCCAAATATTGTCCTTTTTCTTTCGTTTTTTGCTGTATGCAAGTCAGTGTCAGGTTGTATGTTGATTAAAATATGATTTGTGAGCATATCAAATGTTTATTTATAGAATTATAATAAAAAAAATCAACAATACAACTCGTAAGTTCATGTATTCCTATTGAATGACTATTTCATGAAATCATGACATTTGAGGATTATGCTAACTTATGGAGTTGTGTTGCATGATACAAATTCTGTAAAGCCATATTTGTTACGGTCGCGAATAGTATTTTAATCAGAATATAACCTGAAACTTACTAGTTAATTGCAAAAAACTAAAGAAAATTTGAATTTCGCGGGCTAACTTAGCGTCAAATCACATCTGTCATTCTTTGACAGTTGTGATTTTCAGCGTTAACCTCACAAAAGTGACAACTCTCTAGAAAGAGACAAAGCGACTATGCGGCCAATACTTGGCGTGAATTCTCTTTGTCTCTCACGTACTTTTTGGTTTGTATTCACTGTACAACTGATTACAGAACATTGAGACCATTATTTGTGGCTATGGCTATAACACGGTAAATTGGCGTTATTGATAAACAAAAAAATTTCCTGACTGTACCTAATATTAGTCAATTATTGCTTTTGCATGTTATTATTGCATTTTTTTGTACACACGGCTACACATCAAGCTAGACATTTCCAGTATAAGCTGACCTCGCATTGTACGGAAATCCTATACAATGTGAGATCAGCATAAACTGGAAATTATAGCTTGATGTGTAGCCGTTTAAGCTAAGTTTTTTTATACACACTGGAGCAAAATTGGGCATATCAAAAGCCCCGATATTAAAGGTTAGTAGCACCACTAAATGCGGATTTCACCAATTAAATTGAACGCATTCAAAACATCTAAACGAGTTCAAGAGCTGTCAGTGAACAATATTCCATAACAATTTTGACACTGACAGCTCCTGAACGCGTTTTAGAAATGCTCGCATTCAGTT
The DNA here is from genome assembly GCA_963853775.1 of Xanthia togata. Taxonomy (NCBI): domain Eukaryota; kingdom Metazoa; phylum Arthropoda; class Insecta; order Lepidoptera; family Noctuidae; genus Xanthia; species Xanthia togata. The sequence goes on along the minus strand of OY970818.1, from coordinate 2,201,886 downwards.
TCATTGGTAGGTAGGTATTTTGCCCTGATATGAAATGACTTGATCACGCGATGCTAGATAGTATTACCAATAATTCGTTTCCACGTTTTCGCCAATATTCATTCATTTTTGAAGTTAGAACTTCTTTAGGCGCGTTGAACGATCTTTCCTAAGAACGCAGATTAGTACAGATGGTTCACTCCGCAAAATCATTCAAATAAAAAGCGACTCTTGCTACGACACAATAAAGTGCAATTCAGGTCGCACAGCGCTAATTACCTACAGTTATATTCACCTAGAAGTTACCTCTCTTTCTATCGAGTGACTCTTAGATCTTCTGAATACGTAACACTCACTAAATTGGCCCGACAAGACGGGCCCGCCGCGTACTTGTAGCTTTATACCTAAAATGTGGAGTGCGCCTACTGTACTATTATATGCAGTAAGTGCAGTTTCTTGTAGTTCATGTGCTGTTGTGCAATAGATCATAGGTACTTACCTACTTGTAATTTTAGGTAGGTACCTAAATTATAGTTGTATTTCTTTAACACAAATTAATTTTAAGCAAAATGTTTCTTGACAAAGTATTGAATGTGTTCAAATCAGTGTATTTATGTGTTGTTGAATTAGTTTGTAAATAAAATTATTTCACGCTTGAACTCTGACCATTTTATTTATAGATATTCCCGTTTATTCCCGTTGTCCCCGTATGCCATATCCCCGTCACGGGGACAGCGGGACGTGATTAAATTTATTTCCAGTTGTCCCCGTAACGTACATTCGGCTAACGGGGACAACGGGAAGTAAACTTTTCACGAGTCGTTGTCCTCTTAAATCTGCATTGTTTGAAGATGACTGACCAAGACTCAGCCAAGTGATTCATTTGGTGAAAAATCTCTGTGAGCAACTTGGAACTAGCGCTCGCCGGCCGCTGCCACGGCACCGCTCGCTCCGCTCGCTCGGCTCGCGCGCGTTTGGTCACAGTTCTAACCTAACCTAACCAATTCCACCCAGTTTAACTAAATGTCTACACGACATTCAACCATCTGGTTAAATGTTGTGCTCAATGACTTGGCTAGTTGTCCTTCAGCTATTTAATTTAATGAACGCGCTAGTCATTCAATCAAATAGCAGATTCAACCAGATAACTGCGATATATACGTATGATTATGAATACAAATGTGTCTTCATATCGTACTAGAGTGATGTCGATCTTCGAAAAAACGGGGACTGTGGGCAATAATTTTTACTTATTTTATTCAACTATATTAACGGGGACAACGGGAAGTATTTTTAAATATTTAATTGAAGTACCGCTGTCCCCGTAGGACGGGGACACGGTGTACGGGGACAACGGGAATAAACCGATATTCCCAGTTTATTTCAGTAAATAGGTACTCGAAAAAAATCACGCCTACTCCATTTCACGAAGGGATAAAGCACAGAAATATTAAAAACTTCTTTATTATTTTATTTTTATTTATAGTTAATTAAAACGGCACAGGTCCAATTACAACAATTAACATAGAATTGAGAAAAATAAACAATAATAACAATAACATAACATAAACATGTACAATACAATTCCATTCAATACGTGGATAAAATGATTAATAATTATTTGATTAAATAGTTGAATTAATTAAACACGTCACAAACTAATATGTAACAGTGGACACCCTCGCATATTGTCTCTCACAGAACTCCAGACAAGCACGCTTTATCTTCTTCCATTCATCAGCAAACACATCACATTCAGGGTCGGCAGTCAGGAGGGCGTTTAGCATCCTTAGGGTTCGACATACTGGGGATTCGGCTCTAGCGACAGATCTAGATAGCGGTGGCGCGAACAGATTGTGACGGCGGCTTTGACGGTGCCCAAGGTATTTGTCAGGCACAAATAGACGGCAGAAAAGTCCGTGGAGTTCAGGGCAGTCAATCCGACCACTTAGGGTCTTACAGGCAACCGCGAGCTGATCAAAGCCCCTTCCTCATTATATCTATGTGTGTAGTTAAGTACACATATTATATTTCGCTAATTACGTATGTTTAAGTCCCATGTAATTAGGGGGCGAGCCTATTTACCCAATTACCGAGCTTAAGCCTAAATTACATGGTGCGTTTTAAGATCGTTCATTTTAAACGTTGGCAACGTTTCATTCATTCAACGTCGAAAATTGCTGTCAAATATTTACCCGTTTTTATTTTTTTGGCAATATTACTGTATGGAAATATGAAATATCGCTAGTGAACTGGAATATTAATAATGAATTGCAATTATAGCACTGAATTTGATGTTGTAACCGTTTTAGGTGTAAAACTGATTTGGAAAGTTTTAAAATACTTGTTTTTACATCTATAACTAAATACTCGATGTTACGATATTAATTATTGCATTTCATAATCAATATTTCAATTCACTAGTTAGCCATATTTCTTATTTCCATACAGTCAATCAATCTGCGTAGCCTTTTCCCAACTATATTGGGGTCGGCTTCCAGTCTAACCAGATGCAGCTGAATACCAGTATTTTACATGAAGCGACTGCCTATCTGACCTTCACAACCCAGTAACTGGGTAATACGATACCCCTTGGTAAGACTGGTTGTCAGACTTTCGGGCTTCCGACGACCCGTAACGACTGTCAAAGATCCACGAATGACAGCCGGGACTAACGGCTTAACGTGCTTTCCGAGGCACGGAGGAGTCTCGGTATGTAAAGATGGTCACCCATCCACAGACCAACCCCGGCAAGCGTAGCTTAACCTGATGGATCGACCCGTGCGTCAGTTATTACTTCGCCACGAGCTCATCCTTACAGTAATATTGCCAAATTAAACAAAACAGCGAAATATTTGACATCTATATGCGATGCTGCCCATGTGGCTAATAAATTACACCTACAATAAAAGTTGCTCCGTCTAATCAGTGTAAATGATGCAACTCGTTTGTTGCTTCAATTTTATTGCTTGCCACCCACAGGCAAGAAACCTGCATCGTGTAAATGGTGCTACTGAGAAATACCTATACCTACGTGGTGATATTTCATTCACAATTTATATTTCTCACATTTCCAACACAGCCCTTCATCAATTTGAATTCTGACTATGTCTAAGATCGTAAAATCATTTTTTAAAGCGCATAAAAGGGTCTCTACGTATTTGGCGTTTTCTTTTATTGTATCGTGTCGCATAATTCGCGCTAAGACGAGAAATAAAAGGCTAAGTATAGAAATACTTATATTTATTTATTGACTAGTTACAAATCCAATAAGTTAAATAATCTATCTACAGAGTAATGTCTTCATAAATTTATATACACGTTTGGTACTCAAACGACTTATAAAAGAGTGTTGTACAGCTTACATACCTTACACATACGCAAGATTCAAAAGCTATTTAATTTTCTCCTAAAGCATTGACAGATCTGATACTTTATTACATAGTATTATCGAAACCATACACTATTTTGAAATAAGTCTTGTCAAAGTTGCAATTGTTATTTCACGAGAAAAATGCTTATGAATCTTGCACAGCAGCATAATCAACTTCTAATTTTCCCAAAGCTGCGACACAATGGTCTCTTTTATATTAGAGCGAGTGGGTTGTATTGTAATCCACCAAGCGGACAACATACGCATAACGATTAATTTTATTTGATGCCTATAATTTTTCGAAAGATACAAATAGTTTAGGAAAAAATAATCTCCAATTGATAATTATACAGGGGGCGGGACAGCCCTCCGCAAACTAACAGGGTGCATTCAGCTCTTTATTTTGAATCATATTCCACTGTAAATTTTCTCAAGAAAATTTTCTCGTCTCTATTAATGTAAATAAAACAGCTAAAAAAAAAACAGCAATGGTTGTTGAAATTCTCTAACGTACTACGCGTGAAATCAGCTGTTCAACCACCGCGGGTCAAAGTCAAATAATTTATTTCAATTAGGCACAAAAAAGGCACTTAAGAACGTCAACATTTACAAAAAAAAAAAAAAAAAATTTATTCTAGTCGCCCATTCCAAAAGGTCGTTTTCGTATGGAGAAGAATGGGCAAGAAACTCCACCGTTACTCTTTTAAAATATTTTCGCGGGGTGGCGGGGAGGGCGTCCGAAATGCCGTTCGCTACGTGCGTTATGCCACGGTAGCGATACATTGCGTAAGTTAATAAAACAAATCAGTTATTGGATTCCGATAACGTTCCTGAAATAATTTCATGTACCGGTCATCTTAGTATGATATACTGAGGGCTGTCCCTTACACCCTGTATATTTTTTTTTAACAATTTAGTGGTGCGATAGTTGCCCAGTGGTATCGGTCCTGATTTACCAGTTGTAGGTCGTGAGTTCGTACCCAGATAGGCACTTAACTTTGTGTATTTATTTCCACTGCTCTCAAAACGGTGAAGGAAAACATCGTGAGGAAACCGGCATGTCCTACAACAAAAAATTCGAAGACATGTGACATCTACCAACCCGCACTGGGCCCGCGTGGTGGATTACGGCCCACTGCCTCTCACAGCTGTGTCCAAGCAGTGGTAACGTTATAGGCTGATTATGCAAACAATTTAATCTTATATAAAATATATTATCAGGAAGCATTATATAAATTAAATCTATAAACAATTTTATTTTGCACGGCAATAAATTCATAACCCTTTGGCTTTGCCGTGGGTACTCGATATGAAAGAAAAACCCATAATATAGCTAGTAAGGAATATAAAAGAGGTACTAATGCGTTCTACACACTTGTTCGTAGCCACATTCAATTCGGCAGCATTTGATAAACAAACGAAGCCGACCCGAAGCAAATACCTGCTACAAATATTCGGCTTTTATTCGGCCCGTGCTGATCAGCATCTATCATCATCATCATTTCAGCCGAAAGACGTCCACTGTTGGACACAGGCCTCCCCCAAGCACCGCCACTTCGACAGGTTCTGTGCCTCCCGCATCCAGCGGGTTCCTGCGGCCTTCACAAGTCCATCGGTCCACCTAGTGGGAGGCCTTCCAACGACGTAGCGTTGAAAGGCTCCTTCCGGTACGCGGTCTCCACTCCAGAACCTATCGGCCCCACCGGCCATCTGTTCTGCGAGCAATGTGCCCTGCCCACTGCCACTTAAGTTTGGCAATTCTTCGGGCTATGTCGGTTACTGACTAAATCCTACCCGTGCTCCTTCAGTTGCCTGTACGTTGCCAGGGGCTACGGTATCCCTTTCGGACTTTCCCGCGACCCCGGCCGGCAATGGTCCTATCGGACCCCATCAGTTATGCTGACATCTCTATGAGGCGCGCGTGAAACACAACGCGCCGTCGACCCGGGCCTATGGGGGCCGGGAATCGGCCTGCGATTCCTGACGCCCAGGGCGTCTCCTGCAGCAGCTAGGGGCGTGAGGGCGCAAGGTTTGCCTCTCCCTGACGCGTTCCGCCTCTTCCTTTGCGAGCATTACTGCTTCGCAGAAGGAGGTGACGGCCTCCCATGCCCTCTCGCTCCGTACAATGGCCTGGACGAGGGCCGGACGCGAGAGATCCCCGCCACCGATCGCCTCCACGAGGACACGGCGATGCTCTGCCCAAGCCGGGCAGACCTCCACCGTATGCTCGACCTTGTCCTCCGGGCGATCCACGCAGTGATGACACCCGGGCGTTTCCTCCCGCCTGATACCGAACAGGAACCTCCCGAAACAATCGAACAAGTCACCTTAGAATTGATATTTAAACATCAACACTATCTTTTTAACCGACTTCAAAAAAAGGAGGAGTTTCTCAGTTCGTCGGAATCTTTTTTCTTTTATGTGTTTATATTCCCCGATCACTCAGACGGCTGGCTCGATTTTGTTTTTTTTTTTGTTTGGGACCACCTGGTTTAGGATCTGATGATGGGATCCTGGAGGAATCGAGGGAAGTCTTAATATAAATATTATAGGCACACCTATAGCGATTTGGGTATTTTTTTTTGTAACTCGTGCAGTTTGCTCTCGGAAAGCACCATTTGATTAATTGGAACTGATGATGAAGACCACAGATGGGCACCGGAACTGCTCAGTAATAAGTATTTCACTGGTTGCGATTCGATTACTTTAATATGGTTGCCAAGCAATGTATGCTCGTCACAATGCATATGGAGAAGTGGAGCTGATGGTGAAGTACCAGGAGAACTCCTCAATGATTAACGTCCGTGCATCGGGAAAGGAATATCTTGTAAAAGGTGACGAGCAGCTGGCATTAAGCTATTGTAACTTAGATAAATTATCGAATTCAAAAAGTGAAAAATAAAACATAAAAAAATAAAAATACGTGAAACATAACTTTTATTTCGGAAGTCGGTGGCAAAAAACTAAAATACAGATTCAGACACCGAGTTTTTTCGATAAAATATTTGCCCGTAATAAATTTTAAATCTCATATAAGTTTATATCATCGATTTTTACCCGACTGTGGCAGAGCAAAAAAAGGAGGGTTATGTGTTTGACCTGTATGTATGTCCGTCCCTATTTTCCGTCGCAACTACTAAACAGCTGAACCGATTTTGATGAATGATATGTCGTTAGATTTGTATTTATTGTGCGAGTGTCACGGGCTATATTATCGATAGCGAATACAAAGCTATAGACTGGGGTATCAAAATTAAGGGCTTGAAAGTTAATTACAAAAGTATTATGTACACAAATTATATTATACTCAGTGATAATATAGCGTTCTACTGGTACAGGATTTTTTAAATCTGTCCAGTTGTTTTTGAGTTTATTCATCACAAACAAAAATAAAATACAAATTAATATTAGTGTAAATGACATAACATAACATCACGCCTTGTTTCCCCGAAGGGTTGGGCAGAGGAGTACCTGTAGTACACCCACATTTCGCCAGTTATGTTTAAGTCGCATGTAATAGGGGGCGAGCCTATTGCCATCAACCGGGCACTATTCCAGACTCCGGGCTACTATTGAGAAATCCCTTTAATACTTTGCCTGACTTGGGAATCGAACCCAGGACATGAGGTCCTGGGCTCAGCAGAAGCGCTTGCGACCACTAGACCAACGAGGCAGTCATAATATATTATAATAATATGACACAAGATAATAATGACATAATATATATCATATGACACTCTGCAATACGAGTACAGTTACTCCATTAGTAAAAGAATTTTCGGAATCTGGTCTATCTATAGTAATACCAAAGATTCCCCTACATACAAACACACAAATTTAACCTCTTTATAAAAATAAAATAAGTATACAAGCTCCCATTAAAATATGGCTACTAATTTATAATTTAAATTATGTTTTGTGTTGCGTAATGTAAATTATTTTGCATACATTATAAAGAATCTTTTTTTTTTTTTACTGAACAGACATCTGTGCTGCTGGGGAGTTTGTTGCGCCACTCCTTCCCAGCAAAAGCACTAGGAAGTGGTGAAGGACAAAAGTTTTGGGGGACTGTCTTATGTAACTTTGACGTTCAAAAAGTGCTGATTCTCAGCCTAGTTTGAATAAATGACTTGAATTTTGAATAGATGGACAAAATTTAACACACGTTCAGTACGTCTAGCCAAATATATTCAAGCAAAACAAAACAGTGAAAAATGACATTGGGTAACCAACATTTTTAGTGTATTTTCGTTAGCTGATTTATTTTTCTTGTAAGTATCTAATGCTTTTTCTTATTTCCATTGTCCTTATTTTGGTGGACTGAATGATTTCTAAAAGTTTGTCCATCTATTTTAATGGAATCTTATATATTACAATAGAGACACCAAACAATACTTATAGTAAAGTTTTAACCAATCAATGCCCAGCACTTTTATTTCACGTAATATTTCATCACAATATACCATCTTGTACCAACGTGTTGCTTACCCTCTTTATAACGCGTTGGCGTGATAATACCTATCACTCTCGGTTAGTCTCTCAAAATAGCGTAATAGCCACCATAAAGTCTGAAATAGATACAAAAAAATAACAGTTATTTGCCGTTGGTAACACATAGCAAACTTGAGACGAACGAAATTTATTTGACTCAGGTTAAGGCACGCAATACTCACACAAAAAAAAACAAACAACAATAATAATATACAATACAAAGGCATGCGTCTGAGTAACTAATGCATGCATCTATGGTGTGTTCTAAAAGTATCTGATAAAAGTGTACACACATTCTGTTCAGATTCAATTCTCACGCACTAAATGGAATTAGTAACACATTAATTTCTATTTGGAAGGTTTCAACTTTATATCTCACCACATTTTTCAACAATCATTGTTTGAATAACATTTTTCAAAAAATCATCTACGAAAACTGAGTTTACTAAATGTACCTAAAGTAAGGCCATTTTAATAGTTAACATTTGACGTCTGTCAGTTTAGTGAAAGCAAATCGTAAAATTACTCGTATCGGTCATTATTACAATAGATATGTAATCGTAATTGAAAAAAGTTAAGCAATTGTACAGTTCTAACAAAACGAAAAAATATATTATTTTATGCCCGCCGTTACAAGGTTACGTTGTTGAATTGTCAAATGTTACCTATTAAAATGGCCTTACTTTACCTCAATTATGAAATTTGAATTTCTTGTAGGTACGTATTCTGATTTGTTTACATTTTTAACGTATACTTTTGGAAGAGACCATACGCAAGTTGAAACGTATGTTGAAAGCGCAATAGTTCGCGTTCTTTTTTCTTCTTTACTGTCATGTTGCAGTCAGCTTCCAGTCTAACTGAATACCAGTATTTCACATGGAGCGACTGCCTATCTAACCCTTCACAACCAAGTAACTACGACTATCAAAGAGCTATGAATGACAGCTAGGACCCACAGCTTTACGTACCATCGTAGAAGTTCATATCTATACACCGTAAGGACTATTTCTGCTTGCAGCGCTCGGCCGCTATAGAGGCCGGGGCGGTAACAGATGTGGGCATCGTGTTCACGGGATTTTGTTTTCAAACTGCTTAGATATGAAGTTCCTCGATAGTACTTTCTGAGACACAGAGGGGCGCACCATTTTAATTACAGCTATTAAGTAAGTATTTACCTATAAAACAAACATCTCGAAGATCATGTCGAGAATGCTCAGCAGCTTCAGGAAGTGTGGCTTGGGCTCCTCGTCAGTCTTGCGCGTGGCTGACTTCTCCTTACGCTTGTCCAATTCTGAGGAGACAGGATTTAAGAAATTCAAAATTCAAAAGTCATTTATTCAAACTAGGCTGAGAATCAGCACTTTTCGAACGTCAAAATTACCCACAAAACGTCCACCCTTCACCACTTTCTGCTTTAGCTGGGAAGAAGTGGCGCAATTTAGGCTCCCAAATATGTATTTTGAATGGACACTGATATAAAGACGAGATAAGAGGAATTTAAAATTTCTATAGAATACTTATTTTTCTTATAACTCTTCTATAAATCAGTTTCCATTCAAAATATATATTTGGGAGCCTAGATATTCTGTAATCCAATCGGAATTTTGGACGTAGGTAGTCACTTTTAGAGTGGAATGTACTGCTGATAATTATAAATGAAACTCTTTGACCGAACTGAACTGTACTAAATATTTTTCCAATAAAACCCTGCTTATTTAAACATTACAACATTGTTACAATTAGGTGATAGCCTGTGCCTATTTACAATTACTCGACCAATAGCGATACGCGTAGGGCGAGCCGCGCGCGGGGTGCGGAGCGCCGATTTTGCACACGGCACTATTCGTCGCGAGGTTATAAATAGGAGTAGCGTGCCGCGCGCGTTCCTTTGTTCCGGGCGCCGTCGTCGAGTGAAGACCGAAGAACCAGAAGACCGCCGATCTGGGGCGCGTGTGTCGTCAGCGTCATGTGTCCAAATCTTCATCTGCGTGGTCCCGAAGTGCGAAATGAAGATATGGAGTGTGCTAGTGCTTGTGCTTGCCTGCTTATGCTTATAAAACCGCTTCTTTCGAAGCGAAACGGCGAAGCGAGTGCGGCGTTGTGATGACGCTCGTACCGCGTGGGTGTTCACTATCCTGCAGGTTAGTGTGCGGCTACGTACTCGTCCTCTTCAAGATCAATATTTCTCTGTTTCTTGCAGAGTGTGTCGAAAACGTTGTACGTCTTTTTCAAGACGATCGTTTCACTATTTCTGGCAGACTGTCGAAAACGTGGTAAGGTAACAGGTTTGAAGGTATCAGGTAACTGGTTTGAAGGTATCAGGTAACTGCTTTCCTTGTGACCGGTACTGTGTCACTACATCACTCCCCCCTAAGCGAAGCGTACGTTGGGTTTCACTGTGCGGCCGGATCGAGTGACGTATGTGTCGCGCGGTGCACTGGGATTCGATGGCGGCGGCTCGACGCTCGTAGATGTACTCTCGGTGCATGGCGCTTGATGTTGCGCACATTTTGTAGGAGTGATGAACCCCTCTTCGTTGAGTAGGTGCGCTGGCTTAAGTCTGTCTATTGAGACAACTGTAGTTCGAAGCGGCATCTGTATGGTGAAATGCTTGCCATCGCGATGAATCACCTTGAACGGGCCGTCGTAAGGAGGGGTCAATGGGCTTCGCACAGTGTCATTGCGCACGAAAACATGAGTACACGTCGCTAGGTCCTTGTGTACAAACGTGCTCATGTTGTTGACACGTGACTTGCTGCTTGGTGCGAGTGATGCCATTGTTTCAGTCAGCTGGCGAACGAATTCTGCGTCTTCATTTTTCGGCTGTGTAGGCGCGAAGAAATCAGACGGTATTCTCAACGTCGTTCCGTAGGTCATCAGGGCCGGGCTGACTTGAGTGTCCTCGCGAAGCGCTGTACGTAGTCCAAGCAGCACGGTCGGTAATTCATTGCTCCAGTGTACGCCGGCGCCTCTCGCCATGAGAGCGGCCTTTAAAGTTCGATGCCAGCGTTCGACTTTACCATTTGCTTGCGGGTGGTATGCAGTTGTTCTAATTCTCGTGATGCCAAATTTCTTCATCAGTGCGTTGAATAACGACGATTCGAATTGTCTTCCTTGATCCGTCGTTACACGTAACGGGCAGCCAAATCGCGTTATCCATCCCTCGTAGATCGCCTTAGCAACAGTGTGGGCGGTGACGTCACGAATAGGAATTGCCTCCGGCCATTTAGTGCAGCGGTCGATAATAGTTAGTAAGTATCTGTTGTCGTTAGATGGCGGCAGTGGTCCCACGATGTCAACGTGAATGTGTTCGAAGCGTGTTGATTTTTGAAACTCGCCGAGTGGGCTGATAACGTGTCGTTGTATTTTCCCGCGCTGGCAACCGATGCATGATTTCGCCCACAGTCCAACTTCTCTGTTCATACTTGGCCAAAAGAACTTTGTCGACATTACTTTTCTTGTTGTTCGCACACCAGGGTGACTTAGTTCGTGTTGCGCTTTGAATGCTACTATACGATAAGTCGCTGGTAGGTATGGACGAACGTTGCCGGTTGATGTTTCGCATATGATGGACCGCTGACCTCCGGGCAATGTGATTGGCGCAAACTTTAGACTTGGGTTAGACATGCAGATCTTCAGTTCTTCATCATTTTCTTGGTCTTTTGCGAGTTGATTGTAGTCAATCGTGGAGTGTGACAAGTTGATTGCTTCGATGCGTCCGCTGCTTCGTTCTTATTACCGTGAATATATTCGATCTTTGCACAGAACTGGCTAATGTAGTGTAGCTGGCGTTCTCTTCGTGGAGTATCGCTACTACTCGGCGTTCTTGTTAGCGCGTAAGTTAGCGGTTTGTGATCGGTGAATATTGTTAAATCACTGCCCTCTATGAGTCGTCGTAAGTGTTGCACTGCGGTGTACATTGCTAATAATTCGCGATCGTACACGCTGTAGCGTCGCTGCGTCTCGCTCATAGTTTTTGAGTAAAATGCCAGAGGTCGCCACATGTTATCCACTTTTTGTTGTAGAACGGCGCCGATACTAGTATTCGATGCGTCAGTAAATAAACATAGCGGTGCATTAGGTATCGGGTGAGTCAGTGTTGTTGCCTCGAGTATGCTTTGTCGGCATTTCTCAAAGGCTTGTTCTGCTTCTTCGGACCATTGTATCGGAGTTTTGTCGTTCTTCTTGCTGTTATGTAGGTATTTGTTTAATACATGTTGATACTCGGCTTGATGAGGTAAACAGCTACGGTAGAAATTAATCATTCCCAAAAATCTTCTAAGTTCTTGAACTGTTTGTGGTTTCGGATAGTTGACTATGGCTTGTATTCGTTCCTGAGTGGGGTTGATTCCTTCTGATGACACTTCGTATCCGAGGAACTCGATCTTTTTCTTGTCAAACTCGCATTTGTTGATGTTAAGACTGACGCCGTAGGTATTTAGGCGTTCGAGTACTTGTTCTAAGTGGTGGCGGTGTTCTTCCTTGTTTTTCGAGTGTACGAGCAAATCGTCGACGAAACAGAATACGTTGTCATCAAGTCCACGTAGAACCTCGTGCATGAAACGTTGAAAAGTTTGACCGGCGTTTCTTAAACCGAACGTCATGCTGGTGAATTCGAACAGTCCGAATGGTGTTATTATCGCTGTTTTTTGAGCATCAAGTTTTGATATTGGTATCCAATAATATGCCATTTTCAAATCGAGTTTCGAGAATATTTCCTTGCCATGGAGTTTGTATGTGAAATCTTGAATTCGAGGAATGGGGTATCGGTCAGGAACAGTGACGGCGTTGAGTCTTCTGTAATCGCCACATACTCGAAGTGATCCGTCTTTCTTTTTCACGATGTGAAGAGGACTCGCCCACGGACTGTTTGACGCCTTGCATATTCCCATCTCGATCATTCGCTCGAATTCTAGTTTAGCCGCGTTATATTTGTCGGGCGGTAGAGGGCGCGGCCGTGAGTAGATCGGCGGTGGTAAGGTAACAGGTTTGAAGGTATCAGGTAACTGGTTTGAAGGTATCAGGTAACTGCTTTCCTTGTGACCGGTACTGTGTCACTACAGAATAAATACACACTACCTTAAGAATATGTTTGATTTACAAATTATTTTGGTATTACGTTTGTATGAACTACGCATGCTCCGCCGCCGCCGGCCCGTTAAGGGCAGTCTCCTAAGACTGTTTTCCTGTAGCTGCATGCCCTTACTGCCCCATCTCGAAAATCCATCCTGTATAAAATCGATTCATATTACAACCAATTTCAGTCGTGACTTACGACTTGTAGGTACTAGTTTTAACACAAACTATTTATTTCCACTGCTCTCAAAACGGTGAAGCCAAGTCAGAGGCCCATGGGCGGACTAAAATGTCACGATGAATTTGATATAAAACATTATTCATTATCTTCGCCATCACCGCCAACAGCATTATCATAATCCTGTTTACAACCCTCTCGGAAAATGGTACCATCTGACGGCCAACTCTAGCACCACATGCTTGGAAACATGCTGGTCCTGCTCCATAGGACAATTCAGAATCTAGACAAAATCGAACTGGTTGCTAATTTAATTGTATAATTATTATTTTTTAACATTTTTTTTTTTTTTGTGATTACTTGAACTCACACACTGACTTATTATTATTAGTATTACTTATTATAATGTTAGAAATATAGAATAAATTTACAATGTTTGTAAGTATGTGAGCACCATGCATCTATCACATAATTAATTTATGTCATTCCTTCATTTTTCATTTTTTTTACCTATCGTGGTATAGTAATCTTATTCTAGGTGCATTGTCTTCACATATAATTATATAATTAGTGTATACAAGATATAATGATTTTTTTTAAAGAGTAACGGTGGAGTTTCTTGCCCATTCTTCTCCATACGAAAACTACCTTTTGGAATGGGCGACTAGAATCAGTTATTATTATTTTTTTGTAAAGTTTGACGTTCAAAAGTGCCTTTTTTGTGCCTAATTGAAATAAATTATTTGACAAAGTCAAAGTTTGACTTTGACTTTGTCAAATAATGCGCTTCCCCGGCTTCAATCCCGGCTGCGGAAATCACAGATTTATTAATGATATTTTAAATTTTTATTGCAGGAACGAGAGGAAAGATGTCATGTCTTCATTGTGGTCATTCCATAGGTAATAGCTGAAAACCAGCGCTGTTGACGATAGGTTCGTCCGAAGTCACAGCATTTCGCTGTGCAATGACCTGTTCTTGCACAGATGCGACGAACAGCTATCAATATCTCTTATTATTTATTACAAAAGTAGTTAAGTCTGCAATCGGCACTTTGTTTTTGTTGTCACTTGCCAATGTCGAAACCACAGAGTACGTAATGTCGCAGCAGTAATTACGCAATATTATCTTTGGTCCGAGGCATTGACATCAACCGATGAACATTTCCAAACGTTTATTTGTTGGTTGAATACGAGGCTTTTGGCTAGTTTTGATATTTGTGTATTTTTTCTTTAAATGTGTTACTTTAACGTTTTGTTTGTGCAGAATAAACATATTTCTTCTTATTTATTTATTTTATTTATTTAACCATTTATACCATACCATTTATTTTTCTTTCTCTTTTTTTATTTTTAATTTTTCGTGTTCAATTAGCGATAACATGACGTCTGCGGGGTTCGCTAGGTAATTTAATTTGACCCTGAATATGAATAGAGGTTTTTGCCCTGCAGTGGGACAATAATAGGATGGTATTATTATAAGTTATGGGCAGGTGATGACAAGGTTACCTCCATATTTCTCCCCAAGTCCTCGGTGTGCCCTCTCAATAGCCAGCACCTGTTCCTCGCTGATCACCGCTGAGGTGTCCAGGAACACTTGAATGCTGTACTCCGAGAGGTAGTGGGACCAGTGACCAAAGACACCAATACCTGGAATATGTTGTGTGGAAAGGGTTTAGAAGAGCTGTTTAGTGAGGTACAGACGCCAGCAGGTCAAACTACCCAAAACTGTAAAATTTTCCCAATCAAATTTGAACCTTATGCTTTAGTGATAAAGTTGAAAATCTATTAAAGAAATTTGACAGATTGTAGTGGGTTGATGTGCTGGCGTCTGTACAATACGACACAACTTAGATATAGCATCAATTTGAGTTTTCATTCATTCATTTCAATTTTACGAATGTGTTGGAAATATACAGAGTTGATATGACAGAGGGGCATTAAATTACACAACGTATACTATACGTATTTAGTATTAATTCGATACGGTATAAAAATAAAAAGCATCAAAAATGAGTTTTTTTTTTTTTTCATACAAACTAAATAGCTTACAAATCAGAGTAAAACGCAACCATCCTGTGTAAAGCGGCAACGTCGCGCGCGCGCCGGATCGCGGCGTGTGTTATCACGTGTCAAGGCGGCCGACCGGGGCGGTGGCGCGAGGCGGCTTAGGCCTCCGCTCGGCTTTTATGATAGGTACGGTTTTGAAGTAAGTACGCACACAACAACAATCACAACAAAAACTCCATTCACATGAATGCAAAAATTATACCGTATGATAATTAACTCACTGTTCGTTGCTAAGCACTTTAATTTGTAAAATGCTAAAATAATCCTATTTTTTAGTTCTACAATTGTATTTTAATTACACAAACACAACCAAAGTTTAATTACGTGTCCTATCACAATAAAAAACAGGCAATCACAAAAAAACACTAACACTAAATAATAATAATCCGATGTTACGAGTGTCCTGTCACAATATAAAAAGAAATATTGTCTTAAACTTATTTAGTGTCCTATCACAATAACAAAACAAAATCAATTGTCTGCGCGCGTAAGCGGCGCAAGAGTTTCCGTGTTACGTAACTACGTTTCGAGAGGATAGCGTCGGGCGGCGCACTAAAAAGTCCTCTGTGCGGCGCACTGACTGAGGCCCCTCTGCCCCCACTTACTTACCGATCGCACAAGGATCTAGGATGCGTTAGCAACAGACTGACCTATTTCTATTTCTTTTACGCGCGGGATGTTTTGCTATGATTCTCTCTCTCTTGTTTTCTTTGGTTATTTTTGTAGCGAAAAATATTTGGTTGTACTTGTGACTTGCGTCAGAGCGGCAACAACGCATCGTAGGCTAAACTCAGATTTATCGTTTTAAGGTGGATGGCCTATGCGTATAGACATAATCAGCTGTTAGGAAAGATACATCGTGTTCAAACGGGGCAAAAACTTAAAAAATCATTTGCGGGTAAACTACTGCTCCTATTTAATTGATTTTTGGTAAAGAGCTTGAAAATGGTACCTAGTATAGGCAGTTTAAAGGAAAGCCCCTCTGTCGTATCAACTTTGTATAATGACTTACCAAGTTATTGCGTTTAATATAGATCGGTGATTTTGAAGGCGCACTCAGTTCAAATGGTGATCGGTTAACGAATTTTGCCGATGCTAAACCTAAGTTGTGTCGTACTGTAATAGCTAGGTACTATCGAAGATTTTCATATCTAAGCAGTTTGAAAACAAAATCCCGCGAACACGATGACCACATCTGTTACCGCCCCGGTTCTAAAGCGCCCGAGCGCTGCAAGCAGAAATAGTCCTTACGATGTATAGATATGAACATCTTCATCTTCGATGGTATGTAATGATTCTCATTCAAATATTAGATGTAAATTCAGAGACCAGAGGTTTGTAAAAAAAAGTATATGACCCCTATCCACACGGCTTTTTTTATACAATTCGACAGGCGTTTACGCACTATGGATTTTTAACGCAGATTGCACACATTATTTATACGAGTTAAAAACGCCGTGTGTGCAGTGCATAGGCATTCTGAAAAATATAGCAGAGAAAAATTCAAAAGTCATTTATCCAAAGTAGGCTGAGAATCAGCACTTTTCGAACATCAAAATTACATAAGACAGTCCCCCAAAACTCCCACCTTTCACCCCTTCCTAGTGCTTTAGCTGGGAAGCAGAAGTGGCGCAACAAACTCCCCAGCAGCACAGCTGTCTGTTTAGTTAGAAAAATTAAAAATAGGTGGGACATTGAGTCATTGTATATGCCTACATGTTCAGTCTGTGGAGCAGTAATAATAGTTCATGTTGTTTCCCTGGTAGGTAAGTACTAACACTAGTTTGTGTTAAATTGTTAGGAATATTGTTTAATTTTACAATGTTTCTAAATATGTGAGCACCATGCATCTATCACATAATTAATTTATTTGTCATTGCTTAATTTTTCATTATTTTTACCCATCGTGGTATAGTAATCTTATTCTAGGTGCATCGTCTTCACATATAATTAGTAATAATTAATGTATACAAGATATTGTGAAAACGTTTTAAAAGAGAGGTGGAGATTCTTGCCCATTCTTCTCCATGCGAAAACTACCTTTTGGAAGGGGCGACCAGAATCATTTTTTTTTTTTGTAAATGTTGATGTTCAATGTTGTGTGTTAGTGTTGTTAGTTGTTTTAAAAAAATATTTAGACTAAAGTTCATTTGATTAGTATAATTAAATGAACATTAGTCTATTTTTTTTTTTTTATAGTTCCTAAGCTCTAATAGAATGTTGGTGTTGTGTGGACATTCGACTGACTGTACTACACTTACCAATAGGCCTGGGGAATTCAGATGGTATGTTGACCATATCAGGACCGCAAGTGACGGAGCTGAAGTTGTTCTTATCTGTTTCATAACTGGGTCTGAAACATTAATTTAACATTATACATACATAAACTCATGTCTTCTTCCGGTGGGGGTAGGAGGCAGAAACTACAGTTGTTAGGAGGAATTTGTACTGTCCTAGATGGCCATTGGGCATGTCACAGTCAAAACTAATTTCTTTTACTGCAAAAATCAGTCAAAACCCTTTTTAACCGACTCAAAAAAAGGAGGAGGTTTCTCAATTCAACTGTATTTATATATTTTTGTTTTTTATGTGTGTTCGTGGATATCTTCGTCGTATATGAACCGATTTTGATGATTCTTTTTTTGTTTGGTTGGGCATACTTTAGAAGTGGTCCCATAGAAATTTGGTCAAGATCTGATGAGGGGTTTTTGAGTTAGCTTCAATAATACATATTTTATTCCCACCTAGTATATGTGGACGATATTCTAATAGTTCCTGTCACTGTAATTTACTTGGTATTCAAATTTTTGTGGGGGTTTTGTGTAGGTACTACAACTAAAAAGTGAAAAATAAAAACTTTTTCACAAAATATAACACCAACTTCCAAAAAAAAAAACATTGGTAGTGTTTTTTTTTTTGGAAGTTGGTGTTATTTTTTGTGAAAAATAACTTTGATTTCGGAAGTCAGTGTCAAAAAAACTAAAATAAAAAACCCAAGACACCAACTTCCGGAATCAGTTATTTTTCACTCTGTAGTGTTTTTTTTTTGGAAGTCGGTTTTATTTTTTGTGAAAAAGTGTTTATTCCAATTGTGCACTAGCATTTATTTAGAAACATAGTCAAGTGGGTTGGTAGGTTTTCTGTAAACCTTTAAAAAAAATTTTTTGTAGTGATGTTAGATAGAATATGCTATAATGTACACCATAAAAATTACAGACATAAATTTAGAAATTTTACATTTGGTGACACAATTGGCAGTCTTCGAATTTTTTATAACTAATGCTAAAACTGGTTTTTAATAGAGAAGAAAAAAAATAATTTAGAGGGTGTAAATGCATCCAGCCAAAAGTGGTTTTAACAGGTTGTTCGCACGGACGTAATAAAATCACGACGATTTTTTTTCGTGCGCTGGATTTACAACGCTCTGCTTAGCGCTGACAGTTGAAAATCCAACAGTGTTTTTTCAACGTGCTGGGACGAGTGTGTCCCAACGTGTTGGGTTCTCAATGCTCGGCTCAATACAGAGAGTTGAAAATCCAGTGTACAGAAAAAAATCGCCGCCACAAAAACACGTCCTTGCGAACTAAGAGGGGTGGGCTAAGAGTTAACTGTACACCTACACTGTGTTGTTGGTGTCCTTAAAAAAGGCCAGGTGCCTATATCTACCAACTGGTAAGTGTTAAAGGCGAGAAGTCCGAACAAGAAGGTATTTTGCACGAATATGAGCTTCATAATAACAAACAAAACATATTTTTGACCAAAAAAAAGCCGATCACAAAAATGGTAAAGAAAACAAGAAAATTACTATTTTGGCCAACATACCTCACAGTGTCAGACACGTATAGGTCAGCATCACCGGATAACGACGTCAGTTCCACCAAGAGAGGCCCTGTATGACCTAGTTGCCAATAAGAGAAGTTACCAGCACCGACTGCGCCTACAACGGTGTCTAGCAGTATTTTATCCGTTTCTATCTGCACATATCCGGATAACAAAGACGACAGTGTCGATATGCATATAATTCCCAACAAAACTAATATGAATTCCCTTCGCATTTCGCTAATTTTGTAAATATTTTTCTTACGAAAATATCTGCTGGTTTTCTGTCAAATTGACGTTTGCTATTTTTGAATTGTCAGTCTGACAGAGGTCATTGAACGTTTTTTAAGCGTTCAGAAATTAAAATCCTCACAAGCTTTTATGGAGAAAAAGATAAGAAATCCCACTAGTAATTCGCTTTTATTTCACAGGAATCCATGATATCCAAAGGAATCCAATGCATTATCTAACACGCATAATATTTCAATCATACTTCACTAAAGATAGTATGGAGACGACATGGCGCCGTGCGTCACACACTTTGTCAGCGTAGCCAAATTCTTTCGGTTATTTTTATCAGAAACTGAAGTAAGTAAACAATCTACGTAAGCAACTTTACAAATCGATAATGATGAAATAAGGAAACCATACATGACAAAAAGCGTTTTCTTTATACAATGCCGCCCATGGGCATGCGACCAATTATTATTATTTTTTAAATATCGAAAATTAACTTTGAAATGGGGGTCTATCTTTCATTATACTTTTCATATCATTCCATTTTTTTTTAAATTTATCTTAAGGGATTGATGGACTTACACTTGTATTTTAATATTGATTTAAGTACTGTTTTTTTTAGAAAAACATGTCTTCACCTCAGGTTTTATTTTCAGTACAAGTTTTAATAAAAAATGTTAGAATAACTCTTATACAAAAAGATACCACAAACGCTACTACAAAAAAAAAAAAAAAGTTAATTTTCGATAATTTTTCCTGACACTTTTTTTTCAACGGGGAATTTTACCGGTATAATCATATAATACATGGGGCGCGAGTCGTTTAGCGGGCGTCAGTCCTAACCTATGACCCCTGTTGTAAATTTATAATTTTTTTTATGGATTTGGGAAAATTTTGGTACGAAAAATGTGATTTATAAATAGTAATAACTTTTTTAGGCTCGCCCCCTATTACATGGGACTTAAACATAACTGGCGAAATGTGGGTGTACTATAGGCACACCTCTGCCTAACCCTTCGAGGAATACAGGCGTGATGTTATGTGTTGTAATAACTTTTTTATTTTCAATATTAATAAGATTTTTTATTACTTTTAAGTAATTTTATTGCAGTACCTACCTACGTCCCTCTTTCGGATCGGACAGGTTTTTTTTTACATATTGTTATGGATGATGACTAAAAATTATTTTTTATCCGTCAGGTAGGTAAATTATTAAAAAATATTGGACACGTATTTTTTATTTTTAACGCCCACCCTTCACCACTTCCTAGTGCTTGGGAAGAAGTGGCGCAACAAACTCCCCAGCAGCACAGCTGTCTGTTCAGTTAGAAAAAAAATATTGTATAATAAAAATATTAATATAAAAAATTCGCGCCCGTCCTCGTGTTGTCGTTGTGGTTGTGTCGTGGTTGATAATGATAGTATTGTTTACATAATGCTGAATCCAGATATTCTATTATCAAAATAATTTCTTATCAATTGTTCTAGTAAATTCGGCTGAGAGCGTCGTCATCGAAAACAAACCATTTTAATTCAATTTCCTTTTTGAAGTCCTAGTCGGTTAAAAAGAGCCTGTTTTTCTCCAGCACGCGTTGTGACTACTTGTTGACTATGTTTTCACAATATCTACCTAAGTACCTACATTAATTGACGATGCACCTTGAATAAGAACTATACCACGATAGGTAAAAATAATGAAAAATGAAGGAATGACAGATAAATTAATTATGTGATAGATGCATGGTGCTCACATATTTACAAACATTGTAAAATTATACGATATTCCTAACATTTTAACAAGTAATACTAATCATAAGTCATGTGTGAGTTCACCTCGTTTTCCAATGAAAGTTCTAAGTAAGAAGCCTAAAAACATCACACGATGGTGACGAACCTCACAGAACAAAATAAAAATAATCGAAATAAAGATGACACAACCGCTATGTCTATAAAAACAACTCTCACAGGAAATTACTACCCATACCATTTATCATTATCAATGAAGTTATCAAAAAGATAAGTAACATTTATCATCATTTTATGAAATAACAAACATGAATCCGTGATAAGTGAGTGTATGACATCTTTGTTATGAATTAAAACAAACAATGAATCGGCCTTTCCAAAAAATAGGTATTTAATTAATTAATGTTTATCAAAGGTTCTGCTTACGTACCTACCTACTTACATATTTCATTATTTATGCAAGGTGGGTATGACGATATGACATTATTTCAAACTGCGTATTAAATCTGATGACGTTCCCAGTCTGCATACGAAAATTCAATCAAATATAGGTAATGTTTTTTTTTGTGCGACCAATAGGTACTTTCTGACTAACGGAGATCTTGTATAAAAAAAGTTGATATTTACTTTAACTTAGCTATACTTAGCTCTGTCCAGTACAGTTGTACTCGTGCGTGATGCTATGTAAGTATATCCTATTTTTGCAAATACGCAAACAATTTATTTTTAAGAAACCGGGTTAATAAGCTTAAATTATGTCGAGGTAAAAACCCATGAGTCAATCGATAAAGATTATATTTTAATCAACGTAGAATCACAAAATCATTCTTATTCAGGCAAAATAAAAAAAATATCCTTTGCAGTAAAATAAAAACGTAAAACGAGAGATGCAAAGCCCCAAGCTTGTCTGGCTCAACATTCCATCTCCCGTTTTTTATCAAAATAACTGTCGGGACCCGGGACCGAGCTCCCACGCGAAGTACATCCTTCTCTTTCACTCTTACGTGTTGGAAAGAGAAGAACACAACAAAAACAAAACATATCAGCTGGTAACCCACATCCTGGCAGGTTTTACAGCTGTTGTCGTGTTTATATACAAATGGAACCAGTTTAACTTGAATGTTGAGGGTGGCGCTCGAAAATGACAGCAGTCTAGGGAAATTCAGTACATTTATTTTAGTACCTTATTTTGCCGCAGTCCAAGATATTCTGGGCACTTAAAAGATGCGTTCTAAAAAAGGTAAAATCAGCTGGCTTTCCTGTAATTTACGGCAGCCGTATTTGGTAAAATGTAGACGTAAGCTATGCCTAGTGGTGGAATTTAATTAAGTGCATTGGGATTTAATACTAATTTGGATTATGGAATCGGCTGTAGGTAGGTACATGACAATAATAATTTTGGGCGTCCAAGTAAAAAGGGTCCAGTAGTAGGATAGTCGTAAGAATTGAAAAAATATTCAAAAACAGGGACATATTTTTTTAAACAGTCATTTTTGAAGTTGAAATTCTGAAAAATCTTCTAGTCATTTACTTTATGAAATTGTAGATAATTGAGCATTTATTAATAATCAATTAAAATAGAGAACTGCAATTTTTTCACCCAAATTTACAAAACTTCATATGTATATCTCGGAAACTAAATGCCGAGAACTGGACCCTTTTTGCTTGGACGCCCAATGGTCAACAAAGAACCATCCATTGTATTTGCCGACCCATGTTCTAATTATTAACCCCTATAGCCTATTGTTACACTACAGGGGAACCCGTTCTTTCACACAGCCTTTGGAGGGTTTAAATTAAAAGTTTCGCCAGCGCCATGTGGGGAAAAAATAATGAGTAAGTAGAACTTTACTAAAAATAAATAAGTGCCTACCCACTGACTTAGTGAGGGACTCACCCCCTGTGACAAGGGGCCGAGTGGGGCAATAATTAATGGGGCAAAAACTACGGGTGCAATTAAATAGACCCGACGGAAAGAAGTTTTAAAAATACAAGCACTTTACAAACTTTATTTCGTCACCATTGCTCATAAAACGGTGAAGGAATACATGAGGAAACCGGCAGCGGCATCTTCCAGAACCAAAAATTCGAAGACTTGTGACACTAGGCCCGTGTGTTGGATTACGGGAGGTGGCCTGTGTCCGTGTACCAGTATTGGGAATATTATATGCTGATTATACTATAACAGCCTCTGCAAGACAAAGTAATGAGTAGATACTTTTGACGTTCAAAAGTGCCTTACATTACAAGTGCTTTGAAATAAATTATTTGACTATTGATTAACCACTCAAGGTCACTGGCATATATCTGCGTCTTAAATGTTTGATTTATTCATCTTTGTTAACAACGGTGATTGAAATTACATTCTCAAGCCCCTAATCCGCGTTGCAGGTCATTGCAGTTTGCAATTTAAAACAAAGATATCGAGGAACGATATAATAAATAACATAATATCACGCCTGTAATCCCCGAAAGATTAGGCAGAAGTACACATGGTTCACACACATTTCGCCAGATAAGTTTAAGTCCCATGTAATAGGTGGAGAGCCTATTGCCATCAACCGGGCACTAATCCAGACTCCAGGCTGCTACTGAGATATACCTGCACCCTAATTACGTAATACACGATCAATTGGAATTTGGATCGTTTTGACACAAATTGCTACTCCATTGATTTCTAAGTTCGAAAAAAAAAATCCGCCTCACAACGTAATTAAAACGCAATGAATGTTGTTGAACTGTCAAAATTAAACGATTTTCATTTGGCGTATTTACGTTGTCGAAGTTGTCGAACAGACGAATTTTTCAAACATAAGAAGATATATTATAGCGATTTCCTTCAAAATCTTTCAGATTGTGAAAGTATGTATGAAACACAATTAACTCCGGTTCTCCAACAAGGAATATTAGAATACTTCGATTTGAAATGTTAATTAGTTCATCAACATCAATAAATTCACATAGCCCATACTACCTCAGCTTAAATTCACTTTTTATCTCGCTCGTACCATACTGCTCGCGGACTGAGTGAGAGCGAGATGGCAATCCGTCTCGCTTAGTCCGCGAGCACTGCCCTACTGGGCACTCCAAGGCGCCAGTAGTTTAGGTAATTGCTTTTTACGGTGAAAATAATGGTAATTAAAAAAAAAACATAAGACCTGCTATAAAGTTCAGTTATCATGCAAAGTTTCATGATCTAATTTGAAGTATTTTCTGAATACCAGCGGTTTATTGTTCGGTTTGGAGGTAATTTTGGTTTTTTTTTTTTCATCGAGAAAATTTTATGGAATCGTGTTTTCGATAAACATAGTACTTAACATTAATCCTCATCAAAATTAATGCTGCAGTATTTTCGGCAAAACGGAGGATCATGCTAAGCCATTTGAGGTAGTATAGGCTCTTAATTAACCGACTTCAAAAAGGAGTAGGTTCTCAATTCGACTGTATGTTTTTTTTTTTTTGATGTTTGTTACGCTATTAATCCGCCAATTATGAAATGACTGATGATTATTTTTTTGTTTGGTAGGTCTTAAGTACTTCAGAGGTGGTCCCGTATAAATTTTATTAACTTTGCTTGGGTAGTTTTTGAGTTAGCTTCAATAATTGGTATTTTTCCCACTTAGTCTATACCTATGGATGATGTTATAGTTCCTGTCATACTTATGTTATAAGTTGATGTGTGTTATTGTGGTATTCTAATTTGTGTGAGGTAGGTACCACAACTAAAAAGTGAAAAATAAAATATTATTACAAAAAAAATGAATATTTTTTTTTTTCGTAAAAAGTTTTTATTTAGCCAATACAGCTCGAAAATAGCTTATTTAATACAAACAAAAGACTAAGCAACAAAAATAGGTCGAATTCATTGGCGTCAATAACATAATAAAAATAAAACTATTCCCAGTGCTCCTTGAACGGTGGCGAAAAATGGAACTAACTTTAAAATGTACTGGATTTGATATTTGTTCAAAGACAGTGGCGCCATCTTGAGCTGTCAAGATATATTGGACAGCCTGAACATGAAACGTTCGTTTGGACAAAGTTATACAGTTTCTGATATTTAGGTCAAATGGTTTATTTCGTGACCTGGCTTGACCCTATACTGCATAAACAGTAGCCACATAATATTTTGATAAGTAATCATTTTATAACCTATTCGAACTGTAGCGTATGCTGTGTGGTCTGTTGTCAGGCAACATTCATTGCGTTTGGACGCTGGATAGCAACTAACTGTGCTTTTGCACCGGCAAAACATCGCAACAAATCATGTTGAAATCTCTAATTCCTGTCAAATATTGTATGGAACTTGGACAGAAACTAAAGATTTCAATATGTTTTGTTGTGAATGTTTCGCCAGTGCAAACGCACAGTAAGCAGAATTGGGAAACTAGCTTAGCATTGTCGTCAAGCACAAATCAGTAACAGATAGCCTAACTGTGCGTTTGCACTGGCGAAACCAGGCGAAACATCACAACAAAACATGTTGAATCTCTAGTTCCTGTCAAATATTGTATGGAACTTTGACAGACACTAAAGATTTCAACATGTTTTGTCGTGAATGTTTCGCCAGTGCAAACGCACAGTAAGATCCAATGTATGAACGACCTACACCCATAAACGTTTTTTTTTAAAAATTTAATTGCACTTATTCGTTTATCGAATAATATTTATTAACAATCAAAAGTATGAAGATACGTAAGTATCTCTATGTAGTCTGTGGTATGAAGCCGCTATAATATGAAGAATATAAAAACGTTGGGTTGTCTATTTTTTTCCTGGCGTAACTATGGGTTGGCAGGTTTATACAGGTTAATCGAACAGTTATAAATGTTGTTTGTTACGCTTTCACGATAAAACGGCTGATAGGATTTGGATGAAATTTGGCACAGTGGTAGACTATGACCTGGAATAGGACATAGGATACTTTTTATCCCGATATTCCCACGGGTACACCTCTGCCTAACCCTTCAACGAATACAGGCGTGATTATAAGTTATATTAGTGATATTAGTGATTATAGTTAGTTAGTTGTTAGTTAGTTGCTGGGCCCCACGGTTTCACCCGCATAAGTCTCGATCCCGTGGGAATATCTGGATAAAAGGTATCCTAAGTCCTTTTCCAGTTTATGTCAATACTTTTCATCTATTTAACGTATGGCAGGTCGTTCCTCTAGGGATCCTCTACTAAGAATATTTGTCCAATCCTCGCGTACCTTGTACCGTACCTACCTACTCTTCGAGAATAAGAATATGAATAATTTATTTAGAGAAAATACAGATGTTACCAATTAATTGTAAAAGTTGGTGGTTTAGTACAGTCCATATTTGGCCTGTATATGGCATGCAAAGGAGAATGACCAAAAATGTATGAAGCTTGGTCCAAATGTCCACCACTAACGAGACCTATGTAATAAAATAGTCTACTAAATACTGAGTCATTATAACCAGACCGTAACCAAAATTATGCTGTCTGTAAAAAGTTATGACTGAGTGAAAAGTCATGTTTTTTTACCTATTTATGCGAAACATATCGTTAATACCATTCTGTCCATATCACATTTTGAACTAATCTACTCAAACTCAAACTTAAAGCATTTATTTCAATTAAACCCTTTACAGGCACTTTTGAACTGTCAAAGAGTCAGTCAATTAGTCAGAAAGTTGAAGCTAGTTGCCCATTCCAAAACGTAGATCTCTATGTAGAAGAACGGGCCAAGAAACTCCAAGGACACTCTTTTAAATATAGAAATTACAAAATCCTGGGTAAATTGCTCTTGTTGATTCTATATGTGAGACGATGTAAAAAAAAATATAAAAATCATAAATGATTTAAAATATAAGATTAAAAATAAGCCCTGGCAGATACGCATGTTATGTCCTGCCGCTTGGTGACCCATGCTACGTTCTCGCTGAAATAGACTTTGTTTAAAGGCCCGGCAGAAAGAAAACACAAGAATGCTACATCATATTTTTATTCGTGAATTACAGTGTAACATAAACATAAAACATACCTAGTCATGCTATAAATATTGTCACAAAGATTTATTTTTATTGCAAATAGTATTTATTACTTTTACAGTGTGTTAGTTTAATACATTAATATAAAACAATTTAAAATATAAAAAGCTTATTCGAAGTGGTCTCCATTGGCTGTAATACAGTCCTTTAAACGTTGAGGCCAGATAGATTATAATATGTGTTGCGATCGACGGGAAGTAATGAATTAACGGAAATATTAAAAAGATATAAGTATATATGAAAAATCATGTATATATGTACTAACCTGTCGAGGTGCCAGAAGCCCTTGAATATGCTCAGCAGTTCCCGGGTGGTTATCCAGAAACTGTTTAAGTAACTGATAATTCCTTCTTCGTAACAATGAATGATTGCAACAAACACAGTTTCTTCTTTCTACTTGCATTATCACAAAAAATCAACCAGCAAAAACAGAAAGCGAAAGGGATAAAAAATAGTGACATCTCCAACTTGTGCGGGGTTCATTAGAGGCGCAAAAAGAGTAGCTACTTGTTCACAGTTAAAATTGATTTAAATAAATAGTGAAGTAAAACAAAATTAAACTATTATTATTTTTCATATAGTCGTAACTTTTTACTGACAGCTTATTATTTTTTTGTCTCATACTGAAAGTTACTCTCCGTTTAGTGGACTATAAGTGAACATAAGTCTCGTTAGTGGTGGATATTTGGACCACTTTTGTTCATTCTCCTTTGTTTAAATTAATTAGGTACCTACCTACTTATTTTAACAAGATATAGGTACTTACAGAAGTTTTTTTTTTTTTTTTTTTGTTATTGAGATTCACACAAAAACAAAAAGAGTTTGGCTACAGCATCTTCCAGAAGGTCTTGTAAACCGTTCCGTTCCGTTTCTTTATCTTCCGTCCGTTATAATAATAATTATGTTCTAAATTATCTGTCCAGTCCAATCAACTAAGTACCTATGTTCTAGCCTACTTGCATAGTCAAAACTTTTACAGTGACAATGTGTGAAAATAACCATTAGGTGGAGCCCTGAGACAGCTAGACAGCGCCGCTGGCGCGGTGTCGCGGCAGGCCCCGTAGAAGATAGCGGGACTAGCTTGACAAAACAAGCGACCGGTGGTCCACATTAGCACTGGATCGCAAGCTCTGGGGCCCAAGTCTGCTATTTTTATAAATTCGTCATTCCAACACGATCCCATTGTCATTTTGCTAAAATTTCGTAATCTGCTAAATTCATAATGGTCGATCATTGTATTCCACAAACACGATACTCGTAACGAATTAAAAGGAATGACTGCACAATGACGTTCTCATGGTAGGTCACTGATCAAAGGAACTGTCAAAATTTTAGCAGATTACCGCCTAAGTCAGTCATTCAATAATCAATATGTACGAGATTACCATTAGATGCCATTTCATTCAATGGAGTATCAGTGGCTGACCATTGGAAAGACGCCAATATGTTAGTAGATTACCAAACTTGTCAAAATCAACAATTATGAAATCAATGATAGACCATTCTGACACTAATGTAATAGCAGACTTGAGGCCCTAGAAGTCATGGGGAAAGGCCTTTTCCCATAAGTGGGTAACAGAGAGAGACAATGTGTAAAAAATACAGTCGTTACTTACAAACCTGTAGTTAGTCAATAAATAAATACAATTAACAAAAGGTCGAGCAAGAATACGGTAAATAGACCGTTGAATTAAAACACCTGTTTTTTTATTGTCATCGGGCTTTCAAAAGGACGAACAGAGCGTTGCTGTTTGCACTATGCAGCGGGAGAAAAAAAAAAAAAAAAAAAACTGGCTGACAAGACAATGTCTGTGCCCGGGGCGCGTTTACGTTGATAGAATGGTATTGGTAGAGTAAATAGCCTAGTCGAGTACTGGAACAGCAATGCTGGACTTATTAAAATAAAGCCTTGAAAGACTTCGTATTGAGAGTAGTCTTGGTCTGTAGAAAACAAAGCTGATATTAATAGTTAAATTTGATATTTCAAATTCGTTGTATGCTTGTTTGTCAGAGGTGAGTCAGGGTGGTCAGAGGGTTAGCATAGGAACATTTTTTTGTACAGAAAGGTTTGTCTTTACCGAGAGGTCAGCCGTCCCGTCAGTGATGCAGACAACGAAAAACCTACGCAATACTCGTGTCGATGCCTGCGGTCACGTATAACAACGACGTATCAAGACGAAACTTTGCAATACTTGCAAAATTACTGAGGCATCGCTAACCAATGTTATAGCGAGCCCATTTCCCTGAACTTTCTCTTTAGTACCTTGCAGGAGAGCGTAAACGAGCTACGAATAGCTTGTGTACTTACCTAGGTAGGTATTAGTTACTAAAATAGATTGTTTAAATTTTTCGACGAAAAAGGAACTTTTTCGCTACTGAGCAGGTACAGTGAGTACCTTGTACAGTTCTACTGTATTGTTACGTATTATTATGTATGTAGGTTGTTATGAAACTACGTAAATATAGCTGTATAGGTACTAAATTATATTATTATTAGCTCTGATAACAAGGAGACAGTATTGAAATGAAAACAAACAAGTCCTTATCTACCAATGAGCTAAATGCGAAATAACTCAAATAACACAAGTAGGTACACAACGGCCATTTGCAATAACGCGGAGAAATTAAAAATCAGGGGGAAATTACGGGAGTCTTTGTATGAGCGTACTTCCAAACATGGTCGGGCTATACCCTCAACCTCCTTGTTTTCATCGTCATATTTTTTTTTTCAACGTTGCTAGCAGATTGGTACTAAGCGGCAAATAAAACTGACCATTCACGTACAACGGATGCGATTTTTTTTTCCAGATTGTTCCAGAAATCGCATTTTCGTCCAGTGGATAAAGAAGTAAGCAAAATTATTTTGTGTTATTACCAAATAAAAATAAGACAGTTTGAAAAAAAAAACATTGTAGTTAATTACTTTTATTCAGTTTTTTATATTAATTTTGAGTAGAATAGACAATATATTTAAATACATCCAATGATCGTACTGTACAAAATTGTGAGTGAATTGCGTTAACTACAAGGTTATTGATAAAAGTAAAACACTAAAAACCTGATAAGGGGTCATTGTAAAAATATCTGGATTTCCTGTTCCATTTTGACGAGTTATGCAAACATAAATGTAGAGAACAGCAGTTTTTTTGAGATTTCAGTTTTGGTCCTCTAGTAAAAGTTGTGCATTATGATTTGATGAGTACAAGAGGTTCTATTCTATTTTTATTAGATGGCAAGCAAAGCCGATTTCAACTATTCTGCCAATGTCTAAAGTGCATTGGAAAAGCAAGTGAGCATGATTAAACAAAAAAAAAAAAAAAAAAAATTAAAAGAAAAAACAACAACTTAACCCTTTACCAGGCCTAGGACAAATCCTGCAGTGATAATGTTTTTTTCGTAGATTTAGATGAGTGATAACGTTTGGTATGAGATTTTATGAATTATATTTAGAAAATAAGCTGAAAACCTGAAAAAAACCATGTGGGAAAACATAATCCCATTGCCTGTCTTGAATTTTGGGACATAGTCTAGATATGGGTCATCTTCATCTTCTTCTTCTGAAGAAAATATTTTATTTAGTAAATCTTCTAGTTGACGATCGTTTATTACCTGAATAACAAAAAATACACTAAAGTAGACTGACAAAAAAATAATGACGACAAAAGTATACCATACCACTACCCACATTTTATATTTCAATAAATCCTAAATAAAACCTGCGGCAAAAACCTAGTATAAAATAAAGATTTCAATTCACCGGGCAATGGACATAATAACTCCCGCAATAATTAGGCAATCACAGGCTTAGGTCATATGGTTCCCCACATGTTTTATTTCGTTATATCATAATAGTTTAGAAGTTTTTACATATAATTTATGTACACATCACTAGAAAAACTCAAATGCCGATTTGCCATAGCGAATAAAAATACGGTGCACTTGTCACAAAAACGTTGGTATACCGGCCGACCACAGATGAAATGGCTCTAAAAGTGACATTTACGTTCCGTTCTACTTTTTTTTTGTGTTACTATAGGTAATATCTCTATGTTGACTTTTTTGACAGATTGTGGGAGATTCTTTACCAGAACTCGGTAAAAGCTCCTAAAAATCAATGTGGGAAATGCTCAACCCATAGCCTGGTTAAGGGTTAAGACAAGTAAAATTTTTCGATTTTTACTGTTCAACACAATGTAGATTTTGTTGGTTAGTACGGAACTGAAACAAACAAAATATGTATAAATGAATATTTTAATGGTTAGATAGTTAGAACATAGTTTATCATTATCACACAGACATAATCATTTATAATTTAATGTTATTGTGACGGATGAAAGCGCCTCGAACAGTTCAGGAGGAGAATGTTAGCAAAGAGGAAAAGTTAGTCGGGAGTTGGTCGGGAGGGGCCCTTAACAGGTGGTTAGTGTTTTACTAATAACCCTGTATATTAAATTTCCAGTCTATATCTTCAAGTGTCTTCATCAGATATTTACTTGTGACTAAGAAATACCTGCACTTTTGAATAAAATGTTGAAATCTCTTACACAACGGCAAAGTCTGACGAGCTGAAAACCTCGTTTTTTATGTTAGGTTTATAGAAACACCTAAAGCTAGTCACGTTATGAGACTGTTCTAGTTAGTAACTACAAAATAAATCTAATCCGTCCATCACTTTTAGTTTATTTCCTAAGAAAAATCTGTCAAAGTTAGTTGCGTATTAAGCCAAAGTACCTAAGCACAGCAATGTCACTTTCAAACAAAAAGTAGGTAATTAGCAATCTACCTCTTTTTCCATTTATTATCTTTTATTATGGTGGAAGGATAACGATTTTTTCTCCTTTTTATTATCATAAAAGGAAAAAGAGGTAGATAGGTAACATTCCCAACATTCGATCTTCAAAAACGGCACTAAGTATATCATACGATTAGATGGACACGTGGAACGAATGTCGTAATTATCGGGAGCGGAAAAGAGACGGAGACATACGTAACTAGGCTAATTGGCCAAGTTTTGACGTGCTACTTGCGGAACGTGTATAACCTATCTACCTCTTTGTACTTATAATATCATTGGAGTAATAAATCCCTTTTCGGTTAATGACTGAATGATTATTGTCTCAAGTAGCCATTTTCTGACTCACGTAGGCACTGCAATCCCTGCAGGAATCCATTATTTTTTCAATACATTCGTAATTTTATCACGCACTTAAGTACCACTTTGATAATGACTATAGATAATAGATAAAGGAACGGAATTTCCCATACTCAAACCAATACTGCAATAAACGTTTAATTACCTGGGAGAAGATATCTAAATCTTATTAAATATTTGCTTTGTTTTCTTTTTTTACAGCAGGCAGATTACGATAACTTATGGTATTATAAATAAAAAGAGGAATAAAATCGTAATAAAAAAGTTAAGTAAATAAAATCCTGTAAAAAATGCATATACCATGAGCATTGACATTTTCAAAGTTGAAAAAAGTGTACGTATTTTGACTTTTTGAGTTGAGTTGTGATGTTTCAGCTATGCAGCAGTTGTTGCTGAATAGTTATAAAAAGTTTAGTCAAATTTTATGCGGTCTTTATTCATTCTAAAAGCTTTTTATCCTGAGTTCCGCATTGATAATTTGAAGATAATACTTTTATCCTTTGCTACGACAATCGCATCAATAACAAAAAGTTGCGCCACGAATGGCACGCTTTATATCCCCTCTGCGCAACCGGAGTCGCGCAGCCGCCATTGCCGTATAAATACCGCGAGCGCCACCGACGTCACGTAGTCGAAATCGAGAGGTGAAGGTGCGAATAATGGAGAGGTGGCGTCCATATTTTATTCCCATATTAATCGATCATCATCATAGGAGCTAGCAGCGCGACCGCCGACGTATCAAGTCGTGAAAGTTTAGCAGTTAAGTGTTTCGACGTGTCATCCAAGAAGATCGACAGCGGTTCGAGGCCGACCCTGGCGGATCGCGGCGATCGAGCGAAGCCACATACACACAAAATCTTGCGTGCGAGCGGCGACCATCTTGTGAAACATCGAAGTCGCGGCTGGCTTAGAGGACGCGAGCAACGCAGCGGAGCACCCCCCGACTGAAACAACGCAGTGCCCGTTGTCATATTGTACAAGTGTCCGTGAAAACGGTAACAGTGAAGGAGCCGGAGTATCAACAACAACCCGACGAAGAAGACCCGGGGGCCCGCGACATGAACCGGCCCAGTCCCCCCACGGCCGTGGGCGCTCAGCAGGCCCGCGGCCGGCGCCGCTCCGCGCTGAGGCGCGAGCGACGCGACGAGCGCTCTGAGCGCTGCGAGAGGTACGCGGCCAGCAAGTGGGGCGCAGCCCCGGCCGCGTGCGCTTTACCGCCGCCGCCTACGCACTGGCGGCGTGAGGGCCGCTGCCGCCCGGAGCCCGACCGCGCGCTGCCGCTCAAGCTGCTCCTAAACGTGACGGCGTAGAGCGCCGCCCGCCATACGGACTCTAAGCTAGTGATAAGTGGCGCGGGCGCGGCGCGGCGGCTCGCCGTCGGGCCGCGTCCGCCGCTCAGTGCTAAGTTTTTTATTTCGAGGCGCGAGACACGGCCGTCCGCGACCCAGTGCCGCGCGCGGCCGCGTCCGCCGCCGACCAAATTCCGGCGTTAGGTATTATTTTGTGAAAATTTTAGTAGGTAAGTGCAGCCGCGGCTCCGTGGGCGCTGCCGCCGCCGTCCTGGCCCTAAACAAGAGAAAAACACAAAAAAATTAATAGGGCGTCGGCGGAGCGCCCCGGGGCTTGGGGTAGCCGGCGCGGCCTGCGCGCGCGCTCGGCGGGGGCCTCTTTATGTTGTCGGGCGCTCCGCCGGCTCGAGGCGCGCGCGCTGCGGCGCCGCTAGTCGTGTCGTTAATTTATCTTGAGAGCGATGTGTATTTTATTTGTGCGCGCCGGGCCCGCCCCGGCGGGAAGGACCTGCCGTCCAAAGCTTTAAACGTACGTATGTGAGGCCCGGCCCGGCGCACCCTAGTTGTAGATTTTAAAATTTAACAATACGGTAAATGTGAAAGCCGACTGTTGAAGATTGGGAGTCTATTATATATGTTTGTACAGTTTAGTATATTGATCTCAGCTGCGGGCACCTGCGGCCAGAACGTCTAGGAGCTTTCTGTGATGTACAAAAAAAAAAAAACGAGTATATTTGGAATTTTACAAGTTTTTTATAATTAATTTGTAATGTAATACTTTAAGTGAAGATTGAGCGTGGGCGGTGGCCGCTCTACGCAAGATTGTCCGCAGCATCCTGTCCCACCTTGTCCCATCCCTCATTCCTGTCCTGTCCCAGGGCTCTTCGGAGCCCGCCATATGGTTCAATGTTTCTGTCAGAGGTCAAAAACGTGCTCTTCACTCTTCACGAGTGGAGCAAACCTTTACTTTTTAGCTCAAAACATAAAGCCAGAAGAATGCGACATCACGCAAGGGTGCAGAAACAATGATCAGAATGGATTTCTCAAAATGTGACAAAAAGGACTCAATGTTTGCCAGGATGAAAACGAAAAATAATGTAAATGGAAAGATGGAAGAAAACAAGAGAAGCTGGAAATGGTGAGTGTAAACATGTTTCTAACACCCTTTTATTATTCAGCACATGATCAGGATCTCTTATCAACAAACATTGTTTTTATTCTTCATTGAAGCATGATTCAAAATATAAGCATCGGATACCAACTACTTTCTTCCTGTGACTTCACCCACGTGAAATTTCTTGTTACCTCCAACTCACCACGTTGCATCGCATCGCCCGCCTGTACTTTTACTTTGTTTATGCTTAGTGTTCTTTCTGACTGTTTCCATTTTGCTCGGCTCCTGAGGGTAGTAGGGTGATTTTAAATAGCCTATAATCTTCCTCAAGAATTGGGCTATAAATGCAAAAAGAACTTTTCAAATCCGACTGGTAGATCCATATAGTGCTCAAACAAAAAAAAAAAAAACAGCATTATTTTTTTTATGAACTGTTGCCAGAGAAACTGCATGTAAAAAAATGACATGACGAGGCATGGCATGGTGAGGCAGAGGTGCACCTGTGTAGTAAACCCACATTTAGCCCGTTATGTTAGTCCCATGTGATAGGGGCCAACCCTATTGTCATCAACCGGGCACAATGCTACTGAGAAACTCCTGGTTGGTGGTGGAAAAACTCAACAACACTTTGCCTGACCTGGTAATCGAACCCCAGGACCTCATGCTCAGTTGTAGCGCTTGCAACCATTAGACCAATCGGGGTAGTACTAAAACATGTTTTGTTTACATTTTGTCTTAAGCTAAACAAATTCAGCTGATCTACTTGTCAATGACCGATGACAGAAACAAAACAGCTGTATTTGTTATTTGAAAATTTACCAATACAGGCAGGCAAAGGTTGCTATCCATACAGCCTACCAAAACAGCTGTTTGAAAGTTTCGAGATTGACATTTAAAAATAAGTTATCCCATTCAAATGGCAGGTACAGAACTACAGCGCCATGGAATGCGTAAATCCATTCACAATATTTATAAAGTTATGAATGGGGCAAATGTGTGTATGTTTATATGAATGGGTTTGTTATGTCTAGGACTACATACTTAGCTAGCCGTTTTGATATCATAATAAAGTTAATAATAGCAGTTGTAACGTAATATTGTAAGCACACCCTTACATACCAAACTATTACATAATCAATAGGTATTATGCCAATATTACGTTACGTAAAAAATTCACCACACTGATAATGTCCAGCATATTTACACGCGGCAAAACTGGGAACTACATACAAAATGTACTGAAATTGACAGTATATTCTACCGTAGCGCCATTATGGTCTGACGTAATATCATGGACACACTTTATCGACTGGGTTATTGTTTACTAACATAACTCGACCTACATTCTTTCAATTTAATGAATGTGAGACATGAAGTTGAAATAAATATTAATTTAATATACATAACTGTCATGCGGGCTATATTTTATTGTCAGAAGGATAAGCAGTAAACTCATTCGCTAAATAAAATAAAAAATACTTCGTTTAACAGAGCAAAGACGGTAGACTATCATGCATGTTTTATGAGGAATTAAACGGGTCTGGCCAATATTGTCTGGACTTCAATAGAGACTGATCCCTTTTTTTTTTTTGGGCGGGAATTCTTCAAATGACCTCTCTCTGGATGGAGCGGGAGGGCGTGGTGTCAGACTCTTACTGACTAAAACCCACCCGTGTTCCTTCTGTTGCCTGTGCAATGCCAGGGGGCCACGGTATCCCTTTCGGACTTTCCTGCGTTTTGGGGATAGTCCGTTTTTTTTTTGTGTACGTGATTCCTATATCCTACCAATATTATAAGGTACCTACTAGGTAGAAAGGGAATCAAAAGAGTGAAATAAAATTAAAACAAAACAAAATATTACTCAAGAAAATATTTTAATTCACACGAATATTTCTTGTTTTTTTCTCAACAACAAAATATAACAATAGCTGCCTGAGAATTAGGACGCGCTTCATATTTCAATAGTAACGAAAAAAAACATTTGGACTTACTTTAAATTTTATCTGAACCTATCCACTTTCATAAATACTTTTTTGACACAACACCTACTACCACCACTGTGTGTATCTGCATCACCCAAAGGTTGACTGGTAAAAAATGCCGTCTATACATTTTTGTGCTTGAAGAATTCAATAAATAAATAAACACAACATCACGCCAGTATTCCCCGAAGGGCGAGGCAGAGCTGTACCTATAGTACACCCATATTTCTTCAGTTATGTTATGGATGGGGCGAGGCTATTGCCATCTACCGGGCACAGACCGACTAGGGCATACTTTGAGCTATTTATTCCCTAACAATTTAAACAAATTCCTGTCGGTTGATTCTGTCATAATCTCATCGTGAACACACACACTTCATCTTAGTTTCTACAGAATAAAACAGTTGATCACTGCATTGCGAACGAAATCCTAATTTAGTTTAGTGCAACAGACAAGCTAACAACATTTAACGTGGGATTACTATCTTTTGTCTCGAGACGTATTACTACTGAAATATAAAATAAAAATACATAAAAGGTTGAAAGGTATTGTAATAATTATATACACAAATTCTCATCTCTCGTCACCAACGCGCCGTAGTGCTTTACTATAAAATATAGATGGCGCTAATACCAGTTTTAAGTTTTCACTTCTGTCGGCAGTCAATACGATTGCCAATTTTTGATGTGTAATATCTTTCTTCCCGCTTTCCCGCCATCTGTGGGAGTGATTTCGAAGCCGGGGAAGCGCGCGCTATTTAATTTGACCAATGAGCGCGCGCGGTGCTAGAGTTGTTTATGAGTTATGAGATATTGATGATAATAATGTCAGCCAAGATGTCAGACGTTACACATCATGTTGTTATTACTGTAAGGCCCGCAATTTTTGTCGTTTTTTTTGTTTTCCAAACAACTGAAATAAAATCCGTACTAGGAATTAGATATTCTCACAATGTAGGCAAGTATTCTACTAACGACAGCACAAGCAGTTGCGAAATACACAATTACCAAATCGCTGTAGGTATTTTGTAACTTCAGTTGATATGCAACGACTCAACAGACGGCGAGCACATACATAAATTTACGAGATAGTTGTTACCATACCAGTATTTGACCTTAGTAGTTTTCGTTGGTACATAACGTTACGACTGTCCCCGAAGGGCGGCAGAGGCACAGATTAAGAGCGTACCGGCCGACCGATTTGCCTTTGTCTCTGTATTTTTCTTTATGTGTAAAGAGTAAAGAAAATAACCACACTTTTGTATTTTTTCTATGCATTTCGTTGTTTCTTTCATCATAAAAAAATTATCGCGCATAAAAAAAAGCTTTAGTCATCTACGAACTTTATTTTAGTAAATTAATCCTATTAAATAAAAAACCGGCCAAGAGCGTGTCACGCCACGCTCAGTGTAGGGTTCCGTAGTTTCCCGTCCGTCACAATAAGTGTTCCTGCTTGCATATACGATTATACTACAAACTTAGTCCAGAAATTATTATGTACAACTTTTTGTAATTTTTGTACAAAAACTGTTGTTTCCATCAAGTTCAAATTAATTTTCCTAGAAAGTCCTTATAAAGTTCTACTTTTCAGATTTTTTTCATATTTTCTAAACTTATGGTTCAAAAGTTAGAGGGGGGGACACACATTGTTTTTTTTACTTTTGGAGCGATTATTTCCGAAATTATTGACATTATCAAAAAATGATTTTAGAAAACCCCTATTCATTTTTAAATACATTTCCAACAATATATCACACGTTACGGTTGAAATTAAAAAAAAATCACTTCCCACTTTACATATAGGCCCCCCTATATGTAAAGTGGGAAGTGATTTTTACCCACTTTACTTAAAGGGGGCTACCCTTATAAAACATTTTTTTTCCAATTTTTATTTTACCACTTTGTCGGCGTGATTGATATACATATTGGTACCAAATTGGGGCTACCCTTATAAAATATTTTTTTTCCAATTTTTATTTTACCACTTTGTCGGCGTGATTGATATACATACTGGTACCAAATTTCAGCTTTCTAGTGCTAACGGTCACAGAGATTAAGCGGAGACGGACGGACGGACAGACAGACATGGCGAAACTATAAGGGTTCCTAGTTGACTACGGAACCCTAAAAAGTAGTAAAATAGAGGAAAAAATTACTCGATAAGAGGTAACTTTGCGTATTTATTCTATAGAGGCAACTTTATAAAATCGTGTTTCCATCGCGCATAATGTGTAGTATATATCCCCAATTACCAATATATTTCCCTAAATTTTAATTTAATTGTTTACTTTTTCAACCAAGCTTAATAAAAAACATGTTTGTTTGTAAAACAAAAAGCTCGGTGCCCTTTTAATACAGATGAGATACTCCGTAAAATCATTTAAATAAAAAGCGACTTGTTACGACTCATTAAAGTGCAATTTTGGTCGCACAGCGCTAATTACCTAGAAGTTCCCTCTCTTTCTATCGCGTAACTCTTAGATCTTCTGACTACGTTACACTCACTGAATTGGCCCGACAAGACGGGCCCGCCGCGTCCTTGTAGCTTCATACCTAAACTGCGGTGTCCCATCTGTATTTATCTATGGCAGAGGTGTACCATCAAAGAAGTGCATGTCAATACACCGTAAGGACTATTTCTGCTTGCAGCGCTCGGCCGCTATAGAACCGGGGCGGTAACAGATGTGGTCATCGTGTTCACGGGATTTTGTTTTCAAACTGCTTAGATATGAATTTCCTCGATAGTACTTATATAGTAAACCTACATTTCGCCAGTTATATTTAAGTCCTATGTAATAAGGGGCGAGCCTATTGCCATCAACCGGACACAAATCGACTTTCGTTCGTAATAATAAAGCTGAGAGGTTTTGTTGGTTTGAACGCGCTGATCTCTGGAAATACCCGTCGGATTTGAGAAAAATCTTTTGCATTCGATAGCCCAATTCTTTAGGAAGGCTATACGCTATTTGACATCACGCTAGGCCTCTTAGGGGTCGATCAAAAAGAAAAAAAGTCTGAAAGAACGCTAAGCGAAAACGAATGGGTTGAATTTTGACAGTTCACGCAAGTTCTTTACGTTATATACGTAGTTGAACAGACGAAGTTTTCAAACCCATGAAGCAATGGATTAGGCAATATCCTTCAAAGCCCTCGAATTGTGATTGAAAGTCTGTTAAATACGCGATTAGGGCGCTGGTTTGCGCTCGGTTATTTTTGCAATAATATCGATCCCTTTTCACCCCTTTACTTAGTTTTATTGTTACCCGCACCCCTTGATTGAGGGACTCGTGCATGTGTCGCCATTTTATTATTTATCGTTCGAAACGCTTAAGCGGGGTTCTCACGAGGCGATTTTAGTTGATCAACTTAAATTGGTCGACGAATTTAATGACAATCGTTAATGAGAAACTGTTTTCAATAAAAGTTGATCAACTTTTAAAGTTGATTCCCTCTCAACTTTTTGTGTGCGAATCGGTTCGTTTTGATGACGTCACCGTGCAAGCAACAACTTGTTGAACGTGAGAACGATCAGTTCCAAGTTAAAAACGATTTTTTATCTGTGGTGGCAGTTTTGTTTGCTGTCAAAAGTGAGTGCGTGCGGCCAAAATGACGTCTAAAAAGGTTTTAAAATGTATTTCCTTCCGCAAAATAAGTCTCAGTTCGTCAATTATTTGATCAACTATAATCGTCTCGTGAAAACCCCGCTTTAGCTACCGAATGTTTCAACATATTTTGAGATTTAGCAGTCTCATCTCATTGATTAAGAATATCAACTTGTAATTTTAGGATGTCCTTCGAAATTAAAGTCGACTGGATGTTTGTTACCTAACGGCATCGGCATAGCGAATTTTGATACCAACACCAACCGCACATCAGTACCTACTTAGTAACAGTTTGACATAGACAGCGCCTTTATGTCGTAGTGGTAAGGTCGTTTTTCGTAGTGCAAATGTTACCAATGATGTGCACTGTACTTGGCACGCTTGGTAAGTAAGAAGTTCTCCTAGGTTACTATAGTAAAACCGTGGGCAGCAACAGCTTGCAGAATAACTGTAGGTACAGGGTGGCCCATTTACAGTGGTCCAAAATGATTTTTTCGTAAGCTTTAAATAAAATCATTGTAAAAAAAAAAATATGGGGACTGACTGACGATAGAAGTGAGAACCAGGGACTGAATTACCGAAAAATTAAGGTACCTTTAAATTTCAGTATGACGTCATACCGTTAAATAAAGGTTACCGAAATATTTCGATTCCGTTAATTTTTTCAGTAGCGGAATTTTGATGTTGAGTATGCATACCGGTATATTTCGGTAGAAGTACTATACCTATACCTTTACAAATAGGGGTTTTCTTTGACACACCGCCTCGCTACTCTGTCTGTCGTTCACTTGCCGATTGTTACAAAATAGGTACACAAGTTCTAAAGTGTTCGACGCCGCGCCGTCTCGCATGTTTTTGATACCGAAATCGTGTAAAGGTTAAATAACGGTTTAGCCCAACCTTTATTTTTAAAGGTATCGGTATAGCTCAACCTGTATTTTAAACCGGTACCGGTATATTTTTGAGGTATCTTAACCTTTAACCATAACCGCTTTCAGTCCCTGGTGAGAACAGTATACATATTTTATAGCTCATGGGAAGCGTGCGGTGACGAACTCACGATAACGCGAGTTTCACGCTTTTTGTTCATCCAAAAAGTACACATAATATACGGGCTGAATTTTTTTAGTCACCGTCCAAATTTTGATTTAGGTATATTAATCTTTGGCGAAAATCATTGAATACGTGTTTTTTCTTTTAGTATCACTCAATACAAAAATATTGAGATATCACATCACAAAGTTATTATTATACCACACAGAGCGGATAATTCTTTCGAGAAAATAAATTTTACGTATTGATTTTTTTTCAAAAATGTAGTTAGTGAATCATACCTAATGCCTAGAAAAAATTTGAACGGTGACTAAAAATTCAGGCTGGCTGTATACACAGTATACATACATATAGCTCATGGAAAGCGTTCGGTGACGATGACGCGAGTTCCATGATTTTAGTTCACCCAAAAAGTGCTCAAAGTGCCTAAAGAAGTTATCACTTCAAAAACTCAGTAGTAGCCCGCGGAGTCGATCTGTAGCCTGTACCCGGTTGATGGCAATAGGCTCGCCCCCTATTACATGGCACATAAAACATAATGGCGAAATTTGGTTGTACCTAACCCTTCGGTATTCACCGCCGTGATGTTGTTTACCTATGTGATGTAATAATGCAAAAAGTCTAGTTCAAATTCAACTCACTCTCGGCTAACCGT
This sequence comes from Xanthia togata, assembly GCA_963853775.1. Taxonomy (NCBI): domain Eukaryota; kingdom Metazoa; phylum Arthropoda; class Insecta; order Lepidoptera; family Noctuidae; genus Xanthia; species Xanthia togata. Next base: position 2,160,056 of record OY970818.1, on the reverse strand, counting down.
TTACTTGCCCAAGCTGGCAGCTTTTAAATAACGTATTCGTTACATTACAGCCGATTATACGAGAATCAAGTTATTCTATTGTATTGTTGAACTGCCGTACATAATTTATAAGCCCTCGGCCAACAAAGGGATAGGCTATTGACCTCAAAGGCGATGGTCTGACAACCTGTCAGGTCTGTCACTGGATGTAATTGACTTTAGAGGCCGCGTCAACACTAAAGTCATGCGTAAAATTGTGGAACTATTAAAAAAAATGCAATTTGATGCAATGACATTAGACGCTAGCGCCGCGCGCCGCGTGAAAAGAACTTGGTGGCGCGGACTCTTCATAAGAGGCCACAGAGCTTTTAAGGTTGTTTGAAGTAGTAAACAATTAAATTAAAATGTAGGGAAATATATTGGTATTATTGGGGATTGTATACTAGACATTATGCGCGATGGAAACACGATTTGATAAAGTTGTCTCTCTCTATAGAATAAATAGTCAAAGTTATAAATTGGAAAAAAAATACTCGTCTATTATGAGGTCATAAAGAGTAATTTTTCATCTATTTTGACTACTTTTTTTATATAATTATGTAGGTAATTTTATATTATGATTAATTTACTAAAAATAAAGTTCATAGATGACTGGAGCTTTTATGCGCGATAGTTTTTTATTTAAGAGCAAAATGATGAAAAAAACAACGAAAAGCATTGATCAAGTACAAAAGTGTGGTTATTTTCTTTACTCTTTACACGTAAAGAAAAATACAGAGACAAAGGCAAATGATCGGTACGCTTTTAAGTTTCAAGAAGTAGAATCGATCAAAGATGGAAATAAAGATCACTGTGATTTAAAAAGTGATGCAAAATCATAGATTGAAATGCTTGCGCTGACAGGACAGGTCTACTCAAATCTGTGTGGTTCTTTCCTCAAAAGACCATTTCAGACACTAATCTACATGGTCCTCATATGGCTTGACCAAGATTATTTCTGGACTTTAAAAGAGACTGTGACCTCTGAGTTTGTTTCGGCCTTTCTTCTCAGCTAGGAAACGCCGAACTCATCTATCTAATTTTTAATTTTGTTTTTAAGATGACGTGTAAAAGTGATTCCAATATCCTATTTACAGACAAAACAATTTCATTTCGTCACGTACGCTTAGTGTCATGAAATATTAGTTGCATTTGAAAATTTTCCATTCTGTCCAGCTTAATTACGGGGGTTCTCGGAATGGTTCACCTACGAAGTCCAGTCTTATTATACCTTCTCCAGATTAGCTGATGCTGTAGGTAAAAAGATAAGCATCGCCACATGCGACGACCATTACGCAAAATCCTGCATCGCGCAAGCAGAGTTTACCGACTAGCATATATACAACGTCTCGTCATCTATCGTCGGGCAGTACCCCACTAGACACAACACCCGTACTGTCGGAGAATCCTCACTTTTCTATAGAGGATGAGTGAACTTTGCACTCTGTTCCTCATTTATGTGTCTTAAATGGAGGGAATGACCTTGACAACCCAGGTACTAGGTAACACGCTACATTACCTTGTCAGACTTTCGACCTTCGAGCTTCTTCTGACTACGTAACGACCGACTGTCAAAGATTTACGAATGGTGCAGCCGGAGAGAGATGAAGAAAATGCGTTTCATTTCATTTTTATTTCGAAACTGACAGATGTCATCTGTCAGTTTCATACTATATACTGTTTGCGGTGTAGCATGGTGTGGGTGACAGGTGACAGAAAGGGTAAATTTATTTAATTTACTACAGTTATTACTGAGTCCGTATTATGTACACAATCTGTATGTAGGTACGGATCATAGTAAAATACAGAATCAGTCAAAACAAGTAAATTATATTATATTTTACCCTTTCTGTCACCTGTCACCCGCACCATGCTACTCCGCAAACAGTATAACTGGACTATAGGTTATTAATTTATTATTTACTTCCCAAATCATAATGACACAAAACTACGTCTTTTATTGATCGCAAAAACCTGATTGAAACTAAAATAGACAGTAGTCGAATCTAGAATCTTATTAGATGAAAACCGGATACAATATTTATTCACTTTAAGTCAACAAAAAATCTCCCAAGTCATTGCTTGAGTCATATTAACCGTTATTTCGTTGACTACGTTATCAGAGGTTATATTGAAAATTAAAACATTATATAGTCGCTTTTATCACTTTAGCTTATCATCGTAATGCCTAAAGTTGGTACAATGCCTATAAATTTAAAAAATACTATTTTATTTCCGTGGTTTTACCTACGTTTTTTCCCGGAAAACTAATTGATGAGACTCAGGATATTTTTAGATTGACGCCCGTTCTCTGAATTGAGAACTTGTCAATTAATTCAACGTAAGCCGTGAAATTAAAAACATTGCATTAAACGTAAGAAAAATTGAATTTCCAGGGTTACATTAAAGGAATCCAACATTCCTGTCTTCCAGTTAACCAGGTTACCGTTTTTTACCAACAACGATGTAAATTGTTGCCATCGTATTTCCACATGCCATTTTATCTTTTCAAACTCAAACGCAAAGCATTCAATTTAAATTAAACCATAAGCACTTGTGAATTGTGAAAAGAGTCGGTCAGTCAGAAAATAGATAGATAGAACTTACTCTTTATTGTACTTACACCATAAAAATTACAGACATTTTAGAAATTTTACATAGGGTGACACAATGGGCGGTTTTTACAGACAACCTTTGGATGGATTAAAGGTAGCTAGTTAGTATTAAAGGTAGCGGTTGGTAGGCTAGTTGCCCATTCCAAAGCGTAGTAAGTTCCTATGGAGAGGAACGGTCTAGAAACACTCCATGAAAACATTCGAAAGTGAAGCCCCACTAGTTCTAACTTCTAAAACAGTTAAAAGTTAGAACTAGTGGGGCTTCACTTTCGAAAGTAATAAAGTTAGGTTAGACTTTTGTAGGTCAAACTCCACGTGGCAATGAAAAGTTATTATAATACTATACCACGTGGCCACGTGCCATGGTTAGTCCTTGTACTGCGCCTAAATAATATTTTTGACAATTGATTGTTATTTGTTTTCGGAGGGGCACGTGACCAAATTGCAGCCGTACGGGTCGATGCGTAACTTGCTGCGGACGGTTCGTGGATGGGTGAACATTCATTACATATCAAGAGATCACGTTAAGCCGTTGGCCTTGAACTCAGAACATAAAAAAACCGGCCAAGTTCGTGTCGGACCACGCATAATGAAGGGTTCCGTAGTTGGGATGAATTTATCCCAAGAACAAACTTAACATTGTAGTTGAAAAACATGTTCTCCCATGCGGAATGTATGGGAGAACATGTTTTTCAAACTGCAAATTTAAGTTGGTCGATTATTACTCGTTAATATGTAAAGCCTACTTAGCTGTGACAGTTTTCCTTTAAACTTCGTTATATAAGTACTACTATTGTGACATTTGAATTTCTAACTACAACGGTTTAGTTGGTAGAGGGGGGGACACTTGACTCTAACGAAAATTGGTACTTTAAAGCGTGATAAGTCACGAACGGTTTACTTAATCAAAAAACGGTCTTCCCAAACCCCTAATATTTTTTAAAGATCTACGCAACGATATCCCACACTATGGAAATAGACGAAAAAAAAATATCATCCCCACTATACATGTAGGGAAGGTAGGTACCCTAAATAATTGTTTTATTCAAAATTTTATTTTACCACTTTTTCGGCGTATACTCATGCATGTATACCTTACTCATGCCAAATTATAACTTTCTAGTACCAATAGTTTTTGGGCTAAAACGCGGACAGACAGACAGACGGACATGGTGACACTATAAGGGTTCCTTGTTGACTACGGAACCCTAAAAAGGATCCCTTTTTATGATCTGAGGTCTTGACTGTCATTCGTAGATGTTGTGACAGAAAGGGTAAAATATGTTCAGAAGACCGAAAGTGTGACAAACAGTTTTACTAAGGGGTATCGTGTTACCCAGTAACTGGGTTGTGGAGGTCAGATAGGCAGCTGCATCCGGTTAGGTTCGGAAGCTGACCCCGACATAGTTGTGAAACGGTTACGCAGATTGATTGTTTGTTATTTGTGCCTGTTCTAAAATTGGAAACACGTTAAAAAATGTTACCTTTGTGGACATAACCTCAATTTAATTAGAAATTAATTTGTTTTTGTTGCCTCGCCAGTGTTTTCGATAGCGCGACTGCTGAACGTGGTGTCCCGAGTTCGATCACAGAGTTAGGTAAGTTGAGATATTTAGGTTTTTCCATCAAAAATTTCTCGTAGGTAGCGTATTCATACGTTTCATTAAATTTTTTTTCGTTCGTCTCTATTTAGCCCTTCAGGAAATGTAAGCGTGGTGGTTATTCATTTGTTTTTGTAGGTCAAACGGTGCCTTAACTTTGTGTAAATTATTTCGTCACCACTGCTCTCAAAACGGTGAAGGAAAACATCGTGAGGAAACCGGCATGTCCTAGAACCAACAATTTCGAAGACATGTGACATCTACCAACCCGCACTGGGCTCGCGTGGTGGATTACGGCCCACTGAGACTCACTGAGACTCACTGAGAGGAAGCTGTTTTTAAATTCTTAGAAGCACTGTTTTCTGTATTTTTCTTGGACTGTTATCAGGCCACTACATAGCCTATATATTATGACGGGGCAATACTGTAACTTCTCCGTCATTGAGGTGAAGTGACCTCTTCGTTAAATATATTATGACAAGTTTTTACGATGTTTTTCTTCACCACACAAGTTAAATAATGTTATCAGGCAAGACCAGTTACACATTGCACTAGTTACACATTTTTTAGGGTTCCGTAGGACCCCTAAAAAATCGTAGACGCCTACGTCCACGATTTTTTAGACGCCATATTGTTTAAACTTTAAAGCTTCTACGTTAGGACGTAGAAGCTTTAAAGTTTAAACAATATGGCGTCTGTCTACCTCTAGACGGAAACTCAGTTGTATCTTCGAATGGGATGAGCAGACGACAATGTTGTTTTGTTGACATATGTCGCAGGTCGAAGCAGGCACAGGACCGTGGAGAAAAGTAAAGAAAAGAAAGAAAAAATGTTTATTTGGACACAGTTCGTGAAACACAAAATACAAATAAGAATACAAAAAAGTGAAAATATTGTTTAACCCTTAATTACTCGCGCCAAAATAATTACATTTATAAACAGTCGCGCGGGGTCTTATAGATCCCAATTTTTCATTACTAAGAAAAATCTGATTTATTTTACCAAAAATAATAATAAGCAACAAGAATGAATATCTAGTATTTTCTATAAAGTGAAAAATAAGTAAACTTTATAGGTATAATCTCTCTCATAGACGTATAAAAACGGTTTTTTATACCTTTAAAAACCTTTTTTATTCTTCCCAGCAATTCTTGCATATGTGGTGCTCATTCAATACGATGTGATGGCACACAAGGCACGAAGTTTTAGTTTTTTCGTGGACAAATAAATCTGCCACCTCAAAAACTTTGGCTTGTTATATCACAAAATCGTTGTTTCCAGAGATGTTGAATATTTTAACTGAAAACTGAAATTTGACAAACTGTCAGACTCCGAGCGAGTAATTAAGGTTTAATCAACAAAAGTGTGTGCCTCACGGCTGCGCCAAAAAAGTTCATTTCAGCATTAATGTCGGACAATTTGAATGCTGTCTGACGCTGATACGGTAGGCCGCACGTCCGTGTTAGGGGTAACAAAACCAGTATGAGCTGGCCTTTTTTTTTTGGGTTGGAAATCATCAAATTACTTCTCCCTATGTGCGGAGAGGGAGGGCGCGTACTGACTAAAACCCACCCGTGTTCCTTCAGTTGCCTGTACGTTGCCAGGGGCCACGGTATCCCTTTCGGACTTTTCCCGCAACCCCGGCAGGAGTATGAGCTCTTATTCCATTGAAACTTTCGTTCTTCGTTTCGCAACAAATGTTTCATGGAATATTTGGTCCTTGTATTTTTATTTCGAATATTATTGTTTTAACGACTATTTACTTGAATGAAACCATATTTCACAGAAACGCAATTCAATGAATTTTATAATCATTTATTTTTTTATTTTAACAAACTATACTTACAACAGTACTTAAAGTAAGGCCATTTTAATAGGTAACATTTGACAATTCATCAAAATTCAACAACGTAACCTTGTAACGGCGGGCATAAAATAATATATTTTTTCGTTTTGTTAGAACTGCACAATTGCTTAACTTTTTTCAATTACGATTACATATTTATTGTAATAATGACCGATACGAGTAATTTTACGATTTGCTTTCACTAAACTGACAGACGTCAAATGTTATTAAAATGGCCTTACTTTAGATTAGGTTAGAAATGTGACCAATTACGCTACGTCGAAGTTGATCGCAGTAACACAAGGGTCATTAATGAGAATAATAATAATAATAAAAAAAAAAAAAAAAAAAAAAAACAAGATGGTTTTCCTGCTTGATTAGAATTTACCCGCATTGTTTTTGTGAACGCGGTGTTGTAATTTCTACAAAGGTAAGAATTGACACTCGATAAAATGTTTTTCTTGTTAAGTTCCTTTTTTATTAACTAAACAATATGAGGACAAAGATTATTTGATATGAATAACGAAACATCAAATATTATTTGTAACAAAAATAAATTATTTAATTTTTTTTAATGTATTCTGCATATTGATTATTCTATAATATCAGAAAAAAAAAAAATTGTCAAACGAAATTCTATAAAAACGTATACATAACCATTAATTATTATCAAAGTGATAACATTTTTGTCTTGGAAATTAAAACTAAATCACTAGGAAAGAAAAACATAATTATTAAATATGTCTATATTCTAAACTTTCAAGAAAGTTCAGCCAGGAGGTGAAACATCTACCTTCTACTCCAATTATTTTTTATACAGAACCCTAAATTCAAGACCTAGCGTTCGAACTTGGCTATTTTTTTTAACATAATCGCTTTTGTTTTTCTGTTATTTAGGTCAAAGTTGTTTCGTTATCAGTGTTGTCACTAGTACGTAAGTTTATCAACAGTATAATACTAATATTTTTTTTAATGAAAATAGGTCCTACCTATTATATTATTTAGGAAGTGTATAGAGTGCCGCTAGTGACAGTTTAACCCTATCGGTTAGAGCCGCTCTTTGCGGCATAATAGTGGTGCTGCCTCGGCCCGGCTAAAGTCCGTAAGCATTGCATTGTCAGTGTCACTGTCACTTGTTTGATTGTTGAGGTTAGCTCGCCGCCCTTTGTATTGATTGATCGTATTTTTGTTTTAGATAATTATATCAGTCAGAAGTCAATAAATTGACTGAATTTACGAAAAATGAAGCAGCAAATGAAAATGGCTGAAAGTTAGGTAAGGTATTTATTTTTTATTTATTTATTACATACATACATACGCTACCATTACAGTCTCCCAATTCGGTAGTGTAGTTAATTATCATTTATGAAATAATAGGTGCAACATAATATTTACAAATTAAAAACATAACACGTACAACGTTACCCTTGCGAACTCGCCCAGTGAACATGAGAAAAAATCTATCCTGTTGGCAACTAAATTTAGTGTGCGCATTGTAAGTAATGGTAAGAACTGTGACCACACCAGGGTCAGTTTAGGCATAAGAGAATGTAATGTTTTGGAAATGTGGTGTTTTACTGTGAACTAACCTCAACAATCAAACAAAATAACAAGTGATAGTGACTCAGTAACAGTGACAATGACAATGCCATGCTTACGGCACTTTAGCCGGACCGAGGCAGTGACACTATTATACCGCTAGTGGCACTTTATCCGATAGGGATAGAGTGCCACTAGCGGCACTCTATACACTGCCTATTTAGGTGTACTTATTTACTTCTTTAAATTAAGACTTCATTTAGGAAAAGCGAACTACGTATCACACTGACGTCACTCAAGATCCTGCATCGCGCAAGCAGTGTTTACCGCGTGACTAGCATATTATATACAACTTCCCTCATCAATCGGCAGCTGTCCGCCAGACACGACACCCGTCCGGTCGGAGGATCCTACCTTTTCTATGGAGGATGAGTGAACTTTACACCCTGTTCCTCATACTTACTTCTAAACAACTAAACGTTTTAAAATTATATAGTAAAAATCATGCCGAGTATTGTTATATTCTGATGAATAGAAAATAACTTAATTCGGTAGACTGATCATGTAAAAGGGTGAAAATCACCCTTTTATGTACACTGACAATTAATTGACAATTCTAACTGACCGAATGGACTGAATTATCAAGAGTTAATTTTGACATGTTGTTGATTTTGTTCCAGAAACCGGGTGTTAGGATTTGGACACACGGCGCCTTTTACAATATGCACAAAATACAATACGAATATTTGTTGAAAAAAATAATTTTATTAAACCACTGTTTGTTTTAGAAGGCTTCTATTTTATTTTACTTTTATAAATGTCTTGATAGAGAGAGAGAGAGATAACACGAATTTAGCAAGACTTTTTTAATACAGGCCGTCCGACGAAAGTACCTATGCATTCATGATCTGCCACTTGTACAATTTCTAGTAGTAATAAGGATCAAATTCGCAAAACACATACCTTCCATCTATCTAGATCTTAGATTCGTTAGTATGAAACTGACAGGTGTCAAAAACGAATTCCCTCGACGGCCGGACCATAGTTGTAATTCTGAAATGAACTTACAAACGTCAATTTAAAGTTCATATTTGTGTGCCTTTTGAAAACAAAATACTTTTAGGTACCTACAGACGCGAGCACATCAACCTACCCGAAACTGTCAAATTTTCCCAATCAACTTTGAACCTTATGCTTTAGTGATAAAGTTGAAAATAAATTTGACAGATTGTAGTAGGTTGATGTGCTGGCGTCTGTACTAACCATAGACGTATAAAATACCTCTATGGTACTAACCAACTGAATTTACTGATAGTGGTCTCTATGTTAGGCACCTACGTTATCTAATAACATTTGATGTCAGAGGGGTCAATACAGATAAGATAAAACACTACGTAAGTACATGCGTAATCATTTACTTTTCTTTTATATTACATATATTTATCAGAATACCTACAATTATTATAGCTTAACTTAGGTACTTCTTCTCTAGATTATTAGAGGATCTTCTGCTCAAGAATTGTGAATTTAGTTACCTACGTAAACATATTTTTTTTTCTTTTTTCTCTCTTTAGAAAACAACTGCGATCAAACCACGATTCTAACTTTGACTTAGATTCAGTTTGAATTCTTAAGTGAGTGAGGGGCGCTAGGGTAAACGGAGAATCAATAATAAGTATGTATGTACTGCGTTGAGTAACACTATTTTGCACTATCCAAAATTCCAAAATCACACTTAATATTATAAAGGCGAAAGTTTGTGAGTGTGTATGTTTGACTCTTCTTCACGCTAAAACTACTGCACGGATTTGGATAAAATTTGGCACACAGATAGTTTATAACCTATATTAACACATAGGATACGTTTTATCCCGATATTCCCACGGGATCGAAACTTATGCGGGTAAAACCGCGGGGCGCAGCTAGTTCCTAACTAATATAAATGCGAAAGTGAGTTTGTTTGTTACGCTAAAATGGCTGAACGGATTTGGATTAAATTTGACACATGGGTAGACCATGACCTGGAGAAGGACATAGGATACCATTTTATCCTGATATTCCCACGGGATCAAGACTTTTAATAATAATTCCTTCATTGTCAGGCAACTAGGTAAGGACCTTAGAAAAATACTCAAAATATTCTTACAAAATAATAAACTAATTTATTTATTTACTATGGAAGACTGACAGCTAAAATGAACAGAATAAAAAATTGCATGTGAGACTAACAGCCAATTAAAAAGTCTTCACTTCTAGAAACAGATTAGAAAGAAAGAGTGTGACACAGCTACCAAAAAAGAGAAGAGAAGAAAAAAACAGTAAGTATAACATTCAAGCTTAAATCAAATTCACATTTACAAGAATATAAATCTAAACATATAATTCACAATTTGAAACCGTACCGTTTGGTGAAACCGTGGCGTGGGGCGCAGCTAATATTTTATTTATAAAGGGGACGCATGGTGATTTGTCTGTTCCCAATAAATGCCGACCGTTTCTGAGTACTTAGGTGGTCTCCCTAGTTTACTAAAATAAGTAGGAATTTACGGATGATGTATTTGATACATTTTTTTCATCAGCCTTGCTAGGGAGGGGACTTTTAAGCTCGAGCCACACTGCGGCGAATCGCGCGCCAATTACTTATATTTAAATGATGGAGAAGTCACGTGACTATTCCCGCCAGTTTGAACACCTTCATACGAGTTAGTTGACACAATCAGCGCGAGCGAATTTCGTTCTGCATCCCGCGCGGAAATATCTTTATTTGGCCAAAGTTTTAGAAGTACTATCGAAGAACTTCTTAACTAAGCAGTTTGAAAACAAAATCCTGTGAACACGATGACCACATCTGTTACCGCCCCGGTTCTATAGCGGCCGAGCGCTGCAAGCAGAAATAGTCCTTACGGTGTATAGATATGAACTTCTTCGATGGTACCTACCCAAAAAAAAAAACATGCGGGGCAGTCTTTGGGGACTGCCGATAGAAGTGAAAACTAGCTCATGAGAAGCGTGCGGTGGCGATGACGCAAGCTTCACGCTTTTTGTTCACACAAAAAGTGCTCAACGTGCCTAAGTTTTCACTTCAATAAAGGGTTCTTTTGAACAAACAGCATCTTTTGATTATAAACTCAATTCTCAAATGTTTTTACCCTTTATCATCCTCTTTCTTCAACACCCCTCTTTAGTAACATTGTAAAATAGATACAATATTGAACCCATATAAAAAACGAGCCCTTTCAAAACTGGCTGTAGCTGGACAAAACCGGATTCAACAAGTATCACTATTTCGTTGTCCATGCTTACAAAAGATTTTTCAATACAGTAATATTCGGGCATTTTTTAAAAATATCAAACTGTTTATGCAGCTGATCAATTGGTCGCACGAATGTACTCGCCCGAAATGGGCGAATTCAAAAAAAATTTGGGCGACTTAAATAATAATTATTTTTTCTATAGGCGATTCACACGAATCTAATTTATTTGTAACTCCAGAAATACGCATGGCAAAGTTAACTCGTCTTTGGTCGTAAATAAATTACTTATTAGTAAGAAAATGGCAAAATAGAAACCGTACAGGGATAGATAATTTATTCAATAAATCAAATAATTTTATTTTGAGTAAATACATCTAGCAGTTTTTCCATAATATCGAATCTATACGCCCAAAGGTCTGTTCATGAAATTTTACGCGCTCGTTTTCGTTATAAATCATCGTCTATTTCAGTAAATAAATTAATCAATATTGATATACCTAAATAAAAAAAAAAACAAAATAAATATATACTATTTATACTAAATAAATGAATAATTAGCATGCATATTAGTCACGCCCACCAACGAGTTCGAGCCGTCGCGTCGACTAGTGCACCCTTAAAGCTTCGTGCAGACTAGCGCGACGCAACACCGGCTATTGTTATACCGTGAAGTTTTCTTAGAAATTGTATTGTTCGAGTCGCTTTGCATTGGTCTGCACGAGCCCTAAGTCGTCATGTCCTTCGAGTTCCTAATAATTAAAACTATGTCTTGATGATAAACAACGGATACATTTGACCGTTAGGCTTGTTCCGCACGGGCAGCGGGCTTTCACTTGAGCATCTCTCTCTGTGTGAGAAGTGAGCCCTAATCCACCACGCGGGCCCAGTGCGGGTTGGTAATGTCTTCGAATTTTTGGGTCTAGGACTTGCCAGTTTCCTCACGATGATTTTCTTCACCATTCACCTTAAGAGGGAACAGGGCCTGCGATTCTCCATACAAATGTATTCCTCTTTTTCTTCCTGAATCCTCTAGCTAGAGCAACCATTTTTTTCCATAAAATCAAGGTCTGCTGTAGACACGTCCCTGTTATTTCCTTTTTTCAGCAACTTATTGGTAAAGAAAATATGACCCTCCAAAAATTACCAAAATGCCCCAATTTTACCGCTGTGATTTGATGACTACCAGACAAATTCGAAAAGTTTTTAACATAAAAGAAAATTATAGAAGCCTAGAGATACTCTTTCTTAAAAATTTTATGTAAAATATTATTGAATCGGCTCAGTTTTTGAGGAGAAAAAAAGGGAATACGAAATGTCGATCTCGTCAATTTGTTTTGTGACATAATCGGTCTGAACTGCAGCTGTCCCTATTGCACTCTGCGGAGGCAGACTTGAGGTAAGACAACGACAATAGTTTCTTCAAATACCTATTTTTCAAACCCTCTTAAGTAATGCTAAGAGTGTGACCAGTTTTCTTCTTAGCGTCAAATTCTCAATTCAGAAACCGATTTAAATTGAATGGTGTGTAGGTATAAGATATTTAGTTATTAGGTACCTAGGTAAATTAGAAAACCAAGTGTAGTCTTTAAAACTTTAATTAAAGCAATTCTTAATGTAGGTATTCTTAACAATAATTACTTGTTCATGATAAGTTGTGTTCTTCAATCAACCTACATTTTCTGTTTCATTTTCTTTCGGCGGTGCGAGAGTAATAGTATAGTTATGTCCAACCATATTACTACTTATCGGCGTTATTCCATCAACTGTTATGATATTGGAACTAGTATTTATTAATTCCTTACTCAATATCGTACTCCGACTAGTATTAGCTATACTCGCTTGCGAATTAGCTTTTAAAATTGTGTTTATAATTTCAATTTGAACGTTCGAAAAGACATCAGCAGGGAGTTTTTTTAACAGACAAGTTATGTATTTAATAAAAGTTCCTAATTCATCATTTTCGTCTTCTTTCTTAGCTTTTTTAAGGGGGATTTCGTCGGAGCTGTACAGACTGTGTAGCCGTTCGCGTTTTTTCATGGGTTTTGTAAAAGCTTTAGGTTTCTCTTTGTGTTTCGTAACGTTTTCTGATTGCTCCTGTTCTAGGTAGACTATTTCAGTGTATGTGTTTTCATTGTCGTCGTCGCCGTCGTTGGAAGCTGCGTCCGAGTCTTTGTTCTGTGGAATAGAATTACGTATTAAAATATACGAAGACAGTTATCTGCTTAGCCTTTTCCCATCTATGTTGGGGTCAGCTCCCATTCTAACCGGATGCCGCTAAATACCAGTATTTTACATGAAGCGACTGCGTATCTGGCCTTCACTGGTTGTCAGACTCTTTGGGCATCTGGCAATCCCGTAACGACTGTCAAAGATCTACCAATGACAGCCGGGACCAACGGCTTAACGTTCTTTCCGAGGCACGGTTTAGTCAAGGACAAAAGGAAAAATTATAATTAAACATAATGATTGTTCTATTGCACCAATTGCGGTTTCCGTTTATGTTCAATTACATAAATTAATAATTCAATAAACAGAGGCTTTGTTTACTCTAGCTATTTTGAGAAAAAACACAATCTTTATTTTTGCTCTTATCACGCTGCGGCGTCCACTGCTGGACATAGGCCTCACCCAAGCACCGCCACTTTAAAAGGCAATGGATGGAAGGAATAATATGAAAGAGAAGAGAGTGAGTGATAGCGTGACGGTTGAAAGGGGAGAATAGAAGAAGAAAACATGGTGCGCCAACCCCACGTACCGACAGGGGCAGGAAAATGATAATGATAGCACTTTTCATAGGTGTATTCCCGTTCGTCCCCCAAGGGGGACCAAGTCGAGGGGACGAACGGGAATATGTTCTTCGATTAGTGCCATTCGTCCCACTAAAAAGATTTGTGCATAATATGTTTATTCGTTGTTTCGCAGTTTACTTTTAAATTAGTTAGGTACTTCGTTAGATTTAATCATTATTTTACAAAATTTTCAAATTTGTTTTATTATCAGACCACCAGTCTTATATTATTTGGTGGGAGCACTAGAAATAAAAAAAGAATTAATAATTTTTTTGGGGGGACGGACTCCCCCCAAAAAATTTAGGGGGACCATCGGGAAAATAAATAACGAATTCCCGTTCGTCCCCTGAGGGGGAAGAAGTCGAGGGGACGAACGGGAATACACCTTTTCATAAACGTCATGTCATCAAATTATTTTTCACACCTGTAAAAGCTGCAGTAGCAGCTTCGGATGGTTGTCCTTCAGATGTGCCTTCAGTTCGTCATACTCGTTACCTAGAGTGATACGGCAGACAGTACACTGAGCTCTCTTCTCGGAGTCTTCTGTGTCGAAGTAACTCCACACGTCAGTGACTTTCAGCAACTCGTCGCACGCATCGTCTGCGAAAAACATAAAAGATTAAAGTCTCTCTATCTCTTAATTTCTCCATCGCCCACAACTGCACGCGTAGATTACTTTCCTCTATGATGCGTAGCATGACAACCATAGAGATGGGTTTTGTCGATGGAAGAATAGACACAATGACAGATTGTGAATGTTTATCTGTCATTTTGTCTATTCTTTCGCCGACTAAACCCTTTTCCCGTTTTTTAACCTTTATCCTTTTCTATTGGGTCATGCTAAGTGTGCAGGTCGGGAATGCCCATCACAACCGCACATTACAGTAGCAACGGGTTGCAGAGCAACGCATTTTCATACAAAAAAGTGCGGTGTGGCCCGTCTGTAATGTGCGTTGATCCATAGAAAATGTATGATGTGAGAAAGGAGTTTTGCAATGCGTTGCGTTGCGGCGCGACCCGCCCCGATCTGCGCTAACTTTTAAAGTACACAAAGTTTAAAATAGTTTTATAATCTGGGGAGTTAGTTGCGCCACTTCTTCCCAGTTAAAGCACTAGGAAGTGGTGAACGGCGGACTTTTGGCGATCAAAAAGTGCCTAATTTGAATACTTTGAAACAGTTTTTGCATCAAATCAAGTTATCTATTCTAATTAGGCTGAGAATTAGCACTTTTAGAATGAATAAAGAAGCTGCTTCAAATAGGTAAGATGAAAGGTATTCTTCTCACGTATGACTAAGGACGAGATTCACAAAACGCACTTTGACTTTACTTAGCTAAGTGAAATTGAAATGAAATGAAATTGTTTATTCTGTAAATGGGTTATTAGAATCAATTTTACACGTCATCTTAAAAAAAAAAAAAAAAAATTTGCTAGATGAGTTTGGCGTTTCCTATCTGACTACTCTGAGAAGAAAGGCCGAAACAAACTCAGAGGTCACAGTCCCTTTTAAAGTCCAGACATAATCTTGGTCAGGCCATATGAGGACCATGTAGATTAGTCTGAAATTGTATTTTGAGAAAAGAACCACACAGATTTGAGTGCATTTGTCAGTGCAAGTAGTGGTTTCGTACCATTAAGAACATTATTCTTCTAAAATGTGTATTCGTATTCGTTTGAATGAACACTTAAGAAGAAGTCATGCCCTGATTTGGTAGGTGTTCATAGAAAAATCTTTGTGTATCTGTAGAAACTTATAAATTATGCCGTGAAAAAAATATAAGTACACCAGCCAGCAGCGTGGTATTGGTTAAGGCCGAATGCCTATCCTTATTTCTTCTGACTAAAACCACCGAGGTCCTTAAGACAACTTCTGGTCAAATAGTGGGAGCGCCCTCCACCTAAGATATTTTGGAATTCTTGTTTATAATTTATATTGTTTCCATTTAACCTTTTCACCGCCACGGACATCAATAGAAGTTCCAGATTTTAGTGCCACCAGCGCCACGACTTCATTAGAAGCTCTTCATTTTAACTATGTTATAAAATTCAATTTACTGTATTTAACAGGTTTATTTTCATATTATTATTTTAAATACTCAATACTTTCTCAATAATCTTAAAGCGCTGTCTAAGACCCTGTTTTTATTTTTCCACGCAAAAACAAAAACTCCGAACATTTTTAATATCCCCAGAACGCCAAGGACTTTATATAAAGTCGGCCAGTGATGTGACGCGAAAGGTAACGCTGTTTGATTTCACCCGTTGAAATATTTAGAAATATTATTATCGAAAACAATTTGAGGTCAGTAAAATATGAACTTGGATAACTACTTTATAACAA
The DNA here is from genome assembly GCA_963853775.1 of Xanthia togata. Classification (NCBI taxonomy): domain Eukaryota; kingdom Metazoa; phylum Arthropoda; class Insecta; order Lepidoptera; family Noctuidae; genus Xanthia; species Xanthia togata. Next base: position 2,144,053 of record OY970818.1, on the reverse strand, counting down.
AGGGAAAATAGACGAATTTCGACCGTCGGATAGGTGCCGAACCGGAATTAAATAGTTGTTGGCAATCCTTATCGATAATTATATTCCCATCACTACAAAACAATTGGTCGTCAGCTATAAGTCAATGGTTGTCAGTGGCCCGGGCGCCACGGACTCTTATAGAAGACGTTCTGTGACGTCATAAACGTATGGCTGTCAAGGTCACTTTGGAATAGTGCAGTCTGCAGCACTATTTGTTGCACTTTTGATTGCATTATTAAACAAATACCAACTAATTGCTAGTGTACAATAAGTTGATTTTACAATGACTAGTAACTATTAGAAAATTCCAAATTAATACAGAAAATTGCAGGATAAACTAAACTTTATTTTCCAAAAACTGTTATTTGTTTACATGTTTCGATATATCATTGCGAACGTAGTATAAGTTAAATATGATTGCTCTCGACGTCATTAGAAAAAAATCTTAAAACAAGTTATTTTTCCAACAAATTATATTTGTTTACATGTTTGTATACTTAATTGCGAACGTAGTAGGTATAAGTAAATATGCTTGTTTTTTGGAATTCGACGTCATTTGAGAAATTTCTCAGAAATTCACAGTTATACTACCTCTGAATAGCTGATTTCATTTGTATAGCTTTAGGAATTTCCAGCTAAATCGTTTAGTACATTAAATTGTAACAAATAAAACAGTAAGTACCTATAAGTAGTGTAAGAGGAAAAATATATTTCCTACTTATCGTTGATTCATTTACAAAGTACCTACCAACATTATAGCTGAATGCCATTTCAAATAATCATTATTGTTATTACGCATTTTGAAATAATAATACTGTTATAAAGTACATACACGTGCGTCATGGTGTAACCTAATACGTAGGTTCTCCTCTCGTATTGTACTAACTATAATTATAAAAACAGCTCATCACCATCTGCTTACAGGGTGTCCTGCGTGAGCGACGAATACGACGCGTATATTCCCAGTCATAGAGGTGGTTTGGCGATCGACGCCGCAATGTACGGCGATTTCAAGTGGGAGCAATAAGTTGCCACCGGGTGGCAATGCATGTGGGGGCGACTGGGACTATTCGACGAACTACTTTACTATCAAGCAAAATTGTACTGTACTTCTCCATGATTCGAGAAGTAATGACTAATATCACGTAGGATATTTGTCGCGTGTACAATCGCATCCCATTGCATCGTGTCGTGTCGCGTCGTATTCGTCGTTCACTCAGGACTCCGTGAGTCTTTTTGGGGTCGGCTTCCACTCTAACGGATGCAGATAAATACCAGTATGTTACATGGACCGTCATGATGCTCCACAATCCATTTACTGGGTTGTCAGATCTTTGACGCTGTATTTATGAATAAAAGGAAAAAAATAAAACAAGTAAAAATTATGTTAAAAGAGTTTACTTTGTTACAAATTTTATTAACTAAAACCTAGTCATTATTTTACTACACTTTCAGTACTTTCGTTCAAATTTTCAGCAGTTTCATTTGATTGAACAACAGTATAACTGACCGGTTCCGGTACATTTGTATCAGTGTCTTTTTTTCGACTTCTTACTATTTCGTATTTAGCGACCACCGTCTGAGATTCCAACGCCAATTTACTACTAAGAATCTGTTTAATTATTTCACTCTGAAGTTGATCTGAGACAGGTTTAGGCAATTCTTTTAATAATGAAACGACATATTGACCGAAATAATCTAAGCTTCCCATAGAGTTGGGCGTATATGTCGGTATCGGTTTGCTTGGCTGTTCTGGTTCTTCGGAACAGGTATATATGGTACTGTGAACCTGTTCTTTTGTTATTTTTGGTTTAATTTTGGAAGTTATATTAAGTTGCTTTTTCTTTGGGGTTGGTGGTTTGTATATTGTCGGGTCGTCATCTAACTCTTCTTCGTTTAGGTATATTGCGTCCATTTCCTTCGGCTGGTCCTGTGGGACAAATAACATGTTATGAGTGCCTCGTAGACCAACGGGTAGTCGCAAGTGCTTATTACTGCTGAGGTCCTGGGTTCAATTCCCAGATCGGGCAATGTGTTATTGGGTTTCTCCAGGAATTTCTCAGTAATAGCCCGGAGTGTGGATTTGTGTCCGGTTCAGGGCACAAGGGTTGCATGAGACTTGAAACATATCTGGCGAAATGTGGGCGTATTATACGTACAGCTCTGCCTAACCCTTCGTGGATTACAGGCGTGATATAATATTATGTGATTATACAGGCGAGAAATCAACATAAGTCGAGTTACACACCGTTCAATATTAACTTGTCCCTTGTCGTCATGTTGGCACCAATGCTTGTCAAGTTTAATTTCAAAGTATTGAAACCAAGTTAAAGTATTGAGACAAATGACGATCTTCGACCAGAGTAAGCCGTGCCTGACAGAGAGAAAACTTCATACAAACGCGATATGATAGGTGCACTACTACAAAGCGCTGTAGTTCAAAAAAATATCTGCTTTAATTGTAGGTTACTTACGTCATCATCTTGGCCATTCACAACTTCATACAGCTCTCCCTTGTATGTAATGATATTAGAAGGCTGAAACAAAAGAATACCTGTAAAGAACGAAGATAAGGAGAAATAAGAGAGCATCCCCGAACTACGAGTTGTAGGTCATGAGTCGAACCCATGCAGGCAATTTACTTTGTAAAATGGTGAAGGAAAAATTCGTGAAGAAACCTGCATTTTCTAGAACCTTAATATTATGCAACGTGTTCCTTTTGATGTCCCATAAAAATAATACAAAAAGTCCTAGAACAAGTGTTCCAAAATACATATATTCGAATATACACATAAAAGTAAAATAATTTATTTCAATTAGGCACAAAAAAGGCACTTATGAAAGTCAAAATTTACAAAAAAAAAAACAAAAAAAATATTCTAGTCGCCCATTCCAAAAAGTAGTTTTCGTATGGAGAAGAATGGGCAAGAAACTCCACCGTTACTCTTTTAAAATATTTTTCAATATCTTGTATACATTAAATAAATAATTATATGTGAAGGTGATGCACCTAGAATAAGATTACTATACCACGATAGGTAAAAAGAATGAAAAATGAAGGAATGACATAAATTAATTATGTGATAGATGCATGGTGCTCACATATTTACAAACATTGTAAAATTATACGATATTCCTAATAATAAGTCAGTGTGTGAGTTCAAGTAATCACAGAATATAAAATCAATGTTATAAAAAATAATATTATACAATTAAATTAGCAACCAGTTAGATTTTGTCTAGATTCTAAATTGTCCTATGGAGCAGGACCAGCATGTTTCCAAGCATTTTTATCTTGGATATAATCCTCTAATTTGTAATATGCTTGTTTACAAAGTATACTTTTTATATGAGTTTTAAATTTTCTTTCATTTAATTCTAATTATATCACAAGGTATTCTGTTGTTACATTTAACACAGTACCCTATATAAGTTGTATTTACTTTAGATAGTCTGAAAATGTTTATCTTTATTCAATCATCTAAGTCTCTACTTCTTTTCGTGTGGTTGGCTAACCTGGTGTCAATTTTTTTTAAAGCCAAGCCATTGACAAATGCGTCTGGATCATTTTCATACAAACCAATCATTCATATTTAAAGCTAAGAAAATGCGACGTTGTATTTTTTTTTATTGACTAAAATATTCTGTTTTTTTTTTTCACATTGCATGTTTTACTTATATAAAAAATCATGACTGTCGAATTATTTTGTAAGAATAATAATTCATAAAATTCTTGTTGATTCTTTGACATGATAGAGATATGGGATATCAAAAGGAACACGTTGTATATCATCATTTGATGTGTTCTGTCACGACTATGAATTTTCACCAGTTATTTGAATTTTTCGATCCTGTAGTTGTACCCATAATTAAACGCAAATTTGTATTGTTACTTACTTTACCATCTTCGTTCGGATGTGCTGCTTCCCCATGTTTCCTCATCAAATGCCTTCGAAGGTTGGTGATGGTTGACGAGTATTTAAATAAGTTGTGGCACATCAAACATTCTGCCATCGTATCATCAGTGGCGCGAAAAAACTCCCATAGTCTAGACTTATACTTTCTTTTTAACCTAAAAAAAGATTAGATATATCTTTTTATTGAGTAAATAGCTGCGCCCCGCGGTTTCACCCGCATAAGTCTCGATCCCGTGGGAATATCGGGATAGAAAGTATCCTATGTATTAATCCAGGTTATAAACTATCTGTGTGCCAAATTTTATCCCAATCCATTCAGTAGTTTTAGCATGAAGAAGAGACATACACACTCACAAACTTTCGCCTTTATAATATTAGTAGGATGATGAAGAAACCCACATAACCGTGATGGAATCCGGAATGTCCTACTAGAAACAACAATTTGAAGGCGTATGTGACATCCACCAAGCCGCACTGTGCCCGCGTTGTGGACGGTCCACTCCCTCACAGAGAGGAGGCCCTTGTTCCAGCTATGGAACTATTTTCTATGTCATGGGGTTTGGTTTCCGCACTCAGTCCGTCAGGTGGACCATTGTGCGTAGGCCATAGCGGCCGTAGGTAATTAGGTCTCCTGGTTTGTCTAGAACATCTGTGTATGATCTGACCCCAGGGTGTCTGTTCTGATCTGGGTAACGCCCGTGCATTCAAAGAGCACGTGCGCAACGGTCTCCTCAGCCTCCATGCACGCCCTGCACAGAGGACTGTCTGTTATGCCTATTGTGTGGAAGTTTTTGTTTAGCGAGCAGTGTCCCGTGATGATCCCTGTCACCAGGCGTAAAAGACACCTGGTCAGCCTGCTATCCAAGGATGGCAGCTATGGGAACATTATATAGGTCGATTATGTGTGACAAGTGGTAGTCCACAAATGCCAGAGGTCCCTAAATCATAATCTGCGTAGTTGTTTCGGATCGGACTTTTGGGATTCTGAATACCCGTAACGACTATCAAAGATCAACGAATATGGCACGACTATCAAAGATAACAATAATGGTGGGACCAACAGCTATGTGCTTTCCGAGGCACGGATGAATCTCGGTATGTAATGGAGCATTATTGCAGCCAAAAGACATCCAGTGCTGGACATATGCCTCTCCCAAGCACCGCCACTTCAACCGATTCTATGCTTCTCGCATCCAGCGGATTCTTGGCGGTCTTCTCACAAGGTCATCGATCCACCTAGTGGGAGGTCCCTAAATGGTCTTGTTAAAATAGAAGCCTCGATTTTCAACTCACGTTTTCTCCTGGACCTCTGGAACAAATTCGTCATCGCTGTCCGTGGGTTCGTGGCCATGGCCCTGGACATGTTGCTTCAGGTCCGACATATACTCGTAAGATATGGTCTTATTGCAAATTTTGCAGGTAGCCTCACACTTCTCCAGATCTAGAGGTTCAAAATATTTCCAGCTCGCCATTGATTTCGTTTTTTTGACAATTGTGGCAACAGTTGTGTCTCTGAAAATAGAATTCTGTTTAGTCTTTTCAGTTCTAGTAAAAAATCAAATCAATTTCTGCGAAATTTGCAGCAAAATATTAAAATCAGCGATGTAAGTAGACATAGTAGTGAAGCTGACCCGGGTTTCAAAATCAAAATCACATGAAAAGTAATTTATTTAAATTAGGCGGTGAATGAGTACTTTTCGAACGTCATAATTAAATAACACAGTCTCCCAAAACCCCCCCCCCCCCCCCCTTCACCACTTCTTAGAGCTTTAGCTGAGAAGTAGACAGCACAGTTTGTCTGTACCTATTACGGTTCAAGAGAAACAGCCCGCTGAAAGACAGACGGACGGACAGCGGAGGCATAGTAATAGGGTTACGTTTGGTACCCTTCGGATACGAAACCTTAATAAGTGTGGGGGAACTTTAGAAGTCCGTTTGAAAAGGAAATTTTCAGCGCGCACGTTACTGCGATCCATTTTCCTTTATAACCTAAAGGACGGCGCTCACCAGGCAGCACGGGGCAGCATTTTCATAAGGCGCCATCTCCACGAGCGAGATAATTTGAAGGCACGGCGTGATTATCGCCGTGATTCTCTATTCTGTGAAGATGACGCCTAAGTGGCAATGAGTCTAGGATGAAAATCCAACAGTTTTTATTTGACGCGCTGGGATTCACTGTTGGAATCTCAATGCTCGGCTCAACACCGAGAGCAGTGTGCGATCAAAAAATCGCTCGTGGGTACTAGGGCCTATTTTCATACCCACTATTATGGCACACACACAACGGCACATTTCGTTGATATCGTCACAAGGGGACTTGATACTTGAGGATGCGGATGACGCGGAAGACTTCAGTCATACAAATGTTTTTAGAGGTATGAGGAACAGGGTGTAAAGTATGTAAAGTAAGATCCTCCATAGAAAAGGGAGGATACTCCGACCAGACGAGTGTTGTGTCTGGTGAGCTACTACCCGACAACTGATGTCGGGACGTTGCAAATATGCTAGTCGCACGGTAAACTCCGCTTGGGTGATGCAGGATTTGCGTAAGGTCAGTTGAGGTTCTAGTGATTCGGAACCGGGTGCCGTATAGTTCACGGTGAGTCAAAACGTTTGACGGCACGTGTCATCCCGCATGCACGTCAGCGTTGCGTCATTGTCGTGCCGCCTAGTGAGCGCCGGCCTTTAATACGGCTTAAGTCACGGGGCGCTAAGGGTGAAAGTCACGGGGCGCTAAGGGTGAAAGTCACGCGGCCTGCATACACCCCTATATTTCCTCGTGGCTTTCTAACGAGTAGTATTTCGCTTTGTTATTTACTACAAAGCTTGGATTGGACAAAATTATATGTAAGTAGATGATAGCATTTTCCGTGGTTATTTTACATAATTATTATTTACATATTTTTACATTTGTGGGATCTGACATCACATTCTACACGTATTCTATAGTTCGGCTGTTATTATCTGAGTCGTCAGGAACGTGCCAACGATGACTGCAAAATTTCGACATTGTGCTACCTGCTTAGGCGTGGTCTATGGTCATAGTCACCCCCTACATTAATTTTATTTTATCTACTTAAATGCCTAAGTATATCAAATCCAGCTTATAAAATATGTATAAAATCAATTAAATTGTCTTTGGCGTTCTGTAGGTATATGAAGAACTCCTCTTATATTTTCCTACTATCCTAAATTCACATTGTTACAATTCATCGATATCCACTCACTACTATTTTCGCACATTACTCCCCAATGAGTGCGAGCAATACCTACAGATAGAAAAAAAGAAATATGAACACGAATCAGAGAAGTATTAACGGCCATACAAAATAAAAGAAAATAATTTTACTGATTGATCTAAAACTATCTAAGCAATATCTTGAACAAGACGAGCAAGCAGCACGCATTCACGCATCGCCAAGAACGATCAATATACTATCTACATAACAAAATAATCTATGTGTGCCTACTAAGTACTTCACTATAAAAAAAAAAACAAACGAAGCAGAAATATTAGAACATAATTTAAAAAGTTTAAAAAATACTCACTGTTCCTCATCACTATTGTCACTGTTACTCGTATTTCCTGACAGATCATTAAGCTTCTCATCAATTTTCTTCCCATGCTTATTATTCCAATGCTTCCTCAAATTACTCGCAGACGATCTGAATGAATAGTCTTGGTTACAAGTATTGCAGGTCGCTGTGAAATCAGCTTTCTTCGTGAATAATGACCACACTGATGTTTCGCTGAAAATTAGGGTGTTTTAGAAGACGTTTACGAAAATTTTCCTATGTTACGTTAATTAAAATAAGTTAATAAATAAAATCTTTATTGAAATAAGTTAAGAGCTACAAAAACCAAACCACCAAACTAAGTAAAAACCTGTATGTCAAATTTCAGCGCCTTCTTCCAATTCATTACCTCATTCATTACATTATATTTTTATACCAATTAAGATTTTTAATGAACATGATAATTTTGAATTTTGAATGCAGAAATTACAATAGTACTATAGGGTATTGAAAATGTAGTTTGTGGATGTGGAGTGTGGGTGTATTTGTGGGTGTGTGTGTTCACTTTACTGAATAAAATATTTTTCCGTTTCTTCGTAGTTAAGAGTAAGAAGCCAGTTCTTAACCTTAAACTTGTATTCATGAAAAGGGGGCGGGTAATTTTTTAAGATTTTATTAATTTTATTGTAAATATACTTAATATTAATTAAGATCGGATAGGATTATTTATAATATTAATTTTATTGTTCAACCAAGAGGAATCCGACAAAACTGTTTTTTATTTATTTTTATTTAATACAATGGGCTAAAGTATCTAACAATAAATAAAATATTGTTGTTTTTTAACGAAAGCTCCGATTAACTTATTTACACAAAAAATACACATATTGAAAAATCTCACGTGAGGTTAGGGTATCACCAAGGGGAGAGGGGGGGGGGGGGTCGAAAAATAGCCAAAATCGCCTCACGTAATAAATGAACGCCCCTTTTTTGCGATTATTAGGTCAGTGTCAGGTTGTATTTTGAATTTTGATAATATGATTCTCGACAGAAAAAAAAAGTATTTACAGAATCGTATTCATTAAAATGATTTACACAACTCTCCATTGATAGACTATTTCGTGAAATCATGATAATTTGAGGTCAAATTCTTCTAACTACGAGTAAAAAAAGCAAGTACAATGTAGACTATAAAAATAACGCGAAACCGGTTATTGTTATACCGTGAAGTTTTCTTTGAAATTGTATTGTTCGAGTCGCGTCGCGCTAGTCTGCACGAGGCTTAAATATGAAAAAAAAATGTGTTCATATCAGAACGAAATTTGAAACTCGATGTAGCGATATTTTTGTTTTCAAGTGGTTATGTGGTTGAACTTATTTTATCATACTTATTTTGATCTTACTGGCCACAAAGTCGACATGGAATGAAGGTAAGGTTAAGCACGGTTACTCAGTGAATAAGTTTTCACCTCAGCACCTCAAACAAGCAGGTTTTGCTGTCAAAAAACAGTGAGCAAAATTCGATTTTGCTGCGAGCGTGAGACAAAGTAACTTTTTAATTTTTTTTTTTAAATGCCGTGAACAGTGTTGGGTCTACTCACAAAATTCTAAAGATTTGAACCTCAATTAGTTTTGTCACTTTCATTTCGATACGAAAAAAGCGAGAGATAGAAATAAGTCGATTCGAAGTTCGATTTCAAATTTCCTCTAGTAGGCCCAAAAATGGAACCAACAATAAAACGTTCGGATTCACAGGATAAGGTTTTATTTAAATTCTGTTTTTTTTTTTTTGGAACCAAGTTCTATAGGCGGCTTGCGGTAAGAGTGCATTGGCAGAAATCGTCACGGGAAAAGGCGCTTGCGACTGTCTTCTTCTGATTCAAAGAGAAAGAAAGACGGAGTGAGATAGTAAATGTGAATTTGGTCAAAATGCAAATCCAAGATGGCGGATGCGAAAATTTTCACATTTTTCATAATGGGTGTCGTTTTCATAGTTTTCAAGGGTGCTAAAGCCGATCGTGAGGTGAAAATGTAAATCCAAGATGGCGGCTGCAAAAATTTACAAATTTTTCTTCATGGGTATCGTTTCTATGGTTTTCAGGGTTGCTTAAGCCGATAGTGAAGTCAAAATAAAAATCCAAGATGGCGGCTGCGAAATTTTCACATTTTCGTCATGGGTGTCGTTTTCGTAGTTTTCGAGGGTACGAAAGCCGATAGTGAGGTCAAAATATAAATCAAAGATGGTGGCTGCGAAAATATTCAAGTTTTTTTATCATGGGTATCGTTTTCATAGTTTTGAGAGTGCATAAGTCGATAGTGTGGTCAAAATGTAAATCCAAGATGGTGGCTGCAAAATACGAGATGATGAAGATTATGTAAAAAAAAACCTTGTCCGATCCGAAAAGGGCATGTGGTACTGCAGTAAAATTACAAAAGAGTATTTTTTTTATTATTATTTATAATAAAAAAGTTATTGGTATTTAAAATTCACATTTTTAGTTCCAAAATTACCCCAAATCCATAAAAAATTTGCAAAACTCGTACTACGACGGCCGCCGCCCGCACCTAACGTAAATTTTGGTAAAATTCACCTTGGAAAAAAAATGTGGGGATTCTTTTTTCCTGAAAATTTCCACATAAATATGCTCACAGTAACTTACGATACCTAACAATACCCTCACGGATCGGACAGGTTTTTTTTACATGTTGTATGTTCTCGCTGCTGAGGTGAAAAGTTGTATGTGTTACACGAGAGCAAAGTTATTTGCATCTCGTGTCTTTGAATCCCTCGCAGCGCTCAGGATTCTAACCTAGAATCACTCGCTACGCTCGTGATTCAATTATAGAATCCTTCGCTTACTCGGGATTCAAAATCAACACTCGCAGCAAAAAACAACTTTGCTCTCTTGTTGCACAAATAACTATTGAAAACAACGAAATATTTTTCTGTAATGTTTTGACGAAGATAGTTCGAAACAATATGTGGTCCGACTAATAAGTGTTTTGTTATTAATTTTGCAGCCTAAGAGTTAAGGATCGTGCAATACAATTTCTAAGAAAACTTCACGGTATAACAATAGCCTGTGTCGCGTCGCGCTAGTCTGCACGAAGCTTTAATCGGGTTTCCGGGCGGCAGCTAGAGGAGATACTCTGGATTTTTTTAATTTCAAATAGGTAGATGTCAAGAGTACCTACTCACGAAGAAAGTGGCAAGAGATTGCGGAAATATTGAACTCGCAAGGTGATGGCGTCCATAAAGATTGGGCTGGCTGGCTGGATTAAAGTTACTAAGTACTATCGAAGAACTTCGTATATAAGCAGTTTGAAAACAAAATCCCGTGAACACGATGACCACATCAGTTAGCGCCCCGGTTCTATAGCGGCCGAGCGCTGCAAGCAAAAATAGTCCTTACGGTGTATATATATGAACTTCTTCGATGGTACCTATAACTTTTTATTTTGTCAATTTAAATTATGTAAAATCAAACAAGAAATTAATTACCCATGTACTAAAATCTCTAGATACTCAATTCAATCGGCAAGTTTATGTAAATAAATACATTTTACTTACTTTATAAAATTATAAGACACGAAAATGTTCTTTTTTCATATAAATTTGCAAAACAATAATATTTCCGTCGAGTAGGAGGAACTTTTTTATGATTGCTAAATTTGACATTAAAACAATATTGCTAGTTGTCAAAAGTCACAACGTGGTACGAAAAGTCGAAGTAAGATTATAATAATACTGTTATATGAGCTGGTGGTAGGCCCCCTGAACCAGTAGCGGTATTTAAAAAAACCGGCCAAGTGCGAGTCGGACTCGCGCACCGAGAGGGTTCCGTACAAAACAGTAAGTTTAAAAGTATTAAAAATATTTTTATTATATGATGTAACTAAAATTTTACGGTTTTCGCAATTTTTCCTTTATCTGTGCTTTAAGACGTTGCTTCGTACCAAATTTCAAGATTCTGAGTTCACGGGAAGTACCCTGTAGGTTTTGATTCCCTTGATTTACAGACCGTGTTACGGATCGCGGCACGTACCTATGTTAAACTATGACCTTAAAAGCGCAGAAAAACATTTCTCTCAATCTCAATCGAAGTATAATCATAGTTTTACCTGCGCGGACGACCGCCATTTTGGTTCAACTTATGAGCCGTGATCTGTACTAAGCCTCCGTTGTCCGTCCGTCTGTCGTAAGTTAACCGGTCTGGCTTCACAGTTTGACTTGGCGCACGGTTTACGTCACTTTAAGGACAGTCTCCTTAGACCGTTTTCCTTTAGTACCTGCCCTTACTGTCCTATCTCAAAAATCTACCCTGTATATGCTTTCTTACCGTACAATGACAGGACTTTTTTTTTCTTTTCTTTATGGCATCTCGCAGTTGACCTGAGAGGGAGGGTCGTAGCTTTAGCGGACTTGCCTGTGGTTGCTTTAAGCTGCTAATCTAATTAATATTAGGCGAACGCTCGCTAAGGGCACCCCCTGTGGGGTACGAACCTCGGCTTAGGGCGTCGCTGAGGGGAGGACAGCAAGATGGGACAGGCTGGATCAAAGATATATTATTATTATTATGACAGGTCAGCTTACACTAAAAATACAGGGTGTCCAGTAAATAGCACGACATACTGCAGGGGGTGATAGCTTGGGTCACTACCTATCAATACAACACAATATAATATGTTCAGCAAAATCTTACATTTTTTTTCACCACTGAAAATTTAAACAAAAAATAGTATTTCTTGAAAACATTCTTGTCTTTGATAAAAAAAGACATCAATGAGTAAAGTAACTATTCACGAATAATTTGATGTAAAAAAAAGTACTAGAAAAGGAGTTTTTCATTACGAGATGCTTAAAAATCTGTTTCAAGGTAGAGATTTTTCGGTATTTCGGAAAATTTTGTAAAACTGTAAATCCGTAAGATTTTGCTGAACATAATTGTTGTTACGATATCGTGCGTACCCTTAACAACTCAGGGTTGAAAATATGACCGATTAAATAATACCTATGATGACGTCAGTTTCCTATGAGATAGATAAGACTGATAAGAGCGAGGCACTTCCTTATTCCGTCAGAGGCACACAGCTGGGTGAGAGTTGCTGGGAATCAAGCTGAATGGCGATTGGCGATGCCTATGTCCAGCACTCACATCAAATAAAAAACCAAGACAGCGCTGTCAACAGTGACGTGAGGCCGGTTTCGTAAACATGTGTGCACTTTCTGAGGTGTAGTTTCATTGTAAATGTGTGCGTGTGAGCGTGTATGCACAGAGTGGAGGTTAGTTTTGGCATGTTGCAATCAGGGTTGCCAACCTTACTATGTAATATAGTATCCTACTATATTAGAGGCCTAAATACTATATTTCTAAAGATATAAAATAAAAGATATAATATAATATACCTAATTAGGCGAAACTACTATATTTTAATTTCAATACAAAATGGCGAGATGACCACAAAAGGGATGATGCCTTGGTCAAAAAAAAAAATCTTTTTAGTCCGTCATTCAGATATATATATTTTTTTTGTATTTTTTTTCGTATTTTCTGTTTTATCATAATTAATAAAAACATTACTAAGATAAAACGCATTCATGTTGGGGAGTAGGGGTAGCTACGTCACAAGTAGGTATGTATAAAATCTTATATACCTACTCGTGACGTCATGGCACATTTTAACTCAATGTATCGCCGCAATCTTTTGATTACGTAAAAAAAAGAAAAAATACGTGTACCTACTTACGCTATTTTTTCATAATGTACCTACATGACAAAAAACATTTTTTAGTCATCATCATCACCCTATTATTCGAAATAGGGCTTGTATTAATCTCGTAGTTATAAGCTGAATTAACGTTATTTAGCAGCCTTTAGATTGTAAAAAGGTTCATAGTAGCAAAATATGCATTTAAATAATAAAAATGTTTTTGAAACATCCTACCTACTATATTTTTTCGCCATCTACTACATATCTATATTTCTACAGGTAATGACTCCGAAAAAACTATATATGATATAAAAAAGTTGGCAACCCTAATTGCAGTTCCTTTCATTTTGACATTTTGATAATAACATTCATTACATTATAAATAAATAAACAGACTACAGACGCCACCATGTCAATTTACTACAATCTGTCAATTTTTTAAAATAGATTTTCATCTTTAAAACTAAGCCGATAAGGTTCAAAGTTGAATGGGAAAATTTGACAGTTTCGGGTAGGTTGATGTGCTGGCGTCTGTACGTTGTCGAGCAGATGAATTTATCAAACAAAGCTTGTGGGAAACGCACAAATAACAAATTTCTACGACCAATAAAAAATAATCTTTTCCGACGGACATCTACTGATTAGTGCCTAGGAACTCTGTTCTGTAGTTTCTGCCTACCCCCATGCTCCCATTGGGAAGAAGGCGTGAGTTTATTTTGTAACTTATAAATAGGTAAGTTTGTAGTCTTATTTCCCGTAAAGTTTCTTCTTTGCCACAAACTTGAAATATTACAATACGATAAATAAGTTCATATCGATAAAAAAAGCTAACTAACCACATCTGCGAAAGGTTCAACACTGGCTACCCTCAGACCAAATAAAAAACCAAGACAGCGTTGCGAACAATACAGTGAAAAATGCCAAAACTACACCACCGCTCTTTTACAATACAATACACCTTTTACAATGACACTACAATCAAAGATCAAACTATACCACAAAGTGCACACATGTCTACGAAACCGACTTCACTTCACTATCGACAGCTGTGACCTGCCTAATAATATAAAATGGCCGCAAACGCGGAATCTACACGGCATCTAAACGAATATTTTATAGGTAATAAGAATGTACCATGCCGACTATTGTTTTAACTGTGACATGCCTACCTCAAAAAATAATTTTATAATAGGTAATTACTTACCTACTAAACTCATTTTATATAATTATTAATGTTTGCATGAATAATACACAGATAAAAAAATAACGACAGCTCTGTCAACAGTGATTCACTTCACGTGAGGAAGGTTTCGCAAACTTGACTGTGTGTGTGCACTTACTTTACTGTGCGGCGAGGTGAAGTTTAGTTCTAAATGTGTGCGTGTGAGCGTGTACGCTCAGAACTAGGTATTTTTTGCATGCTTCACTGTATTGTTCGCAGCGCGAATTAGTATTGTTTTGTTTTTATTTGGTCTGAGGCCTAATATAACCCATTTTACCGTTAAATACCCTATTTATTGTTCCTACAATCTATGCCAATTTTACATTACTTTATCCAAGTACTTTGTAGCTAGGGCAACTCGCAAGAATGGCTAAGTATAGAGGAAACAGTTCTCGGAACTGGAAAACGTAAGTATTTAACAATACCAGACTGAACAAATCTATCAGTACTTCATACCACGATCAATACTTTTGCCAACATACTACTGTAGGTAAAGAGTTTACAACGTAATTTACGTATAATATAAGACTCCGCTGTACTGCTACGGTCGTCAATAAATGCAAAATAAATCGCTAAACTAATAAATAATTGCGTTATGCTAAGTTGGTAAAATCATCATCTGATAAAAATAACGGAAGCTTTTCAGGTAAGAATGCGTTTGTACTGTCGAGAAATATAACCTCTAAGTTATGATAATTAAAGAACACGTTCAAGTTCTTTTCTTGTTTCAATGATAAAGCAGTGATTCAATTGTTTCTACGTCTACATATTTATATGAAAACTCAAAATGTTCATGTGATCTAAAAGAACAGTGAGAAATAACAGTTATTTGGAATAAATATCACAAAAATACTCACCTATCCATTTTGATGGCGTCACCTCTGTCAAACGGCTTGGGTTGCCAGCACTCGAAAAGGAAGTTCTTACCACTTTTGCTCGTTGATTTTTTATTGTATTTATCAATTTTTTTTTAAATTAAAATATTTGATTTTGTAAAAATAATAAATAAAAACATACAAGTAAATGACGCAATATTAATTATGTTACTATTTTAAGGATTGTCTTTTAAATATTCAGGTGTGTCAGAAGCCACTTAATTAATTAAAAATGCTAAATTATTTTTCAATGGTAGGTTATATTTTGCAAAATTCTCAGGTGTCTGGATCCGAGTGTAATTACTATGAGTAGCTTGCAGTACGACACTGTTCTAAATGAACGCGGATGGCCGCAATACTTGTCAACGAAAACGTCAAACACTTGTCAAATGCAGAACATTTCATCATAATTCTGTATTTCGCCACAATCATTTAGATCTATGTCGTTCTGTATGTTCAGTTTTGATTAAACCCTATGCTAATTAATGCGTATCTGACTAATAGCAGTCAATTGAAAAGACACATTTTCATGGATGTTAAAATGCTCCTTCACCTTGTCCTACCTAGGAATAGAATTCTACCAAATTAGTAGGAACTCATATAGTGAGCACACTTATTTTAGAAGCGTTCACAGATTACGTTTCGTCATAGAGTACTAAAATAACAGTTCTGACTGTTACATAGCTACGTTGAACGTTATTATGATAATATTACGCCTGTGTGACCCACAGGGATAGGTAGAGGTATACTGTAAGTTCCTTTTTTAAAATAATTATTATAGGTAAAGTTATTTTTTGATAAATAAGTAATGCTTCTGTTGAATATTGATATTGTATGAAAAAATACAGTTTAGATGCGAATCTATTGACGTATTTGTGTTTTAATATTTAATTAAATGAATAAATACTGCTTCGAGTATTTTTGACATTCTTGCGCGCCTCGCAACGTTTGGGGATCGAACTTACGACATCTCACTCGCCAGTTCACGTCCTAACCGTTGGGTCGAAGGGTACTTTTCACCCCAGAATTTAAAACGTCATTCATGAATGGAGGGGTTGTTGGACGGGCGGAAACCCGTGAGGTAATTGCGTAACACACATACAATGGCAATCGATCGCAATGCCTATTATTTTGAAAGTTCAGCCACGTTCATTGCGTTATTGTAACATAAGAAGCAATAGGTTAGGAATTAGGGTGCCGGGAATGAAGTTTTTTTTTTTTTGTGTCGTAAAAGATTTATGAAATAACTTCTCCCGCTCGGAGCATTGTCGTGTCCTCGTGGAGGCGATCGACATGCCTGACCTTGAGAACTGGTTTAACGTAGTAAACAACTAAAGTTAGTCTAGAAACATCGACGCATTTGATTATGGGCCTAAAATAAGTTTCAGAAATATAATATGTGTGTTTGTATGTAATCTGAGTATGTGTGTGCGTGTTTTTTACGTGTAAAAATAAACAAGTTACACTTCTGAAACTTATTTTTTATCTCATCTATTCAAAAAGACCTAATTTGCTGGCAAGAAAGACAGAGAAAGTGTGAATTTGGTCCAAATGAAAATCCAAGATGGCGGCTGCGAAAATTTTCAAATTTTTCGTCATGGGTGTCGTTTTCATAGTTTTCGAGGTTGCTTAAGCCGATAGTGAGCTCAAAATGTAAATCCAAGATGGTGGCTCTGAAAATTTTCAAATTTTTGTCATGGGTGTCGTTTTCATAGTTTTCGAGTGTTCTAGAGCCGATAGTGAGGTCAAAACGTAAATCCAAGATGGCGGCTACGAAAATTTTGTTTTGGTTTTAAATCATACGTGAGATGGGGGTCAGACCGCACACTTTTTTTTCCCATTGGGGGTGATAAAAAGCAGTGTTCACCTCGGGAGCAATACTATTTTAAGCTCGAGTGACGTACCTACTTTGAATCCCTGGCTGCGCTTTGGATTCAAAGAAACACTCGCCATAAAAATAGTTGTTTGCTCCCTAGGCAAACAATCTACTATTATTGGGTAGAAGTTCAAAACACGTTTTAATCACCTTAGAATTTAAAGAAATATTATGTTATACCTACTGATATGTCTCTTTTTAACAAGTTTTTCAATCTTCTTCGTTTCAGAAATAAAAAGATATTCGCATAGTACAAAGTAAAGACTAAAGATAGGCAATACAGAACCCAGCATCAGAAAAGAATCGTGGATAAATAATTATGTGTACCTACAGACGCCAGCACGTCACTCTACCCGAAACTTTCAAATTTTCCCAATCAACTTAGAAGCTTATACCTACTTTAACAATAAAATTGAAAATCTCCGGTTATTAAAGAATTTGAGAGATTGTAGTAGGTTGATGTGCTGGCGTCTGTACCTACCTACTAATATTCTATAAATACTCGTAATTACTGTTTCCATAGGTCGTGTTTTCGAATAATAATAGAATCAAGGTCGAACTAGGTGTCAACAACAAGAATTATATCTGTGTTGTTATCTTCTTAAATCTAAATAATTTTGTTTATGAGTTTGTAATCGTCAGTAGCTGAGCTGCCAAAACATGGATTAAAAGAGCATTTATTCTGAAAGTGGGCAACATCACAAATAGATGTCAAATATTTCGCTGTTTTGATGATTTGGCATTATGAAATGTGGCGAACTAGCGGACTAGAATATAAGTGATGAATTGCAATTATAACACTGAGTTTGATGTTGTACTTAACCGTTTTAGGTGTAAAAAAGGCATTAGGAAAATTTCCAAATACTTTTTTTTACATCTAAAACTAAATATTCGGTATTACGATATGAATTATTACATTTCACAATCAATATTTTCGTTCACTAGTTAGCCATATTTCATATTTCCATACAGTGATATTGCCAAATTAATCAAAACAGGTAAATATTTGACAGCTATTTGCGACGTTGCCCACTTTTAGGATAAGCCCTCATACAGAACCTGCGGGGTAATTGCGTACCCAACACATATAAAATGACAATTGATCACAATGGGTTTCATTTTGACAGTTCTCCCACATTCATTGCGTTATTAACGTTATTGAGCAGACGAAGTTTTATCAGACTTAGTGGGAAAAATAAGTAAGTATTATTGAAAACCAACTCAAAAACTACCCAAGCAAAGTTAATAAAATTTATATGGGACCACCTCTGAAGTATGACCTACCAAAAAAAAATGAATCATCAAAATCATTCCATAATTGGCGGAGTAATCGCGCAACAAATAGGTACTTACACAAAAAAAGTACAGTCGAACGTCCTCCTTTTTGAAGTCGATTTAAAGGGAACACGTTGCATAAACTCATTTTCGGACTGTTTTTCTGCGAACAATCTAAAGTTTAAGTCGAATAGGAATCTGAATGAAAATAGTCACCAACAAAGCTTGCCGTGTCAATATTTATTGTTTAAATTGTGTGTGCATTTAATTTAAAAGAACTTACAATGGAGCACACAAGTCCTTCATCGATGACCGCAATAAATAACACAATGTAGGACACCAATAATTTCAAGGTTAAAAAACAGTGATTGCTAACAGGAAAAATACACGAGTTTTTTGTCCAACAAACGTTTGGATTTGTGACGAAATATTTTTTATAGACGGCTGTCGTTATTTTGTTGAAGGATAACACAAAGAAATGAATAAAATCAACATAATCTGAATTCAGCAATAAAGTAAACTAAAATATTGTTATTTATAACACTGCCTCGTTGGTCTAGTAGTTGGGTGCGATTGCCAGGTCGGGCAGTGTTGTTGAGGTTTTCTATCTGGAATTTCTTAGTAGCAACCTGGAGTCTGGATTTGTGCCCGGTTGATGGCAACAAGCTCGCTCCTATTACATGGGACTGAAACAAACCTGGCAAAATGTGGGTGTACTATAGGAACACCACTGCCCAACCCTTCGGTGAAACACGGTGTGATGTTATGTTATGTTAAATCATTAAAATTACGATATTCAGAATTCAGCAATAATGTAGGAACTAAAATATAATTTGTTCTCCTCGGTCAGAATTAAAGCGAAAAAAAAAGCATAAAATACCTGTTCTTTTTCATAATTTTTGCATAATATCTTTATTGTAACAAGGATGTTCTTTTTTGCTGGGAAAAACCTGTTCCAATCTGATGACGTTGTGAAACGTCTAATTAACGTCACATAATACTCGGAACGGTTCGCGTCACAGCTCTCGTGACGCGTTCCTTACGTCATGTAAAGTATTTCATAACAAGTAACAGCTCTATGAACTAATGTGATGACCTGGTTTTTTTTAAGAAAGTTAAACTATTCTTTGTGCTAGATAAGCCTTCTATTTCGGGGTTTCGTTACGAGTTACGATGATTTAAAATCCGTGGGGTATAGTCACGGTTGTTTTAATAGAAGTTATATTGAGCTAGTAGATCTTCAACAGTATTTCATAAAAGAAACGAGTAAACGTAATAGTTGTTTCCGGTTCTTCTAATGAGAAATGACGAATTTAAAACTTGCATCTGAATTCTGACGTTTCGTGTCGTATGAGGGAACAGGGGCTGCGAGGAAATTGAAAAATAGGTATTTGAAGAAACTATTGCCGTCGCGCTGCGCCCGAAAAACCGAGTTAAACCCCGTAAAGTGCGATAGGGACAACTGCAGCTCAGACCGATTATATTACAATTTTTTTTGACGAAAACGACGTTTGGCGTTCTCCTTTTTTCTCCTCGTAAACTAAGCCGATTTAATAATTTTTTACATTAAAATTTTAAGAAAGAGTATGTCTAGGTTCCTATTATTTTCTTTTATGCTAAAAACATTTCCGAATTAGTCTGGTAGTCCTCTAATCACGGCGGTAAAAATGGGGCATTTTTGTAATTTTTGGAGGGTCATAGTTTCCTTACTTATTAATTGCTGAAAGAAAGGAAATGACAGGGACATGCCTATAGAGACCCTGATTTTATACAAAAAAAAATGACAGCTCTAGAGGCATAATTTAGGAAGAAAAACGGGGAATACGTTTGTATGGAGAATCGCGGGCCCTGTTCCCTCTTAAGGAAAATTTGCTTTTCTTTCACGTTTGAAAGACAAGTGCGCGTGTACAACAGTGTTTCTTTTACGTATCAATTTGATATTTTTTGTGAATATTTTCATTTATTTTCCTATTTCAATTTATTTGCGTTCGGCGCAACATGTCCATTTCTCCCTTATTGCTCTATTAGTCGGCATTTCGGTATTAATGATATTATAAAAAAAAAATTAAAAAAAAATGGTAAGTTGGACTTATTATTGTTTTTGCATGTATTGACGCTATACTATTGCGGGTCGCCTTTCGATAATTTACGATACCACAGATAATAATTATAATACTACGATACTAATTGAAAAGGGTATGCTGTGATGGTTTGGTCATGTTGAGAGGATGAATGAAAGGCGACTAACAAAATGTATTTACAAGGCAGATATTGTGACTGGAAACGCACGAAGGGGACGCCCTAGGAGGAGATATATACTGACCTTATTGGTGATGTTCTTCAGAAAGGACACCATGGTATGAACAGATGTATGAACGTAAACGAGGCAAAAGGAGTATGTAAGGATCGTAGCAGGTGGCGTTCTGTAGTTTCTGCCTACCCCCATGGGAAGAAGGCGTGAGTTTATGTACTATCGAAGAAATTCATATCTAAGCAGTTTGAAAACAAAATCCCGTGAACACGATGACCACATCTGTTACCGCCCCGGTTCTATAGCGGCCGAGCGCTGCAAACAGAAATAGTCCTTACGGTGTATATATATGAACTTCTTTGATGGTATGTATGTTATGTGTACTACGATACTGTCTAAGTATTGAAATTATAACATTCTTCCGAAGTGCATGTTTATTGGAATTGATTAGAGTGGTCATACTCGTAGACTGCTGTACCTATGTAGGTACCTACCTACAATCGCAAAGATATTTACGAAAACGATAATTTCTGCCCAGAATGCACCGAAAGATAGAAGTAGACATATTTTATGTCTTTGACTCCTGCAACGTATACATAATATGCTAAGAAGTAGGTTTTGGCAAAGAATAATAAGTACCTATTACTACTTTTTTATTGTATGATCATTCGTTTTGATCCGTCGTTCGAATTAGATACCCTTTCAACTTCCCAGGAAGTCGGCCAGCAAGTTGGTTTTACAAACGAGGTCCTATAAGGTCACCACGATCCGATACTGTCTGAATGAATTATGTTATATCATGCAGATGAGCATCTCGCATTTATTGTAGGTAGTTATATTCAGCGGTTTGCAATATCTGATATGCTTAAAGGTTGCAGAGGTCAGACGACA
Source organism: Xanthia togata (assembly GCA_963853775.1). Classification (NCBI taxonomy): domain Eukaryota; kingdom Metazoa; phylum Arthropoda; class Insecta; order Lepidoptera; family Noctuidae; genus Xanthia; species Xanthia togata. The sequence continues at coordinate 2,122,497 of OY970818.1, read as the reverse complement.
CATAAGAGGTAAGAGGTCGTTTGGTACAGATTTTATTCTCATTCACTAACATTGGTTTTGTTTTTGCCTTCGCTGTAATTAGGCAAAAACTGTATTTTTGTAAGTACCATCGAAGAAGTTCATATCTGTACACCGTGAGGACTATTTCTGCTTGCAGCGCTCGGCCGCTATAGAACCGGGGCGGTAACAGATGTGGTCATCGTGTTCACGGGATTTTGTTTTCAAACTGCTTAGATATGAAGTTCTTCGATAGTACCTACCTACCTATCAATATGCGAGCGATCTGACCTCTGATAGGTCGCTGTCATCTTCAGTATAAACTCAGTAATCTAGTACCAACTATCACGTTACAATAACTCTTTGAAAAAAAAAATCGGGGTTATTTTTTTTTCCTGAAAATTACCACATAAATAGACTCTCAGTACGATACCTAAACAACACCCTCACGGATCGGACAGAGATTTTTGAAAAGCGAGCTTAACTCTGTCTGTAATCTTTTAATGGCTGAACGGATTTCTATAAAATTTGGCACACAGCTAGACCATGACCTGAGTTAGGACAAAGGATACATTTTATCCCGATAATTTACGACATCGCGGCAAAGCATGGGCAAAAGATATACATAATATGTCATATTTACGGGCGTAAGTACGGGGCACTGTAGTGTAGGACGCTGTCTACGAAATACTCGTTATTTCGAAACTAGTGTCATTATGTGACGTAGACTTCGCGTCACGCGCCGATGACTCGACATCGTACGATACTGATGTTAAATTTATCTTAATGCCGCTTTTTACTAAATGTGGTAAACATGCTAGTGCTGTCATGATTTGAGTGGAATATAGCATTAACTGGTCAAAGTTTTTTTTTTAAATCGGTCCCATAGTTTTTGAGTTCATTAATTACAAACAAACTCTACATAAAATCAAATGTTTTCTCTTCATAATATTTATTTATAATTATATGATCACTTACAACTATTAGTTAAACTAATAATAATAATAATATATGTGACAGCCAATGGCATAATAGCCAAGAGCCTCGACCAATATCTGAGGAGGCTCTCGTTAGGCAGCTGGATTAAGGGCTTGATTTAGAAAGCGGTACTCCTCGACACGGCTCGCATTGTTAGGAGGTTCCTCTCTCTGGAGCCCTGACCGCCGGTAGCTTGGACCCTGCTCCCGATACCGGTGGGCTACTATTTTTTATATATTTTTTTATGTTTTTTTTTTTTTTTTTTCTAATACCCATTTAAAAATATAATTTATATGTATTATTGAAAAATAAAGGAAATAATAATATTAGTTTAATTAAACACCACGATCACCATAGAGAAATCGTATTTTTAAATTTCGAATACTGTACGTACCTATGTGTGTCTGACTCTGACTACATAAGCACGGTAATTATTACTGTGACTTATGTAGTTATATTTTCATTTTGGACCTAATTTAGCCATGCCACTCGAATATTAAAAATACGTTAGTGAGTAATTTGTTTTTAACATACGTTTTCACGGCTAAACTGCGAACCGAATTAGATGATAATAATAATTGGCAGAGAGGTGGCTTGGTAACTGAAGACGGAAAATTATACTACTTTCATTAAAAAAACTAAAGAATCTCTTCATCAGTTGCGCAACGGGAATAACTACACAGTAATGTCAATCACACGTCACGTCAGTAGTTTGTCACTCGAACTACGAAAATCGCCGTTTGAGCTGTCAAAGTAAAATATTGTAGCATGGAACCATAGATATAAATAGTACACCTATGGCATGGACGACGCGCGACGTGTGGTTGACTGTAGGTATTATAAAGTAGAGTACATAACGTATAAAAAACCTTTTATATACGTCTATGGTAGAATAGTGTCCATTTTCACACAGAAGACTCAGTATAATTTTTTGTAAACAAGTACCTAATATTTTAAGTTCCATATGAGAGGTGCACTAAAAAGTATTTCTGGAACTTAATTAATTAATTAATAATATTGGGTTTGATATTACCTATGAAATTGGCGTTTTTTTTCTCACAAATAGAGAATCTCGTCACTTCTATGGTTTAAAATATTCATCAATTGCTTGATATTATATCGAATAATGACCATCATAGACAACTATTCATATCTAGTAAAAACACCATATTACTTATAGTTTACTAAACATAAAAAATACCTTAAAATGACTTCTTTTTGTTAGCAGAAATGACCACTATTTGTTTTAAAACTTAGCCAAAACTTATTTTTGTCGCTTAATCCAAGTGGCGTAGGTACATTATCTTAGTTTTTAAACATTAGTGTTCATGGTTGAAAATAAAATTAAGAAAATGTTAGTATGAAAAATGCAACTACTTTAAAATATTCTCCATACAAAACGCTGATTTCATAGGTGGGGACCTAATAATAATAAATAACTATATAATAATATATATTTATAGTTACAGTTTTTTTTAAATGTAGGTTTAATAAATCAATAGTTGTAATTAATTAAATAACTGATCAAAATGTTAAGGTAAAACATGACTGTGATTCTTTCTGCAATGTACTACCATCGAAGAAGGTCATATCTATACACCGTAAGGACTATTTCTGCTTGCAGCGCTCGGCCGCTATAGAACCGGGGCGGTAACAGTCAGGTCCTCGTGTTCCCGGGATTTTGTTTTCAAACTGCTTAGATATGAAGTTCTTCGATAGTACGTAACATCTTGCATGCTTTGTGTGCATACTTATGTTTCGGACAAATAAATGATCAATAGTTGATCATTCATTCATTCATTTTTCTTTTTTTTAAATCGTGTTGATGTTTGCAAACGAATGAAGTTACGGGTAGCAGCAAATTACTTAGGTGCTTATTTGATTTAAAGAACAATAAATTAATCAGTGATTCATACATAAATACGATTTGATAGGTACCTAGTAAGATAAATCAAAGAAAATAGCTTCTGGAAACTTGCCAAGCGAATGTGAGCCGAGGACATCACATAATTCTACTTTGAAGCCAACGACCTATGACAAGGGCAGCAACAGCAATAGCATCATTGTTGATACTAAACGCACTTCTCATACACACTATTATCATCCTTACTAGTTCTCAAATAAAGGTGCTTTTCCTGTGATAAACAACGGAAGTCATACCATCACAAAACGCACATATTCATAAGATTTTCTTCTTTACTCCTAAAGCCGTAAAGGTGAGTATCGTGTGTTAAAACAGTAAGGTTATGTTCGTATTGTCTATGGTTAGAGAATGGTGATGTTTCGTTATTGCATTGTTTGTTGGTTAATATAATAAATTATGGTGATTACTGTTGATTGTTTTTTAATTGAGTTTAATTATGAGCCCGTAAATGTGCACATTATGCTAAATCACGGGCTGCCTCCTTTAAAAACTAGAATCTAGAATCAAATTAATTTAACGGCTCCTACGGAAACCTATATTCTTTGCGGTGTAGCATGGTGTGGTGACAAGTGACAGAAAGGGTAAAATACACTCGAGAGCAATGAATCCGGGTCACTTAAAGAATGTTAAAAATCTCGGAAACTAAAAATGATAGGTTAATGCAATAAATTGTATTTAATAGACAATGTAATACTCCTTAAATGAAAGTAAAAAAAATATGAGTCACCATACATTTTATTAACACAAAATTACATAAAGAAAAAAACTGCTGATCTCTCCTTAAAACAAAAATAGGAAACATGAAATTTTTGAACTTTATTACGATTTTCTTGAATTTTAATACTTCGTATTGCCTCCTCGTGCTTCCATTACTGCGTTTACGCGGTTTGGCATGCTGTACACCAAGTTCCTTATACGATTTTGGGGAATATTCTCCCATTCCTCTGTGAGAGCAATTTTGAGCTCACGAAGCGTGATTGGGGGAGGGTTTCGTTGTTTTACGCATCTGCCTAGCTCGTCCCAAGCATGCTCGATCGGGTTGATATCCGGGCTGCGCGCTGGCCACTCCATACGAGTAATGTTCATCTCTTGAAGGTAGTCATTCACAATCCTACCTGTATGAGGTCGGGCGTTGTCATGCATAAATATAGCATCCTCACCTAAATTGACCATAAATGGACCAACGTGATCATTGAGGATTTCTTCCACATATCTTTCGCTAGTTAAAGAGCCGTATTCTATGATCACCAGCTCTGTGCGACTTTCAGAAGAAATTCCGGCCCACACAAGTACAGACCCACCACCGTAGGCTACTTTTTCTTCGATGCATGCTTGCTTGAATCTTTCCCCTGGTCTTCGATACACTCTGTGTCTTCCATCGTGCTTGTAGAGCATAAATTTTGATTCGTCGGAGAACATAACTTTTGACCAATCTTCAATACTCCAATTTACGTGGCTCTGGGCATATCTTAGTCTTGAAATACGATGCCCACGCTCCAGTTTAGGGCCGTTTGCAGGTCTAAGGGGTTTTAAGTTAGATTCAGCAAGCCGACGTCTTACTGTCCATGCACTTGGGTTACTTCCTCCGAGGCGTCGAAACTGATTTGTGAGTTCAGTTCCTGTAAGAAAGCGATTTCGAAGCATGGTGTTCACCAAGTATCGGTCTTCTCGTGCTGTGGTACACCTGGTCCTGCCCGTTCCTGGTCTGCGTAGGTTAGAACCAGTTTCTTCGTAACGTCGGAGAACTCTTTGTACTGTTGACAGCGACACACCGACAGTCCTGGCTGTATCGCGCTGACTCCGGCCGGTTTCCAGCATTGTAAGTATTCTGGTGCATTCTTCAGGCGTAAGCGACATAATTTCAGCTTGAATAATGAATATAGAGCACTATCAACATGGTTTATGTACCCACATAAATGACAGATTACAAACAAAAGCAAAACCAAATGCTGTAATTTCGTAGTTCCATCTTCGAAAGTGGCCCTTTTTCAAATTTGATTTTTTTATGATATAACTTTACAATAACTAAGAAGTTTTAATACCTTCATTTACGGAGGACATTGTCTATTAAATACAATTTATTGCATTAACCTAGCATTTTTAGTTTCTGAGATTTTTAGGATTCTTTAAGTGACCCGGATTCATTGCTCTCGAGTGTATATTAAAATTTCCTTGTTTTTACTGATTCTGTATTTTACGACTATGATCCGTACCTACATAGGTTGTGTACTTAGTACGGACTCAGTAATAACTGTAGTAAATTAAATAAAACCCTTTCTGTGACCTGTTACCCGCACCATGCTACACCGCAAACAGTATAGTCCGATTTACTTGTCCCAACAACTAACATGACTCCCAAGTTAGTTTTATATTATAATCTATATGATGTATAAATAATAAAACTTACGAGTTTGTTTGAAACTTTTTCTCTGGAACTATCAGTCGGATTTGAAAAAATATTTATAGATTTAATTTTTTTGCCCAATTCTCGAGGAAGGTTTTAGGCAATTTAACATGAACGAGTTAGTACCCTTGCCTTGGGAGCCGAGAAGAAAGAAAAAAAACTCAGAAAGAACGCTATGCGAAATATAAGTCATAGCGCGGGCGGGTGTTAATTTCACGCAGATGAAGTCGTCGCGGATGTTCAAATTAGGAACTTTTACTATGTTTTTTTTATTTTTCACTGAAGACGCGAGACTTCAACATTTGGCGCCAAAATCTGACATTTCTTAAAAAATGGCGCGCGAAAATGTTTCACAACATTTTTTTCGTCTTCCCACGTAATGTACAATCTATTTCTGATACATTCTTATTTGTTACATTCACGATGTGAAAAATCTAAAATTATCTTGTTTATTTCACGCCATACTGGTGAGTCATAGAACTAAATCTGATTTTATTTAAGTGCATGATTGATCAGAGGGTTTAGGTATACATTGCGCCTATTTGGCTGGCGGTGGTGAGACTGCCAAGATATGCTGGGCACACTGTACTTTGTTTCCTATGACCTGTCAGAAAATTGGCCACCATCTTTTCCACTGTTAGATTATTTTTTCCACAGAGCACGGAAACGTCACGGCGGCCGCTGCTAGAGACGGCATTGTCAAGTCTTTCTATACAAAACAAGTGATGATTCATATTGTTTATATTTTTTTTTTTTTTAATTTACCTCGCTCTAGGAATTTCTCATGTATTGTGGGTGCGTTTACAAACACTTAAACTCACATACACAAACAGCCAGACCCGGTGCAACTACTTGTAGGTCATACAAGTATTTGTTCCGTGCGGGAATCGAACCCGCGACACGCAGCGATATCGCAATCGCTTAACCACTGCGCCAACCGTGTCGTCAAATTATGATGACGATCATAATTATTTTCATTCATTCGTTCATCATTCAGTGACGACTAAAGAAAATTGACACTTTTGACAGATGACTGGACCTGACGTCTCAGGGCTGCTAAAAACCCTCATTCATCTAACTCTGGTATGTTCTCATTGAACATAACACGTAAGTTTAAATTCCATAAGTTTAAATATATTTGGAGATTTGGACAGAAGCCACACGTGAGGTTTTGTTTAAAACAACATCTTATTAGTCAGTTTTATTATTAGGATAAGTGGAGGAGTTAATTGAAACATTGACGAAGGTTACAAGAAGAAAGTTATGGAGAAAAACCGGCCAAGTGCGTGTCGGAGCACGCACGATGTAGGGTTCCGAAGTTGGGAAGAATTTATCCCACAAACAAACTAATGATGTAGTTGAAAAACATGTTCTCCCATAAAATACGTCACGGTCAATTCTCCAATTGCAAATGTAAGTAAAAATCGCAAAAAAAAATCGCATAAATGCCCGTATTTTTTGTTTTAGAGCTCCATGGGACTGTAGAACTACGTATTTGATATTAATTTCAACTTGAAAATTCCACGGGGGCCTGATATAAAGGGTTTTGACAGACTGTCAGACAGACAGACGGGCAACGAAGTGATCCTCTATGGGTTCCGTTTTGAGCGAGAAATTCGCATGGAGATAACGCTTTTTCCTGGAGGAGCAAAGGTAGCCTGTAAAATTCATTCCTTTCCGTATTTCTTTTTGCAATTTGCAGTTTAGTGTCAGGTTACCTACATATCTAGATCAAAATATGATTAGTGACCGTAACAAATACTTATTTCCAGAATTATAATTATTTAAGGCGCAGGATTTCGAAAACGGGGTTTTTTAAAGCAGTGTATCTCTTAAACCGTAAATAATGTTGACCATAAAAAAAGAATGATATTTTCAAGTCTTATTTTAATACAGTGATGGAGCTCAAATCATAATTAAACATACATTAATGCTTCAAAAAAATCTTCAATCACACCTCATAACAACAATTACTAACAATTATAATTATAATTAAAAAAATATACCATAAAATGTATAATGTCAACCTGCATTCAGTGATGGATTATGATGAGTAATATGAGCAATATGATGAAAAAAACAACGAAAAACATTGAAAAAGTACAAAAGTGTGGTTATACTCTTTACACGTAAAGAAAAAGACAGAGACAAAGGCAACTCGGAACCCTGCGCCTTAAATTATTTTATTTCACAATTGTACATAGGCACCTTACGAAACGTCAGAAGCTAGGTGCACGGTTCCAATTGGTCGTTTCCTATGGAGAAGAGCCGGCAAGAAACTACACTGTTACTCTTTTAAAAATAATTGGCTTTAACAATATTTTCAAATAACAGTGTTATAAGGTATGGGAGGACAGTGAATCATCAATACAACTCTAAGAGTTAGAATTGACCTTAAATGTCATGGGTAGTTGTATTGATGATTTTTATGATTATAATTCGCGTGGTCCACAATTATAGTTTATTTTTATTGATAAACGAAAAGCGTTGTTAACGATAATAAGCGTTATAAAAGTCGTTATCAGAATAAAAACGCGATGTTTAGCTCCTAAAGGTCGCAACACTAACCAACTACAAATGTATATTTAAACATTTACAATAATAACCAAATGGGTCGTAAGGGTCCGAAATAAAAGAATTTTAATTTAATAAAGCTTATTTTCGTTAACAACGCTTTTCGTTTATCAATAAAAATAAAACTGGAAACGAAATGTTACGAAAGTGCATATTACCTGATTCTCTACCCTAATTACATAATCTGAATCGTTTCCTAATTTGAATCGTTTTGAATCAAATTGCTAATCGATGGATTCAAAAATTCGAAAAAAAAAAACTGCTTCACAACGTAAATAACGCAATGAATGTTGTTGAACTGTCAAAATGAAACAAATTTGTCGTAATTGTTTACGAAAATGTGTTGCGTAATTAGATAGCTGGTCCGTGGATGGGAACGAGACCCTTCCGTGCCTCGGAAAACACGTTAAGCCGTTGGTCCCGGATGTTATTCATAGATCTTTGACAGTCGTTGCGGGTAGCCAATAGCCCAAAAGTCTGACAAGCAGTCTTACAAAAGGTTATCGTATTACCCAGTAACTGGGTTGTAGAGGTCAGATCGGCAGTCACTCCATGTAAAATACTAGTATTTATTTAACTGCATCTAGTTAGGCTGGACGCTGACAACGGTTGGAAAAGGCTAGACAGATTGATATTACCTGATTCTGATGATGTACAATGATCTTCAGACGAATCTGCCACTACGGACTCGCCTTGCTCCAGAAACTCATTATAACTACTAACATGTTTTACCTTCAAATGCTGTTTCAAATTAGCAATAGTTGTTTTATACGAAAGTTTCTTTTTACATAGTCTACAGTCAGCAATTCTGTCGCCATCATCCTCATTTTGCTCGAAATAGTTCCAAATCAATAAATTGGTGCTTCTTGAAAACGCAGCCTTCGGCTTTATGAGCGAGAGGTCTTGTGCATGCAATTCTTTGAAGGCATTAACATGTTTTATCCTTAAATGCTGTTTCAAGTTACCAATAGTTGTTTTATATGATAATTTCTTTTGACATTGTTTGCAGTTTGCGATTTTATCTTCTGGGTTTGGTTCAAAAAATTTCCAAAGCAATAAATTGTGTAATTTCGGCATTTTTTCTACAATTTTTTTTTTCACTACACACAAGTTTTAAGCACAGGTTACTTGGAACTCTTTTCTATTCATAAAGGTCACAAAACCGGTACAAACTAGGACACCATATTAATAGCTCACGTAACTCATCGCAAACCCCGAATTTACGTCAGAAAACGTGTTTTCAACATCAACGATAACGAAAACGTCAACGTTGCAGTGTGGCGTTTTAATCGTTTTATGCCGTGTACTGGCTGGATTACAACGGGAAGTGGAGTAGTGGAGGGAGGGGCACAGCGGGGCGGCGGCGGCGGCAGCGCGGCGGCGCGGTAAAATGGCGTGCGCCGCTCCCAGCTTTGTTACCATCGAGAAACGCCCAATACAAATCTACCACCATCTACACATACACACAGTTTATAACCTTGTGAACACTATTTGTATTTCGTAGCGCGACCAACATCAAAGAAGGAAGAATTTAGACCTATCTACAAAGGAGAATTAAAAAACGCACTCTCATAATCACAACGAAAGATAAACTAAACGTTATAACGCGATGAAAATAAATCGTTTAAACGCAAACTTAATTTAGCCGGTTATTCAACTGCCTGACGAGTGACGATTGTGAATTTGAGTCTTATTTATATCACGATAAGGTTACATTTCGTTTATACTGTTGAAAGATAAGTTTGGTCGACAAAAAAGTTTAAACGACATCTGTTTTTTTTATACAGCGTTTTTAAATTGCCTGCCATTTTAACGTTGAACTTCTCTGGCTCTTTATTATTACTGCTTTCAGTCAAGTTATCAACATTATTACTCGTATTAATGATCGAAAAAAATATAATATATAATATTATGGGTGTGGCGAATTATAGAACTAATTTTTGACATCTCCGCTTTGCTAGTAGCGCAATGTCATCATATTGTGTTACTAATTTGGGTTCAAACATCGTTTTTATAGATACGTATACCTACTATAGTAGTATACTCATTGGAGCTACTCAACTACATAGTAGAAGGGGTTTTCCGGATATTTCTCGAGCCGAACGCGTCGGCGTCAGGTTGTTGACCAATCTTGAGCAACAATAGCGAAAAACGACAGAAGTTTCACAAGATATCGAAGTAGGAAATATAGGTACACTTAAGAAGCCAGTAACATATACAAATTAAAATAGCTAGCGAAACTCCGCTGGGTGATGGGTAATATGTTTATCCTACAGGATTAAAAAAAAGTTTTTTTTTTTTTGAATCCTTTTATTTAGTCTATATTAAATGCAGTAGGTATACGTTTAAAATTAGACGCTAGATTGTTCATTTCCACTGAAAATGTGATTTGTAAACTGTGAACTGATTTCATCAACGCTTTTTATCACAGAAGCAATATTAAATTTATGACAGTTTTCCATACAAAAACCGTTAAGTTCCGAAGAACCGTTCATTCTTAAAGTTGGCAACGTCGCAAATAGCTGTCAAATATTTAACTGTTTTGATTAATTTGTTGGACGTTGCCCATTTTCAGAATGCACACTTAGGTATCTTATTCCACGGTTATAAGCTATCTGACCTGCCGATGATCAGCCCTGTAAATATAGTGGCACAAGGATCATTTGGCGAATGACATTGAGGGGGCCGTTGTTGGTAAGTAAACATTTGTGACAGAAACACAAATTGTTACAGTTCGGCCGTCGAGAGAATTCTTGACACCTGTCAGTTTCATACTTGTGTTTTGCGCATTTGATCGAGAACGCATTCTCCCGAGTCTCGACGGCCGTACGACACGTCAGCACATCAACCTACTACAATCTGTCCAATTTCTTTAATAGATTTTCAACTTTATCACTAAAGCATAAGGTTCAAAGTTGATTGGGAAAATTTGACAGTTTCGGGTAGGTTGACCTGCTGGCGTCTGTACGTATAGAAATTGTATTAAAAAACAAGATGGCGGCGTTAGTTCCGATTTTGACCACGCGCCAAGTGCTTGAGCGGCTTGTACCGTTGTATGGAATGGAACTTCTGTCCGCCAATATTCACAGTGACCCACCTACAAAGCGTAGTAAATGAATGACTAAAATGACTCATATAATGTGTAAACCACTTGAAACTTTATCTGATATTTACGACATACATTTTAATCGGATTAAAACGCAATAGTTCAATGATTCCCATCGTCATTGGGCGACTCTTTTATACGGATTTGCCCATTAGTTTCAGTTTCGTAGCTTCCCTACGAGATGACCCAATTTTTTTATATATTTATTTAAATCTTTTGATCTGAAAACATGTCTAGGCGTACTTTGCACAGTAAATATTTTATTGTACACTGCGTTCTTTCTGAATAGTGAACGAAACCGAACCGTTACGCTCGGGCTCAGACCAATATTGGTCTGAGCGCTCGGGTCAGTCACGCTGACTCGAGTAAGTTCGGCTCCTGTCGGTCGGTGACGACTGACGTTGAATGGGGTAAGTACTCGGTTCCAGTCGTAAGTTTTCACTTTTATCGTGTTTTAGAACACAGCGTCTATATTTTTCTTCTACACATTCTTAGTAAGCTAATTAATAGGATCAATAAATAAGTTGACATTATATTATCATTTTGGCGCGCAAATTGTCATATTATGACGCCATTTTGCAGGAAGTAAACGTTTGCCCTCACGAACAAGGAAGGTCTTACTTCCGTGACCGGTTCTACGATTTTTCCTCATCGGTTTTATTTCTAAATTAATAAACTTACTATGTAAATATAACTTATCTTCATGCGTATAACAAGTTGCATAGATATACATCAAGATTACTGTGCGTTTGCACTGGCGAAAAATTCACAGCAAAACTCATGTTGAAATCTTTAGTTTCTGTCAAAGTTCCATACAATATTTGACAGCAACTAGAGATTTCAACATGTTTTGTTGTGATGTTTGGTCAGTGCAGACGCAGTTAGGTCCTTTGACGGAAGATCTTCGAATCCTTAGTTTATTCAGCTAGTCCTTAGTCTTAGGGATTTCACCCACGACGGCCACGACTCCAGCCAGTCGTGGTCCGTGGCCCGATGTGCGGCTAGTTGGCCGTTGCGACCAAGTGTGCGATTCAGTTCGGTTTCTATATAGTTTACCTGGTCGCTGCGAAAACTGGTTGCGTATGCGGCCGTCTAGTTTAAAAAAAATCAAGACTTTTATTCAAATTAGGCTGAGAATCAGCACTTTTCAAACGTCAAAATTACATAAGACACTAAGGCCCGTATTACAGAACCTCGCTCAAAACTCAAGCATTACTTAAAACTCTTTTAAAGTCTTTTGATTGGTTGAAACTAGTTTTAAGTAGTGCTTGACTTTTGAGTGAGGTTCTGGAATACGGGTCTAAGACATCTCCTTTGATATATATTATATATATTGTATAGGTTTGTAAGTCATACTCGTACAATGTTTGAATTCGGGTCTAAGGCCCGTATTACAGAACCTCACTCAACACTCAAGCATTACTTAAAACTAGTTTCAACCAATCAAAAGGCTTTAAACGAGTTTTAAGTAATGCTTGAGTTTTGAGTGACGTTCTGTAATACGGGCCTAAGACATCTCCTTTGAGGTATAGGTTTGTAAGTCATACTCGTACAATGTTTGACAGGAAATAGAGATTTCAATATGTTTCCAAGTGTATGTTTCGCCAGTTCAACCGTTACAGTTAGACGATGCCAAGCAATTTGTTTGTATGCCACAAACAAGAAACTTGCTTCGTGTAAATGGGGCTTTAGACTATAAATTTCTGGAATCGATCACTTTTCAGCCAACCCTGCTTGAGTTTTCTAGGAAAGCGGTTCCGTCATCTTATATCGGTCGTCACGAAAATCTAATGTAATTTTCCCAAAAAAACGCTCTATAAGGACAGCCTTCATTGTGTGACCGATCACCGCTTCTTAGGTAACTCGCGCACTCGTCTCTAACTGAACAGCAAGCTGTGCTGCTGCCACTTCTTCCTCCCCGCTGCAGCACTAGGAAGTGGTGAAGGGTGGGCGTGCCTGGGGACTGTCCTGTCATATGTAATTTTGACGTTCAATAAAAACGATTTACAAAAAAAAAATGCTTTAAATTTCGAGGCTGTCTTTGGTTTCGAAATTTCGTTTTCTGCCATCGCTTCTGAAACTCTCCGAAAAAAAACATAGTCGAATTGAGAACCTCCTTCTTTTAGAAGTCTGTTACAAAGTGCTAAATCTCAGCCCTGTTTTAATAAATGACTTGATTTTGATTAAAAGAGCAAAGTTACATCAGATAAAGGCTTATACAGACTAGCGCGACGCGTCACCGGTAATTGTTCTACGGTGAAGTTTTCTTAGAAATTCTTTTTAGTTTTCTTATAGTCGCGTCGCGCTGTCACGTCGTACCGGTCTGTAGGACGCTTAATAGCCTTCCCCTCATCAGACAGGCTATTTCCTGAATAGGGCGTTTGACAAATTGGCAATTTTCAGGCAACCATCTCGAACACATAATTCCTACATTTGAATCGGTTTTTCAACAGCAGAGTGGAGGATACTGCTGGGTGTTTTTCGGAAACCTTATAGACCAGAACATCCTTAGCAAGTATAGAATACCAACATATTTAAAGCTTTCTATAAAGGACTATACAACGTATTCCTATTTATTTTCTCAGAATGCAAGGTCTTAACAGTTCGCCAACTCTTCGTGCTCAGAGCTATTCTCAGGGAACATCAAAGCGTACCATTACCCAACCCCAATAGACGCAGCAAAATGCCTGTGTGCCCTTCTGTTCCTTGTAAGACCGCCTTTGCAAGGAGACAGTACAAGGTCATAAGTTGTAAGCTATACAACACCGTAAACAAACATCTCAACATTACCTCTCTTAGCAGACACGAACTTAAAGGTAAAGTCTCTGAATGGCTTCAACTGTTAGACTATCAGAAGACGGAAGACCTACTGACACATATGGCGTAACATACATCACTCAATGCTTCTCAACAAACTCCCACATTCACACTCGCACACCATACACACACCCTCACACACACACACACATACACACACACACACACACACACACACACACACACACAGATCACATCTGTTAAGCGTAAATTTAATATATATATTTTTTTTTTCTTTTTAATCATTATAGAATATTGTAAGTCTCTTGCAGCGACATACAAACCATTGTAATATTCGTATTTAAATATGTGATATATCCTGCGGCAGAACACTGTTTCCCAAAATACAAGCTCAAGCTTAGTTTGGGAATCAGTAGCTGTACTTTTGTGTAATACATTAATACGATGCGTATGTAAGATTATTCATGATATGCTGAATGAATGTATTAACTGGCGACAATAAATATTTTTTTTTTTTTTTTTTTTTTTTTTTTTTTTTTTTTTTTTATTGATGTCCCACAACTTTAAGGTTAAAATGTATTAAAAATAATACAAAAAAACCTAGAAATTGTGTTCCAAAAATACATAGTTTCGAAGATAACGACAAAAACTAGACTCCGATGTGTGTATCTAAGTTTCATTGATGAGTACTTAAATCATTTTCATTTACGCCAATTAAAAAAATAAAAAAATCACATGGGTGTTTAACATAAATAATCGTGATTTTGTCGAATTATTTTGTATGAAAAAGGAAAACTTTTTCATGAGATTTGTACTTAAGGAACAAATCTATCTTAGAGAGATGTATTAGAATTCTGTAAATACATTATGTTATAGTCGTACATCATATTTTGACCAAGATCCAACTTAACACTGACCTGCTAATTACCTACATAAAACGTAAGAACATTTGAATTTCGCGGGTTTTAATTGCGGATCTACCTTCAGGGATATCAAAAGGAAAAGGTTGTCGTTTTATAATAGATTATAGAGTAGCCATTAAAACGGTTATTCTACATAAGTACCATCGAAGAACTTCATATCTATACATCGCAAAGACTACGAGTATTTCTGCTTTCAGCGCTCGGCCGCTATAGAACCGGGGCGGTAACAGATGTGGTCATCCACGGGATTTTGTTTTCAAACTACTTAGATATGAAGTTCCTCGATAGTACTACTCTGTCTTACCATAGATAACTGGTGTAATGTGAGTGTTACATAGACTTGCGTACCCCGTCGGGAATACAGGGGTTATTTTATTATAATTTAATCTTTTAAAGTTCTGTTATGGACAGATATCTAGGTAGGTACCTATCTAATCTCAGGATGTGTAAACCATTAACAGAATAACAGGTCATAAAAATAATACAGCAAAGTACTAAAGTGTCACAGTAATGATAAAAACAACATGTCTGCGCGAAGAGAAAGGCGACGTTGCCGCTCCGTGCCTGGTCAAATAGGACAAGCGGCTGTATACTGCATAGTGATGTGCGTTCGTATACGTTTCCAATTTTATTTTCGGTAGTGTTATCGGTTTTCTGTACTAATTGTTTACTTGGGGTTGTTTTTAAAAATAGAGTACGAGATTACGGTAATCGGAAATTGAAATGAAAATGAGTACCTACAACAACTGATTCAACTGATTGCTATTTTCAAGACTTTTATGAACGGATTTAAGTCAATTTTATTGTTATTGATATGGTATTGTTATGGTTTGGTAAAAGTAGGGGCTTAAGGCTAAATGATAACAGCCGCACGCACGGGCCGATCGCAGGTTAATCTACGCTTGCCACGGTCGGTTCATGGATGGGTGACCATCCATTACATATCGAGAATTCGAGTCTCAAATCACGTTAAGGTGACAATAACCGACTTTTAATGAATTTATACTGAAGATCACGCCTAAACGAGTAGGGTAGTGATAATGATTTGGAAAAAACATACCAACTTATGTTAAATTAGAGCATTTTCCTAATAACTTACCTAATCTGTGAATATTTTAGAATATGTTAAAGGTTAAAGTCTAAACGTTTATTACGAACTAATTGTACAATGGTGCCGATTCTCTTGTATAAATATTAAAGCTATTCTGCAAAAAAATACTCTAAATTTCAAAATAATTTTAACACAATTAAAATCGAATTTGACAATCGCTACTCCACGTGGTATATACTTGTTTGCCCTACCCCGTGAATTTTTTTAGAGCCGGAGGCGCGCATTGGGCATCCTCGTCGTGTTTTATATGAAATTTTCAATGAAAAATGATTACCTACCTACATGTTGAGATTTAGGGGTTTCTGGGTTACATGAAAGGGGGTCGAAATGTTCATTATTTTTGCGATAGGACACACCATTTTCGAGATAAGTATAAGCAAAAGAAAAAAAAGATAGAAAAGAAAGTAAATAGATAAGTACTGTTTTTGCACCTGAGAAGTCGAGGTGTTCGTGTGAATTTTAGTTCATGACGACTAATTGTATTCCACACCATTTTTAGTCGCGATTAAAAATAGTCAGATTAATAACATTTTATAGACACCAAAAATATTAATTACAGAAAGAAATTTACTTACAGAAATTTAGTTAGACAATCTAAATTTTGGTGAAAAACGTCAAATTCAGAATAGCAAAATTGACGTTCTCACTAAATTAAAAACTAAGTGCCATTTTAGTGCTGTCAAACTAAAATATAGTTAAGTTGTGTCACTTTAGTCTATTTCAGAATACATAGGAAATCGTCGTTTGACAGGAATAAACTAAATGTTGGTGATTTTTAGTCTAGTTTTGAGGCATTTGTGACAAAAGAATCGGCACCAATGTTGTACAATTAGTTCGCATAGTTGGGAAAAGACTAGGCAGATTGAAGGGTCCATAAAACATGTAGATGTGAGCTTTAGGTATGTTCTTTTCACATAAATACATACATTAAGGTAGTAGTTTTTAATTTCAGTAGGTAGAATCCAGATATAAAAATACAGCACGATCATAAACATCTTTACGTAGACATACAAATAAATAAAATTGAACTGTCTGTTTGTACTTTGTACTGTAAAAATAACAGCCTTTTATTAAATGTATATTCATGAAAGTATACATACACGGTAGGTACCTACGTAAAACAAAAAACTTTTTTTTTTCCTGTCAGTCTGTTTGTTCCTGCTATTCTCCGAAACGGCTGGACCGATTTTGACGGGACTTTCACTGGCAGATAGCTGGTGTTATAAGGAGTGACTTTTATTTTTAGAAAATAATTAATCAGCTTGTAGTAGTAAATTAAAACAACATCTACAAATAGTCACGAATAGATATTTCTAGAAAACATAAAAAATAAAGCTATTATTGCTCGCTAAACATAATTAGTATGATAATTTAGTTTTTTCTAAAGCACCTAAGTAGGTTGTTAAATTCAAGGCCAAGCAACATGGATGCTATTATAAAAGTAAAGCCATTATACCTACATACGGTGAATCATGTGTTGGGTAGGGGAAATAACATTAGGAATTTGCATGATTTCATGGCGAAGCTCGGGTATTTCTAGGACTAACCCCCATATTAACACTTTCACTGTCCCAAGGTAATTGCTATCCCTTATTATTTATTTATTTATTTATTTATTTTTGTACACACAAAACACTTAACAGGACACAATATTAACATAAAAGAGCACAAAGGTACTGCTTATCACCATACGTCCAATAATAATATTGCATAAAGATGTTTTATAAGGTCGGTTACTAATTCTATGACACGGAATATTCGTCTATCACCCTCAGATAACCATTACATATTATTTTCAAAAATGCATTACATTACATGCAATGCAAAGAAAGAAAGAAAGAATAATATTTATTTGGACACAGGTCGTGAAACACAATAACAAAATAATAAAATAAAATAATCTTAAAGCAATAATAGTAACAGTGTATATGTGTGCCTCACGGCTGCGCCAAAAAGGTTCATTTCAGCATTAATGCCAGACAGATGCTGTCTGACGCTGGTTTTCTAATGAACCCTTATGGACAAGTGACAGGGAGCACCAACAAACAGCCTCAACATACCTAATAAATATTTTTATGCATATTTTTAATGCATTTTTTTTTTTTTTTTTTTTAATGGACGAGCTTCACTTCCAGCTGTTAAAAACGTTGAAACAAACAATGGAACTGCTTCTATTATTTACATAACTAGCCTAGCTCTCCGCGAGAGGGCACTAGTGGGTTATAATCGACCACACAGGCCCAGTGCGGGTTGGTAGATGTCACACGTCTTCGAATAGGTACTCGTACAATTCTATTATTTAAATTTGGTTATTTTCGCTAAAATCAATCAATCTGCCTAGCCTTTTCCCAACTATATTGGGGTCGGCTTCCAGTCTAACCGGATGCAGCTGAATACCAGTATTTTACATGGAGCGACTGCCTATCTGACCTCCACAACCCAGTAACTGGGTAATACGATACCCCTTGGTAAGACTGGTTGTTAGACTTTCGGGCTTCTGACGACCCGTAAAGACTGTCAAAGATCCACGAATGACAGCCGGGACCAACGGCATAACGTGCTTTCCGAGGCACGGAGGAGTCTCGGTATGTAAAGATGGTCACCCATCCACAGACCAACCCCGGCAAGCGTAGCTTAACCTGATGGATCGACCCGTGCGGCTTAGCTACGAGCTAAGTAGTAACTTTTCATTTTCGCTCATTTCATGCACATTCATTACATGTCATGCACAGACGTATAGGGCTACGTCTTCAGTGCATTACATGTAATGCATGGACAGTGAAAGTGTTAATAAACGTCATGATTAGCGTCTGTTTAAACACTTTCAACTCGACCCACTTTTCATAGACCTCATTCGCCGTGGCGCCATACGTATTGAAAGAGACCCTTCGAGAAGGTCATCGGTATTACGTTTGTGGTTACCCTCGCGGACGGTCAACGGCATTAGATTTGAAACCGTGTTATTAAACACCGTAAAATAATGTTTTCAGGGGTCTACGTAGTAACTCTGGGGGTATTTTCCTGTACAGACGCCAGCAGGTCAACCTACCCGAAACTGTCAAATTTTCCCAATCAACTTTGAACCTACTTTAGTGATAAATTTGAAAATCTATTAAAGAAATTTGACAGGTTGTAGTGGGTTGATATGCAGGCGTCTGTACTAGTGGACCGTAAAACAATAAAAAATATAAAAATTAAGAAAAAAGAAAGATTTTTTTTGACAGGTTAAGCTTAAGGCATACAAAAGGTACGAGTATAATAACTCGCTCTGATCCCGAGACAGGACTGTCCAACCTTTTTTTTTTGCGAATATTAATTGTAACCGTGAAAATGGTTTTCCACCCCTGAAATAGTGGCCTCTAGACAATTTTTTTGTTTTTTAATGAACATTTTGGATTTTAAAATCGACGCTTCGGTATCCTAATTTAATCTTGTTAAAATATACAACAGATTTTATTTTCACATTTTATAATGCTGTATTCGCTAAGAAAAGCCTACATTTAAAATGAGGATGGATGGGATGAGCCCTCCGCGAAGGCTCCCTGGAGCTCCCGCCCAGGGAGGCCTCCTGGGACTGAACGTGTTCAACGGATTAGTGCCCAGTTGGTGGCAATAGGCTCGCCCCCTATTACATGGGATTTAAACATAACTGGCGAAATGTGGGTGTACTATAGGTACACCTCTGCCTAACACTTCGGGGAATACAGGCGTGATGTTATGTTAACACAATTCCTATAATCGTCTTAAAACGTAAGAAAAAATAAGTAGGTGGCCTATTTCGTCAGGAATAAAACAATCATGTTTCATGGTATTCTAACGAAATGCGATTGAGTAACTGACGAATGTCGAAACAATCCCAACAATGGCGTTGTAAGACATTTTCGTGGTCACGCTCGCGGCGGTAATGTACAAATTGTGCAGTACACATTTTTGGTACTTATTATAGTAGTGGTATAGATAGTGCAATCCACGACGACGTGCCCCACTCCGCTCCGCTCCGTACTAAAGTACAGTTTACAGTACAGTAATCGCGGAGTGGGGCGCGTCGTCGTGGATTGCACTATCTGTATTTCAGCAACTATTTTATTTAACCTTAGAGGCTACTAGGATTGAGGAGGAGTCATGAATATAAATGTTGATGGATGGAGAGGGAGAGGAAGGCCAAAGAAAAGATGGATGAATTGTGTGAGGAATGATATGAAAGAAAAGGGACTTAATGATAGCGTCACGGTTGACAGGGAGAGTGGAAGAAGAAAACGGGGTGCGCCAACCCCACGTACCATGGGACAAGGGAGGAAGATTATGATGAATGATTACAAGGATTATTCTTGGAGCTCCAGAGTGAGTTAGTGGTGCATGCAACCCACCTAAAATGGTAGTGATAAAACTCCCAAGACGATACGAAATTAAAGTCGGTGAAGAAAGTCATGCCTAAAGCTGTTTATTTCTTTTCAGTGTTGCTGATACAATTTCTACTGTCAACTGTCAAATTTTGTTTGATGTAAGTGCAAGGGTAGAATGTCCAAGATAACCGACATTATAGCCCGAAGAATTAAGTGACATTGCTGGCAGAACAGATGGCCAATGGGGTTCTGGAGTGCTGACCACGTACCGGAAGACCTAGCGCTGGAAGTCCCCCCACAAGGTGGACCGATAACCTGGTGAAGGCCGCAGGAATCCGCTGGATGCGAGAAGCATCGAATTGGTTGAAGTGGTGGTGCTTGGGAGAGGCATATGTCCAGCAGTGGACGTCTTTCTGCTCAAGTGATGATGACTGAATCACCGGCAGACCTGACCTTCATTGACTGCTAGTCCTTACTCCTTACCACATGACGTGCTCAAATTTATTAATTTATGTCTCTCTATTTGTTTATGACGAATCCTATTCAGCACATGTGTGTCAAGGACAAGGTAGTTCTTCTAGAACTATTGTGTTTGAGCAGAGGCCTTGTTTTTTGATGGCTAATAATTGTAGTAATTGGTATATCCGATGCGTGTTCGTTCGGCCACACTGAGAACGAAGCGAAACAAAGCTAAGTTCGTTTAGCTTTGCTCATGTCCGCGTAGTCTTTTCGTATTGCATTTCATAGTTTGCAGTGTACAAAATGAACTAAGCTTCGTTTCGCTTCGTTCTCAGTGTGGCCTGCACTTCATGGGGGAAAATTTATGGAAATGTTGACCTTTAGATTTAGTGATGGCTAGAGAGTTCGGTTGAAGCTGCTTTATTATGCTATTGTATAAACAGCCCATAATGTTGTAACTACTGGGATACAGACCTCCTTTCGGTGAAAGGAAGTAGGCCATAATCCACCACGCGGGCACAGTTTGACGGATGTCACATGTCTTCGAATTCTTGGTTCTAGAACATGCCGGCTTCTCCGCGATGTTTTCCTTCGCGGGTTTGTGTTTTTCTTCCTAAAATTATTCCATTAATAGGATCTTTAATCCTTTCCTAGCGAAAGGCAATACAAATAAAACATTCTCAGAATGCAACAGCCTAATTATTTTACCAGGCTCACCAACCAACTTTGCCTCGGCCTCATAATTTCATGTCAGGAATTCAGGATGTAATGCTAGCACCTGACAACATTTGGTATTTGGCACTCAGCCGAAACGGCGTTAGGATGAAAGCTGACAAATGTCACGTAGCACATTACGGGTTTTGAACGATTCAATAATAAGATTCCTTGAAGATCAACGATTAGTGCTGGTTTATAGGATATTTCCTGGATGGCCGAAATTGGGACTGGGTCGTCGCTCGAACAGTCGGGCCTAAAGAGGTGGCAGGTTCCATGGGCGCGTTTATGGGAGGACGTGCGGTCGTTACCACTAGGCATGGCGGGCTGATACCAGTCGGGGGTGCGGCGAATGTGCAAGGATCCTGGGCCCCCGGCCCCCGACTCATAGTAGTTGAAGGAACAGTGGGGTTCCAGTCGGTAGGAGTTTGACATAACCCTTCGTTCTCCGTACATTGAGTTAAATGTGCCATGACGTCACGAGTATGTAGATTTTATAATTGCTTGTGACGTAGCGACCCCCACTCCTCATCTTTAATGCGTTTTATCTAAGTCATTAGGATATCGCAAAAAATACATGTCACAAAGTTGCGAACAACGGCTAGGCCTTCACAATAGCGTTAGTACTTCACTAGTAGCTAACAGAACATATCTACACAGTACCGCTCGGCCTCGCTGGTGCAAAGACCCCATATCTAATTACGCAACAAATTTTCGTAAATTATTACGACAGTTTCTTTTGACAGTTCAACAACATTCATTGCGTTATTTACGTTGTTGAGCAGATTTTGTTTTCCAACTTACGAAGAAATGGATTAGCAATTTGTTTCAAAACGATTCAAATTCCGATTGATCGTGTACTACGCAATTAGGGTACATAATGATTTTGAAGGATATTGCTAATCCATTGCTTCATACGATCAATAAAAAAACTCGAACTCACAACGACTAGGCCTTCACGTTAGTACATTAGTTAAGAGGGAACAGGGCCTACATAGAATTTGAAAAATAGGTATTTGAAGAAACTATTGCCGTCGCGTCGTCTTACTTTAAGTCTGCCTCCGTAGAGTGGAAAAGAGACAGCTGCAGCTCAGCGCAAAAAAAAAATACGAGTTCGACTTTTCATATTCCTCTTTTTTCTCCTCGAAAACTGAGCCGATTCAATTACATTTTAAATTAAATTTTTAATAGAGTATGTCTAGGTTCCTATCATTTTCTTATAAGTTTAAAACTTTTCGAATTTGTGTGGTAGTCCTCTAATCACAGCGCAAAAAATGGGGCATTTTTGTAATTTTTGGAGGGTCATATTTTCTTTACTAATAACATAACATAACATAGCATCACACCTTGTTTCCCCGAAGGGTTGGGCAAAGGTGTACCTGTAGTCTCTCGTGAAATGTGGGTGTACTAACACCCACATTTCACGAGAGACTATTGCCATCAACCGGGCACAAATCCAGACTCCGGGCTGCTACTGAGAAATTCCAGATAGAAAAACCCAATAACACTGCCCGACCCGGGAATCGAACCCAGGACCTCATGCTCAGTAGTAGCGCTTGCGACCACTAGACCAACGAGGCAGTAGCTTTACTAATAAGTTTCTGTAAAAAAGGAAATACCAGGGACAACATATTTTTCAATCTTTTCTGTAGACATGTATGTCTACAGCAGACATTGATTTATGAAAAAAAAAATGCTCTAGAGGCATTATTCAGGAAGAAAAAATTGGAATACATTTGTATGGAGAATCGCAGGCCCTGTTCCATCTTAACACATATCTACACATGGTACCGCTCGGCCTCGCTGGTGCAACGACCCGGTCAATAAAACATAAATTGACATAAATAACTGTAGTCAGTAGCTTCGCCCCAGCTAGTCTGTTAAATACGTATCAGTTTGCATATAAATATATCATCTATGTACACATGATGTTCCATGACAGTTTATATATATGAAGCCGTGGCGGGCTCGACTTGTCGAATTCAGTGGGCGTAGCGTAGTCTGAAGATATAAGAGTTACGCGATAGAAAGAGAGGCAGCTTCTAGGTATAACTGTAGGTCATTAGCGCTGTGCGACCTGAATTGCACTTTATTGTGTCGCAGCAAGAGTCGCTTTTTATTTAAATGATTTTGCGGAGTGTCGATGTGTATTCATCTGTGGACAGGCTGATAAGTCACTTAACGCACTACGCAGTTGGACCAGGTCAAATTAAATAAGCTAGCGAAACTTTACAGATGTGAAGAAGAGAAAAATTTAAACACGATAAAACAAAACAAAAAAACTTCTGATAATTGCAATTATTGTCGTTGACCCAAAAAAAACGTATATAATATTTTTGGTTGTTTTCTCCTATAACGTCATACGTCACATCTGTGGAGTTTCTTTAGTTAATTAAATATGACTTTGTATTTATAGCCAGTGAACTTTGAACGGAATGTCCTTATGGGGGATGCGATGCGAGCTCGTAAAAAGACTGTGACCTCTGAGTTTGTTTCGGTCTTTCTACTCAGAGTAGTCAGATAGGAAACGCCGAACTCATCAAGCAATTTTTTTTTTTTTTTTTGGATTTATAAAATGTAAACATTAGAATCAGCAATACAACTCCTCGAATGTCATGATTTCATGAAATAGTCGTTCAATAGGATTACATGAACTTAGAGAGGTGTATTGATGACTTTTATGGTTATAATTCTATAAATAAACATTTGATACGGTCGCGAATCATATTTAGATCAACATACAACGTGATACTGACCTACAAATTGTAATTTCGTGGGCTACCCTGACGCTTTCGTCATAATAGGTGAAGCATCTATATAATATAAAAGAAAGTCGTTTTAGTTACACTATTTATAACTCAAGAACGGCTGAACCGAGTTGGCTGAAAACTGGTGGGGAGGTAGCTTAGAACCAGGAGACGGACATAGGATACTTTTTATCCCGATAGGGTAGGTATGTAGGTAAGGGAGGTAGGTAGGGTAGAGTAGGTAGGGTAGCTAGGTAGGTAGGTAGGGTAAAGGTGGGTAGGTAGGTAGGGTAAGGGTGGGTAGGTAGGTAGGGTAAGGGTGGGTAGGTAGGTAGGGTAGGTTGGTAGGGTAGGTAGGGTAGGTAGGTAGGGTAGGTAGGTAGGGTAGGTAGGTAGGGTAGGTAGGTAGGGTAGGTAGGGTAGGTAGGTAGGGTAGGTAGGTAGGGTAGGTAGGTAGGGTAGGTAGGTAGGTAGGGTAGGTAGGGTAGGTAGGGTAGGTAGGGAAGGTAGGTAGGGTAGGGAAGGTAGATAGGTAGGGAAGGACGGTAGGGTAGGTAGGGTAGGTAGGGTAGGTAGGGAAGGTAGGTAGGGTAGGGAAGGTAGGTGAGCCTTAGATAAGTACTTAGTGCTACCCGTGCGAAGCCGGGGCGGACAGCTAGTAGATTTATATAGAAGAAAATTCATAAGAACGAGGATAAAGGATATAAATATCTTTTATTTACTGTGCTCTTCGCACAGTAAATAAAAGATAGGCATCCATATAATATTGCTTGCATTTGTTCAAACAGTCTTATTTGTGTGTGTAATAAGACCGCTACACAGCTTCGACAATACACACTGAATCATTTATTGTCCTCGTTAACTGCGTTGTTGAATGCAGTCCTTGAACAAGGCTTCAATTAAAGTAAATTTCAATAAGACGCATTTCATTGGTGTTTGAATAAAAATATTTAAAGTTAATTAGGTATTTAACTGTTACTATGACAGAAAAAGAAAATATTTAAGACCTTATGAGGTGAAAAGGTATACCATTCTTACATATATTTTCCTCCGTGATATTTTCAATTCAACCATTTTTTCTTTGGTTTTATGAAATGACGGCATGGCAGTACTGAGACAGTCAGTCAGTTACACTTGTCAAAAGTGTAAAAGCGCCTGTATTTTCTTTAGTCGTGACTGAATGATGAACGAATGAATGAGACGAATTATGAACGCCATCATATATTTTATATTCATTGTCGAAATGGAAGACCTCTTGTGAAAGTGGTGTCAACTGGTGGCGTGAATTTTTATGATAACCCTTGTTAAAAGTGCCGCAAGCATATTTTCAACCGACTTCAAAAAGGAGGAGGTTCTCAATTCAGTTGAATATATATATATATTTTTTTGTATGTTTGTTACGCGATTACTCTGCCAATTATGAATTGATTTTGATGATTCTTTTTTTGTTTGGTAGGGCATACTTCAGAAGTGGTCCCATATAAATTTGGTCAAGATCTGATGAGGGGTTTTTGAGTTAGCTTCAATAATACGTATTTTTCCCATCTAGTATATGTGGACGACTAATAGTTCCTGTCACTGTAATTTACATAGCAGGTAATGGGTATTCAAATTTTTGTGGGGGTTTTGTGCAGGTACCACAACTAAAAAGTGTAAATTAAAAACTTTTTCACAAAAAATAAAACCGACTTACACTACAAAGTGAAAAATAACTTTGATTTCGGAAGTCGGTGGCATAAAAACGAAAATAAAAAACCAAAGACACCGACTTCCGAAATCAAAGTTATTTTTCACTTTGTAGTGTTTTTTTTTTGGAAGTCGGTTTATTATGAAAAAGTTTTTTATAAACTGGTATAGGAATGGTAATGATAAGATACCTCTGGTAGGTATTGGAGATGTCCGTAAAGGTGGCTGTGAGCACTTACTAACAGGTGGGGTACTCGTTGGCCACTTAATAACACCAAATAGTTTTATTTTTAAAGGTATTTATCCAATAGTAGGTATACACAAAGCTGGCCTCAGAAAAGATGGATGGATTGTGTGAGGAACGATAATGTAAGAAAAGGGAGTGAATTATAGCGTGAAGTTGACAGGGGAGAGAGGAAAAAGAAAACGTGGTGCGCCAACCCCACGTACCATGGGACAAGGGAAGATGATATACAAAGCTTCCTCTTCCGTCAAACGTAACTAAAATTGGATCAACACACGCGTGCTAAACCGTGACAAACAGCAAAGCCGATATCAAAACAGATCTTAAGATTGTACATTTTAAAAGACACAGAAACAAAAACAAGTGCTATCGCACGATTTTATCGCGTAAACGTAATGGAAACATTTGAGTGATTACTATCTTTTTCATAACAACTGACGTATTGTTACGATTAGCAGACTGCTTGGTGCGACAGTTCTTAGGTTACGGTATATATGTATGTTACGTTATATATGCGAACGTATGGGTAGCTGTTGAACCATCCATTACGTAACAAGACCCCTCCGTGCCTTGGAAAGCACGTTAAGCCGTTGGTCCCGGCTGTCATTCTTTGACAGTCGTTACGGGTAGTCAGAAGCCCGAACGAAAGTCTGTCAACCAGTCTTATTGATATCGTGTTATGAGTACCTAGTACGAGTAGCATGACAACCATAGAAACGGGTTTTCTACGGGTTTTATCGACGAAAGAATAGACAAATGACAGATTATTATTCTGTCATTTTGTCTATTCTTCCGTCGACTAATCCCGTTTCTATTGTGATCATGGAGGTCAGATAGGCAGTCGCTCCATGTAAAATACTGGTATTGAGCTGCATCCGGTTAGACTGGAAGCCGACCAACAAAAGCCTAGGCAGATTACGCAATACTGTCTTTGGTCCGTAGCCTTGATATCAACCGATGAGCACCTTTTTCAAGCTTTTATTTGTTGGTTGAATACGAGGCTTTTGGCTACTTTTGTATTTGTGTATTTTGTGTTTTGTTTGTGCAGAATAAACAATATTTCTTTCTTCTTTCCTTAGATTAATATTGACGTATTTTTACGATTGCAGCCGGTTCGGTGCGGTACGTTATGTGTGCACGCAAGTTAACGCCATCGTACAGTTCTACACATAACAACGGGTTTTTGTGACTCGCACTGAGTGCACTTTTGTCTGTAAACGTACTTAATACAGAAGAAATGGTTGGGTAAACTTTGGACAAAGACCAACCTTGATGGTTTAAGTTTAAATTGGCATTTAGGGTAATTTTTCTTTAGCCTTCCCCCCTTGGCCCCATTCCTTCCATTTCTCTATCAGATGTAGAGCTTCTTCTTGCCAATTGTTGAGGAATACACCATAAGGCGTTCTTCCATGTTGACTTCAGTCTGCCTTGCTCGACCAAGTCTAGGTATCCCAGGGCTAGCACGAGCCCATTTTTCGCCGGGTTTTGAACCCGAAAATAGGCTATCAGCTCCTTCGGTTTATCAGCCTACTAAGTTGCTATCGAAGTACAGTCTGTGCAGCTAAACATCAAACATTTTGCAGGAGTTTCTGCTATCTGATCTCACTCAGCACGCTTTAGGTAGAATAGAAACGGGTTTTGTCGACGGAAGAATAGACAAAATGACAGATTGTGATTGTTTATCTGTCATTTTGTCTATTCTTCCGTAGAAAACATGTTGACTATGGTTGTTATGCTACGCGTACTGTGGAAATAACAACGGCGACTCACAAACACGCGTAAACATAAAGATTGCTGTAATCTTAATAACAACTGTGACGTCCAAGCGCGATCACAAAGCTGTTTTGATACAAAACGAAAACCACATGTGCAAATACAAAAAAAGAACAGAGTTCATGATAACAAACGATTTTGTTATTCGCTACTTATGACGTAGCTGTTAAGCAAATATTATTTTAGGAATTAATCTATGCTATCCTAACTAATATTATAAATGGGAAAGTAAGTTTGTTTGTTCGTTGAACGGATTTGGATGAAATTTGGCACAAGGGTAGACCATGACCTAGATTAGGACATAGTAATACTTTATAATCCGATATTCCAACGGGATCGAGATTTATGCGGATGAAACCGCGGGTCTCAGCTCATATTAGGTTTCACCCACCTATGAAATTAGCGTTTTGTATGGAGAATTTTAAAGAAGTTGCATTTTTCATGCTAACATTTCCTAATTTATTTAAAAACCATGAACACTAAAACTTTTATGTACTAATGTTTAAAAACTAAGATAACGTACCTATGCCACTTAGATTAAGCGACAAAAATAAGTTTTGGCTAAGTTAACAAATAGTGGTTATTTCTGCTAACAAAAAGAGGAGTAATTTTTAAGGTATTTTTTATGTATGTAATAAGGTTTTGTTTTACTATTGGCAGTTGTCTATGATGGTCGATATAATATCAAGCAATTGATGACTCGTATTTTAAATCATAGAAGTGACGCGGTTCTCTATTAGTGAGAAAAAAACGCCAATTTCATAGGTGGGGGACCCAATATAATAAGGCTGAAGAGTGTATTTGTTACGCACAAATCTCTGGACATACCAGTCGGATTTAAACATTTCTTCCTACGTTTGATAGCCATATTCTTGAGGAACGTTATGGACTTTTTAAAATCACGCTAAGACTCTTACGAGCCGAGCAAAAAGTCAGAAAAAACCCTAAGCGACAACTAAGGACTGTGTGTGACACATGTTAACACGCCGACGAATTCGTGGCCAGAAGCTAGTTCACTTCATCGATGATGACGGTGCTATTGAGGTAATATTATTTTAGGAATTAATGATTTATAATAGAAGGAAGGAAAAACAAAAGACTGATGAATAATTTGTGGTTCCCGGCGAATAATACGGACATTTATATGCGGTTGCCGTAAAAGCCAATGTTTCTCGTAAAAGATTACGTCAGGATGTTGGAGCGTCGTCGTGTCTGCTATTAACAACATGCTGAGGTTGCGGTCACCAGTATGACGAAGGCATCGGATTATATTACCTAATAACATACACGTCTCTATTCCTCGAAAGGAAAGACAGAGATCTGTACTTACCTACTACAACCAGTCAAATTCCTTTAATAGATTTTTTTACTTTGTCACTAAAACATAAGATTCAAAGTTGATTGGGAAAATTTTACAGTTTCGGGTAGGTGTACATCTACATTTTACCAGCGATATTGAAGAACAAAATAAAAAAGCATTTATTTATTCAAATTAGGCTGATTATCAGGACTTTTTGAACGTCAAAATTCCACAAGACAGTCCCCCTTCACCAGTTCCTAGTGCTTTAGCTGGGAAGAAGAAGTGGTGCAACATTCCGGACTGCTGCTGAGAATGGCCTATGGAGAAATTTGCTTGCCGAACTGGGAATTGAACCATTTTTCAGACCGAAGAAGACCCATTTTCAGTAGTGAAAGTTTCCATAGAAATATGTATGATGAAATCTGATCCAATAAGTACCCATTTTTAGAGTTCCGTAGTAAACTAGGAAGGAACCTTTATAGTTTCGCCATGTCCGTCTGTCTGTAGTGTACCTCCCCTACACGTAAAGTGGGGATGTTTTTTTTTTTCTTATCTATCCCATGATGTGGGGTGTCCTTGGAAAGGTCGTACAAAAATATTGTGTTATAGTTTGTCAAAACCATTTTTGGATTCAGGGATCCGTTTGCGAAATATTAAGCTTTAAAGTGCCTCCCCCCTTTTCCAGCTAAATGGTTGTAAACAAATTCACGGCAGTAGTACCTACACATAACGAAATTAAAAGGAAAGCCAGATAACGAGTAACTGGGAGAACATGTTAAGTTAAGTTTGTTATTGCGATAAATTCATCCTAACTACGAAACCCTTCATGATGCGCGGTCCGACACGCACTTGGCCGGTTTTTATACGCTTATTTCAGTATAGTGAGTGACCCAATATTTGTATGCAGTGTTTTTTCCGTAGCCAACATACATGTATTGGGGATTCCAGGTTTCTAGGTGACCACATACCAGGAAGTTTCGAAATAAATACACAGTACAAAAATATATTTGTTTTCACACTTATGTCACATCAAAGTCTTGAGAATAAATGTCAAATTCAAAATTCAAAGCATTTATTTCAATTAAACCATCTAAAGGCACTTTTGAATTGTCACGCGTGACAATCCAAAAGTGCTAGAGAAAGTGCTAAAGTGGCTCGCTCAAAAG
Source organism: Xanthia togata (assembly GCA_963853775.1). NCBI lineage: Eukaryota > Metazoa > Arthropoda > Insecta > Lepidoptera > Noctuidae > Xanthia > Xanthia togata. Next base: position 2,092,270 of record OY970818.1, on the reverse strand, counting down.
TGTTAAATTTGACAGCTCTTTGCGACGTTGCCAACTTTTTGGATGAACGCTCTTATTGGACCAAGGTTTAGGACACCTGTATCACCCAGAGGATTGCCGTTGGATTGCTGACTTAATGAGATACAGATGAAACGTTGAACGGGGAACAGGGCCTGTGAGGAATTTGAAAAATAGGTAGGTATTTGAAGAAACGATTGCTGTCGTCTTACCTCAAATCTGCCTCCGTAGAGTGCGATAGGGACAGCTGCAGCTCAGCACAAAAAATGTTGACGTTTCGTATTCCCCTTTTTTCTCCACGAAAACTGAGCCGATTCAATTATTTTTTTCATTAAAATTTTAAGAAAGAACATGTGTCTAGGTTCCTATCATTTTCTTTTATGTTAAAAACTTTTGGACTTTGTCTGGTAATCCTCTAATCACGGCGGTAAGAATGGGGCACTTTTGAAATTTTTGGAGGGTCATATTTTCTTTACCAATAAGTTGCTGAAAAAAAGGAAATAACAGGGACGTGTCTACAGCAGACCTTGATTTTATGAAGAAAAATATTGCTCCTAGAGGCAATAATCAGGATGAAAATAAATGAATACATTTGTATGGAGAATCGCAGGCCCTGTTCCCTCTTGAAGGCAATTGGTACCATGAGCCTGTAGTTTTAACTGGACGCATACTTGTACTTGCCCAAACATTTTGAGAGACCATGCCTAATTAGGTATTTGAGCAGCGAGAATTAGTGTGTGTTGCAAAAAACATGAAGATTTCTTAAATCTTTGCTACTATGTATACTCCGAAGACATTTTCCCACTTTTCAGTCTTCAGAAAGTGAAATCTAGTGGATTTTTGTGGACATGATAATTATTCAGATTTGTTACAGTTGTAATCACGTCATATCGTTTAAAATACGTTTTTTATGTTTATTAATCTTTTTATAGATTCTTTTCTATGTTGTGAATGTGAGAACGCCGTAGGCTTAGTGAACTATAGATTTACTTGTTGAAAGACCTACACTGTCCTCCCATACCTAATAACACTGTTATTTGAAAATATTGTAAAAGCTAATTATTTTTAAAAGAGTAACCGTGGAGTTTCTTGCCGGCTTTTCTCCATAGGAAACGACCAATTGGAACCGTGCACCTAGCTTCTGACGTTTCGTAAGTGCCCTTGTAGGTTTATGTGAAATAAAATAATTTGAATTCAGCCATTTCAGGGACACTAAACGGCCATAGATAGGCGTAATAACAATAAAGCTTCTATTGTGTCTCGTTAACTGTCCTTCAGATTTAACTACACATTAAATTGCTATTCAAATTCCAGTCCTTTCTGGGCTATTTGTTTGATTGGTAACCCTTTATTTGTATGAGGTATGGGTACGAAGTAGTACGGTCTTTAGCCGATCATAAACACGAATAAAGTACCGCGTTTTGATATTTATATTTTCTTTTGTCCGAGGCCTTGACATTAACCAATGAACAACATTTCCAAACGTTTTTTTGTTGGTTGAATACGAGGCTTTTGGCTACTTTTGTATTTTAGTATGTTTTTATTTCTGCTACTTTTCTATTTTTGTGTCAAACTCAAAGCACATATTTCAATTAAACCATTTACTTGTGTAAATTGACAAGGGGTCGGTCAGTCAAAAATATGAAGCTAGTTGTTGTGTGTTTTGTTTGTGCAAAATAAACATATTTTCTTTATATCCACTAGTTTCCCTAAAAAAACCATTCTGGGTACGTCTCAAGTTTTCACCCAGAATTATATACGGCAGTAAGGTGTAACTCTGGCGCAAACTCTGCCCCATCCTGCCTTCTGTGCCGTTTGACCGTCGTGCCATCGAGACAACGAAGATCCAGAACATTTTAAAAACCATGTAACTATTTACCAAGACTGAAGCTCCGTTTTTATGGAAAAACACTCCCAGTAATCCGCTAGCAACACAACTATCGCTAAAACTAACAAAAACATCCTCAGTTTATACAGCGTTGAATAACATTGAGTATTGTGACGTTTACCACGTTCGTGCTCAAGCTGCGTATGCGCAATTAGGTGCGTGGTTGTTAATCGATCAACGAATTTATCTATATCGGTGTTATATTTATAGTCTTGTAAAACCGAGATGTAGAGCTATGTTCAGTTATAAGTAATAGTGTTTACTGTGAATGGATTGGGGTGATGTGTTCATAGAAAAGAGGAAGCAAAGATTATGTTGGTGACGTAATGGATTCTACTGATGCAGTAACTCGTTGCTTAGTTCTTTAGAGGTATGAGGAACAGGGTGTAATAAAGTTAACTCATCCTCTATAGAAAAGGGAGGATCCTCCGACCAGGGCCTCAAGTCTGCTATTACAATAGTGTCAGAATGGTCTATCATTGATTTCATAATTGTTGATTTTGACAAGTTTGGTAATCTACTAACATATTGACTGCAAAAATTTTGACAGTTCCTTTGATCAGTGACCTACCATGAGAACGTCATTGTGCAGTCATTTCTTTTAATTCGTTACGAGTATCGTGTTTGTGGAATACAATGATCAACCACTGATCGACCATTATGAATTTAGCAGATTACGAACTTTTAGCAAAATGACGATGGAATCGTGTTGGAATGACGAATTTATAAAAACAGCAGACTTGGGCCCCTGACGGGTGTCGTGTCTGGCGGGCAACTGCCCAATGGTTGACGTCGGGAGCTTGTATATATGTCCATCGCGCGGTAAACTCTAATTGCGCGATGCAGGATTTGTGTGACGTCATGCCTTTGATGCGAAGTTCGCACGTGGCGATGTAAATGCCGCCACAGTTCTAAGCTTTTTGTGAGACAATGTTTGTTTTATGGTAACAACATTAACAACTCGCTGAGAAGAAGAATTGTAGAAGTACAGAAGAGCGGACTAAAATACTTGAGAATCAAATGAACAGAATTCCATCAAAAGCCATTTACTTAAACTAGACTGAGGCGATCCGCACAATGTTCCAACTGAAGGACTAAGTGCGGTAACCAAACCCTCTAGAACATAGAACTAGGAGAGAACATAGACTAGGAGGAACTCACACGAATAAGAAGAAAGAAGCCCTTTTTGAACGTCAAAACACAGTCCCGTAAACTCCCGCCCTTCAACACTTCCTAGTGCTTTAGCTGGGAAGAAGAAGTGGCCTTGACAATTCAAAAGTACCTGTAATCCTTGACAATTCAAAAGTACCTGTAATTGGTTTATTTGGAATAAATGATTTGAGTTTGAGTTTGAGTGGCGCAACAAACTCCCCAGCAACCTGTTCAGTTAGAATAAAGATGCAGTCCCACCAATAGTCCTATGGCATTTAATGGAACTAACACCATTAAAGGCGTCGAGAGACTGGGCATTTGAAAAGCAGGGATTTGAAGGATTTAGGTTCACTTGCTCATCTCTTTATGGATCTATTTTGTTTTCTGATTACCTGCGTCATGTCTTTTTGTATGTACGTGTTTCTGTGACAAATAAACCTATTTTTCTTTCTTTATTTCTCTCATCTTTGCGATGAAAATGGGCCTATAATGGGTTCTACAACGACCACAACCGCAGTCTCAAAAGCGCAACAAATGAACACCAAAAAAGAGCCGTAAACATATAAAACGATGCCCACATATAACTTAAATTTTCCTAAAATCCCATGAAAACTGTAGTAACTCTTAGGCGTTTATAAACACCAGTTGTTTAGTACAACACGCATTACGATCCGATCCAGCCTGTCCCTTGCTGCCCTCTCGCAGTGACGCCTGACGCCGAGGTCCGTACCGCATGACAGCGACTACAGGCAAGGGCAGTCTCTGGCATGTGTCACTTAGATTATAAGTTTAATGCCCCAGCTGGAGGCCCTTCCCGGTCCGTCTATCGTCAACGCGAGCATGTTCGAAAAGCTTGTCGTTTTATCGAGCGCAAATGAGAACTTGGATATCTATGAGAACTGCTAACAAGCAAGTGTGAACGTTGTACGAAAAATTGTGTGTAAAAATTTGTTTCAGGAAATACATGTTTTTGTGTAAGCCTTAGAATTTTGTGAAATAAATGTTTGTCATTTAGAATCTCTATTATATGTATTTCTATGAAGATGTTTTCTTGACTTTTACTATTTATAAGTAGGTACTTTATGACCGGCCAAAATTCTGGTAAAATTTGTGCAAAAAAGCAGATTTCTGGAGGTTTATACTGAATTTGTTTCTCAAATTTTCTGTTTTTTTGCTTGCATAGAAACTTAGATGTAGTGCAGAAGATACATATTTGTTAATAAAAACAAAGAAAGATGTGCTACAAGCTAAAAAAAACAAAGAAAGATGTGCTGCACTGCAACGCCATAATCACGTACGAGCGTTTGTATGGAAAGTATGACGGGTTGGCCGCTCTTAATTGGGATGATGATTAAAAAAATGTTTTTTGTCCGTCATGTAGCTTATGAAAAAATAAAGTACACGTATTTTTTCTTTTTTTACGTTATCAAAAGATTACGGCGATACATTGAGTTAAAATGTGCCATGAGGTCACGAGTATATTTCATATTTACTTGTGACGTAGCTACCCCCACCCCCCAACTTAAATGCGTTTTATCTAAGTATTTTTTTATTAATATGGTAGATCAAAAAATACATGTCTAATATTTTTTTATTACATGACTGACGGACTAAATTGAATTTATTTTTTCTGACCCAGGCATCATCCCTATTGATTAAGATATCCACAGGATACTCGTAGCTCGTTTAAGCAGCAGAAATCCGCTTAGGAGGACCAGCGAGAGGCCATGTACACAAAAAAAGAAACCCGCATTAGGGACTGTGTTTCGCTCCGTTGCACATTGACTTTTTAACACAATGACGAGCAGCCACAGTTTATTCGCTTCGGTCCCACATGAAGTAACCATTCAGTATTACCTAAAGAATCATTTGTTCGTATTGAGTGGGCTTTTTTCAATGCAATGGTGGATGGGTGACCATAAACTCTCAAACTCAAGCATTTATTTCAATTAAACCATTTACAGGCACTTTTGAATTGTCAAGAAGTCGGTCAGTCAGAAATATGAAGCTAGTTGCCCATGCCAAAGCGTAGTAGGTAAGTACCTATGGAGAAGAACGATCCAAGATAAAAATGCTAGGAAACATGCTGGTCCTGCTCCTTAAAACAATTCAGAATCTAGACAAAATCTAACTGGTTGCCAATTTAATTGTATAATATTAATTTTTATAACCTTGATTTTGTATTCTGTGATTACTTGAACTCACACACTGACTTAAATTATTATTAGTATTCAAATGTTAGGAATACCGTATAATTTTACAATGTTTGTAAATATTATGTGAGCACCATGCATCTCATAATTAATTTATCTGTTTTTCCTTAAATTTTCATTATTTTTACCTATTGTTACCTATCGTAATCTTATTCTAGGTGCATCGTCTTCACATATAATTATTTAATCAACGTGTACAAGATATTGTGAAAACATTTTAAAAGAGTAACCGGTGGAGTTTCTTGCCCATTCTTCTCACTAAGAAAACTACCTTTTGGAAGGGGCGACTAGAATCAATTCTTTTGTTTTGTAAATATTGACGTTGAAAAGTGCCTAATTGAAATAAATTATTTGACTTTGACTTTGAACGGGTAAGAAACTCCACGGACACTCTTTTAAATAAAAATAAAATATACAATATATTGGTTACATCATTCATGTTGAAATTATGCATGTGAGAACAATGCACAATGTAGAAAGACGTGCACGTTCGTAAAAGCGTCCGTAATAAAAAGAAAAAACAAAGAACCATTCAACATTTTTAAATAAGCCATGGCAGCTAAGAGAGGACCAGTCCCTCTCCTATGCAAATAAATTATCCATCAGTTTCATATCGAGACCCCTCCATGCCTCGGAAAGCACGTTAAGCCGTTGGTCCCAAACCATCCAGAAGCTCAAAAGTCTGACAACTTGTCCTAACATGGGATATCCCATGTTAGGACAAGTTGTCACCGTGTTACTAGGCAGATTTATATGAAGACTACAAGACCGTGACAGAGTAATCGCTTCTGCACGATCAACCTTTAAACAGCTTTTGTTGTGGTAAGAAGATTAGTCAGTCAAGTATCAGATATAAATTTGTCATGTCATTCCTTCACAGTAGAGTTTCAGGGTTCGTAAAAGCATATATTGTGTGAGTACCAACCATAGAAATGGGTTCTGTACGGGTTTTGTCGACTGAAGAATAGACAAAATGACATTGTGATTGTCTATCTGTCATTTTGTCCATTCTTCCGTCGACAAAAGCCGTTTCTATTGTTGTCATGCTAAGCGTGCAGAGGCCCTAGTGTGAGTTCCTTTTAACCATCTCGACTTAACGCATCGACCGCGTTCGGCGCTCCGATTGGCAGCCGGCCGGCCTTCACCAGTGAAGGTCCAATCGGAGCGCCGAACCTCCACGCGGGCAATGAAGAGGGCGAAAGAACAAATTGAGTTGAAGCAGGTTGGATACGGGGATAGCTAATAGGGATGTTGACTGGGGAACAAAAAAAAACTGATTCGTCTCTCTGTCAGATAATAAATAAATAATAGACAAGTATTTTTTGCTTTATAGATAAAACGCATTAAAGTTGGGGAGAGGGGGCTCGCTACGTCACAAGTAGGTATAAAATCTACCAGGGAGTGACGTCATGCCATTTTAACGTATTGCCGTAATCTATTGATTACGTAAAAAAAGAAACAATACGTGTCCAATATTTTTTGACAATCTACATGATGGACCACATTTTTTATTTTTTATTTATATTATTCCCTATTGGCTAGGGAGCGCTCTGAGCGTACCTACATGCAGGAGGCTCTTAGTATGCCCCAATTGTTCTATTCCTTTGGGCTTGCATTCAGTTTTACAATTTCCTAGTGACCCACTCCTGGGGGTCTACTCCCTAAGCGAAGACCGTAGTTTCGTTCGAAGTTAGGGACGCTTCCTACTCCGTCTCACTTACGGACATACGGATTTGCAAAATTCTTTTTTTGTTTGAAAGGGTAGGTATACTTCCGAGAGTCCCATTGTCATCAGGTCAGGATCTGATGATGGGATCCTGGAGAAATCGAGGGAGCTATTCAAATATTATAGGCACACCCATTGCATAGCGATTTGGGTATTTTTTATAGTAACTCTTGCAGTTGCTCTCGGAAAGCACCATTTGGTGAAGTGGAACTGATGATGAAGACCACACATGGCCCCCAGAACTGCTCAATAATAAGTCCTATTTCACGGGTTGCCATTCGATAACTTTAATAAAGATGCCAAACAATTTATGCTCGTCACAGTGCATATGGAGATGTGGAGCTGATGGTGAAGTAGGTACTAGGAGAACTCCTCAACGATTAACGTCCCTGGGTCGGCAAAAGCAATATTTTGTAAAAGGTGACGAGTAGTTGACATTAGGCTATTACAATAGCCTAATGTCAACTACTCGTCACCTTTTACAAATTTAATTTATTTTTTAATTTGTAGGTAGTGTTTTTTCTGGAAGTCGGATGTTTATTTTTTGTGCAAAAAATTTTAATTTTTTTTTAACCCCCTGCTTTTCAGTGTGTCACTTTGTAATTTATCTAAGTTACAACTTAGATAAATTACAAAGTGACCCACTGAAAAGCAGGGGGTTAAAAATTTTTTTGCACAAAATATAAACATCCGACTTCCAGAAAAAACACTACCTACAAATTAAAAAATAACTTAAATTTCGGAAGTCGGTGACAAATAACGAAAATGCAAAACCAAAGAAAGACACCGCGTTCCAAAATTTAAATTGGGTAAGTACCTAATTATTTTTCATTTTTTTGCGTTTATTTGGAAGTCAGTTGTATTTTTTTGTTGTAAAAATAGTTATTTATCCAACATGTGAGGAAAGTTCGTTTTTCCTATGAGTATTGATTTTGAGTCTTGAGCGAACGAAGGATTGAAAAATAGAATCACGAGCGCAGCGAGTGATTATAAATTTCAATCCTGAGTAAGCGAAATACTCAACAAAACGAATAGCAAATGAACTTGCTCACATGTTGCATACAAAACTTTTCACCACGACCAGCAAGAAAGTATTCAGTCATCATAGGTAAATAAATAAAAAACATTAATCTTAACTTATAAATATTTCTATTCTAAGCATCAAATTTTTTTTTTTTTTTTAATATCTTTAAAACTTAACATAAAAAAATCAGACAAGGTTAGCTTCTGAACGGGATCATTACTTTCCTCACTGTTCAAACAGTGAGGAAAATACAACTTTCCTCACTGTTCAAACAGTGAGGAAAAACCAACTTTCCTCACTGTTTTCGTAGAGGAAAGACACTTCTTTCGTGCGGGAGTGGTGAAAAGTTTTTTTTCACTTTTTAGTTGTGGTACCTCCACTATAATAACAATTAAGTAAACTCTTCTGTTTCACAGAAAGAGAGATGGCTGCATCCTACACATCACGACCCAGACAAGGGCTCCACAATTTCGCCAGCCCACGCCAAACTCTTAACACGAGGATGTGTAGGCAGTAATTCTATAATGAATTAACGTTTAAACCAGAAATATGCAAATGTGTTTACGAATGCATCGCCACAGCGGCGCCAGCGCCTGTTACCGGTTACGGCGGTTACAGCAACCTTTCGAAAGCAAACTATTCTGCAGCTTGAGGCTTTTTAGCTTGAAGCCTAATTGAATCACTCTCTTTTATTTTATAGACCGTTTTCTCGTTCTGTCTACGAGGTTTAATGCCATGTAGTCAAGGGGCCTGCCGAGCATGCGTTGTTCATACAAACGTAATACCAAAATAATTTTTGAATCAAACATATTCTTAAGGTAGTGTGTATTTATTCCGATTGGATTACAGAATATCTAGGCTCCCAAATATATATTTTGAATGGACACTGATATAAAGACGAGATATGAGGAATTTCAAATTTCTATAGAAAACTTATTTTTCTCATAAATATTTCGATATCCGTGGTTGGTACATACATAGGTACCTACAAACATAAACTTACGCCTTCTTCCCATAGGGGTAGGCAGAAACTACAGAACGCCACCTGCTACGATCCTTACATACTGCTTTTGCCTCGTTTACGTTCATACATCTGTTCATACACGCACGCCGGTTTCGAGTACTACGCTCCTGACATTTCTGAAGAACATCACCAATAAGGTCAGTATAATTATGTCCTCCTAGGGCATCCCCTCCCGGCGTTTCCATTCACATCTGCCTTGTAAATACATTTTGTTAGTCGCCTTTCATTCATCCTCTCAACATGACCAAACCATCTCAGCATACCCTCTTCAATTTTTGTCACTACATCTTCTTTTAAACTTTTAACTCACACCATTGTCTTATCACATCATTCCTCAGCCTATCATTCATAGTTAGACCACACATGCTTCGCAAGGAACGCATTTCCACAGCATTTATCCTACTTTCATGCTTCTTTTGTCACACCCAGCAATTACTTCCTTACATAAGCGTGGGCACCAGCACACCATCGTGAACAGCCAGTCGAGCCTCGATGGTAGTTTTTCAAAATTATTTGGAAGAAACTTCGCAAGGTTTTTTTTTTTTTTTGTTTCATGGAAATAGCAAACAGTTACAATATAAAATAAAACATTGAAGCAAGAAATACCTACTCGAAACTTATATACAACTTCGCTCCCGTGGTCTTTCCCGCGGGACTCGTTATTTTTCCCGGGATAAAAAGTAGCCTATGTTACTCCCTGAAAACTAAGCTTTCTAATGGTAAAAGTATTTTTCAAATCGGTCCAGGAGTTTCGGAGCCTATTCAATACAAACAAACAATCAAATCTTTCCTCTTTCTTTATAATATTATTAGTATCTATAGATTTAGAAGTATAATATGTAGATATTGCACATTTGCACTCCACAACGCTGTTCACAGATTACCTGTACGATATAATGTAGGTACTTAGTATGTATCCTAAGCGAATATTTTCACTATTATCTATAAGTCTTAGATACCTACTTAATTAATAGTGAAAATATCCGCTAGGCTAAAAAATTACAGCAATTTCCTCAGTAGTGGTCTAAATCTAAAAATGTCTAAAGGGCTTTGGAAGCTGAACATAAGATAGCGAAGTACGCATACCTACCTATAGTCTATAGTTGTATATCAACTAAAGCAAGTTGCAGCAACATAGTACCCCAGATAAGAGGGCCAATAACCTCACAGATCCTATGACATTCATTAAAATAGGTTATTGATTAAAATGTTAAAGTTCAATACACTAAAGAATGAAGAAATGCAGAAACAGCAGTTTTGTCCAGTTCTCGGCATTTAGTTTCCGAGATATAAGAAGTTTTGTAAAGTTGAGTGAAAAAGTTTTATTTCGCTATTTTAAATTGATTATTAATAAATGCTCAACTATCTACAATTTCATATAGTACTTAAATGACTATACGATGTTTCTAAGTACCAGAAACTTTAAGAGAAAAGTTTAGTAAAAACGTACCTACCAGCGGTCGGCATGTCAATAATGTTGGAATAAAATACATTTCAATACCCCGTACTGATCTCTATTTTATCTACAACAAATAGGTATTAGGAAACGGTAGCTTTACTCGATAAAACCCCTATTGGTAGAAGCATGGTCTAAAAAAACAAGGTCTGGCATTCCGGGACTGACACATGCTTACGTCACTATCCAGTTGCCACTTTATTGCAACAAAACACGAATTAAGGAAAGATTTTCAGTCACCATTCTGTTAAAAAATATATACAAAGCATTTTAACTGTCGTTTCGTTTGTCTAATCAAACGAAACAATTCAATTTAAACATATACCAACGTAATTGTTAATTAAAACCTCTTTGTTTTATCAGATTCGCACACCTGTGCGAATAAAGGTGGCTGAGGAGTTATTAACACAGATGTGAAGACGTAGACTTTTGTCTCCCACGTGACCACTGTGTCCCGGAAAGCTATAACTGGCGAGGTATATTATTATACCACGGGTTTAAAGTAGTTGGTATGATCTCTGGGAAGATTTTGTCCATATGTCATTTTAAAGAAGCCGAAAACAGATATTTGCGCTACTTCTCAGAAAAACCTTGCCAACGTTGGGATGAATGGGTGGTTTACATGAAAGGGAAAAGTTAAAGCTTGTAGAAAAGTCGAAGCAGCACCTTGTTTTAGTACAGACGCGGACGCCAGCACATCAAGCTACTACAATCTGTCAAATTTCTTTAATAGATTTTCAACTTTATGACTAAAGCATAAGGTTCAAAGTTTATTGGGTAAATTTGACAGTTTCGGGTAGGTTGACCAGCTGGCGTCTGTACTACATATTGAACGAAATATTATAACAATGTAATCAAAGGTGCAACTGATTCATAAACGGATTCTGCTCTTGCTCTTGGACCTCATAAACCATGTTCGTAGGATGGCGTCTTGCATCACTCTTTCGATTTTGTCCAACAGGTGCATTTACCGCACAGCTTACCTACAACGAATCGGGACACTGTATTTCTTGACAGGATTTTAAAGTCAGTTTATTTGGTTTTGCTGCAGAGCTATTGAAAAAGTTCGTTTTGCACGTAATTCCTGAACCCTGTGCTACATGGAAGGGAAGCTAATGTAAAATTTTACAATGTTTGTAAATATGTGAGCACAATGCTTCTATCACATAATTAATTTATCTGTCATTCCTTTTAAATTTTTCATTATTTTTACCTATCGTGGTATAGTTATCTTATTGTAGGCGCATCCATTTCACATATAATTCTATAATTATTGTGTATAAGATATTGTGAAAATATTTTATAAGAGTAACGGTGGAGTTTCTTGTCCATTCTTCTCCATACGAAAACTACCTTTTGGAAGGGGCAACTAGAACCTTGTTTTTTGTTTTTTTAATTTTGTCGTTCAAAAGTGCCTTTTTTGTGCCTAATTGAAATAAATTATATGACTTTGAATTTTAAAAAGAACCTGTCTTGTTATTTTGTTTCCTAAATAGAGTAGGAATATTTATTATATAGTTTTTATTGCTAATTGCTGTCGTATTTACTTACTTTTTATACTAAATACCAACAAGTGGATCTTTTTACAGTGGGCGACTAGAATCAGTTTTATTATTTTTTTTTAAAGTTTGAAGTTCAAAAGTGCCTTTTTTGTGCCTAATTGAAATAAATTATTTGACTTTGACTACAAAAATGAGTATCCATCCTTTATTTCGATAGTAATTGTTTAAAATAATGTTGATGTTACAAGTTTAATTAGAAGTTGATTTCATGGAGAGTATCAATCAATCTACAATAATAAATAAAAATCTTTTGTTTTTTTTTCACTCAAACTTTGAAATTGCTTTTTCTCAAATCAAGCACGTCTGATAAAAAATATGTGCCAGTTTTTGTATATTTCTTCAATCCAAAGATGTTTGGTTTCCAAACATCTTTACGAATAGTACCAGTACCTAAACAATGACTTGCCTGCATCCATAAAATTTTGTTACTAGCCGAGTACCTACTTCCCTTCAAACGAGTTAGATAATACGTATACGTTAACCAACAGTGGTGCCGATTCTGTTGTTCACAAACTAAACAAAATTTAAGTTCAGTGCATCTTTTTCTTTCTATTTCATTAAGAAAAGGACAGAAGATACATTTTAGTTTAGTCCTGTCAAATTAATCAGCGCCTGACGTAAATTGACGTAATTTTAGTGGGCAAGTTTTTAATCATGTCAAAACTTGTATGAATTAGTGTCAGGGGCTGATTAATTTGACAGGACTAAGCTAAAATGTATCTTCTGTCCTTTTCTTAATGAAATAGAAAGAAAAAGATACACTGAACTTAAATTTAGTTTAGTTTGTGAACAACAGAATCGGCACCAGTGTCTCTTTAAATTCACGTAATTTTAACATTTCATATAATTATGGCAATAATATCCTTCGTAAAATCCCTTTTTACATAACTTTCTCGCCGCGTCCAGGTAGCCCGGTATATCCATTTATAGAAATGATCAATATAAACAACATAGCTACGCGACGTTGCCGCTCTTACATTGAAAACAATCTGCCGTCTCTCTAGAAATCTATGGAAATTGTTAACATAAACCGTAAAGTTTGTTAACCGATAAAAAATCTTACGGTTACGGTATAAGAGTGTCCCTTCACTAGCAGAACGCGGGAGTTGTGATGTTTCAAAATGGGAATACGATGTAAACAAAAAACATCTGCAAATGAAACTGAACCTTACCACTCTTGAAATAGAGTATAAAACCAAGTGCTTTTAAAAATGCAAGATGGCTGTTTGGGTTGTCGAGTTATACCAGATATATACCGTGTTGAAAATCACGTAATGCGCTCAAACTGCTCAAAGTTAAAAAGGTTAAAAAACAGATTGTTGGCAGAATGTAATTGCGTCGTGATAATAATAAATAATGACATTTTTAATGGAATTGAGGTACCTACCTACTTACTTCATGAAGAAAAAATATTTGTTTGTTAGTCATCGAGATATAAGTACTAACGTACTGTACTTATATCTCGATGTTGTTAGTAGTTTTAATTCGAAAGGAACTGAAATGAACACCTCTAGGTACTTTTTTACTATTTTTTGACAAAATAGGCCAATATGTGAAGTATCCAGGCCAAACACAAACAAAACACAAGGCCAAGGGGTGGGAAGGAAAGAGAAGGATCACCTGATTACCCCCTGGCCCCTGCCCTACCCCACTTCTGTACAAAATGTTCAAAATATCCAGAGACGCGGGCAAAAAGGGAACTACAATTTAAATGTAGTGTTTACGACGTTTTACTTTACCAGCAGCGCCACCCACGGATGTCAAGTCAAACTGGTCACCCTCAGTAGCGAATGTTTTGTTGTCATGTCGACAACTTTCAGGGGAAGGGGGCAAAAGTAACGCCATTGAGCCCCATTCATTCTATTTTTGTCTGCTGACATTTTCGTAAAAGCAAAAAGTCGTAAGGAGACAAATCAGGTGGATTAAGGCAATACCTATTCTCTTTGTAACCTGACATTAGAACACTGATTAGGAAATAAATTGTAAAAGTCAATTATTTTTAGAAGAGTTACCGTGGACTTTCTTGCCGTCTCTTCTTCATAGGACACGACCAGTTGGAACCGTGCACGGTGCACCTAGCTTCTCACGTTTCATATTGTGCCCATTTATGTGAAACTCATGTAGGTAGGTCTAAGTGTAAATTTTTTGATTTATTTTGATTAAATACAGCAAGCACCTTGTTGTTTGGGCTACTTTACTTTACTGCATGAGCTAATTGATCTATTCTCAATATAATATTTCGTACCGAAATAAGAGAAAGTACGTATTTGAATAGACTAATAATAGAGCTTTTCCATAAAAAAAAAAAAAATAGTATGCCTACCACTAGCGACACAATTGTTCTACAAAAAGCGTTCGTGCGTAACGAGCCTAAGGTTGTAAGTTGAATGGAACACAAAATACGAGGTGGTAAATAATGGTAAACCTCTAAATGTTTCTTGTTTTTACAACGAGCATGCAATTTGACCTTCAAAGTTACAAGACACCGTAATAAGCACGATTTAAAAATATTGATAATTATTGACTTTCGTTGTTAAAATTGTTTTATAATTGAGTATTTAGTGAATTTCTTCCTTAGAAGGACTAATAAGTGTCTATTATAGCATTACGGGTACCTACTCAGTTCAAAATTACTAGGTTATAAACACGGTCCTAGTTGTAGGTACGAAACTTAGGTACATAATTGATAAATATGTAAATCAATAAAACTGCCTACATTTGGTTACAAATACCAAAAATCATCTTCAAAACTGAATGTAAAGACACGATACAAACTAACCCCATGCAAAGCTAAATACTTTCTAAACTGTACTTTTAAAGACATACTGCTAACGCCATCTAGAACTTTAGTTACGAACTAGGGGTCAATTATGGAACGAAACAACAAAATGTAAATGTAATGTACAAACGCCAGCACATCAACCTACCCGAAACTGACAATTTTTCCCAATTAACTTTGAACCTTATATTTTAAGTATAAAGTTGAAAATCTATTAAAGAAATTTGGCAGATTGTAGTAAGTTGACGTGCTGGCGTCTTTACTTAATGCATTTTGTTGAGGATGATTTAGTATCTAAAGCTAATTGTGCTTTTAAATTATTTAATGAATTGTATTTCAATACTCAACAACCCGTTATGAACTTAGGACATGGGTCGTATGACGTTTAATATAAATCAAAAAAGTTAATTAATTTTATCAAAAAAGTCGGGAACATGGCACTAGGTACAATTAATTCGAGCCAGTCTTAACAACTGTTTGTACACCACACAATAATAAGGGTTGTAGTGTTTAATTCTTTAAAACATAAAGCTTTATAATTTTTAATTTAATACACGGATTTTAAAAATCCAGTATTCGCTTGTTACTATGGTACCGATTTAGAGATGTCATTTGTATCGCCCAACACTAAACTTGAGCAAACGCGTAATGTCTTGTCGATATCTGTCACTGTCACGATAATCGTATTTGAGTAAACAATTGCTATAAAAATAATGTGGCACTTCACGTCGCTATTCATGTTCGCCGATTCGTCATAATTGCCCAAATACGAGGATGTAAATTTACTCTATTCGATTATATTTGCCTATTTTTACGAATAAGACGAATACGCAAATACATGGACGCTCGTATCCGCCGATTGTCGGTTTTTGCTCACATACCAAAGGATTGCGAATAAACCGAATAAGTTCGTTTACCGTCCACAGTATAGCTCGCTCGGTAGAGTGCGGTGATGCGTAGTATCGCTAAGTAGTCCGCAGTAGTCTGTGGTGCGGTGTTTTATGTATGCGTATCATGTGCTGGTAATTAAGACAGAGTAAATAATAAGTAGGTAGCTGCTGGCTGCTGCCGTCAACACGTCCATCTTTGCCTTCAGATTATCAAAAATATTCTTGAATGTTCGTTTTAATCGCTGTTCATGACGAATGTCTAGATGGTTTGATCGAGTTATTCGGACTTGTAACAATAAAAAACGCGAATAACCTAATAGCGATGTTTAGTGCCACCATAACAGTTTTAGCCGCTACGTGTTTGTTAGGTACATATTAAACATATTTATCTAAATAAAACATCAATATAACGTGGACAATGTTTTAGTAGAGTAGGCAATCAACTAGACAGGCTTCATTTAAGCCACGAGCAAGACGCCTCGCGGTTTTAAACGATAAATAAGTTATTTTAAACGAAATAGGTACGTACCTTCGTTATCCGTTATTTCGACACTACGGTCCCAGTTGATTCGGTTATATACATCGGGATGAATTCGTTTCAAATGCACCTTCAGGTTACCAGTGGTAGAAAAATATGAATACACATTGTTGCAAAATCTGCAGGCAGCCTGTTTTTTGTCCGGTTCCCTATCAAAATAATTCCATAGCTGTGATGTACTTTTATTGGGCATGTTTTCAACGAACACGAAAAACGCACTTAACAGTTCAATCACAATAATATAATTAGCAGTTATTTTTAACTAGGTATATCCCGTCGCGATCAACTGTTTCGTTTCGTTATTCTTTCTAACCTAAATATATCTAACAACTTTGACGTTTCGGATTTGTAATTTTCTGTCTCTGAATACTAGTCTTTTGGTACTTACGTGAATGATAATAAATTGTAATTTCAATACCTTTGTTGTAAAATAATCATAATTAATTAAACTTACAGATAAAATATTTTAAGCATAGATGCAGGTTTTGGAACGAAGTTCCATATATTCATCGTACAACGCACAGTGTGTGTTCCATTTGATGAAAACCGCGACAGTGCGACGTGATTTTTTGTGACTTCGAAAAAAAACTAGAAGAAGCGTTCTCGTAGCTGCAGACTACAGAAACCGTTTCCTTAGGACAGGTACTGCCATCTGTAGTAACCGCAACAAGTTGGCCGCGACTGTCGCGAGCCGCCGCTATCCACAGGCTATCGATGATCAGTCTATGCGATGATAGACTAGCGTATTCACCCATTGTGAAGTAACAGAATTCTTCTATAGATGGCGTTATTATACGTGAAGCTAAAAGTCAACAGTGTGTTAACATGGAAAGCGCCCCGTGTTGACTGCACAAAAGTGGGTAGCACTGCTTGTCAATCTAATCACAGAATATAGGTTCGAATGCAGAAAAAAAACGAATCTAAGTATGTTGAATTATTGTCTGCAATTTTGCCTTCCGGAACCTGAGACAGTTTAAAACACACTGGTGCCGATTCTCTTGTACACCGGACTAAACTAACTAAACTATCACTAAAATTCCTTACTTTTGGCTATGAGAATCTTAAACGCTATTCTGTAGTAAAAAGTCTCTAAATTAAAAAAAAATATTTTGACACAACTAAATCGAATTTGACAATTGCGACTCCACGTGGTACATACTTTTTAGAGCCGGAGGCGCGCAGTGGGGGCAGCCTCGACGTGTTTTAAATGGAATTTATCACTTTTTGTATGGAAAAAAAAAAAAAAATTACCTACGTGTTGAGAATTAGGGGTATAAGGGTTTTTTAAAGGGGGTCGAAATTTTCATTATTTTTGCGATAGGACACACCATTTTCGAGATATAAGCAAAAGAAAAGAAAAAAATCCAGTACAGTACTGTTTTTGCACCCGAAGTCGAGATGTTCGTGTGAATTTTAGTTCATG
Source organism: Xanthia togata (assembly GCA_963853775.1). Lineage (NCBI taxonomy): Eukaryota > Metazoa > Arthropoda > Insecta > Lepidoptera > Noctuidae > Xanthia > Xanthia togata. The sequence goes on along the minus strand of OY970818.1, from coordinate 2,074,598 downwards.
ACAACTAATAATATTCCACACCATTTTCGGTGGCGATTAAAAATAGTCAGAATTAGTTAGAAAATTAAAATTTTAGGTGAAAAACGTCAAATTCAGAATAGCAAAATTGTCATTTTCACTAAATTAAAATCTCAGTACAATCTTAGTCCTGTCAAACTAAAATATAGTTAAGTTGTGCCACTTTAGTCTATTTCAGAATGGGAAATCATCGTTTGACAGGAGTAAACTAAATTTTGGTGATTTTTAGTCTAGTTTAGACGCATTTGTGACAAGAGAATCGGCACCACTGTCGGCTTCACCTAATAGTTTTAGTTATTGTATATTATACTGTGGGAAATATTGGTCGGTGGGTCGTCTTAAGCTTCCGACGCGACACCGGCTACTGTTATACCACATAGACTGTGGTTATACCGTGAAGTTTTCTTAGAAAAAGTATTGTAATAAACGTTTTTATTATTTATTAATTTATTTTATTTTTTATTGTTCGAGTCGCGTCGCGCTGGTCTGCACGAGCCTTTAGGGGCGGAGTTGATATAATTATCACGTTATCCGTCCAGTTTATAAAATTAAATAGTAATAGAAATTATTTGGTAAGAAAGCTCGTTATTAGATTTGAAGAGGTAGGTACCTATTTTTCCTAACGAATATACAACTTTGCAGTATTTATAATATTGCTGGTAGTGTGAGAATTTGTTGTTTTAATAAAGTATGGCCTACAACTCCTTCCTTGGTCTATGTTCATCAATATTCTGATAAATTTCTTTTGCTGGATGAAAAAGTCCAAAACGTCAGTACTGTCTCCCCACAGAATAATACCATAATTTTGCCAGGAGTAGGCGTACGCATGCAGTTATGGCGGTTTTATAGTTGTTGAATTTCAATACTGAGTGCATAAATAAATTGGGACAATTTTGCTCTTGTATCTACTTTCTACGTGTTTCTTCTAATTTAGGTTTGAGTCTAATGTTGGGCCAAAACTGTCCCATCCCCACCCCTCGCAGCCCCATGGTTATGGGGATATCCATGGTTAAAGTTTTGAGGTTAGGTTAGGTTAAAACACTAATTTCCATACAAAGCATGCAGCATGCAAGCAAGCACGCAACATGCAGCATGCAAGCAAGCATGCAACATGCAGCAGGCATGGTTTCTGTCACGGCTCCGGCGCTGCGGGGCTCCGGCGATCCCACGCGAGTTTATCGTCGCAGATGGGTTTAACGCTCACCACCGCAGCTTCGGCTTGCTGGCCGGCAGCCGGCCAGCCTCAGCTGCGGCGGCGAGTGTTACAACCACCTGCTCCTCAACCGCGAGTTGAGGCCGCCTCGCCCCTTCGCGCCTACGCGATTTTAAATTACACTCCAGGGGTAGAGCAGACAAGACTGCGTGGAGTCAGATTTACAGCAATTCGTTTCTGTCACTAAAACCTAAAAAAAAAATGAACTTCCAACTCGACGGCCCATAGTGGAAAGTTTATCCGTTTTTTAAATAACAGAAACATCGTCAGCGAACAAAATACACGACGAAATTATCTTTTTTGGCAAGTCGTTTAATGTATAATATAATTATGGTACATCCTTAACATTTTCTTCGGGTATTGAAGTATTCTTGGTAGCCATATCTGATCCTATTTTGTACATTTCGCTATCAAAATATTGTAATTCTACGAATTAAACTCCGTCTTGTAAATATATTTTAAACCAATTTAAGACTTGCCCTCTAATACCCGAACCGTAAAGTTTTTGTAATAAAATGTTGAGTGACACCTTGTCAAACGCCTTCGTCATGTCTAGGAATATTCCATTAGCGTACTTTCGTTCGTTAATGTCACTGTAATTTTCCTGTACGTAGTTGTATATCGCTAAAGTTGTTGAGCATTTATTCCTAAAAACCGAATTGGTTTTTATCTAAAATATCATATTTTTCTAAAAATTTATTGACACGATTCGCCATTGCTTTTTTTTTTGAGATAGTAGGTAGCACTAGCAGTGCAATAGGCCTATAAGTAATAACTAGAATTTTCTAAATATCCTCCTTTTTTCGCAATTGGGCGTACTTTCACAATTTTAAGTTTTTCTGGGAATCTTCCCTCGTCGAACCAGTTACCTACTGGGTATTACGAAATGGTTAACTAAATCACAGATTCATTCAGGTGGTTCACTCCGCAAAATCATTCGTAAGTCGCACAGCGCTAATAACCTACAGTTATATTCACCTAGAAGTTGCCTCTCTTTCTATCGCGTAACTCTTATATCGTCAGACTACGTCACGCTCACTGAATTCGACAAGTCGAGCCCGCCGCGTACCTACTTGTAGCTTCATACCTAAAATGCGGATCTGTATATCTGACCGAAAAAAGTGTAACATTTTGACTTCGAAGTCCGATTAAACAGAAAGTGAAACGATTTTCGGCCCGTCCCTAGTAATCATTGTTTACAAATGTTTTTTTTTTTTTGGTTACCACATTTTTTTTTTCTTTTAGATCTTGCTCTCAAACGTTGTTAATTTATTTGATTGTGCCTGTTTTAATACATAATATAGCGAAAGTAACTTCGTTCCGACCGGGGAATCCATCGACAACTCTCGTTTTTTTTTTGACTTGGTGTGAACTAATTTTTCGGAAGTTGGGCTTCATAAAATACTGTACTTGCTTACCAACAAAGAAAACACATAATTTAATGTATTCATTGAATAAATGTTTTATTTGATATAGTTAGGTACATCTTATATATACAAATATATGCCTAGATTAAATACAAAATTATCGATATTTACATACTTAAAATTCTTTCGGATTTACATTATAACGTTACATATTACTCAGGCGTTATTTCGATATAAACGTATTTTAAGCTTGTTTTTTCTTCACGCTAAATACCAAATAATGTGACATACAGGCTGGATTTTTCAGATGGGGCAGTTAGGGCAGATATAGTTGACCGAGACCGCTGTACCGCGCCTTAGGGATGAGCGACGAGGCGGGGGGCAGCGTTGAAGAATGAGCAGCGGGAGGCCGTGAGCGTTGACGAATGTGCGGCGGGACGCGGTGAGCGTTGACGAATGAGTAGCGGGACGTGGTGAGCGTTGACGAAAGGGCGGTGGGATGCTGTCGCCGTGAGCGGCCTGAGCCGCGCACATACCTCAGGCGCGGTACAGTGGCCTCGATTAAACTTTACCTTAACCGTTGTAGCTACGGGGTTTTTTTGCATAGGTAATTTTATATTATTTATTTTTCTAAAATAGAACGCCCACGACCACTTGACAGAGACTGTCACACACGTATGAGTGATCGAGACTGCGCTAAATAAAACTGAAGTTTTGTCTAAAACTCGGGTGCCATAGTAACTACACTGTGGACAGTGTGCATGGTACACAATTAAGTCTTCACTTCAGCTTATGTTTGGGCCACAATTGGAAGCGTTGGGGGCTCTGATCCTGGCGTCTCATAGATACCACTATTTTAGTTAGAGCGACTGCCTATCGGCCCTCCGCAACCTAGGTTCTGGGCAACACGATACTCCTTGGTGTGACTGGTTGTCAGAATTTCGGGCTCCTGACGACCCGTAACGACTGTCAAAGATCTACAAATAACAGCCGGAACCAACGTTTTAATGTGCTTTCCGAGGCAAGGAGGGGTCTTGGTTGGATCTTTCGAGTCGTTACGGTCAGTCGTCAGAAGCCCGAAAGTCTGACAACCAGTCTCACCAAGGGTTATCGTATTACCCAGTTACTGGGTTGTGGAGTTCAGATAGGCAGTTGCTCCATGTAAAAAACTGGTATTCAGCTGCATCCGGTTAGACTAGAAGCCAACCCCAACATACATAGTTGGGAAGATGATAATACTAATTTTACTGTACGAGACGACTTAGATATTATAATTATCTAAAATAAAGAAATAAATCTATTTTTAGATTTGCCATCTACATTAACTTATCTTACAAAAACTCGTTATCATGCACAACAGATATCTTCAGCTTATGTTTGGGCCACACCAGAGTGATGGGGAGCGTCGGGGGCTCCGACCCTGGCGCCTCCTCATCACTGTCAGGTTCGGAGTCAGAATCGGCCAGTCTTGAGAAACTGGAGACTTGCTTCGACATGTCTTGGGCCAAGTCCTTTGGGATAACTACCTGTGAAAAGAAATATTACATTTTAGGCTGTATCATCGATTAATGTCTGCCCATGGCTTGGTCCACGTGAAATAATTGTTCCCCCGACCCTCCACATCGCATCGCATTGCCTACCCACAATCAAATTGACATTTTAATAAATAAATAAAAACATTTATTTCAGAATAAATTCCATATTTTTTAGTAACAGCGCAAACTTATAAACTAGTGTTAGTAACATATTATACAAGCGTGAGGCTCGCCGATCCTGGGAATGTCTACTTGACTGCATGCAGTCGTATCCACCGCCCCAAGATCGGAGAGTCCCACCTGTCAGCCAACGTTTTGAGAATGGTGTTGGGGCTGACGCGAACACGGCGTAGCAGAGATGCACATCTCTTACGCATGATGGCCGAGAAACTATCAACATCGGCGTCAGCAAACATGCCGGATGCGCTACAAAAACGCGGCAGCCCCATCAACACCCGGAACGTGTTGTTATATTGGGTGCGCAGGCCACTATATGCCTTCTGCGTAAAGTTCACCCACAGGCTGCACGTGTAAAAGGATTGGCAGAAGGCTTTGAAAAGCGTCACCTTAACCTGAGCCGTACAGCGTGCAAACCTGTGGGCCAACATCCCACATCGAACAGCCAGCGACCAGCGCTCCCGTTCCATATCAGTGTTATCGTTAGTAGTGTTAATGATACTGCATGCCTAACTAGGGTTGTCAACACTACTATACAGGCTGAATTTTTTGTCACCGTCCTAATTTTTTCTAGGCATTAGGTATGATTTACTAACACCATTTTAAAAAAAACGATACGTAAAAGTTTCATATTAAATCATTTTCTCGAAAGAATTATCCGCTCTGCGTGGTATATAATAACTTTGTGATGTGATATCTCAATATTTTTGTATTGAGTGATACTAAAAGAAAAAACACGTATTCAATGATTTTCGCCAAATTTTGAGATTAATATATCAAAATTTGGACGTTGACTAAAAATTCAGCCCGTATAATATAGTATCCTACTATATTAGAGGCCTAAATAATATATTTCTAATTAAAAAATGTAGTAGGCGAACTACAATTTTTTTATTTCAATACAAAATGGCGAAAAGATTGCACTAGGTATCAATAATAGGATCGTATTAATCCCATAAAAGCTGAATTAATGGTATTTTGTAACCTTAATTTAGAGTGTAAAAATTGTTACGAGACGTTTAAAAAACAAAACTTGTTAATAAAGTTTCATACTCAGTAGCAAAAAAACATGCAAATAATAAAAATATTTTTGACACATACCTACTATATTTTTACAGGCAATACCTTCGTAAATACTATATTTGATATTTAAAAAAGCTGGCAACCCTAAGCCTAAGCTGACTGCAGCTTTGTTTTTGTACAGACGCCAGCAGGTCAACCTACCCGAAACTGACACATTTTCCCAATCAACTTTGAACCTTATACTTTAGTGATAAAGTTGAAAATAAATTAAAGAAATTTGATAGATTGTAATAGGTTGATGTGCTGGCGTCTGTACCTATGATGATTATCATAAAAACTTCAATTTTATTGTCACACTAACATAACAACATAACATCGCGCCAGTGTTCCCCGAAGGGCTAGACAGAGGTGTACCTATAGTACACCCACATTTCGCCAGTTATGTTTAAGCACCGGGCAGAGATACAGACTCCGGGCTGCTACTGAGAAATTCCAGATGGAAAAACCCAATGACACTTTGTCTGACCCGGGAATCGAACCCAGGACCTCATGGTCAGCAGTAGCGCTTGTGGCTACAAGACCAACGAGGCAGTTTAGTAAGTATAACAATAACATTTTAATTTCGATGCCAAGGTATGCCTACGAAGTTTATCATTAAAATTTCAATTTTATTGTCATACTATTAAGTTATATTTCTATTTGTCGCATAAGAATCTTATGCCGTGACGATTATCTTAGATTCATGAAATAGTCATTCAATAAGAGTTTCATTGATGATGTTTATGATTATAATTCGATAAATAAACATTTGATACGGTCGAGAATCATATTTAGATCAACACACAACCTGATACAAAAAAAAAAACGTAAGAAGGCGGGAGGGAAACGGTTCAAGTCGAAAGTGTCAGGGTAACCCGCGAATTTCAAATTGTCTTAAGTTTTTTGCAATTTGCAGGTCATTATCACGTTGTATGTTGATCTAAATATGATTCGCGGCCGTATCAAATGTTTATTTATAGAATAAAAATCAGCAATACACCTCTCTAAGTTCATGTAATCCTATTGATTGACATTTGAGGATTATGCTAACTAAGGAGTTGTATTGCTGATTCTAATGATAATAATTCTGTAAAGCCATATTTGTTACGGTCGCGAATCATATTGACACGGACCTGCAAATTGCAAAAAACGAAAGAACATTGGAATTCCGCGGGCTACCTCAGCGCATCCCCCCTAAACCGATGTACAGTATATGATCTTCTCATCTTTTCCTGTGGTTAGTGACTAACCTGGTGTCAGAGTTTTAAAGCCGCCCATGGGCCTCTGACTTGGCTTCACATGCCGTCGAGAAATATCTCTCAAGGTCATATATCTGTTTTCCTTCATCGTTTTTCAAGCAAGTGATAATTATACAATACGCACATGAATCCGAAAAGTCAGAGGTGCGTGCCTTGGGTTCGAACTCGAGACCTGTGACTTGGCAGTCCGACGGTCACACCACTAGGCTATCACTGCTATGATATGATATACAAGCACTTTGCCCGCGGCTTCACTCCCGTGGTCTTTCCCGCGGGACCCGTTATTTTTCCCGGCATAAAAAGTAGCCTGTGTAACTCCCTGAAAACCGAGCTTTCTAATGGTAAAAGAATTTTTCAAATCGGTCCAGTAGTTTCGGAGCCTATTCAATACAAGCGCACCTGCAGCCAGGCCGCTGCGGCCGCGTAGGGCCGGCGCGCGCTGGCGGCGGCGCCGCGCACCTCGGGCGGCAGCACGGTGACGGCGGCGCCGCAGCCGCGCCACGTGAAGTGGCTGCCGTGCCACACGCGCCCGCTAAGGAGACAACAATACAAGCGCACCTGCAGCCAGGCCGCTGCGGCCGCGTAGGGCCGGCGCGCGCTGGCGGCGGCGCCGCGCACCTCGGGCGGCAGCACGGTGACGGCGGCGCCGCAGCCGCGCCACGTGAAGTGGCTGCCGTGCCACACGCGCCCGCTAAGGAGACAACAATACAAGCGCACCTGCAGCCAGGCCGCTGCGGCCGCGTAGGGCCGGCGCGCGCTGGCGGCGGCGCCGCGCACCTCGGGCGGCAGCACGGTGACGGCGGCGCCGCAGCCGCGCCACGTGAAGTGGCTGCCGTGCCACACGCGCCCGCTAAGGAGACAACAATACAAGCGCACCTGCAGCCAGGCCGCTGCGGCCGCGTAGGGCCGGCGCGCGCTGGCGGCGGCGCCGCGCACCTCGGGCGGCAGCACGGTGACGGCGGCGCCGCAGCCGCGCCACGTGAAGTGGCTGCCGTGCCACACGCGCCCGCTAAGGAGACAACAATACAAGCGCACCTGCAGCCAGGCCGCTGCGGCCGCGTAGGGCCGGCGCGCGCTGGCGGCGGCGCCGCGCACCTCGGGCGGCAGCACGGTGACGGCGGCGCCGCAGCCGCGCCACGTGAAGTGGCTGCCGTGCCACACGCGCCCGCTAAGGAGACAACAATACAAGCGCACCTGCAGCCAGGCCGCTGCGGCCGCGTAGGGCCGGCGCGCGCTGGCGGCGGCGCCGCGCACCTCGGGCGGCAGCACGGTGACGGCGGCGCCGCAGCCGCGCCACGTGAAGTGGCTGCCGTGCCACACGCGCCCGCTAAGGAGACAACAAAAAAAAAAACAATATAGTTATTTGTGCAACAAGAGAGCAAAGTTGTTTTTTGCTGCGAGTGTTGATTTTGAATCCCGAGTAAGCGAAGGATTCTATAATTGAATCACGAGCGTAGCGAGTGATTCTAGGTTAGAATCCTGAGCGCTGCGAGGGATTCAAAGACACGAGATGCAAATAACTTTGCTCTCGTGTAACACATACAACTTTTCACCTCAGCAGCGAGAACATAAAAAAAACCTGTCCGATCCGTGAGGGTGTTGTTAGGTATCGTACTGTGAGCATATTTATGTGGAAATTTTCAGGAAAATTTCCCCATCCATAGTTTTTCAATGGTGAATTTTACCGAATTTTACGTTTTACGAGTTTTGAAATTTTTTTATGGATTTGGGGTAATTTTGGAACTAAAAATGTGAATTTTAAATACCAATAACTTTTTTACTGTAAGTAATAATAAAAAAATACTCTTTTGTCATGTTACTGCAGTACCATATGCCCTTTTCGGATCGGAAAAGGTTTTTTTTTACAAATTCTTCATCACCTCGTATTTTGCAGCCACCATCTTGGATTTACATTTTGACCACAATATCGACTTAAGCACTCTCAAAACTATGAAAACAATACCCATGATAAAAATTTGAATATTTTCGCAGCCACCATCTTGGATTTATATTTTGACCTCACTATCGGCTTTAGTACCCTCGAAAACTATGAAAACGACACCCATGACAAAAATGTGAAAATGTTTCGCAGCCGCCATCTTGGATTTTTATTTTGACTTCACTATCGGCTTAAGCAACCCTGAAAACCATAGAAACGATACCCATGAAGAAAGATTTGAAAATTTTCGCAGCCGCCATCTTGGATTTACATTTTGACTTCACTATTGGCTTTAGCAACCTTGAAAACCATAGAAACGATACCCATGAAGAAAAATGTGAAAATTTTCGCAACCGCCATCTTGGATTTTCATTTCGACCAAATTCACACTTACTATCTCTCTCTTTCTCTTTGAATTAGAAGAAGACAGTCGCAAGCGCCTTTTCGCGTGGCGATTTCTGCCAGTGCACTCTTACCGCAAGCCGCTTAAGAACTTCGTTCCAAAAATTTAATAAAACAGAATTTAAATAAAACCAGATGATTTGCAATTTTAAGGTTTTATGTATATCCGAACGTTTTATTGTTTGTTGCTTTTTTAGGCCTTTAAAGGTAGGTATGGAATTTTGAAATCGAACTTCGAATCGACTTGTTTCTATCTCTCGCTTTTTTCGTATCGAAGTGAAAGTGACAAAATTAATTGAAGTTCAAATCTTTAGAATTTTGTGAGTAGACCCAACACTGCTTTCGGCATTTAAAAAAAAAAATTAAAAAGTTACTTTGTCTCACGCTCGCAGCAAAATCGAATTTTGCTCACTGTTTTTTGACAGCAAAACCTGCTTGTTTGAGGTGCTGAGGTGAAAATTTATTTTTCACCACTCCCGCACGAAAGAAGTGTCTTTCCTCTACGAAAACAGTGAGGAAAGTTGGTTTTTCCTCACTGCTTGAACAGTGAGGAAAGTTGGTTTTTCCTCACTGTTCAAACAGTGAGGAAAAACCAACTTTCCTCACTGTTCAAGCAGTGAGGAAAAACCAACTAATACTAATACTAAGTAATGATCCCGTTCAGAAACTAACCTTGCCTGATTTTTTTATGTTAAGTTTTACAGATATTTTAAAAAATAAAGAATTATTTTGATTTGCTTTGTGTCTATTTAATTTATTTATCTATGATGACTGAATACTTTCTTGCTGGGAGTGGTGAAAAGTTTTGTATGCAACTTGTGAGCAAGTTCATTTGCTATTCGTTTTGTTGAGTCTTTCGCTTACTCAGGATTGAAATTTATAATCACTCGGAAAAACAAACTTTCCTCACATGTTGGATAAATAACTATTTCACCACTCCCGCACGAAAGAAGTGTCTTTCCTCTACGAAAACAGTGAGGAAAGTTGGTTTTTCCTCACTGCTTGAACAGTGAGGAAAGTTGGTTTTTCCTCACTGTTTGAACAGTGAGGAAAGTAATGATCCCGTTCAGAAACTAACCTTGCCTGATTTTTTTATGTTAAGTTTTACAGATATTTTAAGAAATAAAGAATTATTTTGATTTGCTTTGTGTCTATTTAATTTATTTACCTATGATGACTGAATACTTTCTTGCTGGTCGTGGTGAAAAGTTTTGTATGCAACATGTGAGCAAGTTCATTTGCTATTCGTTTTGTTGAGTCTTTCGCTTACTCAGGATTGAAATTTATAATCACTCGCTGCGCTCGTGATTCTATTTTTCAATCCTTCGTTCGCTCAAGACTCAAAATCAAAACTCATAGGAAAAACGAACTTTCCTCACATGTTGGATAAATAACTATTTCACCTCAGCACCTCAAACAAGCAGGTTTTGCTGTCAAAAAACAGTGAGCAAAATTCGATTTTGCTGCGAGCGTGAGACAAAGTAACTTTTTAATATTTTTTTTTAAATGCCGATAGCATTGTTGGGTCTACTCACAAAATTCTAAAGATTTGAACTTCAATTAATTTTGTCACTCACTTCGATACGAAAAAAGCGAGAGATAGAAACAAGTCGATTCGAAGTTCGATTTCAAAATTCCATACCTACCTACTAGGCCCAAAAAAGAAAGAAACAATAAAACGTTCGGATATACATAAAACATTAAAATTGCAAATTTTAATCATCTGTTATGGTTTTATTTAAATTCTGTTTTATAAAATTTTTGGAACGAAGTTCTTAAGTGGCTTGCGGTAAGAGTGCAGTGGCAGAAATCGTCACGCGAAAAGGCGCTTGCGACTGTCTTCTTCTAATTCAAAGAGAAAGAAAGAGAGAGATAGTAAGTGTGAATTTGGTCGAAATGAACATCCAAGATGGCGCGGGCGGTTGCGAAAATTTTCACATTTTTCTTCATGGGTATCGTTTCTATGGTTTTCAAGGTTGCTAAAGCCGATAGTGAAGTCAAAATGTAAATCCAAGATGGCCGCAGCGAAAATTTTGAAATTTTTCTTCATGGGTATAGATTCTATGGTTTTCAAGGTTGCTTACGCCGATAGTGAAGTCAAAATAAAAATCCAAGATGGTGGCTGCAAAATACGAGGTGATGAAGATTATGTAAAAAAAACCTTGTCTGATCCGAAAATCTGGGGAAAATGGGCGTATGGTACTGCATTAACATTACAAAAAAGTATTTTTTTGATTATTATTGATAGTAAAAAAGTTATTGATAGTAAAAAAGTTATTGGTATTTAAAATTCACATTTTTTAGTTCCAAAATTACCCCAAATCCATAAAAAAAATTGCAGAACTCATAACTTATGATTTTTAGACAACCGCTAAATGACGGCCGCCGCCCGCACCAAATGTAAAATAAGGTCAAATTCACCATTGAAAAAAAATGTGGGGATTATTTTTTCTTTTTTCCTGAAAATTTCCACATAAATATGCTAACAGTACGATACCTAACAACACCCTCACGGATCGGACAGGGTTTTTTTTACATGTTGTATGTTCTCGCTGCCGAGGTGAAAAGTTGTATGTGTTACACGAGAGCAAAGTTATTTGCATCTCGTGTCTTTGAATCCCTCGCAGCGCTCAGGATTCTAACCTAGAATCACTCGCTACGCTCGTGATTCAATTATAGAATCCTTCGCTTACTCGGGATTCAAAATCAACACTCGCAGCAAAAAACTTCTTTGCTCTCTTGTTGCACAAATAACTATTATTTAGGCACTGATGAATACAGATGGTTCACTCCACATTTTAGGTATGAAGCTGACGGGGGGCTCGACTTGTCGGGCCAATTCAGTGAGCGTAACGTAGGCAAGAGATATAAGAGTTACGCGATAGATACAGAGGCAACTTCTAGGTGAATATAACTGTCGGTAATTAGCGCTGTGCGACCTGAATTGCACTTTATTGTGTCGTAGCAAGAGTCGCTTTTTATTTTAATGATTTTGCGGAGTGAACCATCTGTATTCAATCATCTGTGGTTTAGGTAACCATTTCGTGGTCGGATAGGCAGTCGCTCCAAGTAAAGTACTGGTATTCAGCTGCAGCCGGTTAGACTGGGAGCTGACCCCGACATAGTTGGGAAAAGACAAGCCAATAATGATGATATGTACCAGACTGCGCGTGAGTCATTGATTTTGTTTTCTTCACTCAGTTTTGATCATGGTCTGGCAGTTTGAGTAATTTATGCGGCGGAAATATCCTTTCTTTGGTCCTATTCGTCGAGACATTGAGCTCCTTAAGTTCTGAGTTGAGCTGCACGATTACTGACAAATGCGTGCACTGACTGGACAGGTCCACACAATCTGTTTGGTTCCCTCAAAAGACCATTTCAGACACCAATCTACATACCCTTCACATGATCTGACCAAGATTATGTCTGGACTTTCTCTTAGTTTGTTTCGGCCTTTCTTCTCAGAGTAGTCAGATAGGAAACGCCGAACTCATCTAGTTTTTAAATTATATTGACGTGTAAAAGTGTTTGTACAAACCTATTTACAGAAAAAACCATCCTTTCATTTCAATAATTCAGGGTTATGTATTTGTAATAAGTACTTAGCAACATGACCAAATACTTAGTCTGGCCATAAATACTGTTACAATTAAAAATAAGAAAGATTATCATTTTTATACGATTGTTCATTGAGTTTTCTAATTTTGGCGCCAATACATTGTACAATATTTTGCGATATTAAAATGGAGTGGGGTGATAAAGAGAACCGAATCGCTGTGATTGCATTACACAAAGTTGGTATGGAGCCAAATGCAATTTTTAAAACTCCATACGCTTGGTATTAGTCAAATGTTTGTGCACCGGGCTATTAATAGGTACAATGAGACCTTCTCTGTTTGTGACAGAAAAAGATCTGGCCGTCCACGTAGTGTTCGTACGAAAAAGGTGGTCAAAGTAGCAAGGGAAAGAATTCGAAGAAATCCTGTCCGAAAGCAAAAGATTTTTGCTCGGGAGATGAAGATAGCACCCAGAACCATGTCGCGTATTTTAAAAGATGACTTAGGACTTCTAGCCTATAGGAGACGCACTAGTCATTCTTTAAATGATACTTTAAAAAAGAATAGGGTGGTAAAATCGAAACAACTACTGAAGCGGTACGCAAAGGGAGGTCACAGAAATGTTTTGTTTACGGATGAGAAAATCTTTACAATTGAGCAACATTTTACCAAAAAAAATGACCGTATTTATGCTCAAAGTTCTAAGGAAGCTTTTCAATTAGTTGACAGAGTGCAACGAGGGCATTATCCGACTTCAGTGATGGTTTGGTGGGGTGTAAGCTACGAAGGAGTGACAGAGCCATATTTTTGTGAAAAAGGTATCAAAACATCGGCACAAGTGTATCAAGATACCATTCTTGAGGAGGTAGTTAAGCCCCTTAACAACACCATATTCAATAACCAAGTATGGTCCTTCCAACAAGACTCGGCGCCGGGTCATAAAGCTCGGTCCACGCAGTCTTGGTTGGAAGTGAACGTTTCGGACTTCATCAGAGCTGAAGACTGGCCGTCGTCTAGTCCCGATCTTAATCCGCTGGATTATGATTTATGGTCAGTTTTAGAGAGTACGGCTTGCTCTAAACGCCATGATAATTTGGAGTCCCTAAAACAATCCATACGATTGGCAGTGAAGAATTTTCCCATGGAAAGAGTGCGTGCTTCTATTGATAAATGGCCTCAACGTTTAAAGGACTGTATTGCAGCCAATGGAGACCACTTCGAATAAGCTTTTTATATTTTAAATTGTTTTATATTTATGTGTTAAACTAACACAATGTAAAGTAATAATAGTTATTTATCCAACATGTGAGGAAAGTTCGTTTTTCCTATGAGTTTTGATTTTGAGTCTTGAGCGAACGAAGGATTGAAAAATAGAATCACGAGCGCAGCGAGTGATTATAAATTTCAATCCTGAGTAAGCGAAAGACTCAACAAAACGAATAGCAAATGAACTTGCTCACAAGTTGCATACAAAACTTTTCACCACTCCCAGCAAGAAAGTATTCAGTCATCGTAGGTAAATAAATTAAATAGACACAAAGCAAATCAAAATAATTCTTTATATTTTAAAATATCTTTAAAACTTAACTTAAAAAAATCAGGCAAGGTTAGTTCCTGAACGGGAGCATTACTTTCCTCACTGTTTTCGTAGAGGAAAGACACTTCTTTCGTGCGGGAGTGGTGAAAATATTATTTGCAATAAAAACATTTTTTTTTTCGTGACAATATTTATGGCAAGACTAGGTATATAGGTTCATGAATATGAGACAGCAGAAGAACGACAGATTAGAGAAGGCACACGTAGACAAGATATTAAACGTTACAAGGTACAGCAGTGCTATTCTGTAACCATCTCACGGTGGAAACTTAGGTGAAGTGAGCGTGAAGTGAGCTGTCATTTCACCTGCTGCTAGGGACTGACAGCTCACTCCGAGCTCACTTCACCTAAGTTTTCACGGTGAGATGGTTACAGAATAGCACTACAGTTGTTTTTCTTATAGGATCACTTCGTTGTCCGTCTGTCAGTCTGTCAAGATACATTTTTTCAAGTTGACATTAATATCAAACACGGAACACGTAGATCTATGGTCCCTTGGAGGTCTAAAAAAGTCAACGCAATAAAAAAATACAGCCATTTATGCGACATACGAGTATTTTGATTTGATACTCGCAAATAAATCAAGTCCTACAGGGCGCTTTCCGTTGACCTAGGATCATAAGCAAGGTCTCACAACACAAGTAAAGGAAGAAGTCCAAAATTCGTTCATTTGTAGTTTTATCACAATTTTTACAGTTAGTGGCACTCTATCCCTATCGGATAAAGTGCCGTTAACGGTATACTAGTGGCACTGCCTCGGCCCGGCTAAACTGCTGTCAGATTTCCATTGCCATTGTCACTGAGTCACTGTCACTTGTTATTTTGTTTGATTGTTGAGGTTAAGTCGCTGTATAATACCACATTTCCAAAACATTACATTTTCTTGTGCCTAAACTGACCCTTTTTTTTTTTTTTTTTTGGGTGGGAAATCATCAAATGACGTCTCCCGCTCTGGGTGGAGCGGGAGGGCGTGTCAGACTCTTACTGACTAAAACCCACCCGTATTCCTTCTGTTGCCTGTGCAATGCCAGGGGGCTACGGTATCCCTTTCGGACTTTCCCGCAACCCCGGCAGGCAATGGTCTCATCGGACCCCTTCATTCGCTGACATCTCTTTGAGGCGCGCGTGGAACACAACGCGCCGTCGACACGGGCTTGGTCCTTACCGGACGTTGAGCTACCCATTGCTCACCGTCCGCAAGCCCGCGCCTACGGTGGCCGGGAATCAGCAATTGATTCCCGACGCCCAGGGCGTCTCCTCCTGCGGCGGCTAGGGGCGTGAGGGCGCGAAATTTGCCTTTCCCTCACGCGCTCCGCCTCCTCCTTCGCGAGCATTACTGCTTCGCAGAAGGAGGTGACGGCCTCCCATGCCCTCTCGCTCCGTACCATGGCCTGGACCAGGGCCGGACGCGAGAGATCCCCGCAACCGATCGCCTCCACGAGGACACGGCGATGCTCTGCCCGCGCCGGGCATACCTCCACCGTATGCTCCACCGTGTCCTCCGGGCGATCCACGCAGTGATGACACCCGGGCGTTTCCTCCCGCCTTGCCTAAACTGACCCTGGCGTTGTGTGGTCACAGTTCTAACCTAACCTATCTAAACTTTCAGCCATTTTAATTTGCTACTTCATTTTTCGTAAATTCAGTCAATGTAGTGACTTCTGATATACAGGGTGATTGGAAGATGGGTGCAAAGCTTTAAAGCGAAGATGGTACAGAAAATTTGGAACCATTTAAGCCATGGTTGTCTCAGACGAAGTCTTACCAATTTTTTTAACCTAATATTTGTTTTTTTTTTCGGAAATTCCTAAAATTGTATGTAAACTGCATAATTATGGCCAAATTGAATGATATATGAGTTCATTTTTTTTTAAATTTAATCAAAGTAATGTGTAAGCAATCAAACAAAACATTTTTTAGGCTTCTGTGAACATTAGACATTTTTAACAGACATTTAAAATTCAGAAAATTTGTATCAATACGTTTTTTTAAACTTATTTAAAAAAAAAATTGGTAAGACTTCGTCTAAGACAACCATGACTTAAATGGTTCTAAATTGTCTGTACTATCTTCGCCTTAAAGCTTTGCACCCATCTTCCAATCACCCTGTATAATATATTAATTTTAATTTTATTATTATAAAAATCTAATACAAATACGATCAATCAATACAAAGGGCGGCGAGCTAACCTCAACAATCAAACAAAGTGACAGTGACAATGACAATGCAATGCTTACGGCACTTTAGCCGGGCCGAGGCAGTGCCACTAGTAAGCCGCAGATTGCGGCACTCTACACACTTCCTTTTTTATTTTGCGATTTCAAGCTTTTGCAGTTGGAGAATTGACCGCGACGTATATTTTTTTACAAAGTGACAGCTGTCAGTTCTGTCAAGTGAGTTATTATCCGACTATAGTATATCCACTTACTCGATAGCCAGCGGCAGCAAGCTCGCCCCTTCAGCGTTCAGCATTATATGTACACCTTCCAAGTATTGCACGTCGGTTTCACCGCGCCACGAGCCCTGGAATAGACAATCATTTATTCCGGAGTCAGGATTTGTGTCCGGTTGATGGCAATAGGCTCGCCCCTATTACATGGGACTTAAAAACATAACTGGCGAAATGTGGGTGTACTACAGGTACACCTCTGCCCAACCTTTCGTGGAAACAAGGCGTTCATCCCCTATTCAACCCGAACTCGAAGCAACTCCGGCCTGCGCTCACCCATCCGCCGCATGGTTTACTTGTACAATAAAACTTTTGTAAATATTGACATCTTCAATAGCCCAATAAAATCTATATATTTATAACAAAGTCGTGTTAGTTACACTATTTATAACTCAAGAACGGCTGGACCGATTTCGCTAATTCTTTTTTTGTTGTGTTTGTTATTGGCAGGAGAAGGTTATAGGTAGGGTAGGTATGGTAGGTAGGGTGGGTAGGGTAGGTAGGGTAGGTATGGTAGGTAGGGTGGGTAGGGTAGGTATCGTAGGTAGGGTGGGTAGGGTAGGTATGGTAGGTAGGGTGGGTAGGGTAGGTAGATGCGCCGTAGATAAGTACTAAGTGCTACCCATGTGAAGCCGGGGCGGGCAGCTAGTATCTTTATAAAAAGAAATCGCTTCTCCGTATACGTGAAATAAATAATGCACTGAAGTAACTCCTGCGCAAAAATTCATGCTTTTAGAGCCAGCGGTTTGGCTGTCCGTTGTCTGTCAGTGAATTTAAGAGTTTGATTAGGTTTAAGGCAGCACTTGCCAAGCTCATTACAAAGATTGGTAGAGTTCCGTACCCGCAGGGCCGGTTGAAAGGAGATGTTTCAAAATGTATGGAGCCCCGGCCACGTCTTTGTACACCATACACAAAAATGGGGAAACACAATTAAAACAGTTTTCAATCATCCAATTAATTTAAGTTGGCTTTGTTTGGTAGTAAAACACAAGGATATACACTTGAAATTGCAACACACAACAAAAACCCGTCATGGCGGTAAGCTGTCATGTTGATTGATTAATGACGTTTGACATGTTTATTTGTATTAATTGTCAAATCACTACGTTTCGTTCAGTTTTTTGTAGACTCGAGAAATTAAAACAAAACGAACATCTAACCACGAACGACAACGAAAGCGACTGAAGTAACAGTAGACAATTCACGATCTATGATCAATCGCCGATCTATGGTTTACTGTCATTGTTTTTAACCACAGAGTACCTAAATTGGCGAGACGCCATGTTGAAAGTCGATAAAAATAATTGATAAATATCAAATTATTACAAGAAAAGTATGCATTTAAGCAATATATCTGTATTTTTCTCGAATTCCATAGATTTTACTAGGCACTGTACACATACTGGGCCGGATTTGGAACATCTCCTTTACACATAGACGGACACATATTTAGTAGTGTTTAATAAAAAAAAATTGTTATGTATTTTTGTGGTGTACAATAAAGTACTTATATATAAATAAATTACATGTCACTTTGGCGTTGGTATATCTATTTCAAACCGAGACCCATCTGTGCCTCGGATAGAAGGTTAAGGGGGAACAGGGCCTGCGATTCTCCATACAAATGTATTCCCCTTTTTTCTTCCTGAATAATGCCTCTAGAACAATCATTTTTTAAAATAAAATCAAGGTCTGCTGTAGTCACGTCCCTGTCATTTCCTTTTTTCAGCAACTTATTGGTAAAGAAAATATGAACCTCCAAAAATTACACAAATGTTCCATTTTTACCGCCGAGATTAGAGGACTACCAGACCAATTCTTTAACATAAAAGAAAATGATAGGAACTTAAACATACTCTTTCATAAACTTTAATGCAAAAAATAATTGAATCGGCTCAGTTTTCGAGGAGAAAACAGGGGAATACGAAACGTCGTAATCGGCCTGAGCTGCAGCTGTCCCTATCGCACTCTACGGAGGCAGACTTGAGGTAAGACGACGGAAATAGTTTCTTCAAATACCCATTTTTCAAATACCTCACGGGCCCTGTTCCCGGTTGTCATTCGTAGATCTTTGACTGTTGTTACAGGTTGTCAGAAACCTGAAAGTCTGATAACCAGTCCTACCAAGGGGTATTCTGTCACTCAGTAACTGGGTGGTGGAGGTCAGATAGACAGCCGCTCCTTGGAAAATAAAGAAAAAGAAAAGAAAGAAAGAATAATATTTATTTGGACACAGGACGTGTTCTGTACGTGTCACTGGACTGGTAACAATATAAAAGCTTATGTTAACATCTAAGAATAGACCCTGAGTGGTGTCAATGTCCGTAATATTGAGTTGCTAAAAGCTAATATAAGGAAATAATGTTGCTTATCAGAAGTTCTGCTTTTATTGTAAAATGGATGATAAGGATCATCAGATCACTTCTGGTGAAAGATCGACTGACTACAAAGTTCATGTAAGTTAAATTGTCATTATATCTTGATTATTGCTGATAACTATGATGTTCTGTATGTATTAAAATATTGCTAATATTGCTACATAAGTGTTAAATCGAATTAAGGAATATTCATATTCTATTTGTCATTGATAAAGTTGTTAGCTTTAAGAAATGGTCCAAGAGATTAATGTAATAACAAAACTAAATGCTAATGTAAAAATGTGTTGATAAATTACTTCAAAACAAGCTTCCGTGGAGTTTCTTATTCTTCTTCTCCACGAAGACCTAGATTTGGAACGGATAACTAGCTTTCTCATTAACTATACCTATTTATTGACAAGTCTAATTGAAATAAATGCCTAGTCTTGTCTCCATGTGCTTTCTTATAATCCTTTTCCCTACACACCATATTCATAGATATTGAAATACATAACATAACATAACATCACGCCTTGTTTCCCCGAGGGGTTGGGCAGAGGTGCACCTGCAGTAGGTACAATCAGCCTAACTTCCGCATGCTCACCTTAAAGGTGATAATCGCATAGCACGACTCACGACTCGATCGCACAATGAACGAGTTTTGACCAATAGGATGCACAAAGCGTATTTTAGTGGTGTTCGTATTAGTATAATCATGTATAGAATGTGTGACACTCACACTAGGAGCGTACTATGCTCACTTAATTCTGATAAGAGACGAGTTTTTAATGGGCACGGCCAGCGCGGCGTAAGCTCTTTGTTATTGAATTGAATGTTATTTTATTATTGACAAGAATTAATTTTAGTACTCATATCTTCTGTTTGTTTGGTTTACAAAATGTATTATTGGTATTGCAGTATTTACAAAAATAATTTGTAATAACTAATAACAAATATGTCAAACTACAATTTATATGTATTAATCCATTTTAATATTTTCCTCTCTCTATCCGGTCTATAGATATAGGTTATTTATGAACACTTTCACTGCCTCTCCAATTTTCACCATATCCTATGTGATGCCGCATGCCGCAGCGACCGCACCATATTCCATTCACAATAAGATGAGACATGGAAACGAACCGTTTTACTACAGTCTGATCCACCGATTTTGACTTCTATTCCGTAGGCTTATGGATGGCATTAAAGGCAAAAAAGTGGTTACAATACCAACTGTTTACTGCAGCTGCCATTTGTCATGCCACCAAGGCAATAGCATTCAAAATCGATTGAACGGACATTTATGGTTTGTTTACTTTTTATCTCACGGCTACCTGAATACGGTAGGTATAGGTGCGTTGACCGGCACTGCATGAAGGTATCAAATGTTTATATTGATTTTTTTTGTGTATAATCGACTTTATTAAAAGTAAATAACTATCTAAATTTCTATGTGTTTGTTTATACTTGGGCAATTTGGGAATACTTGGAAATTACAGTAATATTTGAACCAATACTCTGCGCAGTTCATACAATGCTATCAGAGCTTTTTGTTTATAGCTGCCGCAAGGCCGCAAGCCGCACAACTCTTGCAACTGCAATAAAAATAAGTTCATTATCTAAGTCCCATTGTTATTTAGTGGGAATGAGAGGACGGCCCATACGTTTTTTTATTACCTTAGGATTATCTCAAATGTTTTGCAGTTGTTCCTTGTATTTGGTTTAATACTTATAATTTTATGTTACTCGTTCATTACTCACACAAATGCATATTGTCTCTAATTGGGGGAAACTAGGAAGGGGTGTGGTTTGTCACTAGCTGCGCTCTCGCAGGAATATTTTCTTAAGTGAGTATGCTTATCTTTGTTTAATAGTACACCCACACATTAAAATACCTACATGATTAAATAATTAACTAATAGGTAACCTGAAAATCCTGACACTCAAAAGTTGATAGTTAAGTGGATATCAATGCCTCTAAATGTAGTATATCTAATAATCTTTAAAATACATGTCACTGTTATCGAGTGGCCGTCGAGAAATTGTCTTACCTCCATTAATTCAGGTACATGAGGTAACGCTCGCTCCATGCTTGACATCTCGAAACTGTCCGTTGACATGTGACCTGAAATTAATGAGAATAATATTGTAGCGGTTACACCGCCACATAACTGCGCATCAAAGACATGACACCGAACTGCGCATCAAAGACATGACGTCACACAAATCCTGCATCGCGCAATTAGAGTTTACCGCGCGAACGACATATATAAGACTATCCGACATCAACAGTCGGGCAGTCGGCCCGCCAGACACAACACCCGTCTGGTCGGAGGATCCTCCCTTTTCTATGATGGATGAGTGAACTTAACACCCTGTCCCTCATACCCCTAAAATATAAATCGTTATAATGTGTGCGCTTATAGCAC
Source organism: Xanthia togata (assembly GCA_963853775.1). Taxonomy (NCBI): domain Eukaryota; kingdom Metazoa; phylum Arthropoda; class Insecta; order Lepidoptera; family Noctuidae; genus Xanthia; species Xanthia togata. The sequence continues at coordinate 2,053,236 of OY970818.1, read as the reverse complement.
GAACACCACTTTTGATGAATAACATCTTTCCTCTAGCTTTCCCGCCATCTGTGATTACGTGAAAAAGGGACGGAAGTGAGTACCTAACAGGAAGCCGGGGAAGCGCGCACTATTTGATTTGTGCTAGAGTTGGCCGTCAGAAACTACCTTGACGCCCCTTTAATGTCGCAAGGTAAGATGTCTACACATATCCGACTACTGTAACAGTACTGTTCATTTCTTTTTTGAACCTTATTTTTATTTATGTAACGTGTTGAACCATGAACATTGAGACCATGTCAAAGAATCAAATGAATTATTATAACAATGGATTATTTTGATATATTTATTTATTTTCAATTTTCATTCAAAATAATTCGACAGTCACGATTATTTAATTTAACCCTGGATAACAATTCAGTCCTTACCTTCAGGACCAGTTCTTTCACCCATGGAGCTAAGTCCTCGCTGTAAGGTCTCCTTGATCTGCTGTTCCACTGAGGGGGGGAGAGGGGAGGGAGAAGCTGGTTGCTCCTCCGTGGTTTGCTGGAAAAGAAAACAGTAAAAAAAACAAATATTATCATTTGCTCATGTTAGGCTGAGATAAGGTAATTTTTGAATGTCAAAAGAAAACTTTACCCTACTCCACCATCTTCCTACACTGCGTTCTCAATTTAGTTTCTAAACATTTAAACAAATGTGTTTTTGGAAAAAATAACTAGTGTCCGACCGAAATAGGATTTTCCGCCGAAAACGACAAATAAGATTCGGCTTTATCGGCCGAAATCGAAAATGATTTCAACATTAAAAACTATTAATATTACGAAGAAAAAATACAGCATAATCTCGCCTCATAACTTCAAAACAAATCGCAGTCAGCTGAGTGAAACTACGAGCGGACCCGATTCACTCCGAAGTTAGCCGAATGTCACCTGATATTGCCGAGCTTCACGAAGTAGGCCGAATGACGCGCGACAATTCACGAACTTCTGATTTCCGGCTTCGGTTGGTTTATGGCTGAAAACGAAGCTTCGGTCGGTCACTAAAAATAACTTTAAAAACCCACATTACTAAACTATAAGCAATGTTTATAAATAAGGGGGATAAAGTTCAGTTTGCGTAACAACTTCAATATTTTTATGCCTATTTTCAATTTTATAATCATTCTGAATTCAACTTAATTTATACTAAAAATAAACTTGATATTTGTCTAAGTGCAAATAACATCAAAATATTTTATTTCACATAAACCTACATGGGCACTTATGAAACGTCAGAAGCTAGGTGCACGGTTCCAATTGGTCGTTTCCTATGGAGAAGAGCCACGGTAACCGTGGAGTTTCTTGCCGGTTTTTCTTTTAAAAATAAATGGATTTTATGGAAGGATAGTGTAGGCCTGTCAACAAGTACCAATTAGAAACAACGATTTTAATAATAGTATGGAATAGATGGACTGACGACCTTATATGCCGACTGGATGCGGAAGGGGGAGAACCGTGAGATGTGACGCAAATTGGGAGAAATCAAAATTAAAGTCATTTATTCAAACTTGGCTGAGAATCGGCACTCCTAGTGCTTTAGCTAGAACACGAACACACAGCTGACAATTCAAAAGTGCCTGTGAGTTTGGATGTGTGAAGTCTGTCTATGAGGCTATGTCCAGCAGTCGACTGTGCTAGGTTCAGGATAGCTACATACCGTCCAGGGCAGCCAGCGCAGCGCAGCGGACACGCCGGCGAGCGGCGCGGGCGCGGCGGGCGCGCGCGCCGGCCCCGCGCGCCGCACGCGCCGGCACGACGTGCGCCGCGACATGCGCGTCACTAGCCACGCGCCGCCGCAGCTGGGCAGGGCGTTACAGGATAGCTACATACCGTCCAGGGCAGCCAGCGCAGCGCAGCGGACACGCCGGCGAGCGGCGCGGGCGCGGCGGGCGCGCGCGCCGGCCCCGCGCGCCGCACGCGCCGGCACGACGTGCGCCGCGACATGCGCGTCACTAGCCACGCGCCGCCGCAGCTGGGCAGGGCGTTACAGGATAGCTACATACCGTCCAGGGCAGCCAGCGCAGCGCAGCGGACACGCCGGCGAGCGGCGCGGGCGCGGCGGGCGCGCGCGCCGGCCCCGCGCGCCGCACGCGCCGGCACGACGTGCGCCGCGACATGCGCGTCACTAGCCACGCGCCGCCGCAGCTGGGCAGGGCGTTACAGGATAGCTACATACCGTCCAGGGCAGCCAGCGCAGCGCAGCGGACACGCCGGCGAGCGGCGCGGGCGCGGCGGGCGCGCGCGCCGGCCCCGCGCGCCGCACGCGCCGGCACGACGTGCGCCGCGACATGCGCGTCACTAGCCACGCGCCGCCGCAGCTGGGCAGGGCGTTACAGGATAGCTACATACCGTCCAGGGCAGCCAGCGCAGCGCAGCGGACACGCCGGCGAGCGGCGCGGGCGCGGCGGGCGCGCGCGCCGGCCCCGCGCGCCGCACGCGCCGGCACGACGTGCGCCGCGACATGCGCGTCACTAGCCACGCGCCGCCGCAGCTGGGCAGGGCGTTACAGGATAGCTACATACCGTCCAGGGCAGCCAGCGCAGCGCAGCGGACACGCCGGCGAGCGGCGCGGGCGCGGCGGGCGCGCGCGCCGGCCCCGCGCGCCGCACGCGCCGGCACGACGTGCGCCGCGACATGCGCGTCACTAGCCACGCGCCGCCGCAGCTGGGCAGGGCGTCACAATCATTACTGTCACTGCCGGGACACAAGCCTCCTCTCTGTGACAGGGTGTGGGCCGTAGCCACAGCGGACACAGTGCGGGATGGTAAATCTTTATTATTATTTATTTATTTAACCCTAGCTCACTAACCTTAATTTCGACTAACGTTATCACTAACCATTCGTAAATTATACGACGGATTAAAACATCAATATTTATTTAATTTACTTCATATAAGACACAAAAAGATCTTAATTAGCAGTCTTAGTTTTCTTTTTATCCAATAGCATCAATCTGTTTCAGAAAAACCTACATTGAACAAAGATTGCTCATAGACACAATATGCTCCCTGCAAATCGCTTTTTTCAGCCCTTACAGAAGTTTGTGGTTATACGACATTTTTTTTCAGTTGCAAGTTTTGCGAGTTCTGGAAACGTTTTGACTAGGACCTTCGTGATCTAGTCTACAATTTTCAGGATCTCCGCGATGATTTACTTCAAATTTCGTTGCAAAATTTTACGACTATCATACGATATATCCCGTTCTAAAAAACGTGCATCCGTAATGAGTCATTGCGGGCCACTAATGATGTGAATCAGGAAGGTATTAGAAGCGGCAATGGTGGCGGAAGTCGGAATCTAATCAAAACATTAAATGTGCAACGTACGCGTCGTCTATTTTACGAATGGTTACTGATCCAGGGTTAATGAAGCAACAAGACTCAGTGTTAGTAACAGATAAACTCATAAAATATGTTAGTAAAACAAATACACAGAAACAATTTGTGACATCACTGCTGCAAGGTGGCCGGCCCAGCCCGATACCTCGCAGCAGTGACTCACGAACGCACAACTTATCCTGCTCGCTACCAAAGACAGGATGCTGTTGGTGCTGCCCCGCACCCTGCTGACCAGGGATGCGCACCGCTTCAACGCAGCAGTCAACGTGAGCTTCAGCAAACACCCCTGATGCGCTGCAGTATCGAGGCAACCCCATCAGCACCCTGATTGCGTTATTATATTGAACGCGAGGGGCACCGTATTATTTCGAAGTATAATGAACCCACAGACTGCAATAGTAAAAAGACGTGCAGTAAGCACTAAATAAAGTGCGCCTATGCTTATCCCTGCTCGCATTCCGACAGCGTGACGTCATTCTGACCTTGTTAAGAGAGAGAGAGTTTATCGAAGTTTAATCGCATTACCCTCCAGTGGATCAAAGGGCACAGTGGATCCTTAGGCAATGATGCCGCTGATGAACTTGCGAAGAGAGGCTCTGATATGGAAGTGCTAGGCCCGTACCCACTTCTCCCTCTGCCTTTCTCACAATTTCGTGCGTGGATTCCCCAAAGATCGACCGAACTCCATAACAACAGATGGTCACGGGCACTGTAGACAGTCAAAATTGGCTTTACCAATTGTAGACCCGCGATTAACCAAAAAACTTCTCAACCTGGGTAGAAATAACCTTAGAATAATTATAGGAACAATTACGGGCCATAACCCCCTCAACAAACATCTTTTCAACATAGGCGCTACAGATAGCCCCCTTTGCAGGGGCTGCCTTGACGCCGAGGAATCAGCCGCCCACGTTATCCTGGAGTGCGAGGCTGTGGCTTCTCAACGGGAAGAAATCCTCGGAACAGTGAGGTTGCTCCGCGAAGCCTGTGAAGCCCCCAGGAGGCTTCTGTGCGTTTGGGCGAAGCTAGGCTGGCTCTGTTAGCCAGTATCCCCACGCACAACGGACCAAATGAGAGTCTAAGTGCGGAAAAGGGAGTCCCATCATCATCATCTGACCTTGTTAACAAAAAACACTTCCCTGCTGTTTTTCTATGGGCATTTATCAGACCATAGACTGAAAATGCCACAGAGGAAATTTGACTTTAATTTATTGTACAAATAGAGATGGAAATCGCATAAAGTGCTGTCCAACATTGTTGGTCACCGGGGCTTGACGTCATGGGGGCAACGTCAGTCATTGTTGGTCGCCTGGGCTTGAGCGGCTTGGCTTCAGCTTAGGCCTTTTCTAGTTACTTGGCGAAACTTCAAAGACTTTAAGGGTATCAGAAAAATGTTTCATAAAATAATAATTTGAAGCAACTAAGCGCGATAAAAGGCGTTGACCCTGTGAACGAATGTTTTTTAAATTTATTTTTCACCACTCCCGCACGAAAGAAGTGTCTTTCCTCTACGAAAATAGTGAGGAAAGTTGGTTTTTCCTCACTGCTTGAACAGTGAGGAAAGTTGGTTTTTCCTCACTGTTTGAACAGTGAGGAAAGTAATGCTCCCGTTCAGGAACTAACCTTGCCTGATTTTTTTAAGTTAAGTTTTAAAGATATTTTAAAAAATAAAGAATTATTTTGATTTGCTTTGTGTCTATTTAATTTATTTACCTATGATGACTGAATACTTTCTTGCTGGGAGTGGTGAAAAGTTTTGTATGCAACTTGTGAGCAAGTTCATTTGCTATTCGTTTTGTTGAGTCTTTCGCTTACTCAGGATTGAAATTTATAATCACACGCTGCGCTCGTGATTATATTTTTCAATCCTTCGTTCGCTCAAGACTCAAAATCAAAACTCATAGGAAAAACGAACTTTCCTCACATGTTGGATAAATAACTATTTTTATTTGTTACATCTTTTGCTTTCCTGCAATCTGCACCGATTAGATAGTTCAATCTGTGGGAGTGATTTGGTGAAAAGGGACGGAAGTGTTTAACAGTAAGCCAGGGAAGCTCGCGCTATTTGTTTTGACCAATGAGCGCGCGCGGTGCTAGAGTTGGCAGTCAGAAACGACCTTGACGAGGCCCCGCCCCTTTAATGTTGCTTATTACCAAGGTGAGATGACAGATGTTACACATCGTATGCGACTTCTGTAAGCCTCGCTCGTATTTTTAGCTTAGTGCTGTTCAATACCTATGACGTCTGTGAAGTTTCGGTAATTAATTAAAAATGGCCCTACATAATTTTACGCCTTTTTCCTATGAGGTCGTGCAGAAACTACAGAACTTTACCTGCTATGATTCTTATATATTCTTTTTTTTCCATCACGCATTTTTTTTTTTTTTTTTTTTTTTTTTTTTGTGTTTGTTACATCTATAGAATATTGTTTATGTTTTTTTTTTCCTTTTTAATTAAGTTAGCCTTGCTACAGTTAACGTTTGCTAACAGCTTATTTTTATTATATTATAATAGTAATCTGTGGAAAATGTTGTGGGTAGTATATTTGTTAAGTTTAATTTTAAGATTTTTCTGTTTATGCTTAATATACTACTGTTTTTTTTCGCTAATGTAATAAATAAATAAATTATATTTCGTTGGTTAGTGACTAACAACACTAGGGTCAAAGTTTTTATGCCGCCCATGGGCCTCTGACTTGGCTTCACATGCCGTCGAGAAATATCTCTCAGGCATGCCGGTTTCCTCAAGATGTTTTCCTTCACCGTTTTTGAAGCAAGTGATAATTATACAATACGCACATGACTCCGAAGTCTGAGACCTATGTACACTAATTCATAATATATAAGTACTATCGAAGAACTTCATATCTAAGCAGTTTGAAAACAAAATCCCGTAAACACGGTGCCCACATCTGTTACCGCCCCGGTTCTATAGCGGCCGTGCGCTGCAAGCAGAAATAGTCCTTACGGTATAAAGATATGAACTTCTTCGATAGTACATACTCTTTTTGTTACTGTATCTAAATTCTTACTTCGGATCTTCACTAATCAGCTTCATTACTTCAAACCCAGAGCCCCTTTGAGCGGCTTTTAATTCTCTGCCGGTGCAGCCCACTATCTGTAAGAAGAAAAATATACAATACAAAGACAAGCTAAATCAACTAGCAAAACGTCACTATGAAACGCCTGTTAAGTTTCGCCAGTTTATTCATAACAGTGATCCTTTTTAACCGACTTCAAAAAGGAGGAGGTTTTCAATTCGGTTGAATGTTTTTTTTTTTTTTGTATATTTGTTACGTGATTACTCCGCCAATTATGAATTGATTTTACTGAACTGATTGAACTAAAAAGTGAAAAATAAAAACTTTTTCACAAAAAATAATACCGACTTCCAAAAAAAACACTACTAAGTGAAAAATTACTTTGACTTCGGAAGTCGGTGGCAAAAAAACGAAAATAAATAAAAAACCAAAGACACCGACTTCCGAAACAAAGTTATTTTTCACTTTGTAGTGTTTTTTTTGGAAGTCGGTTTTATTTATTGTGAAAAAGTTTTTTTCGTGACATTTTAGTCTACGAACTGTTCCCATACGTTAAATATATGAGTGCTACAAGGAACTTTTGGTGCCTGAACGACATTGACAGGGGCAAACATTTGTGAAATTGTCACACAAAGTGTATTGACAAAACAAGACGGCGGCGGCGGCGTTAGTTCCGGTTTTGCCACGTGCCAAAATATCCGTGTACCATTGTTAGTAAATCTAGTTGCTCCTTCGCTAGCTACCCGATAACATTAACTTGACGATGCGCTAACGGTAGGAAGGCAACAGTGCTGTGTGGCAAGATGCTGTGAGTCCGCAACCACCAGCAAGTGTCGCCCTCTAGCGACACTAGTCGATAACTTCCCGATGACATTAACTTAAGAGCGTACCGACCATTTCCCTTTGTCTCTGTCTTTTTCTTTACGCGTAAAGAGTAACGAAAATAACCACACTTTTGTACTTTTTCAATGCTTTTCGTTGTTTTTTTCATCATATTGCTCTTAAATAAAAAACTATCGCGCATAAAAGCTCCAGTCATCTATGATCTTTATTTTAGTAAATTAATCATAATATAAAATTACTTATTTATATAAAAAAGTAGTAAAATAGAGGAAACAATTACTTGATAAGAGGTAACTGTATCAAATCGTGTTTCCATCGCGCATGATGTCTAGTATATATCCCCAATAATACCAATTCCCTACATTTTAATTTATTTGTTTACTCAAACAAGCTTAGTAAAAAACATGTTTGTTTGTAAAAAAAAAAATCACTCGGTGCCCTCTTAATATTGCATTAACCTTAATGGGCCTCATTAGAAGGCTGACAGTCACCCAAAGGGCAATGCTTGTAGTTTCCCTACGTGATCGAATCAGAAATGAAGAGATCCGCAGGAGAACCAAGGTAACCGACATAGCCCGAAGAATTGAGAAACTTAAGTGGCAATGAGTTGGGCACATTGCTCGCGAACAGGGGCCCAAGTCTGCTATTTTTATAAATTCGTCATTCCAACACGATCCCATTGTCATTTTGCTAAAAGTTCGTAATTTACTAAATTCATAATGGTCGATCATTGGTTGATATTCCACAAACATGATACTCGTAACGAATTAAAAGCAATGACTGCACAATGACGTTCTAATGGTAGGTCACTGATCAAAGGAACTATCAACATTTTAGCAGATACCGCCTAAGTCAGTCATTAATTTAATTTGTCATTATGTACCAATAGATGCCATTTCTTTCAATGGAGTTTCAGTGGCTGACCATTGGAAAGTCATAATGACGCCAATATGGCAGTAGATTACCAAACTTGGTAAAATCAACAATGATGAAATCAATGATAGACCATTCTGACACTATTATAATAGCAGACTTGAGCCCCAGATGGCCGATGTCGCCGAAAGGTGCTGGTGTGGCGACCGCGTACCGGAAGACAGCGTTGGAAGGGCACAAGGTAGACCGATGTCCTTGTGAAGGCCGCAGGAGTCCGCTGAATGCGAGAAGCACAGAACAGTCTGAAGGGACGATGAGGCCTGCGCTAACCTGCAGGAAGGCGACCGCGCCGTGCGGCGTGCGCGCGGCGCCCAGCTGCGGGTCGGCGGCCACCAGCAGGTGGCGCAGGCGCGAGCGCGCGGCGCCGCCGTCCAGCGCGCGGTGCCACGTGATGTGGTCGCCGGCGCACAGCTTGTTACCTGTACAAAGATACATCATTTGTTTGCAAGGTAAGGCCTAAATGGTAGAACAGTATACAGGGCGGCGGGACATCGACGGGAAAACTGATTAAAAAAAACTGGCCAAGGGTCGCCATGTAATAATGTGACGTGGATATTAAATAAAGAGAACTGTTTGGTTCCAATACCGATATAATAATGCCCCTTAGTATGTGTGCAGTTACAGTTATATAGGGTTAGGCGTAATACACACTACACCATGGATTCAGTATATGATTCTGAACATCCTGCGTTGAAATTTTTGGTTAGTTATTTTTTTTTAAATCAGCTGTACTAATTTGGCTGTAATTTCTATAAAAGACATTTATTTTTAGGGTTCCGTAGTAAACAAGGAACCCTTATAGTTTCGTCATGTCCGTCTGTCTGTCCGCGGCTTAGCTCAGAGACTGCACTAGAAAACTGTAATTTGGCATGGGTATACATATTAATCACGCCGGCAAAGTCCGGCCAAATACACTTTTTAGGGTACCTCCCCTACACGTGAAGTGGAGATGTTATTTTTTCTCATATATCCCATGGTGTGGGTTGTTGTTGGAAAGGTCGTTCAAAAATATTGGGAGTTTGTGAAAACCATTTTTGGATTCCGGGATCCGTTTGTGAAATATTAAGCTTTAAATTGCAAATTTTTGTTAGTCATCTCCCGTCCCCCTGCCAGCTAAATGGTTGATTTTGCATTTGTGAAAAAATTCACGGCAGTAGTATTTATAACGAAATTAAAAGGAAAACTATCACAACTAGTTACTAGGCTTTACAAGTTATTGAGTAATAATCGTCAACTTACATTTGCAATTGAAAAAAAAACATGTAATAAATAATAAATGCATTATTTGTAATAAGCTACAAAATATAATTATAAGTTAATAATAAGTTACGATAAGAGTTAGATAAGTATGATAGATGTAAGTTGGAAATAAATAAATGTTCTCCCTACGGAATGTATGGGAGAACATTTATTTAATATTTAACATGTTTTTCAACTACAACGTTAAGCTTGTTCTTGGGATAAATTCATCCCACCTACGGAACCCTTCATTGTGCGAGGTCCGACACGCACTTGTCCGATTTTTTTATTTTATTTTAGTTTATAATTGCTGAATACTTGTGCTACCACACACAATTACATGCACATGAAAACGGATAGGGTCAATATCCACTCTATGAATTTATTTATTTCTGGCCAACCAACAATTGTTTATACTATTACACGTTCAAATAAAGATTCTTATATCAAAGGGTTAGTATAACAATTAATTATAGGTTAGCACCGCATGCCCCATAAAGTAATAAGTGTAACCAGTTATATTAAAGCTTAAGGCAAAATTTAAAAAGTTTAAAGACAGAATTAAAATCCAAATTAAATACAGAAATTAAAAAGCATAATCAAAATTGAATATTAGTGGACCCTAAAAAAATACACTACATAAAATCAAAATATCTACATACCAGTGGTAAATACATATCTAGCGAGCGCCTGCAACAGGGCAGCCGGCCACAACGGCGGCTGAGTCAACCCCTCCTCTGCAGACAAACGGATGGTCAGCTCGAAACCGTAACCGGACGGCGCGTCCCGGGAGGGATCCGGCGCCGGATGCACGCGGCCGTCGCCGTGCAGGTCTGAGAGGCCAAAGCTGAAAGCAAAGTCAATGTCGAATCATTTGTATCTAGTATTTGTACAAGAACCTTTCAGTGCGTGGCCACAAATTAATACAGATGGTTCACTCCACCAAAGAAAGCCCCACTGCGACCAATTGGTTACAGCGGACTCTCGCGGCTTGAATCAATATTTTTATCATCATCTGCCTAGCCTTTTCCCAACTACGTTGGGGTCAACTTCCAGTCTAACCGGATGCAGCTGGATACCAGTATTTTACATGGAGTGACTGCCTATCTGACCTCCACAACCCAGTAATTGGGTGATACGATACCCCTTGGTAAGACTGGTTGTCAGACTTTCGGGCTTCTGACGACCCGTAACGACGGATCAATATTTTTATATTTATATTTATTTAATTTTAAAGCGACCAGCGTATCTTAACCTTCAATCAAACCGAGCGGCTGTTATCATTTAGCCACGAGATCCACGAGCCAACATATCCATGTAGCACTTTATTTCAATTAGGTGCTCAAAACTTCAATCAGATAAAATAAACCAACAGCATTCTTATAACTTCATTTCTGATTTAGGTAACATTACATAGTAATGAGACTTGACATAGGGAGTTAACTACTAAATCCGTCGCCCCCTACTCCTTAGGACCCGAGATGGTGGCGCGTAGTGTTCCACGCGCCTTTCTATGATGTAAGGGGGGAGTTAACACCTCACGTCCCCCCAATTCGAGGTGCCCCAGCTTTAGCCGGGGATCGCGGAAGTCGCATTAGATCCTATGATCCCCGGTGCAGGTGTGAGACGGAACACCGGGGTGGTTTTAGTCAGTAAGAGTCTGACAGACCCCTCCGCCCTCCCCAGGGCTGAGGACATTCATGAGAACTTTCCCCCGTAATCAAAAAAATAAGAATAAAGGGAGTTAACTGCCTCGTTGGTCTAGTAGTCGCAAGCGCTGCTGTTGAGCATGAGGTCCTGGGTTCGATTCCCGGGTCGGGCTAAGTGTTAATGGGTTTTTCTATCTGAAATTTCTCAGTAGCAGCCCGGAGTCTGGATTTGTGCCCGGTTGAGGGCAATAGGCTCACCCCCTATCACATGGGACTTGAACATAACTGGCGAAATGTGGGTGTACCTGCTACAGGTACACCTCTGCCCAACCCTTCAAGTAAACAAGGCGTTATGTTGTTACATAGTAGTAAAGAAGCTGATCACACAAGTACCACCTTACTTCAGTTAGTAGAATGCTAAAAATACAAGGTCAAATGAATCAAGTAGCGAAACTTAACAGACGTGATAGTACCGATATCTGATGACGAAAAAACATTTTTATTTTTCAAAGGTCATAGTTTCGAGTAACTACAGTTGGCCGCTAGTAGTATAGTATCTAACTTGAAATTGTTACCCCGCACTAGGGCGAGCGAGGGGAATGATGAAATTGATTAATATTATGACGGTACCTTGCCAATTCATTTATGAAAATATTATGTATGTGAGAAAAAATCTACATCTTTTTAATAAAATAAGTGATAGACATAATTTTAATACTAGAAATAAAGATAAAATAGATCAACTATTTTTCAGACTATCTAAAGTAAATACATCTTTTATGGGGTACTGTGTTAAATGTTACAACAGAATACCTTGTGATATATTAGAATTAAATGAAAGAAAATTTAAAAATCATATAAAAAGTACACTTTGTAAACAAGCATATTACAAATTAGAGGATTATATTCAAGATAAAAATGCTTGGAAACATGCTGGTCCTGCTCCATAGGACAATTTAGAATCTAGACAAAATCGAACTGGTTGCTAATTTAATTGTATAATTATTGTTTTTATTTATTTTTTAAACTTTTTTTTTTTGTGATTACTTGAACTCACACACTGACTTATTATTATTAGTATTACTTATTATAATGTTAGAAATATAGTATAATTTTACAATTTTTGTAAGTATGTGAGCACCATGCATCTACACTCGGCGTCACAAAAATCGCACCTCTTTAAGAATTCCCTTCAAAGTCATTTTAACCCCATTAATCAATGGTACACATATGACTATAAGGTATCATTGGAAAGGCAATTTATTTAAATTTCAGAATAAATCAATAAATTTGGTTTTTTGTTTCCCAGGGAATAAAAAAAACACGCTAATGCAAATGATTAAAAACTTAAATTTTATTTTATCAGTGAAAATTTTAAAAAAGTCCATAAAATCAACTTAAAACCTAGTGTTACCCCCCCTAGCTCTGATGACAGCTTCCATGCGTTCTCTCATGGACCTAATTAATGTGACAACAGTCTCTTGAGGAATGTTGTCCCATTCTGCAACGACGGCATCTTGGAGGTCTTGGAGAGTGGTAGGGGTAGGATCACGTGCCCGTACTCGCCGTTTCAGTTCATCCCAAAGGTGCTCGATAGGGTTCAGGTCTGGACTTCGCGCCGGCCAGCGCATAACAGGGATCCCAACCTCTTGCAGGTAGTCTCTTACAATTAATGCGGTGTGACAGCGGGCGTTATCGTGCATTAACGTGAACCCACTGCCAACAAAATCCGCATAAGGGACAACCTGCTCCTCTAAGATCTCTGTTATGTACCGAGGAGCAGTCAGCGACCCTTGCCCGCGAGCACTTCCAGTCCGAGAAACACACACAAGGTTCGTTTTGCCTTCGATTGACATGCCGCCCCAGAACATGCACGAGCCACCCCCGTATTCCGCTGTCTCTTGAATACAGGCTTGTGCGAATTGTTCCCCTTGCCTCCTGTACACTCTTCTACGCCTGTCGTTGCAGAAAAGACACACTCTCGTCTCATCCGAGAAGAGTACAGCCCTCCATTGGTCTATTGTCCAATCCACATGGTCACGGGCAAATTGCAACCGGTCTCTCCTATGCTGTGCAGTCAATTTTGGCCCTGTAGCAGCCCTGTGAGCTGCAATTTTCTTCTCCTTCATTCTTCTTCTAATCGTGGAGACGCTGACAGAAGTTCTGCGAGCTGATCGCAGTTGTTGTTGCAGCTCAACAGCATTGGAGAACCGATTACGTAAAGACGTTGAAACAATGAAGCGATCGTCTCTTTCGGATGTGCACCGTTGTCTTCCAGATCCACGTCTTCGGATATAGCCACCAGTCTCTTGGAAGCGTTGGAACACTCGTCGAACGGAAAAACGACTCAAGTTCAGTTGCCGAGCAACATCACATTGCCGCATCCCTGATTGCAGTAGTGCAATGACTTGAGCGGCTTCATCTGCAGTGGTATCCATCTTCTGGGGTATTTTTCTTGCTGCAGCTGTTCACGTGTGTTCACTTCAAAGGTTGGATAGCGAATGACTCACATTTGACCCGGGTCGCCCGTTTTATACCCTTGTAGGGAGGTGCAATTAGTGGCCGTTGTAATGCGTATTTTGACAACATTTTCTTTAACGTTACGCGCTAATGAGATCTGTTGTGTTTAGGAATTCTAACTGTTGTTAATTTAAAGGTCGTTAAACATACTTTCAATTGATACCAATATTAATAGGGTTTAATGTATACGTTGATGGCGGGACTTGCTTGAAACTTATTTTCGGAGAGGTGCGATTTTTGTGACGCTGAGTGTATCACATAATTAATTTATGTCATGCCTTCATTTTTCATTCTTTTTAACTATCGTGGTATAGTAATCTTATTCTAGGTACATTGTTTTCACATATAATTATATAATTAGTGTATACAAGATATAATGATTTTTTTTAAAGAGTAACGGTGGAGTTTCTTGCCTATTCTTCTCCATACGAAAACTACCTTTTGGAATGGGCGACTAGAATCAGTTATTATTTTTTGTAAAGTTTGACGTTCAAAAGTGCCTTTTTTGTGCCTAATTGAAATAAATTATTTGACTTTGACTTTGAATGAAAAGGACGAGGGGCGACATCGTCCGAGCGCCTCACACGCCGCGCCGTCCACTCCACAAACGACGACCGCGTAAAAACGTCCCGTAATAATGAATTATTGTAAACAGTGCGACAGTGGAAACGATAATATTGTATAGATTTGACTAAATATACTTATAGTTTTATACCTATAAGACCTAGTTTGTTTAATCCAAAAAAAAATATCTACATAATGGGGATGCGCCAAGTTAACCCGCGAAATTCAAAATGACTTTCGTTTTTTGCAATTTGCAGCTCAGTATCAGGTTGTATGTTGATTTAAATATGATTCGCGACCGTAACAAATATGGCTTTACAAAATTATAATCATTAGAATCAGCAATAAAGTTAGCATAATCCTCAAATGTCAATCAATAGGATTATATGAACTTAGAGAGTTGTATTGAAGATTTTTATGATTATAATTCTATAAATAAACATTTGATACGGCCGCGAATCATATTTAGATCAACATACGACCAAATTTGAATTTCGAAATTCAAATTTGATTCACTAACAGACAACGCACAGCCAAAACCGCTAGGTCTAGAAACATGAAAATTTGCACAAGAGTTCGATTTTTGAAAGTTCGTTCCCTAAAGGGGTTAAATACGGGATTAAAGTTTTTATGGAAATTCGTCACTTTTCCTGATGAGAAATCCCATCAGGCACACAGCTTCCGTGAGTTTAAAAAATCTTTTTGATGTGTAACATCTGTCCTCTCGCTTTCCTGCAACCTGTGAGAAGGGACGGAAGTGTGTAACAGGAAGCCGGGGAAGCGCACGCTATTTGATTTGACCGATGAGCGCGCGCAGTGCTAGAGTTGGCCGTCAGATGGTACCAACCCATTTTCCAAGAGGTTGGAAACAGGACGTCGATGATGTTTATATAATTTAAACGTCAGCCAAGATGTCAGATGTTACACATAATATGCGACTACTGTAGGCTAGCTCGTTTATTTATTTATTTTTTCCTCATAAGATAATGAATTAATGATAATCATCACATCTATTAAGTTTTGCCAGCTAATTTAACATGACTGTATATTCAGAATGAAATTCCTACCTGACATAATGCCAATGGGGCAGTATATGCTCTTCAGGCTTCCCAGGGTTCCAGTACATACTGATATAGTCCAGGGGATCATGACCGCCCAGCCTGAAAAGTAAACAAAATAAAGATAAAACTTACTAGAACTCTTTGTTCACAAGCTTGTCCGGGGACAAACACCATCATACAATAATTTATTTCTGCCACTATGAGCGTTTTTTTCTTTAAGTTGGCAACATCGCAAATAGCTGTCAAATATTTCTCTGTTTTGATTAATTTGGCAATAATACGCTATGGAAATATGAAATGTGGCTAACTAGCGAACTCGAATATTAATAATGAATTGCAAATTATAACACAGAATTTGATGTTGTAACTGTTTTTAGTGTAAAAAACCGGCCAAGTGCGTGTCGGACCACGCACAATGAAGGGTTCCGTAGTTAGGATGAATTTATCGCAAGAACAAACTTAACTTTGTAGTTGAAAAAACATGTTCTCCCATACATTCCGTATCGGAGAACATGTTTTTTTTACCGCAAATGTAAGTTGGTCTAATATTACTTGTAAAGCCTACTTAGCTGTGACAGTTTTCTTTTAAGCTTCGTTATTTAAAGGTACTACTGCCGTGACATTTGAATTTCTACTACATCCGTTTAGTTGGTAGAGGGGGGGACACTTGACTTTAACGAAAATTGGTAGGTATTTTAAAGCTTGATAAGTCACGAACGGTTTACTTAAACCCTTTACAGGCACTTTTGAATTGTCAAAGAGTTAGTCAGTTAGTCAGAAAGTTGAAGCTAGTCGCCCATTGCAAAACGTTGATCTCTATGGAGAAGAACGGGCAAGAAACTCCAAGGACACTCTTTTAAATATAGAAATTACAAAATCCTGAGTACATTACTCTTGCTGATTCTATATGTGAGAACAATGTAAAAAAAAAAAAAAAAAAAAAAAAAGTTTTAAAATAAGCCCTGGCAGATAAGAGATGACCAGTCTCAACTGACGGCGCCCGTTCACGAACATGACGAATGGATCAGCACCATCCAGCTCAAACATTTTTTAGGGAACCGAATAATCCAACACACTCGCCACCATCAGCGAGACATTAATCAATCAAAAACCTCCCTGATGTTAAAAATCTTTAACTACAAGTAAATTAAGCTTAATCATCTGCATAGCGTTTTCCCAACTCTGTTGGAGTCGGATTCAGTCTAACCGGATGCAGCTGAATACCAGTTTTTTACATTAAACCTATCTGACCCCCACAACCCAGTAACTGGGTAATACAATTACCCCTTGGTAGGACTGGTTGTAAGACTTTCGGGCTTCTGACCACCCATAATGACTGTTAAAGATCCACGAATGACAGCCGGGACTAACGGCTTAACATGCTTTCCCAGGCACAGCGGAGTCTCCATATGTAAAGATGACCCACGGACCAGTCCTGGAAAGCATAGCTGAACCTGATGGATCGACCCATACAGTCTATATACTTCTCCGTCCTCTCTGTCTATGTATAGTTTGTTACCACTTAATTTTTATAAAAAAAATACCTATTCTTTTCGTTTTTACCTTAGGTTATCACTGTATTTGAGAATGTTGGTTCACCTGTTATTGGCAACTGTATACACACATAACCGTTAACTACTGTTATTTTATATTTTGTATACAGAAGCTGTTGGTGTACCTTTATAAATAAATAAAAATAAAATAAAATATCTAGATTATATTAGTCTGTTGTTATTACTTAGCCACAAGCAAATTAAGCTTAATAGGATAAAAAAAAGTAATTAAAACTGCTGGTACCAGTACCGTACGCAATCGCACACTTGGTAATAATTTCACTTTTTTTTGCAGAGTGAGGGCAGTATTTGTATTCAGTGTTACTGATGTGCCATTGACTGTATTTATGTGTAGCTTACCAATACTTGAGTCTTGTGGTGACTTGAAGTGGGTTGGGCTGGTCTGGGTATAGCCTGGAGCATGTCTCGCACAGCGCTGTCAGTCCAGCTGGAACCAGGCGATCTGTGGAATATGTTGATTAGATTGTTATAGTCATGAATAGCCAAATTATATCCAACAGGCAACACACCAAGTTCATGTCTTAAAGACAAAGAGTTAAGAGACACAAAGGTTAGTCATATATTTGGAACAGTGGTTGACAAGGGTTAATAGATTTATTCATAATTCTATTAATTGTATCAGTATGTAAAGGAATGGCAAAGCTTGCGGTCAGTAGGGGATGTTTATGTTCTGATATGTCTGTATCTAAGTTGTCTTGTCAGGAGGTTAAAGCTAGACTACATGAAACCAGTCTGGTACCAGCAGTTCACCATGTTACAAAAATATTTAGCAAATCCCAGGTGAATAGTTTGGTAAAGAAAAACTCCGCTCCTAAGACGACCCACTGACCAAATAATCATTTATCTACAAAATTGTGCATTCCTTTACCTGCTTGACCCATCTGTTCCCGATCCATTTCCTGCGAGTTCCCGGGAATGCTGTCAGCTGTTGCCGTGGGTTGCGCAGACGCAACGAAGGACAATGCACTGCTCCGGACCACGCCACCCGGGGGCGGAGCACCCGGTCCACTACCACTGGACATATTAACTAAAATAAGGAAGATTAAGCAAGTGTTTCAGTCTAAAAAGTAGCTTTTGTTACAAAAAAATATGATTTGTAGATTTTAGTAGTCTGTGCATGTTTTTTTTTGTTTTTTTTTTTTCGTTTATAGATATTGTTATATCTGAAGCATAACAATGACAGATGCTTTTGGAAATATGCCGAGTGGAAGCAGGACCAAAAATGTATGCTCAGGATATTGGAATGCCTGTGCATTTTTCAAAGTTTCTGAACGAAGTAAAGTATACATGTTTAATATTGCAATATTTTAATGTTAAAACTACACATGTTTTAATTTGAAAATCCGTGAAAGTCGAAAAAATCTTAATTTTTGTGCGATTGCGGTTGATAGCACAGTCCATCAATGGGAGGATGCGAACTGTCAATGTCAATAAAAAAGTCATAAATTTCCAAACGATTACGAACATCCGCTCGGTTCTTTCACTGTTTATTATTTGTTTGTGAAAATATTTCGATCAGTTTAGTCGTTTTGCTTTATTTCTATACAGAAACAACTCGCTCAAATACTAAAAATAACTTTTCAGCCATCCCTCGCTGCGTCAATCGTAATATTATACAGTAAAAACGTTAATTTTCACCAAAATGCGCTACTTATTTTTAACGACTATATTTAGCGTAGTTTTCGCATACGAAAAAGACATGACGATTATGGTGCAAGCGGGAAAAGTGGACTGTTTCTATCATAAAGTGCTGCCTAACGAAATTATCGACATAGAATATCAGGTAAGGTGTAAAATTATTTTTATCTTCATTAGTAGATAACCTCTTTCTTGAGAGATTGTAGATAAATTATAACGCCGAAATCATAAACTAATATCTTTTATTTTGCTGCGTTTTTACAACTGATAACTTTAAAACTTTATTTGCTAATTAAAACATGAATTAAAAATAACTTTGGTGATATTTTTCTCAGTTTTTTTGTGCTGTAACAATAAAATTTCAATTTGATGAAGTGCTATTTGGCTGCTTGCCAACTCAGTAGCTAAACTGAAAAACCATGAGTAATCTACTCAACACAACACCATTCACTACTGTAGTTGAGTGTCCTCCTGCCCTTATTCCATTGTTTTTGTGGTCAGCACAGCATGAATCCTTCTTCTTTAATAATTCTCTATCAGCCTCAGTCATCATCTCTATATTTCCCTTATTGTAGTATGCTAGGAATCATGGAAAATATGTACATCTATACAAATAGATAAAATAGAAGAGGATGCATTCTGAAAGTGGGCAATGTCAAATATTTAGCTCTTTTGATTAATTAGGCAATATTACTGTATGAAAAAATGGCTAACAAGTGAACTAAAATATTGATTATGAAATGCATAACATCGAATATTTAGGTTTAGATGTAAACAAAGTATTTTGAATCTTTCCAAATGCCTTTTTTATACCTAAAACGGTTACAACATCAAATTTCGTGTTATAATTGTAATCCGTTATTAATATTCTAGTTCACTAGTTAGCTACATTTCGTATTTCCATACAGTAATATTGCCAAATTAATCAAAACAGGTAAATACTTGACAGCTATTTGCATTGTTGTCAACTTTTAAAATAAAGAAGTGTCTGTTTGTAATGTCAAAATAACAGCCTTTTACTTAATGCATATGAAAATTTAAACGGTACTTATAACAAAAAATCAATTTAAATAAGAAAAATGTTTTCTGTTTGTTTGTCTGGCAAATCTTCGAAACGGCTGTAACGTTTTTAACAGAAGTTTCACTGACAGATAGCTGATGTTTTTAGGAGTACCTTAGGCTACTTTTATTTAAATAATTAGTGTCCACACGAGTGAAGAGCCGGGTAGCAGCTAGTATACAATAATAGAATACTCTTTACTGTACACCACAAAAATTGCAGACATAAATTTAGAAATTTTACACAGGGTGACACAATGGGTGGTCTTATCGCTTAAAGCGATCTTTTACAGACAACAGGAGAGACAATACGGCAGGTAGTCAGCGGTGTACCATATACCTACATACATAAAGCATAAACTTATTCATATAAATATAGATTATATACTTATATAAAATTATAAACATGAAACAAGAGCAAGGAACTATATGTAAGAGAGGAACTGCTTTTTTCCAGAATTTTAAAAGTGGACATAGATTGAGTAGGTACTCCTTATCGACACGGGCAAGGCATTCCATAACCGTACTGCTTCAACTGTAAAATACTTGTCATAAGAGCTGGTGGAATAAATCAGATCTAAATACAAAAATTAAATAGATCTAAATGACTCAGGCCACTTTTTTTCAAGTATTTTTTTACCTATGCGTAAAGTTTTAATAAATAAAATAAATAAATAAATGCATCGGAATCTGGTCTCAAGTTTTCCGATGACCTCAGATATTTATTATGTGTGTCATAAAGGAATTTAAAACGTTCTTAAAGATAAGAGGGTGTTATAGGATTGAAGAGTTAATAATTTTTGGGAGGGTGTTACTATACACCTCTGCTCAACCCTTCAAGGTATGCAGGTGTTATGCTATGTGTAATGTGTATGTTAATAATAATATGGCAATTAGCCGGAACCTCTACATCCATAGTATGTAACAGGGTGTTTCGTTTATTCTTATCCGCATCCACAGTTGCGGAGATTCCGCATTTATTTAGGCATTTGCATCCGCATTAATCAATGCGAAGCTTATGTTGGAAAAGGGTGAATAAAAGTAAAATCATTAGCAACAAAATTTAAAATATAATCATTAAATCATCTAAATAGCTCTAAATCATCACATTTTTATAAAATAGTCTCATATCCATCAAACACATACAATTTCGCGAGCTATAGATTTTTAATTGATTATAATTGAGTAGGTACTTAATTATTTTACTATACGAGTAATTGCTGATCATGGTTTTGTTATTGTTATTAGTAATTAACTGTTTTTTTATTTTACCTCGATGGTCCTAGTTTATCAATTATAACTTCTAGTTACAGCTATATGTAAGCGGGCACGCCCTTTATGCCTGGAGGCTTTATTAGATATTGTTTACGTTTAGTTATTTTTATTTCTGCTTGAGTATAGATCTCGATGTTTTTGGTTGGTATATTGGCGTGTGCTAGCTGTCATATGGCTATTAATTTATAATTTAATGTTTTGTGTTGCGAATAATTTTGCATAAGTACTTATTGTATAGAATCAAGTTTTTCTAACTGAACAGACAGCTGTGCTGCTGGGGAGTTTGTTGCGCCACTTCTTCTTCCCAGCGAAAGCACTAGGAAGTGGTGAAGGGTGGGCGTTTTGTGGGACTGTCTTATGTAACTTTGACGTTCGAAAAGTGCTGATTCTCAGCCTAATTTGAATAAATGACTTTTGAATTTTTGAATTGCCGTGTATTGAAATATGATCAACACAAAACTAAACAGCGCTGCAATTTGCAAAAAGCCTACGAGTAATAAATTGTGAATTTCGAATTGCCGCCTTGAAGGATCCCTTAAAAAAACTTGAGATCCACATCCGCGGAAGTGATCTGCATCCGCAACATCGATGTTATGCAACTCCTAAAGTAAAACATTTTTTTTTTTAACTTTACCTTTTTAATTACTATTGTGGAAGCTAAAGTAACAATAACTTTTATTACTGCCTAGTTAAGGTGTTTGATAAGCCTCAGTTATAACCATTTGTTTTAATTTGGCTGTAAATTGTTGATTTTTGACCACCACCCATGCAAAAAAAAAAATCACTTGTTAGCTGCTATCTGCAACTTTTTGCTTAATCAAAACTACATTTTTACCAATAAAAGGTTGGCCATACAGTGCTTATCGTGTCGAGTAAGTGATAATAATACAAATAAACTAATTAATAGTAAAATCTTGTTATTTCATGACTCACTAAACGTGCGTGACTGATAAGGATAACAGTTTAAGTCCATTAACATTTTACTATAGACTCAATATTAGGACTTATGTAATTTAAGGCTCTTTCCCTAGCAACAAGAGCTTTGCCAAGGGGGGCAAAGAGGGCAGCTGCCCCCTCCTAAAGATAAAAAAACAGTCAATTACAAGGCATTTTATTGTAAAGGAAGCTATGCTTGCCGGGGTTGGTCTGTGGATGGTTGACCATATTTACATACTGAGACTCCTCCGTGCCTCGGAAAGCACGTTAAGCCGTTGGTCCCGGCTGTCATTCGTGGATCTTTGACAGTCGTTACGGGTCGTCAGAAGCCCGAAAGTCTGACAACCCAAGTCTTTTCAAGGGGTATCGTATTACCCAGTTACTGGGTTGTGGAGGTCAGATAGGCAGTCGCTCCATGTAAAATACTGGTATTCAGCTACATCCGGTTAGACTGGAAGCCGACCCCAATATAGTTGGGAAAAGGCTAGGCAGATTGATTGACCTATAAAGGGTTACAGGGAAAGTCGTACTGACTATTAAAGGGCGTTATTACTCAGGTCATTTCTGATGGATTTGATTCTGTAAGGTGTCCGAAACTTAACCGTTAAGGAGATATTGAACTTTAAAGTTTTTTGATTAAAATTCGTTTATGTTTTGGCTTTTAGTCGTTTTTTTGGGATTAGAGCACTCTCTTACGGTCGTTTTTTTAATGTATCTAGTTAGAAGACATGTCCATTAATAAAAATGATCAACAGAAACTGAACCTACTACTAACAGCTTAAAAAAACTGTTCGACAACAGTTAGAATTAAATAATTTCTTAATAGTGTTCTTAACTTTGAAGAGCTCTTAAAAAAAATATTGTACGAAACTTATTCTGCAAATAATTTTTAAAAGTTCTACATGTCCTTAGCTCTTCAAAAAAGTATAACACTTGCTATTAAATAGGCAAAACATTGACCAATTAATAACAGTTAATCCCGACTAAAAGCCAAAACATAAAGAATTTTAATAAAAAATCTTTAAAATTCAATATCTCCATAACGGTTAAGTTTCGGACACCTTATTACAGAATCAAATCCATCAGAAATGACCTGAGTAATAACGTCCTATAATAATCAGTACGACTTTCCCAGTGACCCAGTATATACGTACTTAAAAAAAATTGTCTCTGTTCCCGACATCGACTTCCCGCAATTTCTGCTATCACTGAGTTTTTTGGGTAATGAATCTGAAGTGGCGTGAAGAAGGAAACAGAATGTTAAAACACGAGGTCTATTTATTAATGAAATCAAAATTTCTTTTGTTTTTGCAATGTTTTTTTGCTTTCAAACTTTCAAAGAAAACAAAAATCTTTAGCCTTTGCTAAAAGCACCCAAAAATGTGTTTTATGGGAATAAAAACATAAAAAAACAAAAAAAAATAAAAAAAACTTAAAAAAAACTACTAAAAAACTACTACGATAAAAAATACTTTTTTTCTTCCTCTTAATACTTTTTTAGTCCAGCCAGTAATAGGACTCGCCCATCAAGGAGCGCTGTCCCAAATTAGACGCATAATATTATAAAGAATAAAGATTTTTTTGTACCGAATAGGTTCCGAAACTACTGGACCGATGAAAAATTATTTTACCATAAGAAAGCTTAGTTTTCAGGGAGTAATATAGGCTACTTTTTATCCCGGGAGAAATAACGGGTCCCGCGGGAAAGACCACGGGAGCGAAGCCGCGGGCAAAGTGCTAGTTTATTATACATTAAACAAAATGTATTTTAATTAAACCGTGTAAGCATACTAAAAGGTCAATAATTAAATTATCTTTAAAATGGTGAAGGTTTCAGAAAAATAGAATTTTGCGTGATTCTCAGTTTTTTATCCGCGTTAGAAATAACTTTACAAATTAATTTCACTTTGTAATATAAACATAAAACAGTATGCAAAACAATGTACATTATGCAACACAAAACATAATTTAAATTATAAATTAATAGCCTTATGTCAACTGTACTCAGGCAGAAATAAAAAGTTTTTTTTTTTTTCCTAGGATCTCGTAGCTCACCTCTGAGGTGATGACTACTTAACCGGACAATCCTGCGGCTGCCTTAAGCTACTAACTCAAAGCCTCCAGCCAGGGGCAAAAGAAATAAAGACTAAACGTAAACAATATCTAAATAAAAGCCTCCAGTCATAAAGGGCGTGCCCGCTTACATATAGCTATATATAGCTGTAACTGGAAGTTATAATTATAAATGATAAACCATGACCATTCGAGGTAAAATAAATACAGTCAACACATAACAGTAGGTACAACAGTTATGAGGGCTTATCCTAAAAGTTGGCAACGTCGGAAATAGCTGTCAAATATTTACCTGTTTTGATGAATTTGGCAATAATACTGTATGGAAATATGAAATGTGGCTAACTAGCGAACTAGAATATTGTTAATGAAATGCAATAATTAGTATCGTAACACCGAACATTTACTTTTATATGTAAAAAAAGTATTTGGAAACTTATGCCTTTTTTATAATTGCAATTCATTATTAATATTCTAGTTCGCTAGTTAGCCACATATCATATTTCCATACATTAATATTGCCAAATCAAAACAGCGAAATATTTGACATCTATTTGCGACTTTGCCAACTTTCAGAATAAACGCCCTTAAGGCGATACCCCGAGCTAAGTGGCGCCCTCATTGAATAAAAAATCGTAGTGTCAAAAGTGGCCGTTTTTGACACTTTTGCTTTGGATACGAAACACTTTGAGTCCTGTTTTAACAACGTAAAAATACTTTATCCTCTTTGTAACAAACTCCAAGATTCAATTTTTTTATCTTTATTTTCTATGCTATGCTACGCTTTTATATTCAATGAGGGCGCCACTTAGCTCGGGGTAGCGCCTTAACACTACGTGGGCTAATACTGATGAATAAGTGTACTAGGTACTTGTCACACTCTATTCGGTTATATTTACAGTCACAATCACGACCGTGCATGTTTCTCAATTAAAAATTAATCTCACGTGCACAGCTAGCTACATGAACAATTAATCAAACGGCGGATTTGATAAAACAATTTACTGCCCATTTTCGCGCGCGGTTTGATTTTTAACTTTCGGCGCTGAGCCATGAGTAATCAAGAGTTGCAATAGGGTATTACACCCATTTTTGAAATGTGTCTCAATTAGATTCTGTAGTGCTAATGAACCACTAAAAAGGCCTTTTCGAGGCAGTGCGCAAAAAATTTCGAGCTCGCTCCGTTCGCTCTTATTCCGCCGACCCCAGATACATTTGGATAAGGACAGGAGAATTGTGAATGAATGATGCATTCGATTAAGTAATGATTAGCGACCGCTTAACCATACTTTTTTGACAATTAAACGTCTCGTTAACTTTAAGTAACATTTATAAATTGGACTGCGTTATGTAAGAACCGATTAAGCGCCATTTAACGAATCCTGAGAAAATGAGCTTCAAAAATTTCAAACTTAAAATGGTCGCTGTGCATACATTTAATATGTCAAGAGTATAATTTTTATTCTGAACATATAAAATATGTATAAGTTCACGTTAGTAAAAAAAATATAAGGCTAAACTATACAGTTTTGTAGTTATAGCCATTTTTCCGCTTAATTTGTTAATGTGTTTTAAGCCATATTCAGGCCATTTTATTTATCAATAACGTACTATACGGCATTATTGTCGTTTGATACTTTATTGCGATTTTTTTCGGGTGAAATAAATTGGAACATAAGATTAAATCCAGTTATTTTAATAAAATTTACTTAAACAAAACAAATGTTGTAACACTTCTACATCTTACTAATACTTTTATTCCTTTTATGAATTACCTATACACTGTACCATATTATTTTTTATTCTTTTTCTTCTACTTCAAAATCAATGAATCCATCAAAACCTTCAACATCATCTTATAAATCACGAGATCCAGTTAAATTTTCGTAATATTTTCTCGCATCAGATGGTATGAGATGAAGGAGGGATTTTATATCATCTAGCTTCGGTTGAGAAATAGGTTTTCCTTGTGGACAAAGTTGCTCATAATGCCTTGATAATGTCAATGGGTTATTTATTGCCCCTCTTTTTGGTCTTCTATTAAGATCTACTTCATGGGTTTGACCGCCATGACAGGTTGAAAGAAATATCCGACCAGGTCTATCCTTAAAAATGTTTATTTCTTTAGTTTTCAACCAGCTTATAGGATTTCCTTCTATATCTTTTTTTCTATTCACTATTGTCTTCAGCATTTTAGAAACTCCGACAGTCTAAACTTTCCATTTTATTAGCTATTAACTTGTTTCTCTTACGACAACTGGTCATCACATCAATGTAGTCTTGTGGAGTGTAAAGCCGAGTATGGGTTTTTAACGCTGATTCGATATCACTAAACTCGCTATCATTTTCTAAGAAGCTAGAAGCTATGCCCAGGGACCATAAATCGTAGGGTGATCTTTTCTAGGTTGTCATTTTCTTCTAGTACTGCAAATAGTAGCAGAGTCAACTTAATATTTCGGTTCTGACCACCACAGGAGTCTGACCATAGGATTAGTTCTTTGACTTTTGAGTCTAGATTTAAAGATATATGTTTGCGTAAAGTGGAGCCTACTTCTTGTGCTCCCCTGCCTGCTATTCCTTCCACCCAGACGTAACAAAACCCTTTACCGGTTTTTCCTGAATGCACACCGCATTTGTAAAGCCACAGTTGTTGTGGTGTTGGTTGGAATTCTTGGCAGTAGCAGTGTTTTTTCCATATCAAATGTCAGGGTTTCAATATGATCATAAGTCTTAGCCAAAGTTATATCTTGTCTTTTCATTGCACGTGCGTCTTCGGCTTCTTTATGGTGCTGCTCTCTTTCCTTCTCTAAATTTAATTTGGTTTCTTGTGAAGTACGAGTAGTATCTCTGATTTTTACAGCAAATAGGTCGCACTTATTACACGTGTCTTTCTGTGGCTTTTTCCTTTGTAGATTAAATTTGGTATAAAATATTCTTTTATACGATGCAAATGAAACTGTCTTTCTTGATTCATCAAAGCTTGCATCCGATAAATATAAGTCGTACATTTTCGACAAAGTCATATCCGGTGGTAAATATATCCTGTCTGTTTGCGCTCTACAGTAATGGGACTTATATTTTGGGAATTTATCAATGTGTTCGATAATACTTTGTTCAACATCCTGAGGCATCTTACGAGTGTTTCCTGGTACCTTTCCCCTTTTGTCTTCAATTTCCCACCCCGTCCCGTACGCAAAATCCCGCGAAAATAGAATGCAATAACGAATGAAACGCCAGAAGCTGGCGCTTCATTCACGAACGGATGAAAGATTGCGCGTGTGGTGATACGCATTACCGAATTAAATACCATTTTAGGTGGTTAATTCGATGCTGCGGTTTAAAAACGGTTAAATCAAAAAGCAAAACTGAAATATCTTCATCGTGGACGTGTTTAATTCGTTTATGCAATTTGAAAACTGTTTGTAACTGTAACTTTGACGCATAATTCTTTAATACAAAACGAATGTGTGCACAAATTCTAGCAAAGTTGGAAATGTCGCTTGATTCAACCCCTTATTATAAGGCCGTAAGAGTGATTTTTGAACACTAAAATAGCTGAATACATAGTTTATCATACCTATAGTCGATCTGCATTCATAACTCTTTTTTTTCGATTTCGTCGTTTAATTCGTTATTACATAACGCAGTCCAATTATCCCCTTTGTTTGCAGGTAATAGACTCAACCCACGGTGACTTAGACGTGTCCTTCCAAATGACGGACCCGGTGGGCCGCGTCATAGTGGCCGACTACAAGAAACCAGAGAACTCCCACAGACACACCTCCACGCTCGAAGGAGACTACCGGTTCTGCTTCGATAACAGCTTTAGTACTTTTAGTCAGAAGACTGTGAGTATTTTTTTTTAGTTCCCATTTTATTAGGAACGATTCCCATGTCGCATGTCGATTCCCGTAACCACTTCACCGTAAAAACATGTGAAGTGAGCGTGGAGTGAGCTGTCAGTGTCATCTCACCCTGTTGGAATGACAACTCACTTCACATAAGTTTTCACGGTGAGATGGTTACAGAATAGCACTGCTGTACACTTCGGTCCGAGTGCTCTCGCTAGGTTTTGCGAAAAAGTCTCGAGTGAAGGGCTTCAGTCTGACTGCAGCTATATACATGAAATTAAATGAAATTGTTTATCCCTTATATTGGAATCACTTTTATACGTCATCATAAAAAAAATAGCTAGATGAGTTCGGCGTTTCCTACTCTGAGAAGAAAGGCCGAAACAAACTCAGAGGTCACAGTCTCTTTTAAAGTTTAGACGTAATCTTGGTCAGGCCATATGAGGACCATGTAGATTAGTCTGAAATGGTCTTTTGAGAAAAGAACCACACAGATTTGAGTGGACCTGTCCTGTCAGTGCAAGCATTTGTCAGTAATCGTGGAGCTCAACTCAGAACTTAAGGAGCTCACACACACTAGTCACCTAGTTCAGTTGAAGTTGTTAAACCCGAGAGGATGTACGCAGACATTCAACTAGCTGCTACAGATAGTGCAATCCACGACGACGCGCCCCACTCCGCGATGACTGTACTGTAAGCTGTACTTTAGTACGGAGCGGAGCGGAGTGGGGCGCGTCGTCGTGGATTGCGCTATCTATACCGTTGTTCTTGTGCCATCAGTTAAGCCGCAGGCTTCCGAAAACGGTTTTTTTTAAGCAGTGTATCTCTTAACCCGTAAATAATTTTGACCAAAAAAAAAAGAATGATATTTTCAAGTCTTATTTTAATACAGTGATAGAACTCAAATCATAATTAAACATAGACATTAATGCTTCAAAAAATCTTCAAAAACACCTCTTAATTGTCTTTAAAAGCAGTTTATACCTTCACTAACAAATTATAATTAAAAATATACCATAAAATGTCTAATGTCAACCTGCATTCAGTGATGGATTATGATGAGTAATATGAGCAATATGATGAAAAAAAACAACGAAAAGCATTGAAAAAGTACAAAAGTGTGGTTATTTTCTTTACTCTTTACACGTAAAGAAAAAGACCAGAGACAAAGGCAAATCGGAACCCTGCGCCATAATGTTCGAAAATGTACAGCAACGCACTCGCAAATGCCGCGAGATTTGATTAGACAAGGGACGGAGAGCGAGCGAAGAACGCCGAGACACACCGAGGCGGGCCGAACACTCATCTACATTCTCACATTTGTCCTGTCTCGGTGTGCCTCGGCGAGAGCCGCCATTAAAAAGCCTCAGAAAAATAGATCTACTAACGATGCCTGTGCTCCACTTGCGTAGACTGAAACCTGAAGTAATTGGCCAAATGGGAATTGTTCTATCAAAGTCGGCATCTCAGCCTTCTCAGCGACAAATACAAAAATTACGTAAATCTGATAAGTACAGACGCCAGCACATCAACCTACAACAACCTGTCAAATTTCTTTAATAGATTTTCCACTTTATCACTAAAGTATAAGGTTCAAAATTGATTGGGACAATTTGACAGTTTCGGGTAGGTTGACGTGCTGGAGTCTGTACAAAGTTGTCCAGTCATAAGCACATGTGGATTAAGGAAATGCATAACACAACTAAACCGAAAGTGTTATTAGAGAGCGATCAACAAGGCTTATCTGGAGTTACCTTATTAGTATCTTTAATTCAAATTCAAAATATTTTATTTCACATAAACCTACAAGGGCACTTATGAAACGTCAGAAGCTAGGTGCACGGTTCCAATTGGTCGTTTCCTATGGAGAAGAGCCGGCAACAAACTCCACGGTTACTCTTTTAAAAATAATTGGCTTTTACAATATTTTCAAATAACAGTGTTATTAGGTATGGGAGGACAGTGTAGGTCTTTCAACAAGTACCAGGTACTTAACAGAATAATGATGGTCAACAAACCTACAGTCCACTAAGCCTACAGCGTTCTCACATTCACAAAATAGAAAATAATCTATTTAAATATAAATAAATGAGTAAAACTAAAAACGGATTTTAAACGAAGTGACGTGATTGCTATTACAGCTGTAACACATCTGAATAATTATAATGTCCACAAAAACCACTAATAAAGAGTTGAAATTAAATTGTAGGTATATAATGTCAAATAATAGGGTGATTATCTCAAGAAAGAATGTAAAAAATATAAACATGGTAATTTGGGAGCAGTTAATAGACTTACATAATTTGCCGTTAATGAGGTAACAGGGAAGCCACATGTGCAGAAGGAATGATTGCCAAACTTCTTTGTCTTCAATATCCCACTGTTGGGGACAAGGGTCTCCACTTTTCAATGGCTTATATGATATGCATAGTTGACCTATCCTATGTTTGTTTACAGGTATTCTTCGACATGCTAATAGACGGCGAAGAACACGAAGACAAAGACTATGATGATGATAAAGAAATGGAGCTAGGTAAGTACCAGTTTATAAGATATACTATAGTTTGACCGGCACCCCTATTAGGAATGCGTGGCGAGGCGGGGGGCAGCGTTGACAAATGAGCGGCGGGCGGGACGCCGCTCGCCGTGAGGTCCGTGGCTCTGGCTGTTTGTGTATGTGAGTTTAAATGTTTATAAACGCGCCCACAATACATGGGGCGTTTAAAAAAAAAATGTCTATTAATCACGTGAGGCTCGAAAAGGAGCGGGGATGAAATACTTGTTGCTTTTCCGTGAACGCGCGATTTGTAAACTGAAAAGCGGCGCGTGATTCTGACTCATCGTTGACAGAAAACGATTATAGCTGTATTAAAATATTCCGATTTTTTTATAACCCATCGATTG
The DNA here is from genome assembly GCA_963853775.1 of Xanthia togata. Classification (NCBI taxonomy): domain Eukaryota; kingdom Metazoa; phylum Arthropoda; class Insecta; order Lepidoptera; family Noctuidae; genus Xanthia; species Xanthia togata. The sequence continues at coordinate 2,022,718 of OY970818.1, read as the reverse complement.
AACGTGTCCTACGCTCAAAACGTATTAAACGGCAACGGGCATTCGATACACCCACTTTCGCTTTTAGACGAACTTCTATTTATTTTTCTATCCTTTTAATACAAAAGTTTTATTTTATCTTCACTTATTCTCCACAGGAAACGCAGCAGAAACCTACATGATGAGAGTACGGGACATATCAGAGTCAGTCTCTAAAATGAAAGACAACATGTCCACTGCGCGCAGACTACAGGAGTTGCACTCGGCACACGAGGCGAGAGACAGGAACCTCGCCGAGGACATGTGTGACAGGTGAGAGAGAGACCGAGATACAGTTAGAGGGAGACAACATATCCACCGCGCACAGACTAAAGGATTTACACTCGGCACACGAGGCGAGAGACAGGAACCTCGCCGAGGACATGTGTGACAGGTGAGAGAGAGACAGAGATACAGTTAGAGGGAGACAACATGTCCACCGCGCGCAGACTACAGGAGTTACACTCGGCACACGAGGCGAGAGAGAGGAACCTCGCCGAGGACATGTGTGACAGGTGAGAGAGAGACAGAGATACAGTTAGAGGGAGATGAGACAACATGTCCACCGCGCGCAGACTACAGGAGTTACACTCGGCACACGAGGCGAGAGAGAGAGGAACCTCGCCGAGGATATGTGTGACAGGTGAGAGACAGACAGGGATACAGTAAGAGGGAGAAAACATGTCCACCGCGCGCAGACTAAAGGATTAACACTCAGCATACGAGACGAGAGAGAGGTACCTCGCCGAGGAGATGTGTGACAGGTGAGAGAGAGACATAGATACAGTTAGAGGGAGACAACATGTCCACCGCGCGCAGACTACAGGAGTTACACTCGGCACACGAGGCGAGAGAGAGGAACCTCGCCGAGGATATGTGTGACAGGTGAGAGAGAGACAGAGATACAGTTAAAGGCAGACAACATTTGTCTTTATGAAGCTTGTTTGAAGTAGTAAACAATTAAATTAAAATGTAGGGAAATATATTGGTATTATTGGGGATATATACTAGACATTAGGCGCGATGGAAACACGATTTGATAAAGTTGCCTCGATAGAATAAATAGGCTAAGTCACCTCTTATCCAGCAATTTTTGTGCTCTATTTTACTACTTTTTTATATAAATAAGTAATTTTATATCATGATTAATTTACTAAAAATAAAGTTCATAGATGACTGGAGCTTTTATGCGCGATAGTTTTTTTATTTAAGAGCAATATGATGAAAAAAAACAACGAAAAACATTGAAAAAGTACAAAAGTGTGGTTATTTTCGTTACTCTTTACACGTAAAGAAAAAGACAGAGACAAAGGGAAATGGTCGGTACGCTCTTAATATGTATTTTCTTTTTGTTTCAGAGTATTAACGTGGTCGATAGGACATGTACTATTAATGTTATTAGTTGGAATTACTCAGGTGAGTCTAACCTTACTAGATTACCCGATTACTGAATTAAGACTTTTAACTTGTAAAACTTAGAAAGTTTTTAACCGACTCTGTGGTCTAGACCACTTGTCTCAGACAGAGGTCCCGGATGCGATTCCCAGTGGGAGCTAAATTGTCTGCTCGGTTTGGTTACTGTTAGGGCTTGTTCTAAGCCCGCCTGGCTAGCTACCACCATCTTATCTAAGTCTGTCGCCATAACAACAATGTTAACAGCATTGTTGTGTTTCGGCAGTTAGAGGTAAGATAGCCAGTTCCTCTGTGGTTGAGGATTCCGGGTGAAGCTCGCTTCCACCTTCGGCCTGATCATTACGTACCATCAGGTGAGATGCAGGCCAAGAGTGTCCGCGTAGTTGATATTTTTTTTAATATGGATCTATTAAGAATGTTTCAATTCATATGTACTTTCTGAGTTTATCTTGGACATTACTGACATCGGTGAAGGAAAACATCGTGAGGAAACCTGGACTTATAGTTAATATAAGTCTGAAATCGCCAACCCGTCTTGAGCAAGCGTGGTGATCAGTGCTCGCGCCTTCTCTGTATGAGAAGAGGTCTTTGTCCTGCTGTGGGACAGTAATAGGCTGGTATTATTAATCTATTATTAGGTAGTTTTGGTGGTACGGAAGCATGCGTGAATCCGACTCTCACTATCAATCATCAACCCGTGGTCCACACCTTCACTTCCTTCTTAGCTAAATCGCTGATTACTACAGATGGTTCACTCCGCAAAATCATTTAAATAAAAAGCGACTTTTGCTACGACATAATAAAGTGCAATTCAGGTCGCACAGCGCTAATTACCTACAGTTATAAACATCATTTTGCATAAACACAACATGAGTAAACCTAACCCATCACTTTTTGATTTATTTTATCTTATTATTTTTCTTTTTATATTTTTTTGTTATTCACAATTTGTACCAAGTAGATAGTGGGAGAGGGCACTGACTTCTGTAATACAGGTTTTTACCTAGCTCAGAAGTCAGGGTTTTCATAGGATTTCATGTAAAAAACGTTTGTGTTTTTTTTTTTTGTTATATTCACATTGGAGTTGCCTCTCTTTCTATCGCGTAACTCTTATATCTTCTGACTACGTTACACTCACTGAATTCGACAAGTCGGGCCCTCACTGAATTGGACCAGCAAGACGGGACCGTCGCGTAATTGAAGCTTCATACCTACAATGCGGAGTGAACCGTCTGTATTCATCTGTGGCTGAATTTAAAAAGTATGACTGTATTGAACTTATTTATTTTCAGGTAATATTTGTTAAAAGCTTATTTGAAGACAGAAGAAGCTTTAGAAAATTAGTTCCTGGATTTTCATCTTAATGAGGGGTCGTTACCAACACCTTGCCATCGACATCACAAAATTATCATCTGTTAAATTATGACGGCGATTATATCCACGGTCCACGCTGGCCTGGCCAGTCCTTCAACAGTAATTATACCTCTGAGAGCAGCAAGCTAATAGCAACCTTATTGTAACGAGAATAGGGCCATTCACTCACGAGGTGACCAACACAAAACCAGGGGCCCAAGTCTGCTATTTTTATAAATTCGTCAATCCAACACGATCCCATTGTCATTTTGCTAAAAGTTCGTAATCTGCTAAATACATAATGGTCGATCATTGGTTGATCATTGTATTCCACAAACACGATACTCGTACCGAATTAAAAGAAATGACTGCACAATGACGTTCTCATGGTAGGTCACTGATCAAAGGAACTGTCAAAATTTTAGCAGATCAGTCATTCATTTGTCATTATGTACGAGATTACCAATAGATGCCGTTTCTTTCAATGGAGTGTCAGTGGCTGACCATTGGAGAGTCATAATGACGCCAATATGTTAGTAGATTACCAAACTTGTCAAAATCAACAATTATGAAATCAATGATAGACCATTCTGACACTATTGTAATAGCAGACTTGAGGCCCTGTTTTCAACACCCACGCAACCGATCGCGTTAGCACATACATTTCTATGGTGGTTCTCACACGACGCAACTTGTCGACAACTAGTTGTCAACGGCGACGCAACCAGTCACGCGCGACTGGCAGTGCAGATCGCTCGGACGTTGTCAACGCAATCTTTATAAATTGTTTATTCTGTAAATAGGATATTGGAATCACTTCTACACGTCATCTTAAAAAAATAATTAAAAATTAGCTAGATGAGTTCGGCCTTTCCTATCTGACTAATCTGAGAAGAAAGGCCGAAACAAACTCAGAGGTCACAGTCTCTTTTAAAGTCCAGACATAATCTTGGTCAGGCCATATGAGGACCATGTAGATTAGTCTGAAATGGTCTTTTGAGAAAAGAACCTCACAGATTTGAGTGGACCTGTCCTGTCAGTGCAAGCATTTGTTAGTAATCGTGGAGCTCAACTCGACGAACACTACCAAAGAAAGGACATTTGGGTAGGCCGCATAAACTGCTCAAACTGCCAGACCATCATTAAAACTAACTAAAAATATCCACATAGTCCTCAAATTTACAAAAATTAAAAGAATATAGTGCTTTACACAAAATTGGCGCGTTAACGTGTGATCGGTGTCTGAATGAATGATGAAATGACTAAAATTGATAAACTTTAGTTGCGCCATGTGATAGTACAAGTTGCATCGCAGTTGGCAACGAGTTTAAAATGAGTTGCCGCCACCCCGTGTGAGAATGGCCTAAAGATCATTGACATGTGTGTGTGTGTGTGTTGTAGACGGACTTGTCAATGGTAGCAAGCCAACAGTAACCTTATCGTAACGAGAATAAAGATCAATGTAATTCTGACAAACTTGCCAGTGGCAGATATCTAACAGCTACCTAGAATATAGATCACTGTGAGTGTAACAGACTTGCCAGTGGCTGCAAGCAAATAGCAACCTTATTTCTACGCGAATAAAGTCCACTGTGATTTTGACAGTCTCAGAAGGTAAAATAACTGTAGTATACATTAAAAGTCGGTTTCTATTTTCAAAATTAAATGGTTCACTTTTGAAAAGAACTCTTTGCGCTCATTTTAAACAAAGAACGAAACTGAACCGTGACGCTAAATTGGGTATATCGGCTCCAGTCGTAAGTTTTCACTTATATCGTATGGTGTTCCGAACACTACCTTCTCTTTTTATATTTTACTCTATTGAATTTGGTTGATTCACATAACATCACGTCTTGTTTCCCCGAAAGGTTGGGCAGAGGTGTACCTATAGTACACCCACATTTCGCCAGTTATGTTTTAAGTCCCATGTAATAGGGGGCGAGCCTATTGCCATCAACCGGGCTGCTACTGAGAAATTCCAGAAAGAAAAACCCAATGACACTGCCCCAACTGGGAATCGAACCCAGGACCTCGTGTTCAGCAGTAGCGCTTGCGACCACTAGATCAACGAGGCGGTGAGTTGGTTGATTCAACCAAATTGTAATAGGGTATTTTTGGGAGAGCACTGGTGGCCTGTTGGTAACAACCGCGACTGCGAGTTGTAGGTGGCAGGTTCGAAACCTGACAGGCGTTTTACTTTGTGTAAATTATTTCATCACCACTGCTCTCAAAACGGTGAAGGAAAACATCGTGAGGAAACCGGCATGTCCTAGACCCAAACATTCGAAGACATGTGACATCTACCAACCCGCACTGGGCCCGCGTGGTGGATTACGGCCCAGTGCCTCTCACAGTGAGGAGGAATGCGTCCCAGCAGTGGTAATTTTATGTAACCAATTTGAAATGCAAAAGTGAACCGTTCAATACCGATGTTAGGTCAAACGAATTGTAAATCCTTATCACCCTAACCTTGTCTCAACCATGTTGGGGTCGGCTTCTTGTCTAACCAGATACACCAGTATTTTACATGGAGCTGTAGCGGTTACACCGCCACATACGAACTACGCATTAAAGACATGACGTCACACAAATCCTGCATCGCGCAATTAGAGTTTACCGCGCAAACGACATCTCTAAGACTATCCGACATCAACAGTTGGGCAGTCGGCCCGCCAGACACAACACCCGTCTGGTCGGAGGATCCTCCCTTTTCTATGGTGGGCGAGTGAACTTTACACCCCGTTCCTCATGGTCCTAAAGAGCGACTATCTGACGTCCACAACCCAGTTACTGTGTAACACGATACCTAGACTAAAATTGTAAATATTATGATGCTAGTAAAAAATATTCAAAATTCATTGTCACAAAAAATATTGATACACACACAGACATAAATAAACTCACGCCTTCTCGTGTTACCTCACGAGAAGTGAGGTACCACGACCCCTCATGACCCAAAAAATATATATCACTAGCTGTCCGTCCCGGCTTCGCACGGGTAGCACTGAGTACTTATCTACGGCGCACTTACCTACCTAGCCTACCTACCTACCCTACCTGCCTACCCAACCTACCCTACCTGCCTACCCAACCTACCTGCCTACCCAACCTACCCTACCTACCTGCCTACCCAACCTACCCTACCTGCCTACCCAACCTACCCTACCTACCTGCCTACCCAACCTACCCTACCTGCCTACCCAACCTACCCTACCTACCTGCCTACCCAACCTACCCTACCTACCTGCCTACCCAACCTACCCTACCTGCCTACCCAACCTACCCTACCTACCTGCCTACCCAACCTACCCTACCTACCTGCCTACCCAACCTACCCTACCTACCTGCCTACCCAACCTACCCTACCTGCCTACCCAACCTACCTTACCTACTTTACATACTCGTTTTGCTTCGTTTACGGTCATACATCAGTACCCTAATTACGTAATACACGATCAATCAGGATCTGAATCCTTGTGAAACAGATTCTTAATCCATTGCTTCATCAGTTCGAAAAAAAAAATTGTCCGACAACGTAAATGACGCAATGAACGTTGTTGAACTGTCAAAATGAAACAGTACTACGCTCCTGACCTTTCGGAAGAACATCACCAATAAGGTCTGTATATGTGTGGTGTGTGTACAAATATTGATATTATTAATTAATTGTAAGGAATTCTTGCCAAAGCACACATGTAGCATTTACTTGTTAGTCCGTACTTTGTACAAATGACGCACAATAATTAGGTTTAAATAAACTAAGTTAACTAGTCTATGTTGTTGTTGTATTATTTTCTTTCCCTACACACTAATATCACGGCTGTATTAGCTGAAGAGGTTGGCAGAGGTCCAGCTCGTCAACCTACCCGAAACTGTCAAATTTTCCCAATCAACTTTAAACCTTAAATTTTACTGATAAAGTTAAAAATCTATAAAAGAAATTTGAAAGATTTTAGTAGGTTGATGTGCTGGCGTCTGTACACCTACATATCGTTAGTCATGTTAAAGACTTATTTACACGGTGTGATTAATGTGGGTTTTCTGAAATTACGTTCTCTAGGTGGCAGCACTGGGATGTCAGATCCGGGCACCTGTCAAAAGTGTCAAAATGCCTATAATTTCTTTGGTCGTGACTTAATGATGAAATAATAAATGAAACGAATGATGAACATGAACATTATATTTTAAGTCCATTGTCGAAATGGAAGAACTCCTGTCATGAAAACTCTCATAGCTTGGTGGCATACCATAAGTTTAAACAACAGCCTAGTGGTGTGACCGTTGGAGTGTCAAGTCATAGGTCTCAAGTTTGAACCCAGGCACGCATCTCACTTTTCGGATTTATATGCGTATTGTATAATTAGCACTTGATTCAAAAACGGTGAAGGAAAAACATCGTGAGGAAACCGGCATGCCTGAGAGATATTTCTCGACGGCATGTGAGGCCAAGTCAGAGGCCCATGGGCGGCTTTAAAACTCTACCAGGTTAATCACTAACCACGCGAAAAAGAAGACGGGGTAAGTTATTTGTTGCTTACGTTTCATTGTAGGTAGGTATGGCACAGGTAAGGAACTTGCATGGTGTAAATGGGGCTTAAGTCTATTGTCATGCTGGCTGCTAATGAGAAATTCCAATGTAAAAAACTTTCACAAAAAATAAAACCGACTTCCAAAAAAAAAAACACTACAGTGAAAAATAACTTTGATTTCGGAAGTCGGTGTCTTTGGTTTTTTTATTTTGTTTTTTTTTGCCACCTACTTCCGAAATCAAAGTTATTTTTCACTTTGTAGTGTTTTTTTTTTTGGAAGTCGTTTTTATTTTTGTGAAAAAGTTTGTATTTTTCACTTTTTAGTTGTGGTACCTACACAAAACCCCCATAAAAATCCCTGCCTGTAATGTAAATTACACCTGCTATGTAAATTACAGTGACAGGAACTATTAGAATATCATCCACATATACTAGGTGGGAAAAATACGTATTATTGAAGCTAACTCAAAAACCGCTCATCAGATCCTGATCAAATTTATATGGGACCACTTCTGAAGTATGCCCTCCCAAACAAAAAAAGAATCATCGAAATCAATTCATAATTGGCGGAGTAATCGAGTAACAAACATACAAAAAAAAAAAAAAACAACCGAATTGAGAACCTCCTCCTTTTTGAAGTCGATTGAAAAAAGGATTTAGCTCATGTGATGGCTTGCGGTGACGATGGCGCGAGTTGCACGCTTTTTGTTCACCCAAAAAGTACACCTATATACACAGTATAGGTACATATAGCTCATCAAGCGTTCGGTGACGATGACGCGACTTCCATGATTTTTGTTTACCCAAAAAGTGCTCAACGCGCCTAAAGAAGTTTTCACTTTAAAAAAAACACTGCCCTATCCGGGGATCGAACCCAGGACTTTACGCTCAGCTTTCTTGCGCTTGCGGCTACTAGAGGCATTCAAAACGCAGAAACTACGCTACTACCTCATGGTGGTAGGCAGAAACTAAATAATATCACCTGCTAAGATCCTTACATACTTCCAAAATTTTACAGCTCAGCTGCCAACCAATGATTATGTTGAGCCTGCAGATTAGCTCCGTGCGGGCCACCCATGAACTGCCATGGCCCACCTTTTTTTTTTTGGTTGGGAAATCATCAAATGACGTCTCCCGCTCTGGATGGAGCGGGAAGGCGTGTCAGACTCTTACTGACTAAAACCCACCCGTGTTCCTTCTGTTGCCTGTGCAATGCCAGGGGGCCACGGTATCCCTTTCGGACCCGACTCTTTCCCGCAACCCCGGCAGGCAATGGTCTCATCGGACCCCTTCACTCGCTGACACTCTTTGAGGCGCGCGTGGAACACAACGCGCTGTCGACCCGGGCCTGGTCCTTACCGGACGGCGAGCTACCCATTGCTCACCGTCCGCAAGCCCGCGCCTATGGTGGCCGGGAATCAGCGATTGATTCCCGACGCCCAGGGCGTCTCCTGCGGCGGCTAGGGGCGTGAGGGCGCGAAATTTGCCTCTCCCTCACGCGCTCCGCCTCCTCCTTCGCGAGCATTACTGCTTCGCAGAAGGAGGTGACGGCCTCCCATGCCCTCTCGCTCCGTACCATGGCCTGGACCAGGGCCGGACGCGAGAGATCCCATCTCTATGTAGTCCACCTGGAAGTCCCTTAACCGACTACGAAGCCAGGTGGGCAGCTACAGGCACAACTTAGTCAGATGGGGGATCTCCCCTACAATCGCAACTCAAACAATGCCTCACCTCTTGTCGTGAACTCAGTGCAATAAAACCTGCACTATGAAAGTCCTTTTCGAGGCCCATGGTAACTGTCGGCTTGGCCGAATCTGGTTAAAACTCATATAATTTGTAATCATCGATACGACGAAGAGATAAAACTAACGTCTAAAGACCTGTCAGTTTTAATAAAACAAATTTTTTTTAAAAGATTTTTTATTTTCTTTTAAAATACATTTGCCTACAGCTATTATTTACAATTATTATGCACGCATATACTACAAATTATACGATATTTCATAGTCTTCATTATGATAATGAATTATTTAAAGTAGGTACAAAAAATATGATTTATCAACTTAATTTAAACAAATGTTTTTATCACATGAGTTGCGTCGTGGAAAAAATATGTCTGATGACTTAACAGATTGTTTTTTTGGACACAAAAGTTTTGGAAAAGATATACCTTATAAATATTAAAATAACATAGAAGAGGCTCAGGTTTGCCCCAAACAGGTATAAGAGACAAACCTATGCTGTTACTTTCTGAAGCTGTGTTATATTGGGTCCCTATGAAATTGGCGTTTTTTTTCTCACAAATCAACCTCGTCACTTCTATGATTTAAAATATTCATCAATTGCTTGATATTAAATCGAATAATGAGCATCATAGACAACTACCAATAGTAAAAAAACCTTATTACTTACTAGTTTTCTAAACATAAAAAATACCTTAAAAATGACTCCTCTTTTTGTTAGCAGAAATTACCACTATTTGTTTTAAAACTTATTTTGTCGCTTAATCTAAGTGGCATACATTATCTTAGTTTTTAAACAGTAGTGTTCATGGTTGTTAAATAAATTAAGAAAATGTTAGTATGAAAAATGCAACTTCTTTAAAATTCTCCATACAAAACGCTGATTTCACAGGTGGGGACCTAATATATACGCCTGGGCACAGATTGATAAAGATAGTGCAATCCACGACGACGCGCCCCACTCCGCGGTTACTGTACTGTAAGCTGTACTTTAGTACGGAGCGGAGCGGAGTGGGGCGCGTCTTAGTGGATTGCACCATTTATACAGATGGTTCACTCCGCATTTTAGGTATAAAGCTACAAGTACGAGGCGGGCCCGTCTTGTCGGGCCACTTCAGTGAGTGTAACGTAGTCATAAGATATAAGAGTTACGCAACAGAAAGAGAGGCAACTTCTAGGTGAATATAACTGTAGGTAATCAGCGCTGTGCGACCTGAATTGCACTTTATTGTGTCGTAGCAAGAGTCGCTTTTTATTTAAATGATTTTGCGGAGTGAACCGTCTTTATTAATCTGTGGCCTGAGTAGCTTCTGAAATATGTTAATAGGTTACAAATCCATTTTTTGTAAATAAATAAAATATAGAGAGAATCATATTCTCTGTACAAATACATTTTATAACCTCCTTTTTTGAAGTCTGTTTAAAATAATACCTGCGTTTTTACAAATATTAAGCATCTTTTTCATTATTTTCTCGTAGCTTACAGAAGTTTATTGTTCTAAGGCTAACAAATACATTTTTATTTATCTTCTTCTTCTTTCTTTCTTTCTATTACTTTGGACCATGTTTAGGGAAATACATTGTTAATTAAATTGACCACTCTACGTCAATTTTCCCCTCAATTAGGTATTTCTCACTAGCAGCCCGGAGTCCGGTTTTGCGGCCGGTTAATGAGACATCGGTGGTGCAATGTCAGTGTGCTATGAACTTCTGCCGAGTGGCACGGGCGTGGCGACATTATGGCGCCGCCCATTTCATATTTCATACAAAATGTATAGGAACAACGTGGCGCGGAACATACCACGCCCGCGCCTCTCGCCATTTGTGTATGTCCCGCACGTAAGGCGTCGAACAGCGTTCCCGGTCAAACTATAAGAATCAATTTCACTGATTTTACCTAATGATAAGATTTTTTTTTTTTTGCTCCGTTTTCATCAACAAAATCACGCCTGTACACACCACGCCATAACATCACGCCTGTATTCCCCGAAGGGTTAGGCAGAGGTGTACCTATAGTACACCCACATTTCGCCAGTTATGTTTAAGTCCCATGAAATAGGGGGCGAGCCTATTGCCATGTAACATTACCAATAATGAAACACTACAGGATCACATTAAATTCGGTAGCGAAACTCCAAAAACGTGCTCTAAACACGATTAAGCCGAAAGCGTCAAGGTGGCCCACGAAATTTATATCTTCTTACGTTTTTCTCAATTTGCAGGTTCAGTACCAGGTTGTATGTTGATCTAAATATGATTCGCGGCTGTATCAAATGTTTATTTATAGAATTATAATCATAGAAATCATCAATACAACCCTCTTAGTTCATGTAATCATATTCAATGACTATTTCATGAAATCATGACAGGTGTATTGCGCGCCCGCTTTATTATAACATTCTAGATTTGGTCGGGTTACCACGCATACATATTTTTTTTCAAATATCTCGTTAATTAATTAGTATACAAGTCTGGAATTTCACATGTATATAATTGAACTGTATTTCTAATTATTGATGTAAAATTCAGTTACCACTACTACAGTAAACTCGGTCAATCGGTGGTCAAATAACTCAGCTGCGCGCCGTGGCCGGAAAATCATCTTATCTTTTTAATTACGTATAGGATACTAATGAAACTTCAGTACCATTTAAAGACAGTAATTATCTATATAATAACGTTTAAGTTTAGTCTTTGGGGCGCATAATGGAAGTGCTAGGACCTATTAGAGCAATTTTCTATTTACTAAAATAACTTCAAAACGGTGCATTATAGTGGATTCGTTATAATGCGTAACAAATTATAACTAATTAGCCAGATCTCATGTACAAATATTACAATCATCCGTATAGTAAATTCCGAGATAAAGCAATCGTGCAAACGTTACTCCAGCAGGATTTTAAATATCTTCGCAACCATAGCAAATACAAATTAAGTTATTTAAAATTGTAATGTAATATTATTTCAAATTGATTTCTAATTATTTAGATAAAATTTATTTCAAAATATCCATTAGAAAATAAAAGATCTGGCTGGGGTAACTACTCCACCCGGAAGTGTTTTTATCAAATAATTAAAAAACTATCAGCTTACCAAATTTAAAAATCTGCTTACCAATTACAGAAGCTGTATTTCTAATTATCTATTGCACTTAGATGACGATTTTCGACATTATCTGGCTGGGGTAACGCACACCTTTTTGTGCCTATTTGAAATAAATTATTTGACTTTGACTTAAGGAGTTGTATTGCTGATTCTAATGATTATAATTCTGTAAAGCCATATTTGTTACGGCCGCGAATCATATTTCAATCAACATACAACAAAAGGTTTGATGATTTTTTTTTAGGTCAATGCCCGCATTTAGTGAAGTATTAGTTTCGAAAATCAGTTTTGTTTATTGTTATCGATACCCGCCGCATAAAATGCATAAATAATCTCAGATCTTATGGGGGTAAGGCAGAAACTACAGAACGCCACCTGCTACGATCCTGATACCAGTTTGTGGAGTTACGCTATTTAATTTCTTTTGACCCGGTATATTGCCAGTAACAAATTTCCCGCAACTCAAAAAGGGTGATGCCGAAGCAATGTTCCTCAATTTTGTTACCCAATGAATACCAGGCTTAACTGTTCACAACATATTTATGAATAGGCCCCTGGTCTGACCTGGGAACCTCATGGAAGTTGACCAAGTGCCTCCGGACATGATCCGGACATTTGTAGATCTTCGGGCAGCGCGGGCAAGTGTACCTGAGTCAATAGATAAAAATAGTTTATTATAATAAAACAAACAAAAAACAAAGACATTTTGGATGAGAGAGACCTTCAGCCAACAGTGGAACAAAAAAAAAACTGGAAATTTGCTCATGGAAAAATTAGGGTATCAGACCCGGGGATCAAATCCAGACCATTGCCCTCAGCAATAGCAATCGCGATCAGTCACAGTATTATAGATAGTGCTATCCACCTCGACGCGCCCCACTCCGTACTAAAGTACAGCTTACAGTACAGTCATCGCGGAGTGGAGCGCGTCGTCGTGGATTGCACTATCTGTAGTAGCATTGTCAAATCAGCCATGATACAACCACTGATACAAGGGGAAATCTAAAGGCGGAGACTGACTTGCAATGTTTGTTTGTAAGGTATCATTCGAGGCGCGCGCGGAACGCAACGCCCCGTCGACCCGGGTCTGGTCCTTATCGGACGGCGAGCTACCTATTGCTCACCGTCCGCAAGCCCGCGCGCCTCAAAGAGGTGTCAGCAACTGAAGGGGTCGGATAGGACCGATGCCTGCCGGGGTCGCGGGAAAGTCCGAGTCTCCACCTTAAGGAGCAATTCCCGTATTTGTTTTTTAATGTTCGCATACTAATCTGTCTATCTCTCAAAATTACTAGTTTTTAACATTGATTATCGCTGAGATAGGATCGCGACTAGATTTTGAATGTTTTTTATATTTTTATATTGACCTTCTGATATTAAGCAACTAAGATTAAAATTGTGATATCTTCAAGTTTTCTTTAACCGTAAGAAAGTTGCCGTGCCCTTGACCCATGGTACGTGGGGTTGGCGCACCACGTTTTCTTCTTCCACTCACACTGTCAACTGTCACGCTATCATTTACTCCCTTCTCTTTCATATCATTCCTCACACAATCCATCCAACCGTAAATTAGTGGTAAATCTAATAATCTATTTATATATAACAGCCTTGTAAGGCTATTTATTACAAATTTGACGACAAACAAAATTTAGGGTAAAAACACCAAAAACTGTTCATTCAAAAAATTTCCACAAAATACCTCATATCTCTCGATGACGCCCTGGTCTTCCTTGGGCACCCCGTGACTCCTGGCCAGGTGTTGCCGGACGTTGCCCGGCCGTGTGAACGTGTCCTGACATACTGGGCATATGTACCTGTATTTGTGCTCCCTGTGGACCTTATATTCGTGGACTTGAAGGCGTTTTTTCGACTTCTCCCATTTTTGGCAGACGCTGCACTGTTGGAGAAAATGTGGAGAAATATTAGAATTTAAAAAACTATTATTGTTATTTATCCACAGGTAGTAACCATAAAGGATTATCAAGTGTAGAAAACTCAACATGAACAAAAACAAAACTGTCGTTAAAAATGAAAGTACCTAATCCAAAGAGAATTTTTTTTTACTGCTTCAATTCTGAAGACACAAGTAAACAAAAAAAAAACAGCAAGCCTTACAGAAGTTGCATATGATGTGTAACATCTGACTTCTCACCTTGGTAATAAGCAACATTAAAGGGGCGGGACCTCGTCAACGTCGTTTCTGACAACTAACTCTAGCAACGCGCGCGCTCATTGGTCAAATCAAATAGTGCGCGCTTCCCCGGCTTCCAGTTACACACTTCCGTTGCTTTTCACGAAATCACTCGCACAGATTTTATTATTTAGATTTTGATTGCAGCAAAACGAGAGGAAAGATGTTACACATAAAAACAACAATTGTATACAAACAATAAGGTAACGGCACTAGTGTTTGACATAAATAGTAGAAAACAAGTTGCTTTAACTTAAAAACATGTCACTAGTAGTTGACAAAATAATAATACAAAAACCTTACTACAAAAAAACTTTAAAAAAATCCTCTTCTTTCAACATTACATTGCTTTCTGTCCTTAATTAATTGAAACATCTCTAAATCTCAAAATATGTCACCAAAAATGATAATTCTACTTTGCTAAAACTAACAACTTCTACATATTTATGTCAACCACTAGTGCTCAAGAAGATAATACGAATATTAAATTCTAAGTCAAACAATATGTGCCCTTACCTCACCTTTTTATCCGCGTAGAGCGAAAAGGGCCGATTGAATGGTGCCTAACACCTATGATAAAGGCTATTTAACTACCCCCAATACCACAAGATTGGGGGGTCACCATGGGTGCCGAGGAATATTGTTACCTCCACATTACTGATATTCATGTACCCAGCTTTTACATCTTTATGATGAGGGAAACTTGGTCACCAGCATTTTTTGATAAATAGTAGGTATTAGAACAGTACATTATGTACGGTGAGAAGAGCGAGCGAAGTTAGCTTGTCAATTTTAACACCCTGCCTCGGAAATCTTAGGTTTTGTTTTATTTTTTCAAACATAATAATATGTGTTACATTGTCGACTTATGCAAGAAAGCCCAAGCAACTATGACATTGTAAAATGCAAGAGCGAGCTAAAGGAAGTCGAAAATGTTAGTACTATTACTCCATAGATTTAGGTATTAAAAAATTGACGAGATCGAAGTTTCGTATTCCCCTTTTTACTCCTCGAAAACTGAGTCGATTCAATTAATTTTTGTATTAAAATTTTCAGAAAGAGTATGTCTAAGTTCCTATCATTTTCTTTTATGCTAAAAACTTTTCGAATTGGGTTGGTAGACCTCTAATCAAGGCGGTAATAAAAATGTGTAATTTTTGGAGGGTCATATTTTCTCTACCAATAAGTTGCTGAAAAAATGTAAATAACAGGGACGTATCTACAGCAGACCTTGATATTATGGAGAAAAAGGTAGCTCTAGAGGTAATATACAGGAAGAAAAAAGGGAATACATTTGTATTGAGTCGCAGGTCCTGCCCCCTCTTAATTTCACTATGCATCATTTTCATCCAGAAAATATAAATAATAAATTATACGCTTGCAGAGTCTGGCTCAACTACTTTGTTACAATAATAATACATTAAAATAAAACTATTTTAAGAGATCACTATTTTTTATTTAAATTCTAGCTTTGCTATTTATTAATATCCATGATTATTTAGTACTCTACATGATTAATATGATACAAATACTTAATTTTATTTACTATGGCACAGAAGAATACAGATGGGTAACTCCGTATTTAAGGTATGAAGCTACAAGAACGCGACGGGCTCGACTTGTCGAATTCAGTGGTCGTAACGTAGTCAGCCCCCCTAGCCAAGTCACAAACGATAAACGTAAACTCTCAGTAGTCTTTAATAGATTTTCAACTTTATGTTATTGGATATAGAGTTGAAAATCTATTGAAGATTACATAGTGTTTTCGTTCGTTCCGGTCGCTAACGCTCAGTAGTCTTTAATAGATTTTCAACTTTATGTTATTGGATATAAAGTTGAAAATCTATTGAAGATTACATAGTGTTTTCGTTCGTTCCGGTCGCTAACGCTCAGTAGTCTTTAATAGATTTTCAACTTTATGCTCTTAGGTATAAAGTTGAAAATCTATTGGAGATTACTAAGCGTTCACGTTTATCGTTTGCAACTTGGCTAGGGGGGCAGAAGATATAAGAGTTACGCTATAGAAAGAGAGGCAACTTCTAGGTGAATATAACTGTAGGTAATTAGCGCTGCGCGACCTGAATTGCACTTTATTGTGTCGTAGCAAGTCGCTTTTTATTTAAATGATTTTGCGGATTGACCCGTCTGTACTAATCTCTGTGACTATGGCAACTAACTAGGCATTAGAAACCATATTTGGGGGTAGAAAATACCCCATGGGGTCTCAAATACAGGGTGTTTGGCGCATGGACCGACACAATTTTTTCAGGGATTTGGGAGGTCATTAGCTAGGTTCTACCCATACACCCTTTGTCCCAAATGTCACGGTTGGTAACATATGATTATTTTTTTAAAATGAAAAAAATTCCCAAAATGTGTCCTTTAATTTGAAATAACTTTTTTGTTTGTGGGTGTAGTGGCACAAAACAAATTTTGTTGCATTCTCCAAAGTCCTAAAAACATCTTTAATCATCTTAAAACATCTTTATTCATCTTAAATCTAAAAACATCTTTGTTTTATACAACTGGTTTCAAGAAAATTCCTTACAAGCTTCCAAAGTTAATTTTTGTATTTAATGAATGAAATTTTACAACTTCTAAATTAATTATAAAAAAAACTAAAAGCTATTTTGAACTTAGCTAGAACCTAGCTAATGACCTCCCAAATCCCTGAAAAAATTGTGTCGGTCCATGCGCCAAACACCCTGTATAACTTGGAAGTAAGAAATTTCATAATAATATTGGCAGTTTTATAAATATATGGCTATATATGGGCTATATAGGGGGTCAGTCATGACCCCAAAATATTTATTGATTATTTACATACTATAAACTAACAAAAACAAACAAAAATAAATAAATAAATAAAACATCACACCTGTATTCCCCAAAGGGTTAGGCAGAGGTACACCTCTGCCTAACCCTTTGGTATATAGTACTCCTATAGTACTCCCACATTTTGCCAGTTATGTTTAAGTCCCATGTAATAGGGGGCGAGCCTATCGCCATGTACCAATTCAGACTATAATAGAACATACATTACATAATTCTACATTTTTAAATACATTTTAACAGTAGTTAGAAGAAACTAAATCTTCTGAGTAATATTACATGATTAAAAGCACTTTTATTAATATATTTAAGAACCAATATTGCACTGTTCGAAAATTATAAATTTAATACGTCTTTACCCCAGAGCTAAAATAATATCAGTCAATTACTGTCCGATTGGAGGGCATGGGCATCTTCTCATAGAGAAGGCACGAGCACTGATCACCACGGTTGCTCAAGACGGATTGACGATTTCAGACCCCAATTCTAATCACAAATATTGAAAAAAAAAAAAACACATTACGTGTTCAAAATGTCAAAATAAATGCATCTATCACAAAAATAACTTTAATAAGAAATAAATAGAAAATAAATATACTGCGGTTACATTTCATATTGATTTTGATGATTAAAAACTAACAGACTTAAAATAATATGTACAAGTATATATATAAAGGGGTGGGAATAATTATAGGACATCAAAAAATTCTTCCGCATCACTGACAACAGGAAAAGTGCCCAAAAGGCTGGCTGCATTGCCACGTTGAATGGCAATGCTGATTCTTTGGCCAAAGAATAGGCCAGCCCTCTGGTCACGTGAAGTCGACCAGTCGCTTGGCGATGTCTTGAATATTGATTATATTGATATTATATTATCATCATGACAGTGTAAATTATTAGCTACAAATATTATTAAAAACTAATATATATTTTTAACCGTTTTGTGCATTTCTTTCGTATTCATTTCGGGCCTGCCCAACTATTTTGTCAAAAAAATCACAGTTTTTTATCAATGTGTTTCGTATTCGGTTGCCTATTTTTATAAAAAAATCTAGGTAAAAAACGAAAGCTTTAAAAAAAGTTGGGGAGTAAAAGCCCCCAATTTTTTTTTTGAACAGCCCTAAAGTTGCACCCTAACAATCGGCCCCTGCTGGTCATCAGCCACGCCATGCACGCGACGCATATGCGCGCGCACTTTATTCGGCTTCTCAAACCGATGCTCGCATATGCCACAGAGGTAGCCGTACCGCTTGCCGGTGTGCGCGTTGTGCTTGTGGATCTGTAGGAACTTGCGCGACTTGAGCCGTTTGGGGCACATGTCGCACTGTTAGGGGTCAGTTGGGCACGAATTGGGCACAGTTATGTAATTGTAAAGCTTGGGTTTCTTAAGAAAACGACGTCATTTAATGGCCATCATGATACCTAATCACGCTTTCACAGCGTCGACAACGATCTCTAAATTTTGAGGGCGTTAAATGTCGACACCGCTTTCTTAGGACACCTAAACTTGAGACACAAATGAGAGCAAAAAAAATAATTTAAATCATTCGAAAAAATTAAATTAAATTTATTAATAAGCAGTACCTTTGTACTCATAATTATGATTATGTCTTATCTGTATCTAATTTTCTGGTGTGTACATAAATAATAATTATTTTATTATTTATGTACAGACGCCAGCACGTCAACCTACTACAATCTGACAAATTTATTTAATAGATTTTCTACTTTATCGCTACAGCATAAGGTTCAAAGTTGATTGGGAAAATTTTACAGTTTCGAGTAGGTTGATGTGCTAGCGTCTGTACACAGAAAAACAGATAGTAAATAAATAAATGTAAAAAATTAATTATGTAAAGAATATTTAAGAAAAAAAAAAACGGGGAGTAAAGTCCCCATAGCTGTAATAAACCGATGCTCGCCTATACCGCAGTGTACTAAAGTCCTTTCACAATTATTTTACCTCTAATTTTGCATCGCTGTCAAAATCAAAGTGATCTTTATTTCCGTCACAATAAGATTGCTAATGGGTTAAAATAAATGAAAGGACGTTAGTCCACGTTACGATGTTCACATATGCCACAGAGGTAGCCGTACCATCGAAGAAGTTCATATCTATACACCGTAAGGACTATTTCTGCTTGCAGCGCTCGGCCGCTATAGAACCGGGGCGGTAACAGAGGTGGTCATCGTGTTCACGGGATTTTGTTTTCAAACTGCTTAGATATGAAGTTCTTCGATAGTACCACTTGCCGGTGTGCGCGTTGGGGTCTAAGGTTCAGGATTGACCTGTTCTCGCACAGATGCGACGCTCAGCTTAATTTCTCTTATTATTTATTACAAAAGTAAACTCTTCAATCGGCATTTTGTTATGATTTTATTGTCATTTGCCAATGTCGCAACCACAGAGTACGTAATGTCGCAAAAGTAATTACGCAATATTGTCTTTGGTCCGAGGCCTTGACTTCAACCGATGAACAACATTTCCAAGCGTTTATTTTTTTATTAGTGATTGAATACGAGGCTTTTGGCTACTTTTGTATTTAGTGTTTTTTTTTTGAATGTGCGTTTTGTTTGTGCAGAATAAACATATAACTTTTTTTCATTACCTGCCTCGTGAAGCATATTAACGCACACGTGTTTAGTTTCTTGCCTAATCTTTTCCCACCAAAGACGTTGGGGTCGGCTTCCAAATTTAATTTCTAGCCTTGCTCGAAAATGGATAAGTTAATAAAATAAAGATTTCTTAAATGAGCCGACATTGACCCAGTTTGGGGCCTCCCCCAAATTCTTCAAGGAATCTTTTCCAGGGCCACCTCGAACCAGCCATTGTGGTCCGTTTCCAGGTCACCACCTCATCCTGAATAATGCTTTGGGAAATTCAACTACTCTTCACTAAGCCCGCCCTTACTGCTACGACATAATGAAGAGAGCATTATGCTGAGCGATGGCCGTTTTGCGTGGATGTGACGCATATTTTCCTCCAATTTGTTATTTTCGTGTTTTATTTGTTTTTTTTCCTTGTTTGCGTCATATTTTACCGCAAATAAACGTATTTTCTTTCTTTTCTTTCTAGCACAGAATTTATTCGACCGAGGCTGCCTCGCGAGGCCTATGTGGAATTGTGGACCCTGCTACGATTTTAGTACTTACAAATTAATGTTTCTCCTTACCTGGAAGTTCTTTTCAGGTAGATGTATAGCTATGTGTTGCACCAAGTTCGATCTTCGATGGAAGGTGGCGCCGCAGTGATCACAGACGTACGGTCTTTCACCTGTGTGGCGACGTTCATGTATCTGGAGGTAAGGAAAATATGACCTTCAATTTATAAGTACTATAATATGTACAGGGTGGCACATTTAGATCGGTCAGTATGGGAAAGTCTGAAACTATAAGACATACGAAGATCTCTTCTTAGGAACCATGTCATTGATTTTCGTAACAAGAAAAACTGCATTCATACATTAAAAAAAAAAACTTGTACTCAGCTCGGGAATCGAACCCGAACGTTTTGAAAAATAAAAGTAACTATTACTATTATTTTTTTACTGACTTTCCCATACTGACCGAATCTAAATATGCCACCTTATAGTCCTCCAGACCGTATTTCGGCCATGCCGGTCATTCTCAACGGAGACTTGCATTCGGCGCGGGCGATATTTTACCTATAGTTTAGCGATAGTAACGTTTAGCGTACGGAGAAATTATGATTGGTCATATCGACATGACGACGATTTTATCCGAGCGCGTAACGTCCAAGATGACGTTCATGACAATTATGATATAATACTTTGGTCTTCAGATAGGTTTTCAGAAATAACGAGTATTTAATGAGCTTTTTATTCAAAGGAGGTCATTATCAAATAGATTGGATAAACGTATGCAATATTGTATTGATTTATTATTGACAACTTATAAGTCAACCTTCAACCTCTATGGATAAGACTATTTTCGATTATTAGTAATTTTTAAAAATCATCTTGTAGACGAGCATGCGGTTTGAGTTCCTGTTTAATCGTGTAATCTCGTAAATGTACAAAACTGCAAAATTGGAAAGTATGAAAGTGGCTCACCAATTAAAGTAGACACGTGTACATTCTCTTATTTGTTAAGCATTTCTGATTCAAGATAAGCTTAAGTTCTTTTTTATTGTATAAGGCGTTTTCGGATATTTCTTTAGTTATATTTATTTTGAAGCCGCACTCCTCT
Source organism: Xanthia togata (assembly GCA_963853775.1). Lineage (NCBI taxonomy): Eukaryota > Metazoa > Arthropoda > Insecta > Lepidoptera > Noctuidae > Xanthia > Xanthia togata. The sequence continues at coordinate 2,001,329 of OY970818.1, read as the reverse complement.
CGCACCCCGCTCCCAGGTTTGTTTGTAAGTTTGTATGTGGGGGGTAATCTCCGGAACTACCAGTCGGATTAGAAAAATTCTTTTTGCATTGGATAGCTCAATTCTTGAGGAAGCCATAGTGCTATAGCGGAAAAAAGTTATAGCGCGGGCGGCCGATGCGATGCGACGCGGCAGACGAAGTCGCGGGCAGAAGCTAGATTTAATAATAAAATGACCACTCACCGTTAGCGCCTCTTTAGTGGCGGAACTGTATTCGCAGTAGGCACACTTGTGTATCTTATACAACCCGTGTCGAGCTCTCTTATGTTCCTGGAGCTGGTTGTTGTTGCGACATCTCTTTCCGCATGCCTGTGGAACAGTGGGTTAGAGTGAGATGACTATAATTTTGACATATGGGGGATGAAAGGTGGGAATTATTTACTTTTGTCATGTTCCTGCGCACTTATGATAAAGAACCGGCCAATTGCGAGTCGGACTCGCGCACGAAGAGTTACGAATCCGTACCTATTGGCGTATTGGCGTGTGCTAGCTGACATATGGCTATTAATTTATCATTTAAATTATGTTTTGTGTTGCGTAATGTAAATATTTTTGCATACTATTTAATAGAATCATTTTTTTCTAGTTGAACAGACAGCTGTGCTGCTGGGGAGTTTGTTGCGCCACTTCTTCTTTCCAGCTAAAGCTAGGAAGTGGTGGAGGGTGGCCGTTTTGTGGGACTGTCTTATGTAACTTTGACGTTCGAAAAGTGCTGATTCTCAGCCTAGTTTGAATAAATGACTTTTGAATTTTAGATTTCATGAAACGTGATTTTTTCGCGCATAAATTTATTAAATGTTAATGTAAATGTATTATTCGTTGTTATAGCGGGCATAGTAGTACACACACTGTGAAATTTCAAGGTTCTACCTAGTACGGTTCAAATGTATTCTAATGTGCATGGCAATAAATTAAGGTTATTATTATAGGACGACAAATCGCGGAGATGGCTGGCGACCGCTGCTACAGACCTTTCATTCAGTCAGCGAGCGTCACCATTTACTCATTGAAAGTGACGGCTCGTGACGATTCTCATAATGCAATGTGACAGCTAGCTAGGGCTCAAATATTATTCGTACAGTTAATTTCAGGTCATTTTTTTGTTTATTTTCAGTGTTCATGAAAGGAAATTCTTCTTTTACTGATTAATAGGCTGGGCTGGATTAGTTATATTTAATTTACATAACCTGACACCTGACTATATTTTGTATTTTAACTAAAAATGGTTCAAATACCGTATTTTATATTTGAAATACACAACTTGAAAATATTTTGTAATTTTTATTTTAAATTAAGTATTTTGCCCAGCTCTGGTTACCGTTAAGCCGGCGCATCATTCACAAAAAATTATTTGACTAAGAGCGTCCTTGCTGTGTCTTACTGTGTTTACACGCTATAAAACAGATTTACATCCGTAAGACGTCCCCGTAACATAAGGTCCAGTTGAAAACCAGCGTCAGACACTAGTTGTCTGGCATTTATGCTGAACTGGCGCAGCCGTGAGGCACACAGTACTATTTTAAGTTATTTTTACTTTTTTTTTCTGTTTTTGTATGAATATTGTGCCTTAACCTGAGTCAAATAAATTTATTTTTCACCACTCCCGCACGAAAGAAGTATCTTTCCTCTACGAAAACAGTGAGGAAAGTTGGTTTTTCCTCACTGCTTGAACAGTGAGGAAAGTTGATTTTTCCTCACTGTTTGAACAGTGAGGAAAGTAATGATCCCGTTCAGAAACTAACCTTGCCTGATTTTTTATGTTAAGTTTTACAGATATTTTAAAAAATAAAGAATTATTTGGATTTGCTTTGTGTCTATTTAATTTATTTACCTATGATGACTAAATACTTTCTTGCTGGTCGTGGTGAAAAGTTTTGTATGCAACATGTGAGCAAGTTCTTTTGCTATTCGTTTTGTTGAGTCTTTCGCTTACTCAGGATTGAAATTTATAATCACTCGCTGCGCTCGTGATTCTATTTTTCAATCCTTCGTTCGCTCAAGACTCAAAATCAAAACTCATAGGAAAAACGAACTTTCCTCACATGTTGGATAAATAACTATTCTTTCATTTTGTTGAAACATGTGGAAAATGAATACACATACAGATGGAAACAATTTTTTATCGGACCAACATGTTTTGTCTCACTTGGCGTACAAAATGTTTATAATAATATTATTAGTTAAATTGACAATTATAAATTAATTATTAATTTCAGTTTCATGTATAAAATGAGAGTCAGTGTAAAATATAGTCAATAATTAAATATACAATCAGAGTCAGTACAAAAGTAATCAATATTAATTACAGACAAGTTGTTCAAGAAGTTTGGTTTGCTACCGCTACCGCTACATATATGAGGTATGTTTATTTGTAGCCAAGAATAAAGATTTATATAAGTCAGCAAACGATATTTATCCTAGAAACAGACGAGATCCTCATATACTGGTATTAAGTGATTTGCCAAGACTTGCCAAATACAATAAAAACTGTACGCATTAAAAAAAAAGCCATGTCGCTTTAAGTTGTTAAACTCGAGGAAATTAAAGATTTAGTTACACAAGTAGCTTAATTCTAATCATTTAATTCAAGTAACATAGACTCATCATAACATAGAAATACAATTAACAAATAAAAAAATAAAATAAAATTATAATCAAAATTAAAACTTAAATTAAATTAAAATTTACACATGACAATTAGGTTAAATTGTTCGTCATCAAAAGAAAGAAAGCGACACGTAACGCGCTTGGAAATATAAATGTTGTACTTCCAAGCGCGCGCGCTTGGAAATATTAATGTTATACTTCCAAGCGCGCCACGTGCCGCTCACAACAGTGTGCAATGATGGCACAATCAAGCCTTCCCGCGAGCGCGGCCAGCGTGCAGTGGGCGCTCCCCCGCACGCGCCGCACAGCGAAGTGCTGCGCTTGCGCACTGTTGCGTAGAAACAATCACCGCGGGCTTCCGCGAACTTTGTCGAAGCGCTGCAAAAGCGGGGGAGCCCCAACATCATCCTGAACGCGTTGTTAAACTGGACACGAAGGGCACTATACGATTTTATTTTTAATTAATGTAATTTTTACAGTTGAAAAGATTTTGTGGAGGTAAGATGTTGATTCCTTGCTCATTTTGTCAAAACAGAAATTTTTGCATGTCTTAGCAAAACATGTTGATCTACTCTAATGATATTAAAACCCATGTTTTACGCAAATAAATGATTTACTTACTTAAGTACTTACAAAATATGTCAATATCTTTTTTACTATGTTTGTAACAAAAGAGTACACTTACCTCGCAAACACAGTAGTTTGTATGGAACCTCATGTGCGCCTTGTAGGTCGCCTTCATCCGGAACTCTTTACTGCAAGTGCCACATTTGTACGACGCGAGGTTCGGGATCGTCATGCGTTTCTTCTTCGGCGGCGGTTTCTGTAATGATGTGAGAAAATGTGTGTTAAAATGAATTTTAAACTCAAACTCAAAGCATTTATTTCAATTAAACCAATTACAGGCACTTTTGAATTTTCAAGAAGTCGGTCAGTCAGAAATATCAAGCTAGTTGCCCATTCCAAAGCGTAGTAGGTACCTATGGAGAAGAACGGGCAAAAAACTCCACGGACACTCTTTTAAATAAAAAATAAAAAATATATACAAAATATTGGTTACATCATTCGTGTTGAAATGTGAGAACAAAGTAGAAAGATGTGCACGCTCGTAAATGCGTCCGTAATAAAAAGAACCACTAAAAAAATTAAAATAAATTTAAATAAGCCATGGCAGCTAAGAGATGACCAGTCCCCACTGACGGCGTCCGTTCACGAACATGACGCATGGATCAGCACCATTCAGCTCAACCAGTTTGAAAGGAGCTAAATGATCCAACACACGCAGAGCGCAGAGGGTGAGGAACAGGGTGTAAAGTTCACTCATCCTCTATAGAAAAGGGAGGATCCTCCGACCAGACAGGTGTCGTGTCTGGCGGGCAGCTGCCCAACGATTGTCGGAAAGTTTTTTGTTGATCGCGTGTTTTTTTGTCCCCAATAAAAAAATAAACTCTGCTTGCGCGATGCAGGATTTGTGTGACGTCAGGTTTTTGATCGTAGTTCACGTGTGGCAATATAGATGCCGCCACAAGTTTAGTATTTGTTACTAGCCTTCTTTAGTGCCTATGGTGCCTTTAGTCTAACTGCAAATTTTTCATTCGGGCTTCGTGTGTTCGACGATGGCGTGCTTTCTGCCTAGAAACAGCAACGACATTTGCGTTTGTAGCGTGTAAACGCCGTGTCCTAGTTATTAGTATTATACAAAACGCCTGAGACATGTTATGTCTCAACCTGACTTTTAAAATTTTGTGTGTTTGCACCACAATCGGACACAGTTTTTGGTCACAGCAATAGTCAAGAAATTAATTTAAAAAAATTAAAGGGGCCACTCGTCATGGTCGTTTCTGACGGCCAACTCTAGCACCGCATGCGCTCGTTGGTCAAATCAAATAGCGCGCGCTTCCCCGGCTTCCTGTTACACACTTCCATCGCTTTTATGTTTTTATTTGGATGGGAAATTATCAAATATCTTCTCCCGCTCTGGGCGGAGCGGGATGGAGTGTCAGACACTTACTGACTAAAACCCACCCGTGTTCCTTCAGTTGCCTGTACGTTGCCAGGGGCCACGGTATCCCTTTTGGAGTTTCCCGCAACCCCGGCAGGCATCGGTCCCATCGGATCCCGACGCCCAGGGCGTCTCCTTCTGCGGTGGCTAGGGGCGTGAGGGCGCGAAATTTGCCTCTCCCTCACGCGTTCCGCCTCTTCCTTCGCGAGCATTACTGCTTCGCAGAAGGAGGTGACGACCTCTTATGCCCTCTCGCTCCGTACCATGGCTTGGACCAGCAGGCCTAACATGACACACGCGACAATTACTCACTCTCGCGTGAGTAATTTTTGTCTATTTCGGTCACTTTCTCGTTTTCTGACAGCGCTTCCATATTTAGGGGCATGAGGAACAAGGTGTAAAGTTCACTCATCCACCATAGAAAAGGGAGGATCCTCCAACCACCGTCTGGTTGGAGGATCCTCCCTTTTCTATGGTGTTGTGTCTGGCGGGCCGACTGCCCGACTGTTGATTTCAGATAGTCTTATCTATGTCGTTCGCGCGGTAAACTCTAATTGCGCGATGCAGGATTTGTGTGACGTCATGTCTTTGATGCGTAGTTAGTATGTGGCGGTGTAACCGCTACATATACAAAATAGTCGACTCCTTCTGTCAAAATTGATGTTTTGTCGACAAACCCTAACATGGCACCTTAGTTATCTCGATTTTTGACAAATCAACACGAGATAATCTCCGATTTTTCTATCATTTAGTCGTATTTACTCGTCGTCGATTTTGACGACGAGAAGAGTAGGCAAAATTATGATACAAAAAAAAACTCCAAAATAACATGGCAGTTTTATAATTGTACTTATTTTAGTCATCATTTTATTTTACAATATATTAATAATGAAAATACTTAGTTTTAAACTACTATTTATATTGGAACGACGTGTTTTATAAGGAAATTTTCGTTTTTTGTTTGGAAAATATGAAAAAATATTACCTACTCGTTGAGTTTTAGGGGTTTATGGGTCTCATAAAGGCGGAAATTTTCATTATTTTTGCGATAGGACACACCACTTTCGAGATATAAGCAAGAGAAAAGAAAAAAAGACAGTATTGTTTTTGCACCGTCGAGGTGTTGGTGTGAATTTTAGTTCATTTTTTAATCGATTAAATACTTAGACAATCAAAATTTTAGGTGAAGAACGTAAAATTCTGAATAGCAAAATTGCCATTTTCACAAAATTAATTAATAATCTAAATTTTGGTGATTTTTAGTCTAGTTTAAAGGCATTTGTGACAAGAGAATCGGTGCCATTGAATGAATGAAACGGAATCTCAAGCCGATGTTACTATCATAAAAATAATTTGTTTATAATAACTTGCAACATCGGTTTCTCGTCGCGAGATATAGAAGTGTCAAAGTGTCTTTTTCGAGATATCTCGTCGTCAACGGTCATGTTAGGGATTAGAATGACGTCAGATTCGTAGATTTTCAAATTTCGACAAAACGAGAAAAAGAGCTATCTCGCGCTTGTCATGTTAGCCCTGCAGGGCCGGACGCGAGAGATCCCCGCTACCGATCGCCTCCACTCCTACACGGCGATGCTCTGCCCAAGCCGGGCAGACCTTCACCGTATGCTCCACCGTGTCCTTCGTGCGATTCCCGTCAGTGATGACACCCGGGCGTTTCCTCCCACCTGATACGAAATAGGAACCTCCCGAACACTTCCATCCCTTGTCACGAAATCACTCGCATAGATTGCAAGAAAGCGAGTTAAAATAATACCAGCCTATTACTATCCCACTGCAGGACAAGGGCCTCTTCTCACACAGAGAAGGCGCGAGCACTGATCACCACGCTTGCTCAAGACGGGTTGGTGATTTCAGACTTATATTAACTATAAGTCCAGGTTTCCTCACGATGTTTTCCTTCACCGATGTCAGTAATGTCCAAGATAAACTCAGAAAGTACATAATATGAATTGAAAAAGTCACATTGCTACTTGCCCGGATTTGAGGAGCTCGTGGCTAAATAATAACTGCGCACGGGTCGATCCATTAGGTTAAGCTACGCTTGCCGGGGTTGATCTGTGGATGGGTGACCATCTTTACATACCGAGACTCTTCCGTGCCTCGGAAAGCACGTTAAGCCGTTGGTCCCGGCTGTCATTCGTGGATCTTTGACAGTCTTTACGGGTCGTCAGAAGCCCGAAAATCTGACAACCAGTCTTACCAAGGGGTATCGTATTACCCAGTTACTGGGTTGTGGAGGTCAGATAGGCAGTCGCTCCATGTAAAATACTGGTATTCAGCTGCATAGTTGGGAAAAGGTTAGGCAGATTGATTGATTGCTACTTGCCCGGATTTGAACCTCGTGCATGAGAGGCGAGGCCATCACGAGGAAAGATGTTATGATGATGTTACCATAAAAAAATATTGTATAAAAATTAGGACATTCATCATGCTGGTTTCCTCGTGGTTATTTACCTTGTTTTAAGAACAGTGTTAAATAAATAAATAAATTGCTCAGACTAAAATGTTTGCTTTGCCAGGATTCAGGATCTGCCCTAAAACATGTGAGGTGGGGCAGCTACCATTGGGCTACCAGTCCTCTCTTCAAACTCAAAATATTTTATTTCACATAAACCTACATGGGCACTTATGAAACGTCAGAAGCTAGGTGCACGGTTCCAATTGGTCGTTTCCTATATATTGTAAATACCATTTACTTTTAAAAGAGTAACCGTGGAGTTTCTTGCCGGCTCTTCTCCATAGGAAACGACCAATTGGAACCGTGCACCTAGCTTCTGACGTTTCATAAGTGCCCTTGTAGGTTTATGTGAAATAAAATATTTTGAATTTGAATTGAATTTGAAATAATAGCGTGATTATGTCAAGGAAGAATGTAAAATATGCTGCTAGTCACGCATAAAACCATTCAAAAAGAGACCCATACCTGTCTTGGCCTCAACTTAGTCCTCGTCTCGGTCTTGACCAACTCCTCGTAATCTTCATCGTCTTCATTCTGGAACTCCTCACCGAAGATCTCGTAACTATAATCGTTGAGTTCCACCTTCTCTACTTTAGCTTTCTTTATTTTTGGCTTTGATAACGACTTTTGGAGACGCGATGAATGTCTTTTTTTGGGTTTACCTGGAGTTATAGAAATGAGATTAAAGGATTTCTGTCGGCATTCAATAATACACTAAATATTTAGTGCCTAAAAGTGCAAAATCGTATGAAAGTAGTCATAAAATCAAACAACTCAAAGAATCTTCAAGAACTGCAGTGCTATTCTGTAAACATCTCACCGTGAAAACTTAGGTGAAGTGAGCTCGAAGTGAGCTGTCAGTCCCTAGCAGCAGGTGGAATGACAACAATTCACGTACACACTTCACCTAAGTTTGATTATTACAGAATAGACCGGCTGTTTCTTGCCCACGGTCTTTTGAACTAACACAGACAATACAGATGGTTTACTCCGCAAAATCATTTAAATAAAAAGCAACTCTTGCTACGACACAATAAAGTGCAATTCAGGTCGCACAGAGTTACAGATATATTCACCTAGAAGTTGCCTCTCTTTCTATCGCGTAAGGCCACGTACGCACGTACGTAATAAAATAGCGCCGGAGTAAAACCGCCTGGCACGTTTTTTTCCCGCCGTCAACAGAACCAAACCAACAAAACCTTTTATATACCTAAGTAGTTCATTTTTGAAGGGATGCATCCAAAATTTTCTCCATGGTCTCCAGCTATCTAATTACGCAACACATTTTCGTAAACGATTACGACAAATTTGTTTCATTTTGACAGTTCAACAACATCCATTGCGTTATTTACGTTGTTGAGCAGATTTTTTTTTCGAACTTATGATGCAATGGATTAGCAATTTGTTTCAAACGATACAAATTTCGAATTGATCGTGTATTACGTAATTAGGGTACAGGCTTCAAAAGTTAATTTACTACCGCTAATAATATTGCGGAACCCATCATACGTCCGCACTGCACGAAAAGTCAGTTACAAGTGTTTTTTTAACACTCGTTCGAAAACTATTGACTCCGATAGCACACCTCCGCTGCGAAACCGTAGCAGCGAAACCGCTGTAGTTAAATTCAATTGACTCGCGTCATTTTCCGATACTCGCAACCGATTTGAGTAGCGGAACATGACGCGAGTCTATTGAATTGAACTACTGCGGTTTCGATGCTACGGTTTCGCGGAGGAGGTATGCTACCGGCGTTAAGGCGGAAAAAATCGCGCTAGTTTTTTAAATTCCGCTGCGATTTTATTCCGTGCGCACATGGATTACCGTGACATGGGCTAACTCTTATATCTTCTGACTACGTCACGCCTACTGAATCCGACAAGTCGAGCTCGCCGCTTACCTAGTTGTAGCTTCATACCTAAAATGCGGAGTGAACCATGTGTATTCAACTATAATAAACATAACATAACATAACATCACGCCTTGTTTCCCCGGAGGGTTGTGCTGAGGTGTACCTGTAGTAGGAACACCCACATTTCGCTGTTATGTTTAAGTCCCATGTAATAGGGGGCGAGCCTATTGCCATCAACCGGGCACAAATCCAGACTCCGGGCTGCTACTGACAAATTCCAGATAGAAAAACCCATTAACACTTTACCCGACCCGGGAATCGAACCCAGGACCTCATGCTCAGCAGTAGCGCTTGCGACCACTAGACCAACGAGGCAGTTTAACTATAATAAGGTTTATTAAAGACTAGCTGACCCGCGCAACTTCGTCTGCGTCACAGAGTGGTTTAAGTAATGAATTTTCCCAGTTTTTTCGCAACATTTTTCATTGATGTGCCGCTCCTATATCATCATAATAGTCATAGCGTTGCCCACGACTTCGTCCGCGTAAATATCATTATCGTGGTTGGATAAATAATATTACTATGTCCTTCGATCTTCGTCAAAATCGGTTCAGTAGTTTAGCCGTGAAAACGTTACAGAGAGACAGACAGACAGAGTTACTTCAAAAACTGTTATGACATAGCTGTACCAGCGTTTTGATGAAAAACCTAAAAAAAATGGAACTATAGTAAAAAATGGCACGGGAACAGAAATAATAAAGGAACGTTGGGTAAAAAAAAGTACTGGGGGTCTTATAAAAATGTGGGTAAATAAATTAACGATTATACAGGGTGAAATTGAATTCATGGGCAATCTCGTAAGGGGTCATTGTACTCGTCATAATGAACAACTTTTACTATGGGACGAAACCTGAAATCGCGAAAAAAAAATCAGCTGTTCCCTACATTTTGACGAGTTATGCGAACATAAATGTAGGGAACAGCTGATTTTTTTTTCGCGATTTCAGGTTTCGTCCCATAGTAAAAGTTGTTCATAATGATGAGTTCATAATGATGAGTACAATGACCCCTTAAGAGATTGCCCATGAATTCAATTTCACCCTGTATAATTAGTAGTATTTTTTTAAGGTATTTTAAAGTACTTCAGAGTAAATGATATTTTTTAGTTTTATTTTCTTGTGGTAGAAGAACATACTGATTTTCTCCGCAACCTGATCTTGATAACGCGACATATAGTTTGTCCATGTGAAAAGCAGTCTTAACGTAAATCGATTCCTACGTGTTTAAATGTTTGCCCCTGTGCTTTATTAATTGTTACGACAAAAGATACCTTAACGGGAAATTGAATTCTTTTAAAAATTAAAAGGTAAATCATTGGTAATCATTGGGATGCGAGGTATTAGCACTGTTTGACCAACTGCTGGACCAGTCAAAACTAATGCAACTCGCAGAACTACCGGGCGGCGGCAGGCCAGCGCCCCTTCCCCTCACCCGCCGGCCAGCGTCCCTCCCCCTCACCCGCCGCGTCTTGCGCGTCATGCACACGTGAACCCGCACATATCTATTTATTTTGTTGCAGAGTTCTTTTAAAATTATTATATCTCCTAAGATGTTCATTGAAATCAAGTGATGTCAAGGACAATTTTGTTTACATTTAAATACTTGTGATTAATAACATATTTATTTGGCTATGGATTAATATTATGTTGATAAAACTCCTTCGCAAATAATGCATTAATTTCGAACAAATTTGATTACGATAAAAAAGGTTATAGTGAATCAATCTTAAAAGATAGACATATACCGTCGCGGATTTTTTTTTAGAACTTTTAAAGAAGAACAATTCCGTCATACATGATATTTGCGTAACTTAAACCGTTTACGCAGCGCACGCAACGGAAGCTCTCAAAAAGGAATATTTTTTCCCGTTTTTGTAACATTTTTCATTTATGCTCCGCTCCTATTGGTCGTAGCGTGATGTTATATAGCCTATAACCTTCCTCGATAAATGGACTATCTAACACAAAAACAATTTTTCAATTGCAACCAGCAGTTCCCGAGATTAGCGCGTTCAAACAAACAAACAAACAAACAAACAAACTCTTCAGCTTTATAATATTATTATTAATTATTAATTATTATATTATTATAGTATAGATTGTCTGAAATTAAATAATCTCCTCAGTGCTAAATGCTAAGCCTAAGATTTATATCCTAGAGCATGCAGTAACATAATAATTTTTAAGTTCTGGTGGAACAGGTAAATCCCGCGCGGGATGCGGGCCGCGACTGCGCGTGCGCGCATCGATCGTTTCTGATTAGGAATTAACGCCAGTTTGAACACGTCCATACAAGTTATAGTTCGATTCAAACTTAATGGCGGCTCGGAAGTTAGTTACTCGCTGCGCAGTACCCCACCCCTCACCCCCGCTGACCCATAAACACGTTACTGCGCAGCGACTCGCCTCATGTTCCGAGCCGCCATTAAGTTCGAATCGAGCTGTACTTGTTGAAACAATCGGCGCGAGTGAATTTCGTCGAGAGAATTTTAACGAAACCACTCAATGCTTCGGAAAGAACGCTAAGCCGTTGGTCCCGGCTGTCATTCGTAGATCTTTGACAGTTGTTACGGGTCGTCAGAAGCCTAAAAGTCTGACAACCAGAACCAGTCTTACCAAGGGGTATCATGTTACCCAGTTATTGGGTTGTGAAGTCAGATAAGCAGTCGCTCCATGTAAAATGCTGGTATTCAGCTTCATCGGGTTAGACTGGAAGCCGATCCCAACATAGTTGGCAAAAGGCATCAGAGCTTATTATTTACCTGATATCATGTTAAGAAGTGACTTCTCAGCTTTCCGACTGGTTCTCCTGAACTGTAGTGCCATGTTCATAGTCTCTATACATTGTGTGCAGATCTTCTGTGATAGACCATCATCCATTTTTATCTGAAAATGTTAGTAAATTTTTACTTAGAACTATGTAGAGATTGACTTGTTAGTTTAGTGGTCTTATAGAGGAATGAGGAACAGGGCGTAAAGTTCACTCATCCTCCATTGATGTAGAGAAGTTAGAAGTATTCGCGTCACGCGGTAACATGTTGACATAATCTACTCATTACAATGTTTTTTTTTATGAGTTGTATTGCAATAAGTGGTTAGCTAGCAACCTTGACAATTGATTATTATATATTGCTTGAGCAACCGGCAGCAAGTTCGTCATGCTCGCTTAAATGTCACTGCTTGCGGTAGCGTCGGGGGTCGGGTTGCCTCTTTCCCTCAAATATGGCATGGACACTCTTTTAAATCAAAATATATATATTTAGGTTAGATAATTTATTTTGATACATATGAGAGAACAATGTAACAAGCCGTATAAGTTGAGGTCCAGAGCAAAAATAAAAACAATACAAGAGAATTCTTTTAAAAATACTCATAGATATTACATAGCTTAGTCTAGTGGTCTCATGCAATAAAAGCTTAGGATAGGGTCCTGAGTTTTAATCTGGGTCAGGCAAAGTGTTTTTGATGTTTTCCAGTAGAAATTCACCAGTTGCAACCTGGCGTCTAGATTTGTGCCCGGTCGATGGCAATAGGCTTGTCCCTTTTTCATAATAATTATGATGGTATTTCATGTAACATATTGCGGGTACGTTTAGCAAAATTCAAAAGTGATTTTCTCATGGAGTAATTATTGCATCTTTGTTAAAAGACCTATTTCATAATAGTATGCATTTTAAAATACAATATAAATATAATTTAATAACAACATAAAATTACAATTAATACAGTAGGTAGTAGAGTCACTGTTAATGGCCAGGCCACACTGGGAACAAAGCTAAGTTTGTTTAGCCACTCTCATGTAGCTACTGCATCGTTGCATACTTCGGTTCACAGCACAAACTATTCTTCTGCTATTGGTGCGGTTATGACTAACCTGGTGTCAGTCTTAAAGCCACCCATGGGCCTCTGACTTGGCTTCACATGCCATCAAGAAATATCTCTTAGGCATGCTGGTTTCCTCACAAAGAATTCCTTCACGGTTTTTAAGCAAATGATGATAATTATACAATATGCTCCTAATAGATAGATAAATCGTTTATTTAGTGCACACAAAAAACAGCACAACATACAAAAACACGATTAAATAATTATATAATATACAAACAAAACATAAAAAAGGAACAAAACAAGACATTGTGTTGACACTATTGGCTATGACACACTTTAAAATAATGGATCAACGAACATAAAAAGTGCGGTGTGTGTTTCAAGGTTACACCAAATAGGAGTACAGCTCAGCACGTGCCAGGCAAATGTACCTGACGCTGATATTCTGCTAAATCCCTGCAGTAGCATACGGACGTCGAGTAGACGAGATAAATATGCGAGTTATTGGTGTTGTGGAAAAGTGGAATGTGCGGAGTGAAAAGTAAATATTGTATTCTACAGTAAAGTTTAGCAATTGGAAACGTTTCTGTTCGAATAATAATAGTCAACAATGTTTTTATAAAAAAAATAATTAAAAAGTTGTTCAGAAAACTGAAAAATTTGGGAAAAACTGAAAGTGCAATTTTCTATGGGTTTTTTTATATGACCATATTGAAATTTTACAGGAGAACGTCGTCTGTCGGGTCAGCTAGTCTAATACATACAATACGTACCTCTAAACCGGTAACAAGTCTCAAATCCTGCATCCTTTTCTCCTCACTTTCTTTGTTATAAAATATTGACACTAAATCCTCCGTATTCAAGCAAGTCCTGCAGTAAACTACTTCTGGCGCCTTCGCTTCAGCTTTATCCGCTTTCGCCGAAAATTTTCGCTTCGCAGCCCTGTGCTTTGTACTCATATTGTTAAGTAGGAGTAACGCCAACATTTTTTGCACTTTTCTTGTTTATTTCACACGATACGAAACATTTATGACTTGAGACATCTAGTTTTTAAGGTAATGGATCAGTTTTTGGAGTAAATACAGGAACAATTTTAAGCCTAAGGTATTAACTATTGATCAACATAAACATAAACAAATGAAATAGCAGCCATTTTCGGTTTTTTGACACTTGTCCACAATTGACTTCAATTGACAGATTTGCAGAGATGTTCACAATGAATGCATTCCGAGTTACACTGTAATCGATTTGAGCGAGCTAACACCCGTACCGAATTAACGTGGCCGCGAAAACGATGTCTTGAATCATCATAGAAGATGACGTCATGACACGCGGCATATTAACATAACCTCGACCATGCCTTTTACTAATATCACCGTGAGCGCTGTCAAAAATGACAGCTGTGCCGTTTTGTTTTGGCCCGCATCTTATCTTTAAACTAACGTGACATTTTCGAAATTGTGATTCTGGCTACCGTTCGCCACCTAACCAAAGAAGAAGAAGAAATGTGTGGTATAAACACAAAGAAATATGATAAGCAAGTTTTGATGTCAATAGTACCGTGAGCTGCGGGATTTGGCGTTCCGATTAAGATATCATGATTATGACAGCTGAGGGCTGTTAACAATTCGGAACGCTTGTGAACGCGCTCACAGTAGTCGCTCAACGTCAAAACTAGCATATAATATTTTTTTGTGTTTTTTCCTCATGTTTCTTCTTCTTCTTTGTTTGGGTAGCGATCAGTAGCCAGAAGCACAATTTCAAAAATGACACGTTAGTTTAAAGATTGCTGCGAGTCAAAACAAAACAGCACAACTGTCATTTTTGACAGCGCTCACGGTGATATTAGTAAAAGGCATGGTCGGCGATATCGCAAGATGGCGCATGTCATGACGTCATTTATGACGATTTATGACATCGTTATCACGCTCACCTTAATTCGGTACGGCTGTTAGCACGCTCAAATCGATTACAGCGTAACTCGGAATGCACCCTAACATTTGTGTCTCGACGTGACACTGACAGAATAGTCGACACAAGAGGGAGAAAAAAAACAGTATTGTAAACAATAATGTTATTTACAAACTTTTTATGTTTCATTTTTTTCTTAATTCGCATGATTTCCAGCAAAATATGTCATTAAAATTGTGTGTGTAATTTTGTGGTTGACGTCAAATTTTACGTGTGTGTTGCCAGTCTATGAAATCAAAACTTCCATTAAAAAAGGTGGCCTAGAATGTAATATTCTAGCAGGGCCCTAGGCGGCAGGGGTAGAGTTTTGGGAGTTCAAACTCCCTCCACAATGTGAGAAACCAGAATCATAATCTAGAGATTGACCCCCCTAAGGAACCTTTAGTAGTACTCTAATACAGATAATTGTTATCTATTTCGCATAAGCGTACTTTATAATCTATAAATGAGAGAGAGAGTACGCTTAAATACTGTATGTTTATCGACTCTGACTTTGTATTGAATAAATTCCTGCAACTTTAGCATTCTTTGAGAGAGCCTAATAACCTATCAGAGGCAGGGTGCTAAAAACGTCTCGCTTCGCTCTATTTTGCATCCTAAATTCTCTTAATTCTCAAACTTTTCTACATAAGTCGATAAACTTACTTCTATTTCTGTATAAAAGATCAATGAACAAAATAACCTAACTCGTTCGAAGCGGGATGCTAAAAATTTCAAGCTCGTTTCGCTCGCTTAAGCATCCTATATTCTCAATTGCGCAATTCTCAACGGCTCCATTATGCTAAAGTAGCCTTCAAAAATAAAGATGTGTTTTTGGTTATTATTGCAATGTGGCACGAAGAAACAGGGCTTTTCTGAAATATATAATAACTGAGCTATCAATTTGAATTCTCACTTAGAATGTCTAAGATCGTAAAATCATTTTTTTGATAAAGAAAAAAGAAAAAAAATTTATTTTGCACATATTAAAAGGCAGACAAGTAAAAAAGAAATAAAATAAAAGGAAATAATACAAATAAAAAGTGTGAAGTGCGTGACATCGCGTGATGATTGTATAACATCTTTCCTCTCGCTTTCCTGCAATCTGAAAAGGGACGGAAGTGTGTAACAGGAATCCAGGGAAGCCAGGGAAGCGCGTGCTATTTGATTTGATCAATGAGCGCGCGCGGTGTTAGCGTTGGCCGTCAGAAGCGATCTTGACGAGGCCCCCGCCCCTTTAATTATTACCAAGGTGAGATGTCAGATGTTACACTGGTTACACGTCTTATGGGACTATTGTAAGGTACACTCGTCTATTTTTTTTTTTTAAACAATTATAACTAAATGTGCTGTTTTAAAAGTAACAATATTTAATAAACTGTTTTATAAATCTGTAGATACTTTTTATTTCTTCTAAAAAAAAACGTATGTGGTCAGGGTTGACCCGCGTCCTTCTCACGTATGATTTAAAACAAAAACATTTTTTTTGCAGCCGCTATCTTGTATTTACATTTTGGCCTCACTATCACCATTGAAAACTATGAAAACGACTACCATGACAAAAAATTTGCAAACTTTCGCAGCCGCCATCTTGGATTTACATTTTGATTTCATGATCGACCTAGCACCCTCAAAAGATATGAAAATGAGACCCATGAAAAAAAAAATCCTCTTCCGCCAACTTGGATTTCCATTTTGACCTGACTATTGGCTTTAACACCCTCGAAAACCATGAAAATTGAAAAAAATTAAAATTTTCTGAGCCGCCATCTTGGATTTACATTTTGAATAAATTCACACTTACTCTATCTCTCTCTGGCATGCAGTGTACTCAGGCCGATCTATACAATTTATCCGAAGGCACTGTAATCACTTTACTCTAGCTACTCTTTTCTGTCTGCATTCTCTCTCTCTCTGTCTCTTTGATTTAGAAAAAGACAGTCGCATTAATTAACAATTTTTTAACGATTTCTGACAGTTTACAAGCCGCGATAAAGAACTTCGTTCCAAAAATTTGCAACCCTAACCCCCCGAAATGAATTCCTGGCTAAAGTCCTGTATTCTAATGTAATTTAATGATAATATAATTTTTAATTATGGTTATTTGTCAAAAGCATTCATTATGAAAATTAATTAAAATAATTATACATTCCAAATTAAAACTACAAAAAAACGTTTGAAACGTTTTATAAAAATACGTTTGTTTGTATGCAAAGTATGTATGTTGTATGTACCTATATATATATAGAAGAGTATGAAAATGACCCGAGCTCGGACCCTCAAGAAATAATTGTTATTGTTTTTTCCCGATTCAAATTATATTTTCGTCTTGAGCATATTTTTGTAGATGGAAAATTCACTCGACACTACGATGAATTTCTCCCAGTTTTAAGGGATTTTTTCAACAGTTGGTATCATTATACACGCACACTAGAATGACATGTCATCACTAGCCCTATATATACAGACTGTAGTCTGTCACGCTATTTTATATTGCTCAGTGTGTTACGCACATAGCATAACAAAGTTGGCCTGTTTGTTTTAGTTGTTTCGCAGCGCGACACTATCTAGACATGAAGGTACCTAACTTCTTGCAATGTTTCTTCGTTCTTGCCTTCTTGGGCGAGGTTCCACTTATGCGGTCCTTTAGTTCTGCAACAGTGTTATCTAACAAGTTGAACTTGCTGAGTGTGACGAGGGACAGCTTCTCCGAGGACAGCCCGCGTCATATCCGGGCGGTTACGGTTACGGAGAAGGAGCCGGGTGCGGTGAAGGAGCCGAGTGCGGTGAAGGAGCCGGGTGCGGTGAAGGAGCCGGATGCGGTGAAGGAGCCGGGTGCGGTGAAGGAGCCGGAGGTGGGGAAGGATGCGGTGATAGGGTTGGATGCGGTGTTGTTGCCGGGTGCGGTGGTGGAGTCTGGTGCAGTGATTGGGCAGGGTGCGGTAGTGAAGTCGGGTGCGAAAGTGGAGGAGGGTGCGGTAGTGGGGGAGCGTGCGGTGGTGGAGGAGCGTGCGGTGGTGATGCGGGGTGCGGTGTTGGGGCCGGGCGCGGTGGTGCGGCCGGGTGTTGTGGTGCCGTCGGGTGCGGTGGTGGGGCCGGATGAGGTGGTGGCGTAGGCGGACTGACATGTCTTGCAATTCAGGATGACGTCACGCATGTCAACCGGTCATAAACTCTGTATACTTCTCGCGAAATATATAAAAATACAAGTTTGTTTTGAAAAAAATATTGTGGAAATACAATATATTGGTGATGGTAAACTTTTTATAAGATTTTTATATGTTTTATTTGATTGTTAGTCTTTTGTCTTTTTTTTCATGTATTTGCAAAAGGTTTGGTTTGTGTTTCCAAATTGTCTTACCATTTTTTATCATTTTCCTATTATATTCCTTTTATTACACTGAGCTTTAGTTTTATTTAATCCCACCAACCACTAATACATACAGTCCATCATTCAAACGTTCATTTTTTTCCACTGCATTTTATTTTCTCTATCGCAATATAATAATACATGTAGTAAAGCCAAAGCCATCGCCATGTCGTCTCGTAGTTTGTCTCCTCATACTTCACCACCTCATTCACCACCACCTTCATCATCCTCTATTCTATTCTATTTTTATTAAATGGCAAGCAAAGCTGATGTCCAATATTGTGCCAATGAAACATGAGACATCGAGAAAAAAATAAATCATGTGCGAGTTCAGAGAGTGCAGTGTCGCATGCTACGAGTAGCTCAGTGGTTAACGTGCTTTGATAAGTGTGATTGTGGCGAGCCGAAGATTTGAATCTCACCTGTTTGTTGCTCTCATACCAGTAATATCTAAAGTTTTTGAAAACGTTATTTATAAATCATTAAACTCATTTCTTGAATTACATAATCTATTTGCAAAGCAACAATATGGTTTTCGGGAAAATAGAAATATTAATAAGGCAATATATTAACTATTTACTGTAATTGTTAGTAATGTAAATAAAAAAGAAACATATTGCAACAGTACTCATGGATATATCCAGAGCGTTTGACCACGTCAATCATGAAATATTATTAAGTTAATTAGATCGATATGGCACCTTATGGAATATTTTAAATCTACTTAAAACGTATCTCAGCGACCGTAAACAAATTACTGTTTTAAAAAGAATATGCTCTAAGTCACAAGTAGAGCTAACTTATATGCCATCACCTAGATGTGGGGTAACGCAAGGAAGTATCCTCGGCCCTTTGTTGTTTCTTATTTATATCAATGATCTGCCAAGATGCACAAAATTTCAATCAGTTTTATTTGCTGATCATTATACCATGCAAATATATTGAAACTTACCAAAATGATATAAACAACTCCATAATAGATTGGTTAGTAATAAATGAATTAAAAATAAACATAGAAAAAACAAAGCTCGCACAACGCATTTAACCAAAAAACCGCTACCCCCAATTTAAATATAACATATGCTAGTCAAAGAATAGCTGAAACCAACAATGCCTGATTTTTAGGTCAATCATTGATTTCATAATTGTTGATTTTGACAAGTTTGGTAATCTGCTAACATAATGACAAATGAATGGTAATCTGCTGAAATTTTGACAGTTCCTTTAATCAGTGACCTACCATGAGAACTTCATTGTGCAGTCATTTCTTTTAATTCGTTACGAGTATCGTGTTTGTGGAATCAACCAATGATCGACCATTATGAATTTAGCAGATTACGAACTTTTAGCAAAATGACAATGGGATCGTGTTGGAATGACGAATTTATAAAAATAGCAGACTTGGGCCCCTGATAATGTCATGTAGATATAGTCTGTAAAAAAATTCACCAATACTCATTTATGCATATAATCTTGCAAACATGGCAAACGAGTCTATAGTTCTCATATCGTACAAAGCATAATATGTGATATCTACATTACGTTTTGGAATTATATTTTGGGGAAATTCCACAGAGAGGTTATCTGTGTTCAAAGCTCAAAAGAGATGATATTTAAACTTAAACCTACTGACAGTTGTATGCCGTATAAAAAAAAAAAAAAAAAACTGACATTTCCATGTACCTATGTACATATTTGTAAAATCCAACTTTCATATATTTAATACTAAAATTTAAAAGTCGCAACAAAGAGATAATATGTACCATTCCACACAAAACTGCATTATTTTTCGAAAAGTCTTCTTGGAATGGCCCCTAAAATCTATAATGAGCTTCTTCTTGAAATCAAAGAATTAAATGAAATAGTTGATTTCAAAAAAGCTTTTAAAACGATTGTATAATAAGGTATATTACTCTGTTAATGAGTACCTAGATGACTGATTTTAATAGTCTATTGTAATAGTTATTAGTTCCAGTTTTTTATTATATCAATTTTTGAAGTGAAAACTTCTTTAGCGACGTTGTGCACGTTTTTTTGTGATGGGTAAAAAATGTTAAACTCGCGTTAGGACACTTGACCTGATCGAAAATTCGTAAGACGGAAGGAGATTAGTCACATGACAAATACACTCGAGAGCAATGAATCCGGGTCACTTAAAGAATCCTAAAAATCTCGGAAACTAAAAATGCTAGGTTAATGCAATAAATTGTATTTAATAGACAATGTAATACTCCTTAAATGAAGGTATTAAAACTTCTTAGTTATTGTAAAGTTATATCATAAAAAAATCAAATTTGAAAAAGGGCCACTTTCGAAGATGGAACTACGAAATTACAGCATTTGGTTTTGCTTTTGTTTGTAATCTATCATTTATGTGGGTACATAAACCATGTTGATAGTGCTCTATATTCATTATTCAAGCTTAAATTATGTCGCTTACGCCTGAAGAATGCACCAGAATACTTACAATGCTGGAAACCGGCCGGAGTCAGCGCGATACAGCCAGGACTGTCGGTGTGTCGCTGTCAACAGTACAAAGAGTTCTCCGACGTTACGAAGAAACTGGTTCTAACCTACGCAGACCAGGAACGGGCAGAACCAGGTGTACCACAGCACGAGAAGACCGATACTTGGTGAACACCATGCTTCGAAATCGCTTTCTTACAGGAACTGAACTCACAAATCAGTTTCGACGCCTCGGAGGAAGTAACCCAAGTGCATGGACAGTAAGACGTCGGCTTGCTGAATCTAACTTAAAACCCCTTAGACCTGCAAACGGCCCTAAACTGGAGCGTGGGCATCGTATTTCAAGACTAAGATATGCCCAGAGCCACGTAAATTGGAGTATTGAAGATTGGTCAAAAGTTATGTTCTCCGACGAATCAAAATTTATGCTCTACAAGCACGATGGAAGACACAGAGTGTATCGAAGACCAGGGGAAAGATTCAAGCAAGCATGCATCGAAGAAAAAGTAGCCTACGGTGGTGGGTCTGTACTTGTGTGGGCCGGAATTTCTTCTGAAAGTCGCACAGAGCTGGTGATCATAGAAAACGGCTCTTTAACTAGCGAAAGATATGTGGAAGAAATCCTCAATGATCACGTTGGTCCATTTATGGTCAATTTAGGTGAGGATGCTATATTTATGCATGACAATGCCCGACCTCATACAGGTAGGATTGTGAATGACTACCTTCAAGAGATGAACATTACTCGTATGGAGTGGCCAGCGCGCAGCCCGGATATCAACCCGATCGAGCATGCTTGGGACGAGCTAGGCAGATGCGTAAAACAACGAAACCCTCCCCCAATCACGCTTCGTGAGCTCAAAATTGCTCTCACAGAGGAATGGGAGAATATTCCCCAAAATCGTATAAGGAACTTGGTGTACAGCATGCCAAACCGCGTAAACGCAGTAATGGAAGCACGAGGAGGCAATACGAAGTATTAAAATTCAAGAAAATCGTAATAAAGTTCAAAAATTTCATGTTTCCTATTTTTGTTTTAAGGAGAGATCAGCAGTTTTTTCTTTATGTAATTTTGTGTTAATAAAATGTATGGTGACTCATATTTTTTTTACTTTCATTTAAGGAGTATTACATTGTCTATTAAATACAATTTATTGCATTAACCTATCATTTTTAGTTTCCGAGATTTTTAACATTCTTTAAGTGACCCGGATTCATTGCTCTCGAGTGTAGTTACAAGTAGTGACAAGTAGTCACATTACATGCTTTAATGAATAATAACATTTATTCATCAAAGCAATTCGCGCAAAATTATTCCCTAACCATTCCAAAATATCAAAAATGCACATCATTAATATTCAAGTTTTTACTTCTGCCGGCTCTCCCGGAGTGCAACCCGTTGTTTTTTTTTTAGTTGAATAGCTGTTAGTAATCACTATATTAAATATGATTAAATTATTGCCTATTGTTCTAAATATTAACAAATTACTGACTACTATATCAATTACTATTAAATTAAATTATTGATTATTATTATTATTTCTTATTATTGACTAATAAATTGATTAATACTAAATTAGTGACTTTTTTTTAAAAAATAATTTTTATTCATGACCATAGATACAAAATTAGTGACTACCGGTCAACTGCCCTAACTTAGCCTGGCGCCCTATCTTTGCCTAGACAAAAAAGATGTAATAACTTTTAAATTTTACTTGTATGGAAATCGAAACTTTGAGTTTTCCTAAAGAGCTTTAAGTTTCGATTGCCAAACAAGTAAAATTAAAAAGATATACATCTATGACCCGCCTCTAAGCATACAATATTTAAAGACTTTTGCAACATTATAGCAGTACCGTCAACTGCCCTAACTTCGCCTGGCGCCCTATCTTTGCCTAGATGGAAAAAGATATTTTATCTTTAAAAAGATATTTTATGGTACGGAGCGAGAGGGCATGGGAGGCCGTCACCTCCTTCTGCGAAGCAGTAATGCTCGCGAAGGAGGAGGCGGAGCGCGTGAGGGAGAGGCAAATTTCGCGCCCTCACGCCCCTAGCCGCCGCAGGAGGAGACGCCCCGGGCGTCGGGAATCGATCGCGGATTCCCGGCCACCGCAGGCGCGGGCTTGCGGACGGTGAGCAATGGGTAGCTCGCCGTCCGGTAAGGACCAAGCCCGGGTCGACGGCGCGTTGTGTTCCACGCGCGCCTCAAAGAGTGTCAGCGAGTGAAGGGGTCCGATGAGACCATTGCCTGCCGGGGTTGCGGGAAAGTCCGAAAGGGATACCGTGGCCCCCTGGCATTGCACAGGCAAGAGAAAAAAGCCTAGATGGAAAAAGATATTTTATCTTTTTCCATCTAGGCAAAGATAGGGCGCCAGGCGAATTTAGGGCAGTTGACGGTACTGCTATAATGTTGCAAAAGTCTTTAAATATTGTATGCTTAGAGGCGGGTCATAGATGTACCTACTTCACTTTATAAAATGTAACACCATAATTTTACGTGTGTACCACCACAATAAACAATTTGAATTTTGAATTTGAATTTGTTTGTCTTTTTAGGGTTCCGTTGTCAACAAGGAACCCTTATAGTTTCACCATGTCCGTCTAACTGTCTGTCTGTCCGCGGTTTAGCTCAAAAACGATTGGTACTAGAAAGTTGTAATTTGGCGTGAGTATACACGTTAATGACGCCAAAAAACTGGTAAAATAAAATTTTGAAAAAAAACAATTATTTAGGGTACCTCCCCTACATGTAAAGTGGGGATGATAATATTTTTTTTCGTCTTTCCCATATTTTGGGATATTGTTGGATAGGTCTTTCAAAAATATTAGGCTTGCTAAGACCGTTTTTTAAATAAGTAAACCGTTCGTGACTTATCAAGCTTTAAAGTACCAATTTTCACTTGAATCTAACGAAAATTGGTACTTTATTAATTGGTACCCTCTACCAACTAAACGGTTGTAGTTATAAATTCAAATGTCACGGCATTAGTACTTATATATAACGAAGTTTAAAGGAAAACTATTACACTTAAGTGGGCTTTACAAGTTTACGAGTAATAATCGACCAACTTAAATTTGCGGTTGCAAAAACATGTTCTCTGATATATTCCGTATGGGAGAACATGTTTTTCAATTACAAAGTTAAGTTTGTTCTTACGATAAATTCATTCCAACTACGGAACCCGTCATTGTGCGTGGTCCAACACGCACTTGCCCGTTTTTTTTTTTTAAATTACTATTTATAGTTCTTGTTTACAGTAGTTCAATAATCATTAGTTTTTTGTTTCATTCGTCGTTTATATAAATAATAAAGTTTAATAGGTAGACTAGAAAAAACTAAGTAATTTATTTCAATTTCTGAGAGGTAAACAGATACAGTTCGTTACGATTATTCATCTAATAGAACGTTGTTGGTGACAAGTATTAAATCTCTTAGCGGTGTTGTGGTTAATATGTTCAAAATGCAGTCAAATATAAATATTAAAGCGAGATCAAATATTTTTGCGCTTCGTAAAAGTGGATAGTTCGTGGAAGTGGACCGATAATACACCGCCTAACTTTGTGTTTCGACGGACTAAGCGAAACAGGGAAGAAATATCAGTAGGCCTGCAATTAGATGAATTTAAGGAAGAGATGAGAAAAGTGATGTCACTTTTTACCGAAAAACGAGAAAAGAATTGCACGAGATTAAAATTACCTTAAATGAAATTCAACAGTCTAACATTAATATAGATAGCTCCATTGCATTTCTGACTGGGCATTTTGAAGAGCTTAAAAAGAAAGTAAATCGGCTTGAGAACCAAGAGAAGGAGAATACCATTCTAGAGGATAAAATCGAGGATATACAGATGGGCTGTTGTAAAGCAAATTTTGTAATAAAAAATGTACCAAAAAAAGCCAACGAATCCAAAGAAGACCTCATAGAAATGGTTATGTGTCTCTGTGTGTGGTTGTGTGTGTGTACCGTAGACTGTAAAATCTGGAAATACGACGTCAAGGATATCTATAGAGTACGAGGCAAGAATAATGACAGCCAGAATATGACAATAGTAGTGGAGAGCAGTTCTACTCTTTTGAAAACAGAAATACTTAAAATGGGGAAGGCTTTCAATATAAAGCATAAAACGAAACTATGCGCTAAACATCTAGGCTTTAAAGTTCAAGAGGATACTCCCATCTTTATAGCTGAGCATTTAACCCCAAAAGCGTCCCGTCTTCTTTTTCTTGCTCGTGATCTATCCAAATCTGGTGCATACAAGCTGCTGGACTGCCTAAGGCAAAGTTTATCTAAAAAAGGATGAACAATCACCGATTATAATGATTAAATCTGAGGCCCAGGTACATCAACTTATGCAAGGAAAATGAATAGTGATACGTCTCTCACGCCACAAAGCATGAACTGTCGAGCGGGAACCTGTTATTTGATATTATTAATTACGGATTTTTTTATAACATTTAACTTATTTCATGACTGTCCTACACTTATAAGTTGTTTTGCATGCTATAGTTTTGTAAACCTGTTCACACAATTACATACACAAACATACTCGTATTATTACATACAAAGGAGGATGGCGAGGTTGCATGTACAATGGGACCCACTGATAGGAGTATCGTACAGTATGGAAACTTATAACTAGTTGTAGAACTATATAAAACTAGCAAAAAAGCAAATAGACAGTAAGTCGTAGAAGATGGGAGAAAAAAGATATGCAAGGTAGAAGATTATAACCTAAAACGATTCTAATATCGCTTATTAACATTTTTTTTATTCTATCATGCACTTTCAAAAAGATGTTCAATCAGAATATAAATATTTACCATCACTACCATCGAGGTTCAGCATCTCTCTGGCCAGATATATATATCCTACCTACTCAAAATAAAAATACGTCTGGGAGCTAGGAACTGTGCCTTGGTCAAAACGAGATATGAAATACTGTTAGCATAGACTAGATTGATATAGGCAGGAACTACTCGTATAATCATTGTTGACAAAAAACTTAGCAGAAAGAAGCGTAAATATCTAGCAGAATAATTATGTATTTTTAAGGCTCCCTTATGCGTGACATGTCTAGTTGCGACCGAGATTCCTTCCTTCTAAAGTCGGGTCGCACCTGCGTGTGGGAAGGATTCGGCAGCGATATTACACGTTACACCCACATTTTGCCAGTTACATACGTTTAGCTCGATTTATAGAGGTGTCACTAACCGGGCATAAATTCAGACTTCGGGCTGATACTGCGAATTTCCATATTTTTTATTTTCCTTGGAGTTTTAAGCAAGAGGTTTGTTGAACAAAACAATATTTATATTTAAAGAAACATTTATTTGTTTGTGATCATAAAACTCAGGTCGGGATAACATACAGGATAAGAGCAGGAGGATGATGATTACAATAAATACAGATACAATAATTGTATCTTTATTATATCTTGTTACTGTTCGTTCCTAGATAACCTGTATGTTCTATGTTATGGGGTCAACATCTGTGTATGATCTGGGTGACCCGAGGGTTTCAGTTCTAATCTGGGTGACGCCCGTGCATTCAAAGAGCACGTGCGCAACGGTCTCCTCAGCCTCCATGCATACCCTGCACAGAGGACTGTCCGTTATGCCTGTAATCCAAACCACTTGAAAATCGGAATCCAAAGGTACAAGCGGTATTTTAAGTCGATAAATAGAATATTCAGTCCAAAGGCCAAAGCCAAGTCGTCAAGAATCCACAAAATCGCATAGAAAATAATATAAATCCCACGTTAGCCGTTAAAAACAAACAATGACGTCTTAATGTGATGACACTGACAGCCAACCCCTATTGACAGCGTAACGTTCCATTCTAGGTTATCACAAAATATAATCGTAATAATTCTAATATTGTACATTTTAGTGTATTTTTAATATATGAACTCAAGTATTTTTTTCATTTAAAACAAGATTTGACTTAATTAAAAAAAAAATACAAGCCTAAACGTCTACAAATGTAAGAATGTAAGTCATGTAATAAGTAGGTTGGAATGGGATACGAAACACGGTGCGTTTCATAACTGCATCATGACTAATTTTTTAGTAAATAACAATCTTTTCTAACTTTTAATTCCCATCTCCTAGTGACTCAATATTTTTTGTATAATCCTCTTACAAACTTTTAATTATAATTAATATTAACTTGAAAGTGAATGACACTTCGTTAATTTATAAATAATGTGGGTCCAATCTCGCCATCCTCCTTTATACTCCAAATACCTTCCACACACTCTCCAATCACAAACTATACATAACATACAACATAACTAACCAAAAATATATATCCAGTAGTAGCAAAGATACCGTAAGGTTCTTAATTGTTAGTCATTATCATTCTACAGGCTACATATTTGTTTATGCTATAGTAGCATAAACAAGACTACTAAGACTTACCTCAAGTTAATACTAAATGATTTTTACCCTTATCTAGAAATTACATTAATTCAACTTAATAATAAATTATGATGAATGATAGTTTAACCACCCAACAGCCCAAGCCGCGCGGCGATTCTCCCCCCACCTGTCCGCGCATGAAATGTCACTTACTTTTTTATGACCGCGCGAGTCGCTCTCAATAAAAACGATTACTACTGAAAAACTGCTGTAGCTACATTCGAATAAAAAATACTAAATACTAAAAAACACTCGCTGACATAGACAATATCAAAATTGCACGTTCTGTTGATTGTGACCCGTCTGATCTTACCAAACACATAAAGATACTAATACTAACGATTTACCAATATTGTCCCAAAATATAAGGAGCATTTATTGTAATTTTGACAACTTCATAGCAACTATATCCAACTTTTTCATTTGAAACTGACATCATAATATTCACTGAGTGTAGATTAGGTGATGATAAGCCTATCCCGCAACTCATAAACTAAAACTAGGGTCTGAATCTTGAAAGTGCGCTGAAATATTTACAGGAAAATAAAATAGCGGAACTACTCTTTTGCAATGATCCGATTGAATTTATTAATATTTTCATACAAAAACTAACTAACTCTATAAATAATAATACTATCACTGTAAAAAATCCTAACAAAAAACGAATAATTAAGCCGTGGATAACTCAAGGTATATTAAAATATATAAACAATCGTAATAAAATGCAAAAAACGCAAAGGTATCCTAGCAATGAAATTTTAAAGATCACATGTAATAGGTATAGAAATTATTGCAATAACCTCATTAAAAATTTGAAAAGGAAATATCAAAAGGAATTACTCTGGGACAAACAATAAATTGCTTTGGAAAAATATTAAAAATGTTACTTAGTCTTATAAAATTAAGATTGAAAATACGGAATTATCCCCTACCGTGTCAGTTAATCATGTCAACAATTTTTTCATTAACATTGGTAAGCAACTAGCCCAGCAAATTCAACCTGACTTAGACTCTAACCCCCAACACCTAATTGGAAATCAATCTTCCGTATCTCATTCTTTTGTACTCTTTGGTACTGACTGTGATGAAGTAGATAGAATTCTAATGAGCTTAAAAACTGATAGTGCCCCCGGCTGGGATAGAGTAACTACAAAATTTCTTAAATATATAAAAATGGTAGCTGTTCCAATCTTAACTCATCTGACTAACCTGTGCTTTAATAAAGGCGTCTTTCCGGAAGAACTAAAAAGATCTATTATTACACCTGTTCACAAGGGAGGGAACAGAGACGATGTCAACAATTATAGACCACTATCAGTACTACCAGCAATTTCCAAAATTGTTGAAAAACTAATAAATAACCTACCTAAGTAAATACGACTTACTGTCGCCTACACAATTCGGGTTCAGACAAGGTATATCAACCGAGGATGCAGTAACCGCTCTAACATCGCTAGTAGCTGATACTATGGATAGTGGCAACAAATGTGTTACTGTCTTCTTACACCTAAAAAAAGCGTTTGACACCGTCTCTGTTCCAACCCTTTTTTTTTTTTTTTTTTTTTTTGGGTGGGAAATCATCAAATGACGTCTCCCGCTCTGGGTGGAGCGGGAGGGCGTGTCAGACTCTTACTGACTAAAACCCACCCGTGTTCCTTCTGTTGCCTGTGCAATGCCAGGGGGCCACGGTATCCCTTTCGGACTAATCCCGCAACCCCGGCAGGCAATGGTCTCATCGGACCCCTTCACTTGCTGACATCTCTTTGAGGCGCGCGTGGAACACAACGCGCCGTCGACCCGGGCCTGGTCCTTACCGGACGGCGAGCTACCCATTGCTCACCGTCCGCAAGCCCGCGCCTACGGTGGCCGGGAATCGGCAATCGATTCCCGACGCCCAGGGCGTCTCCTCCTGCGGCGGCTAGGGGCGTGAGGGCGCGAAATTTGCCTCTCCCTCACGC
Organism: Xanthia togata; assembly: GCA_963853775.1. NCBI lineage: Eukaryota > Metazoa > Arthropoda > Insecta > Lepidoptera > Noctuidae > Xanthia > Xanthia togata. The sequence goes on along the minus strand of OY970818.1, from coordinate 1,972,299 downwards.
GTTCCGCCTCCTCCTTTGCGAGCATTACTGCTTCGCAGAAGGAGGTGACGGCCTCCCATCCCCTCTCGCTCCGTACCATGGCCTGGACCAGGGCCGGACGCGAGAGATCCCTGCCACCGATCGCCTCCACGAGGACACGGCGGTGCTCTGCCCAAGCCGGGCATACCTCCACCGTATGCTCCACCGTGTCCCCCGGGCGATCCACGCAGTGATGACACCCGGGCGTTTCCTCCCGCCTTATCCGAAACAGGTACCTCCCGAAACTCTGTTCCAACCCTGGTGAGTAAATTAGAAAAATACGGAATAAGAGGAACTCCGCTATCTCTTATAAAAAACTATCTATGTGATAGGAGGCAGAGCGTTAGGATTGGAAAGTATACCAGTGACTATGCGGATGTAACTTACGGCGTACCGCAAGGAAGCGTATTGGGTTGTTACATTGTTTTTAATATATATCAACGATCTCTGCAACTTAACAATAAAAAACGCCAATTTTTTCTCTTATGCCGATGATACGGCTATCGTCTTTTCTGGTATCTCTTGGGAAGATGTTGAGTACACAGCTGAAATAGGCATGGCTACGATAGCCAAATGGTTGAAAAAAAAAAATACTTACCTTGAATACTGGTAAAACTAATTTCATGTGTTTCAGTATTAGTGCACGAACTGAACCAACGGATGATTTTAAAATTAAAATACACGATTGTGAGGACTTCAAGAATAAAAATTGTAATTGCCCAAAAATAAATAAAGGAAAACAAACCAAATATTTAGGGGTAGTAGTAGACCAGAGACTATCTTGGTATCCCCATATCGAACAGGTTGCTAACAGGGTTAGAAAACTGTGTTGGTTATTTAGTTCACTAAGACATATTGTGCCGAAAAATATAATTAGTCGTAATAAAACTTCTAGAAATCTCCTTAATGAGATATACGTCGCTTTGGCTCAGTCTGTATTAGTATACTGTATTCCTAACTGGGGAGGTTCAGCAAAAACTAAATTCTTAGAAGTAGAGCGTGCACAGCGTGCCCTGATAAAAACTATGTATTTTAAGAAAATTACATATCCAACAGATAGTCTTTATAAATTAAGCGATTTACTCTCAGTAAGAAAACTATACCTACATAGCTCAAACTACATATATTAAAGAAACACAAGACCCTACCTTACGATGCATCTAAACTAGCAAAGCGAAGAAAACATGCTATTGCAGAAGTCCCCCAAACAAAAACTTTGGTTGCCTCCATGCAATTTAATACACGATCTGCACGGTTATATATTAGAATAAATAAAGAAATATGTTATAAAAACCAATATTATGAATGCAATAAAAATTACTGAAATGGATCAAACCACTTACTTATAACGAAACGGAAGAGCTCTTGATACCCACGATTTAACCTATACTCTCACACAGGCACACAAACACACAACACACACACATACTCGCACACATGCACCCTCACACTCACAGACATTCACTCACACACACAAACTATGCTTATAATATGCCAATCTTGTCTACATAACTATGTTAAATATGTTATTAGTATTTTCTTACTTTTCAAATTCAAATTCAAAAGTCATTTATACAAATTAGGCTGAGAATCAGCACTTTTCGAACGTCAAAATTACATAAGACAGTCCCCCAAAACGCCCACCCTTCACCACTTCCTAGTGCTTTTGCTGGGAAGAAGAAGTGGCGCAACAAACTCCCCAAGCAGCACAGCTGTCTGTTCAGTTAGGGAAAAAAAATGATTCTATACAATAATTTATAAGTTTTATATTTTGTTATGGAAGAATGGAGTCTTCTAATACAGGCATTGTTTGCTTAAAGGAAGGCTCCAATCACAAACTAATTTTTGTAATCTTGTGGAAGAAATAAACATATTGAATTTTTGAATATAATTTACACAAATATACTTATAATGAAACAGGACTAAGTGTGTGTTATCATTTAAATATTTCATATTTAACTAAACATAAATCTAAATCAAACGTATTGTTAATTCTTTTACTCAGAATATGCCTTATTAAATGAAGTTTTATATTCATTATTAGGTTAATTCGATTTGTGAATGATCCATAATTAAATAAATACAATGTTATTATTTGTTCTAGAGTAATACTGTGAGTCATAATATCAAGGAGCAGTGACGTCACATAATGAATATGAAACAAATGGTTTCATGCCAACGAGACATTTTACGGAATTATTAAACACGTCATTATGAACCGTTCGCCATACATTGAAGGCTTGCATTAACAAGAACGTCCGGTTCAGTCCTAGCAGCGGTACCCGGAGGGGTCGGTTACGCGCTCACCTTTAGGGACCGGTGACGCCTCCGGCCGTCGCGCGCTGTCTATAACCGACCCCTCCGGGTGTCGCTAGGACTGAACCGGGATCTTTCGCACGAGAATATTAAGACTTTAACTGGGACACTGCTATATTTTAACCCTAAAATATTAACCGTAATAAAAGAGATGGCCCAAAAAAAAACCCAGAGTTGACAAAAACTTCTTATGTGCGGTTTGAATGGGTTTAATGTGTACATAAAAAAAAATGGTTTTATTTCCTCGAAAAACTATGGGGTTAAGTTTAACAAAAATAAAAAACATAACTACAAATCCTTGTTAATAAACAGAGATATTTAATAACGTATCGTTGAAAGGCAGCTACTATTTTATCTGAATCTGTTAGCCTTGTTTTTGTTCAAGCTAGAAACAGATAAAGTATTTGTACCCTAGCTACGCCCGGCGGCTTAGACCCGGCGCGGTGGTGGCCTGCTCCGAAACAATGGTTTTTTTTGAGCTGCTTATTTTCGCTATTGGAACGTACCACATCAAGCCGGCAAAATCCTACTGCTACGAACATGTCAGAGCAACCGGTGTGTATTCTATTGAAATCTATAGGCATCCCGAGAGACTGAACCTTAATAACGAAGAAGGAAATAATAATACGTTAGTACGGTGCCGAATTAAATCGAGACACGTTCAAACAAGAACTTATTATTGCTACGTACTATACAATCGCCAAGCAATCATCGATTATTGCTGTAGATGCATACATGGTCGCCGCACATTAGGCAGTTGTGCCCACATTATTTCCATAATATATTATCTTCCCTGGGCCCGACATGAAGGCGACTTGAATCAACCTGCAGGATTTTTAGATGCAGTGTGCTTAGGCATAGAAAATATATAATGTGTTTTAAAAATAAAATGTTTGTAATATTTTTTTTTGTTTTTTTTTTTTGTTACTTATTACACCAAACCCGTGGCAGGAAAACGAAACAACAGAATAATTAACAATTACAACATCAATTCAAAATAGTTTTATTATTTTTCATGATATATATATATATATATATACAGGATTACTGGTAATTCGACGTATATCCGTCAGGGGCTGATAAAGGGGGCCAAATGCAACAAATTGAACCCCCCATATGTATGGCCGAAATTCAATAGTACCTATTCGAGATATTTGAATTTTAAGGGTTTTTCGATATTTACCCAAAATTTGACATTTAATTCCAAATAAAAAAAAAAAACTACACATTTGAATGGGTACCATTAAAAATCATGTTGTAGCTAGCACTTCAATTAAGCTATGGACATAGTTAAAACTACTTAATTTAACAAAATAATTAAAATAATGAACGATATAAGAATAACATCTTACCAATATTTTTATTTTACGCTTCAAAAATGTTGCCTCCTCACAAAAATGTCTATGACATTAATCGTAAAAATAACTAGAAAAACTTGCCTATTCTGTAAGCTTTCCAAAAAGGTATAAAAATCAATTTTAAAATACATAATTCGTGGCATGGCATGTGTTTGAACCGGCGCGGGGAGAGAAATAATGTGTGTTTTAGTTTATGATCCTTGCTAAAACAACCGATTTTACTGGCGGAATTCTTCGTGATGGGGCGGGGTGTGAGGGTGGGGGAGCACACGGCGTCTGCTGTGCTCGCGTCGCCTTCCTTAGTAAGTTTCGACTCTACGCCGCGCAAGCACGTGTGTTGTTATCTTGCTATTAACCAATCTCTCATCGCGTTAATTTGTTATCGATCATTATTGTTAATTCTTGTTTCTCTTGTTATTATTTTTGTTATCATTGTTATTTCGGATACCATGGCTTCGTATGCTAATAACGAATACGCAGACATTATGTTTTGTTATGGTTTTGCCGATGGAAACGCGGCTGCGGCTCGGCGAGAATACCAACGCCGCTTTCCCGATCGTCGACTTCCCCACGTTACTGTTTTCGGGAGCACCTATCGACGATTGTCTGAAACTAGCAGTATTCAGAGAGCACAATTCAACGCTGGCCAGGTGACTCGAATTTTCTCGGTTTATGTTAAACGCTGACGCTGACCAGGAACATTTCCTAAGAAATATTTTGTGGACTGACGAGTCAAAGTTTGACCGGGATGGTATAACGAATTACCATAACTTACATTTTTGGGCACCTAAAGCAGGCAGGAATCCAAAAAAACTAAAAGAAACTGCGTCGCAAATGAGATTTTCCCTGAACGTATGGATGGGTGTCGTTGATAATTATTTGGTGGGCCCTCATTTTACGAAATTTACGAGGAGTTTTTGAGAAACAACCTAGACGATTTGTTGGCGGATGTTCCCGAAGAAATAAAAAACAACCTCATGTTTCAACATGATGGGTGCCCAGCACATTACCGGATTACTGTCCGACAGTGGCTAGATGAGAGATTTCCAAACCGATGGATTGGGAGGGGAGGGCCAATTCCGTGGCCAGCACGAAGCCCTGATATCACACCACTTGATTTTTACGTCTGGGGTCATATGAAGGAATTAGTTTATGTGACCCCAATAAATTCAGTCGAAGAACTTCGACAGCGAATAATAAACGCGGCGCAACAGATGAGAACAACGTTTTCATCAAGAGTGACGAAAACCGAAGTTAGGAAAAGAATTCGAACTTGCATTCGTAATAGCCATGCATTCGTAATATGCCATTAGAGCCTGCAATAAGCATGAAAAGAGATAATTTGACATTTACAGACCCCGTGGACATTGCAAATCAATTTAACGATTACTTTATTGACACAATTGAGAATAATGTTAAACCTGACATCACATTAAATAATACAAATATAAACAATCAAACTTTAAATTCACTATTCATGCAACCTGTAACAATTGACGATATAATACAAATAATTTGCAGCCTTAAAAACACAAATACTGTTGGATACGATGGAGTTTCCACAAAAGTATTGAAGTTTACTAAAGAACTAGTAGCACCTCCATTAGTTCATATAATTAACTTATGTATAGTTGATGGCATTTTCCCGAATAAGCTCAAAAAAGTAATAATAAAACCCCTGTATAAAAAAGATGATAAAACAGATTTTAAGAATTATAGACCTATTGCCAAAATTCCAATTATTTCTAAAATTTTCGAGAAAGTAATCTATAACTCTATAAATGCCTATTTTGAAAAGTATACATTATTTTGCACAGAACAAAAGGGTTTCCGTAAGAACACTACGATTAATATGGCACTATTTGACTTGCTAGCTAACATCATGTCATCTGTCGATAAAAGAAATCCAGTCTGTGCAATTTACACTGACATGACCAAGGCTTTTGACCATGTAGACCATAAGATTCTGTTGCACAAATTAAATAGTTATGGTATAAGAGGGAATGTCTCAAAGTTGATAAAATCATACCTGAGTAATAGGCTTCAATACACGGAAATTTCTAGGATATGTCCTAAAACTAAATTAGAAATTAAATATGTATCAAAACCACGACATGTTAAATATGGCGTCCCACAGGGTAGTGTATTGGGGCCGCCACTTTTTTTGATATACATAAATGATCTTCCGAAAGCAACGACCAACAAAATGGTTCTATTTGCAGATGACAGTACAGCTATAGTAAAATGTACTAATTCAAATAGTTATAAGAATGACATTAATACTTGCTTAAGTGACATTATAAGATGGTTAGATAATAATAATTTGGTTATAAACCTGAGCAAGACAAGAGTCATGCATTTTTATCAACGTCGTGGAAACCCAAACCTTAGCATTTCCTACAAGGGCTGTGATATTGAAGAAGCTAATAAGGCTAAGTTCTTAGGCATTATAATTGATAGCCAACTTACATGGAAACCTCATGTTGAAGAAATAAGTAAAAAACTTAGCAAATCCGCATATGCTCTTTTTCAACTCTCAAAGAAAGTTAACAGTCAGGCTCTGTTAACAGCGTACCATGGATTGGTTGCCTCGGTTTTGCGGTATGGCATTATTTTCTGGGGGCAGTCTACTGATAGGGAGCTGGTATTTAGACTGCAGAAGCGATGCATCAGGTCAATGTGCGGTCTTAAGACAACTGATAGCTGTATGCCATATTTTAAATCGTTAAAAATTTTAACTGTGCCTTGTTTATATATAATGGAAACGGCTTTGTTTGTGAAATGCAACCCACATCTATTTAAAAAATTATCAGAGGTCAGGAAAAATCCAATACGTACTCAGTACATCAATCAATTATGTCAAGCAAAATGTAAAACGGCGCTAATGCAAAAAAGTTTTTTTGGTATTGCCCCACTCATATATAATAGATTACCTAATATTATAAAAAATATGACTACATTAAAATTTAAAAGGGCACTAAACGAAATTTTGATTATAAAAACTTATTACAAGATTGACGATTTTCTTAATGATGATTCACTAACTGATTGACATGCTGTTACTTTGATTGACAATTATTATTATGATAGTGGTTCACTTACTTTTTGTTTCCATTTGACATTATATAGTCTTATTTTATTTTATATTTTTGATTGCTGTGACCACACTGACATTATTTTTATTTTATTTTTTGTAATTTCCTATGATCTGCCGCTTATTTTAAATTCGTATTTTAAATTTTGAATTGTAAACCTTTGCATGCCCATTTGACGGTAAAATATGGAGAACTTTATTATAAAAACACCTATGTACTATACCCATGTTTGCAAAGAAATAAATGATATGATATGATATGAATAGAGGGGCTCATTTTGAACAAGATGTGTAAAATTTTTAATAAAATTTGACGTACATTTTTGAATGCATTTTATTTCATACAAATACAAATTCTCTCCCCGCGCCGTTTCAAACACATGCCATGCCACGAATTATGTATTTTAAAATTGACTTTTATACCTTTTAGGAAAGCTTACAGAATAGGCAAGTTTTTTTAGTTATTTTTACGATTAATGTCATAGAAATTTTTGTGAGGAGGCAACATTTTTGAAGCGTAAAATAAAAATATTGGTAAGATATTATTCTTATATCGTTAATTAATTTAATTATTTTGTTAAATTAAGTAGTTTTAACTATGTCCATAGCTTAATTGAAGTGCTAGCTACAACATGATTTTTAATGGTACCCATTCAAATGTGTAGTTTTTTTTTATTTGGAATTAAATGTCAAATTTTGGGTAAATATCGAAAAACCCTTAAAATTCAAATATCTCGAATACTATTGAATTTCGGCCATACATATGGGGGGTTCAATTTGTTGCATTTGGCCCCCTTTATCAGCCCCTGACGGATATACGTCGAATTACCAGTAATCCTGTATAGCTCCTATACCCCACGGATTTCCGGGATTTCCCTTTGGTATCATCAAATGTATATTATAATTAACCCGTTGGTAAACATTTCATTGCTGTCGATTCTGGGTTTTTAGTGTATGGATTTTGAGCCATCTCCTTTGTGGTAAAGAATTTTTTAAGCATGTATTCAACATAATGTTTTTCGTATTTCTTGCAGATAGACCGAAAATGTTTACGGTTTAATGGGGACACTACACATACACAAGAATATGTCGTGATCGGTAATGGATAAGCTACAAACGATACCAAAAGGCTGGTGATTTTATAAATATGTGGTCAATAAAATCTCCGCATCTTGTTGGGAGAGTAATATCAGGGGATAAACCGTGTGAGGCCATGAGACAAGCGTAGTTAGATACTTGGTTGTCACTTGGGTCGTTTATGTATAAGTTGATGTCACCGGCCACAATAATTAGTGTTTCTTGGTTTTTAAGATCAAACAGGGCGGTGTCAAGGGAATTAAGAAATTGCTCTGTTTGTATAAAAGGGAGACCGGTAGATAGCTAGGAAGCTTGATTTGTTGAATAAACAGTATTTTTGTTCTTAGGACGGTTTGAAAGTATCCTGTGTAAGTTAAAAAATGTCAATGCTGAAGTGAGCCAAACCATGGCTATTACAAAGATAACTTCATCGCTCGCATCAAAATTTCAACACTGTGTTTGGGAATCGGTGGCTGCAGAAGAGCGAACTAAAGATGACCTATCAGCAAGGTTACAGCGCGCCACTTCAATTACATGAAGAGGAAGAGTCTTGAGGAGTGGTAGTCTAAGAGGAGTTTCTTACCCGTTCTTCACCATAGGAACCTACGCTTTGGAATGGGCAACACGGAGGAGTCTCGGTACGTAAAGATGGTCACCCATCCACAGAACAACCCCGGCAAGCGTAGCTTAACCTGACGGATCGACCCGTGCGGCAGTTATTACTTAGCTCATGACGAAATAATAAAGTGGTAAAATAATGCTTACTATGAATCACAATTCAATGTTTTTTACCGTAAATGAATTCATCAGAATTAACTAAACGATCACCTACGCGCATTATTTTCTGATCGTCTAAAAACAAATTTAATTTAGACAAACAACCTTTACTTTTAAGAAATAACTTTATATTCAACTTTATTTAGATTCCATTTGACAAAATCTGTATTCATGGTCTAACTCGTCTTTACTAAGGCCGCCTGTACGCTTATTAATTTTTAAATTGACTGTTATTTTATAAAACGTAACCTAGAGGACACACAGAGAACCAGTCACAGAGTCATATAAAGCATTGCCAGTAAATTTGTTTTAAAAAAAGATGCGAAATTTATTAACAGACAAATGTTATTATAATATAAGTAAGACTTTTTGAATGACGCTACTATATAGGCACTCGGATTAAAGTGCCTTTAATAATTTAGTTTTAGTTTGTAATGTAGTTTAAATTTTATTTTTTTAAATTTTATAAATTTGTACGCCTTACGGGTGAAACATGTACCTACGTACGAAATTTTTTGTGACATCCTGCATGCCTAATTTGCATGTATACGCATGTTTAGACAAATAAAATAATCTTTATCTTTAAAGGCAGCCGCACGCCTCATACATTTAAATTGAGAGAACCGATGAAAGGGAAACAAAGATAATTCACAACAATCCTGAGCTACAACGGTAGTGACAGTATTTGAACGAGTCCGAACTTTTGCGATCGTCTATTGAAAAACTAGGGTTACGAAGAAATTCAGGACCCTCCCACCACAAGGTAGACGAAGAAAGTTCTTCCAATCGAGCACCACGTGACGCTAGATCGGCGGGATTATCTCCACCGCTTACATGACGCCATGGGACGTCTAGTGTATGTTCATGAATTTCTGTGCCTTATGTGCAGGAAGCCTAGGACAATTGTGGAATTAGTCCAAAATATGTACTACCTAGGTATACGAGTACTATTAAATTTACAACGTACCTATTGAGTTGCGTACTTTGTCGTACAGACGAGCACCCAATAAAGCCCCACAAAATTCGAGACGTGGGATGTTAATCGGTTTTAAAGGCGCGACCTTTGTTTTTAAGCGACGAAAAAAAAGGAGGTTCTCAAGTCGAAGCGTATTTTTATGTTTGAACACGCATAACTTTTTACCGAGTCGTCCGATTTGAACGATTCTTATTTTATTGGGTAGGATATACCTCGAAATTAGTCCCATGTAAAATTGAAAACTAAAATCCACCCCTAAGGTTAAACAAATTGGTGTTGATTGATTTTTCACCTACTGTATTTTCAACTGCGAACCGAGTATGTTGTAATTTCCCGCACATAATGTATTTCTGATGACATAACCACATAATAAAGACCTGGAGTTGATCTGATGATGGAAACGGAAGACAGTCGCGAGAGCTCCTCAGCGACTTACAGCAACTACATCGTGTTTGGGCTTATTTCATTCACCTTGATGAGAACCTTAGACCTAGCTGGGGTATGACTGTCATCGAGGGTCTGACGATGGACACGGAAGGCTGTTGAGGAAATTGTATGTTCGAAAAAATCTAGGTACATCTCTATAGTAAGATAAGTGACAGGCATAATTTTAACACAAGAAATAGGAACAAATTAGATCAACCACGTTTCAGATTGTCTAAACTACACACTTCTTTTATGGGGTACTGTGTAAAATGTTATAATAAAATACCACTCGATATTCTTCAACTAAATGAGAAGATGACTATAAATTGGATGATTATATCGTAGATAAAAATGCTTGGCTAAATGCTGGTCCTGCTCCACAGCAACTGTAAAAATGCGTCTAAGTTATACAAAACTATAGTTTGCAATGTATTTGTAACCTTTAAAGAATTTTACCACCAAAAGAAAGAAAATCAATATTATGTATTGGAGTATTCAATAATTAAAATATGGCTAAATAAAATAATAAAAAATAAACATTATGTTCAGTCAGAAAAATAAAAAAAAAATAAAAAGGGGAAGCAACTCTACCATTTTTTTTTTAAACTAGTGAACCCAACTAGTTAAAAAAAAAGTGCTTCCCCTTTTTATTTTATTTTTATTTTTCTGACTATGAACATAGTTTTTTATTTTTTTTATTTAGCCATATTTTTTGAAAAAAAGATTATTTTTTTAGACAATAATCTATATAAATGATACTGTTAAATCATTGATACTTAATCATTTTTATTTGACATTGTATTTATTTTTATATTGTGGTTTGTATTTATCTAGTGTTTCGTAACTTGTGATTGTTTAAGGGAGAACCTGAAATAAATGCATTTTATTTATTAAATTTTTTATTGCAAACTGCGCGGACATAAATTTATACACGCGCCGTAGGTACGCCGTCTGAGATGCACCGCTAAAAATGTGTAACTCAATATACCTAGGTACATAGGCTGTACCTATAGCGTGCCAAGGTATACGAACAGCGTTTAGCGCTTGCAATGAAATAACAAACCCACCCGCGCCGTGCCATCTGGGTTGTAAAAGAACATTGACAACAATTATGACAGGACTTACAATTATGACAAACCGAGAGGGTCAAAAATTTGCGAAACTTTTGATCAATTGCGGTTGCAAGTGGGCTTTCTTTACTTGAATAAGTAGGGACTGCGAAGTCCGAGGCGGCTGGTGCGGCCGCGGCGAAGTGCGCAGGCGCTTTACTCTCATTAGCACACGATGCGTCAGCGGTCGTTGTGGAATGCAAAGCGACAGAACTATTAGCGTTATCATTGTTCACTAATGAGTTATAGTTTTGATTGCATAATTGTAGGTTCACGTTTGGGCCTTGTAGGCACCTACAAGGCCCAAACCTACAATTATTTACCACGTGTTTCGAATGTAAACAATTCTCACATAAGTTGTGCTCGCGTAGGTACAACTAAGCTTTGTGTCCAAGTCGCATTCTATAAATTCTTTACGCGTAGATACTTATACATTGGGTGATTCGCGTTGCACTTTGCGCATATTAACTTACCGCGTTGTTTATTTGATTTACTCGGCCCGCTAGAAACATTGTAGTTTGACATATTATGACATTTTGACTGTTGTTTTTTGTTGTCCGTGCTTTGAGCATCTTTGCTATGTGAACGCAGCAATGCCTCCAGCATGTCTGCTTTGTTGCGAAAAAAGATAAATAAAACGTCAACCGATAAATCTTTAGAATTGTTGTTTTCGTTTGGTTTCGGGAACATTGTGCACTTATGAGGCCCCCATTCTCTTTCAGTAATTTTATCTAACTAATACCATGGATATTAATAATTAAACTATCAAAGTAGTTTATCGGCTCACCAAGAACCTTAAATCTTTACGTCCCTGCGCGCCGATGACGCATTATCCTTAAGTCCAGCTCGCATTCCGACGGTGTGACGTCATTCTGACCTTGTTTAAGAAAAACGCTCTGCTGTTGTTTCTTTTAGCTCTAGGCTCATAATGTAAACTGTTTTGGTTTCGTGAATAAACAGACCATTTATTATGCTGTAAGCCGAGCTCATGTTTTGAGAATTGTATTTATAACAAATTAATAAAAAACAAATGACTGGCTAACCACGTGCGCACTCCGTTCTGTGTCAAACGACAGTTTTCAATTTACTTTTTTATTTTACCTAGTGTATATTTTTGCTTTTAGTAGCCGAGCTCGTGTTCTGAGAATTGTATTTATAACAAATTAAACTGGCTGAAATGTTAACCACGCGCGCACTCCGCTCTGTGTCAAACGTCAGTTTCCACATTTATTTTTTATTTTTTCTAGTTTATTTTTTATTTTTTATTTATTTGACAAGAATATTTATCAGACCATAGACTGAAAATGCCACAGAGGATATTAGACTTTAATTATAAGTACAAATAGAGATGGAAGCCGCATAAAGTCACTGTCCAACATTGTTGGACAGCAGGGCTTGACGGAACGGGCGCAATGTCAAACATTGTTTGACACCCGGGCTTAAGGGGACGGAGAGCTCGGCTCGAAACTGGAATTCGAGATGTGCGCAAACTTCGTTAGGACTATTGCTATCTCTGTTTGACAAAAGAAGGCGGGGCGGACACGCTGCGTAGCCGTGTGTGTGTGTGTTTGTGTGAGTGGATAGATACTACATATAGCTTTTATTAGCAGTACAGTACTTGCCGTTCATTCATAACGAGTCGACAGCGTTTATATTTATTATTAGTAAGTAGGTATGTTCATTATTTGTTTTATTTTTGTTGACTTCTTTGGGGAATCGTTAGTGAATGTACAGACTAGTAATGGGTTTTTTGGAAATTTCTTTACCATGCCGATATCTCAACATAATGGGGATATCTCGACTAATCTCGAGATCTAGGGTTTGAAGAGCAAACCTATCTAGTAGATACATCATATTTTACACGTTATACTTATCGAGCGTGGCCTTGGGGGCAAATTATTGGGATATTTATTATTATTGTCTTTATTTATTTTAATCTGTTTATGTTTATTTATTTCCTTCAGGGTTATCTCATATTTAAAAAAAACTAAGGCTTTTTTGTCTTATTTCAGTAAGTACCTATTCCTTTTTACTGAACTTCAAATATTGTTATTACTAAATAATGAATACAAGTCAAATAATAAAAGTGTTATGCAAAGTACCTATTAGTAAAACACAAATATTCCAATTAGGTTTACGCAATGCCCGTAAATTCAGATAAATAACAGCGTTCCCAGCTCAGAATAATAAAAAACAAGGATTTTGAATTACCATTTATTTAGTTATATGTATGAGTCTAAACGTAATAAATTCGTGTAGGGTGACCATAATATTAGCGACCTCGTTCCAATTACAAAAAATACAATTACGATAATCAGAATACATAGTGTGCACGATACACACTAAATACGCTGATTTATAAGATTTGCTTGTTACCATAGGTTATCTGCAGACTCTAAATAAAAAAAACCCACATAGTTCTCACATTCACAACATAATGTACTGCGTTGTGAAATAAATAAACACACTAAATTCTATCTCTGATAGGCAGATTTCTAGGCAAACGGGGATCTATTAATTCAGGCAATATACATTTGAAATAAAATTCTTCTAATTTTATGACTATAGAATTCCAGAATACGTTGTCTTTTTCAATTTTTTCATATGCCAGTCCTTTTGGCGTCCATACTATAAATATACAGTATTTGCGATTTGTTATTTGTAATTGTCCTTGTATCTGGTAAAAATAGTTATGATTTCTTTTTAATTTTATTTTATTTATTTCATCCTCCATATCTTTAGTGCAAAATGTAATTTTTTTGTTTTCGATTGCTTCAGCTGGTGTAAAATTTGCTGCGCTCGCAGGACACTTTATTTCTATGATAGCGTCATCACCTATCAAACCATCTGGGCTTGCTCCGAGAAAAGGACGTTTTTCATCAATAAACAACCCAGATGGTTCAATATGAAGCCCTAAAAGTTTCTCAGCGTCCTTTAGTGCTATGGGTTCGTTTTCATTTCCATATTTTGTAGCATCATTGCCTTTAAATGTATGGTATAATAATTGTTTGACTATGTTTTTGCAAGACGTCGTTTCTCTTAGTTTGCAGACTTGGCCAAAGAATGAAGCTGTCAACCTCATTTTTCTTTGCTTTAGCCATTCTTGATTGGCCCCTTGACCTACGGTTTTAGATTGAATTTCGTACCTCTGACTCACACTTTGGTTTAGTTCTAACAATAGTTCGTGTTTCTTTTTATTAAAAACTTCACTGTCGAGGTCAGCTTCCTTTTCCATATTCCCATAATGCTCATCAGCAAGTGCTACATTTCTTTTTTTTCGTTTTGCCCTTCTATTTGTGTCTGCTTTCCTTTTATTTTTTGATTCAATGCTATTTAAATATTTTGTTGTTATTTCTGTTTTTTTTGCTAGCGTTTTCACTAAATTACCGGTGTTTTGTTTTGCCGCTGCTGCAAAGCACCGCGTTTCGTAGCTACCGCGCAGACAATAGTTTACCCGTTTTCCGCCGATGAATTTTGCGATGATCGAGTTAAATTGCTCTGCAATGTTGTTTGTTTGAGCCATTAGAAGACTTTCTACATTTGTTATAATCAAGCTCAAAATAGAAAAAATATCGTACCACAAGCCACATTTTTTCATTTCAGGGACAAAATTTTCACCACTTACTCCTTTACAAAAATAAGGTTTACATTTTTCGTGTTCACCGAACACATGACATGGGCTATTTAGCAAATCCTGTTTTAAACTATTAATTTTTTGGTCCATGGTCATATTTGGTAGTTTATTCGTATAATCGACAGCCCCTTTTATGGCCTTTCGTAATCTCAAAATATTTACATCCAGCGTTTTTCTTAATTTTATTGGGACTAAACCGAATTTGTTTTCCGTCTTTTTGACTGTGTTTTTAATTTAGAGCAATAATTTCTTAGCAAATGATTGCTACATTCAATTTTTTTTATAGTTTTATAGTGTCCGTACGGCAAAGATTCATTGAGAGCGTTAGTAACGCTACTATCACCATCACCGATCAGCGTTTTATATCATAATTGATGCATGTCGATGCTACATTTGAAGCCCTCTACAATGCCATCTGCTTCCATAGCCGTCGAGCTTTTCGACCAATTTTTAAAGCACTGGTGAACTTTCGGGTCAGTATTTTTATTGTTGGCTACAGCACATATGCAACAATATGCATTTCTGATGCCTAAAAATAAAACCTTTTTAGTTTCAAAACCAATTATACAGGATACTCCAGATAAAGAATTATAATTAGTCCTATATGATCGTTTGGCCCATGAACCGTCTACTACAACAGTAATATATGGAATTCCGTCAGGATCCACATTACCATTAGCGATGGCAATTTCTTTTTCTTCTACACCGGCTTGGTGCATACTTTCCATAGCAATGTCTTTAATTATATCGCCAAATATATTGTTTTCTTTTATAAAGAGCTTATCAGACATACAAGGAATGTCAATGTGTGCACAAAATTCGTTCAACTGCGCAAATCCATTACCTGAAGTAACGATCCCATGAACAATATGTTGATTTATTTCACGATCAGATCTATCACTTTTTATGATAACTATGACGCCACACATTTTACAATTAAATTTAAAAGATGAATAAAATCCACGACGGTTCTCGCTTACAAATTTAAAATCTTTAAAACAACAATTAAAAGGACTGTGATCGATTCCTGATAATTGTTCAAATAAATATTGGACATCCATCATTCTTCGTCCGGTTAACTCTGGAACTTCGATTTCGTCGTTATTTATTTCTTCGACAATCAGAGATCCTTCATTTGTTGTTGTGCTTGTTGGAGTTAAATTCCTATAAGAGGCAAAATACGAAAATAAATGCATCGCCTAAATCGAATAATCAACAATCACATAATTTTTAATTAATTAATGATTTGGATTGTGCTACATAAAATATACTCTATACAGAATTATAGTTTAGAAATACATACAACGTTTCTTTTTAATTTGTCGGTTAAACTTCACAGGCTTCGGTATCGAATATAAAAGAGCAGATGCACTAGGTTTCCTGGTTCCTAAAAATCGGGTAAGTTCTGAGCATTCTGAATTTGGGACCATTGAAACACCACTGCTCTCGCGTCTTTTATAGAAGGTAAGAGAAATTGGGTTTGGTAAAGGTTAGTACATACCTGCTAAAGGACTGACCGATTGGTTCAACGTTCATGAGCTGATTTGACTCGAAATCAATAAAAACTTCAAAGCCTGGTGGTGCATGTATTTCGGCCGTTGTCGTAATTTCAATACCACCTGGACCACGCGAAGAAGATCTGGATAATTTTAATAGAGTAGACAGTTATTATACATATCATCTTGTCATAACGCTACAAAATCAAATGCAAAATATGTAATAGGTACCCTACCTACTGGGTAATTCCTGATCATTCGTATTATTTTCGTTTGATTCGGTGAGTATTCCTTCAAAATGTCGAGGCGGCACGGAAATATCCCGTGAACTGCCAAAAAAAATTATAACATTACAGCAAAATCATTCCTTGATAAATACAAATCCGTTTCCTAGTTACAATTCGCCATCTTAGATCTTGCCTATATTTTACCCTAATTTGGTAATACACGATCAATCGGAATTTGAATCGTTTTAAAACAAATTGCTAATCTATTGCTTCATAAGTTCGAAAAAAAAATCTGCTCAAAAACGCAAATATTTTGAGCAGATTTTTTATCTGTTCAAAAATGTAATTTAACGCAATGCAACAAAATTAATGCATTGCGTTATTTCATAGCATAGGACAGCAAAAAAAAAAAAAATGCCCTCCTGACCGATTTCTGTCACCACGGCCAATCTCAACTTAGAGTAACATGTATGGTGTGATATCATGTTCACAAAAATATTTTATATTTATTTTAATTCAGTACCTACGTGATAATAAAGTGTAAATAATTATGAGGTATTTTTATATAGGTACCTACTCTAAAATTCACAATCAGTTTTGACTACGCTCGATTACTCACCTCAAAGGTCGCTTATTTTCTTTATTTTTGGGTACGTATTTCCGTCTGCGAACTGATGGCCATAAGCGTGTTTTAGTTGATCGCCGTGGCTCTGTAAATATATATGCAGTTTATAATGAAGTTGATTTACCAGTTCTTCTTGTCGACACGAGCTGTATACGAATAGCTCCTGTCGTTTTAAAAATATTAGCCAGTTAGTTATCAAGTTATTGTTGGAGCTGCCACCCCAAGGTGACGGACACCAAAGTCCAGATAAGAATCGCATAATTATTAAATAAACTAGAACGACTTTGAACTTTTCATTGTAGTTTAATCAATGTTTTATGTAATAGGAATTTCATAAAAAATTCCGAGCAAAAACCGGACCGAGGCCATAAAGCCGCACTTGTCCATAAAAATCCGATTGTATGGTCACCCTACCCCGAACCTGAATAAACATCACAGTAGTGGCCTTTTCTGATTTGTCGGTGCAGCAGCGGTGCGATATTAGCATGCTGGGATACCGAAAACATACCGCGTCGCCTGCACTTACGTAGTAGGTACATGTCGGTAAAAAGTTATGCAGAGCTACTTGTGCCGTTGCATTCTGCCGAGTCACAAGTGTAACAAGCTAAAGTATCTTCATCACTCGAACTAGAAGAAAACATTATTTCGCGACGGCTAACTAAGCGGCGGCGCTGCATAATTTTTTACCGACATGTGCGTAAGTGCAGG
The DNA here is from genome assembly GCA_963853775.1 of Xanthia togata. Lineage (NCBI taxonomy): Eukaryota > Metazoa > Arthropoda > Insecta > Lepidoptera > Noctuidae > Xanthia > Xanthia togata. The sequence goes on along the minus strand of OY970818.1, from coordinate 1,954,458 downwards.
CGACGCGGTATGTTTTCGGCATCCGAACATGCTGATGTCGCACAGCTGCTGCGCCAACAAATCAGCAAAGGCCCTAGAGCGAGCAATGTTCTCAGTAGTGTCCTTGAGATAATTATAATTACGCCCGCTCTGTCACAAAAGTAAAGAATCGGAACAGTGACATGACAAAGCTTCATACAAGTGCGCTATGATAGGTAGGTAGAGGTACACTACTACAACCATGACGTGGCGGCTTCGTCGCGTAGGTACGTAGAGTAACTAGCTTATACCGGCTCGGCCAATACTCACGCTAAGGCTCAAAAATTGCCACGGAACGGAATAAAAGCGAGTTTTTGTCACGAAATTGGGTCAAAGTATAATGAACTTTATGTCAATTGTATAACGTACAAACTACAAAATACTCGCTGAGGCCACAGCTGACACTCTTTAGACACACAATTAGGTAGGTACTTATCGAATAATATTAGTAATGAAACGGATTACGGATATCTACTCGTTTGTCCGTAGGTATACAGATGTAAACACACTTCAATTTAGATCTAAATGTTATCTAAATATAGGTAGGTAAATACTCATTTATACAAAATATAGGTACTTAGGTACTATCGAAAAACTTCATATATAGGCAGTTTGAAAACAAAATCCCGTGAACACAACGACTACATCTGTTCCCGCCCCGGTTGTATAGCGGCCGAGCGCTGCAAGCCAAAATAGTCCTTATGGTGTATAGATATGAACTTCTTCGATGGTAGGTACCTACTAGTATAAAACTCGGACCAAGAAAACAACGTCTTTGTTTTCTTGGGCTGGGTTTAAAATAATGTAAACAATTAGTAGCTAAAAAATAGTAGATAGGTAGGTAATTTATAAAGTTATAATATCATTGAGTAATACTTACTGTGAGATACATCCCAACGTTCAGAGTCCATGTCTTCAACCAAATCAAAATCGAACCTAAATAATATTCCAGGTCCGTAAACAAAACAAAGGTCGTAAAATGTAAGTTACTCGATACCAAATCAAAAGGCAAATCAAAATCCAAGTTCATAGCATAGGTCAATAGTGTCAGAAATATTACAATTTAGCAAACAAATAAGTACGCACGCACAGCAGTGTAAAGTAATTGTCTAACACTGACAACAACAACAAACACCTGATGAAATATCCTGAACGAACCCCACCCAACCCCCGGCGCCCGGCGCGTGTTCAAGCACGTTGCGTTAGTGTGAGCACACACGGCTACCGTGAGCATAACGACCACCCATGCACACATTGACAATCGCTTGACGCGATAGCACTACTAGCCATTGAAAATGTATGATAAATTTGGATGTGTTCCGTAATACCCAAAATGATGAATGAAAACTTAATGTTTTTCCTTTTTTTTTTCGATAATTTGTAATTTGACAATATAAGCTATGCCTATGCTGAAACAATATAACAAATATTGCTGTTTATAATACAGAAAAAACAATATGAAAACATGTCATTTACGCAGTAAAAATTTGCGAAATTCAATTCACTTAAACTTCTTTTTAGGTAAGGTTTTTGAAAAAAAAAAGACGTACAAGCCTAGATAAATACTGTCTAAATCCGAATATCAATATAATATGGTAGAAATATGCTCAAATTGTAAATGATTTGGGTATTACGTTTGTATGGACAATTCATGCGTCGCCCCGCTCTTAAGCGGATTTTTAAAAAAAGTGTCTGTAAATATTCTTCGAAGAAGACTCATATTACAGTTATATTTAACAAAGTTTCGATATTAAAAGTCCGCAATTATTATATCGGTTGAGCAACAAGTCCCATGTAAGCTCATAATTATCAGCAGAAAATTCTATGGAATCTATGGATTGTAAAAATAGCTTTTTTTTTTTTTTTTTTTTTTTTAAAACGTTGCCCTACACTAGGAATTTCTCCTGTATCGTGGGTGCGTTTACACACATTTAAACTCACATACACAAACAGCCAGACCCGGAACAACTAATTGTAGGTCATACAAATATTTGTTCCGTGCGGGGATCGAACCCGCGACATGCAGCGCAGCAGTCAATTACTTAACCACTGCGCCAACCGTGCCGTCTTACTGTTCTGCGCTGTCTTTTAGGGAAGATTTTAGATGGTGAAAAACTTTTGGATGTTGGAAATATCTTTAGAATAAATGAACTAGTGAGGTAACTGTGTCTCTGAATTCGAGCCAGTGGTCATAGGAACCGTCAAATGTTCTTTTTGATTTAATTGTTCGCCTAATTCACTATCAGAAACCGTTTCTTCTTTTGTAATTTGAATGTCGTTAAATTCATAAAATAAAGTAGTTAGGTACTTCGTACTTACATCCTCTAAACCTCAACCTTAAATCAATGTGTTTTTTTTATTAGGAAAATCATGATCACAATCTTTTAATAATTATTAAATTTGGTAAGCCTGCCCTTTTATACTTACCATGCTTCCTAACTAAATCATGAACTAACTTACTACTTTCTACACTTAGAAAATTAGGATTTCGTAAACGATTACGACACATTTGTTTCATTTTGACAGTTCAACAACATTCATTGCGTTATTTACGTTGTTGAGCAGTTTTTTTTTTTTAAAACGATTCAAATTCCGATTGATCGTGTATTACGTAATTAGGGTACAGGCTAGTAATTGACTGGAATTCCGTTATTCCGATAATACATAATTATTTAGCTCCCTTCAAAATGGTTGAGCTGAATGGTGCTAATCCATGCGTCATGTTAGTGAACGGGTGCCGTCAGTTGGGAGTTTGGGACTGGTCATGTCTTAACTGCCATGGCTTATTTTAAATTTTTGCATGGTTCTTTGTTTTTTTCTTTTTATTACGGACGCTTTTACGAACGTACACGTCTTTCTACATTGTTCTCACATAATTTCAACATGAATGAGTAACCAATATTTTGTATATTTTTTTAGAGTGTCCGTGGAGTTTCCTGCCCTTTCTTCTCCATAGGTACCTACTATGCGTTGGAATAGATAACTATTAGCTTCATATTTCTGACTGACCGAATTCTTGACAGTTCAGTTCAAAAGTGCCTATAAATGGTTTAATTGAAATAAATGCATGCTTAGAGTTTGAGTTTGCAATTTCACTGAAATAAGAGAACAGACACACTATAGCACTAAATATAACTCAGGAGATGATGGGAAGGAACAAGGATTGGCCCCACCGATTGCGTATTATTTTCGATAAAACCTTTCGGGTTTTCTTATCAATGCGCCATGTGCAAGGGGTTCCCATCCAAAGGTCGCTCGAAGATCTTGTAGGTATCAATATTCCAATATTTGGTTCGAAGGTTCAAAATGTAGGTACCTACTTAGCAGCAACGGTGAAGTTTGGTGAAAACTTAAGGTGGTTTCTAGAATGTGTTGAGGACTTTCAATGAAAACGATGTCTTAAAGAACAAATTCTGTTTTAGCTATTTTTTTTTTACAACATTTACAAGGAGAGGGGTGTGGGAACAATATTTCGAATGAAGACCAATCACATTCGAGTGATAGGTATGACGTAGCGTGTGGTGTCATTTCTTGCCTTGAAATGTCGCTGTTATTCCCGGAGTCCACAACAAATATGAAACATAATGTAAACAAAACTCAAAGTTAATGCATTTCCTGTGTCCGTGCTGCCATCAGCTTCAGTGATAAATAGTCAATTAGAAAGTAATCATTACTAGATAATGGATAGTGGAGCATCAGAGCAAATGAGTCATGATGTTAGCATATTTAAAAATACGAAGAAAGAAGTTACAATGTTTGAGGGCTATTATTATTATTGGTGATGGTAAAGTCATACAAGCCACAGCTATAGATGTTATCTTATTGGAAGCATACAATGGTAAAATAATGGATAAGTACAACACTAAATAATGTTTAAATGAACCTATTTTCAGTCATTTCAGCAGCAAACAAGGGTTATAGTATGACAATAAATAATAAAAGTTGTTATTTCACTAAAAAGGATACTAAAAATATTTGTGCATTTGCTTATCGTCAAAATAACTTGTTTATTATGAAATTTATGTTTAACAAAGTTGAAAATGCTTGTGTTGGTACCTAAATCAAGTGATAGTCTGTCTAAATGGCATGAAAAAATGTGCCATCAGAATACAGAACAGTTATGTTACTTAAATGTAGCATAGATTTCAGTAAACAAGAGCAGTCAATATGTGAGCCATGTCTTCTTGGTAAGTTTAATAGAATAACGATTACATTAAGTGTAAATAGGCCATTAGGTAAGACCGGTACTCTAATTACGTAATAGACTATCAATCGGAATTTTTATCGTTTTGGAACAAATTTCTAATCCTGGTAAATAACCCGACCAACTGTAATGTACTACAATTCTTGCAAAATAAATTTCATTTCATTTCATTTCATTGCTTCATAAGTTCGAAAAAAAAATCTGTGCAATGCTATGTGTGTGTGTATGCTGTGTGTGTCTATGCTTCTATGCTGTTGGGTCTACCACGCTTTTGTAGCGCTTCCGGGATGTTCACCGAGGCCCGGGTTGATGGTTTTCATGCTATCATAAGGAAACGGTGCGCTTCTATTCTCGGTAGAGTACGTGCTAGTTCCCACAGCATCCTGAGTGTATTGTGCGATAGGTGGGACAGCCCCATGCTGGCTCACTGGATACGGCTGCACACGTAGGTGTCAGTCGTGTCAATTTTGTATGTAGTGTGGTTAGGTTAAGTCCTATACTAACAAACAACATATGGATCTTGTAAGTCCGAAATAAAATATTTCATAATAACGTAATGAATGTTATTGAACTGTCAAAATGGAACAAATTTGTCGTAATCGTTAAAGAAAATGTGTTCGTCGAGTTGAGCTCTTTAAGTTCTGAGTTGATTTCCACGTTTACTGACAAATGCTTCCACTAACTGGACAGGTCCACTCATATCTGTGTGGTTCTTTCCTCCAAAGTCCTCATATTAATATGGTATGTATGGACTTTAAAAGAGACTGTGACCTCTGAGTTTGTTTTGGTCTTTCTTCTCAGAGTAGTCAGATAGAAAACGCCGAACTCATCTAGCTAACGTTTTCAATTTTTTTTTTTAATATGGCGTGTTAAAGTCCTATTACAGAATAAACAATTTCGAGAGCTGGTTAGTGTTTACATATGTATGTATGTGGAACTATGGATATAACATCAATATGTGGTGCCAGCTACTATTTATTAATAAAGTATGACTACACAAAGTATAAGTAGAACAGTTTATTTTCTGAATAATAAGTGAGAAACAGTTAGTAAAATAAAAAGTTTTTTGAAGTTTTTTGTTATTAAAAACTTATAAGAAATAATAAGACCAGACTGCGATTCAGAATTTATGAACAAAGAGATGAATTCCCTATTGGATCACTTAGGTGTTGTTCATCAAACCAGTGTTCCTTACACACGCCAACAAAATGGTTGTATAGAACGTGAAATGCGTACAGTAACTGAAGCAGCTAGAACAATATTATTATTAAGTGGTTTGAACAAGTTTTTGTGGGCTGAAGCTGTACCATCAGTACCTATAGCTGTTTTCCCTATTAACAGAACCGCATGGTAAAAGTAGAATTAAAAATGACTCAAAATCAAACTCAAACTCAAAGCATTTATTTCAATTAAACCCATTACAGGCACTTTTGAATTTTCAAAGAGTCAGAAAGTTGAAGCTAGTTGCCCATTCCAAAACGTAGATCTCTATGGAGAAGAACGGGCAAGAAACTCCAAGAACACTCTTTTAAATATAGAAATTACAAAATCCTGGGTACATTACTTACTCATGTTGATTCTAATACGTGAGAACAATGTAAAATAAAATATAAAAATCAAAAACGATTAAAAATATAAGATTCAAAATAAGCCCTGGCAGATAAGAGATGACCAGTCTCAACTGACGGCGCCCGTTCACGAACATGACGCGTGGATCAGCACCATCCAGCTCAACCATTTTGTAGGGAACCGAATGATCCAACACACTCGCCATCATCAGCGAGACATTAAGCGTGAGCATGACATACTCTGAAATACCCTGCTCTTTCAAGTCAAATACAACATAATAGCATAGTAAACGTAGTAACATAGTAATGTTACTCCATATGAGCTCTGGTATACAAAGGGAATACCTATATGAAATAAAAAGTATTCGGATGTAAAACAGGTGTACATGTTCCAGATCAAAGACGAAAAAAAAGGGATAGTAAAGCCGAAATAGGATATTCTGTAGGAGCGAAACAACAAAAGGTTTTGTGATTTATTTTCCCCGGAAAAATGTTTTTTTTTTTTATTTATAAAAAGAGAGGTAACATTCTTGAAAGGTAATTAGAAAATAAGTAATACAGTTTGTCAAGATCTCAGTCATACATTTTCAAATAAGGAAATAGACTCTGAAAAAAGGAAAAATGAATATCACAGTTTGTATGAATAAGATGATGAAGAATTAGCACAGTCATCAAATCTTGTCGAAAATTTGGAAAGCCAAATAGAAGGAATACTAAGTCAAGAAGCAGAAAGAAAATCAACAGACTAAGAGTTGGGAAAAGAAAATAGTGTGGAGGTAGAGGAAGAAGCTGAACAAGGACTTCAAGAATTAACACAGTCAAAAAGAGGCAGAGAAATAAAGAAACCATTGTGGCTAGCTGATTATGATACAAACCTTTTATCCATTGAAAAAGAAACAGTTACTCTAGAAGAAGCTTTGAATTCTGAAGAAAAAGTTGAGTTGAAGAATACCATGAAGGTTGAACTAAATACTTTAAAGGAAAATATACATACATATACAGAGTGCATAACAAGCATAGCAACACCAAAACCAGCACAGTTGTGGTCGAACTTAATTCAACATTAGTTAAAACAGACTTTATTAAAAAGACAAAAGACTTTAATAGCTAGTAACACATTACAAGCTATAGACAATATAGACAGTTAAGAAGCCGCACGCACCATTAGCTGTTGCCCTGAGGATCTTAATCGATTAATAAAACGAAATCCTGTGGATATTACCATCGTGTCACAAAACATACGAACCGTTTATTCCAACCATGACGACCTGTTACTCAACCTGCAAAGTTTGGAAACAGATATAGATATAATAACATTAACCGAATGTAGACTCGACACCGCCGAACCCATACCCCAAATACAAAACTATCTATCCTATCAAACGGCCAATCACCTAAACAAAGCCGATGGAGTTGTTGTCTATGTTAAAAATACTCATAAGTCTTCAGTACACGAAGTAAAATTGACACATGCATCCTGCCTTCAAATTAACATTCACCCTGACCTAACTATCCTGGCTATCTACCGGTCGCCTTCAAAACCAAAAGCTGACGAATTTATAAATTCATTAAATGACCACTTAGCCAGTATTACGTCGAGTAAAAATATAATAGTCACAGGAGACATAAATATAAATTTGATTTATAACGAGGCCGAACATTCTTATGATCGTTCAAACAGGTTAACATATCTAAACATGCTTGCGATGCACGGCCTACTTTCCGGGCATTCACTACCCACTAAAGGCAAAAATTGCTTAGACCACTTCATGGTCAAACCTGACCCCACAAATACTACTGCGACGGTAGCTGTACTAAATACAACTATAACAGATCATTTTATGATTTTCTTAAAATTGTCAACCAAAAAAGTTATACGTAAAATCCCTAAAACTAAAATAATGATTAACTTCGATAAAGCATTAGAAAACCTAGCTGAAAGTAATTTACATCATTTGTTAAATTTTACCGACCCTAATACAATTTGTGACCGACTACTTGCAATACAATCTTGTCTAAAAAATAACACCATTACGACAGTAATTCCGCAAAAATGCAGATTAATAAAACCATGGATGACAATTGGATTACTGCGCTGCATACGTAACCGCAATGCCATGCAACTTAAATTAAAGTCTGAACCTCATAACGAAATACTAAAGATTACCTTCAGACGATACAGAAACTATTGCAATTGCATTATTAAAAAACAAAAACGTAAACACGACCGGGACCAATTATCTAAAGCGCATATAAACCCCAAAAAAATGTGGGAAACTATAAATAACATTACTCACCGAAAGTCAAGCAAAACGCCCAATACAGATCTATTAGAGCTTAAGGCTACTCCAAAAGAGTCAGCTGACACTGTGAATAAATATTTTTCTAACATAGGTAAAATTCTCGCGAACGAAATAATTACCAACTCCACCACAGGATACGGCCAAAACTATAGTATTGCGTCACCTAAAGTTCAACCTCTCTCATCATTTGTACTTTTAAACACTGACCAGGATGAAGTTCACCGCGTTCTAATGTCTCTGAAATCTGATAGTGCCCCGGGCTGGGACGGCATAACAGTCAACTTCCTGAAGACCGCTCATGCTGTTGTCGTCCCAATTATTACCCACTTAGCGAACCAGTGCTTTGAACACGCTACTTACCCGAACGCCTTAAAACTAGCTCTTATAACACCAGTGCATAAGAGTGGAGACAAAGCTCATCCGTCGAACTATAGGCCTATATCTGTACTGCCATCAATATCTAAAGTACTGTAAAGGTTAATAAATTCACGTCTCTTATCTTATTTGAACGTAAACAACTTACTATCCCCCTCGCAGTACGGTTTTAGACAAAAAATTTCAACGGAAGATGCAGTACTGGCGCTTTCCTCCGCTGTAGCCAGTCAAGTGGATAGCGGAGGAAAGTGCCTTGCTGTCTTCTTAGATCTCCAAAAGGCTTTCGACACAGTTTCTGTCTCCACACTGCTTGATAGGCTGGAATCAATTGGAGTAAGAGGTGTTCCCCACGCCCTGTTTAAAGACTACTTGAGTGAACGCAAACAAAAGGTTAAGATCGGCAATACCATAAGCTCTGAAGAGGTCGTCCAATTCGGAGTTGGTCAGGGTAGTGTGCTCGGACCGACATTGTTCCTGATATACATAAATACCTTGTGCAGCATGAGACTGGTGGATGGACATATTCTATCATACGCAGATGACACTGCCATAGTGTTCAGTGGTGATACCTGGGACAATGTCCGGATAACAGCCGAGCGTGGACTGGCACAGGTAACGGCCTGGCTTGACCTTAACCTTTTAACCCTAAATAGTACCAAAACCAACTTTATCTGCTTCACAAAGTACAACTCCTCTCAACCCTCTCCAGTATTCAAAATTAAGATTCATAAATGCAATTTCCCTATTAACACAATCTGTTCTTGCACAGAAATTACTAGAGTTCAATCTACCAAATACCTGGGCATTATGGTTGATCAACGATTATCCTGGCATAACCACACTGAACTAATAATGAAGCGTGTACGGAAGCTAATCTGGACTTTCAAGACATTACGTCATGTCATCTCGGAAAAACTCCTCCTACAGATTTACATTTCACTGGCTCAGTCCGTCCTGGCTTATTGCCTTCCCGTCTGGGGAGGCGCCACTAAAATCAAATTTCTAGATCTCGAGAGGGCTCAGAGGTCCCTACTAAAAGTTATGCTTTTTAAACCCTTCCGCTTTTTAACCGAGAACCTTTACCATATTTCAGATGTCCTTTCCGTTAGAAAGCTTTACATAATTAATATAATTCTGACAAAGCATAAAACTCTATCGTTCAACCCACAGAAGACCAAAGGCAGAAGGAAAGACACGGTTGCTCCAAATGTGTCAGTAAAGTCTACATTCGCAAAAAGACAATACCCTAGGCAATCATCCAATTTATATAAAGAACTTGACATATACCCACTAACTTACCGCGAATGCAAAAACACTTTGTCTAAATGGATTAAGTCAAAAACCTATGACGAAGTGGAAAATATGGTGCAATCAATGAGACTGTAATATAATTTATACTTTGAGTAACTCTTATTATAAATTACGCCAGAATATTTCTCTCGCTAATGGAAGATAATGAATGCTCTTCATTAATTCCGATCCCAAGACTTGTCGTAGGGTTAGCTTGCAAAAACTGCCTAAATTACCGGTGATATTAATCTCCACCTGTATAAGGTGCGGGTGCATCCCCCAATCTCAATCCCTGACTCACACACTAACTCTCACCACTACTACACACACACACACACTACTCACATATACACTCACTTACACACATTACACACATCATAGCGCGTGTTATTTTAAAAAAAAAAGACCGTTCTATTCCTTTTTAATTTGTTCTATACCTTTTTAATTTTTTATTGTATAACTTCAAATTTTATAACAACTACAAAACCTGGGGAAGGGCGGAGAATCCTAAAACAAGCATACTATTTGCTTAATTGGATTCTTCCATTTGTAACTAGCTTAAGTTATTTAAGATGAAGCAATAAACATTTTTTATTTTTATTTTTATTTAAATATAATAACACATGATCAGAAGTAAATAATGTTACAGAAGGAAATAAAGTAATTTCCAGTAACTGGGTTTTCAGAGATAAAGAAGTAGGTAGTGAAAAAGTATATAACCCCGGTCACTCAAATGCGCGCAAACATTCATTGTACGAATGTTTGCACGCATGCGAAGGGCCGTCAGTCAGAAATTCATTCGCAAACTTAGGGCATATGCAAATGCCAGAAATACCGCCCCAGGACCCGACGGCTTACCTGGGAAAGCCTGGGTCCTGGCCTCAGAGGCTCTCGGGCCTCGACTAAGGGGGGCTCTTAAGCGCATGCATGGAGAGGGGCCAGTTCCCACTTCGTTGGAAGACGGGGAAACTGGTCCTCATCAAGAAGCCGGGGCGCCCTGCGGACTCTCCGTCCGCTTACCGGCCCATCGTGCTGCTCGACGAGGTGGGCAAGCTCTTTGAAAGAGTAATTGCAGACCACCTTGTCGGGCGGCTGGTGCGGGTGGGGCCGGATTTGGCGGAGAGCCAGTTTGGTTTCCGCAGGGGGCGCTCCACGGTGGACGCCATCATGCGCGTGCGAGCCATCACGACGGGGGATGCGGTGGCTCGGGGTGGGGTCGTCTTGCCGGTGTCTCTAGACATCGCCAACGCCTTCAATACCCTGCCCTGGAGTTGCATCAGGGAGGCACTCCGGTATCACCGGATGCCGACCTACCTCTGTCGTGTGGTCGAGGCCTATCTGGCAGACAGGGCCATCATCTACCCCGGTCACCAGGGAGAGTGGAACCGGCGAGAGATGTCATGCGGTGTCCCACAGGGATCGGTCCTGGGGCCGCATCTGTGGGACATCGGATACGACTGGGTGCTGCGCGCCGACCTCCCCAATGGCGTCAGCGTCGTTTGTTACGCTGACGACACGTTGGTCCTGGCGCAGGGGAGGTCGCACCAGGTGGCGGCCGAACTAGCGACACACGGGGTTGCGACAATCGTGGCCAGAATCCGGCAGTTGGGACTCGAGGTGGCCTTGCACAAGTCTGAGGCCATGTGTTTTCATGGTCCTCGGAACGCGCCACCGTCGGGTTCCCAAATAACGGTAGGAGGGGTTCACATCGGCGTCGAGTCGACGATGAAGTACCTGGGACTCGTCCTCGACAGTCGGTGGAACTTCGTGGAGCATTTCCGACGTTTGGCTCCCAGACTGGACCGGGCCAGGGCTGCCTTGAAGCGGCTCCTGCCCAATCTAGGGGGTCCAAACGCCTCCTGCCGGAGGCTATACGCGGAAATCGTGCGGTCCATGGCCCTGTACGGGGCACCGGTGTGGGCGCGTTCGTTGAGGCGGCGGCCTGCCCGCCGGTTGAACGCGTCCCAGAGGGTCATGGCCACCCGGCTGGTCCGGGGATACCGTACGGTCTCCGGTGAGGCGGCGAGCCTCCTTGCCGGATTGCCGCCGTGGGATCTGGAGGCAAAAGTCCTCGCGCATATTTGGGAGTGGCGCGGGGAGGCGAAACGCCGGGGCTTGACTCCGATGCCGCGAGAAATCGCGGCACAGCGGACAGAACTCCGACGGGATCTCATGGCGTCATGGAGAGTGCGATTGTCGCAACCCAGTGCTGGGCACGCCACTATTACGGCGATAAGTCCCCTCTTTGAGGAGTGGCTGGAGAGGCGCCACGGCGTCCTCACCTTCCGCCTGACGCAGGTCCTCACCGGACAAGGCTGTTTCGGGAGGTACCTGTTTCGGATAAGGCGGGAGGAAACGCCCGGGTGTCATCACTGCGTGGATCGCCCGGAGGACACGGTGGAGCATACGGTGGAGGTATGCCCGGCTTGGGCAGAGCACCGCCGTGTCCTCGTGGAGGCGATCGGTGGCGGGGATCTCTCGCGTCCGGCCCTGGTCCAGATGGGTTCGCATACTCAATTTGCGAACCCGTTTGCGCTTCCTGCTACACTTGTTTACCAATTTCTCAGTCTTGCTTGCGATTTTGTGAATCATGGACGATGAAGATGATTTTATTAGTGGGGTTGGACTGTCTTACCTATGTTCATATCATATGCTGCATGGAGCGGACCGGTGCATTCGCCAGCCGCGGAGGAGAAGACGTATTTGGATGAGTATCTACTCATCAGTACAATCTGTACAGCGAAAGAACTAGGTAGAAAACCTACTTTGCATTTTGTTACTTCCTTACATAAAATAACTAGTTATTGAAATATATATAATACCCGTTTTAAATTGTATCTTTCTTTCAGGCACTCCCAGGACAAATCATTAACCAATTTGTTACCTACCTGAACCTGTCAGTGATTTTGAATTTTTTTGTAGAATTTCAAATGTAGACTTCGAGTTATTGCTGCAGAAAGTCGATCCGTTGATATCCAAGAAATATACAAAATGGAGGCAAGCTGTTCCTTCTAAGCATTGATTAGCAATGCCATTAAGATTTTTGGCCACTGGTGATAGTTACGTGAGCATGCAATATCTCTTCAAAATATCAAATCAAGTAATTGGTACAATTGTGCCTGAAGCTATTATTCAATTCTTAAAAAGGGAAGTAAAGGTAAAAGAAAGAAATTTTCTTTTCTAATTAATGTATTTAGTATGACAAAAAAAAACAAATTATGTTACTTAAACCAGGGAATCATCACTCATACCGGACATCGTCTAGATGCTTGAGTTATTATAACTTTATGATTGCCTAGTTACAAGTTGGTAAATTGCCGTGGTGGAGTGATTATCTGAGAGAGTATTTTTATATTCTTTTTAGAAGTACTGGTCTTTAGGGGTTTTGAGTTCAAAGGAGACTGAAACAATTACATATAATCTTGGGCCTAGGTGTAAAATGATGAAAGTGGTGTCAATTAATAGCTTATGTAACCTTTCACTGAAAATTCTGCGGATTTTGTCAATCTGAGAACAGAGATAAAAGAGATTATGTAAAAGTGAGGTTATGTTACAATCTTTAAAAGCTGATTTCTGAAGTGCAAAATATGTGCTTTTGCACTAATAGTTATTATATTTAGTAGGAAATGGTATGGTAATGGTAGCTGGTTAGATGAGGTTATATTTACTTACAGACTGAGGTGCAAGACATTGCCGAAGCACTGACAGAATTGTTTCATCGTGTAAGGGTCGTCGGCTGTGGGGTGGTATAACAACAGGGGCCCAAGTCTGCTATTTTTATAAATTCGTCATTCCAACACGATCCCATTGTCATTTTGCTAAAAGTTCGTAATCTGCTAAATTCATAATGGTCGATCATTGGTTGATCATTGTATTCCACAAACACGATACTCGTAACGAATTCAAAGAAATGACTGCACAATGACGTTATCATGGTAGGTCACTGATCAAAGGAACTGTCAAAATTTTAGCAGATTACCGCCTAAGTCAGTCATTCATTTTTCATTATGTACGAGATTACCAATAGATGCCATTTCTTTCAATGGAATGTCAGTGGCTGACCATTAGAAAGTCATAATGACGCCAATATGTTAGTAGATTACCAAACTTGTCAAAATCAACAATTATGAAATCAATGATAGACCATTCTGATACTATTGTAATAGCAGACTTGAGGCCCTGGTCACTCCAATACACTGAGTATTGCAGTGACCAGTTGTTATCCCACAATTCACACAGCGATCCATAGTTTCAACAATATCCAATCCACAAGCCAGCGGTAAAATCCAAAATAACAATTCCAAGTCAAACGTGTGAGCGATCTTCGGTGTCCAGTGTGAAAGCAAGGGTCGTACGAGGTAGGCAGGGTCGGAATCCATAAAATACAAAGCAGAGGACGTGAAAAATGAAGAACAATCGGTAAAGCACTCAAAACGCATCGGAAAACACGAAACGAGTGAGCAAACAAGAGCATTAGAACAGTTGGCAACTGTCTGTCAGTCAGCTAATTTTAATCGATATGAAATCGATAATCATTAATATTGTTTTTTCAGTAATTAATTGATATTTTATTTATGAATATGACTGTAATTATATGCACTATATTGCACTAAGTATATATAGTGCATTTAATTACTTTGAGTTAATTATTTAGTGCAAAGGTTTTATTTTCGTAACTGTGTGATCGATTAACTCAATCGATGATCTCACAAAAACTATCTTTTCCGTATTTCTCCGCTTCCAGATTGAGAATTGAGTTGATTTTTCATATTCTAAGATAAAAAAATATGACTAATTTTTTATTACATTACTATTCTATTACATTTGGGCCCACCGTTTTCCATCTCCTTTTGTATGACAACGTTTCATTTGGCAGAATTATTGTTAAGCTGATTATTATAATAACAAAAAACGTTTGGGACATTTATCATTTGTCAAACATTTCACTAGGCCACACTGCACAACTATTAGACGAATGACGTTTTGTCAGTGTAACACTTCCCTTTTCATACATTGATAATATGATAGGATAATGATACGATATAATGATAGGTTAGGTTAGGTTAGAGTATGACAAACAACGCACGAGCCGAGCGAGCGAAGCGTGCGTGCCGCGGCAGCGGCCGGCGATATGCCAGAAGCGAATCGCTTTTTAAAAGGAAACAGTTAAGGTAGGTTAGATAAAGCAAAAAAAAAAAAAAAACGAAACCCAATTACTAGATTTGGTAAACACTAAACAACTAAATGAATATTACGCAAACTAAAACATTCTGCTACTTGAAAGTTGGCATAATGAAAAGCAGACCAAACGTACAGTGGGTAACTGTGAGGTTGGGAAATAAAACAAAATTATATGATAAGTTGGCAAATGATTATTCGGCGAAATAAAATTCTGCGAAACGTTAGTTGGCAAGTGAAAATCTGGCAAACAATTTTCGGCGAAAAGGCAGAGAACTCAAACTCAAACTCAAACTCAAAGCATTTATTTCAATTAAACCATTTACAGGCACTTTTGAACTGTCAAGGGGTCGGTCAGTCAAAAATATGAAGCTAGTTGCCCATTCCAAAGCGTAGTAGGTACCTATGGAGAAGAACGAGCAAGAAACTCCACAGACACTCTTTTAAATAAAAAAATTGAACCATATTATTATATGTCAAATTGCAAACCAGTTTCTACCCCTATAGATTAAAACTTTAGGTTTGAAATATTGAAAAGAGAAATAAAGAAAGAAAGAAAATAAAAGGAAAGAAAGAAAAATGCGTTTATTGGCATTACAAAAAATACACCTTAAAACTACTCGTTTACAGACAGAAATCAAAATGCGCTGCAATACAGAAAAAGTGTAGACAACTTATAGGCAGTAACTTATTAGGCCTCTGCCTCGAATTTTGCGGGCAGCGGGGTGGCGGCGGCGGCGGCGCGGCAGCGGGGTGGGCAACGCCTAGGTACCTGTTCTCCAAACCAGCGGGCAGATCGCGCGGCACTGTAGCGGTGTAGTGTTGTGTTCGTGGTTGTGTTGTCGAGATATTTGTTTTTATTCGCGAACGAAATGTCTGAAAAACGGCGACAACATCTTTTTGATTCACACGTTTGTTTATGACGTCACAAAAAAAATGTACAACACTATACATGCAGACGCGCAACGCGGGCGGTCACCGCTTGACTGGAGTTCACCGCTCGTTGCCCACCCCCGCGCCGCTGCCACGCCGCTGTTTTCGAGAACCGGTACATTTGATTTTACGCATAACATCCTGCCGCTCCCGTGCCGCCGCCGCCGCCGCCCCGCTGCCCGCAAAAATCGAGGCAGAGGCCTTAGAAATATTTTTTTCATTTCCTTTTGAAATACATTAGATATCAATAAAAGATGACTTTTATTTATTTTATCAAAACAGTTTTCAATAACTAGTATATAACCTCATTAAAGTTTTCTGTTCAAACTCAAACTCAAATCATTTATTTCAATTAAACCAATTACAGGTACTTCTGAATTGTCAAGGGTTCGGTCAGACAGAAAGATGAAGCTAGTTGCCCATTCCAAAGCGTAGTAGGTTCCTATGGAGAAGAAGGGGCAAGAAACTCCATGGACACTCTTATAAATCAGAATATTGTTACAAAATATTGGTTACATCATTCATGTTGAAATTATACATGTGAGAACAATGTAGAAAGGCGCGCACATTAAAAGCGTCCGTAATAAAAATATAAATACAAAGATAAATAAATTAAAATAAGTTAAAATAAGCCATGACAGCTAAGAGATGACCAGTCCCTACTGACGGCGCCCGTTCACGAACATGACGCATGGATCAGCACCATTCAGCTCAACCATTTTGAAGGGAGCTAAATGATCCAACACACTCGCCACCATCAGCGAGACATCTGAGTGAGCATGACATACTCACAGCCGCCAGGGCACATTCAAGTCAATGAAATACATATTACCCGGTAAATGGTAGCTCTTTAGTATATAAGTAGGTACTCACACCCGTGCTACGCAATTATATAATATTAGCTGCGCCCCGTGGTTTCATCCGCATAAGTTTCAATCCCGTCTGTTTCATTTTGACAGTTCAACAACATTCATTGCGTCATTAACGTTGCTCTGCAGTTTTTTTTTCGAACTTACGGAGCAATGGATTAGCAATCTGTTTCAAAACGATTCAGATTCGGATTGATTTTGCATTACGTAAATAGGGTACAGATTTTAAACTATCTGTGTGCCAAATTTTATCCAAATCCGTTCAGTAGTTTTAGCGTGAAGAAGCGACAAACATACACACTCACAAACTTTCTCGTATTTATATTATACTAGCTTTTGCCCGCGACTTCGTTCGCGTGGAATAGTGACTTCCGGCAGATTTTTGGTTTTACCCACATAGCTCCCGATCTCACGGGATCTCTTCAAAAATGAAATGTGGAAGATATTCTAGGGAAACTCTTCAAAAATCAACATAATGAGCTCTGCGTTTGAATTGAAGATAATGTATACTCACTTAGGGCATTAAAGCCGTTATTGCCGATCGAAAAAGGCGATAATGTTATTTTTCCCTTATTTTCAAAATATTATTTTGATTTGCCATTTCAGAAAAAAATACTGTTTCTCCCTTGACAAATTATCTATTATTTTAGGCTAGCTAGATTATTAAAGTTTCTTACACCAATACATTTCTGTATACCCCGTTTTTAGTTTTGCCATCCTTTGCAAAAATATATAGGTCTTGTGGTTTTGATACTCTTGAGCACGCAACGTAGAGCGTGTAACGAAACCATAGTGCGATCTATTTCGATCCCAACGCCATCTATCGAGCATAGTGACAACTCGGATTATTTATCTATACTCCGTTCGGGCATTTTCTTTGTACTAAAAGTTTTATTATATTGATTTTATTTTTTTCATACCTCTTTACTATTTATTTACTTTTTTCCGATGAATTAAAACAATAACATGAACCGAACTCGTGTAACGATCGACACCATTGCGCGATCACCAACTCAGTAGTTTAGGCGTGAAGCAAAGACAGACAGACAGACAGACAGAGTTACTTTCGCATTTATAATATCTATTATAAGTTTGGATATAAGTTTGGATTATACAAGTAACATAACATAATAGTATAACATAACATTTTGAAGATACTGTACTGGGTCATCTTTGTATTGTATAAACTCAATCTCCTTTGTATAATAGAAAGGAGATTGAGTTTATACAATACAAAGATGGTCTTACAATCTTCCACAGCTCCAACATATTTTCAAAATGCTAATCGATTAGTTGTGGTTGTGGAGCAGGACCAGCAATGAGCCAAGCATTTTTATCAGTGATGTAATCCCCCAACTTATAATATGCCTGCCTACATAGTGTGCGTTTTATACAAGATTTGAATTTCGTCTCATTCAGTTGAAGTATGTGGGGAGGAATTTTATTATAACATAAACAGTACCCTATGAAATATGAGTCTACTATTGCCAGCCTGAAACCTGGTTGAACTAATAGGTTCCTATTTTGTGTACCTATTATAATAATTGTCTATCACCTCTTTTACTAAAAAGATGTATTTTTTTCTTACGTACAGATGTTTTCATAGATATATTGACAAGGTACCGTCATGATGTTATATCCTTAAACAGTTCCCTTAGAGAGTCGCGCCTGCGCAGATAATATATGGCTCTGATCGCTCTTTTCCGCAGAACAAAAATAGACTATGTCTGCAGCCCGTCCCCACAGTAAAATACCGTAAGACATTATAGGTACTATGAAAATAACTGAAATAGACTAGCCTCGCGGTATTTACATCAGTAAATTGAAGGATTTTTCTGACAGCATATGCTGCGGAATTAAAGCAACATATATCCAACCTCTCCATTGATAACAGTATAAAACTTTAATTATGTGTTTTAATTATGAACTGATGAGGCAATATGACTGATGAGGTACAATTAAAAATAATTTGTTATGAAATAAAATTACTTTTTCATCCCACCATCTCGGAAAGAGTATTTTTAATCTTCAGTATCTGAGTGGAAAAGCCGTTTTTATTCTCTAGAGGATAAAGTAAATTGAATTTAGAACATCGTGTGCACTAAGTTTGTGAATTAAAAAAAACATTAAACCTATTTACTGCTACCTCTATGGTGCCGAATATATCATACAACTTTTTTTTAATTTGTTAAAAACTCAGACTCGGAACCTTCTTGGTGTTCTTTTTTCAATTTGCTTTGTACGCGGTTCTTTACGCGGCATTTTTTCACGTCATTGTTAAACCTTAGGTATATTAAAAACAAGAAACTTGAAAACAAGTGAAAAAACTAAAATGAGTGATTCTAGCGACGAGGAAGTAGCGATGAGGAATTGACTAAAACTGTTAATAATGCGCAAACGTTTTTTTTTTTGCATTTAGTCATTTCCTCGCTGAGGTGGAATGAAAAGTTACGTGTTGCACTCGAGTGCAAAGATTTTTCACCTCGTGCTCTTTTGATTCCCTCGCTAACGCTCAGGATTCTAATTTTGAATCACTCGCTGCGCTCGTGATTCAATTTTAGAATCCTTCGCTTGCTCGGTCATCAAAATTGAACACGCGGTTAAAAAGCAACTTTGCACTCTTGTATAACAAATAACTATTCCAAACCGGGGACAGTCTTTTACAGTATTGGAGTTTATTATTTTATCACCAATAATAATTATAGATGGTCCGTATCCGTGTTGCCGGTTTTCAGCAAGGTGTTTGAAAAGGTAATGCTTAATCAAATGCTCAATCATTTTAACAAAAATAAAATCCTTCGCGATCAACATTATGGTTTCACCAAAGGACGTTGTACGACCGACGCCGCCCGGTGTAACCTTATTAAGGCATGCATATTGTTAACGCGTGGGAAGAGGCCCAAGACGCCATTGGAATCTTTAGTGACCTCTCCAAGGCATTTGATTGGGTCGATCACGAAATTTTACTCTTAAAACTTGAGCATTACGGACTCGGAAAACTTGCACTCAATTTAGTAAAATCTTATTTCAATGATAGACAACAGCAAGTTCAAATAAACGGTCCATTCCTCTTTTTAGTGTATTAACGAACTTTAAAAAAAAACAAAAAAAAACATGCCCCACACTAGGAATTTCTCCTGTTTTGTGGGTGCATTTACAAACATTTAAACTCACATACACCAACAGCCAGCAACAACTACTTGTGTATGTCATACAAATATTGTTCGATCAAAATCGGAATCGGAATTTGAATCGTTTTGAAATAAGTTGCTAATCCATTGCTTCATAAGTCGAAAAACAAATCTTCTCAACAACGTAAATAAAACAATGTCGTAATCGTTTACGAAAATGTGTTGCGTAATTAGATAGCTGGGGTAATATGCGGACATGAGTCGTGGAAAATGAATGAAGGCTTCGTGTCGAACTATTGAATGGAACGCAAAATGTTCCTAAGAAAAATCCATGAAAAGTATTTACTTAAGTGAATTCATTCAATTCCGCAAAATTACCAGTATTAGCTTACCCGCGTTCCTGTCCTCTGTCCGCAGCACTGAAAAGTTGACCGCCAAAATTTTAGCCCCCTGCCTGGTTTACTCTGAAGTGCCTTGCTTGACCGATGCGGAGAACGCCTGGAAAGCGGCTTGCCCGAATACAGATCGGCCCGTGAACCCATCTTCCCAGAGACAGTGGGATGAGCCGCTCTGCAGGTTGGTACGGAATAATCTTATTAATACGTCCACCAATACTGCTGAGCGTGCCCGCCTCCTGGCTGTGGGTGAGTGGGAGTCGGGCCTCTGGCTTCAGGCGCTACCATCACCCAACATAGGCACTATGCTGGGTGATACCACCTTCCGGCTCGCTACCTGTCTGCGTCTGGGCGCTCCTTGTGTGGCTCCGCATCGCTGCCGATGCGGTGAAGGTGTCGACTGTCTCGGTCACCATGGCTTATCATGCAGTAAGAGCGCAGGCCGGATACCACGGCACGCCAGCATCAATGACATCATCCGTCGTGCTCTTGTCACCGCCGGAGTGCCAGCTGTTTTAGAACCCAATGGTTTGGCACGCGACGATGGGAAGAGACCAGACGGAATGACCATAATGCCTTGGAAGGTAGGTAGGCCTTTGGTGTGGGATGCAACGTGCGTCGACACCCTTGCGCCATCCCATCTTCCTAGCACGGTGGGCTGTGCTGGGGCTGCTGCTGCAGGTGCGGAAAACCTCAAACGGGGCAAATACTCCAATCTTATTGGGACTTATATGTTTGAGCCGTTTGGGGTTGAAACACTAGGGCCATGGGGTCCGAGTGCCCACTTAGTTTTTCGAGACATCGCCAAGCGGTTGGTCGACTCTTCACGTGACCAAAGGGCTGGCCTTTTCTTTGGCCAAAGAATCAGCATTGCCATTCAACGTGGCAATGCAGCCAGCCTTTTGGGCACTTTTCCTGTTGACAGCGATGCGGAAGAATTTTTTGATGCCCTATAATTACCCCCCCCCCCCCCCACTTCTTATGTAATATATACTTGTACATATTATTAATAGTATTATTTTAAGTCTGTTAGTTTTTAATTATATATATATCTATATTGTTAATATTTGTAATTGACTGTGTAAATAAATACATATTAAAACTCGATACTTCTATTTAGTGAATTCAAGAATAATATTATATTTGCCTGGTTAACAAAACCTAGGTTATATTTAGGCAGTACACCGCCACATACGGAGTACGCATCAAAGACGTCACACAAATCCTGCATCGCGCAATTAGAGTTTACCGCCCGAACGAAATATTCAAAATTCAAAATATTTTATTTCACATAAACCTACAAGGGCACTTATGAATGGGCGCATTCGTTGAGGCGGCGGCCTGCCCGCCGGTTGAACGCGTCCCAGAGGGTCATGGCCACCCGGCTGGTCCGGGGATACCGCACGGTCTCCGGTGAGGCGGCGAGCCTCCTTGCCGGATTGCCGCCATGGGATCTGGAGGCAAAAGTCCTCGCGCATATTTGGGAGTGGCGCGGGGAGGCGAAACGCCGGGGCTTGACTCCGATGCCGCGAGAAATCACGGTACAGCGGACAGAGCTCCGACGGGATCTCATGGCGTCATGGAGAGTGCGATTGTCGCAACCCAGTGCTGGGCACGCCACTATTGCGGCGATAAGTCCCCTCTTTGAGGAGTGGTTGGAGAGGCGCCACGGCGTCCTCACCTTCCGCCTGACGCAGGTCCTCACCGGACACGGCTGTTTCGGGAGGTACCTGTTTTGGATAAGGCGGGAGGAAACGCCCTGGTGTCATCACTGCGTGGATCCCCGTGACCCGGAGGACACGGTGGAGCATACGGTGGAGATATGCCCGGCTTGGGCAGAGCACCGCCGTGTCCTCGTGGAGGCGATCGGTGGCGGGGATCTCTCGCGTCCGGCACTGGTCCAGGCCATGGTACGGAGCGAGAGGGCATGGGAGGCCGTCACCTCCTTCTGCGAAGCAGTAATGCTCGCGAAGGAGGAGGCGGAGCGCGTGAGGGAGAGGCAAATTTCGCGCCCTCACGCCCCTAGCCGCCGCAGGAGGAGACGCCCCGGGCGTCGGGAATCGATCGCGGATTCCCAGCCACCGTAGGCGCGGGCTTGCGGACGGTGAGCAATGGGTAGCTCGCCGTCCGGTAAGGACCAAGCCCGGGTCGACGGCGCGTTGTGTTCCACGCGCGCCTCAAAGAGTGTCAGCGAGTGAAGGGGTCCGATGAGACCATTGCCTGCCGGGGTTGCGGGAAAGTCCGAAAGGGATACCGTGGCCCCCTGGCATTGCACAGGCAAGAGAAGGAACACGGGTGGGTTTTAGTCAGTAAGAGTCTGACACGCCCTTCCGCTCCACCCAGAGCGGGAGGAGTCATTTGATGATTTCCCATCCAAAAAAAAAAAAAAAACAAAAAAGGGCACTTATGAAACGTCAGAAGCTAGGTGCACGGTTCCAATTGGTCGTTTCCTATGGAGAAGAGCCGGCAAGAAACTCCACGGTTACTCTTTTATATAAGACTATCTATATATAAGACTATCCGACATCAAATCTTTTATCATTTATCAAACAGTCGGGCAGTTGCCCGCCAGACACAACACCCGTCTGGTCGGAGGATCCTCCCTTTTCTATGGTGGATGAGTGAACTTTACTTACTACTTACTTACTTTACTTTTGTCCTCATAATCATAAAGACCTATTGCTTAGAGATTTAATTATTTCAGGTGTATATTTTCTATGGCTATCAATTTTAAGTCAGCACAACTGACTGCCGTACAATTGTTCAAATATTCACGTTATTTGGCCAATGCAAAATATACCCTATTTTGGTATTTTTATTATTTATTATCATTCATTTATTTCGGACAGAATCCATACTGTGTGTTAGTAACAATTTTCTTATGATCTTTGTTAGTAGGTAAATAATCTAATAAAATATTTTTTTACAATTTCCCTGTAACTCCTATTCCCACCCAGTGTGCCTGTATGGGACTGTCATGTCGGGATGCAATCATTTGCAAAATGGTGTTGGTGCTACCGCGCAGTCTGTGAAACAATGACGCCACTTTCTTACGCACTACAGACAGCGTGGAAACCGTCAACGCGCGCATTTGCGAACATTTGCGACGCAATGCGGCGGCAACCCCAACAGCATTCTGAAAGCATTATTATACTGAATACGCAGGGCGTTGTAGGCACGTTGCGTATACCGAACCCACAGGCCGCTCGAGTAAAAAGACTGGCAATACGCCCTAAAAAGTGTCAGTTTAACTTCTTTGGTACATCGAGCGAACCTACGGGCCAGCATATTGCTCCTTACCGCCAACGCCCTGCGTTCCCTTTCTATATCTAGGTCATCTTTTAAGTCCTCCGTGACCAGATGACCCAGATATTTAAAGTTCTGCACAATTTTCAATGCCGATCCATCGACCATGATCGGAGGCACTGTACTAGGTCTCTGTTTTCTGGCTCTAAAAATCAGTACCTCACTTTTCAGTGAGTTGTACCTGAGACCATGCTCGGATGCGTAGCGTTCACAAACCTTAACCAGTGTCCTCAGGGCGTTGACCGAGGGGGCCAGCAGAACCATATCATCAGCATAGCTTATGTTGTTGACACAAGTTCCGTCAATGAAGCATCCAACATGCGTCCTGCTGAGCTCCTCGATCAACTGGTTCACATACAGGCTAAAGAGGCCGGTAGATGTGAGGCCGCCCTGCCTTACACCGCATTCTAACTTATATTCGTCAGACAATGTACCACCCCATCTCACCTGGTTAATTTGTTTTTTATACCAGAATTTTAACATAGTGTTATTAGTGTTATATTCCGTTGGCATACCCGTTTCCTCTAGCTTTCGCCACAGTATGTCATAGGCAACTGTGTTAAAAGCTTTTGACAAATCGAGGAAACAGGCATATATCGGTGTCTTTCTCTCCGTGTAATATACCTGACAGTATGCTTAAGGCATAACATACTACAGATAATCCTGCCCTAAAACCAAATTGTGCGTCATTTATTTATAGTTTATTAAAACGGTACGACACCAATTACATTAATTAACATAGAGACAAAAATTACGTTGACAATAACATAATTTATAACTAACATGGAACAGTGGACTCCTTTGCATACTTTCTCTCACAGAACACCAGACATATACGCATAATTTTAATCATGTAAATGTAAGTACCCACTGAGACTTTGATTAAGCAGACTGTCAAGTATCTTAGCTGTTGTTGTAGCAAGTGAGATGGGTCGATAATTTGTCCTATCCGATACATCCCCTGTCCTGTTTTTAAGAATGGGTACAACCAAAGTTTTCATCAGCGATTCCGGCAGGTATGAGTGACCATATATTTAAAAAAAAGATTTATTTTGTGACAGCTATCGCGTATTGTTCAGATATATTTTAGGTGTAGATATTTTCAATAAAATAAATGTGCTGGCACTTACGTATTGTTCGGTTTTATTTTAAAAATGTTAAATTTTCTGACTTATTTTTAGTGGTATTTATTAAGTTGATTAAACAAAGGTTTTTAATTAGACAGTACCTAGGTATTTTGTTCTGTCCACAGGCTTAATGGCGTCCCTAGACGGTCAAAATTACTTGACAAGCACGAAAAAATCCCGTGCTTGTGAAACACGTCGCGCGAGTCGAGGGACGCCATTAGAACTTTGCGACCAAATTCGGTCTTATCACGATGGGTCGTATAGTGATCGCTTTCTATGTCGACTGTCGAGACTGCAGACCTGTATGAAAATGTAGGTAACGTCTATAATGTGCCACTTTTCAATAGCGGTAGCTATGCGAACCTCCGAAGGGAAGCCAGCAGGAGAACACTCGTGTTCTTGGTGCTTTTGCCACTGATCACTCTGCTAATACTAAAACAGACCGATTTTTTTTGCAATATCATAATGATAAGCGTTCGAGACAGCCTATCGGGGTCAACAACATATGCGTGACGCGTGCGTGCGTGCTAGTCCCAACTCCATCCTGAAAATCAAAGCTGGGAGATACATCTCTTAATAATGCTATGCATTATCGAAGAGTCGTACGAGTATCTCTCAGAATAATCTTGTCGGAAAATAATTATATGCTTTACTAACGTAGTCATAAGATTTCTGCTTCCTAACCCAATATGGATGTTACTAGTCCGAAATAAAGTTTATTTTATTTACACGACGTTAAACTGGAGGATGCCAAGCTTCACAGCTTGGCTCATCGCCGCAAGGTTGCCTGCTTGTCGGTCTTCTACAGATTGTACTTCGGCGAGTGTGCCCATGAACTCCACGACCTCATTTCACCGGCCCCCTTCTACCATCGGACATCTAGACGCACTGCAGGTTACCATCCCTACCTAGTTGATATTCCACCAACTCGCACTAAGCGTTTTAAACGTCTTTTATAATGCGCACAGCAAAGGAGAGGAACTCTCTGCCTGCGTCTGTGTTTCCGAACGCAAACAACCCTAATGTATTCAAAGTAAGAGTGAACAGGCTTCTTCCTTGATCCAGCCTGTCCCAACTTGCTGTCCTCCCCCCAGCGACGCCCTAAGCCGAGGTCAGTATCCCACAGGGGGTGCCCTTAGCGAGCGCTCGCCTAGTTTTAATTAGAATAGTTTTTGCCCCTGGCTGGAGGCTTTGAGTGTAGTAGCTTAAGGCAGCCACAGGAATGTCAGGTTAAGTAGTCATCACCTCAAAGGTGAGATGTCCAAGTCAAAAAAAAAAAAAAAAAACAGGCTTCTTCTGGGTAAGCTCATTCCTTCGTCGACTTTATCTCTGTCACCTCTGACCTAGACTAGAGTCAAGAGCAAAACCATCGTAAAATAAAAAAAATATTTTTCATCCCACCATCTCGGAAAGAGTATTTTTAATCTTCAGTATCTGAGTGGAAAAGCCGTTTTTATTCTCTAGAGGATAAAGTAAATTGAATTTAGAACATCGTGTGCACTAAGTTTGTGAATTAAAAAAAACATTAAACCTATTTACTGCTACCTCTATGGTGCCGAATATATCATACAACTTTTTTTTAATTTGTTAAAAACTCAGACTCGGAACCTTCTTGGTGTTCTTTTTTCAATTTGCTTTGTACGCGGTTCTTTACGCGGCATTTTTTCACGTCATTGTTAAACCTTAGGTATATTAAAAACAAGAAACTTGAAAACAAGTGAAAAAACTAAAATGAGTGATTCTAGCGACGAGGAAGTTTGCTTGACGCCAACAGAATTGACTGAAACTGTTAATTTAATAATGCGCAAACGTTTTTTTTTTTGCATTTAGTCATTTCCTCGCTGAGGTGGAATGAAAAGTTACGTGTTGCACTCGAGTGCAAAGATTTTTCACCTCGTGCTCTTTTGATTCCCTCGCTAACGCTCAGGATTCTAATTTTGAATCACTCGCTGCGCTCGTGATTCAATTTTAGAATCCTTCGCTTGCTCGGTCATCAAAATTGAACACGCGGTTAAAAAGCAACTTTGCACTCTTGTATAACAAATAACTATTGTAGCCACTTTTCTAAGACTACAGAAAACTCTGCTTTACACTGGACATTGCTTTCGGTGAACTTCGGCCACACTTTTGCCTGATTCGGGGGCCGACCTCACTACAATGTTAACGACACGGCGGATGGAGGTCGAATACGGTCGCGAAAGGATATATTGAGGACTAGCTTTGGCTCGCTTCGCTCGCGTAGAGGTCGAAAAGTATCCCACAGGAGCGTACGTGTTACCGGGATTCAGAGTATCTTTTGCCTTAACTCAGGTCATGGCCTATCCGTCATCTAAATCTATTCAGCCGTTACGGCATGAAAGGTAACAGGCAGATAATAAATCTGTTTTAGGGTTCCGTACCTCGAAATGAACTCAAACTCAAAGCATTTATTTCAATTAAACCATTAACAGGCACTTTTGGATTGTCAAGGGGTCAGTCAGTCAGATATATGAAGCTAGTTGCCCATTCCAAAGCGTAGTAGGTACCTATGGACAGGGCCGGATTTAGAGGTCCAGAGGCCTCGGGGCAACAAAGGAGCGGAGGCCCCCTCGCCCCAAATTATTTTCCAAATAAAGTACACAATTTTTTTTCAGTCAAGTTTTTCAATAAATAATTTATTGTGAAACCAAGTAGATTCCCTTAGTACTGAACAAACACATATAAATATAAACGGAAACAAGAATTATCTGAAATTAAATTTTAGGGTTAACGAACGGAACCTTTCGAGCTCTTTTCGCCGAAAAATCGTTGATGATTTCGTTGAAATCCAGTTCTCGGAGTAAATCGCTTTCAATGCTCAGGAGAGAAAGCTTCGATAGACGGTTTTGTCCCATCGTGGTTCGAAGCCTATTTTTAATAATTTTCAGTTTTGAAAATGAGCGCTCTCCAGTGCAATTTGTTACCATCAAAACCAAATACATTCTCAATGTAATTTCGAGGTTTGGGAATGTAGCTCTGAAATTTTAAAAATATCAAAGGAAAAGATGCTTACTAGTGTTAAATAGTTGGAATTTGAATATTTTTTTCCGAAGCCTCTATTGTGGGGGCCCCCCGTTTGTGGAGGCCCCGGGGCTTTCGCCCCGGTTGCCCTCCCCTAAATCCGGCCCTGCCTATGGAGAAGAACGGGCAAGAAACTCCACGGACACTCTTTTAAATCATAATATTGTTACAAAATATTGGTAACATCATTCATGTTGAAATTCTACATGTGATTTTTCAATTATTGAAAAATTTGAAACCCTTATAGGGTGACTTCGTTGTCTGTCAAGACCCTTTTTCTCAGGAACGCGTGGAGCCATCAAGTTAAAAAAAATATCAAAAACTTAGATCTACGGTCCCTTGGATATGTAAGAAAATCAAACTTCCAAGTCGACGCAATAAAAAAATACGGCCATCTAAGCCGATTTTGAGTCTCGCAAATAAACCAAAGCCTATTCGGTATTTCCCGTTGGCCCAGCAGCATGAAGTTTGGCGAGAAGCAAGGTCAAGTAAAGAAAATCCTTAAAATTACATACGAATTTTAAAATCGTTCCCTATTTTACCCCTTTATTATGGATGATTGTACAAAAACGCTTAAAACACGTCATTCTTTGTTTCTTACCAAAAACATTTTTTCATATCTCTAATTTAAGAAATTCTGGTTTCCCATACAAACTTTCATCCTCTATGTCACCCCCTATAAGATTATTTTTGAGACAAAAAGTACCCTAATGTCCTTCTCCAGGATGCCATCTATCTCCTTGCCAAATTTTATCGAAATCCGTCCAGTGATTTAGCCGTGACAGGGTAACATACAGATAGACAGAAAGACAGTTACTTTCGAATTTATAATAATAAGTAAGGATATGGATAACTAGTATGAAGGAGAAAATGTTAGGGCTCGTGTAGACGAAGCCGCAGTCGAGCCGACAACACCGCATCGCGTTTACATGCAGACAAGATGCAAACGCGCCGCGCACCTTCGCGGCTTCGCTTGATTTTGCCATATATCACAGTACCTACAAAAAATCAAAATACTAATATGTAAATACTGACGGTGTTTTGTTAGCGGTACGGTAACGGGAATGTCGTAAGTTGGACATTCACGGTCGACGTTACACCATTAGCAAGTCATTGCAATGTCACTCTTATCTCGGTAAGGTAGGGTGTATATTACAGACTCTTATATAACTCACGGCAATAATTCTAATTTAAACTTTATTTAAATGAGATAAGAGTTAATGAACTACTAATGGTTTTTCAACATTCTTTGACAGTGAATGTACAAACCTCTCGGTAGGTACAGCCCCGGCATGAACTGAAATGGAAAGTAACATTTTGTTGAGTAAAATTACAAATAAGGTTGAAATTCTTAGTTTTATTTCATATCAACAAAAAATATAATTTTAAACAAAAAATAACAGTTTGCCCCTCAATCTATAACAATGACTTATTGATAAATAAATGAAATGATAATGATTTTATTTGTGTAAATTCTGATAAAACATTCTTACTTTTTGTTTTGCTTATGTTTCAAGCTGACGTAGCTTAGGTCCAGAAACTGTATCAAGTCGAGCTTTTTTGTGAGCAATACTGAGCTAGAAGCATAATTACATGATTTACGTTTTCCTAGACTTTGAGATGTTTTCTTACCAGTCATGAGATCACAGCTTAGCTACTAACTCGATTTTGTTATCTTTCATTTGATATATAATCTTCACTAATCACACATTTAATTCATCTCAGTTAATCCCATCAAATTGAAATTCATCTCTCATTAATTGTAATCTTCATTTAATTTGTAGGTATTATTAGACCGCCCATTGTGTCACCCTATGTAAAATATATGAATTTATGTCTGTATTTTGTATGGTGTACAATAAAGAGTATTCTATCTATCTATCTTCATTACTGCGATGAATTTAAGTATATTCTCATTTTATTATTCTTTTCTGATTTATAACTGTCATCTCTCTTAATTAAATTTTCAGGGAGATGATATTCTTTACTATCTCGCAATAATGTGTATAAAGTCTTTTGTATTTGACGCCATTTTCGAAGAGATTGCTTCTTTGTTTTTGGCATTGTACCTAATGTATATTAGAAAAATAAATACACAATAATAAAACAAAACATTATCGATTTTATTTCTTCGGTAGCGTATAGTAACTGATTTATTATTATTTATATTTGGTTTTTGAATAAGACACAATACCTACCCGCTCAGCATGAGTCTCCGAAAGAAGCACAGGAAAGAAGTCTGATTGACATCAGAAAGATGACATTACCAATTTAAATATATTTTTGTTATGTAACATAATAAGACCTTTTTGAACGGATAGCTATGAATGTTATGATGCAAACAAAATGTTTCTAAACTTTTTGCACGACTGAATTGCCAATTCCACCAACTATCTATATGTGTTGAACCAACTCAAACTCAAAGCATTTATTTCAATTAAATCATTTACAGGCACTTTTGAATTGTCAAGGGGTCGGTCAGTCAAAAATATGAAGCTAGTTGCCCATTCCAAAGCGTAGTAGGTACCTATGGAGAAGAACGGGCAAGAAACTCCACGGACACTCTTATAAAATATGAAGCTAGTTGCCCATTCCAAAGCGTAGTAGGTACCTACGGAGAAGAACGGGCAAGAAACTCCACGGACACTCTTATAAAATATGAAGCTAGTTGCCCATTCCAAAGCGTACCTAGTAGGTACCTATGGAGAAGAACGGGCAAGAAACACCACGGACACTCTTATAAAAAATTTGATACAAAATATTGGTTACATCATTCGTTTTGAAATTATGCATGTGAGAACAATGTAGAAAGACGTGCACGTTCGTAAAAGCGTCCGTAATAAAAAGAAAAATATAAAGAATCATTCAAAAACTTAAAATAAATTAAAATAAGCCATGGCAGCTAAGAGATGTTAGAACAACATTCTAACAACTTTTCAGGTGCCAAGAGATTGTAACAGAGTATTTTGGAAAGTAAGTAGTACACATTATGCTTAGTATTCAAAATCCAAAGATAACACACCGAACAGCTTTGTTTTTCACTATAAGACAGACACAGGGAAACTGAAAAAATATATGAGTACAAAAATGTATTGAGTGGAGGAACTAATACCGCGCAATAGCGAGTCTATACAAAAGCTGCGTGTGAAGTTTTGTCAACAGATTGCGCAAGTACGGTGCTAAGTTCCTTTCTAATCGAGGCCAGAGTAGTTTTACGGGGGGCACCGACCTGGCGAGGCCGGAGGCCTTACACCATCGCTTATAGGGTCAAAGGCCTGATGCAGCTTGACCATGAGAAGGTACGCAAATAAAAACAACGAATGCACGGACAAGAGTAGCCAGATACGACAACGACTGTTTTTGTATATTTTGGACAAATAGCGGTCTGTTTCGCTGTGACCGGAAAGGCAATATCTACTAGATAAAATAAGATAATGGAATTGAATGAAATTATCTGCCAGATAAGTTAACCGGAATTTATGAGCTGGTGAAAATGGTAATAAAAAAAACATAACCCTTGGCAGTCGGGTAATAAGCTTCAATCTGCCTAGCCTTTTCCCAACTATATTGGGGTCGGCTTCCAGTCTAACCGGATGCAGCTAAATACCAGTATTTTACATGAAGCGGGAAAATTTGACAGTTTCGGTTAAGTTGACCGGGTGGCGTCTGTAGGTACTTACCAGCGAATTTTCTTTATGTAAGTATACTCCATGAAGTTACCTAAGTATATACCTAAATGAAAGAAAATAAAGAAAAATATTTTATTTGGGACGCACAGGAAATACAAAAAGTAGGTAATAATCTGCCTAGCCTCTTCCCAACTTTGTTGGGGTCGGCTTCCAGTCTAACCGGATGCAGCTGAATACCAGTATTTTACATAGAGCGACTGCCTATCTGACCTCCACAACCCAGTAACTGGGTAACACGATACCCCTTGGTAAGACTGGTTGTCAGACTCGGGCTTCTGACGACCCGTAACGACTGCCAAAGATCCACGAATGACAGCCGGGACCAACGGCTTAACGTGCTTTCCGAGGCACGGAGGAGTCTCGGTATGTAAAGATGGTCACCCATCCACAGACCAACCCCGGCAAGCGTAGCTTAACCTGATGGATCGACCCGTGCGGCAGATATTACTTAGCCACGAGCTCCTCTCAGTCTCAGTCGGGTAATATTCAAATTTGCCCGATTACACGCTACTTGCGCTTACTACCTAATACATAACTGACTGATTTCTTAGCTCGCTACTGTACTTATTGAAGTGTAACTCGGACTTTAAGCTATAAACAATGTTTGACAGCAGAAGGCCAATTCTCGTACTTAAAAAAGTTCACATTCTAGGTGGTCGCAATCTGTCAAACTTGTCAATCTGTCAAACTTGTCAATCTGTCAAACTTGTCAATCTGTCAAACTTGTCAAAAATGTTGACAAATTGATTGTATTTTTGACAGCTTGCGAATGAGATGCGAATGCGAACGTTCTTAAAAATTACGGGAATTGCCCCTCCGGAATGTATATTATTTATTAGGCACTGTATGTTGCTGCAACTTGATTGAACTTGATTGAAAACAAGCAAATTACATAATTTTACATTTAATAATAAGGCAAGCGACCGAAATATCAATGAGATTCTGGTTTCTCACATTTCGGGGGGAGAGGGGGGGGGGGGTGGAACTCCGGGGTCTACGGCCTTGCTCTATACGCTTTCTATTTTTAAAAGTACCTCCATAAACTCACGCCCTTTTTCTCATAGGTTAGGCAGAACCTACAGAACGCTTATGACGGCCACGGTTGGCAAGTCAACAACATGTTCAACCATAGGCCTACAAAGTCTGTTTCGTGTGAGTAAATAAATACAACCCTCCAGCAAAAGCCTACGCTTACCTACGCTTGTCAAGTAGGCATGAAGAGTCCGCGCCACCATTGAACTCAGCGCTAGTGTATATGTCATTGCATCACACTGTATTTAAAAAAAAATGTTCCGCTGTTTTGTACAAAAAATAATGTCATGTGGTCTAAGTATAATGTGGTGGGAACGATTACTAGATTTCGAAATGAAATAAAATGATAGATTAAGGTATGGCTACATTAAGATTAGCTATATTTTTGGGTTTCCTTGTGAAGTATATTCTCATATTTTATGTTTATTTTTAAATTAGTGAATAGTTAAATGTTTTTATTGTATGTTCCTATTTTATTTTCTCTTCTACTCTTACACACGTTATCTACATCTCTTTTTACCCTCTGTCCTATCGCAGGTATGCTGGAAGAGATTTCTTTAGAAATAAGCATCACCTTTGTACGTATTTTTCTTGTCTGTTTATATGTACATATGTATATAATTATACTGTTAATTAAATAAAACATTCTGTATCGTATAATCATATATTAATCAATATAAGTTAAGTAATATTTAACAATATTATTTTCATGAAAGTCAATATTATCAAATCATTTATTTTTGCAGAAAACACTGTTACAATGGTATTATAAAAAATTACATGTTTCAAGTGCATTTTGCATGCCTTAACGTAAGGCATGCAAAATGTATACAATCATAAAATACAATTAACATATAAATAAAAACAATCATAGAATACTTTAAAATATTAAATTAATGCAATGTCATACAGATTAATTAATTATTTAATAATAGTAATATTTAAATGATTTCAATGACGTTCCTAGAATTATTAAAATATTTAAAGACTCATGCATTAATTGTTATTAGGTACTTTATGTCACTGTGAAGTCATATGTTTGGAAAAATTATCATTTAAGAAGTCGTTCAAGTTATAGTAACATTTTTTAACTAAAAGGCTTTGCTCTAGGCTTTTCTTAAATAAGACAGTATTCATTGCCCTTATTTCTTTAGGTAATTTATTGAAGATTACAGGAGCCATGTGAAACAAACAACAAAAACTTTTGTGCGTTAAAGCGGTATATGTTTGGCGGACATAGAGGCGAAATGCGTCACGTTGTTGCCTATTATTCACTTTTGAGGCTAATGTAAATATTATAATTCTATAATGGTCTTAACAAATACTACTAATACTGAGACCTCATAGATATATATTATAGGCTTGGGAGAGTTAAAATTTTGTAAATAACATTTTGTAATTGTGTTATTATTTTAATATTCATTGTAGTTGTTTTTATGTCAGACTTGTTTTGTTTTACCCACATACTACATAATAGTATTAACTGTGAATATGTTAATAGCAATATTACCTATTCATTTTAACGTGATCATAACATTAAAATTGCAGGCGCTTGGACTGAACTAGCATTGAACTGTGCTAGTATGAGCAAATAAATATTATAGTGTGTAAGTAAATGTAAAATTTAATGATTAAAAATATTATGACACTTGATCGATTAAGACCAACGAAATTAGTGAAAATGATTTTATGTAATTTCACGATTATGGCAACTGAAGCGTTAATATTAATGAAGTTAGGTATGGCAAACACAAGCATGTTATATAAAAGTATTGCATTTTAAATTATGGCAAACATTAGTAAACCAAATTGGATTATTTGTAAAAAAAACCTGACAGAAATCGCCAGAAAAGTGCAAAATTATGCAGCGTAGGTAATCCTAAATGGCTGTCAACTTTTACATTTTCACTTCCAGTTACCAAAAGACATTGATGATGCAATCGTCACCAGTCGACATATTATCCTCACGTTTTGGAGAACAGTCGACACAACATGACAAATGATTAATAGTTTCACTGGATCTGGCTTCACGACATTGACTATTGCTTTATACATTATGCAAACACAGAGCGCGTCTGTTGAACTGATGTAATAGTTTAAGCCAAATTAATTAGCCAATTTATTAAAAAAAATAACTTCCCTCATCTTGTATGTTCGCATGAGATGCAAGGTCATGCAGGATGGCAGGATGATTGCGTTCGCTGTTCCATTGGCCGTGAACACCGCCTTCCGTGTCTCACCACGCAATCATTGCATAACAAGATTATTTAGCGCCTTTCTGAGCTATCACCCATGTCGACTAGGCGATGGACAACAGTTACAGCGAGTAACATCATAACTGTATTGATAGAGCAGTCTACGACGACGCGGCGACGCGCCCCACTCCGCTCCGCTCCGTACTAAAGTACAGCTTACAGCACAGTAATCGCGGAGTGGGGCGCGTTGTCGTGGATTGCACTATCTGTATCATTAGAATGTGCAATTTTGGTGAACATTATTGAGACAGATCGTTGACCTCCAATAAAATATGGGAACCATTAAATGTAAAATGTCACGTGAAACAAGTAGGCCAAGTAAGTTATATAAGTAATCTGAACAAGTTCTCATTGAACAAGGTGCCAAGGCACCTAAGTACGACCTAGATGAATAATAAACTTGTATTTCTACAGAGAAGAGACTAAGGGTCAGTTCACACCGAGACGCGACGCGACGCGACGACGCGACAACGCTGCGCACACTATTAAACCAATGTCAAACTTATTTTCTTCAAAAGGTTTAATTTCAGTGCGAGCGTGAACTTGTGTCGAAGTACGCTGAGATGTGCGGTGCTGCGCTGCGCGTGTAGGTACCTTAATGCGTAGTAAATAAATTCAATATTGTATCGGATCTTAAAAAAGTGCGCGTCGCGTCGCGTCTCGGTGTGAACTGACCCTAAGTGCTACCAGCCAACACCAGCTATCTATTTAAGTCATGAAAATATATTTAAATTACCAACGGTTGTATAATGGCTCAATAAAAACTGTCTCAGGTTATGATTTAGTTATAAAAGCAAAATAAAGTAGCCAATATGGTGCAGAATTTTTTTTTTTTTTTCTCTGAAGAGATCTGAAGGTGGAAGATAATGAAAAACATTTCGTGCTTTTAAATATTTTATTAAAAGGGTAGCTGTAGCATGACAGCGAAATCTTTTTCCAATAGGTACAGACGCCAGCACATCGGCCTTCTACAATCTGTGAAATTTCTTTAATAGATTTCCAACTTTATCACTAAACAATAAGGGTCAAAGTTGATTAGGAAAATTTGACAGTTTCGGGTAAGTTGACTGGGTGGCGTCTGTAGGTACTTACCAGCGAATTTTCTTTATGTAAGTATACTCCATTAGAAGTTACCTAAGTATATACCTAAATGAGAGAAAAGAATGAAAAATATTTTATTTGGGACGCACAGGAAATACAAAGAGTAGGTAATAATCGGCCTAGCCTCTTCCCAACTTTGTTGGGGTCGGCTTCCAGTCTAACCGGATGCAGCTGAATACCAGTATTTTACATGGAGCGACTGCCTATCTGACCTCCACAACCCAGTTACTGGGTAATACGATACCCCTTGGTAAGACTGGTTGTCAGACTTTCGGGCTTCTGACGACCCGTAACGACTGTCAAAGATCCACGAATGACAACCGGGACCAACGGCTTAACGTGCTTTCCGAGGCACGGAGGAGTCTCGGTATGTAAAGATGGTCACTTGCCGGGGTTGGTCTGTGGATGGCCACAGACCAACCCCGGCAAGCGTAGCTTAACCTGACGGATCGACCCGTGCGGCAGTTACTACTTAGCCACGAGCTCCTACAAAAAGTAGGTAATAATAAAAAGGAGCATTTAAAAACTAAAATAATAACGACCTGTGCGAGGCCAAAAAAGCCCATATCTGACCTGATTTTTTCATCGTAGCTGATTTCCATATAAAAACATAACATTCGGAGCATAGGCAGGATTTCGTTTTTTGAATTGGGTTGGCAAGACATACCTAGCTCTTAACACGTATAGGTATTCCAAAATTTTCCTGGAAAACATCCGGGATACTTCGTAGGTATGTGATTTCCTTAGCACAGGTCTAAAGAAACATCATCAGCTAATCTAATATCTGATTGACCAATACCTAACTAATTAGGTAATAAAAAGATAACACGGTCCGCGGGCGCATATTTGTTGGAGTAACGTATTATGTAACCCTTCCATCTGTTAAACCGCTCCAACAGGTTTTCAATGCAGTTCTACAGCTTCGTAGACTAGTGAAATGGTGAAATGTTGGTCGTTTTTAGGGATCCGTACCCAAAGGGTAAAAAATCGGCCAAGTTCGTGTTGGACCACGCACAATGAAGGGTTCCGTAGTTGGGATGAATTTATCCTAAGAACAAACTTAACATTGTAGTTGAAAAACATGTTCTCAAAATTGGTACTTTAAAGCTTGATAAGTCACGAACGGTTTACTTAATCAAAAAACGGTCTTCCCAAACCCCTAATATTTTGAAAGACCTATCCAGCGATAACCGATAACACACTATGAGGACGAAAAAGTTTGATCATTCCCACTTTACATGTAGGGGAGGTACCCAAAATATATTTTTTTTCAAAATTTTATTTTACCACTTTTTTGACGTTATTAACGTGTATACTCATGCCAAATTACAACTTTCTAGTACCAATAGTTTTTGAGCTAAATCACGGACGGACAGACAGACGGACATGGCGAAACTATAAGGAAAGGTTCCTTATTGACTACGGAACCCAAAAAACGGAACCCTACTACTAAGACTTCGCTGTCCGTCCGTCCGTCCGTCTGTCACCAGGCTGTAGGTATCTCATGAACCGTGATAGTTAGACAGTTGATATTTTCACAGTTGATGTATTTCTGTTGCCGCTATAATAACAAATACTAAAAACAGAATAACATAAATATTTAAGGGGGGCTCCCATTGGTGGTGGGGATCTCTAGCGTCCGGCCCTGGTCCAGGCCATGGTACTGAGCGAGAGGTCATGGGAGGCGCGTGCGTGAGGGAGAGGCAAAATTCGCGCCCTCCTAGCCGCCGCAGGAGGAAACGCCCTGGGCGTCAGGAATCGCAGGCTGATTCCCGGCCACCGTAGGCGCGGGCTTGCGGACGGTGAGCAACGGGTAGCTCGCCGTCCGGTCAGGACCAGGCCCGGGTCGACGCGCGACGGCGCGTTGTGTTCCACGCGCGCCTCAAAGAGATGTCAGCGAGTGAAGGAGTCCGATGGGACCGATGCCTGCCGGGGTTACGGGAAAGTCCGAAAGGTACGAGTATACCGTAGCCCCTGGCAACGTAAAGGCAGCCGAAGGAACACGGGTGGGTTTACTCAGTAAGAGTCTGACACACTCCACCCAGAGCGGGAGAAATCGTTTGTAGATTTCCCACGAAAAAAAAAAGGGGGGCTCCCATACAACAGACATGATTTTTTGCCGTTTTTATAGATAATGGTACGGAGTCCGACTTGCACTTGGCCGGTTTTTAGGGTTCCGTAGTCAACTAGGAATCCTTATAGTTTCGCCATGTCTGTCTGTCCGTCCGTCCGTCCGTCCGTCCTCGCTTAATCTCTGTGACCGTTAGCACTAGAAAGCTGAAATTTGGTACCAATATGTATATCAATCACGCCGACAAAGTGGTAAAATAAAAATTGGAAAAAAATGTTTTATTAGGGTAGCCCCCCCTATATGTAAATAAAAGTGATTTTTTTTTTAATTTCAACCCTAACGTGTGATATATTTTTGGAAAGGTATTTAAAAATGAATAGGGGTTTACTAAAATCATTTTTTGATAATGTCAATAATTTCGGAAATAATCGCTCCAAAAGTAAAAAACAATGTGTCCCCCCCCCCCTCTTAATTTTGAACCATAAGTTTAGAAAATATGAAAAAAATCTGTAAAGTAGAACTTTATAAGGACTTTCTAGGAAAATCATTTTGAACTTGATGGAAACAACAGTTTTTGTACAAAAAAGACAAAAAGTTGTACAAAATAATTTCTGGACTAAGTTTGTAGTATAATCGTATATGCAAGCATTTTTTTTAACTTCGTTTACATATTTCGTATCTTTTTTCAAACAAAAAAAGAATTATTAAAATCGGTTCTCGCAATCCAAAATTACCACCGAAAACTGCTGGCACGTCTATGTATTAATTAGTAACCCAATTCCCCGAGAGATGGCGCTGTAGGTACTTATTACATTGGGTCGGGTATTATCGAATTGTTCGGTTGGTCTCTCCTTGGCATTGGCGGTATCTACGGAACCCTACACTGAGCGTGGCCCGACACGCTCTTGGCCGGTTTTTTGTTTTGTTTTTGTTGTCATTTGCCAATGTCGCAATCGCAACCACATGGCAGAGTACGTAATGTCGCAACAGTAATTACGCAATATTCTTTTTGGTCCGATGACATCAACCGATGAACAACATTTCTAAACGTTTATTTGTTGGCTTTTGGCTGTTTTTGTATTTGTGTATTTTTTTCTTTGAAAGTGCGGAATAAACATACCTATTTCTTTCTTTTTTTCTGTTAAACGTGCCACAGCATCCGCGGACCCACTGCGACCATCAACCAATTGTTCAGATAATGAGTCGTTAGCTGCGGTTATCTCGATAAAATTATTTCAGACAAAAAGTCCATAGGCTTGTTAACTAAAAAGTAAAAAGAAGAAACTAGACGCACCATCTATCCTTGCTTGGCTCATCGGTCTCGCAACACATGGAGGTCAGTGAACCTATTGAGCGGGCCTCAAGTCTGCTATTACAATAGTGTCAGAATGGTCTATCATTGATTTCATAATTGTTGATTTTGACAAGTTTGGTAATCTACTAACATACTGGCCTCGTTATGACTTTCCAATGGTCAGCCACTGACACTCCATTGAAAGAAATGGCATCTATTGGTAATCTCGTACATAATGAAAAATTAATGACTGACTTAGGCGGTAATCTGCTAAAATTTTGACAGTTCCTTTGATCAGTGACCTACCATGAGAACGTCATTGTGCAGTATTTTCTTTTAATTCGTTACGAGTATCATGTTTGTGGAATACAATGATCAACCAATGATCGACCATTATGAATTTAGCAGATTACGAACTTTTAGCAAAATGACAATGGGATCGTGTTGGAATGACGAATTTATAAAAATAGCAGACTCCCCCAGAACAGTTTCGGTTCTCTCGCCAAGCATCCTTAGGACGCTATTCGGGCTCCCCCGTTCTCCACCGACGCAACTTTTTTACGCATAATTGCGTAGACGTTATCACATCACACACACGTCATCGTCGTCACATTATAGGAATAAAAGACGGGATCACGAACAGGTTTTAGAGCTTATGGAATAAAATTCTGCGCTGTTCAACTTTGCAAATCTTGCTAATTGAATTGCGGGTGAGATGGCGGTAGTATCCGAATAGATATCAGTACCCTAAATACATACGTAATACACGATTAATCGGAATTTGAATAGTTTTGAAATTAATTGCTATTCCATTTCTTCATAATTTAGAAAATAAAACTCAAACTCAAAGCATTTATTTCAATTAAACCGTTGACAATTCAAAAGTGCATTTACAGGCACTTTTGAATTGTCAAAGAGTCAGTTAGTCAGAAAGTTGAAGCTAGTTGCCCATTCCAAAACGTAGACCTCTATGGAGAAGAACGGGCAAGAAACTCCAAGGACACTCTTAGAAATTACAAAATCCTGGATACATTACTCTTGTTGGTAATATCTGTGAGAACTGTTAGAATGTGGTAACATTGTATAATCCATCAATATCATGGTGTTGATGAACGGCAACACTGTTGCGGAGTGTCAAGTTACTTTTTTGACACTGACGTTTCTCCTTCTTCTCGTTTTGGACTCCCGGCATGGATAGCCTATGTAATTATAATATCCTTAAATTACTATAGAATTACTACTATTTATCTTGAGAATAAATAGGAATAATTGTATGTACCACTAACGTGCTCTTCGTTTCATTTCGGTTGACTCCGAGTATCTTACCACCTGTTACCACGTGCTGCCTGCATCCACTTACTAACCTTTGTGGATTCCGATTAACAATACACTCGCTATTCAGACCTCTCAACAGGTTATGGGCTCAGTGGATTAAAGGCAAGACAAGCCGTGGTGTTTTTCTACACATCAAGGGTGAGTGCGCACATTGTGCACGTGGTCGCACGTCATCATGGTGGACACGTTACCTGATAATGGAGTAGTGGTTCCTGGCACCGGCGCAGCGATGTACTCGCTCGGTGGAGGTATACACGTCGAAAAATTGGAAGGCGTTGGTAACTACAATTCTTGGAAATTTCAAATGAAAATGTTGTTGACCCTAGAGGGGTTATGGAATTGTATTGAGGGTGAGGACAGTCAGACAGACACATCGCGAGATCAACGAGCTCTAGCACGCATATGCCTTAGTGTGAAAGGTGCGTGTCAACAACATGTGCGGCATTGTGTAAAAGCGAAGGATGCTTGGATAAAGCTCGCAAACGCATTTGAAGATAAAGGTCTTTATCGGCGAGTTTTACTACTGCGGCAGCTGCATCACACCGATTACGGTCAGTTTAGTTCAATGACTGATTATATTGATGGAATTATGACACGAGTTCAACAGTTGGCGGACATAGGCCGAATCATAGAAGATGCAGAGGTCGCTGAGCTCCTGCTCAGTGGATTGCCCCAGGAGTTTGACGCTTTGGTCTCTAATTTGGAGACAGCATGTATCACAAACGCATTGTCTAGTGAGCTGGTTCGTTCGAGATTGATACAAGAAGACTATCGGAAGAAAAACTTTTGTGACAGAAACATTGATACTGCTTATGTATCAAAGAATAGAAAAGTACCAAAAAGTAAGGTTATTTGTCACTATTGTAAGAAGATTGGTCACATCAAGTCGAAGTGTTTCAAGATGAAGAAGGACATGACGAAACCAGAAGATACATCGCTTGTGGCTGCAGCATTTATGGCCAAATCACAAGATAGTTGGCTAGTTGACTCTGGGTGCTCCGCACATATGTGTAATGATAAGAATTCGTTTTCAGAGCTAAAAGATTGTAATAATTCAATAAGCATCGCAAATGATGAGAAGTTAGAATGTTTAGGTAAAGGAATAATACACATTAAGACTGGAAATGTGATAAGGAAACTATTAAATGTTTTAAATGTACCTAAACTTGCTCATAATTTGTTGTCTGTCAGCTGTCTTACACAAAGGGGCTTTAGTATTTTATTTAATGACCAGGGTTGTTCCATACATGAGAATAGCAGTAAGATTTCTGGCAACCCAATAGTTTGTGCTTCCAAAGATAATGGTCTTTTTAGGGTAGACTTTGAGGTGTGTCGATCTGGTAGGTATTCGCAAATTGTGCATTCTTCTCTCCTGTGTGATAGACAGGAGGACCAGAGTGCAAAGGATGCTGCTCATACTGTGCCTATTGATATATGGCACAGGAGGCTTGGCCACCTTGGTATACAGGGTATGTGTACTTTAAAGAATG
This sequence comes from Xanthia togata, assembly GCA_963853775.1. Lineage (NCBI taxonomy): Eukaryota > Metazoa > Arthropoda > Insecta > Lepidoptera > Noctuidae > Xanthia > Xanthia togata. The sequence goes on along the minus strand of OY970818.1, from coordinate 1,912,455 downwards.
GAAGTGTAACTGGTGTTCTGTTTCAGACTGACAATGTGCAGGATCTGAAGTCATGTGTTCCATGTTTAGAGGGAAAGATGGCTGCCAAGCAGTTTCCAGTTGGAGAGGCAAGGCGAGCTACCCAATCCCTCGAATTGATCCATTCTGATGTGTGTGGGCCGTTACCTGAGAGCAGCTGGAATGGTGCGAAGTACTTAGTAACGTTTACTGATGACTACACCAGGAAGACTTTTGGGTATCTAATGAGGCACAAATTGGAGGTAATGTCTCATTTTGTTAATTTTAAAAGACTTGTAGAGAAACAAGTAGGGTTGCCAATTAAAATTTTTAGGTCTGATGGTGGTGGTGAATATTGCAATGAAAGTTTATCTAGATTTTTGCAACAGCAAGGAATAATTCACCAAAAGTCCATACCATACTGTCCGAGTCAGAACGGCGTCAGTGAACGCCTAAATAGGACACTTTTGGAGAAGGCTCGATGTATGCTGAGAGGTGCTGGTCTCTGTGGGCGCTATTGGGGGGAGGCAGTTATGACTGCCATTTATTTAAAGAATAGGTGCCCCACTGCTGCTCTTTCAGGCCGTACGCCAGAGGAGGTTTGGACCGGATCTAAACCAGATCTAAGTCACCTTCATGTGTTTGGTTGCATAGCATACTCTCTTGTTCCTGACAAGAAACGTCGTAAATTAGATCCTAAAAGCAAAAGGTATTTATTTGTTGGATATTCTGAAACTTCAAAAGGTTATAGGTTAATGGACCCTTCAGTTCCTAAGAAAGTTGTTTTGTCCAGAAATGTTGCATTTATTGAGAATAAATTTTATGATAGTTTCAATGACAATAACAATACTGAAAAAGACTGCATTTATTATGAATTGACTAGTGATGTCAATAATTTGAATTCAAATGGTATTAATGAAATTAATTGTAATAATAATGATAGTAATGTGATAAATTCTAGCAAAAGTGTCTGTGATAATATTAATAATTTGAATTCAATTAATGAAAATGTTATGAATACTAGTCAGCATACAAGTTGTGGTAAGGAAAGGTCTGTATTAAATGATACTACAGGTGAGGTAATAGTTTTTTCAGATGTTGAAGAAGAGTACTGCACAGGCAGCGAGGACGAGAGCATCCCTGCTGTTTCGTCAGTGTGTGGCGTGCACCACGAGAGTGTGTCGCCTTCACACGAGGCGTCGGCTAAGGGCGGAGGTGATTCTTCACCCCCGGTAGCTGAGAGTCAGCGTCCTGTGCGTAGTACCAGATCCAGATTACCGGTAAAGTACAATGATTACGAAACAGACTTCTGTTTGACAGCGCATGATTATCCATTTCTTGAACCTCAATCTTTTGAGGAAGCTGTAAATTCTCCTGATAGTCATGAATGGAAGGCTGCAATGCAATGTGAGTATGACTCACTGCTTTCTAACAATGTATGGAAGTTAGTTGATAGGCCCCATAATGAAAATGTAGTAAAATGTAAATGGGTGTACAAGAAAAAGTATGATGCAAATGGCAATTTTGACAAATTTAAAGCAAGATTGGTTGCCAGGGGTTTTACCCAAGTAAAAGGAGTAGATTACAACGATACATTCTCCCCTGTTGTGCGTCATAGCACCATGAGAATACTGTTTTCTTTTGCAAATGAGCTGAATCTAAGTATAGACCATATAGATGTAACAACTGCATTTTTAAATGGTGACCTCCAGGAAACCATATTTATGGAACAGCCTCCTGGCTTTAGTAATAATAATTGTGAAAACAAGGTGTGTTTATTGTTAAAAGGCATTTATGGCCTTAAACAAGCAAGCAGAATTTGGAATGCTAAAGTGCATAATTTATTAACTAGCAATGGCTATAAGCAATGTAAGTGTGAACCTTGTGTGTATTTAAAGCATTCTAATAAGGACATAATAATTGTTGCATTGTATGTGGATGATTTTTATGTGTTTTACGGTACTAAAAATAATGAGCTGTTTCCTTTGCTTGATGATAATTTCAATGTCAGAAACTTGGGAAGTTTGAAAAACTGTTTAGGAATAAATATTGACAGAAATCGAGCAAAAGGTATTATGAAGCTAAGCCAGTCTGAATACATAAAGAGACTATTACAGCGCTTCGGTATGGAAAATTGTAAAACTGTAAAGACCCCTATGCCTACCAATTGTAAATTAGTTAGGGGAGACACTAATTTATGTGATGATCAATATAACTATAGGCAGCTTATGGGATGTCTTATGTATTTATCTGTATGTACTAGTCCTGACATCTCATACGCTTGTAGCCAACTGAGTCAGTTTAACAACTGTTTTGATGTGACACATTGGCAGGCAGCTAAAAGAATATTGCGATATTTAGCAGGGACAATTAACTATTCTTTATATTACTATAAAGGGAGTAAATTGAATTTGACTGCTTTTGCAGATGCTGACTGGGCCAATGACCCAAATGATAGAAGATCATATACTGGGTTTGTTGTAAAATTTGGGAATAATGTAATTAATTGGGAATCACGTAAACAACGTTGCGTAGCACTATCCAGTACTGAAGCTGAATATTTAGCAATAACAGATGTATGTAAAGATATTTGTTTTATAAGAAACTTCATGATGGAGATCATACCTAAAGAATATAATGTAACAATATTTAATGATAACCAGTCTGCTCAAAAATTGTTACAAGTTAAAGAATATTGTCATAAACGCACTAAGCATATTGACATCAGATACCATTTTGTAAAAGACTTTGTTCAAAATGACTCTGTAACAGTTAAGTATTTGCAGACAGATTGTATGATTGCAGATGTGCTTACAAAGCCTTTATGTGCTGTAAAACATGATAGATTCGTAAAAGATATGAATGTAAAAGTCTGACTTATTATTTAATATGTTGTTGTGATAATAATACTATTTGACGGACTATGTTGATAAATCTGTTTATAAATAATACCTGCTTATTTTTGCTAAGATGTTGATATTATCTATTGACTATGTTGTAAAAGTTGGTAGAGTGGGTACTTACCTTATATTAATAGAGAGTTGTAGAGTACTCACTTGACTTCTATAAATTATAAGAAAAATTGTAGAGCCATAGAGCAATTTGTTAATTTTATGGAGTTCTAGAGTTAATTCTGATTTTGAATGTAGAGCTCTAGTGTAGGTATTTAAGCATGTTTTTCCGATATTGTGTTATTATAGTGTGACATGATGTTGCATGGATTAAGGGGTAATGTTAGAATGTGGTAACATTGTATAATCCATCAATATCATGGTGTTGATGAACGGCAACACTGTTGCGGAGTGTCAAGTTACTTTTTTGACACTGACGTTTCTCCTTCTTCTCGTTTTGGACTCCCGGCATGGATAGCCTATGTAATTATAATATCCTTAAATTACTATAGAATTACTACTATTTATCTTGAGAATAAATAGGAATAATTGTATGTACCACTAACGTGCTCTTCGTTTCATTTCGGTTGACTCCGAGTATCTTACCACCTGTTACCACGTGCTGCCTGCATCCACTTACTAACCTTTGTGGATTCCGATTAACAATACACTCGCTATTCAGACCTCTCAACAAGAACAATGTAAAAAAAACAAAAACGATTAAAAATAAGCCCTGGCAGATAAGAGATAACCAGTCCCAACTGACGGCGCCCGTTCATATTGGAGTATTCAACTATTAGGTAAAACTTGATGAACGTAAATAACGCAATGAATGTTGTTGAACTGTCAAAATGAAACATTGTCGTAATCGTTAACGAAAATGTGTTGCGTAATTAGATAGCAGGTGCCCACGTTGGTTTGGAAAATTCCTCTATAATCTACAAAACACAGCCACAGCACACGATTGAGCAAGATTTAAGTAATGTTGACAAAACAGTATTTACGTACAATTTCATTGATGAATGTATGTGATATCATTGACGGTCTTGCTGTTTCATCATATAAGACTGCATTAACTTTTATTAATTATTTACCTACTCATTTATCTACAAATAACAAAATAAAGGATCTCAGTAACGATCAATTGCAATTGCCAATTTGGACGTGATTGATACACATTGATGCGCAAAATCGTTTACCAAATGCAATTGAAGCGATTTACAATATCACTACCTACAATATAAATTGATGGCAATTGATATTGCAAATGAACATTTCGGGGATCCCTAACGATGAAATGAAATGAAATTGTTTATTCTGTAAATAGGATATAGGAATCACTTTTACAAATCATCTTAAAAAAAATATTAAAAATTTGCTAGATGAGTTCGGTGTTTCCTATCTGACTACTCTGAGAAGAAAGGCCGAAACAAACTCAGAGGTCACAGTCTCTTTTAAAGTCCAGACATAATGTTGGTCAGGCCATATGAGGACCATGTAGATTAGTCTGAAATGGTCTTTTGAGAAAAGAACCACACAGATTTGAGTGGACCTGCCCTGTCAGCGCAAGCATTTGTCAGTAATCGTGGAGACTAAGAACTTAAGGAGCTCAACTCGACTAACAATACCAAAGAAAGGACATTCGGGTAGGCCGCATAAACTAGTCAAACTGCCAGAACATCATTAAAACTAACTGAAAAATTAAAAATAATAAAAATATCCACATAGTCCTCACATTAACAAAAAATAAAATAATATAATACCTTACAAAGTAATCATGAATTCGTCAATGTCTATATAATACTGGTATATTTTGATGCTTTTACTGAATAATTAGGTATAATGTTATTTTTATGATTTTATCACAAGGCTTCGCAGAGCGAGCAGGGGCCGTATTATGACGTATTAATGCCACCATTTATCCAGTGCGAGTGAGAGACGGAGCTATACAAGGCCGCTAGCACCATCCTTTTTCGCAGTGGAATAATGATGGCATTAACACTTCATAATAAGGCCCCAGCTCAATCCCAAGCTTTTTTGTCTTCTAAATAATCTGAATTTTTATAGTATTTACCCTTTTTTACAAAGCTTGGTACATACAGCTTTTAAATCGTTTATTGGGTAAGTTTTGTATGTCGATGGGAAGTTTGCTGTAAAAGCGTATACATTGACCCATGAACGAGTTGCCTACTCTGTGGAGACGAGTGCGATGTACAGCAAGGTTGTGTTTATTCCGGGTATTTAAACTATGAATATCGGAAATCTTCTTAAAATTTGATATATTCTTGTGTACCTACATACAATAGGTTTTCAAAAATATATTGTGAGGCTACAGTCAGAATATTTACTTCTTTGAAAAATAATGGTTGTGAGAAAATAATTTAGCTCCAAGATGGTGATTTATACTTTTTGGGTACTTCAAAACGCGTGTGGCATAGTAACAAACAAAAACAAACATTGTGATATTGACATGTGACAATTAAACAGAATCTGACTAAAACTATAAACAACGCCATCTAGTGGTGAGAGGATAAGTTAAATGACATTAATTCTGGGGTTGCAGATGTGAAAAAATAAACATAATCGTAAGAAACTGTAAACAACACTGACACATCACAACACACACAACAACACTGTGACATCTAGCGGAGAGTAGCGTAACAAGAAGTGACGTTGGTGAAGATTGATCGATTGATTGGTGAGTCATATTATTAAGGTGATACCATACCAATCTGCTTCATCGATTTTGTGTCAACAGCATCTAGCGGCAAACGGACAAGCTATTATATACAGGCGACATTACAAGTCCATATCTTTGTGTCCTTTTTGCTCCGCTCCTCAACAGCGCTGTAAAATGAAGTCCTTAGATAACATCACGTTTAGACGTAACCGTACTAAGTCTGAAACAAATACTAATGATACAGATGAGGACACTTTGTTAATGAACTCACCGATAGATGGCACCATAACACAGTGTGTTATGGGAGCGGAGTTGCGGTCATCACCATTTTCAATGCTTATTAGAAAGACATTCCTATGAAATAACGTTAAAAAAATCCCGGTGACTTTACCTATAGTAGTTTTTGAGAATTTAAAAAAATCGAGAAAAGTCCATAGAAACCAAAAAAAGTGATTACTTCCATTCTATCTATTATTTTATTACAAATTAACGTATAAATAACTGGTTAATCAAACTCGTCTAAGCAGTTTTTTTATTTTTTATATCATTTCATAATCTTTTTTTTTCTGGCGAAACTTTGCATGGTCGTATTTTCTTTTAGTGTATTTATATTGTATACATGTATATGTATATTCAAAAAAAAAACAGAGGCTACAAAGGCTGGGCACCAGAGATATCGATTTTCAAAGATTTTCTTAGGGTTGTCAACAAAGTAAGTGATTGTAACATTTTATGTTTTTTTTTTTTTCTTTTATGATGGGCATGGTGTGGTATTGGGAAGGGGTCTGCCCTCGTTAAGCTATGCTAAAACTCAATACTCATACACGATGTCCGGAGAAGCGGGGGTGAGGCGTCATGGAGCCGACAAAGACCCATGGCGCTGCTTCGCCTCAACAGGAGCTGACCCATCCTGTTGGGGGATGTCATCTCGGGCCTCGACCGAGTGACTTAGTGCAAGAGGGACATGAGGGCGCCAACCCTCATGTTGGTCAGCGAGTGGCAGATATAGGTACTCTTCACTCTCCGGGTGTACCTGTTAACATGCTAGGAGACCAATTATGCAAAGATGATCGACCCGTAGCATTGACTCGGCTAGATTTATTTAATTTGTTTGAAACAGAAGCATATAAACGAGGCCCGAAAGTTCGGCCTATGGACCTTTCTCCAGCTGAGAGGACAGCCATAATTTTAAACGCCCTGTACCCTAAAGGCACACCTGATTCCATAAATAGAGACTTGGATTCCTTGGGGAAAACTACTACAAGATTTTTGTGTAGATGTGAAGAACTATATAAAGCAAGTTCTCGAAATCGCAAAGCGCGAATAAAAAGAAAATATGTCATATTTTGCTAATAATTATGGCAAGACTATTTTTCGTTCTATTATTTATAATTTTTGTTTTAAGTGTTCTCGGCTCCTTATCACCCTCGTCGCTGTACGACTCGGCGAGTATCTCGTCTCAAATGCAATAGCAAACGATACGATAAATGTACTAGGTATTTAATATAATGTCACAATTATTATTACGCACAACCCTATTTCCATAGAAATTCCTAAAATACATAGAAACGATTTATCTCCTTTGCCCCATGAGTTTAGTTTGTGAAATTTTGGAATATGATTACTAACAGTGGTGAGTATATTATGTGAAAAAATAAAATGCTACATCGCCATAGTTTTATAAAAAAATAAATAAATGAATAAATAAATAAATAAATAAATGTGAAATTCAGAAAAAAAAATCCCTACTCTTCAATAATTTAAGCTACAACCCTCTAATTTAACATGTAGTTATATAAAATCCTACAACATCATTATCAATTTAAAAAAAAACAATTTTTTATATTTTTTGAGTAATCTTGAAATTAAGATTTTGTTATTGCCCTTTCACTAAAAAAATCATATCTAAATAACTAAGCAAAAAAATACAGTAGGTATTTTTAGCAAGGCTGTATCATGGCTAGATCTATCGAATGGACCCATAAAAGAGACATGACCGCAACTCAGGTCCTATAACACACTGTAACCAGCCTACCTGAAATTTCTGATGACGAAGATAGATGACCAAACTACCAAATTAAAACATCAATTAGAACAATTATCTCTTGAACTCAATAGTGCCCACAACGAAATAGAATCCTTAAATCAAGAAAATACGAAGATTAACCACCTTAACCAGGAGCTACAGAACCAGAGTGCACTGTATAAAACAGTAGCATGCTTCCCTGCTAAGTTAAAGCTACAAACATCAAAAATTAAGAAAACATCTGTAAATATTAACCAGTGTGTGAGAAAAAACACAGAAAAGTGTAGTGAATGTGAACCACTAGAGTTAAGAAATCTACATCGCCAACCGGTGTTCAAAATCATCAACAGTTGGATAACTCGACCACAGATGGCGTTATCCACAGTACTGGTAATAAAGTAAGATAGACTGAAGCACAACTGACACAATTAAACTATAGCAGCCCAAGTAGCACATTAGCGATGAATTAGGTCATAAACAAGCTACATTACAGTCTACAGCTTATGCAAATGTACTAAAGGATAGGACGAGTCTTTTGACTGTATTTAGGAAAGACTATACACTGTTAAACAGCATAGCTGACTAATGACTTTATAATGGCGAAAAAGTATACTAGTATTTAAGTAGAATTTTAAAATGATCTAGTCCAGCTTTTGGCTGAATGTGATACTACTAGCTGGTTTAGAAGTCCACAGCTTGTTAACGACTGGTTAATACGAAAAATAATAAAATAAATAATAAATAATAAAAAATTTATTCAAGTATAAAGTAAGATAATGATTCTAAAAAAAAAAAAAAAAAAAATCACCTCTCTTGTAATGGTGCGGGCTGCATTCAAGTATCGAATAATGCCCCTAGCTTTTTATTGGTGTACACTAATTCTATTTTAATTCTACTTGAACGAGCTTGTTAAGAGAATAATTAAACACCCTGAGTTGTAAATTGGCGTAGGCGTACTCCATCCTAATGCCAATGCATAAAGTGTAGCTGACAGCTAATTTACAGATTTCGGCGTTATTTAAGAGTAAATCTAGATTATTGGTGTTTAAATTACTTCAAGAGTTACTACGTATGTTTTAATACACTTTAATTAAAACCTTTCTCGGCCAGCATAATGCTATAAACTGTTTCATAGATTTGGTAACACCACTGTACAGTAAATAACTTTTCAAAAAAGAATTTGTGCTGGATTACAAATGGACGCCATTTTAGCATTAAAGAAACGATTTGTCATTAAATATCCAAATGATTTCTTATAGATTTCAAGGATATTTCATAGCTTTTAATTCAAACAATTGATTTTCCACTCATTTCTTAATAGAATAAGTACTATAAGTTAGAAAGCAATAATTTGAGTGATAAAGTCAATTAAGTATTCGTCAACCATTTATCTTGTGAAATATTTTTTGTTAAAGCGATATTATTCTGATGGCGCGTGAAATATTTGAGGTAAATACCTATACCTAGGTACACATTTACAGTAAAATGGTACTCGCATCTCAATTTACATACAAGGACACTCAAAACCAACGTAAAACCTGTTAAAAATATCTTGCCTTAAATATTGTCCGACCGCGCACAATATTCAAGGCCAGCAATAAATGCCGTCTGTCACATAAATACATTTTTTTAATTATTTTTTTTGTTTTTTTATTTTTTAATATAAGTTGTTACCAAGCCTCAAAACATCTAAAAGCTGTTGATGAGAATTAAAGTAGCTATATCTTAGGCTGCAATGACTGTTGTATAGCTGTATAAGCCATTGTACAGCTGTTTCAATGATTATACTGCCGCTAACCAGCCCCTGTAATGCTCAAGGCTGGTTAATATGGGCCCCAAATTAGAATTACAAGGGCTGCTACACAGCCCATAAGCAGGAAACTAAAACAGCCTTGAGTAGTCACAAATTCTATAATCAAGTCACTGAGCGGCTGTCATGTGCTACTTGGGAGTAAACCAAACGAAACTAGAATTAGTAAATTATGTATATTAAGTAGCAATAAAAAGAATAAAAAGTTAGAAATTGCAGAAGATATAATATTCCCTATGTAAGGAATCTGCCACTACCTAACCCCAACTGTGGTGTTAAGTACGGTATCGTGCCTTTTCGCCGAAAATTGTTTGGCAGATTATCACTTGCCAATCAACGTTTCGCCGATATTTCACGACAACTAACGATTAGTAAATTTTTGTATGACAACGTTTCATTTGGTAGAATTATTGTTAGCTAATTATTATAATGACACAAAACGTTTGGGACATTTATCATTTGTCAAACATTTCACTAGGCCACACAACTATTAGATTATATTAATATTATATTTTGATTATATTTTATATTAATAAATAATAATAATGTTTTTAATATGTTTTTATTTTTATTAAATATTAAAATAAGTTTAGCAAATAAAAAAATAAAATAAAATACTTTATTTGCACCTTCAAGTAATATACAGATGGTTGAATATTACATAACATAACATCACGCCTTGTTTCCCCGAAGGGTTGGGCAGAGGTGTACCTGTAGTAGGACACCCACATTTCGCCAGTTATGTTTAAGTCCCATGTAATAGAGGGCGAGCCTATTGCCATCAATCGGGCACAAATCCAGACTTCGGGCTGCTACTGAGAAATTCCAGATACAAAAACCCAATAATACTTCTGCAGGCTGAATGTTGAGCAGGCAAAATGTGGGTGTAGGAGGAGGCGGAACGCGTGAGGGAGAGGCAAATTTCGCGCTCTCACGCCCCTAGCCGCCGCAGGAGGAGACGCCCTGGGCGTCGGGAATCAATTGCTGATTCCCGGCCACCGTAGGCGCGGGCTTGCGGACGGAGAACAATGGGTAGCTCGCCGTCCGGTAAGGACCAAGCCCGGGTCGACGGCGCATTGTGTTCCACGCGCGCCTCAAAGAGTGTCAGCGAGTGAAGGGGTCTGATGAGACCATTGCCTGCCGGGGTTGCGGGAAAGTCCGAAAGGGATACCGTGGCCCCCTGGCATTGCACAGGCAACAGAAAGAACACGGGTGGGTTTTAGTCAGTAAGAGTCTGACACGCCCTCCCGCTCCACCCAGAGCGGGAGACGTCATTTGATGATTACCCACCCAAAAAAAAAAAAAGGTAGGTACACCTCTGCCCAAACCTTCGGGGAAACAAGGCGTGATGTTATCTTACGTTATGTAATATTCAACCATCTGTATATTACTTGAAGGTGCAAATAAACTACTTTAATTATTTTTTTTATTTGCTAAACTTATTTTAATATTTCTTTAAAAAAACATATTAAAAACATTATTATTATATAATAATATTATTATAAAATAAATTATTAATTTTGTTGTGACAAAATAACTAACAGTTAACTAACTTAACTGTGTATTTTATTTCAGGTATATATTTTTAGCAATTGCTTGTAAAAATGCTAATTTCGAAGTTTATTAATTTTTTTACCAATATTTTTTTCTAGCCTATTGTGTTTGTCCGTGTATTTTTTCTTTTTTGTTGGTATTGGTGATGTTTCGACATCAAGTTTTTTTATTTCTATAGTTTGGTGTTTATTTCTTGAACACTTTTTTTTTTGCCAAAAAATAAAATCCAGGATGATGTTTTCCCACAAAATGTGTAAATCTATTGTGCCACGCTTCTGTATGATTTTGTGTTCTGGGTATATTTTCTTTTGTTAATTGATGTGTACTTCAGACTTTGGGTGGAAATTGAGGTGGTGAACTTGTAGTGCCCCAGACATAATTTTGATTAAAACATGTTGCTATAGTTTCTGTAACAATTAAATAATAATGGTGATTTAAAAAAAAACTGGTCTCAATTGCGAACAAAATACTTTAAGTATTAAACTAAATTAGACAAGAAGATGAATAATTTGATTGTTTATCTATAATGGTAAGTAATTTGATTTAAAACTTGTTTTTAAGTTAGACAATAAGTTAATTATTAAGATGAATGAGACTGTTTATCTAATATTGCCATTTTATTATGTCATTTATGTCTAAAAACTAAAAGTTTTTAAAATGTTATTGAAATACTATTTATTTATAAATTCATATTTGGAATCTCAATTTTCCTCATAATCTCTTAACATCTGCATTGTAAACGTTATATCGAGAACGAAGCCTAAAGTATATTATGTGATCAAACGAACTTACCTGTTGTGAAGTTCGATCATTAATATACGAAGGGCTTCGTTCGAAGATATAAGGAACCCTCCCTACCCTACCTCTAAATTGAGATTCTTTTCTTACTCTAAAATAATGACAGATGACATATAAGTACCTACGTACGTTTTTTTTGTCTTATTTTGCTATCTCTTTAACCGTGCGTTTGCACTGGCGAAACATTCACAACAAAACATGTTTAAATCGTTAGTTTCTGTCAAAGTTCCATACAATATTTGACAGGAACTAGAGATTTATACATGTTTTGTTGTGATGTTTCGCCAGTGCAAACCATCTCTATGTCTAAGTAGTCTGTGGTGCAAACGAACAATAAGCTGCACCGGTTGACGTCATCACGTCAACGCCAGTTGTCGCTGAAAACCAGCGCTGAGGCTTTGTCTCGCATAGGATCCCAGCATTATGCTGAGTGATGGCCGTTTTGCGTGGATGTGACGCATATTTTCCTCCAAATTGTTATTTTCGAGTTTATTTGTTTTTTTTTCTTTGCTTGCGTCATATTTTAGCGCAAATAAACGTATTTTCTTTCTTTTTTCTTTTGTATAGAGCGGAATAGCTACACTTACGCGTTTAGTTTTTGCTTTCAGCTCTAAATATGAGTTTGGTTGTCGACTGGCGTGAGGAAGCTGCATTGTAAATGTTATATCTTCGAACGAAGTCCTCACTCAGTCACCTTAATAATCATACAGTAGTGGATCTACTGTATGGGACCGTCGGAGCCCCGCAGCGCCGGAGCCGTGACAGAAACTGCCTGCTGCATTTGCATGCTTGCTGCATGCATGGTGTATGCTTGCTTGCATGTTTGCATGTTTGTGTGAACTTTCTGCGATATGATGGTTCTGCTTTTTAATTATTATGAGTATGAAATTTGTGCCTAAAGATGATTCTGACTTACAAAATTATGAGTTTTAAATTATGATAAATGAGTGTATGCCAAACGATTTTCTGCGAAATGAAGTTTGCTATCTGCTGTTATGCAAAATAATATTAAGACATAAAAAAGTTCTGCTATAAAAGGTAGACCCATTTTATTGACTATGGCTTACAAATATTATTGCTAATGTGGGAAAAATATTCGGCACCGATGTAGTTCCATACTTTATGCAAAAATAATAATTACCTAAGTTAACGGTGACGCGCTGGCACCCAGAGGCGCCACCGGTCCCTAACGGCCCCCTCCGGGTGCCAGTGGGACTTAACCGGTTTGTTAATTTGACTTTAAAATACATGATTTTGTTGTATGTGAATACTCAATTGATAACTAAGCGAAAATGAAGTAATATATCAGCATTTTTTGGGAAAAAACTAGTCAGTGTAAACTGACTAGTTTTTTCAGAGTTTTTACAGATATTGTCGGTAAGATTTTCTTCCGGCCACTCCAACTTCAATGGACTGGATGTATGGATTTATTTTTTATATTTACTATTATATATTATATTTACAGCCAGACCCGGAACAACTACTTGTAGGTCATACAAATATTTGTTCCGTGCGGGAATCGAACCCGCGACACGCAGTGCAGCAGTCGCGATTGACTGCTGCACTGCGTGCTAACCAACCGCACAAACCGTGCCGTCCTATCCTTACCATTAAACTTGCTTATAATATCCTTACCATTAAACTTGATTATATAGTTGATTGCCTAGGCTGAAAAAAAAATAACGGGTTGCACTCCGGGAGTGGCGGCAGAAGTGAAAACTTGAATATTAACGTTGTGAATTTTTGATATTTTGGAATGGTTAGGGAATAATTTTGCACGAATTGCTTTAATTATCAGTAAGATACTATCATTTATGTGGTAAAATACAATATTCATTTATTGCGCTATCGTACACAAACATGACAATAAATATTACATTAAAAATTAAACACTTCAGAACTATTATTTTACATTAAAAAGTTTATCTCAGAAAAATCAACACACACGAACATTCGCGCAAGCGCCCTGCGCCGCCTAAACGAAACAGCAGGCGCAGGCATACATTTTCGTCGCACAGTAGAAAGAGAGGGGTATACTTCCTCTTCTACGCCGCACCGGGGCGGTCTACTCTCCCTCCGTCTTACGAATTTTCTATCAGGTCACGTGTCCTGACGCGAGTTTAACATTTTACCCATCACAAAAAAGTGCACAAAGCCGTTAAAGAAGTTTCACTTCAAAAATTGTCACGTAGGTAATTCAATTATTTATTTACATACTTTTTTCATTCATTCAAATTTGAAATACTGTCAATACAAAAAGTATAAAATTTAACAAGATGTGTTGAAATTACATGCAACATTAATATGCAACTTTTGTGTATACATCATGCTCACATCGACTATGCTGCCATAGTCGATGTGAGCACTGCGCCATCGGGTAGGTAACCTTATCACATCGAGGGTTCTGTTTAACAAGATTCGTCAAAGTGCAAGGAGCAGATATGCCACATTTTATCTCTCGGGTTTTTATTTTCAGAACAAATAGCTTCTATCCATTTATTCTTTAAAATATCGTTTGATTTATTAAAAAAGTAGGTATAGAACAGTTTATTTTCTGAAAAATAAGTGTGAAACAGTTAGAGTGTTTTTAGTTGGATGTGGCTGTGATTCGGGCGTCGACAAATAAATACACTAAAATAGTGCAAAAGTGAGGTGTGCCAGGCCTTTTTTTTTTTTTTTTTTTTTTTGGGTGGGAAATCATCAAATGACGTCTCCCGCTCTGGGTGGAGCGGGAGGGCGTGTCAGACTCTTACTGACTAAAACCCACCCGTGTTCTTTCTGTTGCCTGTGCAATGTCAAGGGGCCACGGTATCCCTTTCGGACTTTCCCGCAACCCCGGCAGGCAATGGTCTCATCGGACCCCTTCACTTGCTGACATCTCTTTGAGGCGCGCGTGGAACACTACGCGCCGTCGACCCGGGCCTGGTCCTTACCGGACGGCGAGCTACCCATTGCTCACCGTCCGCAAGCCCGCGCCTACGGTGGCCGGGAATCGGCAATCGATTCCCGACGCCCAGGGCGTCTCCTCCTGCGGCGGCTAGGGGCGTGAGGGCGCGAAATTTGCCTCTCCCTCACGCGCTCCGCCTCCTCCTTCGCGAGCATTACTGCTTCGCAGAAGGAGGTGACGGCCTCCCATGCCCTCTCGCTCCGTACCATGGCCTGGACCAGGGCCGGACGCGAGAGATCCCCGCCACCGATCGCCTCCACGAGGACACGGCGGTGCTCTGAGGTGTGCCAGGCCTACGTGCGTCACTGATACCAGGCGAGCAATCCGGTGAGACCATTCCTTTTATCTTTCAGAGAGCTGCTGCACTCTGCAAAATACACACCTCGACTTGATAAGAACTGCGTCAACAGACGCAAACATTTCACTATTCTACAAAATACCTACCTAATATAATCACTCAGGCAATTAATCAAATTCCCATATTTCAAACGCATGGTTATCGTTAACTCCAACGATAGATCTAGATACCAAAACGATTTTCATTTTGAATTGGCTCTAGCAAGTGTATCAAACTAAAACTCCCGGCGATATTTCGATTATGTGGCCAAAATTCAGTGGCAGAGCTTGGTATCTGTATATTGTTGGATAGATTAAGGTTCAACATCGTGAGTGCGAATCTCCAGTTGCGTAGCGTCTGGCGAAATTGGAAGGTTTGTTGGCATGCGCACAATCAACTTTTATTAGTAAGCTATGTGCATGAGATTATAATTGTGCTTAATAAAAGGAAAACGGTAAGTTAAAGTAACATACTGTAATAACTCTAACAAAAATAACAGTGTCGCGTGTGATTCCGTAACATCTTGCATGCTAAACAATTTGTCAATTTCGTTACCCTTATAAAACAGTCGCATCTGAGGCAACCCTTTTTTGTGTTTTTGTCGAACAATTTACCCGTGGTTTTGTGACGAAAAACACATGAGCGGTGCTTAAGTCCATTCAACAAAAACAAAAACTTCACAGTGAGATACATTTCTACAGAATAACAAACTGTAGAAATGTATCTCACTAATTATGTCTAACCTCTTTTACTAAAAAGATGTAATTTTTTTCTTACGTACATGATGTTTTCATAGATATGTAGGTATCTAAACTAACATTTAAAAATAACAACGCAGTAAAAAATAATAACAATGATTTCTATATCGATCGTTCTAACAATTTGAATCATCGTGAAATCAAGTTGAACACAAAAGATTTGTCAAATCAAAATGCTGAAATTGACACTATTCTTAATGACATAATTATTCACTGTCGTTGACGTCGATAAAGATGGTAATTTTCTATTTCGAACATTAGCAAAATTGCTTGATTGTAACGAAGATATAAAATAAGTCATATTTGTAATAACAAAACCAAATATTATATATTCTTATTTACTCTTATTTCTCGTGGTGAAATCTCAGTCCAAGATGTAAATGGATACGTATGCGTGGTCCAAAACTGGATGATTTTATATGGTATGGTATCTCGAGAATTTGTTTGGGGAAATTAAGGCAATAAGTGATGCATTAACTCCGATGCCGCGAGAAATCGCGGCACAGCGGACAGAGCTCCAGCGGGATCTCATGGCGTCATGGAGACTGGGCACGCCACTATTGCGGCGGTAAGTCCCCTCTTTGAGGAGTGGCTGGAGAGGCACCAAGGCGTCCTCACCTTCCGCCTGACGCAGGTCCTCACCGGACACGGTTGTTTCGGGAGGTTCCTGTTTTGGATAAGGAGGGAGGAAACGCCCGGGTGTCATCACTGCGTGGATCGCCCGGAGGACACGGTGGAGCATACGATGGAGGTCTGCCCGGCTTGGGCAGAGCACCGCCGTGTCCTCGTGGAGGCGATCGGTGGCGGGGATCTCTCGCGTTCAGCCCTGGTCTAGGCCGTGGTACGGAGCGAGAGGCCATGGGAGGCCGTCACCTCCTTTTACGAAGCAGTAATAATCGCGAAGGAGGAGGCGGAACGCGTGAGGGAGAGGCAAAATTCGCGCTCTCACGCCCCTAGCCGCCGCAGGACGAGACGCCCTGGGTGTCGGGAATCGCAGGCTCATTCCCGGCCACCACACACTACGGTGGCCGGGAATGAGCCTGCGAGAGATCCCCGCCACCGATCGCCTCCACGAGGACACGGCGGTGCTCTGCCCAAGCCGGGCAGACCTCCATCGTATGCTCCACCGTGTCCTCCGGGCGATCCACGCAGTGATGACACCCGGGCGTTTCCTCCCTCCTTATCCAAAACAGGAACCTCCCGAAACAACCGTGTCCGGTGAGGACCTGCGTCAGGCGGAAGGTGAAGACGCCTTGGTGCCTCTCCAGCCACTCCTCAAAGAGGGGACTTACCGCCGCAATAGTGGCGTGCCCAGTCTCCATGACGCCATGAGATCCCGCTGGAGCTCTGTCCGCTGTGCCGCGATTTCTCGCGGCATCGGAGTTAATGCATCACTTATTGCCTTAATTTCCCCAAACAAATTCTCGAGATACCATACCATATAAAATCATCCAGTTTTGGACCACGCATACGTATCCATTTACATCTTGGACTGAGATTTCACCACGAGAAATAAGAGTAAATAAGAATATATAATATTTGGTTTTGTTATTACAAATATGACTTATTTTATATCTTCGTTACAATCAAGCAATTTTGCTAATGTTCGAAATAGAAAATTACCATCTTTATCGACGTCAACGACAGTGAATAATTATGTCATTAAGAATAGTGTCAATTTCAGCATTTTGATTTGACAAATCTTTTATGTTCAACTTGATTTCACGATGATTCAAATTGTTAGAACGATCGATATAGAAATCATTGTTATTATTTTTTACTGCGTTGTTATTTTTAAATGTTAGTTTAGATACCTACATATCTATGAAAACATCATGTACGTAAGAAAAAAATTACATCTTTTTAGTAAAAGAGGTGATAGACATAATTATAGTACACAGTCACACAAAACTGAACACTCTCAATTCGCACAGTCATGCATACACCTCATACGCCCACACACATATCATTTTAATCAATACACTTGGATTTTTCTGCTTATTTCTGCTCTTTGAAATTCTGTATTATTTTTAATTTATTAGATGTTATTGTTCCATGTACTTTTTCGATGTATCTGTTATTGTTATCTCTTGCTTATGTCTACAAAAATCATACCGAGGTGAGGGTCCTGGTGACCTGTAACACAGGTTTTATTCCTAAAACCTACTTCAGGCACCAGTCTCTCACAAAGGTGGGAAAAGTTGTACAGTCTAAAGTTTTCATTATTTTTAAGACCACTTATTGTGAAGAGAGAATAAATTATATATTTATAGTACAAAAAATAGGGACCTATTAGTACAACCAGGTTTCAGACTGGCTAAAGTGGACTCATCTTTCATGGGGTACTGTTTAAAATGTTACAATAAAATTCCTCCCCACATACTTCAACTTAATGAGACGAAATTCAAATCTTGTATAAAACGCACACTATGTAGGCAGGCATATTATAAATTGGGGGATTACATCACTGATAAAAATGCTTGGCTCATTGCTGGTCCTGCTCCACAACTAATTGACATACACACTGATTAACATTTTGAAAATACTGTTGGAGCTGCTGAAGATTGTAAGGCCATTTTTGTATTGTATAAACTCGATTTCCTTTGTATTATATAATTGCATACAGGTGTGAGTACTAAGTACTAAAGAGCTACCATTTACCGGGTAATATGTAGTATTTCATTGACTTGAATGTGCCCTGGCGGCTTTGAGTATGTCATGCTCACTCAAATGTCTCGCTGATGGTGGCCTGTGTGTTGGATCATTTAGCTCCCTTCAAAATGGTTGAGCTGAATGGTGCTGATCCATGCGTCATGTTCGTGAACGGGCGCCGTCAGTTGGGACTGGTCATCTCTTAGCTGCCATGGCTTATTTTAATTTATTTTAAGTTTATGAATGATTCTTTTTTTCTTCTTTTTTATTACGGACGCTTTCACGAACGTGCACGTCTTATTACATTGTTCTAACATGCATAATTTCAAAATGTACCAATTTTTTATTTATTTAAAAGATGTCCGTGGAGTTTCTTGCCCGTTCTTCTCCATAGGTACCTACGACGCTTTGGAATGGGCAACTAGCTTCATATTTTTGACTGACCGACCCCTTGACAACTCAAAAG
The DNA here is from genome assembly GCA_963853775.1 of Xanthia togata. Lineage (NCBI taxonomy): Eukaryota > Metazoa > Arthropoda > Insecta > Lepidoptera > Noctuidae > Xanthia > Xanthia togata. The sequence continues at coordinate 1,893,539 of OY970818.1, read as the reverse complement.
TGTCTCTAATGGTTTAATTGAAATAAAAGCTTTGAGTTTGATATAGTATTGCATAATGACAAAAAAAAAAAAAAGTGTTTATTATCTTAAATCTATACAATTAAGTTGCCGGGGCTTCCCAGAAAGTAATCCGAAGATACTTGTGATGGGATAAACCTCGCTCTTCCTCAATTAAGTAACACTTGTGTCTTTGTGCTAATTAGGTATAAGTTACACATTTTTTATAAAACCAATAAAAATAAAAACAATAAAAAGAAAAATGAAAATCGTGTTTATGGCAGTGTGTAAAAACTAGAGTGTGTTTTGTATAAATGTGTGTTTATACGTGTGTTTATGAATTTGAGAGTGTATATTATGTGTGTGTGTGTAAGAGTGGGTGCGTGTGTGAGTGGGCGTGTGTATGTGTGAATGAGTGCGGAGGTGTGTTGGAGTCTGTGTGTGAATGAGTGTGGAGGTGTGTTGGAGTGTGTGTGTGTGTGTGTGTCAGTATTCATGACGCTCAACCCAGAGTCGCCAAAATGTCTTCCACGGCATCATAATTAAGTGTGAAGAGCCATTCAGTCAATGTCCTCTTACACTCGTACAGCTGCATAGGGTAAATGTTAAGTATGCGATTTACTTTATTATAGACACGTGGGGCTTGAGTTACATTTTGACGACTAGCAAAAATTGAACGTGCTGAGTATGTAGGGGATATATATATATATATATATATATATTATATCACTATATCAGATATATATATCATATATTATATCACACCGTCTTTTTTTAAGTTTGGCATGGCTAAAGGGTAGTGTTTTGTGATATCTTAGAACCATGTGTAGTATGTGGAGCTTTCTAACGGAGAGCAGCTTAGAGCTTGCGTATAGAGTTTCAGTAGGGAACCTGTAAGGCTTACAGTACATGACCTTGATCAAGGATCTCTGTGCCCTCTCTAGATCTATAAAATACGACTTAGCTGCTCCACCCCATACCGAGATACAATATATGATTACAGATTGGGCCAGTGCGATATAGATTTTATTCAGTAGTTCTGCATTCATAACATGTCTCAGAGATTTGAAAACCCATATGAGTTTTCTTACCCTTGCTATAGTTAGTTCGAGGTGTGGGTACCAGCTTAACCTTTGATCTACAACAATACCCAGGTACTTGACGGAATTTACCTTATGAATTTCAGGGCAACTACAGGTAGATAGGGTTGGGGTACGACAAGAATGTATTCTAATATTAAAGTCAGGGGAAGGCTGAGAGTTTGCGTATTTAGTGAAGCAGACGTAGTTGGTTTTTTGGGTATTTAGCGTAAGTAGATTCTCACATAGCCAATCACCAACTCTAGCCAGCCCTTTCTCAGCCTCCAGCCTAACCTTGTCCCAGGTCTTAGCAGAGAAGATAATAGCGGTGTCATCCGCGTAGGACAGTATCCTCGCACCGTTGATAATAAGGTTACAGAGCTCATTTATATAAATCAAAAAGAGCGTCGGGCCGAGGACACTGCCCTGTGGGACGCCATACGTCACGTTCTCGTCGTCACTTACATATTTTTCAATTTTTACCCCCTGCTTTCTGTTATGAATGTAACTGCTGAGAAGAGAGAGAGCAGAATCTCGAAATCCTAAGTTCTCCAGCCTGTGTATAAGTTTAGAGATAGAGACGGTATCAAAGGCCTTCTTGAGGTCAAGAAAGGCCACTAGGCATTTTCTCCCCTTATCTACTTCCTTGGTTATCTCAGTAGCACGTACCTCCGTAGCATCTTGGGCCGATATTCCCTTTCTAAAACCGAATTGAGAGGAAGATAAGACGTTATATTTAGTCAGGTAGCTAACTATTCTAGAGTTCAAGAGCCTCTCAATGATCTTAGAAATGGAGGTCAACACAGAAATTGGCCGATAGTTATTAACGTCGTCTCTATCTCCACTCTTATACACAGGGGTAACAACGGAGCGCTTAAGAAGGTAGGGGAAGATACCTGTGTTAAAGCATAGGTTGGCCAGGTCACAGATCAGCGGGACTAAAATCTCCTTTGCCTGCTTTAGGAAAAGGGTAGGAATTCCGTCCCACCCTGGTGCACAAAAATTACTTCAATTTCATGTAAAAATTACATCATCATCATCATCATCATTTCAGCCATAGGACGTCCACTGCTGAAAATAGGCCTCCCCCAATTATTTCCAAATTGGCCGGTTGGAAGCGACGAAAATTTAAGATTTACTACGTAATATTTCAAGCAATATTTGTTTAGTAGATGATAGAGAAGTTGATTCGTGAACTTTACCTATCTTCTTTTTGCGTTGAATACTCGATAATACATATTAGTATTACTAGAAGAACCTTTACTTTCATAACCGTCTTTAGAAAGCATGAGTGAATTTGATTCGAAGTACAAGTTTTTGACGATACTAAACGGTCAACTATAGTTCTGTCGACTAGTTTATTTGCTTCGCTACAAAGCATTTGATACGCTAAGTACCTACCTGATACGTAACTAATTAATTAGAAAAAATCTTATCAATTAGAGTAGTGTGATTAGTTGTGGAAATTTCTGATGATAATGCTCTTTTTAAATTATGATTAGCAATTATGTATTTTTCCAGCCATGATACTTCATGACTGTAACAATCTTCATTAAAATCACCAATGATTGATGATTTCTTATTTAATATTTATTTCACATGAGTTAATCGTGCTAACTATGCAACTTTTAAACAAATCTCGACTAGCATTAGAAGATTTATAGCCTCCAAGGGATAAATGATCATTTATTTTTATTTTTAAAGTTACGAAATCAATATGTTCTACGTTATTCTCCAGTTGGGAATCAATGAGTCATATTGCTGGTGATAGAAACTACACAATTGTGCCTTTTATAAACAACTAATCCTCGTAAAAAATTAAAGGATTTCTTTCCCGTGCAGCCATTTTTTGCCATTGCCAGCCACTGCAATGTCCGTAACTACGATTGGAAAAATAGGAACAAAATATGTATTTTCAAAATCTTTTTTTACAAGAATGCCAGTTATTGTTTCGAGTAATCTTCCGATATCACTGTTTTCAAACTCTAACCACAAAATCGTCATTGCGTCTGAATTTTCTGTTTGAGTAACACGTCTGAGAATGCCGGTTGCTCCCTTGTCTAATCCTTCTTTTGTACTTATGTTACGAGTTATCATCAATTTGATACCAAGTTTCATATAAAGAGTTTTAGGCAAACAGACAGTTTTATTAGTTGGAAGCTTATGAAGAACACTAAGAGTGTTATCTATAATGTTTTTGCTCATTTTTCTTTTACCTTGAATTTCATCTTCGGCCTCGAGTATGAACAAGTGACCTTCCCTACCAGTGATTTTATTTGTTTAAACATTAACGTCTTTGTTTGTTTAAAAAAGGTGAATTGCATCATGAGGTTTATTTTTCAAGTAACATCGTGAACTAAATAGTTGTATATCTCTAACAGACATCATACCATACAAAGATTATATTCAAGGCATTGATAAAATTTATGTTATCTGGCCGCAATACTTTAGTTAATTAATTTAGGGGTTCGCTGTTCGGCGTGTTGCGGTGTCCGCGTATATATTGCTATGTATATATTGCTATGTATATATTGCTATATTATGTATTAGTAGTAGGAATCAGGGGATAAACCCTATTCCTACTACTAATACATAATATTCAAAATCAAGCCAATTATCTGTTGCGATAGGATCTGCAATATTTGGCTTAAAAGTAAATTAAATAAAATGAAATGAAATTGTTTATTCTGTAAATAGGATATTGGAATCACTTTTACCCGTCGAGTTAAAAAAATAATTACAAATTAGCTAGATGAGTTTGGCGTTTCCTATCTGACTACTCTGAGAAAAAAGGCCGAAACAAACTCAGAGGTCACAGTCTCTTTTAAAGTCCAGACATAATCTTGGTCAGGCCATATGAGGACCATGTAGATTAGTCTGAAATGGTCAAATTTTCCCAATCGACTTTGAACCTTATTTCTGAGTTATAAAGTCTATTAAAGCAACTTAACAGATTGTATTAGGTTGACGTGCTGGCGTCTGTACCTAATGCGTTTGGATGCAAAGTATGAAAATGACCCGAGCTCCGACCCTCAAGAAATTATTCTAATTGTTTTTTCCCGATTCAAATTATATTTTTGTCTGGAGTTTTTGTTTGTTTTTGTGTGTTGTGTTTGTGGATATTTTTGTAGATGGAAAATACACTCAACACACTATTAAACACACACATATTACACACAAACACACACATTACACACACATTTTTTTTTAAGGGAATTCAATAGACAAGCACACTAGAAAAGCAGAATGAAGTCATGTGATGAATGTCATCACATGACTTCATGCTGATTTTCGCGTAGTCACAGATAATAATACACTATAAATACAGACGTAGCTGACACGCACATAGCATAACAAAGTTAAGCCTGTTTGTTTTAATCGTTTTGTAGCGCGACACTATCTAGACATGAAGGTACCTCACTTCTTGCAATATTTCCTCGTCCTTGTCTTTTTGGGCGAGGTTCCATATACGCGGTCCTTAAGTTCTGCAACAGTGTTCACTAACAAGTTGAACTTGCTGAGTGAGACGAGGGACAGCTTCTCCGAGGACGGTCCACGTCCTATTCGGACGGGTATGGTTGCGGAGATGGGGCCGCGTGCGCAGGTGGGGCCGGGTGTGCAGATTGGGGCAGGTGCAGTGTTGTGGCCGGGTGCGGTGGTGAAGGCGAATGCGGTGGTGGGGCGGAATGCGGTCGTGTGGCCTGGTGCGGTGTTGGGGGAGAATGCGGTGATGGGGCCAAATTCAGTGCTGAGGGCGGGTGCGATGGTGGGGAAGGGTGCGATGGTGGGGCCGGATGCAGTCGTGTGGACGGGTGCGGTGTTGGGGCCGGATGCGGTGATGGAGTCGAATTCAGTGCTGTTGTCGGGTGCAATGGTGGGGCAGGGTGCGGAGGTGGGGCCGGATGCAGTGGTGGGGGAGCGTGCGGAGGTGGGGCAAGGTGTGAAGTTGGGGGCAAATTCAGTGGTGGGGGCGCGTGCGGTGGTGGGGCGAGGTGCGATATTGGGGGCGCGTGCGGTGGTGCGGCCGGGTGGGGTAGTGCAGGCAGGTGCGATTGTGGGGCCGGGTGAGGTAGTAGGTTAGGCGGACTGACATGTCCAGCACTTCAGGATAACGTCACGGATGTCAACCAGCCATAAGTTTTGGATATTTCTCGCAAAATATATAAAAATACAAGTTTGTTTTCATATTGTAGTGGTAAACTTTTTAGAAGATTTTTATATTTTTTATTGTTAGTATTTTCTTTTTTCTTGTATCTTTAAAAAGGTTTGGTTTGTTTCGAAATAATGTTATATTTTTCATCATTTCCCCAATAAATTATTTTTATTACACTGAGCTTTAGTTTTATTTAATTCCACCAACCACTAATACATACAGTCCATGGATCATTTTGTACGTAGTTTTCATTTTTGTCTTTTCACCCGGATTGTTGTAATGTATTCAAACATATTAGCGCGAATTGAGCGTGTTTGTCCACGCCCTTCGAGATCTATGACACGGTAATATTATATAGATAATAATACCGTGCCTATGTCATTATGTAGATATTCTTATCGCATGAAACACAAGGATTATTATACGACTGCCCAAAAAGGAGTGTAATGTATTCAGGGTTGATGTATGTATGTATGTGAGTTTCTTTATTCCATCATAACTTTTAAACGCCTGAACAGATTTGGATGTATTGGGTATCGTTAGAATCCTTACATCATCCCGAGTGACACTGGCTATATTAATTTTGAATGACAGTATTTTGAAAAAGTGATAAGATTTTTTTATCTTCAATTATTACAATATGGGAATCAAATTGAAGGCCTTGATGCACGTTCCAAATATATATAATTTATGCGCACCACTTTTACTTAGGTACGGTGTAGGTACGTGCAAAACAAACATTTCATCTTTGGCTGTGCAAACGATTTGATCAGACTTTAGTAAGACTGAGAATGTCTAAATGAGTGAATGGTTTCGTAGATGTTTGAGTTTTAGAATTCTTTCATCATCACACCGTCACACGAGTAACATACTAAGGCCAGTAAAAAAAAAAAAAAACAAAAACAAACATATTATTACTAGGGTCAATGACTGACGAGCAGTTTGCAGCAGCAGTAGGGTCAATGAATGTGTGCCAGCGACAGTTGTTCAGAACCATTTCCAAACGGCTGTTGTCTACGAACTGCGAGCAAGAGCCATTGCGAGTCTATGTAACAGGGGGCGCTGGGACGGGTAAAACTTTTACCCTAAAAGTTGTGGTAGAACAAATACGCCGCCTCAGTTATAATACCAACGGTAAAGCCGTAGTGGTAGCAGCGCTAACTGGCGTAGCAGCTCGACTGATTGGGGGTTCTACCTTACATTCCACTTTTGCCCTTCCTATTGAAAACGGCAGGATAGAAACCAGAAAGAGAAAAAGTGGAAAACCATAAAATGGCTCATCATTGATGAAATTTGAATGGTACCATATACGACTCTCAGAAATGTTCACCTTAGACTCCAACAAATGAAAGTGAGCCACCATTATTTTGGAGGTGTCAATGTTTTGCTCTTTAGCTTCTGCGAACTGCCACAAAACATGAGACAAGCTGATGATTTGTGGATATTTTAAATAATTTGCGGGTCGGTCAACTTACCATGCAGCAACTCGAAATACTGGATCGTCGTCGAGTCCCAGTGACTGGTCCATTTGTAGATGGCGAGTGTGTACGCATATTTACCACATTAAAACAAGTGGATGAGTACAATACCGGCATGACCATTGAGCTCTCGAGAACATGCCGGATGTACGAAGTGAAGGCAGTGAATACATCTATAGAAGTCAAAACCTATGGACAGCGGCCGAAAGTGGAGTTCATTCCTTCCGATCCCAATAAAACAGGAAATAGTCGCGTTTTAAAAAAAAAAATTGGTGTTAGATCTATAGTGATGTTACGAAAAAACATTAACGTTCAAATCAAATCAAATCATTTATTTTTGCAAACATGGGTAATTGTTACATAGATGTTTTCTTAAAAAAATAGTCCTCCATATTCTACCGTCTCATGGGCATGCAAATAATATTGAGATCCAAAATTAAACAGATTCTATTGATACTGAATGAATATAAATGTCAAATCATTAGAATTACAAAAAAATAATACAAAAAAACAGACTAATAACAGTAGTGACATTTTTACAGTAATGTCAAAAAAAAAATAAAGTATGTCAAAGTGTCAATAAGAATAAAAATTGTCAGAACAGGAATACAGATGTCAATCATAATAGTACTTCATCAATCAGTGCAGAGATTTATCATTAAGGAAGTCATCAATTTTGTAATAGCTTTTCTCAATTAATATTTGGTTTAGTGCCCTTTTAAATTTTATTACAGTCATATTTTTTATCACATCAGGTAATTTATTATAAATACGTGGGGCAATACCAAAAAAACTTTTCTGCATAAGTGCGGTTTTACATTTCACTTGACATAGTTTGTTTACATATTGAGTTCGTGTCGGATTTTTTCGAACTGCTGACAGTTTTTCAAATAATTGTGGATTGTTTTTTACAAATAGAGCTGTTTCAAAAATGTATAAAGAAGGAAAAGTTAAAATTTTTAAAGACTGAAAATAGAAAAGACAGCTATCTGTTGTTTTAAGGCCGCACATTGACCTTATACATCGTTTTTGCATTCTAAATACCCGTTCCTTATCGGTAGACTGCCCCCAGAAAATAATGCCATACCGCAAAACCGAGGCAACCAGTCCATGGTACCCCAATAGAAGAGCCTGACGGTTGACTTTTTTAGAAAGTTGATGGAGAGCATACGCGGATTTGCTAAGTTTTTTGCACACAACTTCAACATGAGGTTTCCAGGTGAGTTTGCTGTCAATTACTATTCCTAAAAACTTCGACTGATTCTCTTCCTCAATCTTACAGCCTTGGTAAGCAATACTAACATCTGGGTTTTCGGTGCGTTGATGAAATTGCATTATTTTCGTCTTACTTAGGTTTATTACTAAATTATTATTACTTAACCAATTAATTATGTCATGCAAACAAGTATTTATGTCCTGCTCGTAATTATTATGATTTGTACACTTAATCACAGCTGTACTGTCATCCGCAAAGAGAACCATTTTGTTCGATGTTACTTTCGGGAGATCGTTAATGTATATTAAAAAGAGTGGCGGCCCCAATACGCTACCTTGCGGAACACCATACTTTACTTGCCTTGGTTTAGATGTATATATGGTTTCTATTTTACTTTTCGGACAAATTCTAGAGATTTCTGTGTATTGCAGTCTATTACTTAAGTACGATTCTAGTAACTGAAGGATATTCCCTCTTATACCGTAACTATGTAGCTTGTGTAGCAGAATTTTATGGTCCACATAGTCGAAAGCCTTGGTCATGTCAGTATAAATAGCACAGACTGGATTTCTCCTATCTACAGATGACATGATGTTTGATAGTAGGTCGAAGAGTGCCATATTAACGGTAGTATTCTTACAGAATCCTTTTTGTTCGTGACAAAACAATTGAAATTTTTCGAAATAAGTGTACAGAGAGTTGTAGATAACTTTCTCAAAAATTTTGGAAAAAATGGGGATTTTCGCTATAGGTCTATAGTTTTTTAAATCTGTTTTGTCATCTTTTTTGTGTAAGGGTTTTATTATAACTATTTTAAGCCTGTTTAGGAATATGCCATTAGCAATACACAAGTTAATTACGTGCATTAATGGAGGTGCTATCACTTCTTTAGTGAATTTTATGACTTTTGTAGAAACGGCATCGTATCCTACAGTGTTTGTGTTTTTTAGGCTAGAAATTATTTTTATAATGTCATCAGTTGTAACAGGTTGCATGAACAGGGAATTTAATGTCTGATTGATTAAATTAATATTATTTAATGTGATGTCAGTTTTAGTATTATTTTCAATTTCGTCAATAAAATAATTGTTAAATTCGTTTGCAATGTCTGTGGGGTGTGTAAACGACAGATTACCTCTACTTACGCACACGATTGACTGAACACGATTGATTGGACGTTGGACACGGCTTAGTAAATGGCGCTATGGGGATCATCCGAAAATTCGAATGGCCAGCGCTACTCCGTGACCAACTTGAACCTGGAGAATTACCACAAGCCGTCTTCGTTGAATTCGATGTTATAACAATATTTGGAAACACAGTCGGCGTGGGTGACAAAATTGGACCCAGTACAGTCGAATTCGATGCGTTAAGGGGTCATGGCAAAGTTGAGCGGCTCATGCTACCGCTTATACTATGCTGGGCCGTGACAGAGCACAAGCTGCAAGGGACGACGCTGGACAGAGCCGTCGTGGATCTAGGCTCTAAAATGCCAAAGGCCAAGCTTATGTCATGCTTAGTCGCGTGAGACAGCTAGAAGGTTTGGCAATCAGCGTTTTGAATCCACGAAAAATTATCCACGAGCAACATGATAAAAAGTCTCTAGACGAACTAAATCGCTAGAGAAATCAGGGAAATCACCCTAACAATGACTTGCTAGGCCATACCGGCACGACCCAGCGTTAGCCCTCGCGAGTGAGCGCGACCGCGCGACTAAACGGGAGCCGTCCATGTTCTCGTCCATCCTATCTACGCCTCGCTCTGCCGTGAGACTAAACCACCTTTAGTTCTTAAATTAAAGTCACCTAACATGAACAAAGCTTGTCACTAAAATGTCTAAAATAAAAATAAATAATTAAAAAAAATTAAAACACGACAGCCCTGCCAAAAAATTAACTAAAAAGTAAAAAACAAGTTGTATTCCCTGACTAAACAGATAAATAAAATTGTCATTGCAGTCGGGGGACCACTTAGATTAAAAAGTGTTCCACAGAATGGTCCCCCGACTGCAATGACAATTTTATTTATCTGTTTAGTCAGGGAATACAACTTGTTTTTTACTTTTTAGTTAATTTTTTGGCAGGGCCGTCGCGTTTAATTTTTTTTTTTTGTTTTTTTTTTTATATATTACACTAACACATTGCGATAACAAATACATCGCAAACACAATCGGAAACCCAAATGTAAAATTAGATAAAAACGCTTGAGTCAATACAATTGAATACCTACGACTCAACTTAGATATAACATCGACAAAATTCGTAAAACCGATTACCATCTGAACTGAGTGCGCCTTCAAAATCACCAATATGTTATTACTGCTTTATGTGAAAATCATCTTTACGCAAACGCAATAACTTGTGAAGTCATATCCAAATACATTCGTAAAATTGAAATTAATTAAATCAATTTTTCAGATTTATGCTACATCTAAGTTGTCGTACTGCACTTGTCTATACAATCACTAACGATTCCCTAAAGTAGTAAAAATAAAGCAACTAATACATAAATATCTAATTACTAAATTAATATGTATGTTCATTACTTGCTTTATTTTTTATTATTAGAAATTGTTTTTTCCAAAACTTTGCTAACATGACTGAATATCACACAGGAATACGCATTAGAAAAGAGGACCCAATAAATATCCCTGGGGAACACCGGAGGGGATGTTTACGAAGTCAGATTTAAAACCTCCCATAACCACAGCTTGCGATCGGTTCGATAAGTATGACTTAACCCATCTGAATAAATCCCCATGGATCCCAAGCATTTGCAGCTTTACCAGCAAGATCACGTGATCCACACGATCGAAAGCTTTTTCGAAGTCCGTGTAGACCACGTCAACCTGGCCACCGGCTTCCATATTATGCAATACATAGTCACAAAACTTGGCCAAGTTAGATGCTGTGAACCGTCTCCTAACGACCCGTGTTGGCTCTGGCCTATAGGTACCGTTTGAGATGATTGGATATATTATATTATTATAGATGATTTTTTCCAAAACTTTGCTAAGTGTGTTATGAATAGATATTGGACGATATTTTTTTTATATCCATCTTGGGCCCCTTCTTATACACTGGCACTATGTATATGAGCTGCTTTCCACAGGGAGGGACAGACGCACTCGGCTAAAGACTTTTGAAATAATAAAGCTATAGGACGAGCTAAACTATCAGCACAATTTTGCAAAAAGATAGGAGGTAATCCATCGTTACCGGGTCCTTCTGTTGTATCTAACGCGCGACATTAGCTGAGCCGGTCTGTTCATTAGGAATACTCGTAGATGCAGCAGAGTGCGTGGATGGGCTGACGAAAACACTGTGAAAGTATTTATTAAATGCTCTACAAATTTCGTGACGTGACTCAAATGTCTCCTCATTTAAAGTCATTGTTTTTTTTATATTGACTACTGCCTCTTTTACTTTTAACATAAGTCCAGAAAGCTTTCTATTTCTAAAGTTAATAAACTACACTGTTTATTATACACGTTTATTTCTGGTTCACAATGATATGATATTACATTATAATTAATATATAATTATCTTTAAGAAATCTAATCTGCTACTCATCACAGCTAGCTAGCTACCACAGACTACAGAGTATCTTTTTATAAACGTCCAAGCTACGTTCGGAAACATCTCCTTTTTTTTAAGATAACGAGTCAATGGTAGAACAAACACGAAGCACATAGTCTTCTAGTCGCCTTGGTGGCAGGCACCCTCACGCGCTGGCTTCTACGGGGAGACTCTGTCATGGGACGAACCGGTGATGTCAGCCTTGCCGGCTCTGGATGGAGTGGAGTTATGTAAGATCTCAAACCCTGGGGCTGAAAAACCTGAAAAGGAAGACTCAAGTTGTGGTTGATCTGGCGCCATCCACCAGGGTTCATCTCACCCGAGAACGGCTTAATATGAACTCTGTTGCGCCTATAAAGATTACCATTGACATTGACTATGTAGGAGCGGTCATTATGAACTTTCATCACCTTTCCGAAACTCCATTTCTTATTCGTCTCTGGCCATAATTGCACTGCTACTTTATCTCCTACTATTAGCTTAGGCAGTTCCTTAAGTACTTCTTTTAGCATATTTTTATTTTGTCTCTTCCTTCCTTTTCTTAACTAATTAAGGAACATTATGTACCACTCTTGGTTTAAGATGCTGTAACAATCATGGCAAAACGGTTCTAGTTCTCCTAGAATACAACGTTTGCACTAGACTGGCCTTATCTGATTCAATTGGTACATTCATATGATGTAATAAACTATACCAGAGATCTTGTTTGGTTTCTATATGCTTGAAACGACCAGTCTTTGAGCTATCTTAACAGCTGATTCTGCTTTTCCGTTGGCGCTGGAAAATGCGGAGACGATGTTACATGCTCAATATTCCATTGCTCCGCAAATCTTTTAAATTGTTCATTAGCAAAATTGGTAGCATTATCTGTACACATTCTTTGGGGTGCCCCATTTCCAGCGAAGTTTCTTTTTCAATATCTATAACCTTAGCGGCAGTCAATGTGGATAACTGATCTAACTCGAAAAAATCTGAATAGTGATCCACCATAACTAGAAACTTCAATTTTCTCACAGAAAACACGTCCATGGACACATATTGAAATGGGTATCTGGCTACCTCATGGCATTTCAAACTCTGTCTTTCCTGAGATGCTGCAAATGTTGCACAAAATCTGCCATCTTCAAAATCCGTCTCTTCTAAAAACTAGGCCATCTTCTGTAGAAAGCTGAGACGCAGCCATCTGTAACGGCCAAAAGGCGTCCAGAATGTAGTTTATTTACTGCTTTCCTCTGATAATCCCAGCTGCCTACAGCCTTTTTTAGTGTCTACTGTGGTGAAAACTTTTGCTCTACTGAGTTCTGGCAACATCGCATCCATTGTTGTAAACTGATAATTTGGTCTTTTAAGCGCTTTGTTTAGGGGAATTGGATCAAGACATCAAAATTTAGATTATTTATTGACAATTAAAATATTATTTACCAATTCTGTATGTTGAGTTTCTTGGACTATGATCCCATCCTCTTCCAGTTTTTCTAATTCCAGTTTGAGTTTTTCTCTTACAGCCATAGGGACTCGTCCAGCAGGTTGAATACTTGCAGAAACAGATTTATCAATTTCAAGAAACACCTCATCTGGTAACTGTCCATATCCATCAAAAATGTCTTTGTATTCTTCAAAAAGACTGTCAGCTTTGGCTCTATCTTTGATGTCTCCAGTGATTGTATTACCATATTTTATGGCCTAACCTCAGGCATGTTCTCTCTGACAGTAAAGGTTCGATTTGCTTCTACAATATGAAACCGAATTTTATAGGTTTTATTATTTTGCATACAATTAAACTCTGCCAGTCCATATTCCACAAGTTGTGACCCATTATAACACTTTAGCCGGTGTGAAGCAGGCATTAATCCTGATAAATCGTCAGAGCCGATAAGATTTTTATAGTGCTTGACACTCATGACACATACCTGAGCCCCAGTATCTAAAGTACAGAACAAAGGAATCCAATTGCCTTTTATGTTAAAAGTTCTTAAGCTTCAGTAGGGCCTGACCTCTTATTAGACCGAATTTCCTTAATTATGGAGTAATCCTCTTCTTCAGAACTTAAATCTTCTCTCACTTCTCTAATGGATTTTGCTCCCTGCTCTCTCTTGCGAACCTTCCTGAAATGGTTTTGCCTTTACAGAACTCGCAGCGCTTTCAATAGGCAAGACACATGTCTCTACCAAATATGTGTCTGCTACCGCAGAATTTACACAAACCAGGTTCTCTTTTTTTTTTAAATGAGCCGGCTGCTTGGTAATTGTATTTACCTCACATTCCATAGTCCCCTTTTTTTTCTTTTTTTTTTTTGGGTGGGAAATCATCAAATGACGTCTCCCGCTCTGGGTGGAGCGGGAGGGCGTGTCAGACTCTTACTGACTAAAACCCACCCGTGTTCCTTCTGTTGCCTGTGCAATGCCAGGGGGCCACGGTATCCCTTTCGGACTTTCCCGCAACCCCGGCAGGCAATGGTCTCATCGGACCCCTTCACTCGCTGACACTCTTTGAGGCGCGCGTGGAACATAACGCGCCGTCGACCCGGGCTTGATCCTTACCGGCGACGGCGAGCTACCCATTGCTCACCGTCCGCAAGCCCGCGCCTACGATGGCCGGGAATCCGCGATCGATTCCCGACGCCCAGGGCGTCTCCTCCTGCGGCGGCTAGGGGCGTGAGGGCGCGAAATTTGCCTCTCCCTCACGCGCTCCGCCTCCTCCTTCGCGAGCATTACTGCTTCGCAGAAGGAGCTGATGGCCTCCCATGCCCTCTCGCTCCGTACCATGGCCTGGACCAGGGCCGGACGCGAGAGATCCCCGCCACCGATCGCCTCCACGAGGACACGGCGGTGCTCTGCCCAAGCCGGGCATACCTCCAATTCCATTGTCCCCTGGAGTGTGGTCAACTGTGCCCTAATTACGTAATGCAAAATCAATCCGAATCTGAATCGTTTTGAAACAGATTGCTAATCCATTGCTCCGTAAGTTCGAAAAAAAAAAAAACTGCAGAGCAACGTAAATGACGCAATGAATGTTGTTGAACTGTCAAAATGAAACAGATTTGTCTTTATCGTTTACGAAAATATGTTGCGTAATTAGAAAGCTGGTCTGCGGCAGTTTTTGCTGATCTACAGATGTTTATAGTTGTATCCAAGTTTAAATTGACTGCTCGGAGAAGCTCTTTCTTTACCTCTGTGTCCCTAATACCAACAACTATACGGTCTCTCAAAATGTCCTCTTCGACAGGGCCGGATTTAGGGGAGGGCAACCGGGGCGAAAGCCCCGGGGCCTCCACAAACGGGGGGCCCCCACAATAGAGAATTCGGAAAAAAAATATTCAAATTCCAACTAGTTAACACTAGTAAGCATCTTTTCCTTTGATATTTTTTTTTTGCTCTTTCACCTTTACCTACAGCCTACAGTACTTTATACATACATGATTATTTGATTATATTAATCTTAAATAACAGAAATCATTGATCTACACTCGAGAGCAATGAATCCGGGTCACTTAAAGAATGTTAAAAATCTCGGAAACTAAAATACTCCTTAAATGAAAGTAAAAAAAATATGAGTCACCATACATTTTATTAACACAAAATTACATAAAGAAAAAAACTGCTGATCTCTCCTTAAAACAAAAATAGGAAACATGAATTTTTTGAACTTTATTACGATTTTCTTGAATTTTAATACTTCGTATTGCCTCCTCGTGCTTCCATTACTGCGTTTACGCGGTTTGGCATGCTGTACACCAAGTTCCTTATACGATTTTGGGGAATATTCTCCCATTCCTCTGTGAGAGCAATTTTGAGCTCACGAAGCGTGATTGGGGGAGGGTTTCGTTGTTTTACGCATCTGCCTAGCTCGTCCCAAGCATGCTCGATCGGGTTGATATCCGGGCTGCGCGCTGGCCACTCCCTACGAGTAATGTTCATCTCTTGAAGGTAGTCATTCACAATCCTACCTGTATGAGGTCGGGCATTGTCATGCATAAATATAGCATCCTCACCTAAATTGACCATAAATGGACCAACGTGATCATTGAGGATTTCTTCCACATATCTTTCGCTAGTTAAAGAGCCGTTTTCTATGATCACCAGCTCTGTGCGACTTTCAGAAGAAATTCCGGCCCACACAAGTACAGACCCACCACCGTAGGCTACTTTTTCTTCGATGCATGCTTGCTTGAATCTTTCCCCTGGTCTTCGATACACTCTGTGTCTTCCATCGTGCTTGTAGAGCATAAATTTTGATTCGTCGGAGAACATAACTTTTGACCAATCTTCAATACTCCAATTTACGTGGCTCTGGGCATATCTTAGTCTTGAAATACGATGCCCACGCTCCAGTTTAGGGCCGTTTGCAGGTCTAAGGGGTTTTAAGTTAGATTCAGCAAGCCGACGTCTTACTGTCCATGCACTTGGGTTACTTCCTCCGAGGCGTCGAAACTGATTTGTGAGTTCAGTTCCTGTAAGAAAGCGATTTTGAAGCATGGTGTTCACCAAGTATCGGTCTTCTCGTGCTGTGGTACACCTGGTTCTGCCCGTTCCTGGTCTGCGTAGGTTAGAACCAGTTTCTTCGTAACGTCGGAGAACTCTTTGTACTGTTGACAGCGACACACCGACAGTCCTGGCTGTATCGCGCTGACTCCGGCCGGTTTCCAGCATTGTAAGTATTCTGGTGCATTCTTCAGGCGTAAGCGACATAATTTCAGCTTTAATAATGAATATAGAGCACTATCAACATGGTTTATGTACCCACATAAATGACAGATTACAAACAAAAGCAAAACCAAATGCTGTAATTTCGTAGTTCCATCTTCGAAAGTGGCCCTTTATCAAATTTGATTTTTTTATGATATAACTTTACAATAACTAAGAAGTTTTAATACCTTCATTTAAGGAGTATTACATTGTCTATTAAATACAATTTATTGCATTAACCTAGCATTTTTAGTTTCCGAGATTTTTAGGATTCTTTAAGTGACCCGGATTCATTGCTCTCGAGTGTATATTTGTTCACTCCAATCAGGCAATCAGTGAAATATCAAAATCACAAATGGCCCTGATAAGCACTTCCAATTCACTACCCATCTTGAGGGAGTACCCCAATCGCTTAATGGCTGAGTGGGGTGGTACTTGCCCGCAACCTCGGAGGTTGGGTATTCGATTCCGTGTCTCGACATTTTTTTTTCTTATATATATATGTACATATAAATTAATTGCAGTATATGAATAATCGGTGTTCTTCAATTCTTAAATAAATCAATTATTATTGACTAATTGGTATTTTTTTTTTCATATTTCTTTATGCAGCAAAATATGCAGCTCAATAATAATTTATTTGTATAATTGTTGAAGAATATTGATTCCGATTGTCATACAAAACCCACCTCATCGTGACAAGCAGTCAAAGGCTAATATTAATAAGCGACTCGTGAATCATGATCGAGAAAAGAATGTGTCCATTGAAGTTTCCGTGCGTAATTTTGTCTTCATATAGTTGTCTATTCTTTTATTGATATATTTTTCCAAAAGCATAATTTTCTTCAACCAGCGAGCGAGTGTGAGTTTTTTTTGCCCTCTGCCTGTCCATGTGAATCCACAGTAGAATAAAAATTGCCAGTTCGGATAGGGAATTTATAGTATATTCTGCGGATTTTACAAGCCTATTCAACCCATTTTTCGTATTGGCGATGGCGTGTCGATACGAGATACGACGGCAACGACGGTACCTGTTTCCCCCGTTTTTTGTCTGTACGAGTGTACGACCCGTCGCAGCCTTGACAAGTGTCTAGGGATGTCAAAAAATAATCGATTATAGAAAAAAACGATTAAAAATCGATTTTTTAAAAATAATAATCGATTTTTATAATCGATTTATATATTTAAAAAAATATTTATTGAAAAACTTGACTGAAAAAAAATTGTTTACTTTATTTGGAAAATAATTTGGGGCGAGGGGGCCTCCGCTCCTTTGTTGCCCCGAGGCCTCTGGATCTCCGGCCCTGCTCTTCGATGCCGCCGTAGTTGCATGTTTTTATAAGTTTACACTTGTGTCTTTGTGCTAATTAGGTATAAGTTACACATTTTTTATAAAACCAATAAAAATAAAAACAATAAAAAGAAAAATGAAAATCGTGTTTATGGCAGTGTGTAAAAACTAGAGTGTGTTTTGTATAAATGTGTGTTTATGAGTGTGAGAGTGTATATTATGTGTGTGTGTGTAAGAGTGGGTGCGTGTGTGAGTGGGCGTGTGTATGTGTGAATGAGTGCGGAGGTGTGTTGGAGTGTGTGTGTGAATGAGTGTGGAGGTGTGTTGGAGTGTGTGTGTGTGTGTATGAATAGGGTTGTGTTGGAGTGTGTGTGTGTGTATGTTAGAGTGTGTATGTGTGTGTGTGTGTGTCAGTATTCATGACGCTCAACCCAGAGTCGCCAAAATGTCTTCCACGGCATCATAATTAAGTGTGAAGAGCCATTCAGTCAATGTCCTCTTACACTCGTACAGCTGCATAGGGTAAATGTTAAGTATGCGATTTACTTTATTATAGACACGTGGGGCTTGAGTTACATTTTGACGACTAGCAAAAATTGAACGTGCTGAGTATGTAGGGGCTATATACTATATCACACCGTCTTTTTTTAAGTTTGGTATGGCTAAAGGGTAGTATTTTGTGATATCTTAGTACCATGTGTAGTATGTGGAGCTTTCTAACGGAGAGCAGCTTAGAGCTTGCGTAAGTATAGAGTTTCAGTAGGGAACCTGTAAGGCTTACAGTACATGACCTTGATCAAGGATCTCTGTGCCCTCTCTACATCTATAAAATACGACGTAGCTGCTCCACCCCATACCGAGATACAATATATGATTACAGATTGGGCCCGTGCGATATAGATTTTATTCAGTAGTTCTGCATTCATAACATGTCTCAGAGATTTGAAAACCCATATGAGTTTTCTTACCCTTGCTATAGTTAGTTCGAGGTGTGGGTACCAGCTTAACCTTTGATCTACAACAATACCCAGGTACTTGACGGAATTTACCTTATGAATTTCAGGGCAACTACAGGTAGATAGGGTTGGGGTACGACAAGAATGTATTCTAAAGTCAGGGGAAGGCTGGGAGTTTGCGTATTTAGTGAAGCAGACGTAGTTGGTTTTTTGGGTATTTAGCGTAAGTAGATTCTCACATAGCCAATCACCAACTCTAGCCAGCCCTTTCTCAGCCTCCAGCCTAACCTTGTCCCAGGTCTTAGCAGAGAAGATAATAGCGGTGTCATCCGCGTAGGACAGTATCCTCGCACCGTTGATAATAAGGTTACAGAGCTCATTTATATAAAACAAAAAGAGCGTCGGGCCGAGGACACTGCCCTGTGGGACGCCATACGTCACGTTCTCTTCGTCACTTACATATTTTTCAATTTTTACCCCCTGCTTTCTGTTATGAAGGTAACTGCTGAGAAGAGAGAGAGCAGAATCTCGAAATCCTACTCGTAAGTTCTCCAGCCTGTGTATAAGTTTAGAGATAGAGACGGTATCAAAGGCCTTCTTGAGGTCAAGAAAGGCCACTAGGCATTTTCTCCCCTTATCTACTTCCTTGGTTATCTCAGTAGCAAGTGCCTCCGTAGCATCTTGGGCCGATATTCCCTTTCTAAAACCAAATTGAGAGGAAGATAAGACGTTATATTTAGTCAGGTAGCTAACTATTCTAGAGTTCAAGAGCCTCTCAATGATCTTAGAAATGGAGGTCAACACAGAAATTGGCCGATAGTTATTAACGTCGTCTCTATCTCCACTCTTATACACAGGGGTAACAACGGAGCGCTTAAGAAGGTAGGGGAAGATACCTGTGTTAAAGCATAGGTTGGCCAGGTCACAGATCAGCGGGACTAAGATCTCCTTTGCCTGCTTTAGGAAAAGGGTAGGAATTCCGTCCCACCCTGGTGCACAAAAATTACTTCAATTTCATGTAAAAATTACATCATCATCATCATCATCATCATCATTTCAGCCATAGGACGTCCACTGCTGAACAT
The DNA here is from genome assembly GCA_963853775.1 of Xanthia togata. Lineage (NCBI taxonomy): Eukaryota > Metazoa > Arthropoda > Insecta > Lepidoptera > Noctuidae > Xanthia > Xanthia togata. The sequence goes on along the minus strand of OY970818.1, from coordinate 1,874,021 downwards.
AGGCCTCCCCCAATTATTTCCAAATTTGCCAGGCTGGAAGCGACGAAAATTTAAGATTTACTACGTAATATTTCAAGCAATATTTGTTTAGTAGATGATAGAGAAGTTGATTCGTGAACTTTACCTATCTTCTTTTTGCGTTGAATACTCGATAATACATATTAGTATTACTAGAAGAACCTTTACTTTCATAACCGTCTTTAGAAAGCATGAGTGAATTTGATTCGAAGTACAAGTTTTTGACGATACTAAACGGTCAACTATAGTTCTGTCGACTAGTTTATTTGCTTCGCTACAAAGCATTTGATACGCTAAGTACCTACCTGATACGTAACTAATTAATTAGAAAAAATCTTATCAATTAGAGTAGTGTGATTAGTTGTGGAAACTGATGATAATGCTCTTTTTAAATTATGATTAGCAATTATGTATTTTTCCAGCCATGATACTTCATGACTGTAACAATCTTCATTAAAATCACCAATGATTGATGATTTCTTATTTAATATTTATTTCACATGAGTTAATCGTGCTAACTATGCAACTTTTAAACAAATCTCGACTAGTATTAGATGATTTATAGCCTCCAAGGGATAAATGATCATTTATTTTTATTTTTAAAGTTACGAAATCAATATGTTCTACGTTATTCTCTAGTTGGGAATCAATGAGTCATATTGCTGGTGATAGAAGCTACACAATTGTGCCTTTTATAAACAACTAATCTTCGTAAAAAATTAAAGGAATTTTTTTCCGTGCAGCCATTTTTTTACCCACTGCAATGTCCGTAACTATGATTGGGAAAATAGGAACAAAATATGTATTCTCAAAATCTTTTTTTACAAGATGCCAGTTATTGTTTCGAGTAATTCTTCCGATATCACTGTTTTCAAACTCTAACCACAAAATCGTCATTGCGTCTGAATTTTCTTTTTGAGTAACACGTCTGAGAATGCTGGTTGCTCCCTTGTCTAATCCTTCTTTTGTACTTATGTTACGAGTTATCATCAATTTGATACCAAGTTTCACATAAAGAGTTTTAAGCAAACAGACAGTTTTATTAGTTGGAAGCTTATGAAGAACACTAAGAGTGTTATCTATAATGTTTTTGCTCATTTTTCTTTTACCTTGAATTTCATCTTCGGCCTCGAGTATGAACAAGTGACCTTCCCTACCAGTGATTTTATTTGTTTAAACATTAACGTCTTTGTTTGTTTAAAAAAGGTGAATTGCATCATGAGGTATATTTTTCAAGTTACACCGTGAACTAAATAGTTGTATATCTCTAACAGACATCATACCATACAAAGATTATTCAAGGCATTGATAAAATTTATGTTATCTGGCCGCAATACTTTAGTTAATTAATTTAGGGGTTCGCTGTTCGGCGTGTTGCGGTGTCCGCATATATATTGCTCATCAGGGGTTTATCCCCTGATTCCTACTACTAATACATAATATTCAAAATCAAGCCAATTATCTGTTGCGATAGGATCTGCAATATTTGGCTTAAAAATAAATTAAATAAAATGAAATGACATTGTTTATTCTGTAAATAGGATATTGGAATCACTTTTACCCGTCGACTTAAAAAAATAATTACAAATTAGCTAGATGAGTTTGGCGTTTCCTATCTGACTACTCTGAGAAAAAAGGCCGAAACAAACTCAGAGGTCACAGTCTCTTTTAAAGTCCAGGCATAATCTTGGTCAGGCCATATGAGGACCATGTAGATTAGTCTGAAATGGTCAAATTTTCCCAATCAACTTTGAACCTTATTTCTGAGTTATAAAGTCTATTAAAGCAACTTAAGAGATTGTAGTAGGTTGACGTGCTGGCGTCTGTACCTAATGCGTTTGGATGCAAAGTATGAAAATGACCCGAGCTCCGACGCTCAAGAAATTATTCTAATTGTTTTTTCCCGATTCAAATTATATTTTTGTCTGGAGTAGGTATATTTTTGTAGATGGAAAATACACTCAACACACTACTAAACACACACATATTACACACAAACACACACACATTTTTTTTAAGGGAATTCAATAGACACGCACACTAGAAAAGCAGAATGAAGTCATGTGATGAATGTCATATATCACATGACTTCATGCTGATTTTCTCGTAGTCATAGATAATAATACACTATAAATACAGACGTAGCTGACACGCACATAGCATAACAAAGTTAGCCTGTTTGTTTTAATCGTTTTGCAGCGCGACACTATCTAGACATGAAGGTACCTGACTTCTTGCAATATTTCCTCGTCCTTGTCTTTTTGGGCGAGGTTCCATATACGCGGTCCTTAAGTTCTGCAACAGTGTTCACTAACAAGTTGAACTTGCTGAGTGAGACGAGGGACAGCTTCTCTGAGGACGGTCCACGTCCTATTCGGACGGTTATGGTTGCGGAGATGGGCCCGCGTGCGCAGGTGGGGCCGGGTGTGCAGATTGGGGCAGGTGCAGTGTTGTGGCCGGGTGCGGTGGTGAAGGCGAATGCGGTGGTGGGGCGGAATGCGGTCGTGTGGCCTGGTGCGGTGTTGGGGGAGAATGCGGTGATGGGGCCAAATTCAGTGCTGAGGGCGGGTGCGATGGTGGGGAAGGGTGCGATGGTGGGGCCGGATGCAGTCGTGTGGACGGGTGCGGTGTTGGGGCCGGATGCGGTGATGGGGCCGAATTCAGTGCTGTTGTCGGGTGCGATGGTGGGGCAGGGTACGGAGGTGGGGCCGGATGCAGTGGTGGGGGAGCGTGCGGAGGTGGGGCAGGGTGTGAAGTTGGGGGCAAATTCAGTGGTGGGGGCGCGTGCGGTGGTGGGGCGAGGTGCGATATTGGGGGCGCGTGCGGTGGTGCGGCCGGGTGGGGTAGTGCAGGCAGGTGCGATTGTGGGGCCGGGTGAGGTAGTAGGTTAGGCGGACTGACATGTCCAGCACTTCAGGATAACGTCACGGATGTCAACCAGCCATACGTTTTGGATATTTCTCGCAAAATATATAAAAATACAAGTTTGTTTTCATATTGTAGTGGTAAACTTTTTAGAATATTTTTATATTTTTTATTGTTAGTATTTTCTTTTTTCTTCTATCTTTAAAAAGGTTTGGTTTGTTTCGAAATAATGTTATATTTTTCATCATTTCCCCAATAAATTATTTTTAGTACACTGAGCTTTAGTTTTATTTCATTCCACCAACCACTAATACATACAGTCCATGGATCATTTTAACGTAAGTACGTAGTTTTCATTTTTGTCTTTTCACCCGGATTGTTGTAATGTATTCAAACATATTAGCGCGAATTGAGCGTGTTTGTCCACGCCCTTCGAGATCTATGACACGGTAATATTATATAGATAATAATACCGTGCCTATGTCATTATGTAGATATTCTTATCGCATGAAACACAAGGATTATTACACGAATGCTCAAAAAGGAGTGTAATGTATTCAGGGTTGATGTAGGTATGTATGTATGTGAGTTTCTTTATTCCACCATAACTTTTAAACGCCTGAACAGATTTGGATGTATCGGGTATCGTTAGAATCCTTACATCATCCCGAGTGACACTGTCTATATTATTTTTGAATAACAGTATGGCTCCATTTTAAAAAAGTGATAAGATTTTTTTATCTTCAATTATTACAATATGGGAATCAAATTAAAGGCCTTGATGCACGTTCCAAATATATATAATTTATGCGCACCACTTTTACTTAGGTACGGTGTACGTGCAAAACAAACATTTCATCTTTGGCTGTGCAAACGATTTGATCAGACTTTAGTAAGACTGAGAATGTCTAAAAGAGTGAATGGTTTCGTAGATGATTGAATTTTAGAATTCTTTCATCATCACACCGTCACACGAGTAACATACTAAGGCCAGTAAAAAAAAAACAAAAACAAACATATTATTATTAGGGTCAATGACTGACGAGCAGTTTGCAGCAGCAGTACGGTCAATGAATGTGTGCCAGCGACAGTTGTTCAGAACCATTTCCGAACGGCTGTTGTCTACGAACTGCGAGCAAGAGCCATTGCGAGTCTATGTAACAGGGGGCGCTGGGACGGCTAAAACTTTTACCCCTAAAGTTGTGGTAGAACAAATACGCCGCCTCAGTTATAATACCAACGGTAAAGCCGTAGTGGTAGCAGCGCCAACTGGCGTAGCAGCTCGACTGATTGGGGGTTCTACCTTACATTCCACTTTTGCCCTTCCTATTGAAAACGGCAGGATAGAAACCAGAAAGAGAAAAAGTGGAAAACCATAAAATGACTCATCATTGATGAAATTTGAATGGTACCATATACGACTCTCAGAAATGTTCACCTTAGACTCCAACAAATGAAAGTGAGCCACCATTATTTTGGAGGTGTCAATGTTTTGCTCTTTAGCTTCTGCGAACTGCCACAAAACATGAGACAAGCTGATGATTTGTGGATATTTTAAATAATTTGAGGGTCGGTCAACTTACCATGCAGCAACTCGAAATACTGGATCGTCGTCGAGTCCCAGTGACTGGTCCATTTGTAGATGGCGAGTGTATACGCATATTTACCACATTAAAACAAGTGGATGAGTACAATACCGGCATGACCATTGAGCTCTCGAGAACATGCCGGATGTACGAAGTGAAGGCAGTGAATACATCTATAGAAGTCAAAACCTATGGACAGCGGCCGAAAGTGGAGTTCATTCCTTCCGATCCCAATAAAACAGGATATAGTCGGGTTTTAAAAAAAAAATTGGTGTTAGATCTATAGTGATGTTACGAAAAAACATTAACGTTCAAATCAAATCAAATCAAATCATTTATTTTTGCAAACATGGGTAATTGTTACATAGATGTTTTCTTAAAAAAATAGTCCTCCATATTCTACCGTCTCATGGGCATGCAAATAATATTGAGATCCAAAATTAAACAGATTCTATTGATACTGAATGAATATAAATGTCAAATCATTAGAATTACAAAAAAATAATACAAAAAAACAGACTAATAACAGTAGTGACATTTTTACAGTAATGTCAAAAAAATAATAAAGTATGTCAAAGTGTCAATAAGAATAAAAATTGTCAGAACAGGAATACAGATGTCAATCATAATAGTACTTCATCAATCAGTGCAGAGATTTATCATTAAGGAAGTCATCAATTTTGTAATAGCTTTTCTCAATTAATATTTGGTTTAGTGCCCTTTTAAATTTTATTACAGTCATATTTTTTTATCACATCAGGTAATTTATTATAAATACGTGGGGCAATACCAAAAAAACTTTTCTGCATAAGTGCGGTTTTACATTTCACTTGACATAGTTTGTTTACATATTGAGTTCGTGTCGGATTTTTTCGAACTGCTGACAGTTTTTCAAATAATTGTGGATTGTTTTTTACAAATAGAGCTGTTTCAAAAATGTATAAAGAAGGAAAAGTTAAAATTTTAAAGACTGAAAATAGAAAAGACAGCTATCTGTTGTTTTAAGGCCGCACATTGACCTTATACATCGTTTTTGCATTCTAAATACCCGTTCCTTATCGGTAGACTGCCCCCAGAAAATAATGCCATACCGCAAAACCGAGGCAACCAGTCCATGGTACGCCAATAAAAGAGCCTGACGGTTGACTCTTTTAGAAAGTTGATGGAGAGCATACGCGGATTTGCTAAGTTTTTTGCACACAACTTCAACATGAGGTTTCCAGGTGAGTTTGCTGTCAATTACTATTCCTAAAAACTTCGACTGATTCTCTTCCTCAATCTTACAGCCTTGGTAAGCAATACTAACATCTGGGTTTTCGGTGCGTCGATGAAATTGCATTATTTTCGTCTTACTTAGGTTTATTACTAAATTATTATTACTTAACCAATTAATTATGTCCTGCAAACAAGTATTTATGTCCTGCTCGTAATTATTATGATTTGTACACTTAATCACAGCTGTACTGTCATCCGCAAAGAGAACCATTTTGTTCGATGTTACTTTCGGGAGATCGTTAATGTATATTAAAAAGAGTGGCGGCCCCAATACGCTACCTTGCGGAACACCATACTTTACTTGCCTTGGTTTAGATGTATATATGGTTTCTATTTTACTTTTCGGACAAATTCTAGAGATTTCTGTGTATTGCAGTCTATTACTTAAGTACGATTCTAGTAACTGAAGGATATTGCCTCTTATACCGTAACTATGTAGCTTGTGTAGCAGAATTTTATGGTCCACATAGTCGAAAGCCTTGGTCATGTCAGTATAAATAGCACAGACTGGATTTCTCCTATCTACAGATGACATGATGTTTGATAGTAGGTCGAAGAGTGCCATATTAACGGTAGTATTCTTACGGAATCCTTTTGTTCGTGACAAAACAATTGAAATTTTTCGAAATAAGTGTACAGAGAGTTGTAGATAACTTTCTCAAAAATTTTGGAAAAAATGGAGATTTTCGCTAAAGGTCTATAGTTTTTTAAATCTGTTTTGTCATCTTTTTTGTGTAAGGGTTTTATTATAACTATTTTAAGCCTGTTTGGGAATATGCCATTAGCAATACACAAGTTAATTACGTGCATTAATGGAGGTGCTATCACTTCTTTAGTGAATTTTATGACTTTTGTAGAAACGGCATCGTATCCTACAGTGTTTTGTGTTTTTTAGGCTAGAAATTATTTTTATAATGTCATCAGTTGTAACAGGTTGCATGAACAGGGAATTTAATGTCTGATTGATTAAATTAATATTATTTAATGTGATGTCAGTTTTAGTATTATTTTCAATTTCGTCAATAAAATAATTGTTAAATTCGTTTGCAATGTCTGTGGGGTGTGTAAACGACAGATTACCTCTACTTACGCACACGATTGACTGAACACGATTGATTGAACGTTGGACACGGCTTAGTAAATGGCGCTATGGGGATCATCCGAAAATTCGAATGGCCAGCGCTACTCCGTGACCAACTTGAACCTGGAGAATAACCACAAGCCGTCTTCGTTGAATTCGATGTTATAACAATATTTGGAAACACAGTCGGCGTGGGTGACAAAATTGGACCCAGTACAGTCGAATTCGATGCGTTAAGGGGTCATGGGAAAGTTGAGCGGCTCATGCTACCGCTTATACTATGCTGGGCCGTGACAGAGCACAAGCTGCAAGGGACGACACTGGACAGAGCCGTCGTGGATCTAGGCTCTAAAATGTTTGCCAAAGGCCAAGCTTATGTCATGCTTAGTCGCGTGAGACAGCTAGAAGGTTTGGCAATCACCGTTTTGAATCCACGAAAAATTATCCACGAGCAACATGATAAAAAGTCTCTAGACGAACTAAATCGCTAGAGAAATCAGGGAAATCACCCTAACAATGACTTGCTAGGCCATACCGGCACGACCCAGCGTTAGCCCTCGCGAGTGAGTGCGACCGCGCGACTAAACGGGAGCCGTCCATGTTCTCGTCCATCCTATCTACGCCTCGCTCTGCCGTGAGACTAAACCACCTTTAGTTCTTAAATTAAAGTCACCTAACATGAATAAAGCTTGTCACTAAAATGTCTAAAATAAAAATAAATAATTTAAAAAATTAAAACACGACAGCCCTGCCAAAAAATTAACTAAAAAGTAAAAAACAAGTTGTATTCCCTGTCTAAACAGATAAATAAAATTGTCATTGCAGTCGGGGGACCACTTAGATTAAAAAGTGTTCCACAGAATGGTCCCCCGACTGCAATGACAATTTTATTTATCTGTTTAGTCAGGGAATACAACTTGTTTTTTACTTTTTAGTTAATTTTTTGGCAGGGCCGTCGCGTTTAATTTTTTTTTTTTGTTTTTTTTTATATATTACACTAACACATTGCGATAACAAATACATCGCAAACACAATCGGAAACTCAAATGTAAAATTAGATAAAAACGCTTGAGTCACTGCAATTGAATACCTACGACTCAACTTAGATATAACATCGACAAAATTCGTAAAACCGATTACCATCTGAACTGAGTGCGCCTTCAAAATCACCAATATGTTATTACTGCTTTATGTGAAAATCATCTTTACGCAAACGCAATAACTTGTGAAGTCATATCCAAATACATTCGTAAAATTGAAATTAATTAAATCAAATTTTCAGATTTATGCTACATCTAAGTTGTCGTACTGTACTTGTCTATACAATCACTAACGATTCCCTAAAGTAGTAAAAATAAAGCAACTAATACATACATATCTAATTACTAAATTAATATGTATGTTCATTACTTGCTTTATTTTTTATTATTAGAAATTGTTTTTTCCAAAACTTTGCTAACAGGACTGAATATCACACAGGAATACGCATTAGAAAAGAGGACCCAATAAATATCCCTGGGGAACACCGGAGGGGATGTTTACGAAGTCAGATTTAAAACCTCCCATAACCACAGCTTGCGATCGGTTCGATAAGTATGACTTAACCCATCTCAATAAATCCCCATGAATGCCAAGCATTTGCAGCTTTGCCAGCAAGATCACGTGATCCACACGATCGAAAGCTTTTTCGAAGTCCGTGTAGACCACGTCAACCTGGCCACCGGCTTCCATATTATGCAATACATAGTCACACAACTTGGCCAAGTTAGATACTGTGAACCGTACCCTAACGAAACCGTGTTGGCTCTGGCCTATAGGTACCGTTTGAGATGATTGGATATATTATATTATTATACCTAGATAATTTTTTCCAAAACTTTGCTAAGTGTGTTATGAATAGATATTGGACGATATTTTTTTTATATCCATCTTGGGCCCCTTCTTATACACTGGCACTATGTATATGAGCTGCTTTCCACAGGGAGGGACAGACGCACTCGGCTAAAGACTTTTGAAATAATAAAGCCATAGGATGAGCTAACTATCAGCACAATTTTGCAAAAAGATAGGAGGTAATCCATCGTTACCGGGTCCTTCTGTTGTATCTAACGCGCGACATTAGCTGAGCCGGTCTGTTCATTAGGAATACTCGTAGATGCAGCATGGGCTGACGAAAACACTGTGAAAGTATTTATTAAATGCTCTACAAATTTCGTGACGTGACTCAAATGTCTCCTCATTTAAAGTCATTGTTTTTTTTATATTGACTACTGCCTCTTTTACTTTTAACATAAGTCCAGAAAGCTTTCTATTTCTAAAGTTAATAAACTACACTGTTTATTATACACGTTTATTTCTGGTTCATAATGATATGATATTACATTCTAATTAATATATAATTATCTTTAAGAAATTTAGTTTGCTATTCATCACAGCTAGCTAGCTACCACAGAATACAGAGTATCTTTTTATAAACGTCCAAGCTACGTTCGGAAACATCTCCTTCTTTTTTAAAGATAAAGAGTCAATGGTAGAACAAACACGAAGCACATAGTCTTCTAGTCGCCTTGGTGGTACCCTTACGCGCTGGCTTCTACGGGGATACTCCGTCATGAGACGAATCGGTGATGTCAGCCTTGCTGGCTCTGGATGGAGTGGAGTTATGTAAGATCTCAAACCCCGGGGCTGAAAAACCTGAAAAGGAAGACTCAAGTTGTGGTTGATCTGGCACCAACAGGGTCCATCTCATCCGAGACCGGCTTAATATGAACTCTGTTGCGCCTATAGAGATTACCATTGACATTGACTATGTAGGAGCGGTCATTATGAACTTTCATCACCTTTCCGAAACTCCATTTCTTATTAGTCTCTGGCCATAATTGCACTGCTACTTTATCTCCTACTATTAGCTTAGGCAGTTCCTTAAGTACTTCTTTTAGCATACTTTTATTTTGTCTTTTCCTTCCTTTTCTTAACTAAATATGGAACATTATGTACCACTCTTGGTTTAAGATGCTGTAACAATCATGGCAAAACGGTTCTAGTTCTCCTAGAATACAACTTTCGCACTGGACTGGCCTTATCTGATTCAATTGGTACATTCCTATGATGTAATAAACTATACCAGAGATCTTGTTTGGTTTCTATGCTTGAAATGACCAGTCTTTGAGCTATCTTAACAGCTGATTCTCCTTTTCCGTTAGCGCTTGGAAAATGCGGAGACGATGTTACATGCTCAATATTCCATTGCTCCGCAAATCTTTTAAATTGTTCATTAGCAAAATTGGTAGCATTATCTGTACACATTCTTTGCGGTGCCCCATGTCTAGCGAAGTTTCTTTTGCATATATCTATAACCTCAGCGGCAGTCAATGTGGATAACTGATCTAACTCGAAAAAATCTGAATAGTGATCCACCATAACTAGAAACTTCAATTTTCTCACCGAAAACACGTCCATGGACACATATTGATGGGTATCTGGCTACCTCATGGCATTTCAAACTCTGTCTTTCCTGAGATGCTGCAAATGTTGCACAAAATCTGCCATCTTCAAAATCCGTCTCTTCTAAAAACTAGGCCATCTTCTGTAGAAAGCTCATATTTGAATTTATAAAAACCTCTTAGTGCTAAAGGCCAGTCTGTAATATACTTTGGAAATCCATCTTCAATGTAGCTTATGAGAGTCTGCACTGTAGTATCCATGTCAGTTTCATTTTTAATATTCATAATAAGCTTGTCTGATATTTTTAGATATGAAATCAAAAAAATGTCACTGAATAATCCGTATATTTGTTTATGTTAATTTTACTTCCCAGGTGTAATAGAGGCACTATTGGGTAGTTCTTCAGAGACAAAATTTTCTATTTCTATGGGTATATTTTCTGTAACTAACTAACAAAACGGCATGTATATTTTTTTTCGTACAGTTTATCTACACTGGACAGCAAATAAACCGAGCCACCCGCTACCTAGGCACTCTAATTCGATTTTCTCAAAAACTAAAAACCTACAATTATCTAAGTTGTACCTACAGAAAGTGCGTTTCATGGTGATTAAAATGAAAGGAAACTCATTGGGTTTAATCAATATTTCTGTGTTTATTAAGGATTTTACAAAGAAGAGTCGTTTTCTTGTCGTGACAATCGTTAGTAAAGATAAAGTGAAAAAAAAAATTAAAGCCAAAAACAAAGATAAAATCAAAAAAAATATTTTTGATCAATATTCCGTATTCCCTCCCCTTGCTCGGATAACTGCCAGCATCCTTGTATTCATCGACCTTACGAGCCTGACGATAAAATCTTGAGGAATTGTATTCCACTCCTCTTCAATTGCGATTCGCAGCTCTGGAAGCCTTGTTGGACCGGGCTTGAACCCGACGTTTCAGCTCATCCCATAAGTGTTCTATCGGATTCAAGTCCGGGCTTCGAGCTGCCCAGTCCATCGTACGAATGCTGACGTCGCGTAGATACTGGGTCACCACATGAGCAACATGAGGCCGTGCATTATCATGCATCAATTGCATATCCTGTCCGATATATACTGCGTAAGGTACCACATGGTCTGCGAGGATTTCAGTAATGTAGCGATGAGAAGTCAGTCCACGTGTACGGCCCGTCGGTTCGATGAAAACTAACGCTGTATGTGCTGTTAACGAGATGCCGCCCCAGACCATTACAGATCCTCCTCCATAAGCAACAGTTTCCTCGATGCAACACTGAGAATAACGTTCTCCAGGGCGACGATATACTCTCTGACGTCGATCACTTCCATGTAGACTCACCCTAGTCTCATCAGTGAAGAGTACATTACTCCATTGCTCTAATGTCCAATCCCTATGCTCTCGAGCAAATTCAAGTCGTGCTCGACGGTGTGCTACCGTTAATGCTGGGCCTGTTGCAGCTCTTTTTGGGGTCAGGTTCCGTTCAGCAAGTCTCCTTCTGACGGTATCTGAACTTATGACCACTTGGCGATCGTCACGCAGACTTTGTTGGACTTGAACTGCGTTGAGGTGGCGATTTCGCAGAACAGTAAGGTGGATATAACGATCATCTGCTGCTGATGTAGACCTAGGTCTGCCCATACCTGGACGGCGATCGAATGCTCCAGTCTCTAGGTATCGTCTGTAAACTCGATGCACCGAAGATCTGCTGATTCGAAGCCTTAGAGCGACTTCACGTTGCGCAATGCCTGCTTGAAGTAATGCTACAGCTTGAGCTGCTTCCTGAGGTGTTGTGTCCATTATTAATCGAAAAAAGTAGCAAAAACACACGCGTCTGAGCAAACGATGGACAAAAACTAAAGAAATGATAAGAAATATCCGACTACCCTCATTGTAGAGAAAAAGAACGCAAATCTCAAACTCTGGTGAAAACAGAGCAAATCGTTAGCATTGTGTTTGTTGCTTGATTACAATGTGAGTTGACGGTACTTTCGAATTAATTTGTAGTAATTTTAATCACTATGAAACGCACTTTTTGTAGGTTTAACTTTGATAGTTGTAAGTTTTTTACTTTTTGAGAAAATCCAATCAGAGTTCCTAGGTAGCGGGTGGCTCGGTTTATTTGCTGACCAGTGTATATCCCTAACTGGGACAAATTATATTTTTCAAATAATTACTGTCTAGGTACATAATAAAAATATTTGAAGTTTGTTCTTCTGATTCATATAACGCGTCCGTTTGCCATTTTCCGGAAGAAAATGGTCAATGTGGCATTTTCCCTTTGATAAATCAATATAAATTATAATTATATCGAAAGGAAATGAATTTTCCTCTTACAAAAAAATGAGTATTAGTGATAACTACGTTAGTGTGTATATAAATAATTAAATAAGAAGTTTCCAGCATATAATACTGATTAATGTGGCGTAAGCTGCGCTTGACCGTACTTGGTCGGGAAATAATAATTAGAGTCTGGCATCCCGCGTGGGGGGACGCCAGTCGTGCAACAGACGACCTAGAAGGCGGACGTGCGGCTGGTTGGCTTAGATCCCGGTGTTACGAAGTTAAATACCTGATTCATCTGTGCTTGGTTCAGGTGGCATTCTGATTACACTGCCTACTTTATACAATTTATTTTATTGTTTTAAAACTTCAATCTGAGTTTCGTGTGATGCTCTTGAGTTATAGATTCGTGTAGAAACATGACAATACTGAAGTCTGTATGTATAATGAGTTATGCAAGATTGTAGGCAAAATCCTGATTCATCTGTGCCTGATTCATATGGTCAAAACCCCATATGAATCATAAAATAAATTAGTTTTTCGCTTTTCCAGCACGAAAGGAGCGCTTTTTTTGCGTAATTCTCCTTGTCCAACTTTCTACTATGTACAAGTCAGTAGTTCTAGTCTTATTTATTATATATTATTATAGAATGACATTCCAAACATTGAAATTCTTGTCAGACACCTAAGAGAACGTTGTCTAGGAGTTATTATAGAAGTGCTTCATGAGTCGGGCATATTAGAGAAAGATATGCTGATTCCCGGACATTTAAAGGAATTCCGTGGGACCATGAGAACACATCAGGTTGTGTGGAGTGCGAATCAACTTCAGATTTTAGATAGAGAACTTAGTTGTAGCTTGGAAAATTGTTCACAAGAAGCCATTCAATGTTCTCATGGTTAACACATTAGTTTTTATACCATAGAAGACATTAATAAACAACAGAGTTGGGTAAACGTCAAATCCACGAATAAAAGAAAGGTGATATCGAAGAAAGCTACATGCAGCTCTTTGATCAAACGTAGCCAAATATCTGCTACCGAAATTCAGACTGGAAATGATACGGATACAGCCCAGCAAGACCTCAACCTTCCCGGTGACGACAGCTTTTGGATGGAGACTTCGTCAATCGATGAAAAACTTATAACTCCAAAATTCACCAGAGATGTACAATCGACCCTTCATCAGAAGCGTGGATGATCGCTCAGATTCTGACGATGAGGATATTTTTGTGTTTAAAAGGCCTCAATATTATAAACGGACAAAAGATTCTCACGCCATTGGTGAAGATATGATTATTCCATTTCATCTTCCTCCAAAAATTCAAGATACCGTCAACAATGAAAAGGTTTTAAGGATGATATTGAAAGCAGCTCGGTCCCTAGCCAAAAGCCAAGCAAATATTTACTTTAGTACCTACTTAACATTGACTTTATTACTTATTTATTAGTTAACCATACCTAGAATAAGTATATTTCTTTGAAAGTTAATAAGGAAGATTATTGGCAAAAATTGTTAGTAATAAATACACCAATGTGATTGGTAATTTCAATGAAAAGATTAAGACTGCTTAAGACTGATTTCAAAAGTGCCATTATTAGAATAAGTTTGTACTCCTGTGATTTTTTAATTATGAAAGGTTATAGTAGGGCAATAAGTATAATAAATAGGACCAGTGAGTTGTACACGAAAAAAATTTAACACAGTGAATAATATAATATACCAATTATAATAACATTCTAGTACCTACCTAACATAATTTAGTGTATTAAGTACAAATAAGTAGTAAGTAATAAGTATTAGCAATAGTTAAAATTTCCGTTTTAAAGCAATATTCTCGCTTTCCCTAATAGGTAATACACGAATTATATACTGGAGTTTCAAAAATATTTTTTTACAAGAATTATTGTTGAATTCATCACATTTTTATCCGTGACATGATCACTGATAATTGTTTTCATAAAAAAAGGTTATTATTGTTGTTAAAATTTAATTATTTCTTAATACAGAGCCCATCTACATATTTTTTTCATTTTTATTTCTGTTTCTGATTCATCTGTAACAAATTCTGATTCATCTGGGCACAAAATATTTGAACGTCGATATCTTGAAAAGTACTTTATAAAAACGAGTCCCACATTCAAATATATGTTATTTGGTATACCTATTTTCATATGAACATAAGTTAGAAAGCTGAAAGTGAAATTAAATTTTGGCTATATGAATCAGTCGAAGAATCAAATTTCGAAGAACGACCCTATTACACCTGGAAAGTACTACTGCAGTTTCTTCTATAGGTGCTCTCGATAATGTGTCTGCAACTGCCTTGAATAAACTGTAGGTCAACATTATACTTTTGGAGAGTGAGCAACATCATCTGCAGCCGCATGGGAGCTTCAACCAATGGTTTATTCATAATTTTTAATGAGGGGTTTGTGATCTGTTCGCACTGTTACATTTCTGTTTCATGCGATATATTGGTTGAATTTCTTGCACGCAAACACTATGACCTGATGACCTACAAATCACCTGATTCTTTTGATAAAGTGCAGCACCCAGACCAAATTCACTCGCATCACATTCGATTGTGACGTTCTCATTTACATTAAAGTATTTTAATATTGGTAATGCTGATATATTTTTCTTTATATTTTGAAATTCTACTTCTTTTATTAATATTATATTCTATCTGTCCAGCAAAACTCAGTATCTTTTCTAGTCAACTTTCTTAAATTAGTGGCTTGACAGCTAAGGTTCTTGATAAACTTGCCCAAATAGCCAACCATTCCCAAAAATCTTAAAACATCCTTAGCCGATTTTGGTCTAAGCATATTTTGAATAGCAAGCACTTTGGACTCATCAACTTTGATAATCACTCGCTAGTGAGAATATGTCCATAGAATTTTACTGATGATGGCAAAAGGTAAAGATAAAAGATAAAAAAAAGATAAAGTATATCTTTATTAAGCTTACAGTTAATCTCACGCAGCCTCTGGAATAATTTCTCCAGTTCGACATTATGGTCAGCTATAGCCTCCTCAACAGAATCTTTAAGTAAACTGGACAGCTTATGCTGAAATATCTCCGAAGAAGAACTCAGTCCAAATGGGAGACGCAGCCATCTGTAACGGCCAAAAGGCGTCCAGAATGTAGTTAATTTACTGCTTTCCTCTGATAATCCCAGCTGCCTACAGCCTTTTTTAGTGTCTACTGTGGTGAAAACTTTTGCTCTACTGAGTTCTGGCAACATCGCATCCAGTGTTGTAAACTGATAATTTGGTCTTTTAAGCGCTTTGTTTTGGGGAATTGGATCAAGACATCGAAATTTAGATTATTTATTGACAATTAAAATATTATTTACCCATTCCGTATGTTTCTGTACTCTGAGTGAATTCACACGGGCTGCATTTTGTAAATTTACTCCTGATTGTGCATAATAATATAATTTTAAGTCTAATCTTTGTAAGTTATTAAAAAATAAAACTACACTATTGTATTAGGTAAGCCTGTGATGATAATTTTATGTGAATAAATAAATAAATAAATTTTGAGTTTCTTGGACTATGATCCCATCCTCTTCCAGTTTTTCTAATTCCAGTTTGAGTTTTTCTCTTACAGCCATAGGGACTCGTCTAGCAGGTTGAATACTTGCAGGAACAGATTTATCAATTACAAGAAACACCTCACCTGGTAACTGTCCATATCCATCAAAAATGTCTTTGTATTCTTCAAAAAGACTGTCAGCTTTGGCTCTATCTTTGATGTCTCCAGTGATTGTATTACCATATTTTATGGCCTAACCTCAGGCATGTTCTCTCTGACAGTAAAGGTTCATGATTTGCTTCGACAATATGAAATTGAATTTTATAGGTTTTATTATTTTGCATACAATTAAACTCTGCCATTCCATACTCCACAAGTTGTGACCCATTATAACACTTTAGCCGGTGTGAAGCAGGCATTAATCCTGATAAATCGTCAGAGCCGATAAGATTTTTATAGTGCTTGACACTCATGACACATACCTGAGCCCCAGTATCTAAAGTACAGAACAAAGGAATCCAATTGCCTTTTATGTTAAAAGTTCTTAAGCTTCAGTATGGCCTGACCTCTTATTAGATCGAATTTCCTTAATTATGGAGTAATCCTCTTCTTCAGAACTTAAATCTTCTCTCACTTCTCTAATGGATTTTGCTCCCTGCTCTCTCTTGCAAACCTTCCTGAAATGGTTTTGCCTTTACAGAACTCGCAGCGCTTTCAATAGGCAAGACACATGTCTCTACCAAATATGTGTCTGCTACCGCAGAATTTACACAAAGCAGGTTCTCTTTTTTTTTTAAATGAGCCGGCTGCTTGGTAATTGTATTTACCTCACATTCCATTGTCCCCTGGAGTGTGGTCAACTGTGCCCTAATTACGTAATGCAAAATCAATCCGAATCTGAATCGTTTTGAAACAGATTGCTAATCCATTGCTCCGTAAGTTCGAAAAAAAAAACTGCAGAGCAACGTAAATGACGCAATGAATGTTGTTGAACTGTCAAAATGAAACAGATTTGTCTTTATCGTTTACGAAAATATGTTGCGTAATTAGAAAGCTGGTCTGCGGCAGTTTTTTCTGATCTACAGATGTTTATAGTTGTATCCAAGTTTAAATTGACTGCTCGGAGAAGCTCTTTCTTTACCTGTGTACCTAATACCAACAACTATACGGTCTCTCAAAATGTCCTCTTCGACAGGGCCGGATTTAGGGGAGGGCAACCGGGGCGAAAGCCCCGGGGCCTCCACAAACGGGGGGCCCCCACAATAGACTTCGGAAAAAAAAAATTCAAATTCCAACTAGTTAACACTAGTAAGCATCTTTTCCTTTGATATTTTTTTTTTGCTCTTTCACCTTTACCTACAGCCTACAGTACTTTATACATACATGATTATTTGATTATATTAATCTTAAATAACAGAAATCGTTGATCTATATTTGTTCACTCCAATCAGGCAATCAGTGAAATATCAAAATCTCAAATGGCCCTGATAAGCACTTCCAATTCACTACCCATCTTGAGGGAGTATCCCAATCGCTTAATGGCTGAGTGGGGTGGTACTTGCCCGCAACCTCGGAGGTTGGGTATTCGATTCCGTGTCTCGACATTTTTTTTTTCTTATATATATATGTACATATAAATTAATTGCAGTATATGAATAATCGGTGTTCTTCAATTCTTAAATAAATCAATTATTATTGACTAATTGGTATTTTTTTTCATATTTCTTTATGCAGCAAGATATGCAGTTTGATAGGCAAATAATTATTATTGTGACACAATTACCTAAATGCCATCAATTATTCACGAACTTTACTGCACGCAAGAAATTGAAAAAAATCATAGTCCGTCAATAATAATTTATTTGTATAATTATTGAAGAATATTGATTCCGATTGTCATACAAAACCCACCTCATCGTAACAAGCAGTCAAAAGGCTAATATTAATAAGCGACTCGTGAATCATGATCGATAAAAGAATGTGTCCATTGAAGTTTCCGTGCGTAATTTTGTCTTCATATAGTTGTCTATTCTTTTATTGATATATTTTTCCAAAAGCATAATTTTCTTCAACCAGCGAGCGAGTGTGAGTTTTTTTTGTCCTCTGCCTGTCCATGTGAATCCACAGTAGAATAAAAATTGCCAGTTCGGATAGGGAATTTATAGTATATTCTGCGGATTTTACAAGCCTATTCAGCCCATTTTTCGTATTGGCGATGGCGTGTCGATACGAGATACGATGGCAACGACGGTACCTGTTTCCCCCGTTTTTTGTCTGTACGAGTGTACGACCCGTCGCAGCGTTGACAAGTGTCTAGGGATGTGAAAAAATAATCGATTATAGAAAAAAACGATTAAAAATCGATTTTTTAAAAATAATAATCGATTTTTATAATCGATTTATACATATATTTAAAAAAATATTTATTGAAAAACTTGACTGAAAAAAAGTTGTTTACTTTATTTGGAAAATAATTTGGGGCGAGGGGGCCTCCGCTCCTTTGTTGCCCCGAGGCCTCTGGACCTCTAAATCCGGCCCTGCTCTTCGATGCCGCCGTAGTTGCATGTTTTTATAAGTTTACGCAATGCCAAGAGGTAATCACTGAAAGTTTCATTCAGTAGCTGATTCCGTGCATTAAAAACGTATCTTGCATATGAAATATTTGTTCTAGAGTATATTACACCCTCCATCTTCTCATGGATGGTTTCTTCAGAACGCTTTTCTATTTCTGTTAGACCAAAATCCATATTATTTTTATTGCCTCATTACCTATAGCGCTTATTAATAATCCAGCTTTCCGCGCCTTCTGGTCCTCACCCCATTCCCATTCCCACCCCGCGCAGCCCCATGGTTATGGAGATATCCATGGTTAAAGTTTTGAGGTTAGGTTAGGTTAAAACACTAATTTCCATGCAATCCATGCAGCATGCAAGCACGCAGCATGCAGCAGGCATGGTTTCTGTCACGGCTCCGGAGATCCCACGCGAGTTTATCGTCGCAGATGGGTTTAACGCTCACCACCGCAGCTTCGGCTGCGAGTGTTACAACCACCTGCTCCTCAACTCGCGGGCCGCCTCGCCCCTCCGCGTCTTCGCGATTTTAAATTACACTCTAGGGGTAGAGCAGACAAGACTGCGTGGAGTCGGATTTACAGCGATTCGTTTCTGTCACTAAAACTTAATTTTTAGCAAATGTTTGGAAAGTTTTACCGTAGGCACAGGAACATTTACATTTTTTTTTATATATAAAATTAAAGGAGAATGAACAAAAGTGGTCCAAATATCCACCACTAACGAGACTTATGTTCACTTATAGTCCACTAAACAGAGAGTAACTTTCAGTATGAGACAAAAAAAAAATAAGCTGTCAGTAAAAAGTTACGACTATATGAAAAATAGTAATAGTTTAATTTTGTTTTACTTCACTATTTATTTACTTAAATCAATTTTAATTGTGCATAAGTAGCTACTCTTTCTGCGTCTCTAATGATAATTCATCGATAACCCCGCGCAAGTTGGAGATGTCACTATTTTTTATCCCTTTCGCTTTCTGTTTTTGCTGGTTGATTTTTTGTGATAATGCAAGTAGAAAGAAGAAACTGTGTTTGTTGCAATCATTCATTGTTACGAAGAAGGAATTATCAGTTACTTGAACAGTTTCTGGATAACCACCCGGGAGCCGCTGAGCATATTCAAGGACTTCTGGCACCTCGACAGGTTAGTACATATATACATGATTTTTCATATATACATAAATCTTTTTAATATTTCCGTTAATTCATTACTACCCGTCGATCGCAACACATATTAAAATATATCTGGCCTCTACGTTTAAAGGACTGTAATACAGCCAATGGAGACCATTTCGAATAAGCTTTTTATATTTTAAATTGTTTTATATTTATGTATTAAACTAACACACTGTAAAAGTAATAAATATTATTGGCAATAAAAAAATAAAAAAACTTTGTGACAATATTTTTAGCATGACTAGGTATATGTTTTATGTTACACTGTAATTCACGAATAAAAATATTATGTAGTATTCTTGTGTTTTCTTTCTTCTGGGCCTTTAAAAAAAGTCTATTTCAGCGAGAACCTAGCATGGGACACCAAGCAGCATGACATCATGCGTATCTGCCAGGGCTTATTTTTAATCTTATATTTTTAATCATTTTTAATTTTTATATTTTTTTACATCGTCTCACTTATAGTATCAACAAGAGTAATGTACCCAGAATTTTGTAATTTCTATATTTAAAAAAGTGTCCTTGGAGTTTCTTGCCCGTTCATCTCCATAGAGATCTACGTTTTGGAATGGGCAACTAGCTTCAACTTTCTGGATAATTGACTGACTCTTTGACAATTCAAAAGTGCCTGTAAAGGGTTTAATTGAAATAAATGCTTTGAGTTTGAGTTTGAGTAGATTAGTCCAAAATGTGATATGGACAGAATGGTATTAACGATATGTTTCGCATAAATAGGTAAAAAAACATTACTTTTCACTCAGTCATAACTTTTTTCAGACAGCATAATTTTGGTTACGGTCTGGTAAAAATGACTCAGTATTTAGTAGACTACTTTATTACATAGGTCTCGTTAGTGGTGGACATTTGGACCAAGCGTCATACATTGTTGGTCATTCTCCTTTACTATGTTAAACTATAATTATATTTAGACATAGTATGATAAAATTAAATGAAACACACGACCTCCACCGTCAACGGAACGTAAAACGTCAAATTTGACATCTACCATGACAATATCTATCTAAATTGCGTGTTATTTTTCAATTTATATGGAAAATTTAAAAAATTATATCTCGTAAACCGTGAGTATCTGCCACTTAAAAAAATTTAAAAAGCTTTCTGTTTACGAGTGCTATCTACGAAAAAAAATGAACTAAACCAATGAACCCATAATGGAAAGTTTATCCCAAAGTTACCCCATGCGACAATATTTATTTTTCTCGTTGTAGATTTTTATTTTTTAAATTGTATTGACATTATAATTGGGTGATAATATTTAAATTGTATTGTCATTATAATTGGGTTTATTTTATTGAGTAATTACTTTGCACTTACGCAATAATTACTTTGTAATTACGCAATAAAATAAGGGGTATCAAAGTAACCCCATCCTACGTATAACTCTGATCAGGCAGTTTAATTATTTTTTTCTCAAAATCAAGCCAATTTTTTTCACTTATTATTACAGGAACCGAGAGTAATAAAAAGCCGATTACTAGATTTTTTTAGTATTTTTTTACACCCACAAATTTAAAAGATATGAACCTTCAAAGTTCAATATTGATTAAAAAGTAACCCCGGTTTACGGTATATAGCTTTAAAAAGTGGATGCTTCAACCTCGTGTTGCCTAGAACGTAACAATGCAAATTCGTAGTAGTCCCTGGGATAACCATATTTTTTCCATCTTATGTAATATATACTTTAATTTTCTCAATTTATTAATTTTCCCTCTTATATTCCTCTTTTACTTTCAATTCTTACAGTCTTTCTACTTTTATTCTTTCTAGAGCAGTGACAGGAACTCGAAGTCGGTGACGCCAATGCCTGAACAGACCATCCACCCAACACATAACCAGATAATGATCAGTCCCTAAATTAACACCCCGATATGCTCTAGTATCTGTAACTTTACTCTTTAATCTTCCATCCACAATCACAAAGTCGATCATACGTGAACCCTTCTATGATTAAACATAGTGTTCATAACAGACAAATTTTTCTCTACACATATCCCTAGCAAATTCATCCCATTCTCATTCACTCTATCATCCCCAAATACTCCTAATACTTTTTCATACCCATTCCTCTTCACCCCAACCCAACCATTAAAGTCTCCAAGCATAACAATTTTCTCGCTTGATCTATACATTCACTAAATCCCTTATACTGCCCCAAAATTCGTCCCTCTCCGAAGGTGAGCTTCCCATATATAGGGTGAGAATAATTGGCAACACTGTCCGAGTGACATGTCAAAATTTTGTTCCGTAATTTAAAATTAGTTTTAATTATTTTTAAGTGTAATTATAGTGAAATAATATAATTAAATGTAAAATAACTGCATAAATAATCAGGCTTATTGTTTTCCTGCAAATATTCATAGTAAAACACAGTGTTTGGTTGCCCACCGTTACCGGTAACCTATCACGAACAGCTGATGTTCGACCTGCGGTTTTAAACGGGGAGTATTGTTACTTTTATTATTTAATTAACACACAATCGTCTCATAGACTTTGTAACAGGCCGTCATTGACCCTTAAAATCTCTTTTCTTGGTTGGCTTGGCTGTCTGGCAACAGTGGGTCTAAGTCGCTTTGTTACCTATAAGATAACGAAACTTATGTAGTGAATTTTCGAAATACTTTTAATCTATAGTATAATATTAGAATAAACACCACAAGAACGTTGTTTACCGTTATTTTATCGTCAGTTTTATCCCTGTAAAACAAAATTTTTAATTTTTCTTGGCATCCTACCCACATGTGGAAAAGTAAATTCATAAAAAAATAGAATCAATATAACTTAGTATCTACTCAAATCAAGTTGCATTTTAATAAGATTTAGTAGCCTACCTCATTTCTCTATAAAACAATATTAACTTCTCCTATTTAGCTTTAATATTTAATTTGTGTGTAGATCAAGGGGTCTTCCCGGATTTAATGAAGAACAGTAAAGTTATTCCACTTTTCAAATCCGGGGACAGCAAGGATACTAATAATTCCTAAACTAAACAATAATTCCTAAACCGGCAAAACCCGTATCGGTTTTGCCGGTTTTCAGCAAGGTGTTTGAAAAAGTAATGTTAAATCAAATGCTCAATCATTTTAATCGTAATAACATCTTACACACGATCAACAGTATGGTTTTACCAAGGGACGTTGCACAACTGATGCCGGTGTCACTTTATTAAAACACATATTTAACGCGTGGGAAGAGGCACAGGATGTAGGTATCTTCTGCGACCTATCCAAAGCATTTGATTGCGTTAATCACGAAACACTGCTCTTGAAACTTCAGCATTACGGACTGGCAAAACTTGCGCTTAACTTAGTTAAATCATATTTGAATGATAGACTGCAGCAAGTTCAAATAAACGGTGTAAATTCATTGGGTTTAAAAGTCAAAATGGGTGTACCACAGGGCTCGATATTGGGCCCATTCCTCTTTTTAGTATACATAAATGATTTACCTCATTTACTGAAAAACCGACCACAAATGGTGTTATTTGCTGATGACACATCACTTATTTTTAAGGTAAACAGACACGCACAGGAGCTTGACGACGTAAATAACGCTATGCTAAAGGTCCATAATTGGTTTACTGTAAATAATTTAGTATTAAATGAGAAGAAAACTAAATGCATAAGATTCGCGTTACCGAATGTTAGAAGTAGTGAATGTCACGTTGTACTGAATAAGGAGACACTAGAATTCGTCGAAAAAACGGTTTTCCTGGGAATCAAGCTTGACTCAAAACTACAGTGGGGTCCTCACTTAACATCACTTGCAGGGCGGCTAAGTTCAGCCGCTTACGCTGTTTGGAAAATCCGCCAACTAACAGACGTGGATACCGCGAGACTGGTCTATTTTAGTTACTTTCATAGCATCATGTCTTACGGTATTTTGCTGTGGGGACGGGCCGCAGATATTGACTCTATATTTATTCTGCAAAAGAGGGCTGTTAGAGCCATCTACAACCTCCGCAGACGCGAATCTCTTAGGGAACTGTTTAAGAAAAT
Source organism: Xanthia togata (assembly GCA_963853775.1). NCBI lineage: Eukaryota > Metazoa > Arthropoda > Insecta > Lepidoptera > Noctuidae > Xanthia > Xanthia togata. Next base: position 1,850,164 of record OY970818.1, on the reverse strand, counting down.
TAATATCATGACGGTACCTTGTCAGTATATATATGAAAACATTATGTATGTTCGAAAAAATCTACATCTCTATAGTAAGATAAGTGACAGGCATAATTTTAACACAAGAAATAGGAACAAATTAGATCAACCACGTTTCAGATTGTCTAAAGTACACACTTCTTTTATGGGGTACTGTGTAAAATGTTATAATAAAATACCACTCGATATTCTTCAACTAAATGAGAAGAAATTTAAAACTTGCATTAAACGCACACTATGTAGACAAGCATACTATAAGTTGGATGATTATATCGTAGATAAAAATGCTTGGCTAAATGCTGGTCCTGCTCCACAGCCACTTGGGCTCACTAGTTAAAAAAAAAAAATGGTAGAGTTGCTTCCCCTTTTTATTTATTTTTTATTTTTTCTGACTACGAACTTATTGTTTATTTTGTTTTTTTTATTAAACTAAGTTTTAATTATTGAATACTCCAATAGATAATATTGATTTTCTTTCTTTTGGTGGTAAAATTCTTGCAAACTAGTTTTGTATAACTTAGACGCATTTTTATTTTCAATTTTTGTAAATGTGAGTACCATGGAGTCGTTTTACTATGTTATTATGTTGATTTTGACTTGAAAGAGCAGGGTAGTTGAGAGTATGTCATGCTCACTTAAATGTCTCGCTGATGGTGGTGAGTGTGTTGGATCATTCGGTTCCCTACAAAATGGTTGAGCTGGATGGTGCTGATCCACGCGTCATGTTCGTGAACGGGCGCCGTCAGTTGAGACTGGTCATCTCTTATCTGCCAGGGCTTATTTTTAATCGTTTTTGATTTATATAGGTATATTTTTTTTTTTACATTGTTCTCACATATAGAATCAACAAGAGTAATGTACCCAGGATTTTGTAATTTCTATATTTAAAAGAGTGTCCTTGGAGTTTCTTGCCCGTTCTTCTCCATAGAGATCTACGTTTTGGAATGGGCAACTAGCTTCAACTTTCTGACTAACTGACTCTTTGACAATTCAAAAGTGCCTGTAAAGGGTTTAATTGAAATAAATGCTTTGAGTTTGAGTTCATATCGGGTGCATAAACGCACAAAATAAATATAGAGTTTAGGCCCACCTTGGTTCTTACCCGTAGAATCCTGGGACTCACACAAACATAATATTTCACACATTTCATCATCCGCTCGGAGAGGACAACCCCTACACCCTGACTAGCCCTATGTGTCTCTCGAACACCGGACCAAATAGCGGTCAGAGTACCGTGTTTGGATATGTCCACTCCCTTTCTTTTCGTCTCATTCACACATAACAGATCTATCCTTTTATCCTTCACCAATTCACACACCTCATTAATCTTATCTCTTATACCTCCCTGCACATTCAGCGTAGCTAAGCGACATTCCGCCGCTCGCTTTTCGCCCCGTGGAAACAACTGACGTGGTGTGTGGCGAGCATCACCGCCGCCTCCGAGTTGATTATTAATATTTAGACTCATTTAGTTCCCACGAAAAGCAGAGGAAAAAATCTGTCGACACTCTACAGAGCCCCGCATGTAGAGGTAAGGCTTGTTAGTGCCTGGGGGCGCGGCCCAATCCCAGACAACAGGCACGCTCGCGACTAGGCACCCCCTAGCCATGCAGCTCTCGGCACGGCAACCTTAGCTTGGGTGTATGTTGTTCGTACCACACAGAGGAAACACAATAGAACCCCAGCTGTTCCCTTAGTCGCTTTTTACGACACCGACGGGATGAGATGGGATTGTTCTATTCTACTACCCGGAGACTATACGAGGAACATACATAAATACATAATTATAATCAAAGTGTATTAGTATTTCACATATCTATTAATTACCTATGTATTATTTTATCTGCAAAGTGTACTTTAATGTTTTAGATTACTTTATACGAGTATACCTACTTGCGTAATTAGATAGAGGAATTTTCCAAAAACTTGGGAAACGTTGGTTTGGAAAATTCCTCTATTAAAAAAAATATCTACAAAACACAGCCACAGCACACGATGAAGCAAGATTTATGTAATGTTGACAAAACACTATTTACGTACAATTTCATTGATGACCCCGGATTTATGTTATATTATCATTGAAGGTCTTAGCTGTTTCATCATTTATGATTGCCTTCATATTAATTATGTAATTATGTCCTACGCATTTACAAACAACAAAATAAAGGGTTTCAGTACCGATCAATTGCAATTGCCAATTTTTACGTGATTGATACACATTGATGCGCAAATTGATCGTTTACGAAATGCAATTGAAGCGATTTACAATATCACTACAATACAAATTGATGGCAATTGATTAATATTGCAAATGAACATTTCGGGGATCCCTAATGATACCTACCTACTAATGTAACTCCAAGTTGATTCCTCCTGAACTGTGTCATTATAAGTGTTCCTAATGTCTGAAGCACCCTGAAAAGATATTTTCTTACCTGAAGTCACGGTTCAACGACAGTGTTACCCTTATCAATCTGCCTAGCCTTTTCTCAACCATATTGGGGTCGGCTTCCAGTCTCACCGGTTGCAGCTGAATACCAGTATTTTACATGGAGTGACTGCCTATCTAACCTGCACAACCCAGTAACTGGGTAATACGATACCCCTTGGTAAGACTGGTTGTCAGACTTTCGGGCACACTTTTCTGAAGACCCGTAACGACTGTCAAAGATCCACGAATGACAACCGGGACCAACGTATTAACGTGCTTTCCGAGGCACGGAGGAGTCTCGGTATGTAAAGATGGTCACCCATCCACAGACCAACCCTGGCAAGCATAGCTTAACCTAACGTACAACCAGTGCGGCAGTTATTACTTAGCCACGAGCTCCTCGACAGTGTTACCCTTACCTACATGATAAATTCATCATAAAGATCTCAAAAATATAAACCATGTGCTAGTAAAAATATTAATCAGCGGTACCTAGGTAGGTAGTAGAAATAACACTAAAAAGTAGGACATGAAGGAAAACGTATAAACAAATTACTATTGTAAAAACCCGAAGATAAATCGGTAATCATGGTTGCGTTTGCGATTAAAGATTGCGTTAGACAAAATAGTTACTTCAGATAATTAATGAAAAAGTATGCGGGGCAGTCTTTGGGGACTGCCGATATAAGTGAAAACAGCGTGCGGTGACGATGACGCGAGTTTCACGCTTTTGCGCTTTTGTGTCACCCAAAAAGTCCTACACATATATACACAGTATACGAAAACGTTCGGTGACGATGACGCGAGTTCCATGATTTTTGTTCACTCAAAAAGTGCTCAACGCGGAAGGAAGGTGAAGGTAGATAATTGGCTCACAACTTTAACCAACTGAAAATCATGCTATCTAATACTTCCTTTTATGTACCTACTTATTCCATGGTACCACGATAGCAGCTATCTAATTACGCAACACATTTCCGTAAACGTTTACGATAAATTTGTTTCATTGACAGTTCAACAACATTCATTGCGGTATTTACGTTGTTGATCAGATTTTTTTTCGAACTTATTAAGCAATGGATTAGCAATTTGTTTCAAATTCCGCAAAGCAATTTCTTTCTTTCTAATAATGTGTAAGCCACATACATAAAAAGAGGAGCTCACTGCTTCTCAATATGGACACTTTTTCTTGTGACTCAGTACGGTGAGGGCAAATCTAGCGATTTAAATCTTGGGGGGCGGGGTTTGCTTTACAGTGTCAACAAAGCCCTCTAGGAAACCACACCATCTCTCGTAATCAACGTTTCAGTGACGTCATTCGCCTTAAATTGCGGACGTTACGCCTGGACAGCAGAGACATACCTATGTATGACAGGAGCTTGACAAGAGACCACGGCATGGGCCCGTTGCATTATAAAATTTACGGCGAAAACTTAAAAAATGTAACCCTCAAGGGAAGCCCTTTTCAATAACCTGATCCACCCCGACCGCAAACTTTTCATATCAACACATCTTGCCATTGGTTTTCCTAGAATCGTTTTATCTACAGTTTGTTATTATTACTAATCGGTTTTCCTTCATGATCTCGTAAAGAAAATAAGAAACACCCACTTATACTCGTCACTATCATCATCCACAACCTTCCTCAACCAACATTGCTGCCTCTGTTTTCTTGTACCAATCCCCACGCTCCTGTGCCAGCCTCATTCACGTTTTTCCCGCGATGGCAACGATTTAGTCCGCCCATCTCGCCGCCAGACAACCGACACCTCGTCTTCCAGTCCTTGGAAGCCACTCGGTCATGGCCTTACTGCACCTGTCGTCACGCCTGGCCAGGTGTCCTGCCACGTAAAGGCAGTGGCAAGTTTTTTCAATGCGAATGGCATTAGAGGCCAACACGAAATTAATTACTTTTCATCCCCATCAAAAATCCCCATTAAAACTAAATTTCATTTTTAATAATGCAAAACTGGAACAAGTAAATGAATTTACTCTCCTCGGTTTGTCTATAGATACCATAGATATAATAAAGAAGGAGATATGGCGTGGAGTTCAAAATGTATAGAAAACCGATGAAGCCACAATTGCCCCTCCATATCGCTAATATTGCACACACAGTTCTGTCAAAACAATACTACGAACAAGTGCACACACGTGCCATCGATAACTCAGTCATTTAAATATAAACCTTATTCTTTAAAACACAGCTTACTTTTTCCGTATAATTACTCACACTAAAACAATTATCATTGTGTGTTGTCGGGACTCGGGGGCGGATACGACAAAGTGTTTGACTAAATCGAAGAGTTATCGATAAATTTATTATAAAGGTTTTGGAAATAAAGTAAACAAAAACGTTATGAAACCTACAAAACATTATTTAATTAATAAAAATATTTTAAAAACAATTACAAATCAAACGACACATACTTATACGTAGTTATATATGATTAATATGTTGCCATAAAATGTTCAAAAAAGATTCTCGTTTTTGTAGGGAACCAGTTAGCTGACCTTCCTGTGGCATCAATCCATTGATTTTTTAAACTTGCTTCTTTTGGGAAACTGAAACGGTACAATTACAATTTGTTAGTAACTTACTGAATTATATACGAAGCTAATCATAAACTTGTAAGTTTGCAGGCTCTTAAAAAACCCGTATTTTTAAGAAATTAAATTCTTCTTTCTTTTGTAACTAGGGGTTTATGTGACAAAAACACACACGCATCCACAATAAATAAATAGCATGTATGTTGACCCATTGCCAAATTTTTAATAATAACCTTATTAAAGTAATTTTCATATTATAATTGTTTATTTAAGAGCATGCATGACGTCACAATATGGCTTCAAACCTTCTTTAGAAATTCTGCGGCATAGTACATAATTATGACTATATGATGCTGATTATTAAAATGCATACGAAGCTACTGGTGCATTTATGAAGACTTCAGTAAAATACCATAACCATAAGCGCCACGCGCCATGCGTCCAAGTGACCAAGTAGCTTGAGGCTAAGGCATTACATCTCATAATTCAAACCCAAGGACATTCCATAGATTACTAAACTAAACATTATTGAACTTACTTCACGATCTTTGGTTACGCATTTGTCTATTACGCTGTAAAATAATAAAAATGGGTAAAAATGCATAGAACAACATCGGCCTTCCAACCGGATTACAAGAGTTAACAAATTGAAGAAAAATCAATTAAATGATTGTAATATAACAATTCGCAGTCGACTTTCTTGTCGATAGACTTTGTCAGACCTCCACGAGCACATCACTAGCTCGTGCTCAAATACGGCGGACCGGAGCAGCGGACGCACCATGCGACATTACGGTTTAATGAGGTTTCGTTATGTCAGTTTTACATTGCTTGTTCAGTCACTCAGTGACAGACTGAGGTGGTTGTAAAAGAGCAATGTATTTAATACAAAAATAATACTGTCCGGATAATATAGGAAAACAAAAATAAAGTAGTACAAGTCAGATATATTTTACGGCTTGTTGTTTTTCGTGATTTTTAAGACAAATATTGTAAAATACTTGTACTTAACTGTGGTAACTGATGCCATAACTTCTAAAAATTTTGTTTTGGCTTCTTTTTTTGCACGAAACCACTGAACAAGACGGCATTATCGTTTTTTTTACGATCGCGGTTGACAACACACTAACTCGCGGTGACGGCCATTTTTTCAATAGCTGAGCGAGACGCTCAACTCCACGTGGTCGGCGACACGCCCCCTTGCCACTTCTCCTGTTTTTAATATTTCTATGATAGATACCCACATAAATTGGAAATCCCATATACAGAAAATAAGAGCAAAATAATCAACATTCTCATATGCACTACATGAAATTAAAAAAACTACTAACCTACAGACTGCACTTGTTACTTACTATGCATATGCCCAGGCATGGCTCAGCTATGGGGTCATGCTGTGGGGTAACAGTACAGATTCACTAACTAGGTATATGTATTTTGCAAAAGAAGTTAATTCGAATAATAATCAACATAGAACAAACAGATAGCTGCAAGCCACACTTCCGAAAACACAAAATACTGACACTTCCCTTTCTATATATCTTAGAATTATGTAAATTTGTCAGAAACCACCCAGATTTTTACACCACTTGCGAAGAAACACAAACAAGATACACCTTTCGACACAATAAAAACAAAATAAACATACCTCAATCCCGACTCAAAATGCACTCAACCAGCCCTTTAGTTATGTCCATAAAAATATATAATAAATTGCCAAATGAAATTAGAGAAGTAAGTAAAACAAATACATTTATTCATAAATTGAAACAATTTCTGGAATCCAAGTCATACTACTCAGTAAAGGAGTTTTTAGAAGACAAAACGATTGCAAAATAAAATTATTCTCTCTTATACAGAAAACATTATGAAATAAATATAATCTAATATGGAATATAGAAAATCAAATATAAATATGAAAATATGAATACATGATTAATAATATAATATAATAATAATCAAAATACTTCTGAGAATTTCACTACATTGTCCATATAAATACATAACATCAAAATTACACCTATTTACACAAACCTAATAATATATAATAATAATGTATAATTATATATATATAAATAATTATACACTCAATTAAACACATCTAATAATTAATTTATAAAAATATTAATTGCTTTAATTGTAACTTAGCCCTCTTCCTCTCTCCTAATTGTGCTGTGCCCGACAGGGTCCATATTGATCTTTTACTTCTTATACCATCTATGTAATACATATGGAATGCAATAAAGAATTGAGTATTGAGTACGATGAGATCGCGACTTTCCTCCGCGACCATCAAATTGACATCCTCCTAGACCAAGAGTCCTTTCTCAAACCGTGCAACCGCGACCCGTCAATTGCCAACTATCGCATAGTTCGTAATGACAGGACGCGATGTCACAAGGGCAGCACCCTAATTTACCATAAAAAGGACCTATATTGCATCCCAATAGACCCTCCTCCCCTCTCACGATTAGAAGTCTCAGTCTACCACTTAGGCATGTCTGGCCATCAGCCGATCTCACTGGTATCGGTCTACTTCCCACCCCATCATACTTCGGAGAACTTCAGACGACCTCCCTATTCTACTCGGCATGAGTGACTCTGCTATCATAGCGGGCGATCTCAATGCCAATCATCCCGCCTGGAATAGTTCCAGAACCTGTATCAGAGGGCGACACTTGTTCGACCTCTCAAATACTCTTAACTTTGACGTCATCTCCCCGATGACCCCATCCCACTCTCCCCACGACCCCAATCATATCCCCGACGTCCTAGACGTGGCGCTCCTTAAGAACGTCACTCTAAGGTTAGACTCCATAGAAACGGTGCAAGAGCTTAATTCTGACCACCGCCCAGTAGTCATAAAATTGGCCCCCCGCATAGGTCTCCCCGACCCCTCACAACCCGCTCTCACCAAAGGGTAACGGACTGGAAGAAAGTAAGCACCCAGCTAAAATCCAACACGTCCCCCCAATTGGACACCATCCCCGACAAATTTGACTCTTTCGCGGACACGACGGCCGCGATCGACTCACTCACGGAGCACGTACAATCAGTCCTGACCTGAGACCTTGAAATAATTTCAAGTTTTTATAATGAAAGATTTGATTGATATGTCTGACGCGTAGTCATACCATTTAAATTTTAACAATGGTTATTAATTTTATAAAATGACATAGAAAATCTCAGGAGATGTAAATATTGCCGATGGTTGAGAAATTTCATTGTAGCTAAACTATTGCGAACCCTATTGTACTATATAATACCCAGCTCTATGATCGGCACTTATACGCGGCAACTGTTTTACTTCCCCGAAGGCAATTATCTCAGCGCACGCAGCTACGCTAGACAGCGCACATGATGTCCTCGGCAGAGATGAGCAGCGACGCGACAGCTTCGCGTGCAGGGCCGCGGAGCGCGCTCTGTAAGCGCGCAACATTCTGTGCCCTTTATTCCCAGTAGTTCCATGTTTTAGTAATATCAAATAGCTTTTTTAATTGAAGCCACTATGCCGCATTGCCAGTAAATACAAAGAGCCCTTTTTTATATTCAGTTTTTGTGGCTTATCTTGTATAGCGGCCAAAGATTTGGCTGCAGCGGCAGTGTCTGCAATCGCTTGTAAAATCAAATGGGAAAACTCATTAAAAAGAACAGGCGCATTGTGGCGTTGTCTCTCGCGGCCCACGAATGAGGGTTGCGGCTCAATGGCGGCCAACCCGGGCGCTTGGGGAACCAAATCGGTCTGACAGTTGAGGTGTGCTGCTACCGGTGCAACCGCAGCCTGAGTGCAACCACTCAAACACCCTGGCAACAAGATTGGCTAAAAAAAAAACTGGTTGCACTCCGGGAGTGCTGGCAGAAGTGAAAACTTTAATACTAACGTATATATCTACTCTCCCTCTGTCTTACGAATTTTTGATCAGGTCACGTGTCCAGACGCGATTTTAATATTTTTTTATCCATCAGAAAAAAAATGCATAACGCCGCAAAAGAAGTTTTCACTTCATTATCTGGTAGAACGCTAAGGCAACTGTGTTGACCTCGCTGACTTCGTTCCTATAAAACGTTTTTGTACTGTGGTAACTTTATGAGAACTTCTAAAACTTTTCGAGATGATTCTGCATTAAAAAACACGTCATGGGTGGATAAAACAATATACGTGAGCGAAATAAAACATAGACAAAAAATGTTCATATCAAGTGTCTCAAGCGTTTTTATCAAATTTTACATTTGGGTTTCCGATTGTGTTTACGATGTATTTGTTATCGCAATGTGTTAATGTAATATATATATTAAAATAATCCTCGTGTTTCATTCGATAAGAATATCTTATCGTCATAGGTCTCGAAAGGCTTGAGCAAACACACTCAATTCGCGCTGGGATGTTTGATTTGAATACATTACGACAATCCGGGTGATTTATTCAATCTTCTAATGTGAAATGGCTGTGAGACATCATCCGTGTTGTTTTAGTTGTTTCCAGGAATACATCTTCAGCAGCTTGAATTTTGGGTGACCTAACTACGGGTTCCTTTTTGACTAATGAGGATGACGAAGGTGGTGAAGTATGAGGAGACAAACTACGAGACGACATGGTGATGGCTTTGGCTTTACTACGTGTGTTAACATTGCGATAAAGAGAAAATAAAATGCAGTGACAAAAATTAAAACTACGCACTTACGTTAAAATGATGGATTGTATGTATTAGTGGTTGGTGGAATAATATAAAACTAAAGCTTAGTGTAATAAAATAATTTATTGGGGAAATCTTGAAAAATATAACACTAATTGGAAACATAAACAAAACCATTTGACAGACACAAGAAAAAAGAAAAGACTAACAACAAAAAAATATAAAAATCTTCTAAAAAGTTTACCACTACAATATGAAAACAAACATGTATTTTTATATATTTTGCGAGAAATATCCAAAACTTATGACTGGTTGACATCCGTGACCGCCTAACCCACTACCTCACCCGGCCCCACAATCGTACCTGCCTTCACCACCCCACCCGGCCGCACCACCGCATTCGGCCCCAATATCACACCTCGCCCCACCACCGCACGCTCCCCCACCACTGAATTCGGCCCCAAATTCGCATCCTGCCCTCCTCCGCACGCTCCCCCACCACTGCATCCGGCCCCAAGATCGCATCCTGCCCCACCATCGCACCCGACAACAGCGCTGAATTCGGCCCCATCACCGCACGCGGCCCCAACACCGCGCCCGGCCACACGACTGCATCCGGCCCCACTACCGCATTCCTCTCCACTATCGCACCCGCCCTCAGCACTGAATTTGGCCCCATCACCGCATTCTCCCCCAACACCGCACCAGGCCACACTTCAGCATTCGGCCCCACCACCGCATTCGCCTTCACCACTGCACCCGGCCACAGCTTTGCACCCGGCCCAATCGCCACACCCGGCCCCACCTGCGCTCGCGGCCCCTGCTCCGCAACCGTAACCGTCCGAATAGGTCGTGGATCGTCCTCGGAGAAGCTGTCCCTCGTCTCACTCAGCAAGTTCAACTTGTTAGAGAACACTGTTGCAGAACTTAAGGACCACGTATATGGAACCTCGCCCAAAAAGGCAAGGACGAGGAAATATTGCAAGAAGTCAGGTACCTTCATGTCTAGATAGTGTCGCGCTGCAAAACGACTAAAACAAACAGGCTAACTTTGTTTATGCTATGTGCGTGTCAGCTACGTCTGTATTTATAGTGTATTATTATCTGTGACTACGCGAAAATCAGCTATCAGCTTTTCTAGTGTGCGTGTCTATTGAATTCACCTATATATTCACCTATAATAGTGTGTCGAGTGTATTTTCCATCTACAAAAATATGCTCATGACAAAAATATAATTTGAATCGGAAAAAACAATGGCAATAATTTCTTGAGGATCGGAGCTCGGGTCATTTTCATACTTTGCACCCAAACGCAATTACATAATATTTTTTTTGGAAACTTCCCGGCCAATTTTGATGAAACTTGGAATGTATAATTATTTAAACTGGCAAAATCTAGAATACAGGGCCGTAGCCAGAATCGGGTGAAAAACTGCCTTTTTATCACACCAGATGTCTCATGATCGACTTTGCCTAATTTTGTCTTGTCATCTGTCAATATCATAAGAAACTTTTTCACAAAAAATAAAACCGACTTCCAAAAAAAACACTACAAAGTGAAAAATAACTGATTTCGGAAGTCGGTGTCTTTGGGGTTTTATTTTCGTTTTTTTGCCACCGACTTCCGAAATCAAAGTTATTTTTCACTTTGTAGTGTTTTTTTTGGAAGTCGGTTTTATTTTTTGTGAAAAAGTTTCTTATTTTTCATTTTTTAGTTGTGCTACCTACAAAAAACCCCCACAAAAATTTGAATACCCATTACCTGCTATGTAAATTACAGTGACAGGAACTATTAGAATATCATCCACATATACTAGATGGGAAAAATACGTATTATTGAAGCTAACTCAAAAACCCCTCATCAGATCTTGACCAAATTTATATGGGACCACTTCTGAAGTATGCCCCACCAAACAAAAAAAGAATCATCAAAATCAATTCATAATTGGCGGAGTAATCGCGTAACAAACATACAAAAAAAAAATACAACCGAATTGAGAACCTCCTCCTTTTTGAAGTCGGTTGAAAATTCATACTGATTCCGATATAAAATTAAACAAGTATCGAAAATGAATAAATAATCTAAATACGACGCAGTGTTGTGCTCCAAAGGATTTAACCTAGAAAATATTATAAAACTAATATAAAGAATAGAACTATACCAAGTAAAAGATAACATTTGAACGGTTGATTGGTCTTACTAAAACCTTTAAAATGCTCAAAAGTGATTGAGGGATTTTCTCTTTTTTCTTATTTTTAAACTTCCCAAGTCGCTGGATAGATGGCGCTGAACTTGGTAAGTTACTACAAGGAACGAAACCTCACATAATTTTCACGAACAAACAAAACTGAATTTTAACAAAGCGCGAGAAAACTAGGTAACAGTCCTACCAACTTAACTGTGAAATGGCGAAAATTGGGACTAGGGCCGTCATGTTGATGTCATTCGTTTGTCAGTGTCCTCTGGTTGTTTTGTCATGATAATGCTGAATTTATAAATTTAAATATGCCGAAAGATATTAAAAGTTTTAAAAGTGATGCTCGAAACATTATTCTAAAGGTTAAAACCTTTTTTGAAGAAGAAGCTCGGGCGGGGTCTCCGATTATTCCATTCAATCAAATATGACAAACGAATTTCCGCAGCGACAGGTCAGTGTTGTCAACTTTCTTGATATAAATTACCCGATACTTAACTTATTATTTAAGTCCACGAAATATTCGTTTCTTTTATTGCTGCAGGTCAGCGTAACGGTAACGTAAGAGTGAGCCAACTAACCTGCCAGATTTTAAATTTTTACTAACATTTATTTTATTATCTTATAACTCAGGTGTGAGTCCTTTGTTCGGTACTGGACAGATTCTTGGATTGGACAGATTAGTTAGTTCGGCAGATTCTCTACTCGACTGATTCGTGGATTCGTCATATTCTAGGGTTCGACGGATTAGCTATACGGCAGAAGTACAGGTGAAAACAAAAACAAATAAAACGCACTTTAATTAAAGAACAAAAAAATCATATTTAACTTTGAAATATAAAATTAACCTTGCACAACTGTTTTAAACAATCAATCACGCTAACTTCATTCTTCATTGCTGCAGTAACAATTTTGTTTATTTGACAATTTTTTTGTATGAGTTTTGCATTACGCTGCTTCCCGTTGCAATAAATTTGTTCTCTTTTTAACTTTGTGTCTTGAAAACGGGATTCTTTTTTTAGCAATTGTATAAATAGATAGAGTGGTGGCTTAATGGGAAATCTTTTTTTTAGTCTCGCATGCCACCCTTCGATTGGGTTATTTGTACGAAAATTTTCATTATAACAAGTAAACACATTCTCGGTATATATTCCCATCCACTGAGTTGAGAAATAATTATTAAATGTATTATATTCCGGTGAGTCACTAACCTATATTCCCATCCACTGAGTTGAGAAATGATTATTAAATGTATTATATTCCGGTGAGTCACTAACCAGTTCTTGTATACTTAATATTGCTTCGGGAACCAAAATCGGCGGAAGCAACGGCAGTTGCATATAAAGGCGCATGATATACTCTCCATTTTCAGTTTTATCTAATCCAATATTTTGGCTCTTTTTAAGTATCGCTTTCCAGTAATGAAAGTAGCAGCCAGTTACTTTTACACCAGGATAAACTGATTTCACGGCTTGAATGGTTGCTATTTCAAAGTCGCACTTATAATTTTCAATTATCACGGAAAATTGGTCCCTTAAAATAGTGAACAATCGTTCATAAGTTGCCTGCGTTTTATTACGTAGAAGTATGTAAAGCACAGGAATAAAATTTATGGTATTGTCATCGTGAGAAATATTTATATGAAGACTGTAGACTTGATAAAAAGGAGTGGGGCATGTTTTAAAGGTGCCATCAGATAGTCTCGCAAATCTTGACCCAAAATTCAAAATTTTGTCTTCGATTCCATCATCAAATTAAAAGAAATCACCCACTAGACTGTGCGGTAGCTTCAGAGATTTCATATATCTACAGTTTTTCGTATTCATTTTCAGGTAATTTATCACTAATACATCTAGCTTTATACAACACATCCTTTTTCTGTACAAATGTTGGTTTATCTTCATCATTTAATTTGCAGTCGGCAGTGTCCATAAAATCTTCAAATAATTTTGGGATTGGTTCGAGTGTTTCGCATACTAAGTCTTTACATTCGTCTATTAAACTGTATACTACGTTTTTGGTAAAATCGGGCATGCACATATGACTAGACTCTCTAACAATTCGGTTTAGTTTGTCCAAAGTGATAGAACTGCTGCATTCTGCCTTATTTACACATCGCCAGTTTGTAGTACCACATTTGTTATTTTTTACAAAATTGTATCTGTGTCCAGCATGTAAAACAACGGGTTTTCCCCTTTCACTTTTAAATTTTAAATCCACTACATCGGTGCTCGAGCCGGCAAGATCCATTTCTTGCAATATTTTTATTCATGTCTCTATGTCACTTCACAACAAACAGGAAAACAAATGCCAGTGGATTATTTCAAATTCAAATTTAAAATATTTTATTTCACATAAACCTACATGGGCACTTATGAAACGTCAGAAGCTAGGTGCACGGTTCCAATTGGTCGTTTCCTATGGAGAAGAGCCGGCAAGAAACTCCACGGTTACTCTTTTAAAAATAATTGGTTTTTACAATATTTTCAAATAACAGTGTTATTTGATAAGGGAGGACAGTGTAGGTCTTTCAACAAGTACCAGGTACTTAACAAAATAATTATGGTCAGCAAATATATAGTCCACTAAGCCTACAGCGTTCTCACATTCACAAAATAGAATATTTAATTGAAGTTGAATAGGTAGGCATAGGCTAAATAACAATAACTTGAAGTGGCCTGTTAGATAATTGAGTACCTATTCAAGGAGTTTACGTACTTAACCATACGAGTATATTATTTGTAAATCATGATTTAGAAAAAATATAACTAAGTAGGTATACCCTGCTAAGGCTGTTTTTTTGTTTAATCTTTTTGTGCACAACTGTTCATTTTCTGTCGTATAGCTAATCCGTCGAACTCTAGAATATGACGAATCCACGAATCAGTCGAGTAGCGAATCTGCCGAACTAACTAATCTGTCCAATCCAAGAATCTGTCCAGTACCGAACAAAGGCACCAGGCAAGGAGAGAAAACGTAAAAGTGGATTTATGCATGTTGATGATTTTGACATGGGAGATAAACGGAGGAAAGTAGGTACATGAATATTATTCTGCTAAAAAAGAGGTCCCTACTGTTAAAAAGCTTCTAGAGGTCTAAAAGACAGAAAAAATTACACAGGACAGCAAGAGAGTCTGCGAAAGCTGCTTCACATGGAGATTTTGTTTATAAAAATCGAAGACGAAGTATTGGAGCCTGAATCGAAAGGTCAAAGATATATTATTGTTCATGCGGGAGGAGATACTGGATTTGTTACAAATGCAATAATTGTGTATAAATCAAACACAAAAAGTGGTGATAAACATGACGAGATGAATAGTACCAACTATAAAAAGAGGGTTATTGAAAAACTTGTGCCTAATTTACGAGAGCCTTAATAGTGATGGATAATGCTCCTTATCGTATTTGTGTGGATAAAGTCCCAAATACAAATTCCTTTAAAAAAAATGCAATTATGATTGACCCAAAATAAAATTGACTATGGAGAGAATTTGACTAAACCTCAGCTTTTAGAAATAATTAAGAGAAACAAGCCTGAACCTGTATGAGATTGAAAAAAATTTAGAAGACAATAGACACAAATGCTTATATTTACCACCTTATCACTGTGATCTCAATCCCATTGAACTCATATGGAGTGAAGTGGACTGTATGTTGTTGGGAAGACTTGAATTAAAAGACTTCTTCGAATTTTCTTGATTTATTCTTGACTTGTTTCCTTGTTGAGAGCTGGGATCCGACTGTAACGTTCCGGCCCAATGGTCCGTCTTTTATACTAAATGCGCTAAGCGCTTGTTACCGTAACGAGGCCCTTGATTTTTGAAACAATTCAACTCTTAATTTTCGCTATGTCCTCGTTACGCATAACCCTGTTTTTGGTAGTTCCCATCGTCGGATCGTTACAGTTTTTGCCCACAATACAGTTTATTTACACCTTAGTCTAATTACATAACCAGATTTTCCTTAACTAGACGTATAAAAAACTTTCCAGAACATAGACTGTTGCCACTCTGATTGTGACACATTTTCATTACACAAATCTTAAGATATCTAAAAAACCCGTGGACCGATTTACATGATTTAAACGCCACAAATGGTTTTGAGTCTAGACCTTTCATTTGACACTAATTTCAAGCTGATATCTTATCAAACAAAAATTCTCATTTTCAAGTTACGTAATTATTACCAAACTTTTTCACACATATTAATTTCTAAACAAACATTATTTCTAGTAATCTTATACGATTCTTAATGGAATACACATACTATTTTCAGTATTCAAATGCTAATTGGATTCTAATTAGATACTAAAAACCTAGTTACAAGTTAACTTTTTCCAACAAAAACAACAAAAGTTCGTCGAGACCCCGCCGCTACTTGTGCCATGGTGCACAGATAGGGTCTCAACAATGACTCTAAATTTACATTTTGATCTTACTTATTGAATATTCTAAATTAAATACGAACATGCTCGGCGTCCTTTACATTCCTCCCCCCGGCGCAGCTCGCGTAGCCTCTTCTGTTCTCATCACGACGACGAGCTTGCTCACAGGGCGTCGGAAGGTGCCGGTTCTGGTGCGCACCTCGACGACTCGTATGCCGCCATCCGGTCCGCGGTGCGTGCGCTCGACGACTCCCATCGGCCAGGTGTTCCGGGGCAGCGTGTTGTCGACCACGAGGACCACGTCGCCAGCCTGCATCGGTCGCACGTCGTTCTGCGGCTCGCCGCGAGGTACCAGGGTAGGGAGGTACTCGCGCAGCCAGCGTCGCCAGAAGTGGTCGGCAAGCGCTTGACTAGCTCGCCAGGTTCTTCTGTCGGCGTCGTCGCAGGGTCCCGTCGTTGGCAGCCCGTCCGATGACCCCAACAAGAAGTGGTTCGGGGTCAGGGCCTCGGGATCGCTGGGGCTCACGCTGACATGGGTCAGCGGTCTTGCGTTGATGGAGAACTCCGCCTCAGTTAGTAGTGTTCTCAGGATCTCTTCTGCCGGTGCCTTCTCTCGTAGAGTGACGCTGAGGGCCGTCTTCACAGAGCGCACCATTCGCTCCCACGCGCCGCCTTGGTTGGGCGCGCCAGGAGGTATGAAGCGCCACTCCATCCGGTGTAGTAGCCCCTCGTCTTGCAGAGTAGGCATCCACTCGGTGTAGGCGTTGCGAAGCTCTTGATCAGCTCCGCGGAAGTTCGTCGCGTTGTCGGAGTACATTAGTCTCGGCCAGCCTCTGCGCGCAGCCATACGTCTCAGCGCCATGATGGCTGAGTCGGTGGAGAGTGATGTGACGAGCTCGATGTGCACGGCGCGGGAAGTGAGGCACGTGAATAGTGCGCCCCACCTCTTCTCTCGGCGGCGCCCCACCTTGACCATCATTGGCCCGAAGTAGTCCACCCCGCAATTGGTAAACGGGCGGTGGAAGGGGTCAAGGCGGGCGTGTGGCAGGTCCCCGGTTGCTGGTGGCTGCGGCGTCGCTCGGCGTCTTCGGCAGAACGTGCAGTTTCTTTCTACGGCGCGTACCGTGGGTCGCAAGTGGATAACCCAGTACCGCTGCCGTAGGTCGTTTGTCACGCGCTCGTACCTCTTCGTTAGATAACACCTGGGCAGTCGCAGCTGGGTGAGTTCGTTCAGGCGGGCGAGCCAGGACGCGAACAGCTCGTTTTCTTCGTCCGGCACCTGCTCGTCCCACGTTATCTGGAGTCGCCACAGGCTCTGCAGTATTATCTTCGATCGTATGGTGTAGTGGCTCAGCAATCCCAGCGGGTCGTAAATGGACATCACTGCGCTGAGGGCTTCTCGCTTGGTCGGCGCGCGGGTTCTTGCTCGGACTTCAGCTGGAACTCGATTCATCGACGTGTTGAATCCCAGCTCATCTCGTTCCGCGTTCCAGTACAGTCCCAAGATCTTGCTCTCGGGCTGTTCTCCCCCCAGTTGCGTGGGAGAGGTAGCGTGTAGCTCGGGAGGCACGTCGCGTAGCACCGCCTTGTCGCTGGAGCTCCATCCTCTTAGTGTGAATCCAGCGTGCGCGTGCACCGCTCTTGTTTCTTCGACCACCTTCCATGCTTCCTTGGTATTCTCGAAGCTGGCCACCAGGTCATCCATGTAATGACTCTTCATGATGGCTTCCAGCGCGCGTGGACACTCCTGCCCGTATATGTCCGCGTTGTAGTTGCGGACGAAGTGGGCCATGTACGGAGAGCTCGCAGCGCCGAATATCATGCTAGTCATCTTGTATTTCTTCGGAGGCTCTTCTCTATTGTCGCCTCTCCACAGGAACTGTTGCGCTGGTTGGTCCTCCGGCCTTATCTTGATCCTCAGGAACATCTCTTGCACGTCCGCTGTGATCGCCACCGCCTTCTCTCGGAATCGGAAGAGGATTCCGGGCAGCGACAGCAGTAGGTCGGGTCCCTCCAGCAGTTCGTCGTTCAGACACACGCCGTTGCTCTTGGCCGCTGCGTCGAACACCAGTCGTTGTTTTCCGGGCTTGTTTGGATTTTGCACGGCGAAGTGTGGCAGGTACCAACAGATGGCGCTTCTTTCTTCGGATCCGTCGCATAGCGTCGCGTATCCTTTGTCCAGCAGGTTGACGATCTGTTTGGAGTATTCGACCGCGAACTCTGTGTCTGCGTCCATCTTCTGCTCGATCTTCTTCAGCCGCCGGAGCGCTTGTCCGTAGCTCGGTGGCATGGTGACGTCATCCCGTCGCCACGGCAGTCCAACCTCGTACCCGCTGTCAACCTTCTTCACGGTCCTCCCGACTATGTCCATGGCCCGTAGATCCGCGTCCTTGATCCTCGGCGTGCCTTGTATGCCGAGCGCGTCGATCTTGAAGTGGCTCTCGACTAAGTCGTGGAGATCTTGGCTGCTTGCTCCCGTCGTTCGGTCGGGCTCGTACACGTGCAGCACGTTTCCCTCTTGGTATATCGCGTTCCGTGGCGCCGTTCCGTGCACCACCCATCCCAGCTGTGTCTTTGATGCAGCTGGTTCATTCGGACCGCCGACTCGGAGCTCGCGGGACACTATGCACTCCCAGTGGTCCGTTCCTACTAGAAGCCCGGGGCGCGCCTTCTCGTAGCACACCTCTTCTGGTGCCAGGTCCCTCAGGTGCTCGTAGTCCAGTAGCGTGTCCGGAATGGACTGCTGGTGCAGTCGAAGATTCTTCATGGTCCTTGCTTTGACCTTGTAGCTGTCTTCGTTCTTCAGTCCTCTGACTTGGACGTTCACCAGCTGACTCTCCATCTCCTTCTGCGACATGTTGACCCCGTTCAGGTGAAGTGGTTGTGACGGTCCTTCTGCTCCGATGCTCTCCGCCAGGTCCTTATCGACGAGGGTAATGGTGGCTCCTTCATCCAGGAGGGCGTATGTCTTCGCCTCCCCCCGTGGTCCGGATACGATGATGGGGCACATCTTCAGCAGAACGGTCCTTGATCCGACAGCTAGGCGCGGCGCTATTGACATGACCGCTTCTTCTTTTGGCGGTTCCGCTGGCTTCGGATCTTCTCTTCTTACCGCTCGCTCTGAATGGAGGGTCGCATGATGTGGTCGGTTGCACTGGTTCACACCGCATGGATCTGCTTGGCAGGTCATGCGCCTGTGTCTCTTCTGGACGCACTTGAAGCATATTCCCTTTTCTTTTAGGAATCTCCATTTTGCTTCTAATGAGAGCGCCTTGTATTTAGGGCACTTCAGTAAGACGTGATCTTGCTCACACTTAGGGCACCTTTCCTTTTCTTCTTCCGCTCCTGAAGTAGTGTTGAATACGTTTGCCTTCTTCTTGAATGTCACTGTCGGCCGAGTTTCCCTTTTCACGTTGGTAGCACATGCAGCCGGAGCGTACGTGTACCTCAGTGCTCGGTCCGCTTCACGCATCAGGAAGCGTGACATCACGACGATCTCTGGATCCGTTGTCCCTTCGTGATCGTAGGCGTAGTCGCACCATCTTGATCGTAGGTGCGGGCTCAGTTTTTCCAGCACTTCTCTTGACATCAGGGGGTTGAATAGGTACCCTCTTCGGTCTATTGTCTTCAGCACGCAGATGATGTTCTGCAGCTTGACGGCGAAGCTGTTGAGCTCGGCCGCTGACGTTCCCGGTTTCGGCAGCTTCTTGAGGTCTTCCAGCGCTTTGTCGATGATTACTTCCGGTCTTCCGAAGCACTGCTCAAGGGTCTTCATGATGACGTCTGGATCGGTGGCCGTATGCAGAAGGGCGGCCACGGCGTCTCTTGCTTCCCCTTTGAGGCAGCTCCTCAGTCGCTGGATGTTCTCTGCTGCTGAGATCTGGTACATGCTGGTCGTATCTCGTACTGCTGCTTTGAACGGCAACCACTCGTTGGCTGCTCCGGAGAACGTTGGCAGGTCCGTGTGCCTAGGCCTGGGCCTGGCCATCTTCTCTAGTGTGGCTGCCAGGTGCTCGATGCTGTTCCTGGTCCTCGTTGGAGTCGGTGATCTTGCTCGTTGAACTTCGAATCGCAGCTGTTTCTGTTCTTCGCGAGTTCCCTCTTGATGGTCCCGTGCCTCCTCCCCCCGTGTGCTGAGGGGGTTGGTCCTCAGCCATTCGTCCACCTTCTGATGTGGTTCCTCACGGGGAGGGGCGGGTTCCTCTTCATGCACGCTGTCGTCATCGTTGATCACTGACACTTCCACGGCTAGTCGCTTCTTGACCAGGTCCGCTTCCATCTCCAACTCCCTTCTCCTTATGGCAGCCATCTTCTCTGCTGCCTCCAGTTCCACCATCCGCAGCCTGGTACTCACACTCACTGTTGATCGTTGCGACCTGACTGATCTGGTCGGCGATCCTAATCTTCTTTGCACCGTAACTGTTGATGCTTGAATTCCTGAAGGTCCTGCCGTACTGGTGTCTGTTGCTAGCTTGGAGAATGGTGACGCCGGCGGGTCCAGTGAGAGTCTTCTTCGGCGCTCTCGTTCTATCAGCTCCGCTTCCCTGCGTCGGGTTTCCTGTTGCAGCTGGATGCGTCGCTGCTCTTCCACCTCCGCTGCGTCTCCTTGGCTCCTTGTGACCACCATCTTCAAATCCTCTTGACTTGTTCGGCGATACTTCAATAATAAGTCGGCACCCTCGTACTACAGCACGACAGGTCGGTGACGATACTTCAACTCGGCGTTCCTCTTGAGCGTCGGGTCGTCACGTCGTTTGACTAGTCGGCCGATTCGTTGGGTCGACCTGTTGGGTTTTGAACCTGCGACACTGATGGGCGGGTTCACGTTTTTGACTTGTTGACGATACTTCGACTCGGCGTTCCTCTTGAGCGTCGGGTCGTCACGTCGGTTGGTCGACTAGTCGGTAGACTCGTCGGGTTTGAACCTGCGTCACTGGTGGGCGGGTTCACACGTTTTTGACTTGTTGACGATACTTCGACTCGGCGTTCCTCTTGAGCGTCGGGTCGTCACGTCGGTTGGTCGACTAGTCGGTAGACTCGTCGGGTTTGAACCTGCGTCACTGGTGGGCGGGTTCACACGTTTTTGACTTGATGACGATACTTCGACTCGGCGTTCCTCTTGAGCGTCGGGTCGTCACGTCGGTCGCTTGACTAGTCGGTAAGTAGGGTAAAATTGGGGCTTCTGCATCACTCGCCTCGCTTCGCTCGGATCGTGATGCAGACGCCCCAATTTTATACACGCAACGTCTATCGAGTCGTGATGCAGACGCCCCAATTTTATACACGCAACGTCTATCGTGATGCAGACGCCCCAATTTTATACACGCAACGTCTATCGGGTCGTGATGCAGACGCCCCAATTTTATACACGCAACGTTTATCGAGTCGTGATGCAGACGCCCCAATTTTATACACGCAACGTCTATCGGATCGTGATGCAGACGCCCCAATTTTATACACACAACGTCTAAAAAAGTAAATATAATCTCGCGACTAGCATTCTTGAAACAAGTTTAGTAATGCCTTCCAAATCAAATTTCGATGATTGAAGCATAATGTAAATAATATTTATTTATTCTCTCTCTTGATGAAATCAGCGTTGTTTAAGATCCAGCCAACACACTAAAGTGTAATGCTGTGATGGAGATATACGTATTAAATATATACTCTCTTCCTTTCACAGCGTTCAAATAAAAACATAAAGGAAAATGTATAGCATGTTGCATCCAAGGATCGTCATAAATCTCCCAATCTTGTATAACAACTCCACATGAAAAACATGCTGCTTTATCGTTTATACTATTTCCATAGTAAAAGAATCCAGCGTCAGCCATTTCCATCACTAATCTTTTCTTTGAATCAGCCGTTGCCCAGTAATAGTTAAATGAAAATTGACGCATTTTAAACGTGTTATACATGTCATATCGAGGTTTGTATTCATTTTGAGACATGTTCTATTTACTTTCTAATACAATTATAAACGTATAATGATATCGTCCAGCTTTTGCCAACAACTTATAAAGACTGGATAGAGATGGGAGGAGGGGATAAAAAACTCTTAAGATGCGTTTTACCTAACTACAGAAATAAAACAAGAAAATATTTATTTTAGAATCTATTATCAAAGCACCACTTATTTAAACACAATACATTTTTTAAAGCACATACAGAGTCATGATAAATACAGTTATATAAATCTTGAGAATATTTATATTGATCGTATAAACTTATCAAACTAGAACAACCATTATCTTCTAAATTGAATATATTACAATTACTATTTTCTAAAATATTCGTTAACCACAACACTTTTTCTGAGCCTTTGACGTAGATACATTTATTTCTTAAAATATCTATAACTAAATTTTGATAATTAGAATAGGGTACAAACCCTTCACGCCAGTGTATCTTCCTGTTACGTTCAATCCAAATCACTTGTTTTTTTTCTTGTTTCGTTAACTTATCAAATGGAAATGGAGGCTTAATTAAAAACACTTGTAATGTTTTATTATACAATATAGCGATTTCTTTTATTATAAATTCATTTGTTTCGGTTTTAAAGCCTTGAATATCCACAATAGCAATCATGATAACCTGCGCACAATGTTGCTGAGAGGTTTGTATTCCACAAGACGATCGTTTATAATCAAACAATATGCAGTCGTCTTATCTGGTATTGCTGTAGAACATTCAATTTCCAACCTAACGTCCACTGGACCAGTTTTTAAGCTATCGTTTTGTCTTGAGCAGTCTAAGATAAAGAGAGGGGCTTTTTCTTTGAACTCCTTTAGGTCAAGCAAAGGGTCTACTGGACAGTTGTAATACGACTGGCGAAATTTCACAAACATTTCGTATAATATACTATATTTGTTCTCAGAAAACTTTAAACCTAAAGGTTCGTATGGATAATACTGTGAATTTAAAAAGAGCGTAACGTTTGTTACTTCACAATGATCGAATACTGAACTGTCTTTAGTTTTATTATTTTTTCGATTAGTTTGTAAACAAAAAATTACATATCTGGGTTTTTCCAATTGTGAAGCAGTTTTAACTGACCAAGAATGCTTTGTGGTTTTAGGTAGTAACGGATACTCATATAAATCCCAATTTCTAAATGCCATCTGAATAGGTTTATCTCTTTCTAAATGCTTTAAAAGTATCAGTCGTTCTCGGTCTGATACTTTTATGTGTGGCACCCTCCACTGAACTCTTTGTATGTCTATTTGAAAATGAGCAATATCATCAGTAAGAATAACGCTATTGAAGTTAGTGTTACTTCTGTTCAATATAAGCTCATGTTTACAATTTATCACTATTTTATTGTAATCTTCGGCAAACCCTAAAACCTTATTTAATGGTATCACAGCACTAAAATGTCCATCACTTTGAAATCCCTCTAAACTCCAACCCCATAGGGCAGCAACTTTATTTTCTGCTTCATTTAATGAGATGTATGATTTTATTGTTGACGTTATTCCAGAATTTTTTATACGGTCTATTTCAATACCATTCATTTCGTATCTGATGTCTTGAAACAAAGACATAACAGGGTTATTAGTGAACGCAACAGTTTTCTTGATCGGATTCCCATCTTTACCGATGAGCTTCGCTTGTCCTTCAACGTAAATTGAACTGGCTGATGGTAGTACGTATATGTCTTGCTGGTGGATGGGAATTCTGATTTCATCGTTTTCTCTAAAGCTGTTATTGTAGGGATTGTATGAATGGACTTCATAACTTTCGATCGTAGTGTCGAAGTGCGGTAATTCACTAATCTGCAGTATACTCATACTTTAAACCCTAGGGCTTTAAGAAAATCTTTATTTGCTTTTGTCAATTTCTTAACTTTTTTCTCACGTCTTTGCACCTTAGCAATCGCAGATGAACTAAAACGTTTTGTTTTCACTGAGGTATTTTTATAGTATACTATCATTTTACTTTTCTTATATGAAGACGTAACTGAACTTGTTCCTCTCCAAAGTTAATACAATGACCAAATTGATCTACAATCTTAACAGATACCGATGAAATTATATTTTTGTTTACTGGAAAGTAAATAACATTTTGTGGTATTTCCACGCATTGATGACCTGGAGTAGTATCAGACACAAATTCATGAATAAAATGAGTTGGTAATCCGTTGCAGTACGATCCGTGAACAAGATCACATTCGATTCTGATTACAGACAGACCTCTGTTATTAATGGGAATATTTGGTCTTGATTTTAATACTGAAAAGTATATCAAACCGCACTCGTATTGATCTGATAAATGCAGTGGTGGTTGAAAGTATGAAATCAATTCCGATTTATTTCCAGAGATGGTAACCGTAGTAGACATGCTTCTATACTGACCTCTTTCGGAAGATCCTGTTTATTTTATTCCTTCACTACACCAAAAATTCTTCAAAAAGTTTAAACAAAGATGCCCACAATTAAAAGGGTGATCACGCTGAATATTATCATAATTATAGTGAATTTTGGATCCCAAGTATTTTATAAATTCCTTTGGAGGTTTAAGATTTCCGTAACTATCAAAATACTCAATATAATCACTGTATTTTGCATAGGCTACCCAATGAGAACCAGGATTTTTAGAGCTATCTAAATTTATAACTCCACATTCTTTTTTAAAAGGGTGTTTAGGGAGCTTATCTCTCATAAAGACACCTCTGAAATGGGGAATATTATTTCCATACTTCAAAATGTCTAAATTAGTCAAGGCTCGTTTGGGTAGCCGAGATCTTAGTTTTTTTCTTTCGATACAAAAATTCCGAGCCCATCTTTATGTGGTTTAAGGTGTAGTCCTTTTCCAATGCAGAGAGCTTCCATCTTTTCATGGTGTCTCTTCGATTCAGTGAATAACTTTTTAGCCATCTTGAATTCATTTATGGTTTTAGCAATGCCAGCTGCACCGCCTGCTAAAGCTCCCGCCGCAGATAATCCCGCAAAAATCGGAATCAAAGGCAATACTCCACCAGTTTTTGGTAAAGGAATAACACGAGGAAGTTTAATGGATGAATCATCAGCTAATTCTCTGGCAGCGGCCATAGCTAATTCTATCGCCACTTTCTTGCATTTCGGTTTTAATTTTTTGATATGTCTCTTCGTTTTGCGAATAACATTTTTAAATTTATTTTTTAATCCTTTCCCAGGTTTAATTTTAGGAGAACAATTTTTGTTATCTTTTTTTAGGCCAAAACCAGTTTTAATTTTTGTTGACATAGCGCTGCTTACTAAGCGCGCTGACAGTTTTTCCCCTACACTCGCATCTGAGGCGAGTGCTCGCTCTTTAGCCATATTTAACAAAACTAAATCTGCCTTATGACGATCCTTTAAGTTTGAAGACTTGTGATAGGCAATGTCGTGTTGTTTGCAATATTCGTCTAATTTATTAACACCTTTATCTCCACGTCTAAGCCTTTTAATTAATTTAGTGCCTGGCCCACAATAATTGTATCCTGGTAAATGTAATTCAAATGGCAAATGATTTATAATCCAATTGAGAAGACTACTCTCTTCAATACACATCATAAGACTGATACATTTGGGACTAAACTATTAATAAATATTCGATTTATCAATCCAACTGTTTTCAGAAGAAGGCAAACCTAGCCATTTTACTAAAACTCTGTCTTCTTTACTTTTAAGAACTTTCTCAACTAGATATAAATTGGGATGTTTTGTCTTTTGAAGCTCTTGTGAGTAAAATGTCCCTAAAATAGGTTGACCTCTAATTGTATCTTCAATTAAGTAGGTAATAGGAGTTGTATATTGTATTTTTTTAATTTTAAATATTTCCGTCGACCAGTTGGGGGTATATCCTTTTTCAAATGTTCCTTTGTACTTACTGATACGTACATAATCACCCACTTTATACTTGCTTTTTATTTTTTCATTTTTTACCAACCTTAAATACCTTTCTAATATACGTTTTTTATTAATGTTATCCACATTAGCAGGAATTTCATTAATTGTCCGATGGTAAGTGTGATTGTATTTATAAATAACATCATTAAGGGTACTATCTACCCAATTATAGTTGCCTTTTAAACTAAATTCCTTATACAGTTTAGATTTTAATGTTCTGATAAATCGTTCAACTATTGAGGCCTTTTTTGTTGAGAATGTTGAATAGTGGTTAATATGATTAGATTTCATAAGCTTTTGAAATTTATTATTATAAAATTCTGTTCCATTATCCGTTTGAAGATTTTTCGAAACACGTCCTGTAGTCAACAACATTTTAAATGAGTTATATACATCATCTTTGGTTTTACTTTTCAGAGGAAAGGCCCAAGCATATTTCGAAAATGTATCGATAACGGTAAGAATAAATCTGTAATTTTTATTTTCTTTTGAAATTGCTTGCATATCAATTAAGTCTGCTTGCCACAGGTCATCTATATCTTTCATAATAACATGTCTTCGCGGAAAGTTCACCCTTGCATTTTTATGAATTTCGTTTACCACATCAGCTTTGCTCATGTTCAGAATTCAGTACATTTGTGTTGAATCCATCTATAATACTGAATACAAAGCATATTATTATAGCTATTTATTCATTAATTATGCCGGCTTCTTTTAATTCTTCAATTAACGATAAAATTTCATTATCATGGTTTGTGTTGCCAGCATCTCTTGAAGCAACTAATAGTTTCAATCTCTCGACTAATTCGTTAGGGTCGTCCCAATATATAAAGTCAGTGTTGCTTTTGTATTTTTTTAGGGTGGGTAAGTTTCCTCCAAGTTTAGTGGTAGCAAGTTTATCATCGTTTGACGATTCGGAAAACAGTGGTTTGATTATTTCACGGTATTTCATTCCTTTATCGCCTCTTATTTGTCCATTAGGATTGAAATCTCTCTTATGAGCATTTGTAGATTGTAGAATATCCTTATAGACAAGTTTATCTTTACTCGAAATTAATTTTAAATCAGGTTTTCTTCGAAGTAAGAGTTCTTTCAGGCCGGGGGTTAAATTATAGGTGTTGTCTTCGACTTTAACTAAAATGTTATTATCATCATTTAAACTATCAATTTTAGAAAATGATACTATTGAATTACCCAACAATAAAGTTTTGTTTACACTTCTTATTCCAAACGGTATATTAACACCATCATAAATATCATGGATATCACGCCCCTCCAATGAAATTTCTAAATCAACTGGTAATTCCATTTTATTAGACTTTGTAGATGTTTTGACAGAATTTAGTTTTGGATCGTAGCAGTCTTCAAACTTTGTAGATGAACTAGTATTGATTTCGTCCAATTCAATGTCTTCGGAATTAGTGAGCGACTTTATAGATGAGTTAGTATTGATTTCTTCAAAATGTTTCATTTTTCCCATAGATGTATTCGAATCAACTAGGGTTTTAAGTGGATCTGTGACAGGTTTTAGTATTTTATTGAGCGACAAGTTCATTGAGTGTTCCTGATTCTTCATTTGTTTTATTTTATTCTTTATGGAGTCTATGGACTTCATTAATTCTATTTTAATATTTTTCTCCATATTATACTATAACAACTTCGTTCAGTTAATAAACAAACTATACTGAAATTGTTTTGCATGTTAACTACTTATATGTGTAAACGATTATATTATTATGGGGCTTAAACATAACTGGCGAATGGTGGGTGTACTATTAGGGTATGCCTCTGCTTAACCCTTCGAGATGACAGGTGTGATGTATGTGCGAACAATCAGTCAAATTCAAAAAAAGTATCAAAATTCTGTCTGTACCTTCCATTATTTAATAACGATTCTTTGTTAATAAGTAGAAAATTAAAAGTTTTACTCCAAACAGTTTGACAAATATTTTTAAACTCTTTCCATTCTAAATCAGAACTTACATGCTCTTCATAAATATGTTTTAAATTCACATCGTCTTGTTTAAATATTATAATAAAATTTACATTGTCACGTAACAATTGTTTTGGAATTTTTGAATAGGTTTGAGATAAATAGAAACAATCAATTTGTTTATGCCTACCCATACAGAAATAATTGCGGATATTTACTTGATTTTCACATGCAACATCATCAAAAATGAAAACAGAATTTGCTAAAGCTTCACTCGGAGAAATTACATCTTTATTATCATTGAACTCGTAGAAGTTAATCTGAGGCACTCTTTTTAATACTTCGGTCAAGAAACGGTATTTTGGTTGGAAAGAAGTTTTAGAGTAAAGATAAAGATTTTTAAATTTGAGCCCATTTTCATGCAGCAGTAAACTAATCATAACATTAGTTTTTCCACAGTTTGATGGACCACATATTATACAACGAATGGTATTTGGCAATAAAGCGCTATGTCTGATGTGGTGAACAGAGTCACATACTCTTATATTATCGACGTTGAGAGATATGGGTTGCTTGATCAACTTCATCTTGTCGATTAATTCAAATACTAGCCTTACATACACATATATACACATTATTATTTAAACATAGTGCAGGTTTGGACTTGCAATGAAATTGAGATGGATTTTAACGTAATTACACACAGGTTTGGACTTGTACAATATACTCACCTTGAAAAAAATCATGTAAGCACATATTTGTGATTAAGGGTCAGTTCACATCGAGACGTAACGGGACGCTACTTAAAGATTCTTAAATATGTCTGTAGCTTCACTGAGACGTTTATCCATTCTTGTAAATAAGTTCTGTGTCGGTAACTTAAAAGTGCATTCAGAGTCGGGTTTAATACTTGTATTGCGTTTCGGTGTGAACTGACCTTTACACAAATGGTAATAAGAGTATATTTGTATTACATACCTAAAAGTTCATCAGTTTAAACACCTCAGGTAAAAAGTAGCTTATTTAGTTGCGGCAACCATCGAAAGCCAGTCACTTTTATTGTGGTCTTAAGTTTAAAAAATATTTCTATTTAAATTATTAAAGGTAAGTTTCTGTGTAAAATCAATAACAAATATGTGTTGTAATTTTATTGACTTTATAAATAAATAAGTTTTTTTTTTTTTGTTTCAGAACTATGTCTCTATCACCATCATACTCTCCCAGCATTCTGATCAATGATGATGATGATGAAAATCATGATCAATCCATAATACGTGAGGTATGTAGTACACATGTATTATGTCACTGTTAATTTATATTTATGTTTATTTGATTGTTTTCTTTTTGCTCATGTTTATTATTTATTCATTTTTACAGTGGAACTCTGTGAATCTCAATGATGACAATCAGACCAGCAGGCCTTTCTTTTACTCTCAGGGCAATTATAATTCATATATTGAGAGCTTAGAAAATCAACAGCGGCGTAGAAATGAAGAACTGTTCAATAATCGAGCGAATCCTCAAGAACAAACACAATCTAAGAAAAAAGTGTTAAGAAAGAGAAAGCGTTCATCAAGATTTTCGCCATCAACATCATACATTGCTCGGCGAGGTAAACCAAGTGATACTAGAGGACGTTATTTGATTAAACTGAATATTTATGAACTCAAAGATTGTGAGAGTGAAAATTATTCTAGCGATAGCGATAATGCTTGCACTAGTGTACAATATGTGGTGCGCGAAACTTTTGACGATATAATGGATACTGCAGAGGTTCTAATAAAAAAAATCGGTGAAAAGTTAGAGTGATAATATTATGTATTAATAATAGTTATTTGAATGTTATATCATTTGAGGAGCTCGTGGCTAAGTAGTAACTGCCGCACGGGTCGATCCGTCAGGTTAAGCTACGCTTGCCGGGGTGACCATCTTTACATACCGAGACTCCTCTGTGCCTCGGAAAGCACGTTAAGCCGTTGGTCCCGGTTGTCATTCGTGGATCTTTGACAGTCGTTACGGGTCGTCAGAAGCCCGAAAGTCTGACAACCAGTCTTACCAAGGGGTATCGTATTACCCAGTTACTGGGTTGTGGAGGTCAGATAGGCAGTCGCTCCATGTAAAATACTGGTATTCAACTGCATCCGGTTAGACTGGAAGCCGACCCCAATATAGTTGGGAAAAGGCTAGGCAGATTGATTTGTATGTTATATCATTTATATTTTAAAATTTAGTAAGACCATGTATACTTATTACGTTATAAAGGTAAAACAATATTAATAAATTTCTTAAATCTCAATATTTGTGTTTTATTCCTGCTATCAAGGGTTTATTAGTCTGTTAAATAAATACACATCAATTTCATTACACAATATATTTAATGTTAGATTTTTTCTTACACACATACTTAGCTTAACTTCAAACACATTTTTCAAGTATGTTTATTATTATTTATACACATTTTCACTTAATTAATTAAATATTGAAATTATCTCTTACATACTAAGGTCCATTTACTCTGGTTAAAAACATTTTTTGTAGATTTACATAGTTAATTATGTATTAAAAAACAGTTTTATAATGTCCCCAAGGTAAAGTTTTACAATCATCTTCTAATATTTGTCTTTTATCATCATCTCTGCTAAGTACAAGTTTATTAATTTTTTGAGTAAATATATTATGATTTTTTGACCTAATTATACACATATTTTCTCTTAAACGTTCATTGTACCGTAAAGCTCTTTTATAGTTTTCAATATTAAGTTTATTTGTAACGGTTTTTTTAATACCTTTTGCTTTTCTTATTGAAGTGGTCACAGAATCTATACAATACAATTTTGCTCTTAAGCCCACAAACTCGGATATGATATCACCGCCCATCTCATCCTTGAAATATCCTGGTATTTTACTATTTACTTTTGGCATATCATAATTCTCATTTTCAAAGTTACTTGTGTCAAAGTACCTAATATGCTTTTTCATGTCTTTATAAAAGTTTTCAGTGTATATTAAATACAAAAGACTATCGGTATCAGTATAGCAAAGTTTGATAGACTTTTTATAAATACGTTTCATTACAGAATAGTGAAAATGATGTAAATGACTTTTAGCCAATTCCAAAATTGAAAATCCAATATAAATCGGACGATCCAGAATTATTTGTGTCTGTTGCAACTGGATTGCAACCAATGACTCTGATAGTATCGACATGTTTTTGAAATTCGGAGCACTTATATATTTTTCTGCTCCACAAACTTTATTAGTATTATTTGATGTATCTTTCCATATATTAACCAATTTCACATCAACTTGTTTTCTTTTGTTTTCTATTGTCTTTCCAAAAATAGAGTTATTTTGTTTTTTAAAAAAATCTCTTTCAAAATCTGAACTTGCTTCTTGACGAAGTGTTGTATTCAATAAGATGTATGGTGCTAAAAATGCATTTTGACTAAAAGTTAATATCCTATGAATCTTGAGTAAAATAAGACCATTTTTTAAACACTCTTTCAAATGAATGAAATGAATCACATATTTAAATTTGTCATTTAAGTTGGCAATTAGTTTATAATTTTTACTTCCCGGAGGTACAAATTTTTCAGCTGCAAACGGTAAATCAGAATGGTCATCATGAATTTCGTACGGGTAGTGTAAATCTACTTCGAGAATATATCCACTATCACTATCATCGGAAACATTTATAATATCAAATTTATTTATTTCTTTTTCGCTCAAAAATTTAAAATTCCCTGTTGGCAATTTTTGCATCATTGCATAGCCATATAAATTAACACAATCCAGATAAACTAGATAACTATTAGGTTCCTGACTATCATAATGTGGCAGATATTTATTATTTGCTTTAGCATATCTTAAAGAACATTGGGCAAGACCTCCTCGTATACCTTTTTCCAACATTTGATACATTTCAATATCCGAAATCAAGTCTAAATTAATATTAGTGTATAACAACATAGCGTCCCAACTTAATGATGGTGAAGAAACATAATAACATGGATCAAGGTTGTAGTATTTCAAACTCATAGCTCTAAATGTTTCAAATACATCACATAAAAGAAGGACGTCACATTTTAGATATAGATCTGTATACTCTCCTAAATTGGAAATATTAAATGCATCCCAAACTTTTAATGCATGGTTGTAGTTTTCATCGGAAACAGTTTCAGACGTCAGATTATTATAAAATTTGATTTGATCTGGCAATTTATTTTCTTTGTAACGATCCCATGAATCAATATAGTCGTAACAATAAATACCTTTTTTCCGAATCAAATTAAATAAGTGATCATCTTCGAAAAACTGTCGCAGACTTTGGAAATCCTCAGGTTTCATTGATTTTACTAAATTATCAAGACTTGAACTCAAAAAATTAAAAGAGTCGATAAATTTTAGCTGAGCCACATTTTTACCATCAATTGGTATAAATTTTGTAAAAGAGATATATTTTTCCTTATTTTTGGGTATTAAATTTATGCGCCCACAAATAGTAGAAAGTTCTTTTATAAACAAATGGCAATCATAACCTGAAAGGTTGTGAAATATTATAGGTATAAATGGACATTTTTTAGCATTTAAATTACATTTATTATGCGCTGGTCCTCTGTATTTTCCTGTAAAATGATCATGATCTGCGACAACTATATCTGTATCCCGGATTTTTTTCTTACATAAATAACATTTTTTTGCATTGTTAAAAGAATTACGTTCATCTTCACTGATTATCATAGGCTTTAAATCTGAAATTATTTCATACAATCTTTTCACATTTTTGGTAATTGATTTAGTAAACTTCTTTGAACAATCTGGCCCCCTGTATGATACGAACTTATTAAGTTCAGGTCGAGACTGGCAAAAAATAAAATATGCAAAGCAACTTGCTTCGTGAATTTGTATGTTTTCAACATGTTTTGTTTTATTTTTGTCCGAATATTCACGTAATAAGCTCTCAAAATCACCATAAATAACTATGGGAATTCTTTGAGTTCTTTCAAAATTTGAAAAATATAATGTTGTGTTATCTTCAGGGAGTATAGTTTTCACTCTTGCACAGTTATGATTTAAAAGTTTTTCTGAAGTATTAAAATATGTAAAACACTCGTCACATAAATGTATCTTGGACTTATGTTTAGTTAATTGTTTATGAACAAGTCTGTCAAACTTTTTTATTAAACAGTAATGATTTTTACCTTGTTTATTATTAATACAAAGTAAGTTAACGTGCATTATTTTTCTTTTTAAAGTTTTATACAATGGCCCTGTCATCTGATTTTTCGAATCTAAACCATAAATGTTTACGCTTAAATTCGGATTTACATTTTCAAATAATTTAATATCTGTAAAACTTGGAGGAAATGACATATTAGTTGTGTTTAAAACTTTTGAATAATGGGGGTATGATGTCACTCTATTTGGATTATTCAAAGTCGGATACAAATGAGCTACAACACTCCATAGAAAACAATGTTCATCATTATTAACTAAATTTAGACAACATTTTGTTTTGCGAATATTTTCGGGTAATGGAATGTAAGAACCAGCTCTTAAAGGGTTGTATTTTAAAATATTTATTTCTAAATGACTTATTCTCTCGATTGTCCAACCTGATTCACAAAGTTCAAACTCTGAACATTTATAAATCATTTTTTCAGCACATGTGTTAAAAATGGATAGTAAATCGGTATTTTGCGATATTATTTCATATTTAGTGTTAAAAGATTTCAGAGATGATACATTATTTTTAGGTAAAATATATGAAACATACAGTTCAAAATTGACCTTTAATGATGTATGTACTTCCAGTTTCTGTTTAATAAGATAACAACATATACGCGAAATATCATTTAAAAATAATTCAGGTAAAATATTAAATTTTTGAGAATCTATTTTGTAACTAACGATTTTGTTTTTAAAGGCACAAGCAATCATAAGGACATTGTCAAATTCAGTTTGTAGCAAACAGTTAGATTTATGAATGTTGGATTTCTTGTGAGAAGAATATCTTTTAACGTATTCATTACAGGGTTGACAGAAATACATTTTAGTCAGAAAAAATAAATAATATTCAATTTTTTTTTTTTTTTTTTATTCTAACAAAGTTATTTATTTTCTTGTGTCTTGGTTTTGATTTTAGTTTTATTATATGTAAAGTTTCTAGGTTTTGATTTTGTTTTATTCTATGGAAAATATATTTTTTCTTGTTTATTGGTTCTGATTTTAATTTTATTCTATACAAAGTTATTTTTTTCTTGTTTCTAGGTACTGATTTTAGTTTTATTGAGTTTTATTCTATACAATTTTAATTTTTTCGTTTGTAGGTTCTGATTATAGTGTTATTCTATTCGAAATTTATTTTTGCTTGTTGCACATTCTGATTTTAGTTTTATTCTTATAAAATTTATTTTTTCTCGTTTATAGGTTCTGATTTTAGTATTTATTTAGTTTTTTCTATACAAAATTTCATTTTTGTTTCTAGGTTCCTAATTCTAAGTTTAATTTTAGTTTTATTCTATACAAACTTTAATTTTCTTGTTTTTTTGGATCCTGATTTTAGTTTTATTCTATACAAACTTTAGTTTTCTTGTTTTTAGGTTCTGATTTTAGTTTTATTCTATAAAAAGTTTATTTTTCTTGTTTCTAGGTTTGGATTAGTTTTATTCATATAAAATTTAATTTTTCTTATTTTCAGGTTTTGGTTTTAGTTTTATTTAGTTTTTATCTACAGAGTAGATCCTGTAAGAAACAATGCATTATTATTATTATCTAAAAACATGAAATTACTATTCAATATATAAAACATTGTTTTTTTGGATCCTGATTTTAGTTTTATTCTATACAAACTTTAGTTTTCTTGTTTTTAGGTTCTGATTTTAGTTTTATTCTATACAAAGTTTATTTTTCTTGTTTCTAGGTTTGGATTAGTTTTATTCATATAAAATTTAATTTTTCTTATTTTCAGGTTTTGGTTTTAGTTTTATTTAGTTTTTATCTACAGAGTAGATCCTGTAAGAAACAATGCATTATTATTATTATCTAAAAACATGAAATTACTATTCAATATATAAAACATACCTAGGTACATACATGAATAGACTGATAAACACAAAGTTATGAAGATATCGATAAACTAATGTAACGTATGTAAGTGTATAATTATTACATGTCAATTAATCCTTGGATGGATACAAAATAGGTTTAATGTGCCGGAAATTTTCTTTTACCGCGGAAACAAGCTGAGTAACTGCTTTCCAAGTTGGCGTTTTGTCATTTACAGCAGTTTTAAAACTGATCAGGGAATGTTGCCATCGGTTGGTGGTAACTGCTTCCAGTTCGCGGCTGTTCGAGATGCGAACTTCGATGTAATACTCGCCTCGCAGTGTAGGATCGCTTTGATGGGTATTGCCAGAAGCTACACGCCGGGAAAGATAATTTTTTAATGTTGCTGCATGGGCAGGTTCAGGTTCATCATTCTGTCAACAACAAAAACAAACTTTGAATTAATTATGTTAGGTGTACTTATAGCATTATGGATAGTAAAAGACACTGGTTAAGGATCACACCATTACAAACATCATAATTATGAATATATGATTTAACTATCTGCACGTTATTATCTATCTAACGTATTTAAATAACATACTGAAAACACTTTGTCCGGACTGAGAATCGAACACAGACCGAGATAGAAAATACAAGAAGGCGAACACACTTGCTACCATCGAGGTCGTTACGAGATAGAAATGGCCAGCCATCGAAATTAATGTTGTTTCTACTCAGACTAATTTTCATCAGAAACAAAACGTTAAATATTATGTAGATAAATGAACTCACCTCAGAATCGGGAAAGAGATTGATTTTACGCTTTTTGTTCACGTTTGCTGGTGTTGTATCAGTCTCTGATTCCGAATCACTACCTAAATGATCCGATCTTTTCTGTATCTTTCCCCGCTGCTTCTTGGATTTCGATGGTTTGGTGATCTTTTTCTTAGTCGAAGAAGAAGCAGCTTCAGCGTCTGAATCGAAGGGATTTGAAGACCTAAAAATATAGACAAAGAAAAGTAACAATTATAAAAAAATATTAGCCCATTAGCACGCTGAGCAAACAAATACATTATTGCAACTGAGTTGATTGTGGGCGTAAGGGCTAAGTATTAATACTTAGGCACTACGCCCATAAGCAACTCAGTACGTATTACATACATACTTGATCCTTGGGGAAGATATCCACGACCAACAATGAAAGGAATGATGCACAAACAATGTGTTGTCGACCACCTCGATGGCTTTATTTATACCCTAATATTATAAGGGAACGATCATCGTAACGTATTTAAGTTTAGGCTGACGTTTCAATTTAAAAACAATTAATTATTATATTTCATATTGAACACTGTACTCATTGATTATAAGAATTATTATTGTTTGTTATAAATTATAAATTACGTACTCAAGTGTAAACGTCTTCTTTATTAAACTTATTTGTAAGCATAAGCAATACTACACCGGCGGCGCCGCACTGTCGCTGCAATTGGAGACGAAATTTTTATGAGGCAATCGCATGTAGGTATTAGCTACTAAATCTTAATATAAAACGTAGTTCAACTTAAAATATAATTTAATACAAACTTAATGTAATCTATTATACATGAATTTTAAATTTAAAATAAAAAAAAAAATAATTAAAAAATAAATGTAAAATCAAAAAAATATTTTTATTTAATGATATTTTAATGGGAAATATTAACATCATGAAATCCTAATAAAACAAACTGATAAAGACATGTTAAGAAACATACACCACTATCATTCGTTAAGGGGCCAGCGGAGCATGCGTAGTTCAAACAAACGTAATATCAAAATAATTTGAAAATCAGCATATTCTTAAGGTAGTGTGTATTTATTCCTATTGGATTACAGAATATTTAGGTTCCCCCAAATATATTTTGAATGAACGCTGATTTAAAGACGAGTTATGAGAAATAAAAGTTTTCTATAAAAATTGAAATTCTTCATATCTCGTCTTAATATCAGTGTCTATTCAAAATATATATTTGGGAACCTAGATATTCTGAAATCTAATCGGAATAAATACACACTACCTTAAGAATATGTTTGATTAACAAATTATTTTGGTATTATGTTTGTATGAACTATGCATGTTCCGCTGGCCTCTTAAGGGTTTCGCATCCTAAGGTCAAGGGTGCCACTGCCAACGGGGTTATATTACTAAGGTTCCACCATCGGACTGTAATCTAGCTGTATATTTTCAATGGTAATAGAGTCACTTAAAATTTCATAGAATACAACCTCATTATTATTGGTACGTATAACCAATATTATATGAAATAACAAAATTTTGAAATCTAAGATTCCTCTTACAAAAATATTTTTTTGGAAGGCTTACTAAAGTTATTTCAAGAATGCTAGTGGCGAGATTATATTTACTTGTTTAGACGTTGTGTGTATAAAATTGGGGCGTCTGCATCACGACTCGATAGACGTTGCGTGTATAAAATTGGGGCGTCTGCATCACGACCCGATAGACTTTGCGTGTATAAAATTGGGGCGTCTGCATCACGAGCCGATAGACGTTGCGTGTATAAAATTGGGGCGTCTGCATCACGATCCGAGCGAAGCGAGGCGAGTGATGCAGAAGCCCCAATTTTACCCTACTTCGGTAGACTCGTCGGGTTTGAACCTGCGTCACTGGTGCGGGTTCACACGTTCTTGACTTGATGACGATACTTCAACTCGGCGTTCCTCTTGAGCGTCGGGTTGTCACGTCGGTCACTTGACTAGTCCGTAGACTCGTCGGGTTGATCGGTTGGGTCGTTAATCCAACCGGTCGGGTTTAAACCTGCGATACTGACGGGCAGGTTTATACCAGTTTTTTGACTGTCGGCCGTTCTTCGCTCTTGCTGCAGGTTTTCTTGATGCACTTTGACGCACTTTTTCTTCCTTGCAGCTTGATGGACCAGGATCCTGTGGCGGGTTTCTTCGTTTCTTCAATATCCGCCGCTGGAAGGACCAGACTGAAGTGGATGGTCCTCGATCTTCTTGGCTTGAATATCCGGCGCTCGAATGACCAGACTGAACTGGACTGTATGATGTTGGGAAGACTTGAATTAAAAGACTTCTTCGAATTTTCTTGATTTATTCTTGACTTGTTTCCTTGTTGAGAGCTGGGATCCGACTGTAACGTTCCGGCCCAATGGTCCGTCTTTTATACTAAATGCGCTAAGCGCTTGTTACCGTAACGAGGCCCTTGATTTTTGAAACAATTCAACTCTTAATTTTCGCTATGTCCTCGTTACGCATAACCCTGTTTTTGGTAGTTCCCATCGTCGGATCGTTACAGTTTTTGCCCACAATACAGTTTATTTACACCTTAGTCTAATTACATAACCAGATTTTCCTTAACTAGACGTATAAAAAACTTTCCAGAACATAGACTGTTGCCACTCTGATTGTGACACATTTTCATTACACAAATCTTAAGATATCTAAAAAACCCGTGGACCGATTTACATGATTTAAACGCCACAAATGGTTTTGAGTCTAGACCTTTCATTTGACACTAATTTCAAGCTGATATCTTATCAAACAAAAATTCTCATTTTCAAGTTACGTAATTATTACCAAACTTTTTCACACATATTAATTTCTAAACAAACATTATTTCTAGTAATCTTATACGATTCTTAATGGAATACACATACTATTTTCAGTATTCAAATGCTAATTGGATTCTAATTAGATACTAAAAACCTAGTTACAAGTTAACTTTTTCCAACAAAAACAACAAAAGTTCGTCGAGACCCCGCCGCTACTTGTGCCATGGTGCACAGATAGGGTCTCAACAATGACTCTAAATTTACATTTTGATCTTACTTATTGAATATTCTAAATTAAATACGAACATGCTCGGCGTCCTTTACATGGAGCATGCAAGCCATCACAATAAAATTAGGAACCTGATACACCCTTGAATGTGACGTCTTTTTTGGCTTCACCTTAATTAAAGAAAAAAGGTTAGATGACTGCAAGTTATAATTTCCTAAAGCATAATAGTTGTTGAACAGAATAATTTTCTGACTAGGCAGAATCTTTTCATGACACTTTTATTGGCAATTACACTCACAAGCAGTATCAATTTGTTTTGGTGGCACTAGAACACCTTTAACATTATTATATTCCTCTTCTCTTGAACGCTTTTCTTTTCTCACATTTTTCTTGCATTTGCTAGGTTGTCTCACTCTTTTTTTAGGTTTACTTTGAACTGGAGTAATTTCAGAAGTTATATTATTTGGGGATTGGTCTTTGCCACCTAAAATATCAATTCAATCTGTAGTAGGTGCTGTCGAATTACGTCCAGATGGCTGGTAGTCTGAACCAGTCTTGAAATGGGTCTTCTTCTGCTTCAGACCCAGATTTCTGTAAACAATGAAAACTCTTAGAACATTAACAAATAACATGTCATATAATTATTGCAATACAATACAATGTAATATTGTAATACTCGAAGTTCGTTATCCACATTGTTGATCATTTTCTTTATTCCAGTCACTTCACAAATAATTTTATTTTACTGAAAGATTTAGCACTCAGGCGGGAAAATAAGTAGTATGGCACCTCAAATTTAGCTCACAGACTAAAAACCATAAGTGATTATGCTGCCATCTAGTGAATATTCGGTGTATCACTTAAAAGCCACCCTGGTTCTATCAGTGTTCAATCTGCAAAAAATCATACTTAATATAGTAAAAAAAATGTTAGGGTTCTCATGGCTTCATTTTTTAATTGCAATAGGCAAGCCTATTCGTTTTGCCATGAACTATAGAGCGAGAGAACATTTTCTTTGGGTTTAAGTTTTTGTACATTGCAATACAGGGGCACTTGACCTCTACAACAGTCTCTGCACTTATGAGCCCATCTGGAGAAGCTGCAAGGAAGGGGTATTGCAAGCATATAAAGAGACTACACTTCTATACATTTAACTGAAATTCCATTTCATATGTTTAAATTGCAATAGGCTTGTTCGTTTTGCCATGAACTATAAGTAGAGCGAGAGAACATTTTCTTTGGGTTTAATATTTTATCGATCAATAATTGTTTTTCCCAGTTTGGACTTGGCAAATTGCATAGAACACGCTTGCTATGGCCCTACATTATGATCTCCACTTATGCCAATCCATGGATTTATCTCGAGCCATTGTTATTAGCTCTACATTATCAATTTGCTCTTGGGTTTAGGTCACGTTTTGTAATAATAAACTGTCAAGGACATCATCTTTGTAATCCATATTTGAATATGTATGATATTGTTCCAGGCCATAGAAATTAGCTAGTCTAAATGTCAGCAATATAGGCATTTTTGTCTCCAAAGTTTATAAAATCATGGTAGTTTTATAATTCATCCTCCTTTGGCAATGGATCAAAGTAAACACTGACTCCCTTTTCTTTTTCTTACTGATGGCAAATTTTGAGCTTGAATGATTAATTTATAAAACACCTCGCTTGGTTTTTTGTAAGTCATTATCGTTTGAGTACATAGGGTCATTGCGCCGGTTTCGCGACCACCTCCGGTAACCGACCACTTGCCTGAGTAGGTTTCTTTAATTAAGGATAATAACCTCCCTTTAGGACATACAAATAAATAGTATGTCTTAAATATTATTTGAATAGTTACATAATAAGAATTTACTAAATTTTTTACCAACCGCTTGACCCAAAACAAAGAAAAATTACGTTCAATTCACGTGTTGACTCAGTGGTGTGTGAACATGCAGCGCAAGAGCAAAAAATTAGCAATGCGCGCGGCGTTCGAAGCTAAGTTTTGTTACTTATTTTTAGTTTTTTACTCAAATTAGAAACGTGGGTACTTCAATTATGTAGTGATTTCAATTGTTTAATTGCATTTAAGTAAATTTTTACCTTATATTAAACTAAAACCCAGTGGTCGGTTACTGAAATGTATATTTTAATAATACGTTAGAAAGCGACCAGGTGGTCGTATTCTGTCTGACTCACACAGTTTTATTTTGTTTTGCTTATTATGTTCTCAATATTTTTTTTATGGTTACACAATTTAGGGTTTTGGTGTTGTAAAAGCCTAAACATGCAATTCTTCATTAAACGACCACGTTTTTTTGATAAAACTTATTTAATTCTCCCACAAATATTGGTCATAAAAGGTGGTCGCTAAGTGATACCTACAGTTAGAAAATTACGATGCTAGTTTGCGACCACCAAGATTTAGTACGAAAAGAACGATGGCCGCAAACTAAAGTTTAGCGTTTAGTTTAGTTTATGTTCAGTACCTATTCGAGCACATGTGATTATTTGATTTAGTATAAGTAATTTTTTTTTTCAAGATGACGCCCTCGGAAGCTGGTCCCTAAGAGGAAGAAAAAGACTTGGAGCATTGGTAAACAGTTTCAGGGATATCACATCCTTCTGTCTCGCTCCTCTGAGCAGTTGGACGGGGCTCGTTTTCTCATCCTGGTTCTGGACAGTCATCGTGGCAGCGTCATACGAGCATCTCAACACTTCGATATGGCGCTAGTCAATTCGACGTCGTTGCAGAGAGGCCAGAACTGCCCATATTTCAATGGAGTCGAATGCTTTATCGTAGTCCACAAATGCCAAACACAGCGGCTGGTTGTACTCCTCGGTCTTTGCAGTACTTTTTCAGTACAATTTGCCGAACAGTATGGATGTGGTCTACAGAACTAAAGCCTTTTGGAAATCCGGCTTGTTCTGGTGGCTGGGACTCGTCAAGTCTCCTGGCGAGATGGTTCGTGACGATTCTCGAGAACAGCTTGTATTCGTGGCTCAGATGTGAGATGGGTCTATAGTTCTTTAGCAAGGTTTTGTCACCTTTTTTTAAGAACAGAACCATCGCGCCTCTGTTCCACGCCCCGGGCGTTATACCCTCATGGATGACGGAGTTAAAGAGACTCGCTAGCTCTCATGACTGGAACTCCACCAGCTTGCCCGTTGCCAAGTGCGGATTCCCAACTAAGAAGCAGGAGCTTCTGGATAAGGTCTTTTTTGTTTCGAAAACCATGTATCAAAGAATCACTTCAAGGAAGATCGTCCAGGATAAATTGGTGTGGAACAGGACAAAGTGGCTACTCTATGCCCTAAAACTGGATATTTTTTTAGCTCCAAAGGAATATCGAAATTTGTACCAGGTTAAATCGCGCAACGAAAAAGATTATTTGATTAATTTAATAAAAAAATCAGAGGATTAAATACCTACTATTTGTGTTGATGATTATTAAATATTTAATTATATTTGATTTAAAGTGAAAAATAAATAATACTTTTTATCCTTATAAGTGGTTTTATTACTTTATTTTTATGTTTTTAACAGTGGTCGTAATCTAGCGTACTAGTGGTCGTCAACCGAAACAAATGGTCGTTATCTAGCATTTCGGCTATTTTTGCACATTTTCCATAATTTTTCATAATTTATGAATGGAAGCGTGATATTTTATTTAACAACTAGACTATATTTAGAACCAATTTACATAGTCGGCAACTATTTTGCCTGTAAAAGGCGTATATTTTGATTCGTTCAAAGTTAGCAACTCAACTAACTGGTCGCCAACCCGGCGCAATCACCCTACCTGATGCAGGTTAATAGTTTTGGAATGGACCATTATATTCTGTATTTCACAAAGTAGCACTGAAATAACGTGTGCAGTGTGCTTCAATACCGCTGCCTGCCATACATTGTTCAATGTTGCCTTCATTGTTTATCAGAATATTTACTATGTAGACAACTTTTTTCATTTGAGCCTTGCATTTGCCCTAAGTACCTATGTGAATTGTGTTTGCAGCTGCAACGGAATACCGTGCAGTCAACAAACACCTGGCTTAATACACAAACTTTCCTTTTGCCTGAGCTATTTCTTTCTGATTCAATATCAGAAAAAAATAGAATTTCAATTTAGGCAATTTGGTAAGTCATGTATCATAGGAGGGAGGACCTCCTTTAATATTAGTCCTAAGATCGAAATTATCACTACAGAAACGTCACAAGAGATTTTTTATATGAACTCACCTTTCTAAGTAAGACTGTATTTCTTGCCTATTTGAGAGCTGGAATCGGCGAATCGGCATCCCATTGATGTCTTTGAAAGAAGTTAAGGGGGCTCCACTGTATTTTAACACCCGCGCATGTGAAGCTTCATTTTTTATTTGGGTGTAGATTTCTTCATGTAAAACGCTTTCGTAAAATTTCACACTGCGCAAATGTCTAGGCTTTCAGAAAAAAAAATCCTTTTACGGATATTTTGCCACAGCTTTTGTAAGAATTTCACTCCCACGTAAAAACGCCATGGCGACAAATCTCATGGGAGACTCGCCTTTGATGCGGGAGATATTATAGTGCATGTGGCGACATCTATATCATCATCAATTCGGACGCCTAGTGACATACCCACCGTAAAGCTGTGTACAGATAGTGCCATACTCTTCTTCCTAATCGCTTACAGTACAGTAATCGCGTTTAGTATGAAGCGTAGGTCACGTCTACGTGGATGGAACTATCTATAAATATTTTGCTGGCAGCGCGACCATGTTGCCTATGACCGATATACATAATAGCGCCATCTGTCGGCGAGCGGTGGAAGCATAATAGATTAAGTCCCTTTAGTTGTCGCTCCTCGCTGCTAGAAGGCGTCAGCAATAATGAATGGAGAATAGTAAATACAGTAAATACTGCTTGCCTATTGATAATACCTGAATAAACATTTTATTATTATTATTAATAAATCTGTTTGCAGTTCAAGATGAAAAATTTAAACGATGACTTCGACCACCGAACGACGAAGACCCTTTTTCTCAAGAACGCGTGGTTTATAGTTTAACACCCAGCAAGGTGTTTTATAAATCACCCATTCAAGCGCAACATTGGCCATCTGTGAGAAAAAAAAGGAGTTAAAGAATGTTAACTTTGATCCATTGCCAAAGGAGGATTAAATCTCAAATCGTTTATTGCAATCCATAATGTAGGTACCTACAAATACAGGTAGTAAATAAAAGAAATTAACAATAGAAACAAGTGGACCCAGTCGGGCACAGCAAATTTTTAAATAAGTAGGTACCTAGTGAGGAAGAGCGCTTTATTAATTTTCCTTGTTATTAAGTTACTATTATTTTATATCTTACTACCTATGTACTTATAGTTCCATTCATTCGATTATTCTATA
Organism: Xanthia togata; assembly: GCA_963853775.1. Taxonomy (NCBI): domain Eukaryota; kingdom Metazoa; phylum Arthropoda; class Insecta; order Lepidoptera; family Noctuidae; genus Xanthia; species Xanthia togata. Next base: position 1,805,915 of record OY970818.1, on the reverse strand, counting down.
GGAAACTACCATGATTATGTTCGCAATTTATTGATAAACTAAGGTGACAAAAATGCCTATATTACAGACATTTAGACCAGCCTATGGCCTGGAACAACATTATACATATTTAAATATGGATTACAAAGATGATGTTCATAACAGTTTATTATTACAAAAGGTGACCCAAGAGCAAATTGATAATGTGGGGCTAATAACAAGGGCTCAAATAAATCCATTAATTGGCAGAAGTGGAGATCATAAAGGCCACAGCAAGCATGTTCTATGCAATTTGCCATGTCCCGACTGGGAAAAAACAATTGATAGACAAAATATTAAACCCAAAGACAATGTTCTCTCGCTCTATAGTTCATGGCAAAACGAATGAGCATATTGCAATTTAAAAATATGAAATGGAATTTCAGTTAAATGTATAGAAGTGTGGTCCCCTTCCCCCCAAAACCCCTTCCTTCCTTCCTTACATATGAGCCCTTCTTCACATAATTATGAGCCCATCTGGAGAAGCTGCAAGAAAGGGGTATTGCAAGCATATGAAGAGACCACCTCTTCATATGCTTGCAAAACCCCTTCCTTGCAGCTGCCCCAGATGGGCTCATAGGTGAAGAGACTGTTGTAGAGGACAAGTGCCCAGAGTACAGTACCATATTTAGAAAACAGTAGGTAATGGGCAATTCAATTATCTTTATAAAGAAACCATCCATATTATGGGACATTATATGCACAGGGAGAAAATTTTGTTATTTATTATTTAAAAGAAATCCAGGTCTGTTTCTACCGGACTACGGCTAAGCAAAAAGGTGGATTATGATTTTGACCGGTATTGTACGTCTGTATGTTCATCTGTTACCTCATAACTTCTAAACTACTGATCATAATTTGACAAATGAGGTATCGTTGGATGCGTCTTGATGAATGATCTTATTCTTGAGGGTTATAGGTTATGTGACATTACATTAACATGACGGGTCTTTCTTGATTATGAACAACCTGCATGCCTTGTATGTATACTCATGTTTACAAATAAATTACTTATCTTATTAAATTCAATATGGCGCCCTCTAGAGGACATAAACAAAAAAAAATTGTGTTAATGCCATGTTGGGTATCAAATGAAAGGGCTTTTTTTTTTTTTTTTTTGGGTGGGAAATCATCAAATGACGTCTCCCGCTCTGGGTGGAGCGGGAGGGCGTGTCAGACTCTTACTGACTAAAACCCACCCGTGTTCCTTCTGTTGCCTGTGCAATGCCAGGGGGCCACGGTATCCCTTTCGGACTAATCCCGCAACCCCGGCAGGCAATGGTCTCATCGGACCCCTTCACTTGCTGACATCTCTTTGAGGCGCGCGTGGAACACAACGCGCCGTCGACCCGGGCCTGGTCCTTACCGGACGGCGAGCTACCCATTGCTCACCGTCCGCAAGCCCGCGCCTACGGTGGCCGGGAATCGGCAATCGATTCCCGACGCCCAGGGCGTCTCCTCCTGCGGCGGCTAGGGGCGTGAGGGCGCGAAATTTGCCTCTCCCTCACGCGTTCCGCCTCCTCCTTTGCGAGCATTACTGCTTCGCAGAAGGAGGTGACGGCCTCCCATGCCCTCTCGCTCCGTACCATGGCCTGGACCAGGGCCGGACGCGAGAGATCCCCGCCACCGATCGCCTCCACGAGGACACGGCGGTGCTCTGCCCAAGCCGGGCATACCTCCACCGTATGCTCCACCGTGTCCTCCGGGCGATCCACGCAGTGATGACACCCGGGCGTTTCCTCCCGCCTTATCCGAAACAGGTACCTCCCGAAACAGCCGTGTCCGGTGAGGACCTGCGTCAGGCGGAAGGTGAGGACGCCGTGGCGCCTCTCCAGCCACTCCTCAAAGAGGGGACTTATCGCCGCAATAGTGGCGTGCCCGGCACTGGGTTGCGACAATCGTACTCTCCATGCCGCCATGAGATCCCGTCGGAGCTCTGTCCGCTGTGCCGCGATTTCTCGCGGCATCGGAGTCAAGCCCCGGCGTTTCGCCTCCTCGCGCCACTCCCAAATATGCGCGAGGACTTTTGCCTCCAGATCCCATGGCGGCAATCCGGCAAGGAGGCTCGCCGCCTCACCGGAGACCGTGCGGTATCCCCGGACCAGCCGGGTGGCCATGACCCTCTGGGACGCGTTCAACCGGCGGGCAGGCCGCCGCCTCAACGAATGCGCCCACACCGGTGCCCCGTACAGGGCCATGGACCGCACGATCCCCGCGTATAGCCTCCGGCAGGAGGCGTTTAGACCCCCTAGATTGGGCAGGAGCCGCTTCAAGGCAGCCCCGGCCCGGTCCAGTCTGGGAGCCAAACGTCGGAAATGCTCCACGAAGTTCCACCGACTGTCGAGGACGAGTCCCAAGTACTTCATCGTCGACTCGACGCCGATGTGAACCCCTCCTACCGTTATTTGGGAACCCGACGGTGGCGCATTCCGAGGACCATGAAAACACATGGCCTCGGACTTGTGCAAGGCCACCTCGAGTCCCAACTGCCGGATTCTGGCCACGATTGTCGCAACCCCGTGTGTCGCTAGTTCGACCGCCGCCTGGTGCGACCTCCCCTGCGCCAGGACCAACGTGTCGTCAGCGTAACAAACGACGCTGACGCCATTGGGGAGGTCGGCACGCAGCACCCAGTCGTATCCGATGTCCCACAGATGCGGCCCCAGGACCGATCCCTGTGGGACACCGCACGACATCTCTCGCCGGTTCCACTCTCCCTGGTGACCGGGGTAGATGATGGCCCTGTCTGCCAGATAGGCCTCGACCACACGACAGAGGTAGGTCGGCATCCGGTGATACCGGAGTGCCTCACTGATGCAACTCCAGGGCAGGGTATTGAAGGCGTTGGCGATGTCTAGAGACACCGCCAAGACGACCCCACCCCGAGCCACCGCATCCCCCGTCGTGAGGGCTCGCACGCGCATGATGGCGTCCACCGTGGAGCGCCCCCTGCGGAAACCAAACTGGCTCTCCGCCAAATCCGGCCCCACCCGCACCAGCCGCCCGACGAGGCGGTCTGCAATGACTCTTTCAAAGAGCTTGCCCACCTCGTCGAGCAGCACTATGGGCCGGTAAGCGGACGGAGAGTCCGCAGGGCGCCCCGGCTTTTTGATGAGGACCAGTTTCCCCGTCTTCCAACGAAGCGGGAACTGGCCCCTCTCCAAGCATGCGCTTAGGAGCCCCCTTAGTCGAGGCCCGAGAGCCTCTGAGGCCAGGACCCAGGCTTTCCCAGGTAAGCCGTCGGGTCCTGGGGCGGTATTTCTGGCATTCAGCCTACGTACCGCCACCCTCATCTCTACCTCGGTCACCTCCAGAGCATCGTCGTCGTCGTCGGCGGTGTGGTCCGCATCAGGCACCGCAGTAGGCGGAGCCATGGGCGGGGAGGCGTGTTCCCCTCTCGAAGGGAACAGAGCACTCACCACGTCCCCCACAAGCTGCGGCCGGAGACTCTGCGTCAGCGGGGGAGCCCATGGGCGGAGTTTCTCCCGCACCATTTTATATGGGCGTCCCCACGGGTCTCTGTTTAGAGTCTCCAGCGACTCCCCGCGGGCCAGTGCCCTGGCCCGCAGGATCTCCGCTTGGAGGGCAGTCTTCGCCGCTCTGTACCCCTCGTACAGCTCCGCCTGAATGGCTTCCGTATCCGGAGGTCGAATACGGAGCCTGCGGTGCCTAGTGTACCGGCGTCGCGCAGCAACGCACGCATTGCGCAGTGTCGTCAGCTGACGCGACCACCAGTACACCTGGCGCGAAGCACGTCCGGGCTGGACCCGGGGCATTGCCACGTCGCATATCTCGGACATGGCCTCCCGGAACCACTCCGCCTCGTCGTTGATGTCGGCAGGCCTGTCCGGTGATGACACCCAGGCCTGCACGATCGAGGCTTCCAGGAGGAGCTCCCGGTCCAGCTGCTTCAGCGCCCACCGCGGACCACTCGGGGCCTGTCGGACCGGCGCGCTCGAGGTCTGGGCGGAGACGTCAAACCGGATGTACCGGTGATCGGAATACGTCTCCACCCCCTCCATGACGCGCCAGTCAATGACACGCGGCGACAGAGCGGGGCTGGCGAACGAGATGTCCACCACTGATTCACCCCGCATCCGCACACACGTGGGGACAGAACCCCGGTTAAGGACGACCAGGCCTGTCTCCAGCGCCCAGTCCTCCACCATTCTGCCCCGTGTATCCGTATACCGGGAACCCCAAGCCACATTCACACACAGCCACACAACCCGACGACGACGACTCTCAACTCCGCAAGGGAGTTGTGGAACTCGGCGAGAGTTCGGTTCGGGGAGAAGTATGTCCCTACCACGACAATCTCCCCAAACCGTGCTGCAACGCAACCCCGTCCTCTCTTAACAGCCTCGAGGGACGGGGTACCGGTGGCGGCCGACGAAATTAGGGCCACTGAGCCGCTAAGGTCCTCCACCCAGTCATCCCTGGGCGGGACAAAGTACGGCTCAGCGACCACGGCGATGTTAATCGACCACTGCGCCATGCTCTGGAGCAACAGATGCTGAGCTGCGGCGCAGTGGTTGATGTTCGCCTGGAGGAGGCGAAATGGGGCCATTATTGGCACTCCATGTCAGCCCCCTCCTTAGCCCCCTGTGAGGGCCCTGCCGCGGCGGCTGCGGCGGCGACGACGGCTGTGGAGGCGGCAACGGCGGTGGTGGCGGCGGTTGCGGCTGTGACGGCGGTGGCAGGTGGCTTGCCTCTAGCCTTGGTGGGTGGAGCGCAGGCCTTGCTCCCAATCCGGTGGCCGGCTGGCTTGCCAGCCGCCGCACATACGACGCAATGCGGCGTGGCTTCGCAGGAGCCGGCCTTGTGACCGGGCTGACCACAGCGGTAGCAGTGACCGCTGCGGTCCACCTCCGAGGTGCATTTAGCTCCCACGTGGTTGCCCACATGGCAGCGGTAGCACCTCAGAGGTCTGGGTTCCAGCAGTTTGACCTGCGCGGACACCCAGCCCACCAATAACCTTTGGCCCTCCCCGGCAATTTTCTTGGCCGCCGACACGGGGCAGCTCACCGTAACGGCTCGCATCCCCGTGAAGTCAGGACGGATGGCGCCTGCCCTAACCTGCTCGGCAGAGCACCCCCCAGTCCTAACGACAGCGGCCACCACCTGTCCCTCCGTCACAGAGTCGTCCAAGCCCTGAATACGCATGTCAGCGCATTTGGTGGGCCTGGACACTCGGGCCTCGTCCGCATTTAAGGACGCCCTAAGCCTTTCGGCCAGAGCATCAGCGGCCGGGCCGCTAGCCGCACCGGGGACCTCCAGCATCCGGGCCCCAGTCGCAGTGACCCTCACCCGGATGCCATCAGCGGCGCCGATCTCCTTTAGATCCACCGCCGCCGCCACCTTGGCGAGCACGTCGCGGTAGGACACGCCCTTCTTCTCCGCCTCTGGCTGTAGCGTTATAACTACAGCTGCGGACTTCGGGGCGCGGAGCCTAGCCGCGACGCTTCGTTCCTTGCGCCGCTGCCTCCTCTCTTTGTTTTTAGCCGCCCTTTTTGCCTTAGCCGCCTTCCTCTTCTCTCCGGCTACTTGCCATTCAGCGTCAGCCGGAGTAGAATTAAGAGGAGGCGGGGGCGGCCGTTTAGCCACTTGGGCCGGGGCCTTTGCCGCCGCAGCCGCCGGGGCCTTCGCCGCCGCGGCCGGGACCTTCGTCACCTGTGTAGCCGCCCCACCCTTTTTCTGCCCCGATGAGCCTGGTTTGGCCGAGGCAGCTGCGGTGGTGGCATACGACGCCATCTTCTGTTGGACAGAGGCCGGCCCGCTTGCCGCTAGAGGAGGGCGCAGGACGATGGCTTCTAACGCGGAGAAACGAGACCGCAAAGAAGCCATCTCCTGCCTCACCAGGGTCAAAACCCGGTCCTCCGCAGGCACGGGCTGTCCCTGCCCATGCTGCTCCCTCCCCTGCAGCACCTCACAAGGGCCGGCTCTTCGGAGCCCGGCCAGGTCCGCTCGGAGCTCCTCGTTCTCCTTTCGGAGAAGCTCCATGGCGGCTGTCAAGCGGGCGACCTCCGCCCGCGTCTCGGACATGCCGTCCGACGGAGGTCTGAGGTGATAGGCCTCCGCTGCCGCCAAAATAGAGGCCATGACCGCGGGTATGGCCTTGTCTTTAGAGGACTGAGTCCTCTTCAAGGCCAAACCCTTGATAGCGGCAGCCACAGCCTCCGCAAACCTGGCCGCTTGCTCCGATTTGGAGCCACCAGCGGCATCCGGCTCACCGCCTGCCGAATCTGTAGGGGCCGCCACGGTGCTCGTCCCTACAGGGTTGCTTTCCTCTTCGGTAGAGGGCTTCTCCAGCGTGGCTGGGCTGGCCCGGCTCGGCTTGCCGGCCTCCTTTGTGGTGAGCCCTCTTCCCACACCTTTTCCCCGGGCCGCACCCCGCCGACTGGAGTGGATCTTCCTCCTGTGGCCTTGGCCCGAGACCCCCTCTTCGGCGGACGACCCCTGGCCATCCCCCGGTTTAGGGCGCTTCCGGAGGAACTTTTGGTTCCTCACGGTCGCTCCCACCACCACTTCGCGCTCTGAGCTCTGACCCGAGCTCATCGCGCCAGACGCAACGTCGGACTCCGACCCCGCATCACTCCCCTCTCCTTGGTTTTTTGTTTGATTAGTAATTTCCATATTTGTTCCCACGAGTATTTAACATATTTTATTGACTCAAAAAAATGCGGTTCGCACTAGCGACTAATTATCAAATAGCTACCCATTAGTCAAGCTTACAACCTCCCTCACGGTGCGCCGCCGCTTGGAGGTTTGGGGTAATTTTTTATAGAGGATTTCTTCCTCGCGGTCCGGGCGGTTAAGCCAAGACCCTCGACCCCCGTCAAGTGCCAGAGACATGACCTTGACACTCTTCGGGGCTACGAGACCAACGGCGGCAGAAGGCTTCCTCCTGCCTGCCCGACGGCAGTGTTAGTGCACGCCGGGCCCGTACTCGAACGCTGCTCAACGTGTGCTCTCTCCGAGTACACGTTAGAGCGTTCCTCCGACAGGATATTGGCATGCAGACAACGAGACCCCTTAGGCACACAGTACCTAATGGGGAGACATTGCCCGCATCCCAGGGTGCACCGTCCTGAAGACTGGCCTTCCCCCCGGACGCGTCCGAAGGGAATTCCAGCCCACAGGCACACGGGGAGGTTTCCTGTCCAAGCACCCCTAAATGAAAGGGCTTGACGACCACATTACAAATATATGTATACAGGGTGTCCGGTAAAGAATGGTTAACCTTAACATAGCATATAAAATACACATTAAAAATACAATAAAATATATACTTATACCTATCCCAAGTAGTAGGTTCCCAAAATACGATAACTTTGAAAGAGATACCGAGCAATTTCTAGTCACATTATTAACTGCTTCTCTGTCATCGGCAATAGTCAACGTACAATATTACAACATCAAATAACCGATGGAACTCATTCATTTGTGTTCGTGGTAAAGAAGAATGTAAAATAAGGTTTAAAAAAGTTGGTCAATAATCTTAGGTGCAATAAAATATATAAATTCTGAAGTACCTACCGTACTTCAGAATTTAGATATTTTATTGTATTTTATTTTTTCAAACGGCCATATCGTCTAATAAGTGCTATTTCAAAGTTATCCATTCTTTACCGGACACCCTGTACCTGTAGGTTTATCATAATTATTGTCAAAATAAATAAATGTTTAAATTGTTAAAAACAGGCATAAGTGAGACTGTGCTACTTAAGACGCGGCTGTAAAATTAATCCCTATTTTACAATAAAACATAAACAAACAAAAAAAGAGGCTCTGCAAATAGGTACTTACCTATTTTATCATGAAATTCGATAAAACCCAAAATAATTTAAATAAAAAATTAGTTCAAAAATTAAAACCTGACTGCACCTACCAAATCATAATGGCATGCGACCACGGCTTTACCTTGACCATTTTTGTACCTATGTCTTCATTTTTATCTCATACCTATATTTTCTTGTTTCATTCTTTTCAGAGCGTGATTTTTCAGTAGTCAGGTGTTATATCAATAGATATGATATATCCAAAGAGGAGATCCTAAGAGGACTTCTTAATTTCTATGAATGTGATTTAAACCCAGAAATCAATAACAACTTTTTATAAAAATCATGGTTGTTTAATAAAAACCAAAGTAGAATATTCTGTCTTATTTTTCCTATTTCATTATACTATCTCTAAAATTAAAAAATTACACAAATGAAAATTATTTTACTTACTACTTATATGAATATAATTGTGATGTAATTCATTTTTGAGCATTTTAAGGTTTTTTAGTAAGACCACTCAACCGTTCAGCCCTTTTACTTGCTAAAGTTTTATCATTTAATATTGTTAAGCCTGGTAATTGGGTCTGACTTTTTAAAATGTTGGTGTATTAACAGTACCATATCTTTCAGCATACACATCTTTAATATTGAATCCACGCTCTGCCAGAATAACCACCACTTTCACACTTCTGTATTAGGTCACATCTTTCCACATTTGTCTGTCACTTACAGATCCTGTATATGCAGGAGAGCAATAGGACAAAAGGTTTCCTGGAGTAGCACCAATAAGAATCTTTAGTGTATTTCCTTGCTTGTAGCTACTCCATGATGACTGCCGAGCAGTAGTTTGTTTTGGTTTCTGTACCATCTAAAATTACCCTAAAATGTTATTTGAATGATCTGACATAATACTGAACCAAATCTTAATCTGGCCATATTTAATAAAATAAAGTAAATAAATAAAAAATAAAAATAAAAAATATTTTTGACAAAAGTTGTTACTTAGTTATATAAAATGAATCCAAGTAATAATAAATTTGATACAGTTGTGGTGCCTATGTTAAAAAATCTACTCAATTCAAACAATACTTATTTTTCCTTAATTTCATTAAAATGATAAAAAGAACTGATCTTCTGTACTAAGGTAATTTGCTTCCGAAATTGTTTATTTTATGAGCTACTGGGCTCAAGGTAGAATACAGAAAATAGAATTTCTTATAGGATTCAAATCCTGTGCAAAATTGAATAGCTTTATCATCAGTTTTATATCTATAAATTGTCCCAAACATTTGTTAAATATCAACTACCTTTAGAAACAAATACACATTCGGCTGATATCTCCTCCCTCTCTTGCACTTCCCATTACTCCACTTCCCATTCACTTATCTCCACTTCATTGCATGATTCTATTTTCATAGGTAAACTGGATAAACATGTTTCATAGCATTCTTGAGGGCTTGTAGGTATATCAAGCATTAATTTTCTCCAAGACCTTTTTACTAAGAATTCTAAACGCTGTTTTGCGGATGTTGATTCTAATTTTGTTTTTGTAAAAGAAAATATTGAAGGCACTGCAGTTTTCTTTATGAATTTAGCCTGCTCATACACTGAAATAAATATCGTTATTTTCTATGCAAAATGATCTACTAATAAGCACGAGTTATTATGAATCAATCATACTTACCGGTATATTTACTTTGGCCAAAATAATCATCAGCTACAAAATGAGCAGAGCACAATGCAGTACTAAGTGCTTGGTAGCTGTAAAGTTTATGATTCTCAACGCTATTTCCCAGGACTTTCTAAGTTTTGGATCCTTTTTACTTTTTTATCGTAAATTAATAAAGATTTTGACAGATGACAAGACAAAATAAAATTAGGCAAAGTCGATCATGCGATATCTGGTGGGATAAAAAAGCAGTTTTTCACCCCATTCCTGGCTATGGCCCTGTATTCTATAATATATAATAAATATTTTAGGGTTGAGAAAAACCATTTTGCCAGTATACAGGGTGTTTGGCGCATGGACCGACACAATTTTTTCAGGGATTTGGGAGGTCATTAGCTAGGTTCTACCCATACACCCTTTGTCCCAAATGTCACGGTTGGTTACATATTATGATTATTTTTTTTAAATGAAAAAAAATCCCAAAATGTGTCCTTTAATTTGAAATAACTTTTTTGTTTGTGGGTGTAGTGGCACAAAACAAATTTTGTTGCATTCTCCAGTCTTTTAAATCTAAAAACATCTTTGTTTTATACAACTGGTTTCAAGAAAATTCCTTACAGGCTTCCAAAGTTAATTTTTTTATTTAATGAATGAAATTTTACAACTTCTAAATTAATTATAAAAAAAACTAAAAGCCATTTTGAACTTAGCTTTATTTTAAAAAGTTCTTTAGTTGATACCCTTTCTAACGGTATGCTACATGTCATAGAAATTATTCATTATGTAGTCAAAATACTAGTTAGGAGAGTCAGGGTTAAGAAAAAGACTTTTTAAGGTTATTTGGTTTTTATTAAACTAAAGTTATAAAAAGGAGGCAAAACACCGGGAAAGGTGGAAAGTAATGGGGGAGGCCTTTGCCCAGCAGTGGGACAGAATAGGCTAGTTAAAAAAAAGTTATAAATCTTGTTCAAATTGACCTCCTCCATTTCGTATGCATGCACGACATCTGTTTCTTATTTCAACTGTCGTTGTACGTAGTCGCATTTCTTCTTTCATAGTTTGGAACGCGCCGGTTATTCGTTCAATCAGAACTTCCCTAGTGGGCACTTCTGTCTGGTAAACCAATTCTTTTGCACGTCCCCAGACGTAAAAATCCAAAGGTGTCAGGTCTGGGGACCGTGCGGGCCACGGAATAGGGCCGCCTCTACCAATCCATGCGTTTGGAAAGGCATTATCTAAATGGTCTCGCACGTTCAGTTGGTAGTGTGCTGGACAGCCGTCATTTTGGAAAACTATCGGCACACCTTCTTCCAAAATTGGCACAACAAGTTCGGGTAGATCATTGATTAAAAAATTTAAATAAATGTCTCCATTCAACCTTTCTGGCAAAAAATATGGGCCGATGAGATTGCGTCCAATAACACCAGCCCAAACGTTGACACTGAACTTTCTTTGAAAAGAACTCTGCCTTTTAACGCGAGGATTTTGGTCTTTGTGACTCCAGTGGTGAAGATTGTGGAGATTCACTATTCCCTCACGGCTAAAATTTGATTCATCGGTCCACAAAATTCTTTTCAAGAAGTTGCCATCTTCGACGTCTGTATGCAGTATAAATCTGCAGAAATCCAGCCGTCTAGCATTATCACCATCTTCGAGCCCTAAAACAAAAAAAAATCCTTGAGGTACTTCCAATACCACAAAAGATTTTCGTTTTTCTGGAAATAACTTTAAAAAAATTCAAACATGAATAAATAACTTGTGAAACAAAGAAAATCAAACGTCTAAAAATTTATTAAGTATCTTTACTTGGTCGCGGGACTTATTACCGTGACCCCGGAATGTAAAGGGCTATTGAAGGAACACTGTGGATTTTAGTCAGTACAAGTCTGACAGTCCCTCCCGCCCTGCCCGGGGTGGGAGGACTCATTTGATGATTTTACCACGAAAAAAAAAAGTATCTTTACTTGACGAAATAACTAGTCATTGAAAATTGAAATAGGATAAAACGGGTTTTTTGTTACAATAAAAAAGGGCTGGTGTGTTATTTACCTTGAACAGGGGTGTAATGAAATGCATGCCTCCCATCTGCCCGAAGAACCGCCCAGACTTTCCATACTGTTAAGTTAAGTCTTGCAGCAACAGTTCGTATGCTTGTTGTAGGTTCCTCATCAAAAGCTTGAAGAATCATTTCATCTACGGCTACATTATGTTGCACGGCACTCACTCGAGGTTCTTGATGATTTAGGTTTCCTGTCTCTCTCAAACGTCGATAGGTTGTAGAGAAGGTTTCGTGGTGTGGTATACGTCGATCAGGATATCGCTCCTGATAAATTCTTAGCGCTTCGCGCGCATTGCAGTTAGCCCTGCCATACGCGAGTAGCATGTCGGCATACTCTTCGTTACTGAAGGTAGGCATTTTACTATCAACACCGAAGATAAACACAACAATAAAACAGTTTAAATGCGGAAAAAACAATAACAATAACAAGATTTAACAAACAAAACTCAATGAAAAAAAAGAGAAGAATGTGAAACACACGGGCACTTCCAACAGCAGAGATAGTCAGACCTCAACTGACTGCACCGTACCTGTCACATCCCGAACGTCCAACTCAATGTTAGACAAAGACAAAAATCATTTTACATGTGCAAGAAAGAGACGAACTTTTTACCTGCGCTTACATTGACGCGACGGTATCGTTCAAACTGGTTCCATTGTTTTGTGCGGTTCGGCCGTGGCATAGTAGTATCCCTTATTTTTACAACATAAATGAATAATTTCTATTACATGTAGCATACCGTTAGAAAGGGTATAAACTAAAGAACTTTTTAAAATAAAGCTAAGTTCAAAATTCAAACATGGCGAAGAGGCTAATTTACATTGAAGAAAAACTAGATAATATTGATCGCAATTGTATTCAAACATGCATTGAGATACGTAACGTACCCAAGCGTCCGAAAGAAACAAAGAACTCCTTGTTCACTTTGGTTCAACAGCTGTCCAAGGCACTGGATACTAACACTCAACTCTCGGACATTCGTGACGTTTCAAGGTTGCCTTCCAAAAAGGAAAACAAAACCTCCAACATCAGCATCGAGTTTACAAACACCTTACATAAATGTAATTTTTTATTGGCCGCCAAGCAGTTTAACATCAAAAACTCCACTAATAAAATTAACTCAACTCACTTAGGCATTGAAGGACCTGGTGGCCCTATCTACATTGCTGAACAGCTTACAACTCTATCCAAAAAGCTTTTCTACGCAGCTAGAAACTTCGCAAAGCAGAATGGGTATGCTTATTGCTGGACGTCAAATGGACGTGTAATGTTGAAAAAAAACGCGGATAGTCAATACATTCTGGTAAAAAATGAACAACAACTGCTGAAAATGTCTCAGCCGAGTAACGAGCAACAACCACTTCTAACGTCTCAGCCTAATGATGCATGACTAATAACAATCAATCTGAAATGTTTTAAATTTAACTTACTTTTCTCATTTTATATAATTTTCTTAGCATATCATATTGTTAGTTATGCTTGCTTGTATACCATTTTAATGTTAAATACTACAAACTCACACTCACACTATCATATTCAAACACTCACATTCATCACCTTCTACTCATATGAAACCATATCACACACAACACGATCACATTCCATCCAACATATCTCATACGTACTTTCAGACTTGCTTTCCAGGCCTTACATACAAAATTCGGACATTACCTTAGTCAACCAATTGACCCTTACTCAAAAACTAATACAATGACAGATAGCGTTTTAACATTACTGAACAATGTCGATGAAACTTCAGTTTCTGAAGCTCATACGTGCACACCAGAACAAGCAAACCAACTTTTGGGCAACTCAAACAACTACCTAAAAACATTTTGTCAAAACATTAGGTCTATTAACTGTAACTTTTTAAGCTTGCAAGCATTTCTAAATCTCCTTCCTTTTGACAGTGAAGTTTTAGCTTTAACAGAATGCTGGTTACCTTGCTTGAGAAATCAGCAATTCCCTGAAATAGACAGTTATACCAGTCATAAAACCACGAAACATATTAACCAGAGTGACGGTGTGGTAGTTTATACAAAATCATTCCTTAATCCCACGGTAGAAGAACCAGACTTTTATAACTCAGCATCTGGATTAATAATCAAGACCAAATTGGAAACAGCAGTTCTATGCGTCTACCGCTCACCGTCTTCTAATAATATAGATAGCTTTTTACGTGCGCTAAATGATATACTTCCTACACTACACGACTTTAAATCTGTTATTTTCACCGGTGACATTAATATCGACATTGGGTCACCCCTAGATACTCGCTCCCAAAACTATTTAAATTGTCTCGCACTTCATGGTTTTCTTCCTGCTCACAACCTACCGACAAGTGGCAACAACTGCCTCGACCACACTTTTATACGTACAAACCGTCCTGCAACAACTTTAATTTTTGAATCTACCATAACTGACCACTACTCTACCTTAGCATGCATCAAAACTAAAAAAGCGCGTACAAAAAATAACTACACTATAACTAAAATCAATTTTGAAAGCCTAGATAAAACTTACGAGCAGCTAGATTTCAACCCTATTCTTCTTACAAAGGACGCAAATGCTGTCACGGATAGCCTGGTTAACCTCCTGTCAAAAGCTATAATGGAGAACTCAACCACATCGATACAGTCAGCGAGAAAAAGGATACTCAAACCTTGGATAACACCCGGTTTGTTGAGATGCATCCGCAACAGAGATTCACTTCACAAAAAACTTAAATTATCACCGGACAACGAAATCCTCCTTATGACGTATAAACGCTACAGAAACTTCTGTACAAAACTCCTCAAAAAAGTCAAAAGGCAATACGACAGCGAACAACTAAAGAATGCAGGACAAAATACAAAGGCTCTCTGGACTGTTATAAAAAACATAACTTACTCTTCCAAAACAAAGCACACATCAACTCAACTATTACTTAATTCACATTCCCCAAGTGATTCCTGTAATAAAGTAAACAATTTTTTCGTAAACATCGGCAAAGAGCTCGCTGATAAAATTGTCGGCAGTACTGTGCAACCATTCCAAACGACCCCATCACAGTCTCCTATCAGCATGTCTTCGTTTGTCCTCGAAGGAACTGACGACGCTGAAGTTCTGAAAACTATACATTCTCTGAAATCTAGTGCAGCAACTGGCTGGGACGGGATCTCAGCCACCATTCTGAAAAGGTACTCCGCTACTCTGGCACCTATCGTTAGCCACATTTTTAATCTCTCTTTTCAAACCTCTGTTTTTCCCACTTCGTTTAAAAGGGCACTTATTCACCCCATCTTCAAGGGTGGCAATGGGAACTCAGCCAATAACTATCGACCAATTGCAGTATTAAGTGCTGTGTCCAAAGTAATGGAACGCCTCATTAATAAAAGGCTGAGAGATTACTTAGAGCACTTTAATCTTATTTCACCACAGCAGTTTGGGTTTCGCGTAAAGAAGTCCACCTCTGACGCAGTACATGACTTAATGAATTTTATTGTTTCAAACCTTGATAACAATAAAAAAGTACTTACAGTGTTTCTAGACCTCGCAAAAGCGTTTGATACCGTTCCCATTAAAACCCTTTTACAAAAACTAGACAATATAGGTGTCAGAGGACCACAACTCCAGTTTTTCCATAGTTACCTCACAGATCGAACGCAAGTCGTTAAAATAGGAAACCACGTAAGTGACGAGCTGCCTATTAAATATGGTGTCCCACAGGGGAGTATCCTTGGGCCTACATTGTTTCTTGTTTTTATTAATGACCTTTGCAATCTCTCCATTCCAAATTCTAAGATTGTAACCTACGCTGATGATACCGCAATAACTTTTTTCGCAGACTCTTGGTCAGAACTTCAAGTTCAAGCTCAAAAGGGTCTTGACTCCACCCTTGACTGGCTTCTGGCTCACACCCTCACACTCAACACAAGCAAAACCAAATTCATCACATTTTCTATTAGCGCGACATCCCAGCCAAAAAATCATTTATCCCTCACTGCTCACACATGTCTCACACATATTACACAGAATTGTAACTGCAGTCAAATAGAGTCTCTTAACAAAATTAAATACTTGGGTGTAATTTTAGATAATACATTAAACTTTATATAAAGCCCACGTGGAGGCACTGACGAGTAGGGTGCGAAAATTGATATTTATTTTTAAAACTCTTAGACTTGTAGCTAACCATTTTATTATCCGCAATGTTTACTACGCTCTTTGTCAGTCAATATTATCTTACTGCATTTCCTGCTGGGGTGGTACTTCAAAAACCACGCTACTTCCTTTGGAGATTGCACACAGGGCAATACTAAAGATTGCAACATTTCGGCCAATTTTATTTTCCACCACTCAATTATATAAAAGTTGCAACGTTCTTAACGTTCGACAGTTGTTTATTTATCATGCAATCTTGTTACAACATCACTCTACTCCCTTTGTTAAACTTAAAAAACGTCGTAAAGATTTAATATGTTCCCTTCCACAGACCCGCTACTCTTTTACGAAAAAATTTTTCTTCTATCTTGGCCCTTTCTTGTATAACAAAATTAATGTAAATATCTCAATTTATCCTTTATCTGTTCAAGAATGTAAATCAGCAGTCCGCTCCTACCTACTAGACAAAACGTATGAGGAAACCGAATCCCTGTTTACTACACTATCATAAGTCCGTCTACTCGCAACATATATATTCTCAAAACATGCACACATACACACACACACTTACGTCTCACACACATACAGACACTCGCAAACACACATTCCCCACCACACCCCCACTCACATACCACACATATAAAATATATACTTATACTTTCAAGCATTTTCATTAATTATTATCTTTTTATTTTCTTTTGTTTTGCGTTACTATACTTAATAATTAAAATATTGAATTGTACAAAAACACTAAGCAACTGATTTTCCACTCCTAGAGGGATACGGCACTGATTCTCTTTACTACAGGCTATTGTATAGCCTATCTAAGAGGACAGTACCCCCACCATTGTTGTAGCATACAAGTGTTCATTTGTAAAGTGTAACTTTTTTTTTTTACTGTATTCACTGCAAAACCTATTGTGCAATAAAGTATTTTTCATTTTTTCATTTTTCAAAATAGCTTTTAGTTTTTTTTATAATTAATTTAGAAGTTGTAAAATTTCATTCATTAAATACAAAAATTAACTTTGGAAGCTTGTAAGGAATTTTCTTGAAACCAGTTGTATAAAACAAAGATGTTTTTAGATTTAAAGGACTTTGGAGAATGCAACAAAATTTGTTTTGTGCCACTACACCCACAAACAAAAAAGTTATTTCAAATTAAAGGACACATTTTGGGAATTTTTTTCATTTTAAAAAAATAATCATATGTAACCAACCGTGACATTTGGGACAAAGGGTGTATGGGTAGAACCTAGCTAATGACCTCCCAAATTCCTGAAAAAATTGTGTCGGTCCATGCGCCAAACACCCTGTATAATTATACATTCGACGTCAAAATTGGCCGAGAAGTCATTTGAATGCAAAGTATGAAAATTACCCTAGCTCCGACCCTCAAGTAATTATTGTTATTTTTTTTTCCCGATTCAAATTATATTTTTGTCTTGAGCATATTTTTGTAGATGGAAAATACACTTGATAGACTATTTTAATTAATGGAAATTCAATAGACACACACTAGAAAAACAGAATGAAGTCATGTGACTTCATTCTGCTTTTCGCGTAGCCATAGATAATTACACTATTTAAACAGCTGTCACGCATGACGCACTTACCATAACAAAGTTAGCCTGTTTGTTTTGCAGCGCGACACTTGTTTGTTTTAATCGTTTTGCAGCGCGACACTATCTAGACATGATGGTACCTGACTTCTTGCAATATTTCCTCGTCCTTGCCTTCTTGGGCGAGGTTCCATATACGCGATTCTTAAGTTCTGCAACAATGTTCTCTTACAAGTTCAACTCGCTGAGTATGACGAGGGACCGACCGTGTGCGGAGGCGGGGCAGGATGCGGTGGTTGGGCCGGGTTCGGTGATTGGGCAGGGTGCGGTGTTGTGGCCGGGTGCGGTGGTGGCACGGGGTGCCGTGGTGGGGCCGGGTGCGGTCGTGTGGCCGGGTGCGGTGTTGGGGTCGGGTGCGGTGTTGGGGGCGAAAGCAGTGCTGAGGTCGGGTGCGATGGTGGATGACGGTGCGGTAGTGGGGGATGGTGCGGTTGTGGGGGAGCGTGCGGAGCTGGGGCGGGGTGCGGTGGTGTGGCCGGGTAGGAAGGTGAAGCCGGGTGCGATTGTGGGACCGGGTCAGGTGGTGGGGTAGGCGGACTGACATGTCCAGCACTTCAAGATGACGTCACGGATGTCAAGCAGTCATAAGCTCTGTATACTTCTCGCGAAATATATATAAAAATACAAGTTGGTTGCAAAATTTTGTTGTGAAAATACAGTGCTAAACTTTTTAGAATATTTTATTTTTTATTGTTAGTCTTTTTGTCTAGTATCTGTCAAAAAGTTTTGTTTTGTATACGTGATATTCAAATAAAGCAAAGTATGAAATGTAATTGTATTTTTTATTACTGAAGCAATTACAATGATCAACAATAAACGACATAAATCTTCTACCATGAGCTGAGCCAGAGGCGTACACGTTTACTAGTGTCGTAACACTCCTTTGTTATAAATACGTTGTTACAGGTTCAGGTGATTTGGTAGTCTCATCTCTCCTGCTGCTTCGTGATGTTATCTTTGTGGGTGCAGGTGTAACTTCCACAGGTAATGTACTTGCAGGTTCTGTTGAACTTCTGTAGGCATATTTATTGTTTCCAGAACTAGCAACTTCTTCGCCTCCTCTACATGTGGTGTATCTTTCATCTTGACAGGGTTAGGCTGCACAGCTGACTCAACGTTGCAATAGCTTTGAGTAAACATAACTTCCGGTAGCTTTGAATTGTAAATGTAGGTCATGTCAGGGTTTTCTCTCATACATGATGTCTTTAAGATTTGATCCACATGTCTTTGGTGAATACTGTACCACTACCTCATAAAATAGTTTTCTTCTTTTGTTTCTTATTTTACCAAATTTACATTTATTGCTGTCATACGTTCTTATCTGTACTCTGTCTCCCTCTTTGAGATCTTTATTTACTTCAATTTCTTCATTCTTGTGTTTGAGGTCTCTTTACTAAATAAATCCTTGTTCTGTACAGTCTTTTGAACATTATTTCTGCTGGACTCAACCCTGTTGTACTATTGGGTGTTTTCCTGTATACCATCAGGAATTTATGTAATGATCCGGTACGAATTTCCATTGACGTCCAACGAATTTAGGGTGGGAGAGTGGGGGGGGAGGGGGAGGGAGGGGTACTACCCCCCCTTAAAAGGAAAAGTTGCGGAGCCCCCCCCCTTTTTTGAGTTTTTTTTTTATTTTTAATTTTGAGGAAATTTCCCCCTTAAGGATTAAAATTAATAATAAGTGTAGTTGATGTGGTTTTGGGGGAAGGGACGTTCCCCCCTACAGAAAGGGGGACCCACTTCATCAAAAAAAAAAAGGAGGGGCACTGATTCAGAGGGATTTCTGTATCTATTTTGAAACTGCAACTTCTCCGGCACTGCGGGAAGAGCAGCCTCTACGCCCTTGCGTAACAAACCGTAGGCATCGGACGAGCCAGAGCGGCTGAGGCTGGTCGCCGAAGGCGACCAACAAGCCGAAGCTGCGGAGGCGAGGATGTTACAGCAGGCGGAGGCTGCTCTACCTACGTGCCTCCGGTTCTATAAAAACACTCTAGGGGTAGGACAGACTCGTACCAGGTGGAGTCGGGGTCAATCAATTCGGTTCTGTGACATAAGTTGAACCTAACCTATTTTTTTGCGTCTGTCTTACGTTTCGTTCCACAAGCCGGCAAAGACTGTAAACACTAAACATTATAATTTTAATAGCTCGTAATGAAAATAGCGCTGTAATTTAATGACAAAATTGATTTTCAATATTTTTTTTCTCAAAAAGTACACGTCTCCGCGTGTTGAAACTTTGCGTGCGTGCTTATAATAAAGTACCCTTTCTGTAAAAAAAATATCAACCTCCAACTCGTTGGACGTCAATGGAAATGTATGCCAATGATCCTTCTTCATTTCTCATAGATTTTAATTAATTTTTCAATTTTTGCACATACCTCAGCTTGGCCATTTGTCACTGGATGAAAAGTTGCTGTGAACTTAGCTTGGATTCCGTTTTCTTTCAGAAATCTTTGCATTTCCTCTGATCTGAACTGTCTTCCAATGTCAGGCCAAATGTTGTATATATGTTAATAGCAGCTGCAGCTGTTGTAGATGTAGTGGGTATGACTTCTAACCACTTTGTATAAGCATCCACAACAATCAGGAAGTAATGGTTCATAAATGGTCCCCACATAGTCAATATGAATGTGAATCCATGGTTCTTTTGGATACTCCCAGGTATGTACTAGTAGTACTTTTGTAGGGTTCTTCTGTATTAAACAACATTCTATTCATTGCTTTACCATCTTTTCAGTCTGCATCAATATTTTTTCACCACACAGCTTCTTGCTAGTGCTTTCATTTTAACAATTCCCGTATGAGCAGTGAGAAGTTCTTATAAGATCTTAGATTGTGGTTTCTTAGGTATTACTATTCTTATGCCATAAAATATACAGTTTTCTTGTAAGTTCACAGTCTTTTAGAATCTTCTTTGCCTGATTGGATGTTGATGTATAATTTCTGTAAGTACTGTGACTTTGCTAGTGGCTTTTTAAATATGTTGTTATGTAGAATTACTTAAATCAAATAGCTGAAATGCCAATAACATAACAAAAAAAATTCATCATCTGTATCATCACGTAAGATGGTCTTGACTGGTGTTAGAAAAATTTTGTAATCTTGAAAAGTAGTAGGTATGCATTTGAATGTTCAGAAGTCTTAAGTAGCTTTATTTCATAGCTTAATTTCAAAATAGGAAATTAGCGTACCTAGTCTACCAGTCTATAGCTGTAGTAGCTGGTGTAGCTTTCTCTGGATGTAGTATTCTTGCCAATGGTTGGTTGTCTATAAAGTGTAATTTTTCTTCAATAAAGTATTGGAAGAATATCTTTAGTCCCCATATTAGTGCTGCTGCTTCTGTATCTAGTTGGCTATAGCCTTTTTCAGTTTTTTTTATGGATCTTGAAGCAAACAATGCTATTGGTGTTTCCGTGTTGTCTGGCATAATGTGTGACAAAGTGACAACGGACCAGTGTGACCATCATAAAATTACCAATTCTGCCATAGTTTGGTTTTTAAACGCCAAATCCCAACCTGCCAAATCTTGCCACCTAAGTAAAAAATGACACAATATTGCCAACTTTGTTTAGCGTTGTAATAGTAGTCTCGCCAACCTTATTTGGCGTAGTAGTAGTAAAAAATTAAATATATTTTTATTATTATGTCAAAGGACAGTGGGCAAAATACACCCAGCTCCGCCAGCCATATATTAAATATGACTCGAAACTGTTGAGAGGTCTGAATAGCGAGTGTATTGTTAATCGGAATCCACAAAGGTTAGTAAGTGGATGCAGGCAGCACGTGGTAACAGGTGGTAAGATACTCGGAGTCAACCGAAATGAAACGAAGAGCACGTTAGTGGTACATACAATTATTCCTATTTATTCTCAAGATAAATAGTAGTAATTCTATAGTAATTTAAGGATATTATAATTACATAGGCTATCCATGCCGGGAGTCCAAAACGAGAAGAAGAAGAAACGTCAGTGTCAAAAAGGAAATAACTTGACACACCGCAACAGTGTTGCCGTTCATCAACACCATGATATTGATGGATTATACAATGTTACCACATTCTAACATTACCCCTTAATCCATGCAACATCATGTCACACTATAATAACACAATATCGGAAAAACATGCTTAAATACCTACACTAGAGCTCTACATTCAAAATCAGAATTAACTCTAGAACTCCATAAAATTAACAAATTGCTCTATGGCTCTACAATTTTTCTTATAATTTATAGAAGTCAAGTGAGTACTCTACAACTCTCTATTAATATAAGGTAAGTACCCACTCTACCAACTTTTACAACATAGTCAATAGATAATATCAACATCTTAGCAAAAATAAGCAGGTATTATTTATAAACAGATTTATCAACATAGTCCGTCAAATAGTATTATTATCACAACAACATATTAAATAATAAGTCAGACTTTTACATTCATATCTTTTATAAATCTATCATGTTTTACAGCACATAAAGGCTTTGTAAGCACATCTGCAATCATACAATCTGTCTGCAAATACTTAACTGTTACAGAGTCATTTTGAACAAAGTCTTTTACAAAATGGTATCTGATGTCAATATGCTTAGTGCGTTTATGACAATATTCTTTAACTTGTAACAATTTTTGAGCAGACTGGTTATCATTAAATATTGTTACATTATATTCTTTAGGTATGATCTCCATCATGAAGTTTCTTATAAAACAAATATCTTTACATACATCTGTTATTGCTAAATATTCAGCTTCAGTACTGGATAGTGCTACGCAACGTTGTTTACGTGATTCCCAATTAATTACATTATTCCCAAATTTTACAACAAACCCAGTATATGATCTTCTATCATTTGGGTCATTGGCCCAGTCAGCATCTGCAAAAGCAGTCAAATTCAATTTACTCCCTTTATAGTAATATAAAGAATAGTTAATTGTCCCTGCTAAATATCGCAATATTCTTTTAGCTGCCTGCCAATGTGTCACATCAAAACAGTTGTTAAACTGACTCAGTTGGCTACAAGCGTATGAGATGTCAGGTCTAGTACATACAGATAAATACATAAGACATCCCATAAGCTGCCTATAGTTATATTGATCATCACATAAATTAGTGTCTCCCCTAACTAATTTACAATTGGTAGGCATAGGGGTCTTTACAGTTTTACAATTTTCCATACCGAAGCGCTGTAATAGTCTCTTTATGTATTCAGACTGGCTTAGCTTCATAATACCTTTTGCTCGATTTCTATCAATATTTATTCCTAAACAGTTTTTCAAACTTCCCAAGTTTCTGACATTGAAATTATCATCAAGCAAAGGAAACAGCTCATTATTTTTAGTACCGTAAAACACATAAAAATCATCCACATACAATGCAACAATTATTATGTCCTTATTAGAATGCTTTAAATACACACAAGGTTCACACTTACATTGCTTATAGCCATTGCTAGTTAATAAATTATGCACTTTAGCATTCCAAATTCTGCTTGCTTGTTTAAGGCCATAAATGCCTTTTAACAATAAACACACCTTGTTTTCACAATTATTATTACTAAAGCCAGGAGGCTGTTCCATAAATATGGTTTCCTGGAGGTCACCATTTAAAAATGCAGTTGTTACATCTATATGGTCTATACTTAGATTCAGCTCATTTGCAAAAGAAAACAGTATTCTCATGGTGCTATGACGCACAACAGGGGAGAATGTATCGTTGTAATCTACTCCTTTTACTTGGGTAAAACCCCTGGCAACCAATCTTGCTTTAAATTTGTCAAAATTGCCATTTGCATCATACTTTTTCTTGTACACCCATTTACATTTTACTACATTTTCATTATGGGGCCTATCAACTAACTTCCATACATTGTTAGAAAGCAGTGAGTCATACTCACATTGCATTGCAGCCTTCCATTCATGACTATCAGGAGAATTTACAGCTTCCTCAAAAGATTGAGGTTCAAGAAATGGATAATCATGCGCTGTCAAACAGAAGTCTGTTTCGTAATCATTGTACTTTACCGGTAATCTGGATCTGGTACTACGCACAGGACGCTGACTCTCAGCTACCGGGGGTGAAGAATCACCTCCGCCCTTAGCCGACGCCTCGTGTGAAGGCGACACACTCTCGTGGTGCACGCCACACACTGACGAAACAGCAGGGATGCTCTCGTCCTCGCTGCCTGTGCAGTACTCTTCTTCAACATCTGAAAAAACTATTACCTCACCTGTAGTATCATTTAATACAGACCTTTCCTTACCACAACTTGTATGCTGACTAGTATTCATAACATTTTCATTAATTGAATTCAAATTATTAATATTATCACAGACACTTTTGCTAGAATTTATCACATTACTATCATTATTATTACAATTAATTTCATTAATACCATTTGAATTCAAATTATTGACATCACTAGTCAATTCATAATAAATGCAGTCTTTTTCAGTATTGTTATTGTCATTGAAACTATCATAAAATTTATTCTCAATAAATGCAACATTTCTGGACAAAACAACTTTCTTAGGAACTGAAGGGTCCATTAACCTATAACCTTTTGAAGTTTCAGAATATCCAACAAATAAATACCTTTTGCTTTTAGGATCTAATTTACGACGTTTCTTGTCAGGAACAAGAGAGTATGCTATGCAACCAAACACATGAAGGTGACTTAGATCTGGTTTAGATCCGGTCCAAACCTCCTCTGGCGTACGGCCTGAAAGAGCAGCAGTGGGGCACCTATTCTTTAAATAAATGGCAGTCATAACTGCCTCCCCCCAATAGCGCCCACAGAGACCAGCACCTCTCAGCATACATCGAGCCTTCTCCAAAAGTGTCCTATTTAGGCGTTCACTGACGCCGTTCTGACTCGGACAGTATGGTATGGACTTTTGGTGAATTATTCCTTGCTGTTGCAAAAATCTAGATAAACTTTCATTGCAATATTCACCACCACCATCAGACCTAAAAATTTTAATTGGCAACCCTACTTGTTTCTCTACAAGTCTTTTAAAATTAACAAAATGAGACATTACCTCCAATTTGTGCCTCATTAGACACCCAAAAGTCTTCCTGGTGTAGTCATCAGTAAACGTTACTAAGTACTTCGCACCATTCCAGCTGCTCTCAGGTAACGGCCCACACACATCAGAATGGATCAATTCGAGGGATTGGGTAGCTCGCCTTGCCTCTCCAACTGGAAACTGCTTGGCAGCCATCTTTCCCTCTAAACATGGAACACATGACTTCAGATCCTGCACATTGTCAGTCTGAAACAGAACACCAGTTACACTTCCATTCTTTAAAGTACACATACCCTGTATACCAAGGTGGCCAAGCCTCCTGTGCCATATATCAATAGGCACAGTATGAGCAGCATCCTTTGCACTCTGGTCCTCCTGTCTATCACACAGGAGAGAAGAATGCACAATTTGCGAATACCTACCAGATCGACACACCTCAAAGTCTACCCTAAAAAGACCATTATCTTTGGAAGCACAAACAATTGGGTTGCCAGAAATCTTACTGCTATTCTCATGTATGGAACAACCCTGGTCATTAAATAAAATACTAAAGCCCCTTTGTGTAAGACAGCTGACAGACAACAAATTATGAGCAAGTTTAGGTACATATAAAACATTTAATAGTTTCCTTATCACATTTCCAGTCTTAATGTGTATTATTCCTTTACCTAAACATTCTAACTTCTCATCATTTGCGATGCTTATTGAATTATTACAATCTTTTAGCTCTGAAAACGAATTCTTATCATTACACATATGTGCGGAGCACCCAGAGTCAACTAGCCAACTATCTTGTGATTTGGCCATAAATGCTGCAGCCACAAGCGATGTATCTTCTGGTTTCGTCATGTCCTTCTTCATCTTGAAACACTTCGACTTGATGTGACCAATCTTCTTACAATAGTGACAAATAACCTTACTTTTTGGTACTTTTCTATTCTTTGATACATAAGCAGTATCAATGTTTCTGTCACAAAAGTTTTTCTTCCGATAGTCTTCTTGTATCAATCTCGAACGAACCAGCTCACTAGACAATGCGTTTGTGATACATGCTGTCTCCAAATTAGAGACCAAAGCGTCAAACTCCTGGGGCAATCCACTGAGCAGGAGCTCAGCGACCTCTGCATCTTCTATGATTCGGCCTATGTCCGCCAACTGTTGAACTCGTGTCATAATTCCATCAATATAATCAGTCATTGAACTAAACTGACCGTAATCGGTGTGATGCAGCTGCCGCAGTAGTAAAACTCGCCGATAAAGACCTTTATCTTCAAATGCGTTTGCGAGCTTTATCCAAGCATCCTTCGCTTTTACACAATGCCGCACATGTTGTTGACACGCACCTTTCACACTAAGGCATATGCGTGCTAGAGCTCGTTGATCTCGCGATGTGTCTGTCTGACTGTCCTCACCCTCAATACAATTCCATAACCCCTCTAGGGTCAACAACATTTTCATTTGAAATTTCCAAGAATTGTAGTTACCAACGCCTTCCAATTTTTCGACGTGTATACCTCCACCGAGCGAGTACATCGCTGCGCCGGTGCCAGGAATCACTACTCCATTATCAGGTAACGTGTCCACCATGATGACGTGCGACCACGTGCACAATGTGCGCACTCACCCTTGATGTGTAGAAAAACACCACGGCTTGTCTTGCCTTTAATCCACTGAGCCCATAACCTGTTGAGAGGTCTGAATAGCGAGTGTATTGTTAATCGGAATCCACAAAGGTTAGTAAGTGGATGCAGGCAGCACGTGGTAACAGGTGGTAAGATACTCGGAGTCAACCGAAATGAAACGAAGAGCACGTTAGTGGTACATACAATTATTCCTATTTATTCTCAAGATAAATAGTAGTAATTCTATAGTAATTTAAGGATATTATAATTACATAGGCTATCCATGCCGGGAGTCCAAAACGAGAAGAAGAAGAAACGTCAGTGTCAAAAAGGAAATAACTTGACACACCGCAACAGTGTTGCCGTTCATCAACACCATGATATTGATGGATTATACAATGTTACCACATTCTAACAGAAACACCTAACAAATATAAGCATTTTTAATAATCGCGCATAAAAAAATATCCCCGAGGTCATTAGAAAAAACTGTTTACGTATCTAAACTGAGTAAAATATTTTTCTCTCTAGATACCGTTTTTTTAATATTATTATTAACTACAATAACGTGAGTCTTAACAAAAGGTATGGGCCAGAGACACGACAAAGGCTGGCCGACCATAAAACCTGCGCTCGCACTTACCCCCCCGCCGCGCGACCGACGGGTCGTTGCAGGTAGTTGATTCGTAATCAACACAGTCCTTCGTGTTACTTCGTTGTGATTGTGCGCTCTCTTATTACGATACCTACTTAAATAACTGACTACACGCTTCGGACTTTGAAATACGTTTATCTGCTTTGTGATTTGGTTTTTTTTAAAGTGGAATTATGTTTCTTCCTAGTCGTGGAACAGTTTGTTTGATTTGTAATCGGTCCGTATTACGTAGAAGACGATTGACTATAACGAATCAATTGTTCGAACAAAATCCAACGGCCGCAAGATTCATCTTAAATAACGTTGGATCGGACCAAGTAAGTACCTACTTACATAATAATTATGTTATTATTAAACATACACCCTTACTATTATTGAATGAATGTTTGTAAGATACGTCAATATCTATAGAACTATATAAACATCTTTACTGCTCTTAAACAAAATGTAGAAAAAAGTACAAGAATGGTATAACGTCACATTGCCACGTTCTCGGAATTTGAATTATAAACACTTACCCAATTTTTGCGCGCTCGGCGCTCGGTTAGTCGCCTTATCGGTTATGAGTCATGTTATTGTAAAGCTTGTGGTATTAAAAAAGTTTCACCTTTCTATAGGTAGCTAGGTTGATTCCTTGAATTGAGTTACCTAAACTTGCAATCATAAAATAAATAGTTACTAACTCTATTTTGTTTTATTACAGATTGCGTTTAACAATGCAGAGTTCATTTGTCGTCCTTGTTACCAAAGAGCTACGGCATCATCTGGGGCTACGCCACCAACAGCATCAACATCACACACTCCTCAAGGTCACATTAATCCACCATTTGCCCCCGGCGCTGTACATCAAGTTGGTATTCCAGCACAAGATGTCTGCCGCTCCACATCAAGTGAATGTGCAAGTACAAGATGGCCCCGCAGTTCCACATCAAGTTAGTGTGGCAGCACAAGATGCCCCTGACGCTCCATATCACGTAGATGTACCACACCAAGAGGATGCACCAATGTTAGATGCTTCTGATATTGATAATACAACAATTGTATTACCGGATGTTTCTCGACCACCGAATTCAGCCAGAACATGTATGGTTTTAGGATGTCAACAACATTCACTACATCGAATTCCAGAAAAACAAAAAATTCGTTTGATGCAAGTTTATAATTACTACATTCCAGAATTCGCAAGGATTTGTGAGATACATCTGCAATCAAATGACTGGGAAGGAATGACGAACGCGTCAAACGTGATGCATAGTTTTAATGCTGGTCAAGTGACCGACATAATAAATATGATGAAAAAAGCTGCCGAAAATGCATCGCGGTTAGATTTTGAAAATATAGAACAATTTGACGAAGACGAACTTTACTACTTCACGGGTCGAACGCGCGAAGAATTCTTTACAACTATGGAACAGACTCCGTCACTATCTATAACTTGCAATCGGCCAAATACTGCTCTTGGAATAATGTTAACGAAACTGAGAACGGGAGAACCTAATGAGAGGTTATCGTTGTTATTTCACATGAGTCGGAGAAGCTTAGAACGACTAATGAAGTCCGCCCGTGATGCTCTGATAAGAGACTTTGTTCCGACACACTTGGGTTGGGATAATATTACAAGAGAACAAATAGCTCAGCGAAATCTGCAAATACCGAACGCACTATTTGGAAATGCAGAGTCGGTTATTGCAGATAGAAAAGCCATCATTATTTGTGATGGGACGTATATATATATTAATAAAAGTTCGAATTTTTTGTTCCAAATTGAAACCTATAGTCCCCACAAATACAGCAATCTATTAAAACCGTTTATGTTTGTGTGTTCGGACGGCCTTATAATTGAGGTCACCGGTCCACATGGTGCTAAAAAGTCCGATGCATCAATAATTCAGGATATAATAAATAACGAAGACCATCCGTTTCATTGGCAGTTCAGGCCAGATGATATTTTTATTTTGGATAGAGGATTCAGAGACGTTGTTTCAGACCTCGAAGCGTTAGGTTATGAAGTGCATATGTCACATACCGTTCACAGTGGGGAAACACAGCTGACAACATCGCAAGCAAACGAATCCAGAAAAGTCACGCTTATCCGATGGGTCGTTGAAGTAGTGAATGGCCGTTTTAAACGTGACTTCAAGCTGTTTCGCCAAGAATATTTCCATAGTGCAATGCCACACATGTTCGAATACTTTCGAATTGCTGCTGCATTATTAAATTGTTTTCATGTGCCTATTACTGATAATGAGTATGCGGTGGAGATAATAGAAAGAATAAATGAAAGACAAGACATGCAAAACATTTTAGGTGAATTCGTCACAAGACGTGGCATGAATAGACAACGAGTAAGATTCCAAGAAATGAGTGCTGAAATTCCGGGCTTAGAAACATTTCCTTTGCTTACCCAAAGGGAACTGATTATTTTTGCCCTGGGTACATATCAACTAAAGTTGGCAAAAAATTATTATAGTGAGCATGTTCGGGGAGATGGGCACTTCAATATATCGCTTTACCGAGAAACCGAACAACTCGTTGCCGAGCTCAATAACACTGGCATTGAAGGAACGAACCTGTGGCTTTTGAAAGCAAAGATACATTCCAGGTACACGAGGTCGAAGTTTTATTACTCATACGTGGTAATAAACGATGATGAGAGTGGATTGAATGCACTGAAGCATTATTATTGCTCATGCAAAACAGGGAACCGTACCTTGGGGTGCTGCGCTCATGTAATGGTCATAATATGGTTTTTGAGCCTGGCAAGATATGAAGAGAATATCCATAGACCGGCTCTCTTCTTGGACTCAATAATAATAGATCACGAATCTCGATAATAATCAAACCACCCAATGAGAGAAGCAAACTATGGAAAGTATAGCATCCACCTCCCAACTTCGTTAAGCCCCGGGAATATGTAACTCCCGGACGTGATCTGCAGTGGTCTATATGGAAAGCTCTTAACGCACCCAATTGGGCCGCTGCAGACACAATTTGTTGAAGTGTAGGATTACTGACCCATCTAACACCCGGTGCGAGTGCGGTGCTTCTGATAAGAGCATGTTCCACTTTGCCACTGCTACTGATGCCGCGACCAATGTGGCCACCTACTGGGTTCAATCAATATTAAAACATCGAAGAAGAGTGCTACCGACACGAAAAGAAGAAGAAGAAGAATTCATTTGTTTCAGTTTATAACGCAGTTATTGAGATTTTTTGTTAAATATCAATAATATAAATGTTTTATAGATGTTAAGTTCGTTTCAATAATGCTCAGTAAGTTAAACCTATTCGACTTAAAATAAATAGAGAACCCTGGGACAGAATTGAATGCCCATTGGCACAGACAAACATGGCTGTGATACCTTCCAAACAAAAGTAGTCTAAGCTCTGGCGGACGTGGGTGTGCCGTCCATACATTTTTGCCCACTATCCTTTACGGCGGACGGACGGACAGACCGACGAACAGCGGAGGCTTAGTAATAGGGTAGTAAAGTATAGTAATACAAAAGACCACTTACGGATCCACTTGGAAATCCACGACGAAGTGATGGATCTTGCTCTTGTTAGAATGTGGTAACATTGTATAATCCATCAATATCATGGTGTTGATGAACGGCAACACTGTTGCGGAGTGTCAAGTTACTTTTTTGACACTGACGTTTCTCTCTCTTCTCGTTTTGGACTCCCGGCATGGATAGCCTATGTAATTATAATATCCTTAAATTACTATAGAATTACTACTATTTATCTTGAGAATAAATAGGAATAATTGTATGTACCACTAACGTGCTCTTCGTTTCATTTCGGTTGACTCCGAGTATCTTACCACCTGTTACCACGTGCTGCCTGCATCCACTTACTAACCTTTGTGGATTCCGATTAACAATACACTCGCTATTCAGACCTCTCAACAGGTTATGGGCTCAGTGGATTAAAGGCAAGACAAGCCGTGGTGTTTTTCTACACATCAAGGGTGAGTGCGCACATTGTGCACGTGGTCGCACGTCATCATGGTGGACACGTTACCTGATAATGGAGTAGTGGTTCCTGGCACCGGCGCAGCGATGTACTCGCTCGGTGGAGGTATACACGTCGAAAAATTGGAAGGCGTTGGTAACTACAATTCTTGGAAATTTCAAATGAAAATGTTGTTGACCCTAGAGGGGTTATGGAATTGTATTGAGGGTGAGGACAGTCAGACAGACACATCGCGAGATCAACGAGCTCTAGCACGCATATGCCTTAGTGTGAAAGGTGCGTGTCAACAACATGTGCGGCATTGTGTAAAAGCGAAGGATGCTTGGATAAAGCTCGCAAACGCATTTGAAGATAAAGGTCTTTATCGGCGAGTTTTACTACTGCGGCAGCTGCATCACACCGATTACGGTCAGTTTAGTTCAATGACTGATTATATTGATGGAATTATGACACGAGTTCAACAGTTGGCGGACATAGGCCGAATCATAGAAGATGCAGAGGTCGCTGAGCTCCTGCTCAGTGGATTGCCCCAGGAGTTTGACGCTTTGGTCTCTAATTTGGAGACAGCATGTATCACAAACGCATTGTCTAGTGAGCTGGTTCGTTCGAGATTGATACAAGAAGACTATCGGAAGAAAAACTTTTGTGACAGAAACATTGATACTGCTTATGTATCAAAGAATAGAAAAGTACCAAAAAGTAAGGTTATTTGTCACTATTGTAAGAAGATTGGTCACATCAAGTCGAAGTGTTTCAAGATGAAGAAGGACATGACGAAACCAGAAGATACATCGCTTGTGGCTGCAGCATTTATGGCCAAATCACAAGATAGTTGGCTAGTTGACTCTGGGTGCTCCGCACATATGTGTAATGATAAGAATTCGTTTTCAGAGCTAAAAGATTGTAATAATTCAATAAGCATCGCAAATGATGAGAAGTTAGAATGTTTAGGTAAAGGAATAATACACATTAAGACTGGAAATGTGATAAGGAAACTATTAAATGTTTTATATGTACCTAAACTTGCTCATAATTTGTTGTCTGTCAGCTGTCTTACACAAAGGGGCTTTAGTATTTTATTTAATGACCAGGGTTGTTCCATACATGAGAATAGCAGTAAGATTTCTGGCAACCCAATTGTTTGTGCTTCCAAAGATAATGGTCTTTTTAGGGTAGACTTTGAGGTGTGTCGATCTGGTAGGTATTCGCAAATTGTGCATTCTTCTCTCCTGTGTGATAGACAGGAGGACCAGAGTGCAAAGGATGCTGCTCATACTGTGCCTATTGATATATGGCACAGGAGGCTTGGCCACCTTGGTATACAGGGTATGTGTACTTTAAAGAATGGAAGTGTAACTGGTGTTCTGTTTCAGACTGACAATGTGCAGGATCTGAAGTCATGTGTTCCATGTTTAGAGGGAAAGATGGCTGCCAAGCAGTTTCCAGTTGGAGAGGCAAGGCGAGCTACCCAATCCCTCGAATTGATCCATTCTGATGTGTGTGGGCCGTTACCTGAGAGCAGCTGGAATGGTGCGAAGTACTTAGTAACGTTTACTGATGACTACACCAGGAAGACTTTTGGGTATCTAATGAGGCACAAATTGGAGGTAATGTCTCATTTTGTTAATTTTAAAAGACTTGTAGAGAAACAAGTAGGGTTGCCAATTAAAATTTTTAGGTCTGATGGTGGTGGTGAATATTGCAATGAAAGTTTATCTAGATTTTTGCAACAGCAAGGAATAATTCACCAAAAGTCCATACCATACTGTCCGAGTCAGAACGGCGTCAGTGAACGCCTAAATAGGACACTTTTGGAGAAGGCTCGATGTATGCTGAGAGGTGCTGGTCTCTGTGGGCGCTATTGGGGGGAGGCAGTTATGACTGCCATTTATTTAAAGAATAGGTGCCCCACTGCTGCTCTTTCAGGCCGTACGCCAGAGGAGGTTTGGACCGGATCTAAACCAGATCTAAGTCACCTTCATGTGTTTGGTTGCATAGCATACTCTCTTGTTCCTGACAAGAAACGTCGTAAATTAGATCCTAAAAGCAAAAGGTATTTATTTGTTGGATATTCTGAAACTTCAAAAGGTTATAGGTTAATGGACCCTTCAGTTCCTAAGAAAGTTGTTTTGTCCAGAAATGTTGCATTTATTGAGAATAAATTTTATGATAGTTTCAATGACAATAACAATACTGAAAAAGACTGCATTTATTATGAATTGACTAGTGATGTCAATAATTTGAATTCAAATGGTATTAATGAAATTAATTGTAATAATAATGATAGTAATGTGATAAATTCTAGCAAAAGTGTCTGTGATAATATTAATAATTTGAATTCAATTAATGAAAATGTTATGAATACTAGTCAGCATACAAGTTGTGGTAAGGAAAGGTCTGTATTAAATGATACTACAGGTGAGGTAATAGTTTTTTCAGATGTTGAAGAAGAGTACTGCACAGGCAGCGAGGACGAGAGCATCCCTGCTGTTTCGTCAGTGTGTGGCGTGCACCACGAGAGTGTGTCGCCTTCACACGAGGCGTCGGCTAAGGGCGGAGGTGATTCTTCACCCCCGGTAGCTGAGAGTCAGCGTCCTGTGCGTAGTACCAGATCCAGATTACCGGTAAAGTACAATGATTACGAAACAGACTTCTGTTTGACAGCGCATGATTATCCATTTCTTGAACCTCAATCTTTTGAGGAAGCTGTAAATTCTCCTGATAGTCATGAATGGAAGGCTGCAATGCAATGTGAGTATGACTCACTGCTTTCTAACAATGTATGGAAGTTAGTTGATAGGCCCCATAATGAAAATGTAGTAAAATGTAAATGGGTGTACAAGAAAAAGTATGATGCAAATGGCAATTTTGACAAATTTAAAGCAAGATTGGTTGCCAGGGGTTTTACCCAAGTAAAAGGAGTAGATTACAACGATACATTCTCCCCTGTTGTGCGTCATAGCACCATGAGAATACTGTTTTCTTTTGCAAATGAGCTGAATCTAAGTATAGACCATATAGATGTAACAACTGCATTTTTAAATGGTGACCTCCAGGAAACCATATTTATGGAACAGCCTCCTGGCTTTAGTAATAATAATTGTGAAAACAAGGTGTGTTTATTGTTAAAAGGCATTTATGGCCTTAAACAAGCAAGCAGAATTTGGAATGCTAAAGTGCATAATTTATTAACTAGCAATGGCTATAAGCAATGTAAGTGTGAACCTTGTGTGTATTTAAAGCATTCTAATAAGGACATAATAATTGTTGCATTGTATGTGGATGATTTTTATGTGTTTTACGGTACTAAAAATAATGAGCTGTTTCCTTTGCTTGATGATAATTTCAATGTCAGAAACTTGGGAAGTTTGAAAAACTGTTTAGGAATAAATATTGATAGAAATCGAGCAAAAGGTATTATGAAGCTAAGCCAGTCTGAATACATAAAGAGACTATTACAGCGCTTCGGTATGGAAAATTGTAAAACTGTAAAGACCCCTATGCCTACCAATTGTAAATTAGTTAGGGGAGACACTAATTTATGTGATGATCAATATAACTATAGGCAGCTTATGGGATGTCTTATGTATTTATCTGTATGTACTAGACCTGACATCTCATACGCTTGTAGCCAACTGAGTCAGTTTAACAACTGTTTTGATGTGACACATTGGCAGGCAGCTAAAAGAATATTGCGATATTTAGCAGGGACAATTAACTATTCTTTATATTACTATAAAGGGAGTAAATTGAATTTGACTGCTTTTGCAGATGCTGACTGGGCCAATGACCCAAATGATAGAAGATCATATACTGGGTTTGTTGTAAAATTTGGGAATAATGTAATTAATTGGGAATCACGTAAACAACGTTGCGTAGCACTATCCAGTACTGAAGCTGAATATTTAGCAATAACAGATGTATGTAAAGATATTTGTTTTATAAGAAACTTCATGATGGAGATCATACCTAAAGAATATAATGTAACAATATTTAATGATAACCAGTCTGCTCAAAAATTGTTACAAGTTAAAGAATATTGTCATAAACGCACTAAGCATATTGACATCAGATACCATTTTGTAAAAGACTTTGTTCAAAATGACTCTGTAACAGTTAAGTATTTGCAGACAGATTGTATGATTGCAGATGTGCTTACAAAGCCTTTATGTGCTGTAAAACATGATAGATTCGTAAAAGATATGAATGTAAAAGTCTGACTTATTATTTAATATGTTGTTGTGATAATAATACTATTTGACGGACTATGTTGATAAATCTGTTTATAAATAATACCTGCTTATTTTTGCTAAGATGTTGATATTATCTATTGACTATGTTGTAAAAGTTGGTAGAGTGGGTACTTACCTTATATTAATAGAGAGTTGTAGAGTACTCACTTGACTTCTATAAATTATAAGAAAAATTGTAGAGCCATAGAGCAATTTGTTAATTTTATGGAGTTCTAGAGTTAATTCTGATTTTGAATGTAGAGCTCTAGTGTAGGTATTTAAGCATGTTTTTCCGATATTGTGTTATTATAGTGTGACATGATGTTGCATGGATTAAGGGGTAATGTTAGAATGTGGTAACATTGTATAATCCATCAATATCATGGTGTTGATGAACGGCAACACTGTTGCGGAGTGTCAAGTTACTTTTTTGACACTGACGTTTCTCTCTCTTCTCGTTTTGGACTCCCGGCATGGATAGCCTATGTAATTATAATATCCTTAAATTACTATAGAATTACTACTATTTATCTTGAGAATAAATAGGAATAATTGTATGTACCACTAACGTGCTCTTCGTTTCATTTCGGTTGACTCCGAGTATCTTACCACCTGTTACCACGTGCTGCCTGCATCCACTTACTAACCTTTGTGGATTCCGATTAACAATACACTCGCTATTCAGACCTCTCAACAGCTCTCAATCTACTCTATACACTCCAGTGGCATATGGGTGGCGCGGAGGACGCGCGCGCCCCCCATCGGCCCAGCAATGTGCGGTTCATGGCAAGGGGAGGGCACGCCAAAGAAAAATGATTAAAAAAAAAAGTATTAGCTACCCATTTAGATAATAGCCATTTTAGAAAGTAGCCACATGTTGATGCTGTGCACTTGGGTCACGTATTATTTGGTCAAGATACGATGGTGGCGGCAAATTACACTAAAGATTTTTGGGTTTCGTTGACATCCATAAAGACAATGATTTTTAGTAGAAACATTGACGATGAACCTGAATAGCGCAGCATTACTGGTGAGCTATTGTGTACAACGATTCTATGGAGAATAGAAAGTCTTTCCCTGTCACTGGATGGCTGTGATGATTGCTCGGTTAATATGTCAGAATTGAAAGGAGAAAGGAAACTACAATAAAAAAGAAAGCTATCAACGCGCAAGTACAGAGCGCAGTTGCAGAGTTACAAGAGTGAGAAACGCACTTGGTACTATTGAAGAAGTAAGTACCTAGTAGCGTTCTTTACAGCTTCTAGCAAGCGGTTCGCAACATTGGAAAGTCACCTAAAATACTCGCTGCAGTCACATTGTCAAACGAGATGGGTTAAGCGAAATGATGCTGTTATTCAATTCGCTGCTGATCTCGGCACAGTTTGTAAAGTTCTTACAGAAATACATTGTTGGAGAGACAGAACAACAGCAGCATTCTCCTTTGAGCTCTCTATGATTGCGAGTTTATTATCACGCTGTTTTCAGTAAGTGACATTATGAGAACATATCCAGTCAGCAAAATCTTACAAGACCCTACCATGGCAAAATTAAAATTAGATTCGATGCTCAATAGTACGACGGCATGAGAGCTGATAGTCACTTTGCTCGTTTTATTCAAGAGGCAAAGGCAGTTAAGGAAGAGTTAGACGTGGAGATGAGTGTTCCTCGTCTTACAGGAAGGCAAAGCCACAGGGAAAACTGCGATCATAATGACGACGCTATCACATATGGGAAAATAACTGTTTTTATTCCAATACTGGAACATATCCATTTTACCTCTGACATGAGATAATGTTTTAAACATGACGGTAATGATCTGGCACATACTCGTACATTGAATCAGTGCTTAACTGAAATATCGATCTTGTATCTATTGCTACAATAGAAATATTTTTTTTTACATTGCAGCGTACAAAGACTTGGCTTAGGTCGATAATAAAGGAGGATCGAGTTAATGGCTTAGCTCTGTTGAACACTCACCTTGACATTGATTGTCCTATCGACGAATAAAAAAAATGCCAGAAAGTATAGGCGCATGGAATTCATCGTTTAAAAGTAGAGTACTAATTTTTTTTAATCATCATAAGATGGCATTGTCCTGTATATGTGTATAAAAAGTTATAAAAAAATCTTCTCTATAAGTAAGTGACTTGATTATTTTGTTATCATGTTGTTATTAGTTATAAGTTAACACATTATATCGCCCATAGCTCAAGATCTTTTAACCCCCGCCCCCCCTTGTCTTTTTTCTGTCTCCGCTACTGATACACTCTTTAATATCTGCGTTTCATCTTCCAGAGACGAACAACAGTATCACCTCAATAACTACAGATCGCCCGTGAAACAGAACCGAAACCAAAGTATCTACATCTATGACTGATTGAAATATCAACCATAAACTCACGTATAGACGGTTTATAGAATACTCGTTTTACGATTATCATCTTTATAACTAATTATATTATAGTTCATAATTGAATGAGATACAAACTTAAGACGAGAAGTACAGGGAAATCCCCTACGATATGTTTTTAGTATTGCCATTTTCAACATTTTGAGATGCCGTTAAGGATAATTGTTTGCATTGCAATACTGCCAATTTTCTAAAAAAAAAAAAACACCAAACATGCTAGAGGCTAAAATAAGAGGCCAATCCTGCCAAAAAGGCAGGAAACTGCCTCATACTATGGTCACACTGGTAAAAACACGGCTCCGAATCCGGTAGGAGTTAGCGTTGCTAAACTTCGGTAGTATTCGCAATAACTGGTTATGGTAAGGGAGGATGGTCTGTTCAGGAGTTCGAGTTCCGGTGTGACTGCTCTAGAAAGAATAAAAGTAGAAAGACTGCAAGAATTGAAAGTAAAAGAGGAATATAGGAGGGAAGTAAAAGTGAAGATGGATAAAAAACTTTGAAAAAGTTTTTATTTTTCACTTTTTAGTTGTGGTACCTACACAAAACCCCAAATTTTTTTTTAATACCCATTATTTGCTATGTAAATTACAGTGACTGGAACTATTAGAATATCGTCCACATATACTAGAAGGGAAAAATACGTATTATTGAAGCTAACTCAAAAACCCCTCATCAGATCTTGACCAAATTCATATGGGACCACTTCTGAAGTATGCCCTACCAAACAAAAAAAGAATCATCAAAATCAATTCTTAATTGGCGGAGTAATCGCGTAACAAATATACAAAAAAAAAAAAAAAAAAAACATACAATCGAATTGAGAACCTCCTCCTTTTTGAAGTCGGTTGAAAATATTTGATAACAACGAATTATTACAGTCTAGAAGAAGTATGGGATATAGTGAAAAATAGTATGGTGCAAGTAGCCACAAAAGTATTTGGTCTGGCGAAAAGGAAGTGTAGTAGTAGAACCAATGATTCTTGGGTAGATGATGAAGTAAAAGAGGTTGTGAGGCAGAAGAAAGAGGCCTGGCTTAATGTGTTAGCCTATAAGGCCCAAAATAGGACGAATGAGGCAACGAATGTGACAAATGATTTCGAAAGAGTGAAGAAGAAAACGAAATTAAAAAAGATGGTAAAAATGAAGAAGTATGAATAGGAAGAAAAGTATAACAGGAAGTTCTCTGATAAGTTGAGGGCTAATGTTAAGCTGTTCTGGAAACAGGTAGGATTGGCTCGCGGAGTGACAGAAACATCGAGTATAAATTATATAAGAGCAGAAAATGGATGTTTACTAAGCGAAGAATGTAAGGTCTTGGAACGCTGGAAGGGATTCTTTGAAAGTTTATTTAGTTGTCAGGATAGTGTGCAAGGAGTGGGTAACTGGGCAGTTTTGAAGGCCCAAACTCAGAGGTAGATGAAGAGAATGCAATAGAAATAGATGAGATTGTAAGAGCGCGGAAAGTTGGGAATGCTGCAGGGTACGACAGTGTGTCTGCTGAAATGCTGGGCGGTGACGGGGTGGTACAAGCCTGTTTTGCCGGATCTTTAATATGTGTTGGAGATATGGCTGTTTGCCGGATGATTGGTGCAAGGCTGTAATCGTACCGCTATATGTATAAGCGAAAAGGGTCCCAACAGGAGTGTAAAAACTACCACGGCATTAGTCTTTTGAGTGTGGTCGGCAAACTGTATGCAAAGGTATTAAAAGAGTGACAGATGAGAAAATGTGGGATGTGCAGGCAGGATTTAGAGAGGGAATGGGCTGTATGGATCAGATCTTCTACCTAAGGTGCATTGCCGAAAAACATCTGGCAAAGCACAGGAAAGTTTATTGTACTTTCGTATTCCAATGCTTGTGTTAGGATAAATGGGGGCTTACACGAACTGGTTCTGTATCTCGAGGGGTTTTAGACAAGGTTGTGTAGCGTCACCGTGGCTCTTCAACTTGTAAATGGATAGTTGTCTGAAAGATTTGAAAGAGGGTGAGTGTGGATTGTGGAGAGTTGCCTGTCAAATGCCTTCTCTACGCAGATGATCAAGTTCTACTTGCATCGTCAGCAGAACAGTTGCAAGACATCAACTGGTTGGTCACTATCGCATGTACCATTCACTTTATTTCCCGCATTTACTCTCCTTTCCACATCTTCATCAATCTTAACATCCCTTGCAAACCGACTCCCCAAGTAAACAAACTCATTTACTTGCTCCACACTCTTATAATTTATTTTTATATCACACACCGATACCGATACCCATGACCTTCGTCTTATTCATGTTTATATTCATCCCTTTCCTCTTAAATGCTTTAATTACAGTACACGACACTCAGCATGGCTACTGCAGAAGCTTGTTGGCTCAAACAAAATTGATATTGATTGTATTAATGTATGAGGATAATCAAAGTTCCATTAAAGTAGCTAAAAATTCGGTTTTGTATACAATAATGAAACATAATGACATCAAAAACCATTTTCTTCGTGAGAAAATTGTAGATATCAGAACTAATAGCTGATTTGCTGACCAAACCTTTGTCAGGCCCTACATTTGTTAAATTAGGGGGATACTTAAAATTCATATAGATTTGTATGCTTAACTTTTAAATAAAAGTTGTTTTTTGTTTTAATTCTAAGTTTAGATTGCTTAAGAGCCCGTATCAATTTCCCAGTCTAAAAACAGAAAATTCTCGTTTTTTCAGCGCAAATTTCTCAATAACCTTAAGATATCTGTTTTTTTTAAAAATGCAAAGTTGTTCATCAAGTATTTAACTAGGTAGTCTATGAATTAAAATTTTGATTACTACTCAATATAAATTACGAAAAATAAAAATCTAACACACGTTTTTACGTAAGCACGAAACACCAGGTTTATCACTTGCTTTTATAGATTACTGGTAGCAAATTTTAATCTGAGAAAAATCCTAAATTCTGGGCTTATAGTATATTAGGAAGCCTTCGATATATTTTTCAAACTTAATGCAGAAGTGAATCATGCAGAAAAAATGCAATAAAATCATATGCAAAATCGTCGTATAAGTGTTAAATTATTTAAAAAAATGGGGTTTTAATCAATCAAGGCAATCAGTCATTGGATTGGCTTTGGCTCGTGTGCTATCGCGACAACCCAACGTGCAGTATCGCGATAATCCGTGCGGACCGCTTTATTTTAACTCGTGTTGCACAGGACACCGTCGGGTACCTGTACAAGCACAGAGAGAGCCGTCCCGTGCTGCCCGGTGAGCAATCACCGCAGCGATCGCGGAGGCCTCACGCCCCTTTTAAAATGCCGAAACCCGGCACGCGCGGCTCGTTAGGCTGCGATGCCGGGTCCCCGGAGAACCGCCCAGTGCTGGACCGGGCGTCGTCTCTGCCTAACATTGGCGATGCGGCGTCCGGTGCACCACTGGCTGGACCCTCCAAGAAGACAAAGAAAAAGAAGTCACGACCTGAAGATGAACCTGGAGGAGGGACCCCCGCTGCTGTGTCCTCCGGCCCACCGACGAAATCTACGCCTGCGCGGGTTGTGCCAACGCCGTCGTCGAGCCGGCCACACGCAGTGGCCGTCCGTCCCGCCACGTTCTGTCCGGTGCCGATTCATTCGGGGCCGGTTGCAAACCCCAGCCGCGCACCGCAAGGGCGCGCAACCGCACCCGCGCAAATGACCGCGCCCGCTGCGCGTACCGCCGCGCCCCAGGCCGCCTACCCCGCGCTCCCACCGCAGCGTACCCCCGTGCCGTCTACACGGGCCCACGCGCCCCCAGCACGCACTGCTGCTCCGCCGCCGCGGTTCGTCTCGTCGCCCGCGCCCTCTACCGGCGCGATCCGCAAGTCGACCCAAGCTGCGTCCGCTCCGCGCACCGCCGCTCCCGACCCTCGCCTCTCGCTGGCGGGACCGGTGATGGCTGAGCAGGAGAGGCCAACGTTTTAGGCCGCCATCTACTACGACGCAGGCGCCCGCATCGCCGGCGCCACCCCGTTTGTCCGCCTGCGACTCGCCCGCGATGCTGTCGGCATGCTCCTCCCGTGCTGGGTCGAGCATGTCGCTGACGTCCGGTCGTGGAGGAATGTCCCCGAATATGACCTCACGACCCGGATCGCGGCCTACCGCGGGCGGAACACCCGCCGCCGCCGCGCTCGCCGGCGTCGCCAACACCCTCACTGGGGTTCAGCTTTGAGTTTGAGCTCGAGGCCAGACCTGTCTTCTTCTCGCCTGGCGCAGTTAGACGCGCCATCCTAAGGACGAAGCCTAGAAAGGCCCCCGGTGCTGACGGTATCACCGTATCACCAACACAGCGCTGCGCCACTTGCCGTTCCGCACGGTAGCGGCACTGGCGCGCCTGTTTACGGCGATACTGCGCACGGGGGTCTTTCCCACCTCGTGGAAGGAGGGGCGCGGGGCGCTGCTCAAGGCGGGGAAGAACCCAGTGAAGCCGGAGAGCTATCGGCCCATCACGCTCTGCTGCCGACAGTCTCCAAGGTGTTCGAAGCACTCCTGCTGCGACACCTCACTCACCAAATCGCCCCACGGCCCGAGCCATTTGGGTTCAGGGCGGAACATAGCACGACGCTCCAGCTGTCGAAGGTACTGCACCGCTTGACAATATCGCTGGACAAGAAGAAATGCTCGGTGGCAGTATTCCTCGACATGGAGAAGGCCTTCGACCGTGTGTGGCACGACTTATTTACAAGCTTGCCTTATTCGACGCGCCCCGTCGCGTTGTAAAGGTGGTCGCATCCTTTCTGTCCAACAGATCCTTTAGGGTGGTGGTCGACGGGGCGCTATCCGGCGCCCGCCCAGTGCTAGCAGGAGTACCGCAGGGCAGCTGCGTATCGCACAACGTTACACCGACGACATCCCCACCACGACAGAGACGACGCTCGCGCTGTATGCTGACGACGCCGCGTACATCACTACTTCGCTCAATGCGAAGCACGCGGCGGTCAAAATGCAGCGCGCCCTCGATCTGCTTCCTGAATGGCTGTCGAAGTGGTGGCTGTCAGTGAACGTGGGTAAGACGCAGGCAATGGTCGTTGGATACTCGCCCGTTCCACCACCCCTGAAACTAAATCGGGTCGACGTCAATTGGTCGCCCCGGGTCAAATACCTGGGTGTGACCATCGACCACCGCCTCACGATGGGGCCCCATGTCCGCAAGGTCGCCGCGCAGGGTAGGGTCACCCGCAACGTACGTGAGGAACGACGTACTCCACCGGGACCTCGGGATTGAGAGCCTGGATGAGTTTGTAGGGCGACTCGCGAAGGTTATGTTCGCGCGTGCCGATGCATCTGCCTGGCCCCATATCAGGCACATAACGCCACTGCACACGCGCCCACCTGACGCGAGACCCCTGCCCCGCGACCTGGTAGCGGACAACTGACCCCATCGCACCGGACATGACGCCTCGAGTGAGCCGCACCCAGGTTACACAAAGCTCACTCGAAATAATAAGACTCTATGTATGATGTACACATACATCAGTTGCGTGGCGTGTTCTAAGTTAATATATATAGGCTTGTCACGTAATTAAATACTGACAACCTTAACTACACAAACATCCTTCATAACACGTGCAGGCGCGGTTGATGGCAATAGGCTCGCGCCCCCTATTACATGGGACTTAAAAACTTATTTATTCACACGGGTTCAAATTTGTGTTGAAATATGGAAATTTCGACGCTCATAACTTCCAAACTATTTTTTTTTTTCAATTCTGCTTTTAGAGCTAGATGACAAGACAAATTTATATAATTTTTAGTTTTGAACGTACACCGTCAAACTGTCGAGTAATCACTTTATGTACTACGTTTGTATGGAAGAATGACCGACTAGCGTACCATTAAGGTCAAGTTAAATAGATGAGTGAGCACAATACATAGGTATAAAATTAAAAGATTGTCAATAACCTGTAAAAATTAAGATGTAAAATTGTAAGACATAAATTCATAATTTTCAGGTAAGTAAATGCATGATGTAAAAGTGACTAAGTTAAAATTTGATATTTTCTGTATGTAAAGGCATAATGAAAAAGAGAGGTCTCGTTTTGTAATCATTCAGTGTTGCTTTTTACTGGATTTCTTGGGTTGAGGGACGGTGTTGATGACAACACAATAAAATTAAAAAGAAGATTTATTGTCTATGGTCGTTTTGACATTAGAGATTCATTGCCTGTGCACTTGCTTTAATTATGATGTTATGATTGAGCTCCTTTATCGTTTGGTATAAAAATTAAAACATATTACAAAATTATCTACCGGTCTTTCAATTAATATTCAAGAGTTCTGCAATAGTGTTCCCTAACAAGTTAACGTTCGTTGAAGTGTGACGACGGACAGCTTCTCCGAGGACGGTCCTCGTCCTA
This sequence comes from Xanthia togata, assembly GCA_963853775.1. Classification (NCBI taxonomy): domain Eukaryota; kingdom Metazoa; phylum Arthropoda; class Insecta; order Lepidoptera; family Noctuidae; genus Xanthia; species Xanthia togata. The sequence continues at coordinate 1,762,337 of OY970818.1, read as the reverse complement.
TTCGGGCGATTACAGTTGCGGAGATGTGGCCGCGTGCGGATGTGGGACAGGGTGCGGATGTGGGGCAGGGTGCGGTGATTGGGCAAGGTGCGGTGTTGTGGCCGGGTGCAGTGGTGGGAACAGGTGCGGTGGTGAGGCCGGGTGCGGTCGTGTGGCCGGGTGCGGTGTTGGGAACGGGTGCGGTGTTGGGATCGAATGCAGTGATGAGGCCGGGTGCGATGGTGCGGAACGGTGCGGTGGTGGGGGAAGGAGCGGTTGTTGGGGAGCGTGCGGTGATGGGGGAGGGTGCGGTTGTGGGGGAGCGTGCAGTAGTGGGACGGGGTGCGGTGTTAGGGCCGGGTGCAGTAGTGAGACCAGGTGGGGAGGTGAACCCGGGTGCGATGGTGGAGCCGGGTGGGGTGGTGGGGTAGGCGGACTGACATGTCCAGCACTTCAGGATGACGTCTCGGATGTCAACCACTGATAAGCTCTGAATACTTCTCTTATAAAAATACAAGTTTGTTTTGCAAAATTTTAATGTGTTAATACATATTGGTAGTGGTAAACTTTTAGATTTTTTTATTGTCTTCTTTTTTTCTTGTACCTGTGAAAATGATTGGTTTGTGTTTCCAATTTGTTATATTTTTCATAATAATTTTCCTACTAAATTCCTTTTATTACACTGACCTTAGTTTTATTTAATTCCACCAACCACTAACACATAGATTCCATTATTTTAACTTAAGTGCGTAGTTTTAATTTTTGTCACTGCATTTTATTTTCTCTTTAATGCAATATGAACACACGTAGTAAAGCCAAAGCCATCTGCGCCGTGTCGTCGTACTTTGACTCCTACTTCACCACCTTCGTGATCCTCATTAGTCGAAAAGGAGGCCGTAGTTAGGTCACCCAAAATTCAAGCTGCTGAAGATGTATTCCTGGAAACAACGAAAACAACACGGACGATATCTCACAGCCTATTCATTTAGAAGATTGAATCAATCTGCTGGATTGTCGTATTGTATACTGTTGTGTATCTAATATTCCGATAAAGCAAAGTATGAAATGTAATTGTATTTTTATTACAGAAGCAAATTACAATGATCAAGAACAAACTACATAAATCTTCTACCATTATTATTATTCTTGCATCTTTCAATCCGCTAGAGGCGCACACGCTACTTGTGTTGTGCGTAACCGTAACACTCACCTTCGTTATAAATAGTGTTACAGGTACAGGCGATTTGGCGGTCTCTTATCTCTCCTGCTGCTATTACTGAAGCAAATAATGATCAAGAACAACAGACATAAAACTTCTACCATGAGCGGAGCCATAGATTATTTATGCATCCACCTGAATCCACTACTACTTACTACGTAGGTACTTTTACTAGCGCTGTGTGTAACAATCTCTCCTTCGTTATAAAGATATTAGTTAAAGCTATATGTAAGCGGGCACGCACGCCCTGTATGCCTGGAGGCTTTATTTTCTTTTTAGATATTGTTTACTTTTAGTTATTTTTATTTCTGCTTGAGTATAGTTCTCGATGTTTTTGGTTGGTATATTGGCGTGTGCCAGCTGTCATAGGGCTATAATTTATAATTTAATTTTTTGTGTTGCGTTGTGTAAATTATTTTGCATAAGTACTTATTGTATAGAATCAAGTTTTTCTAACTGAACATCTTTGGTAGATATAACTTCCGGTAGCTTTGAATTTTAAATGTATAGGTCATGTCTGGGTTTTCGCTCACAAATGATATCTTTAAGATTTGATCCACATGTCTTTGGTGAATTCTGCCATGTACCACTACCTCATAATATAGTTTTCCTCTTTTGTTTCTTATATTTCCGAATTTCCATTTATTGCTGTCATACATTCTTATCTGTACTGTCTCCCTCTTTGAATTATTTATTTACTTTTATTTATTCATTCTTGTATTTAAAGTTATGAGAAATTTAACTTTGAGAAATCAAGCGTCCATACAATAACAAAATTACAATACTAATCGAGGCTACGCTACGGCTGCAGCGTCGACATCCAGGCTACACCATGAATATCAACCTACACAACCCCTTCCAACCACATCCACTAATGACAAGATACACTATGAATACCACTCTACGCAACAACTGCAAGACAATGATTCCCAATCTTCAATTCATACTGAAATGAGTTCATTAGGAATAGATGTACCTGATTATGATTTAGATTTTTCCTAAATTCCTTAATTTCTTTTTTCTATTAAAACATTTTACTAAGTACCTATTTTTTTTTTTATAAGGGGATTATAGGTAATTGGCGTTCTCGCTTGGTTTTTGACTTCTAGCTTCTTAAATAGTAATCCTATTTCAATAAAATTCCCCTTAACTATAGTCCCCCTCTAAGTTTAATATGAGTAGGTACATACCTTAGCGTAACAACTCGATCAATCTCTTTGCTGAAGAAATAGATTTACGCATGTCGGCATCCTCACGTTTTATTTTATAATATATCGCTGATAATAAAACTTGAAAGGTTTCTTTCTTCAGAGTATGGCACCATATTCTTCCCTTTCCAATTAGATAGGATGCACCCACAATGATCTTTTACGTTTTTCTTCTTATTTCTTCTTGTATAAATAGTAGGCCATTATATTTTTTATTTTTCTTATTACTCAATGACAACCAGTTCAAAACTAGCGCATATAGACGGCACTGGAAGCCAACAGCTATCGGGTTATTAAAAATATATGCATACAAGGATATCTGTTTATTGATGGTCCATCGTCTGGTGGAACAAAAGGATGTCTACAAACTCTGTACCTATTAGGTCACTTCTTTCCACAGTTTGCCTGTCACTTACAGATCCTGCATATGCAGGAGAGCAATAGGACAAAATGCCTCCTGGAGTAGCACCAACAACTATCTTTAGTGTTTTTCCGTGCTTGTAGCTTCATGGTGCCTGCTGAACAGTAGGAAGTTTTGGTTTGGTACTATCTAAAATTACCCTAACTATAATATTGTTTTTTTTAAATGATCATATATACTTATAGACTGAACCAAATCTTTATCTGGCCATATAATTACTTTTGACCAAAGTTGTTATATAAAACTAATCCAAGTTTTTACATACGCACCACAACTGTATCAAATTTATTATAATTTGATACAGTTGTGGTGCTTATGTAAAGAAATCTACGCAATTCAAATGTATATTTGTTTTGTCGATTTCACTAAAGTTAAAAAGAACTGATCTTCTGTACTAAGAACTTTGCTTACAAAATAGTTTATTTTATGAGCTACTGGGTTCAAGGCAGAATACACAAAATATAATTTATCATAAGATTCAAATTCTGTATAAAATTGAATAGCTTTATCAACAATTTTATATCTATGATTATCCCAATACATATTATGTTCAATATCAACTAGTGTACCTTTAGAAAAAAATAGGTACACATTCAGCTGATATACCCTCGCTCTCTTGCACTTCACATGCACTTATCTCAACTTCATTGCATGATTCTATTTACATAAGTAAACTGGATAAACTTGTTTCATTGCTTTCTTGAGGGCTTGTAGTGAGACTTGTAGGTACATCAAGCATTAATTTCCTCCGAGACCTTTTTACTAAACATCCAAACGCTGTTTTGCGAATGCTGATTCTAATTTAGTTTTTGTAAAAGAAAATATGGAAGGCACTGCCGTTTTCTTTAGTAATTTAGCCTTAGGCTCATACACTGAAATAAATAACATAAATATCATTATTTTCTATGCAAAATGATCTACTATAAACCACGAGTTAATATGAATCAACCACACTTACAGGTATATTTACTTTGGCCAAAATAATCATCAGCTACAAAATGAGCAGAGCACAATGTAGTGCTTGGTTGATTTTTTGATTCTCAACGCTTTTTCTAGGATTTTCAATGTTTTGGATCCTTTGGAAATCTGTCTCCCTTGGTTTTTGCAGTATGGATCTCAAAACTGCGTCATATTTAGATGATTATTTAATTATTTTCGGTACTTGTTTATTTTTGTATCGTAAATTAGTATGGATTTTGACAGTGTTGACAACACAAAATTAGGCAAAGTCGATCATGCGACATCTGGTGGGATAAAGAGGCAGTTTTTCACCCCATTCCTGGCAAAGGCCCTCTAAAGGTTATTGGTAAGTATTAGTAAATAATAATAATTATGTAATGCGATGTAATTACGAAGTATAAAAATGGTCCGAGCTCCAACCCTCAATTTTATTGTTTTTCTCGATTCAAATTATATTTTTGTGAAGTCAGGTCATCACAATGACTTCATTCTGCTTAACGCGTAGCCATAGATAATACACTATAAATACAGACGCAGCTGTCGCGCACATATCATAGCAGTAGGCATGCTGGTTTTAGTCGTTTTGCAGAGCGACACTATCTAGACATGGAGGTACCTAACTTCATGCAATATTTCCTCGTACTTGCCTTCTTGGGCGAGGTTCCATGTACGCGGTACTTAAGTTCTGCAACTGTGTTCTCTAACAAGTTGAACTTGCTGAGTGAGACGCGGGACAGCTTCTCCAAGGAAGTTCCGCGTCCTATTCGGGCGATTACTTTTGCGGGGATGCGGCCGCGTGCGGACGTAGGGCTGGGTGCGGTGATTGAGCCGGGTGCGGTGTTGTGGCCGGGTGCGGTGGTGGGACCGGGTGCGGTGGTGAGGCCGAATGCGGTCGTGTGGCCGGGTGCGATGTTGGGGCCGGGTACGGTGATGGGGCCGTATGCAGAGCTGAGGCCGGGTGCGATGGTGTGGGACGGTGTGGTGTTGTGGCATGGTGTAGTGGTGGGGGATGGTGCAGTGGTGGGCCGGGGTGCGGTGTTGGGGGAGCATTCGGTGGTGCGGCCGGGTGGCGTAGTGAAACCGGGTGCGGTTGTGGGGCCGGGTGAGGTGGTGGGGTAGGCGAACTGACATGTCTAGCACTTCAGGATGAAGTCACGGATGTCAACCAGTCATAAGCTCTCTAAACAAAACTTTATTGTGAAAATACATAATTACCTATTGGTAGTGGTAAACTTTTTAAAATAATATAAGTATGTATTTTTATTGTTAGTATTTTAATTTTTTTCTTGTATCTGTCAAAAATTTTGGTTTGTGTATCCAATTTATGTTATATTTTTCATCATTTTCCCAATAAATTCCCTTTATTACACTGAGCTTTAGTTTTATTAATTCCACCAACCACTAATACATACAGTCCAAGTACGTAGTTTTCATTTTTGTCACTACATTTTATTTTCTCTCTAGCGCAATTAAGAACACACGTAGTAAAGCCAAATCCATCGCCATGTCGTCTTGTAGATTGGCTCCTCATAGTTCACCACCTCATTCACCACCACCTTCGACATCCTCATTAGTCGAGAAAAGGAGTCCGTAGTTAGGTCACCCAAAATTCAAGCTGCTGAAGATGTATTCCGGGAAACAACCAAAACAACACGGATGTCTCACAGCCTATTCATTTAGATGATTGAATAAATCAGCTGGATTGTCGTAATGTTTGATTATTTATAAACAATAAATTGTATCTGAAATTACATGGTATAGAAAAGAATAAAAAGAAAAATTTAAATAACATGACGAAAAAACACGTTACATATTACAAAAATGCTAACAATACAACATACAGAACTTCGTTATTGATCAGGAATTTCATTATAGATCTTCAACAGCATAAAGAAACTTATTCAACAGGAATCTTTTAAGCTGATTTTTAAAAGAGCTTGAGTAGATAGAGTCTGGCTAACGAAAGTTGGCCCCAGAATATTGGCGGCAAATTTAAAAAATACATGCATGACAACACTAAAATTATACTATGAAAATAGGAATAACCTACTTTGATACTTGGTAATTCATTATTAAAAATATCATATATATAGTTTTTCAATAAGGACGCTCGAACTTTAGCAGCGCATAGCGGCCATTTCGGTAATGCGATTGCTACCAAATTTGGCATGAATATATATTTTGTCGTGACATTTCACCATGGAACGCTACACGCTTCAACAACGCGTAGAAATTGTGTAAAATTTATTATCTAAACCAGTTGTCTATTCGCCTACGTTCTGTGCGTTGTGTTCAATTTATGGCGTTCATCGTGTGAGTTAACACCACTCGATTACTTTCTGTGGGGTTACATGAAATCTTTAGTGTACGCAGATAAACCACAGTCAATTGATGCCCTAAAGGCCAACATAACTCGCGTTCTTCGTGAAATTGACCATTTATGCGAAGACGTCCTCCAAGATTAGTCCACCAGAATACGCCATCTACAGCGGAGGTCGCAGTGGCCATTTGGCTGATATTATTTTCCACACATAATGTCATTGAATATTCTTTAAAATGTTATAAAAATTGTAGTAATATCACTTAAACAGGTTGTTTTATTTCATTTCAAAGTTCGAGCGCTCTTAATGAAAAACCCTTTAAATAGACAGTATAAGAACATTATGTTAGGGAAATAAAGAAACAGAATTTATCTACACATGTATTAATTTTTGATATGTATCAGGTTTGTAACGGGATTTTAAGGATTTATTGATCTGGTATAGGTGTTAGTATATGAGGTAAATATGAGCGGAATCCGAAAATAAATAGACAAATAAAATACGATAATATTCCATACATAATAACTTAGTTTTATTCATCGTAATCAAAATCAGATTCTAACACTTCAATGCCAAAAGATTCATCACTGTCACTTATAGTATCGCTGTCTCCAACATTTATAATAAAACTTTCTAAATTTTCTTCTGTTATTTTATCACGTTCTTTATATTTATTTTCAACGTGTATTACATGATCAGTAATTTTCTTCCAATCCTGTGAACTTGCGTTTTCAAATGAATCTTTAATTATTTCTTCTAATGCAGCTGTAGTAACTGCAATATTTTTGCTAGCCACTTTACGTTTTGCCAAACTCCACACAAGCTCGATCGCATTTAAATCACAATGGTAGGGTGGAAGTCTCAACACCTCATGATCACATTGATTTAAAATTTCATCAGCTTCATATATTGGATTAGGCGTATTTCGTTTTACAATACACAACAGCTCTGCTTTCGTGTGGTAGTCCTCATATTGAATTCCATTATCACGAAGCCACTCTCTTATATTACTTTTACGTGTTTGTGTGTTCGGAACCTTATTTATAATTACCGAATGGTAACTAGCATTATCCATTATGATTACACTTGGTTCTTCCAAATTTGGTATAAGTTTTTCTTTAAGCCATTGAGCATTCATGTCATGGTGATAATCAGCATTTTTTGATTTAGTACTAAACACTAACAAAGAGTTTGGTACGGGGCCTTTCTCTGATCCAGCATGAACTATAATGTACCTTTTCCCGGTCGAAACATTTTCAATTGCACCACTAGTTGAAGGACCTTGCCATGACTTCTTAGGCTTGTAGTTTCTATGGACATAAGTCTCATCTAAATAAATGATTGGCTTGCCTTCTGCACGTTTTCCTGCTATAGTTCTTAAAAATCTATGTCTCCAAGCAGATATGTCATAGCGTTCTATTAATACAGAACGCTCATTTTTATTATTTTTAAATTCATAGCCATTGGCTAATAACAAGCGGCGCAGTTTCTCTGCATCCGTTAAAATCAATACTTTCTTTTAACTCCACCAACAGTGTCCTCAGTGTAGGAACTTGTTTTTTAACAATATAAAATTCGTTTATCTTGTTACGCATAGCATCTGGTTTCCGTGGGCGTTTCTTCCCCGGGGTACTCCAGACACCTTCATTTACTGCACCTTCCCTTTATACTCTCTTTAGTGTTCTGACACTCACTTCTGCAAAGAAGATATACAAAATATGTAATTAATTCTTGGTTCACGTAAATGCAAAGGTTTTTTTCGGCATAATTTCAAAACACCAGTGTATAGTAAAAACTTACCAGTCATTGAAGTTATTTCTTCTAAGTACTGATTCTGGGTTATTATCCTATCTTTCTGCTCTAATTCAGTGAGATTTTCAATAGTTCTTACTATTTCATCAACTCCTTCAACATCTTGCAGATTCTCTGTTAAAGAAAGTTAATCGTTTTAAAATTACCATTGTATGTATTTTAATTGTTTTTTTTTCCTCTGTTATATATCGTTTTGTATGTACAATAAAGCATATAATAAATTACCAACAAAAATACAGCAAAAATTCATTATGAGTATATACGTAAAACATAGGTGATGTTATTAAAATGAATACGTTGACTGATGCGATGTACGAATGAATATAATTAGTTTTATTCAATACCAAAAAGCGAAAGTAACTTATTTGTAAGGATACGTAAATTATAAATCAAAATTTTATTAAGACGACTGGATAGGTAGGTGTTCAAAGTATCAAAATAATATTGTCTACTAACCTATGAAATTCAACACCACACGTAGACAATCTTGTTTTTGTTTAAACGCGGCATCACGCTGTTGTTGTTTTTCGTTGAACTTGCCAATCATGCAAAACAACATCTTTCGTACACCACTTTTGATAGATTTGTTCATTTTAAACCGTAATTAGAATCACAATTTACACAAACGCATACAATTTGACACCAGATGACCAGAGATACCGAACGACAACCTTGTCAAATTGACGTTGACGTTCATACAGAGTTGCTATATAAAAAGTTCGCAAATAATTCCAAGGCCTACTTTCGTTAGCCAGACTCTAGCGCTCTTTATAACTAGAGGCAACTTATTAAATAATATAACCGATTGATATCTGGGACTGTGTGTGTGAATGTAAACTGCTGTATAGGTGATATTCCAATAAAGCAAAGTATGAAATTTAAAACTGTGCGTAACAATCTCTCCTTCGAAATACCTTGTTATATTTCCCCCAAATTGTTTTTTCGTGTTTTTTTCTTTGTTTGCGTCATTATGTACCACAAATAAGCGTATTTTCTTTTTTTCCTAAAGCTTCGGGCGATTTTGCGGTCTCCTGACTCTCCTGCAGCTATGTGGTGCCATCTCTGTGGGTGCAGGTGTAACTTTGACGGATAATGTACCCCCAGGTTCTGTTAGTTGCGGTTCCAGTTGAACTTCTGTAGGCATTTTTATTGTTTTCGGAACTAGTGACTTCCTTGCCTCCTGTACATGTTTTGTATCTTTGACTGTGCGTTCGCACTGGCAAAAATCACAACAAAACATGTTGAAATCTCTAGTTCCTGTCGAGTATTGTATGGAACTTTGACAGAAACTATAAAGATTTCAACATGTTTTGTTGTGAATGTTTCGCCAGTGCAAACGCACAGTCATCTTCACAGGGCTAGGCTGCACAGCTGACTCAATGTTGCGATAGCTTATTGTTGACTCATAATCTACTCATTACAATGTTTTTTTTATGAGTTGTATTACAATATGTGACTAGCGAGCGACCTTGACAATTATTTATTTTACCTCGATGGTCCTACTTTATCAAATATAACTTCTAGTTACAGATATATGTCTGGCCTGCCTGGAGGCTTTGTTTTCTGCTTGAGTATAGTTTCGATGCTTTTGGTTGGTATATTGGCGTGTGCTAGCTGTCTGGCTATTTATTTATAATTTAAATTGTGTTTTGCGTAATGCAAATTATCTTGTATATTATTGTATAGAATCATTTTTTTTCTAACTGAACAGACAGCTGTGCTGCTGGGGAGTTTGTTGCGCCACTTCTTCTTCCCAGCAAAAGCACTAGGAAGTGGTTCACCACTTACTTCAGCAGTCATTTATTCAAACTAGGCTGAGAATCAGCAGTCCCCCAAAACGCCCACTGATTCAGGGTGGGCGTTTTGGGGGACTGCTGATTCTCAGCCTAGTTTGAATAAATGACTTTTGAATTTTGAAAAATAAATAATTCAAAGAGTGAGAGAGTACAAATAAGAATGTATGACAGCAATAAATGAAAATTCGGAAATATAAGAAGCAAAAGAGGAAATCTACATTATGAGGTACAGACATTGACTTACAATTATGAAACTGCCATGTTATTTTTTTTTTTTTTTTACATCATAATTTTGTCTACTTCTAAATGATAGATAGATAGACAAAAATTACTCGCGAGAGTGATTAATTGTCGCGTGTGTCATGTTAGGCCTGCTGGACGAGTTTCTAATTGCAACGTCGCATTTCTCGTATTACGATTAATAATTCTACTATTAATAACAAACTAACGATAATATTTATGATGCCATTTATCATATTATTGTTTTTAAGCATTTATTTTAACTTTTACCGTAAGAAATTTGCGTAGCCTTTAAATGAAAAACACGCTAACGAATGGATGACTGTTTTGGATGTCATGACAGACCGTTGAATTTGCGGTCGACGACCCGAAATCCGCCATTTTGCAGGGATGATCGATATGTTTGGATAGGACTTCCTTATATTTCAATTATATTATTTTTTGGTTTGTTTGTATTTTTTGTTTATTCCGACATTTTTTTTATATAAATTCAAAGTAAATGACGGTGTAGCGTGATTCTAGTGGTTCTCAGCGCCGCCTCCGCATCAGAGAGAAGACGCTATCTCTCTGATGCGGAGGCGGCGCTGACGCCTAATTTGCAGTTATTTTATTTTTTTCTTATTTTTTTTCTTGTTATTTCCAAAAGATTCTCGTCTATTGCAATGTTTATTTTATTGTTTTTGATATATATTTTTTAATATATATATTATATATTTTCGTAATATATACGAAAAGAAAGACTTAAAATAATAATAATAATATGTACAAGTATATGTGTACCAATTATTATTATAAATTATAATCCCAAGCCACTAGGTTTAAAGCGTTTTCAGAATCGAAGTGTAAACAATACCCTTTTTTTTGTTCCGACACCGCACGCTAAATGACGTCATGCTATTGTTATGCTTGTGTGATGAAAAAAATGTATGAGGTGTGATCTTTTGATGGATAAATGTGAATTAAGTTGTATATATCTGAATCAAACAAAAACTTGTTGAAATATTGTTTTTTTTTATTATTATAATGAGCTTTACACAAGAAACTGGGAAAAATGTCTTCACCCTAATTACAGATTAGAATTACTAATATATTACAAGGCAAAACTGGACTAAGCCATACATAATCTGTTAGGTAATTTCATAACAATTCCAACGACGTAACTTCTAAACAGATCCCATGCATAGTCTAGGAGATATCGTTGTTTTAATCAGACTACCCGTTTCGCGCGAGACCACCCAGAATTTGCGAAAAAAATTGGCATCTCTCATTTTTTTTTGGCACCACGTGACATACAGGGTGTTTGGCAGAACGTTGAACATACGAAAATGGTGGATAGATTGGGTCATCTGCTACTTACTCAGCCCTAATTTAATTGGCCCTGGACCCCAGGATATTAAAAAAAAATTTTTTTTGCTTTCTTCTAGTTTCACCACTTTCTTAACTTTAGAGTGTATTTTTTTATCACAAATGGATAAAAAAGGCATTTTTTTTTATCGTTAATGTTGGTAGATTCTTATAAAACTATTGCTTTATTCAGATGTTAGCTAGAAAAAAAGTTATAAGTCCTCAAACTTACAGAAATATGTAAAAAAATACTTGAAACTAAATTTCAACTTTCATTTAAAAAAAAAAAAAATGGGTTGAGTAAGTAGCAGATGACCCCACCTATCCACCATTTTCGTATGTTCAAAGTTCTGCCAAACACCCTGTATACGACTATTGAGAGGTCTGACAGTATTAGCGCATTGGCTCCTTACGTTAATTTGGTATTAGTGGGGGATTTCAATTATTGTTAATCTATTGGATACAAACAATACAAAAACTAAAGGGGCTGGTTAAATACGTGCTGCCTCGCTGGACGAAAAGTGAGGATATTAGGGTGTTCTAGGGGGTTTTCTGATACATATGCAACTTACTTTTCTTGCCGGAGACGCCGTTTTATAAAAAACTTACAAAAATCCTAATTAGGGTTCCGTAGTCAACAAGGAACCCATAAAGTTTCGCCATGTCCGTCTGTCTGTCTGTCTGTCCGCGTACCAATAGTTTTTGAGCGTTTAGCTCAAAAACTATATAGAAAGATATACTAGAAAGTTGTGATTTGGCATGAGTATACAAGTTAATGACGCGGAAAAAGTGGTAAAATAAATTTTTGAAAAAAAAAAATATTTAGGGTACCTCCCCTACATGTAAAGTGGGGATGATATTTTTTTTCTTCGTCCTTCCCATAGTGTGGGATATCGTTAAATAGGTCTTTCAAAAATATTAGGGGTTTGCGAAGACCGTTTTTTGATTAAGTAAACAAACCGTTCGTGACTTAACAAGCTTTAAAGTACCAATTTTCGTTAGAGTCAAGTGTCCCCCCTCCTCTAGCAACTAAACGGTTGTAGTTAGAAATTCAAATGTCACGGCATTAGTACTTATATATAACGAAGTTTAAAGGAAAACTATCACACTTAAGTGGGCTTTACAAGTTTACGAGTAATAATCGACCAACTTAAATTTGCGGTTACAAAAACATGTTCTCCCATATATTCCGTATGGGAGAACATGTTTTTCAATTACAAAGTTAAGTTTGTTCTTACGATAAATTCATTCCAACTACGGAACCCCTCATTGTGCGTGGTCCAACACGCACTTGGCCGGTTTTATTTTTAGGTTAGGTTAGTGTAGGAACGCAACTGCTTTTTTTTTGAATACATAACACATTATTGTTTACAAATAATGTGAATCCAAATTTGGAAAAAGAAAATATAACAAAGGTAAATATGTATAGTGTAGGTTAATAAGATTTTTGACTTACCTACTACGTAGACAGAACTTAGCCTCAGAACCGACATGGGGCACTCCGACCCCACGTAGTCTTTTGGTCCCTACCCCTTTTTTTTTTTTTTTGGTTGGGAAATCATCAAATGACTTCTCCCGCTCTGGGTGGAGCGGGAGGGCGTGTCAGACTTACTGACTAAAACCCACTCGTGTTCCTTCTGTTGCCTGTGCAATGCCAGGGGGCCACGGTATCCCTTTCGGACTTTCCCGCAACCCCGGCAGGCAATGGTCTCATCGGACCCCTTCACTCGCTGACACTCTTTGAGGCGCCCGTGGAACACAACGCGCCGTCGACCCGGGCTTGGTCCTTACCGGACGGCGAGCTTTGTTCCCTACCCCTAGTGTTTTAATAAAGGTGGGAGCCAGAAGCTGGAGGGAGCACACCCGGAGTCCGACTCAGTAGACAGTACAAAATAATACAAACAAAATAATTTCCAGTATGGAAAATGATGCGGGACTACATCTCCCATCCACATTTGCCCTCCCCCTCTCTCCTGAACCCCTAAAACCTTCAGAATACACATTTTGTTAGACTTAATGAGGGGGGATGGCATACGCCCTACCCCCCACCCCCTCCCCCCAACCCCCACCCCCTATCAAGGCAGCACGTTTCTAAACTTTGACCTTAGTTAATACGCAAAAACCGCAGTATCTATTTGAAAAGGTAAGTTGGAGACAGCAAATACGAACCTCGTTTTACTACAAAACCACTTTGTTCATCAACATATAGAACTACAGCATTCAGGCGGAGTTTCAAATATGCTGCCCCACACTGTTGGAATAACCTTCCTCTACTAGTAAGAGTCCTGAGAACAAAGAAGCATTTTCTGAATATTTTAAAGAAATATGTCATGCAGATACAGCAACCCACATGATTGTTAACTTGAATTAAAAATAATGACTGCTCTTTTAGCACTTACTTTTCTTGGTTACGGCCTACGGGCAATGTTTATGGCTTTCCAATAGTGCTGTCTGATTCCTCCTGTTTAGGTCCGGTCTGCGTCATCCTCACAAGAGGAATGGTAGTCCTCAGTTATCTGAAGCGTTTTTGCTGTCACTCTTGCCGAAGCTGCATTATCTAGGTGGGACAATAAACAAATTCTATGGGGAAACACATTACACTGTACACAATGTACCTAATATTTTATATTTTTAATTATGGTTTTAAATAAAATTGATGTATTATTTATTTATAGAATTTACTCATAATTATATACATATATATAAATATATATGTTTATATATATAAATAAATATAATATATATAGGTACTCATAAATATGTACATAGTTTATATTTTATTTTTTTCATTTTCTGTAAAAAAAATTACTAGGTACCCGAAATATTATGTCACACAGGGGGACGTCATTATAGGTGTTATGTACTCTCCCTATATAAAATGTGCTGAGCGAGGTACTTAGTTGCTGAAAAACAGCGCTGTTGACAAAGAATAGGTTCGGCCATAACAATGGACTTCGCTTAGGGAGTACCCATGTTCTTGCACAGATGCGACGCACGGCCTTATTGTTCTTTTTATTGCTGTTTGTTGGTTACAAAAGTAGTTATTTTTCCAATGATATCGGTATTTTGTTTTTGTTACGATAGTTTGTTTGTTGTCATTTGCCAGTGTCGTAACCCTGTGGCTACGACACATTAGTGGAACATTAAACTCTACGAGGTCGTAACACAGCCAGTGTTGTAACCACAGAGCATTAGTGATAGTGGAATGCTATGGTGGAATATGGAACATTAAACTCATTAAAATTTACGAGGTCGTTGACCACAGTCGTTGACACAGCAGACAGATCAACAGATTACGCAATGTAAATATTTACATCAAGCCATAGATGAAATTGTCAAACTTCTACTGCTTGAATACGAAGCTTTTGGGTATTTGTATGTGTGTATTTTATGCATTGAAAATTGTACAGATTGAAAAACTTTTCTTTCTTTTTTTCTTTTAATCAACAGACTTAGGACATGTGTCAGGTCTTGGCTTACTGATATTTTTTTATTATGGCGACAAACATCTTGTGGGGTTTAGAAAAGACTATCTTTTATAGCTTTTGTACCTATATGTCGGAAAATATTCCATAGGCACGTGCTACCGGGATTCAGAGTATCTCATGTCCTAATCCAGGTCATGGCCTATCCGCACGCTTTTCATCTAAATCTGTCGAGCCGTTACGAAACGAATAGGTAATGGAAGGAAAAAATGGAGGCAAATGGGAGGAAATTGTGACTACATTGTTGTATTGCAACCTTGAAAAACAAATGTAAGTGGTAATAGCAAATAAATAAATCTGTTGTAGGGTTCCGTACCTCAAAATGAAAAATATAAAACCTTAAAGGCTGACTTCATTGTCTGTCAAGACCCTTTTTCTCAGGAACGCGTGGAGGCATCAAGTTGAAATAGATATCAAAAACTTAGATCTAGGGTCTCTCGGAGCTGTAATGAAATATAAACTCAAAAAAATGTGGCTGTTTATACCGCATATTTAAACACTCGCAGATAAACCAGTCTATTTGGTACTCTTCCCGTTGGCCTAGCAGCATGAAGTTTGGAGAGAAGCAAGATCAAGTAAAGAAGAAAATTCGAAAATTGGTCATTGATTTGTTGTATATGAACAGTGCAAAGTTAAATTTGTTCTTCAATCTGGAATCAAAAATTCATAGGCCGTGTCTTGAAGTAACATTTAGTCTGTATTTCATTGAAAAGTTAAGTTTGTCCTTCAGCCCAGAGTTGTAAATCCAGGCAGCCGAGCAAGCACAACTTTGAGATGGAACCCACAGGGCACCAGTCCTACTCACACTTGTCTGGTTTTTTAAAATAAATAAATCAGGTTTATATGATTCTAAATGCCTTACTTATTAAGAATTAAAGAAACTCATTAAAGTTTTTACAAATTAAAAACAGTGATACATATATAAAAATAATAAAATAAATAAAAAGAATTTGATAATTTACAGTTACGTAGGTACACTAACAGTTTAGTCTCTCAGCAATAAACATAAGCTTTATCTAAAAAGTAATCCAATGAAGTGGAAATTCAGCAGATGAAATGATACACGGGGGGGATGCAACTTTCATTGAATGCGAAGTTAAGTAGGTACCTACCCTGCAAGAGGTACCTGGATGTCTAGCATTTAGTTATAACCGTACCTAACCCCTAACACCAGATTTGACTAATTATAATTAGCAGTGGCACCTAGTGATAGTGTTAGATGTTGTGTATCCGACCATATTTTTAGTCTGTGGTAATTTTGTAGTAGCTGTGGTGAAGGAGAGTAGATTTGTAAGCCTACGAGTAATTATGTAATAAAAGCTTAATAAAAATTATGAAAAAGTATGGTGTTGTTTCAAACCTGCAAAAGGAATAAAGGACTCAACATAAAATAAAACTATCTGAGACAATTCAAGATATATGGCGACCGTGATCGAGAAACAAAAAATGGAACAACACAAAAGATTACGTGCGGCGCTCCGAACGCAGTTCACAAAGAACGCGAATAAATTGAGCGAGCAAAATGACCAAATGGACCAAGGGGAAAATAAACAAATCTTAATGGAGAACCTTGGAAAGATTTATGGAAAATTGGAGGAAGTAAATGTGCAAGTTCAGTCAGCAATTTTGGAAAAAGATGATTTCGAAGAATCCATGATTTTGACGGATTTAGACGAATGCGAAAAATACACGCTAAAATGGCTGAAAATAAAACGCGAAATGGTGTCACTAACGGGCTCAGAAAATAAAGGAAGCACACAAATTAAATTACCTAAAATAGACATTCCAAAATTCGACGGGCAATTAAAAAGCTGGATGCCATTTTGGAGCCAATTCAGAAAAATTCATGAAGGGAATATAGCTACGGGTGACAAGTTTGTGTACTTGGTGCAAGCAATGGCCATCGATTCGGAGGCTAAATCACTAGTAGAAAGTTACCCTATTACTGCTGAAAATTATCCAAAGTGTATAGAGCACCTGAAGTCTAGATATGGGCGAGAAGATTTACAAATTCAAGTTTATGTGAGGGAGCTGTTGGCACTGGTACTACAAAAAGTAAGTGGTGATGGAATTGAATTGGCCATATTATATGACAAACTAAGTGCACATTTAAGAGCATTGGAGACACTTGGAGTCACTAAAAACCATGCTGCTTTCCTATTACCACTAGTAGAGTCGTCGCTTCCCCAAGAAATATTAAAGACATGGCAAAGAACCAAGGTTAACGTCAATATAGACGAAGAATTAAACAATCTATTGATGTTTATACAAAAAGAGGTTGAAAATGAACAAAGGATAAAAATTGCTAACACATTTTCGGAAAACCATGCAACAATCAATAAGAAAGAAACGCCAACGGCGAATTGCCTAGCTGCAATGGTGAAAGAACAACCAAAAAATATTTGTTTATGGTGTGACAAAGAAAGTCATAGCAGTATTGAGTGCTACAAATTACAAAAGTTATCGGTAGATCAGCGCAAAGAGATAGTAATGAAGAAAAAAGCTTGCACAATCTGTTTGAGGAAAGGACATTTCTGGAAAAATTGCAAAGCTTCAATAAAGTGTCTGATCTGTAATAAAAGGCATTCAACAGTGATGTGTATGACAAATAAACCAACACCAAACAATAACAGCAATGAGTCACCGGTAGCAGAAAAGAAAACAATGGCAGCATCATCTACTATACAAGGAACCACACTTCTTCAGACTCTAATAGTTGAGATACAATACAAGGGAAAAAAGCTACGTGTTCGCGCACTTTTTGACAGTGGTTCACAGAAGACTTACATTAAACAGGACATAATTGAGAAACTCCAAGTACCAGCAATAAAAGAAGAAGTACTTACCCACAACCTGTTTGGCGGAGTGCAGACAAATTCACAGCTTCATAAAGTATATAATCTAGAAATAAGAAGCTTAGATAATAGTTTCAAAATTAATCTGGAAGCGCTAGGGCGCTCATGTGTTTGTACCAATGTTCCTAGATTCAATTCTAATGACACTGTTATTTGTAATTTGTTAAAGTCACACCAAATATCTCTGACTGACAAAGGTGATAGTACTGATATTGGGTTATTAATTGGTGCAGATTTCTCAGGTCTTCTGATGACTGGCACAATAATTCAGTTACAAAATGGACTTGTAGCCATAAAAACAAAGCTGGGTTGGACACTACAGGGCAGAGAAGTAGGTACTTTAAGTAATATGACAATCTCTATGTTTTGTTCTGAATTGACAGGTTATTGGGATTTAGAGACATTGGGTATCCAGGATCCAGCAGAGACAAAATCAAAGGCCACAGTCGCAGAGGAGGTGTTTGCAGCATTCAAAGAAACAGTGAGGATTAATGAAGAAAACAGGTATGAAGTTCAACTTCCCTTTAAAGTAGGATATGAAGATTTATTATCTAACTATGAGAGAGCAAAACAAAGGCTTGATTCAACTACTCGAAAGCTAATATCAGGAGGTAAATTCAAAGAGTATCATGAAGTTTTTCAGGAGTGGCATCAGGAAGGTATTATAGAAAAGGTGCCACCATCACAAGTAGATCATGATACAGGTCATTACCTACCACATAGGGCTGTTATTAAAGAGTCAAGCCTGACCAGTTCAATCAGACCCGTATTTGATGCATCGGCCAAAGATAAAAATGGACTGTGTCTGAATTCTTGCTTGGAAAAGGGTACCAATTTAATTGATCTTATTCCCAACTTACTTATCAGCTTTAGAACGGGGGCAATTGGTATTACAGCAGATATACAGAAGGCATTCCTTCAAATTAGCATTCCTACAACTGATAGAGACTATTTAAAATTTTTATGGTGGGAAAACGAGGATTGTAACAGCTGGGTGGTATACAGACACTGTAGGGTAGTATTCGGATTGACATGTAGTCCATTTTTATTGTCTGCCACACTTATACATTACCTTAACAATGTAATGGGAGAACATCAACAGACTGCACAGCTTCTGAAAAAATCGTGGTATGTAGATAATTGTTTAACAAGTTTAAACACTGTAAAAGAAACCACTAAATTTATAGAAGACTCCAAGCGGATTATGAGTGAGGCAAAATTCAATTTACGCATGTGGGTGACATCACCGCTGAAAATTAATGATTCAGGTAAGGATATAGTACCAGTACTAGGTATCAATTGGGATACTTCATCTGACCAGCTGTACTGTAGCACGGGAAACTTACCTGCCCCGGAAGATGTCCAACATCTTACAAAAAGAGATTTATTGTCACTTACACAAAAGATTTTTGACCCGATTGGATATACTTCAGCAATAATGTTGACACCAAAACTTATATTGCAAGAAGCTTGGAAAAAAGATCTGTCATGGGACACTCAGCTTGATGCTGATCTGATGAAAAGATTCCATGATTGGTATCAACACATTAATTGTTTAAAAGAATGTAAAATACCACGAAGATTAACTGAAAATATTATGAAAGATTGTGAGGTAAGTTTACATTTATTTTGTGATGCTAGTAAGGATGGGTATGCTGCAGGTGTGTTACTACGGGCTGCTGGAAAAGATAAAGTAACCCTACAACTAGTTTCAGCCAAATCACGTGTCACACCACCCAAAAAGATAAGTATTCCCAGATTGGAACTATTAGCTGCATTAATAGGGGCAAGACTACTCAGACAGGCCAGAGAAAATCTTAATTTAGAAAATTGTCCAGAATACTGCTGGACGGATTCTGCTGTTACTCTATGCTGGATTAAACGGGAATTACCTCTAAACACATTTGTAGGTAATAGAATAAAAGAAATTAGACAACATACCAATACAAACGATTGGCGACATGTTTCTGGTGAACACAACTGGGCCGACCTAGCGTCCAGAGGCTGCAACGCGAGAACCCTACTCGAGACCCGCTGCTGGTGGGAGGGACCGGCGTGGCTGCGTCTGGAACCCGAACAGTGGCCGCAGTCTGACTTCACAGTGGACGAGCTGCAAGTACACCTGGAAACTAAGAAAACCGTTTGCAACGCACAAGTATGTTGTGATCAAAGTCTGCTAAATAAAATACAATATTTCTCTAAATATTCAAAAATCATTAGGATGGTAGCATGGATGTTAAGATTTACACATAATATACGACATTCACAAAATAAAAGAGAAGGAGAAATAACTTATAGTGAGTACAGTAAGGCAGAAAAAACTGTGATCAAATTGATACAAAAGGAAAACATTGAAATTTATGGAAAAAGGAGTGAACATTTAACACAGTACATAGATAAAGAGGGATTATTAAGAATCAAAACGAAACTTACAATATCAGATTTTCCAGAGACCACCAAGGCACCTTATCTTTTGTGGGCTAAGAATCCAGTGGTTACGGCTATGGTGAGACAGCGACATGAACATTTACAGCATGTAGGGGCTAATCAACTCATCATAGATATACGGGCGAGGTTCTGGATCATCGGTATACGTCGATTAGTAAAGTCAGTAATCTCTGCATGTGTTATTTGTAGACGTTATAGAGCTAAAGCTACACAGGCACCGACAGCGCCACTACCACCAGAACGCACTAACTGCTCCGCACCTTTTCAAACGACTGGTGTCGATCTAGCGGGCCCGTTATTTCTGCGTAATGGCGAGAAGTGCTGGATTGTACTATACACTTGTGCAGTGTATCGTGCAGTGCACTTAGAATTAACGAGATCACTCTCTACGGAGGCCTTTATTATGACATTGAGACGATTCGTAGCACGCAGAGGCCGTGCTGATTTAATTATGTCTGATCAAGGCACAAATTTCTGTGGTACCAAAAATTTGATTTCTTCTCTAGATTGGGAGGAGGTTCAGCGTAACTCCACCATTCGACGCATGTCGTGGAAGATGAACGCACCGACTGCAGCTTGGTGGGGCGGCTATTGGGAGCAACTAATACGGATTATGAAAGATCTTCTGCGGCGAATCTTAGGTAAAGCGTCAGTGTCATATGAGGAACTTGAAACCATATTATGTGAATGTGAAGCAATAATGAATGGCCGGCCCCTTACATATATAAATGAAGACAAGGGTGACTGTCTAGAGCCACTTACCCCGGCACATTTCATCCAGCCCGCACATAACACTGACATGACTGATTTTGATTGCATAGATGTTAACAATTTGAACAAACGGCACAAATATTTACAAGAACTTCGAGAACAATTCAAACTTCGTTTCAAAAATGAATATCTCACTTTGTTGGTCCAAAAAGGAAAAGAAACAAGAGATGTTATAAACATAGGCGACATTGTTTTGATAGAAACAGATGAGAAGAGGATAAGATGGCCATTAGGCATTGTTTTAGATTTGTTTACAGGAAAAGACGGAATCGAAAGAACAGCTCAAGTAAGGACTTCCACTGGAACCAAGGTTCGTCCAATCCAGAGGTTGTTTAAACTGGAAGTCTCTAGTCAGACTAGTGACGATGTTTCATTGGTAAATGAGGCAAGCCAAAGTCCAATTTGTTCTTTGAAAAATAATTCAGAGCAACAAAAAAATGACGAACATTCGTCGTCTGAACTGCTTGAGAAACCTCAGAAATCCACTCGTTCCGGTAGAATGGTAAAATTGCCTAGTAAATACGATATTTATACTTAATTTTGTTTTGTTTCATAAAATAATTAATTACATAGGTACATGTTTGTTCAATAATTTATCTTTGAAAGTCGATATATTTAGTAAGTGATGTGACTTAAACATTGTAAAAATAATAATGTGTGTTAATGTGTGTATGCTATTCCTAAAAACGGTAATTATATTAACTATTTGTAATTCTAATTTCTAGATGGGCCATCTAGTGTTGAGTAGAAGATTATACTTGTTTCAGATGTGTACGCTAGATGGCACAAAATATTATTATGTAAAACGCCCTCTAGTAGCAAGTAGCAATACTAAAATTGATAATGTTCATTTCGGATACATCCTGTTTTTATTAGTTCTTTTTGGCGCTGGAGGATGTTAGATGTTGTGTATCCGACCATATTTTTAGTCTGTGGTAATTTTGTAGTAGCTGTGGTGAAGGAGAGTAGATTTGTAAGCCTACGAGTAATTATGTAATAAAAGCTTAATAAAAATTATGAAAAAGTATGGTGTTGTTTCAAACCTGCAAAAGGAATAAAGGACTCAACATAAAATAAAACTATCTGAGACAATTCAAGATAGATAGTGTAGTGTAATAAAAAAAAATGGTTTACAATAATGTTTTACAGTAGTTGTGATCTTTAGATGAACCTGCATACACAACTTCATCGTGGTTGTGAGGCCATACTCCGCTTATATCGGTACCACTATCATCATTATCACTATCGCTTTGGTTTCAGTGTCACTTACCACTTCTATAATAAAAGGTTTATCTAAATACAAATCATGTTTTAAGTATTCTCCTTCTAACCTGCGAACGTGTTTACAATGCTGTGCCCGCTCATGAACTGTAATAGCGTCAAAAGTTTCTCTAACTAGGCGGGGAATTACAGCATTTTAGTGCTTAATATTTACATCAGCAACTTTTCTATTCATTGTGCTCCATATGAGTTCAATGGGATTGAGATCACATTATCCTTTATCGTTAAACCTTTAGAATAATGTTTCAAGCATCACTTTTAATAGCTTTCGGCTTTTTTTAAATTGATCAATTCAGCAATATCACGACAAAACAACCAGAGAACCCGAATGTAGTAGACGATTAATTTATAAGTCAATGCTGGTAGACACTGACTTTCAGTATAGTATAAACATTGACTTATAAAATATGTCAATGAGTATATAGTACTCTGTGACACTGACAATCGAATGACATTCCAACATGACGGCCGTAGTTCCAATTTTCGCCATTTCACAGATAAGTTGGTAGGCCCTGTATTCTAGTAAATAATTTTTAAAATGGGGTAAAAAAACTTGCTAATAATTTTACCATAAACATTCCCAGATTTCGTCGAAATTGGCTTTCATAAGTAATGCGTTTGGATTTAAAGTATGAAAATGACCAGAGCTCCGGCCCTCAAGAAATTATTGTTATAGTTTTACCAGATTCAAATTATATTTTTGTCTTGAGCATATTTTGTAGATGGAAAATACACTCGACACTATTTTAAATGGAATACAATAGACAAGCACAATAGAAAAGATGACACGTCATCACATGACTTCATTCTGCTTTTCGCATAGCCATAGATAATACACTATAAATACAGACGTTGCTGTCACGAAAATATCATAACAAAGTTGGCCTGTTTGTTTTAGTCGTTTTGCAGCGTGACACTATCTAGACATGAAGGTACCAGACTTTTTGCAATATTTCCTCGTCCTTGCCTTCTTGGGCGAGGTTCCATATACGCGGTCCTTAAGTTCTGCAAGAGTGTTCTCTAACAAGGACGTTCCGCGTCCTATTCGGGCTCTTACGGTTACGGAGATGTGGCCGCTTGCGGATGTGAGACAGGGTGCGGAAATTGGGCCGGGTGCGAAGATTGGACCGGGTGCGAGGTTGTGGCCAGGTGCGGTGGTGAGGGAGTTGGCGGTGGTTGGGCCGGGTGCGGTCATGTGGCCGGGTGCGGTGTTGGGAGCGCGTGCGGTGATGGGGCCGAATTCAGAGATGAAGTCGGGTGCGATGGTGGAGCCGGGTGTGGTTTTGGGGCCGGATGCAGTGGTTGGGGAGCATGCGATAGTGGAGCAAGGTGTGGTGTTGGGGCCGCATGTAAAGGTGGGGGAGCGTGCGGTGGTAGGGCGGGGTTCGGTATTGGGGCCGGGTGCGGTGGTGCGGCCGGGTGGGGTAGTGAAGCCGGGTACGGTTGTACCACCGGGTGCGCTGGTGGGGTAGGCGGACTGACATGTCCAGCACTTCATGATGACATCACCGATGTCAACCAGTCGTATGCTCTATATACTTCTCGCGAAATATATAAAAAATTAAATTTGTTTTGCAACATTTTATTGTGAAAATAGATATTGGTAGAGGTACTATTTATGATTTTTATATTTTCATAGTGATTTTTACAATTTGTTATATTATAATAATTTACAATTTTAAATCTTTTCTTTTCTTCAAAAGTTATCTTTCAAAAGGTTTTTTGTGTATGTGATATTTCAATAAAGCAAAGTATGAAATGTAATTATTGTGTTTTTTTTATTACTTAAGCAATTACCATGATCGAAACAAATCAAACGAAATAAATCTTGTACGATGAGCAGAGCCATAGATTATCCAAATCAAAAGGTTTGGTTTGTGTTTCCAATATTTTATGTTATATATATTTTTCACCATTTTCCCACTGAATTCCTTTTATTACACGGCGTTAGTTTCATTTAATTTCACCAAACACTAATACATTCAGTCCATCATTTTAACCCAAGGACGTAGTTTTCATTTTAATCACTGCATTTTATTTTCTCTTCTTCGCAATAGGAACACACGTAATAAATCCAAAGCCATCACCATTTTTCGTCTCGTAGTTTAGCTCCGTTTACTTCAACAACTCCTTTACCACCATCATTCGTCATCCTCATTAGTCGAAAAGGAGCCCGTAGTTAGGTCACCCAAAATAAAATTCAAGCTGCTTCAGATGTATTCCTGGAAACAACGAAAACAACACGGATGATGTATAACAGCCTATTCATTTAGAAGATTGAATAAATCAGCCGGATTGTCGTAATGTATACTGTTGTCTATGTGTGTCTGTATGAAATGTAATTGTATTTGTAACATGTAACTATAAATTATGCATTGAAGCAAATTACAATGAACAAGATCAACAGACATAAAACTTCTAGTATGATCGGAGCCATAGATTATTTATGAATCCGTTTGAATCAACTAGAGGCGCGCACAATTACTAGTGCTGTTAACAATTTCTCCTTGGTTATAATTATATAAAGATTACAGGTTCAAGAGATTTGGCTATTTCCTAACTCTCCTGCTGCTACGTGGTGCGTTCTCTGTGGGCAGGTGTAGGTAAGTGTATGAATGAAAGGTGTAACTCTAACTTGTCAAAATTGAAAATTCAAGTCTTTTATTCAAACTAGGCTGAGAATCGGCACTTTTCGAACGCCAAAGTTACCTTAAACTGTCCCCCAAAACGCCCACCCTTCGCCACTTTCTAGTGCTTTAACTGGGAAGAAGAAGTGGCGCAACAAACTCCCCAGCAGCATAGCTGTCTGTTCAGTTAGAAAAAAAACATTAGAATGCAAATTAATTTACATTACGCAACACAAAACATAATTTAAATTATAAATTAATAGCCGCAGGTCACCTATCACACGCCAATATACTAACCAAAAAATTAAATATTGAGATCTGTACTGAGGCAGAAATTAAAAAAATAATAAAGACTAAACGTAAACAATATCTATTAAAAGCCTCCAGTCACAAGGCGTGCAAGATTACATGTTGCTATAAATAGCTGTAGTTAACTGAAAGTTACAATAATGATAAACTAGGACCATCGAGGTAAAATAAATAGTTAATTACTAATAAAAATAACAAAACCATGATCAGCAAGACAACCAATCAAAGTCAAAGTCAAATAATTTATTTCAATTAGGCACAAAAAAGGCACTTTTGAACGTCAAACTTTACAAAAAATAATAAAACTGATTCTAGTCGCCCATTCCAAAAGGTAGTTTTCGTATGGAGAAGAATGGGCAAGAAACTCCACAAGCAGCACCCGTTCACGAGCATTATGCAAAGATCAGCCACTACCCACCTCGCCATATTTGAGGGAAGGAGGCAACCAGACCCCCACCGCTACCGCAATCACCGAAATCAGTGACATCTGTGAGCATGACGAACTCGTTGCCGGTTGTTCAGGTAAAAATAATATGATCAATTGTCGAGGTCGCTAGCTAATCACATTTTACAATACAATTCATAAAAAATATATTGTAATGAGTAGATTATGTCTACAATAAACTAACCTACCAAGCTCAACAAATGAGATAAGAAGCCGGTGAAAGGGATCTCGTAGTTTATCCTTATTTCAAATTTTAACATTGTGAATATCACTGTTTTTAGTGTGTATATTTTGTCAAATATACAAGATGGTGGCGAAGATGAATGCCTCTGTGAGGATAACAATAACTTTGAAAAAAGCTCTCAGAGAAACTATGGCACCTAGCTGGTAAATTGCTCGAACAGCTCGTCCATTGTCCTAGGCTTGTGTGATTTGTAGGCCAAATATTATATATTTTTTACTATGTTCGTGTTTCGCGTCGATTATCTGAGCAGGCTCAGATAATCGACTAATTCCAACCGTAACGAAGCATATCTCTAGCGCCCGGACTGCTCTAACTGTGCGTGCGTTTATGATTATCTGTGCGTTATACGTAGTATCTCTAAGTAGTCTGTGAACTGCACTGGCAAAACATCACAACAAAGTCAACAAAACATGTTGAAATCGCTAGTTCCTGTTCCTGTCAAATATTGTATTGTATGGAAAATTGACAGAACATAGATAGAGAAGAGACTCCACATCAAAGATTATAGTAATCTCCACATGTTTTGTTGTGAATGTTTCGCCAGTGCAAACGCACAGTTGAACACGCCAATGGTTTGGTTTGCACTGGACTGCAATATTTATTATTGCATCACTGATTAGATTACGTAGTGTTTCTATGTAGGTAGTCTGTGACTGATTCACTGCAGACTCAACTGGACTGGCGAAACACTCACAACAAAACATGTTGAAATCTGTTTATCGTCGTCGTCGGCGCGGCATTATTGTGATTGGTAGGGAAGGATTATGGCGGACAGTGGGACATAGTCTAGCGTTCAATATAATGTATTACATGACAGAGCATGTATGCATGGTATACATATTTCATGCTCTGTGAACTTCACTTCATTCTTCAGTAAGCATTGTCCAAATAAAGTAAAGCATCATGCTCATCCTCAGTATTTTATTGTAAAGTATAATTTTTTTTTCCACCGCGATCAAAAAGTGGCGACCGTGACAGGACAGCACCGTGAACACGCGGACCTATTTGCTGCTCAACCAACTTCCAATGCGAAGCCCGAAGAAGCCTACGAGACGAGCCGCTGCGTCGGTCGGTGGGTCGTCGAAAGATCTGCTAATCTGAAGTGAGCTTGTTCCTTTCTTGTTTCCAAAAAAATCCCCTTTTGTGTGAGTGACGCCGTGTGCCTATGATTGGACTGTTGGTGACTACGGCTCAAGTTATTATAATCACCAAATGTTGCACGTGTTTGCGCTAAATAACGCCTAATCACTCTTTCATCCTTTTCATGTTATTTTTGATCCAAGAGTCGTAATTTAGTTATATTTTGACAAACTAAATTCGCAACGTGTTCTCAACTTATTTTAAATGCTTCACAAGTTTAAACTAAAAGCTATCAGCATGCTCATCGCCCTAATTCAACCATCTCACACGCTTGTTGCTTGCTTTATATGTTGTTCAGTCCTATATTGGTATATTACAGGGTACCTTCCTACGCTGAGTCGACGACTTCACCTATTGTCTCCGTGCAGCAGCTGTCTATGCAACTGCTTAACAGCTCTGCGGCTCCTCACTAGCCTCTCTGGCGACCACCGGCCTCTACTGCACACCAGACGCCGAAACGAGGAGCGTACCATACTTATTTAATTAAAATGAATCACTATGACAGGCTCCATCAGGGGTTGCTTTACTAAGTAAAAATATAAAATGTAGCCACTACGTAATGTAGGCGTTGATAGCTGCTCCACAGTATTTTACTTAAAATACTGTGGAGCTATCAACGCCCAACCCAAAAGTATAGACAAAAACATTGATCCAGACTTCCCAAAGAAAGTTAATTAAGCGCTCAGTCTTACCAACTCTGCTGGCACGCCGCTTCTTTGTTGGGGTCTGAGGGTCGTAAGGCGAAGAAGCAGGTGTGTCTTAATAACCGGCCAAGTGCGAGTCGGACTTGTGCACCATTATCTATAAAAACGGCAAAAAATCATGTCTGTTGTATGGGAGCCCCCCTTAAATTTTTATTTTATTCTGTTTTTATTACCTATTTGTTGTTATAGCGGCAACAGAAATACATCATCCGTGGAAATTTCAACTGTCTAACTATCACCGTTCATAAGATACGGCCTGGACGGGCGGACAACGAAGTCTTAGTAATAGGATCCCGTTTTTAACCTTTGGGTACGGAACCCTAAAAAAAGGAACAATGCTAGAGATAACTGGATGTATTGAATAATGTAATGGCAACATTTTATATTTTAAATAATACCGTGTGGCACCAATCATATCATGTTCTGCTAACAGGCTAATCAGCCCCAAAGAAGAATCTCCATTTTGGGCATGTATAATAGAAGTCTAAATCCTGCTGTGGTGCGCGAAAAGTCAACGAAAATATAAGTTTTACGATCAGATGCTCTTTTAGAGTAAAATTGTGATTCGCCGAACAACGGAGGTGAGTATTACATCTGAAAACATCATCGCACAATCTCACAACGAAGAAACTGACTCACAAACCAATAATGAACCTAGTGCATCAGTCAATACTACCGCTAGTACTGAAAAAGGGTCTACCCTATAAAGCAGAACTTTTTATGTCATAATATTAGTTTGTGTATCATCGGATAGCATAAACTTCATTTTGCAGAAAATCGTTAGACATACACTCATTTAACATACATTCAAAACTCATAATTTTGTAAGTCGGAATCATCTTTGGGGATAAATTTCATATTCATAATAATTAAAAAGCCGAACCATCATATCGCAGAAAGTTCACACAAACATGCAAGCAAGCATACACCATGCATGCAGCAAGCATGCAACATGCAGTAGTCATGATTTCTGTCACGGCTCCGGTGCGGCGCGGCGCGGCGCGGAAATTGTGGATGTGTCGCCATCTAGCGACAAAATGGCAGTGAGATCATCTAGGCATCCACCTTAACGTCGCTCCTCAGCTCGCGGGCCGCCTCGCCCCTTCGCGCCTACGCGGGCTTAAATTACACTCTAGGGGTAGGGCAGAGGCAGACAAGACTACTGGAGTACCTAGGTTTTTCAGAGATTAGTTTCTGTCACTAACTTTAGTAGCACAAAATATTGACATTGTATAGAAGAAAAACCACGTTCGCCCCTTCTCCTTCAATGAAAAGGATTTTCTTTTTTAAGACAATATTTTAATTTGTTTTAAGATTAAAAATACTATTTTATAGAAATTGCAGTATGCCTAATAAGATTATTTCAAATAAGATTCTGCCATCTTAAAAGTAGGTTGGTATGCCATTGTAAATTCGGACACATAAACATTCGGCCATGGGGTCACTTCATGGGGTACTGTTTAAATGTTACAATAAAATTCCTCCCCACATACCAACTGAATGAGACGAAATTCAAATCTTGTATATCGCACACTAGTTAGGGAGGCAGACATAATATTATTATTATAGGTTGGAGTGCATTTCCCCAGATAAGTCGAAAATCGCAAAATCGCAATCGTGCAAACGTTACTCCAACAGGATTTTAAATATCTTCGCAACCATAGCAAATACAAATACAAATTAAGTGGTACCATTTATTTCAAATTGATATCTAATAATTTAGATAAGATTTATTTCAAAATATCCATTAGAAAACAAAAGATCTGGCTGGGGTAACGTTACTCCAGCCGGAAGTGTTTTTATCAAATAATTAAAAAACTATCAGCTTACCAATTAATAAAAACCATTCTGAAAAAAATCTGATATAATATTATGTGACATAGCTAATACCGACATTTCATTTTAAATTTGACGTTGAATTAATTAACTTATTTATTTTAAAACGCAAAAATACTGTTCATTTAAAATAACTATACTAAATAGCGCACAATTTAAATAAATTAAATTAAAAATTTAAAAAAATAAAAATGTCAATGTTTAGTTTATTATAGCATAAAATTTTAGTAATATAATGGTGCAATAAACTAAAGCCAAATATTACTTAAATGACTCATACAAATTTAATACTCAATTAAATATAATTATGATATAAAATGTAAATACCACAAAAGCCATTTTACAATTTTAATTTAAAATTTCTTTACTTTTAAAAAAAAAAAAGCGCCTTCATCCTCTCTCCTATTACCAATTAATTTAACTTTGCTGTGCCCGACAGGGTCCATGATTGATTCAATGTGTAGGTAACATACCAACTGTTTTATTTAACATTATGGAATGCTATAAAGTATTGAATAATGAGTGTTGAGTTTGAGGGAACGCAGCTTTATAATAAGTTACCGAAAGTAATAAGAGATTTTTCATCAGTGAACATTTATAAGAAAAGATTAAAGTTGTATTTGGCTAACCAACAATAATGAATTCGTGACTCACTGTGTGTGCTCGATAGATCGAATGACAATTATGTTCTTTATTTAAGATATAATTATATTGTTTAGTTTCTCATATTTTAGTGAACTATATTTATGTTTTTTTTGAGAAATAAATTTCTTTATACCGAAAAGCGTCCGTAATAAAAAGAGGTCAGTGGGTCGTCTTAGGGGCGGTAAAAAGATTTAAAAAAACAAATTAGTAGTGGTTGTGGAGCAGGACCAGCAATGAGCTAAGCATTTTTATCAGTGATGTAATCCCCCAGCTTATAGTGTGCGTTACCCCCGCCAGTTAATGTCGAAAATCGTCATCTAAGTGCAATAGATAATTAGATATACAGCTTCTGTAATTGTTAAGCAGATTTTTAAATCGTCAAAATATTCATTAATAGTGTAGTAGCTTTTATTTATTAGAAATTGTTTCAATTTATTGATAAATATATTATTGTTATCAATATTTTTAATGTCTTCCGTTAGCTTATTGTACCTATATTTTAATAGACATAACAAATGAACTAGAAGAGTTCATTTTTAAACGTGAAATGGTTATGTTAAGTCTATTTTCGTGTCTGAGTGAAATTTTAGTTTGGATGTCTCCTCTTTTGGTATAGAATGTAGAATATTTTCGTACAAATGTACAAACTAAACTGTATAGTTTCTTCTTCCGTACAGAGTCCTAACTGAAGGCAGTTCTATACTATCTCTATTCCTGGCGTAGTAGTGGTGAGTTTTGTGTTTGAAGATGATTTGCGAGTGTATTTTGTTTGTTAAGATTTTCTTTATTAGTATGCATGTGGTATGTATATGATTTTGAAGGTTAAATAGTTTAGTTTTAGCATAAACTTCTGTCGTAGGTGTTAATTGTAATTAAATAAAACTTTGATAGCTTTGTTTTACTTGTAGGCCTTGAAGATGTGTAATAGCGGCCTGTCCGCATACTTGAATTAAATAGTCTAGATGCGGTTTGACTAGTGTATTATAGATAGCGTAGCGTAATTGAAATGTCAACACATTTAGCAATATTTCGCAGAGCTCAAGTCAACGGAATCAATCTGCTTCTAACCTAATCAATGTGTGGCTTGAATGTCAGTCTACTGTCCAAGATCAGGCCCAGGTTTTTCTCATGATTTGATCTTATCAGCTGTTGGCCATCTAGAATACAGGAATCTTGGGAGAAAATATTATGTATGCAGTTTTATTAATATTAATAGTTAGTAAGTTTTGGATAAGCCACGTATTTAGGTTAAGGTCGCTTCAGTAAATAACACTAAGCATGGTGTGGCCAAAATAAAAAATACACGTGTCATCTGCGTACAGTGAGATATGACCCGCTAACCCAATATTACTTATATTATTTATATAAATTAAGAAAAGCAGTGGTCCTCAAACTGATCCCTGCGGAACTCCGCATACTATTTCAGCAGATGCAATTTCAAAATTATCAATTTTTACTATCTGATGTCTGTTTGCAAGATAAGATTCGAATATTTTGTAGGCTTGATCACTGATTCCAATGGTTTTTAGCTTTTCTAATAGTATAGAATGGCTTATTGTATCAAAAGCTTTTTTTAGATCAATGAAAATACCTAGAACTAGTTGCTTTTTGTCAATATTATTTTTCATTTTATTTACTAAACCGATTGTTGCTGCGAGTGTATTAGAATGTAGCCTAAATCCGTACTGATGTTCATATAATAAAGTCTATTTTGTTTAAGTAATAAATGCTAGTGTATAATACCTTTTCAAATATTTTTGAAATTACAGGCCGGTAGTTGCTGGGATCGGTTTAAGTTCCTGCTTTATAAATAGGGGTCACCTTGGCTTACCAATTACAGAAGCTGTATTTCTAATTATCTATTGCACTTAGATGACGATTTTCGACATTATCTGGCTGGGGTAACGCACACTTGTTCATACAGTCATTAATACAATTTGTAAGATCATTTGCGATTTGGTTTCCGATACACTTGCCTTGGTGGTTATACAGTCTATGTCACAACTGTTATTATTATCCAAGTTATCTATAATTCTTTTGATTTCGTTCTTTGAACACGGGTGCAGTTCCGATAGAATATGGCCTTGGCCGTCCTTAGCTTTATGTGTAGTTTTTGTGTTTATAGTCTTAGGTAGTTTTGATTGTATTTTATGAGCTAATATAGAACCGACTGCCGCAAAGTAATGATGTAAAACTGTTACAAATTTCTGTACCATTTGATATGACAGTATTATTTACAATTAACTTTGGGGAGCACAGTCACAGTTAGTTTTATTTTTAGCAAGGGTATTTATTAATTTCCACATCTTTTTAGGGTTTTTTTTTTGCATTTATCAAAAGCATCATAATAATATTTCTTCTTTTCTTTGCATAGTGTCTTTAAATTCACTTTTTCCTTCGCAGCTGTTAGTTTTGATTTTAGTTGTTCACTCCTAGGATCTTTTAGGTAATTGTGCCATAGTTGATTTATTTCAGTAATATTAATAATTATAGTTTTATTAATCCAGTCCTTCTGGGGTAAATTAATGATTTTAGTTTTTGCAATTTTTGCATCTTCCATTTGCTCTTTAGAGTTATGAGAAATTTAACTTGAAGAAATCAAGCGTCCATGCAACAGCAAAATTACAATACTAAAGTAAGGCCATTTGGTAACATTTGACGTCTGTCAGTTTAATGAAAGCAAATCGTAAAATTACTCGTATCGGTCATTATTACAATAAATATGTAATCGTAATTGAAAAAAGTTACCTACGCAATTGTGCAGTTCTAACAAAACGAAAAAATATATTATTTTATGATCGCCGTTACAAGGGTAGGTACGTTGTTGAATTTTGATGAATTGTCAAATGTTACCTATTAAAATGGCTTTACTTTAATCGAGGCTACCTACACTACGGCTGCAGTGTCGGCATCCAGGCTACACCATGAATATCAACCTACACAACCAATTCCGACCACATTCAGTAATAACAAGAGATACACTATGAATACCAATCTACGCAACAACTGCAAGACTGGTTCCCAAAATTAAATTAAATTACTTCATTAAGAATAGATGTACAGACGCCAGCAGGTCAACCTACCCGAAACTGTCAAATTTTCCCAATCAACTTTGAACCATACATATTTTAGTGATAAAGTTGAAAATCTATTAAAGAAATTTGACAGATTGTAGTAGGTTGACGCGCTGGCGTTTATACCTGATTACGATTTAGATTTTTCCAAAACTCTTCAATATTTCTTTTTAGGGTCATAACATAATAAAACATTTAGTGCTTAGTAAGCACTAAATACTTTTTTTTTTTTTTAAATGGACTTTTAAAAATAACATTACAATAACATTCCCCTTACCTATAGTCTCCCTCTTAGTTTAATACATAATACGTTACGGCTAATCTCTCTGCTGGAGAAATAGACTTACGCATGTCGGTATCCTCGTGTTTTATTTTATCATATAGGTATAGCTTTTAATAAAACTTGAAAGGTTTCTTTCTTTCATCCGAAATTATCTATAAAATTTTATTTCATCTTCTTCAAACTTCGCAAAATGAGTGATAAGCACCATATTGTTCCCTTTCCAATAATATAATACGCACCCACAATTACCTTTTACGTTTTTCTTTTTCTTTTTGTACAAATAGTAGGCCAAGATATCTATTCTTTTTTTCACCAGCAGTTCAAAACTAGAGCATTTAGACGGCACTCGAATGTAACATCTATCACGTAAAAATAATTATAACAAGGATATCTGTTTATTGACTATCTGCTGTCTAGTGGGAAACAGAATGTCTACAATCATTCGAAAATCACCACTTTCACGCTTCTTTATTAGGTCACATGTTTCCATAGTTTGCCTGTCACTTACAGATCCTGTTTAAGCAGGAGAGCAATATAGGACAAAATGCCTCCTGGAGTAGCACCAACAAGTATCTTTAGTGTGTTTCCGTGCTTGTAGCTACTCCATGATGCCTGCTGAGTAGTAGTATGTTTTGGTTTCTGTACCTACCATCTAAAATTACACTAACTTAAATATTGTATTTTTTTTTAATAATCTGATATAATACTGAACGAAATCTTTATCTGGTCAATTACTTTTGACTAAAGTTGTTGAATAAAATATTAATCCAAGTAATAATAAATTTGATACAGTTGTAGTCAATGATATTAGAAGTAAAAAGACGTAGATAGGTTACCTACCTAACATTCTATCTTCAAAAACGGCACTATGTCACACTATTATATGACACGTGGAAGTAGGATGTCATGTTGTAATTATCGGGAGCGAAAAAGAGACAAAACGAAGAAAATGTGGCTAATTAGCCAACTTTTGACGTGCCACTTGCGGAACGTTTATAACCTATCTACCTCTTTTTACGTATAATATCATTGGTTGTAGTGCATGCTTTAGTGATAAAATTGAAAATCTATTAAAGAAATTTGACAGATTGTAGTAGGTAGGTTGATGTACTGGCGTCTGTACATATAGAAACAAATAGCTACACATTCAGCTGATATATTATTATCTCTCTTTTGCACTTTACATGCACTTATCTCCACTTCATTGCATGATTCTATTTCCATAGTTAAACTGGATAAACATGTTTCATTGCTCTCTTGAGGGCTTGTAGTGAGACTTGTAGACTTGTGTTGAGGTATACATCAAGTAATAATAATTAATAATAAACGTCATAACGCTGTTTTGGGGATGTTGATTCTAATTTAGTTTTTGTAAAATAAAATATTGAAGGCACTGCGGTTTTCTTATAGAATAAATAAATAACATAATTATTATTATTTTCTATACAAAATGATCTACTAATAATCACAAGTTACTATGAATACGGATAACAGCAAGCGCAATGTAGGAATGTGTAAGTATGGTCGCTGTTGTCTACCCACAACAGCGACCATATAACCCTGGTAACCATATTATATGGTCGCTGACCCACAAGGTGGACAGACGACCTAATATCTAAAGGTTGCAGGCAGCCGCTGGATGCAGGTCGCTTTCAACCGGCCAATTTGGAAATCATTGGGGAAGGCCTATGTTCAGCAGTGGACGTCCTATGGCTGAAATGATGATGACTATGAATCAACCACACACCTATATATTTACTTAGGCCAAAATAATCGTCAGCTACAAAATAAGCAGAGCACATTATGGAGTGCTATTATTTTTCGATACTTGTTTACTTTTTTAACACAGATTAGATGGATTTTTGACAGATGGCGATGAAGTCGATCATGCGACATCTTGTGGGATAAAAAGGCAGTTTTCCACCCCACTGGCTAAGGCCCTGTATTCTAATAATAGGATTGAACAAAAAAGAATTTCGCCACTAATTTTGCATACTTATATTTTTGTAAATGGAAAATACATTCGACACTATTTTTTAATGGAAGTCAATAGACAAGCAGAATGAAGTATGAAGTCATGTGATGACATGTCATCACATGACTTCATTCATTATTCGCGTAGCCATAGATAGAACACTATAAATACAGACGTAGCTTTCACGCACATAGCATAACAAAGTTGACCTGTTTGCTTCAGTCGTTTTGCAGCGCGACACTCTAGACATGAAGGTACCTGACTTCTTGTATTTCCTCGTTCTTGCCTTCTTAGGCGAGTTTCCATACACGCGGTGCTTAAGTTCTGCAACAGTGTTCTCTAACAAGCACGTTCCGCGTCCTATTCGGGCTCTTACGGTTGCGGAGATGTGGCCGCTTGCGGATGTGAGACAGGGTGCGGAAATTGGGCCGGGTGCGAAGATTGGCCCGGGTGCGAAGTTGTGGCCAGGTGCGGTGGTGGGGGCGTTCGCGGTGGTTGGGCCGGGTGCGGTCATGTGGCCGGGTGCGGTGTTGGGGGCGCGTGCGGTGATGGGGCCGAATTCAGAGATGAAGTCGGGTGCTATGGTGGAGCCGGGTGTGGTTTTGGGGCCGTATGCAGTGGTGGGGGAGCATGCGATGGTGGAGCATGGTGTGGTGTTGGGGCCGCATGTAGAGGTGGGGGCGCGTGCGCTGGTGGGGCGTGGTTCGATATTGGGGCCGGGTGCGGTGGTGCGGCCGGGTGGGGTGGTGAAGCCGGGTACGGTTGTGCCACCAGGTGCGCTGGTGGGGTAGGCGGACCGCTCTATGTAGTCTGTGAGGTGGACTGACATGTCCAGCACTTCATGATGACATCACGGATGTCAACCAGTCGTATGCTATAGATACTTCTCGCGAAATATACAGGGTGATTTCTCGCGAAATATACAGGGTGATTGGAAGCTGGGTGCAAAGCTTTAAGGCGAAGATAGTTCAGACAATTTAGAACCATTTAAGCCATGGTTGTCTTAGACGAAGTCTTACCATTTTGTTTAACCTAATTTTTGTTTTTTTTTTCGAATATTTCCAAAATTTTAACTAAACTGCTTGTTATTGTCCAAATTAAATGATAAATAAATTATTTTTTATTTTATTTAATTAATATAATGAGTAAGCAATCTAGCAAAATAAGTTTTAGGCATCTTTGTCGTTAGACATTTTGTTTACAGACATTTGTTCACAAAAAAAAAAAAAAAGTTTTTGTAAACCATAGAACATTAAAAAAAAATAGTAAGACTTCGTCTAAGATAACCATGGCTTAAATGGTTCTAACTAAACTGTCTTTACTATCTTCGCCTTAGAGCTTTGCACCCAGCTTCGAATCACCCTGTATATAAATTTAAATTTGTATTGCAACATTTTATTGTGAAAATAATACTGGTAGATAGTGTACTTTCTTTAAGATTTTTCTATTTTCATAATGATAGTCTCTTCCTTTTTTCTTGTATCTTTCAAAAGGTTTTGTTGTGTATGTGATATTCCAATAAAGCAAAGTATGAATTGTAATTGTATTTTTTATTAGAAAGCAAATTACAATGATCAAGAACAAACAACATACATTTTCTACAATGAGCAGAGCCATAGATTATCCAAATCAAAAGGTTGTTTTTTTTTTTTTTTTTTTTTGTGTAGGGCATCTCGTAGCTCACCTCTGAGGTGATGACTACTTAACCGGTCAATCCTGCGGCTGCCTTAAGCTACTAACTTAAAGCCTCCAGCCAGGGGCAAAACTATTCTAAATTAAAACTAGGCGAACGCTCGCTAAGGGCACCCCCTGTGGGGTACGGACCTCGGCTTAGGGCGTCGCTGGGGGGAGGACAGCAAGTTGGGACAGGCTGGATCAAAGATGATTCATTATTATTAATCGGGGAATTTAAGACTACATTTCTCAGCAAAACGCGGGCTGGCGCTTCTGCGAGCAAGGGTCGGTGGGGAGTATTATTTACTCGGGCAAAGGTTGGTTTGTGTTTCAAATTTATGTTATATTTTTCATCATTTCCCACTGAATTCCTTTTATTACACAGCTTTAGTTTCACCATTTTAACCCAAGTAGGTACGTAGTTTTCATTTTTATCACTGTATTTTATTTTATCTCATCCTCAATTACTCGAAAAGGAGCCCGTAGTTAGGTCACCCAAAATTCAAGCTGCTGAAGATGTATTAGAAACAACTAAACAACACGGATGATGTCTCACAGCCTATTCATTTAGAAGATTGAATAAATCAGCCGGATTGTCGTAACGTATAGGTAGGTACTGTTGTGATATTCCAATAAAGTATGAAATGTAATTGTATTTTTATTACTGACACAGAGCATATAACTTTAATTACTTACGCAAATTACAGTGATTGATCATGATCAAGAACAACAGACCTATAACTTCTAGATTGATCGGAGCCATAGATTATTATTTTATGAATCCGCTTGAATCAACTAGAGGCGCGCACGTTTGCTAGTGCTGGGGCCTTATTATGAAGTATTAATGCCATCATTATTCCACTGCGAAAAGAGGATCTTGCTAGCGGCCTTGTTTAAGTAGCTGCGTTTCTCACTCACACTGGAATAATGGTGCCATTAATACGGCCCCTGTGCGTAACAATCTCTCCTTGGATATTTTTTTTTAAAGATGTTACAGGTTCAAGAGATTTGGCGGTCTCCTAACTCTCCTGCTGCTACGTGGTGCCATCTCTGGTGGTGCAGGTATAACTTGTCAAAATTGAAAATTCAAGTCATTTATTCAAACTAGGCAGAATCAGCTTTTTTCGAACGTCAATGTTACATAAAACAGCCCCAAAACGCCCACCTTTCACCACTTTCTAGTGCTTTAGCTGGGAAGAAGAAGTGGCGCAGCAAACTCCCCAGCAGCACAGCTGTCTGTTCAGTTAGAAATAATTGATTAGTATGCAAAATAATTTACATTACGCAACACAAAACATAATTTAAATTAATAGCCATAAGTCAGCTAGCACTAGCACACGCTAATAAACTAACCAAAAATATCGAGATCTGTACAGAGTCAGTAATAAATTTAAAAAAAGACTAAACGTAAACAATATGTAAATAAAAGCATCCAGACATAAAAGGCGTGCCATATTACATAAAGCTGTAACTGGAAGTTATAAATGATAAACTAGGACCATCGCGGTTAAATAAATAAACAGTTAATTACTAATAACAAAACCATGATCAGCAAGACGACCAATCACCACAAGCAGCACCCGTTCACGAGCATTACGGAAAGATTACTCACCTCGCCATATTTGAGGGAAGGCAACCCAACCCCCGACGCAACCGCAATCAGTGACATCTAAGGGAGCATGACGAACTTGCTGGCGGTTGTTCAGGCAAAAAATAATATGATCAATATTGTCCAGGTCGCTAGCTAACCGCATATTGCAATACAATTCATAAAAAGAACATTGTAATGAGTAGATTAAGTCAACAATAAATTAACCTACCAAGCCCAACAAATGAGATATGAAGACGGTGAAAAGGAGCTCGTAGATTCTCCTTATTTCTAATGTTAACTTTGTGTTTAACACTGTATTTAGTGTTTTTTTTTTTTTTTTACTATGGCATCTCGCAGGTATACCACTAAGGTATTTACTGCTCAACCGAACAATCCTGTGCCTGCACTACACTCAAAGCCTCCAGCCAGGAGCAAAACTATTCTAAATTAAAATTAGGCGAACGCTCGCTAAGGGCACCCCCTGTGGGGTACGAACCTCGGCTTAGGGCGTCGCTGAGGGGAGGACAGCAAGATGGGACAGGCTGGATCAATTATCATGATTATTATGCGGGGAATTTAAAGCTACGCGCTCAGCTGCGGCGCGGGCTGGCGCTTCATCGGACAAGGGTATTTAGTTTTTTTTTTTTTTTGTCTAGGGCATCTCGTAGCTCACCTCTGAGGTGATGACTACTTAACCGGTCAATCCTGCGGCTGCCTTAAGCCGCGTATTTACTGCTCAACCGAACAATCCTGTGCCTGCACTACACTCAAAGCCTCCAGCCAGGAGCAAAACTATTCTAAATTAAAATTAGGCGAACGCTCGCTAAGGGCACCCCCTGTGGGGTACGAACCTCGGCTTAGGGCGTCGCTGAGGGGAGGACAGCAAGTTGGGACAGGCTGGATCAAAGATGATTCATTATTATTAATCGGGGAATTTAAGACTACATTTCTCAGCAAAACGCGGGCTGGCGCTTCTGCGAGCAAGGGTCGGTGGGGAGTATTATTTACTCGGGCGGGTCGCGATCGCGGAGGACCTCGGCGGCGAGGTCGGAATGCGGGTCGGTGTCTGTGTTTTTTGTGCACTGTACTTGTGGCCCTATTGCTCTCCTGGAGGAGGGTTATGGGGTCGTCTGGGTCGGTAAGGATTTGCCTTGGGCGGCGGGTCTGACTGATTCTACTCGTGACATAATTGGCGGCCTCGACAACCAGAGGGTTGCGGTGTTTGGCGGCGGACTCGAAAGAAACGCTTGGAATTGCGTTTGAGAAATTGGTGGATTGTGGGGATCTTTAGGTCGAGATGGAGGATCTCGTTCCTAACGTACCAGGGGGCACCGGTGATTTTCCGGAGAAATCTATTTTGGAGCGTTTGCATCCTATGAATATGGCGGGGTTTTGCGTGTGCAAATACGGCTCCCGCATAGGTCATGATGGGACGAACGCACGCCGTGTACGTACGCAATTTGCACTTAAGTGACATTTTGCTACGTGCATTCAGAACAGAGTGGAGTCTACCGAGAACGAAAGCGGCTCGCGAGCGGACCTGCTTTATGTGCTCACTGAAGGTGAGATGCTGATCTAGGACGACACCTAGGTATTTGGCTCGCTTCTCCCAAGGGATAGGCTTGCCGAACATGGTGATGGGTCGGGGGGGT
The DNA here is from genome assembly GCA_963853775.1 of Xanthia togata. Classification (NCBI taxonomy): domain Eukaryota; kingdom Metazoa; phylum Arthropoda; class Insecta; order Lepidoptera; family Noctuidae; genus Xanthia; species Xanthia togata. The sequence goes on along the minus strand of OY970818.1, from coordinate 1,721,998 downwards.
TTGAACCTTTTGCGCGGTTTCCTAAAGAGAACCGCTTGGCTTTTATCCGGGTTGACTTCGATCCTCCACTTTCTAAACCAGGTGCCGAGCATGTCGACTGAGGTCTGGAGAGTGTGGGCTATCGAGTCAGTGCTGGTACCCTTGTAGTAAATGGCCGTATCGTCTGCGAACAGAGCCAACTGCGCCCTTTTACTCTTTGGGATATCGCTGGTGAAAAGCGTGAAGATTAGGGGGGAGAGCACAGAGCCTTGAGGGACTCCTGCGCGGATAGGACGAGGGGAGGATATCGCTCCTTCGATACGGTAGCGGAAGGTGTGGTTTGACAAAAAGTCCCGTAAGATGAGCACGAGACGATCCGGCACACCGAGTTTGTAGAGCTTATATAATAAGCCGTTGTGCCAGACTTTGTCGAACGCTTTCGCTATTTCGAAGAATATTGCACCGGTTATCAAGCCGCGCTGGAAGCCCGCGCATATGCTTTCAATAATCCGGTGGGCCTGATGCACGCTAGAGTGCTGGGTCCGGAACCCAAACTGTTCGTTGGGGATGAGGCCCTTGGTTTCGGCATAATCTCTGAGGCGCTTATAAATAAGCCTCTCATAGACTTTGCCGAGTACCTTGAGCAAACTGATGGGGCGGTAACTCGACGGCTCGGTCTTGGGCTTGCCGGGCTTCGGTATGCCGATGACCGTGGCTTCTTTCCATGCTTGGGGAAAGATGTTATTGCTTAGGGCACCATTGAAGATGGTGGCCAATAGCATTATCAGGTGGGCAGGGAATAGCTGGATCACCCTATTGGTGATTCCATCAGAGCCGGGGGCTTTGCGGGTTTTCAGACCTTTGATGATGTCATGCACTTCGTCAGGAGTGACGGGAGGCAGAGGACTATCAGGATCTTCAACGGGAGGGAGAGAGGATCTACGTTCGACCTCGGCGTCGACCTCTAGGAGGTGAGCTTGGTCTACCGGTTGGGAGCTAGGGGAGCATTGAGCTTCTAGACTGTCTGCTAGGCATTCAGCCTTTTCTAAGTCCTCGAACGCGATGGTCTTGTCGGGACGGTCAGGGGGGGCATGGAGGCCACTTGCTGGGACTTGAGTTTCCTCTGAAGTTCCCAGAATGCCAGGTGGGTGGGCTCTAGTTCACTGAGCATCTTGTCTCAGCCCGTGTCACGCAGCTCCTGTATGCGTGTCTTTACAGTTCTCTGTAAATAGCGCATATGGGCTTTGTTAGCGGAGCAGGGAAAATTGCTGTAGGTACGAGGGTATTTAGTGTATATTTTGCCAACTATATATAGATAGTGCAATCCACGACGACGCGCCCCACTCCGCTCCACTCCGTACTAAAGTACAGCTTACTTACAGTATAGGTAGTAATCGCGGAGTTGGGCGCATCGTCGTGGATTGCACTATCTGTAAGATGTTGTCGAAGATTAATATTGTGATGCCGTTGTGAGGATACTAATCTTTAAAAAAATCTCTCAGAGAAACTTTGGCTGGTAAACTGCTCGAACAGCTCGCCCATTTTCCTAGGCTTGTGTGTTTAAATGTTGTATATATTTTTTAATATGATTGCGTCCCGCCCAGATAATCGACTAATTCCAACCGTAACGATGCACATCTCTAGCGCGCGGACTACTCTGCTCTAATCATAGACTGGTACGAATTTCCATTGAAGTCCAACGAATTTAGGGTGGGAGGAGGGTGGGGGGGAGGGGGAGGGAGGGTTACTACCTAGGGAGAATTCTATGATCTGTGGTAGGGATTGACATAAATATTGCAAAAATAATTGATTTTCAATAAAAAAAATTCTCAAAAAGTACACGTCTCCGCGTGTTGAAACTGAGTGAGTGCTTATAATAAAGTAACCTTTCTGTAAAAAAAATATCAACCTCCAACTCGTTGGGCGTCAATGGAAATGTATGCCATTTTATTTATTAAATTTATATTTTTTATATGCTATTTTATTGTAAAGTACAAGTCTTTTGTTCCACCGCGAACAAAAAGTGGCGACCGTGACAGGACAGCACCGCGAACACGCGGGCCTATTTGCTGCTCAACCAACTTCCAATGCGAAGCCCGAAGAAGCCTACGAGACGAGCCGCTGCATCGGTCGGTGGGTCGTCGAAAGATCTGCTAATCTAAAGTGAGCTCGTTCCTTTCTTGTTTCCACAAAATTTCCACTTTTGTGTGAGTGACGCCGTGTGCCTATGATTGGACTGTTGGTGACTACGGCTCAAGTTATTATAATCACCAAATGTTGCATTTTTTTTGCGCTAAATAACGCCTAATCACTCTTTCATCCGTTTCATATGTAATTTTGGTCGGTGGGTTGTCTTAGGGGTTTTGATCCAAGTCTTAATTTAGTTATATTTTGACAAACTAAATTCGCAACGTGTTCCCAATTTATTTTAAATGCATCACAAGTTATCTTAGTATTAACAAACTATGTCTAAGCTTGAGTGTGTGTGCCTAAGGCCTGTATAAACTTAAAGCTATCAGCACGCACATCGCCCTAATTCACCCATCTGTCACGCTTGTTGCTTGCTTTGTTTGGTGTTCAGTCCTATATCGGTACATTACAGGGTACCTACCTACGCTGAGTCGACGACGCCTCCTATTGTCTTCGTGCCACACCTGTCTGCGAACCTGCTTGGCAGCTGTGCGGCTCCTCACTAGCTTCGCTGGTGGCCACCGGCCTCTGTTACACACCGGACGGTGAAACAAGGGGTATACGGTATTAATTTTAAAACAAATCGCTATGTCAGGCTCTATCACGGGTCGCTTTACTAAGTAAAAATATAAAATGTAGCCACAAAAGTAAAACTGTGTAGAAGTAGTACTGTGGAGCAGCCATCAACGCCCAACCCAAAAGTATAATTATACAAAATATTGATCCAGATAAGATAATTTTATTTTGCAAATATGGGTATACACTATACAGGTTAAGAAAAATAATACACAAGCAACCATAGTTTACCATGTAGGCATGCAAAAGATACACAAAAACATACTAACTAGAAAAATCTATTAGATTAAATAACTCATTATAATAACCCTTTACTACTAAAAAGCCTTGGAAGTGTTTTTTTAATTTATAATGAAATCGGCAGCTGTTTCCAACTCTTCGGTATTTTATTAAATATTACTGGAGCCATGCAGTAGACTCTTTTGCCCGTAAGTGCGGTCGCTTTTGTACGTCTTTTGTAGGGAACTACATCATCCAGACTTCTAAAATGACTTGGGTTTGACTTCACAAACATAGCTACTTCCAGTGTGTACAGAAAGGCAATGTTAATATTTTGTATTTTTTAAAGTACTGTACATAGCTCTCCGTTGTTTTGAGTTTAGACTGCAAAAAGAAAGATTTTAAGGAATAAAAAACGTAATAATATTCTCTATGTGGAGGATAATAATTATGTAGTATAAGTGTAGAGTGTAAGTAAGGTGGGGTGAAGTCTGTATGTGATGTGTGTGTTTACCGTGTTATTTATTTATTAATAGGAGAACCAACAGCAATAACAAATGGATAACAGTTGATTAAGAAACATAAAGCCTATTACAGGTTCACACGGGTAAAAACAGAAAAATTTGTAGAAATCTTAGGATCACTTACACTAACAAGCACGATAAAAAAGATTAAGAATATACATATATATATATATATATATACAATAAGTATTATGCACTATGCACTTGTAAAAAAGTGTTTAGCCGAGCGCGTGCAGAATAGGTTTTGGTGGTAAATGGGTCAAATGAGAACTCTTTACAAAGAATATTAAAGTCTACTCGCTCGCACCATGTATGAGTTTTGCCTGTAGTTAGAAGAGGAAAAAGGAATGGAGATATGTGATATGATATATGATAGGTGTTATGATACTATAAGTTGCTAAGTTTCTTCATAAGACAAGGATTTAAGCCAGTCGGTCACTTTTCTCTTCAGTAGACTTTTAGTCATAGGGTAAATATAAAATCTTATATTTATGTCATTGTAAAGTTTTTTTTTTTATTTTTTTTTATTTATAACTTTATTTCGGGTGGCATAGACCCATAGAAACCTTAACCTAATAAATACATTTTTAATTTTCTATTTACAATGACTTGCCACACCCAAACAGGACATGACCCACTGATTTTGAAAGGGGCAGTCAAAACGTACAGCTATCGCGTTCAGAATGCTGTTGTTTGTACTCCGCAAACGGGCCAGCAGGGAAGCTGCTTTTTTGCGCATGATGGCCTGGAAATCATCAGTGCGCGCTTCAGCAAACATCCCAGACGCGCTGCACCGCCACGGCAGGCCCAACAACATCCTGAACGCATTATTGTACTGAGTGCGCAGGGCTCTGTAGGCTCGCTGCGTATATCTCACCCACAGGCCGCTTGAGTAGAAAGACTGGCAATAGGCTTTGAAAAGTGTGACTTTTACTTCGCTCGTGCAACGTGCGAACCTGCGGGCGAGCATATTAGCTCTCACCGCCAGAGCCCTGCGCTCCCGCTCAACATCCTCATCGTCCCTGAGGTCACCTGTCAGAATGTGACCCAGATATTTAAAAGTTTGAACCTGCTTTAGGGCCATTCCATTGAGAAATACAGGAGGCACATGGGTAGGCTGTTGTTTGCCCGACTTAAACACTAAAATTTCACTCTTTTTAGAGTTATATTGTAACCCATGCGCCTCCGCGTACCTCTCACAAATAGACAGCAGTCTCCTCAACCCGCTTACGGAGGGGCTCAGCAGCACCATATCGTCTGCATAGCTAATATTGTTGAAACAAATGTCATCAATGTGGCAGCCGACATGTGTGCTACTGAGCCGTTCGACAAGCTGGTTAACATAAATGTTAAACAATAGAGGTGAACTTAAACCACCTTGCCTGACGCCACATTCCAACTTGTACTCATCCGACAGCGCCCCCGCCCACCTCACATGGTTTTTCTGGTTTGCATACCAATACCTCAGGAGAGAGATACACTCCCCCGGCACACCCGCGCTGCCCAGCTTGTCCCAAAGAAGGTCGTATGTGACACGATCGAAAGCCTTTGACAAGTCTAGGAAGCACGCGTATACCGGCGTTCTCCTGTCTGTATAGTACCCGACAGCATGCCTTAGACTTAGAATGGCACTCTCAGTAGACAACCCTGCTCTGAACCCAAACTGGGCATCATGCAGGTCGACTATTTTCGTGAGGTTCGCATTAAGCATGCTGTCAAGTACCTTGGCCGCAGTGGTGGCCAGTGAAATGGGCCGGTAGTTAGCCCTGTCAGATGAGTCCCCCGTCCTATTCTTTAAAATTGGTGCCACAATAGTACGCATGAGCGGCTCCGGTAGGTATGAATGGGACATACAAAAACTGAAAAACATTGACAACACACGCGGCAAATGAACACCAGCATGTTTAAAATGTTCTATGCTTAAGCCGTCATGACCGGGCGATTTTCCACGCTGCATATGGTTTATTACATTTCTGATATCCTTAGCAGAAAAGAACGTCTTACGCTCAGTCATAACGGCACTTGCTTCGTGAACATAACTCGCTGACAACGGTCCCAGAGACGACGGGATAGTAAATTGTTCCACAAACATGTCAGCAACAGTTTTGTGATTGCTCACGCCGTCGACGCTTACCGGGAGGCTTGTTTTCACATTTAATCGGTTAACATTTTTCCAAAAATCTTTAAACTTTTTAACCGAATGGTTAGAGGCTAGAATATTCATTTTTAATTGTTCTTGTCGATCTTGGCATGATTTTAACTTGGACTTAAATCTTTTCCGTGTATCTATCATTTCGTCATACACTATACCACTTGTGGGGCTACCGGCTAGTACCCAAAGTTTAAATTTTGTGCGAGCGTCTCGATGCGCGCCGGCGACGTAATCATTCCACCCAGCTAAATGAACAGACTTGGTTCTAATCTTTTTACAATGATATGTTTTCATTGCAGCCTCCGACAATACAGAAACAATTTCATTATATAATTCATTAATAATTACGTAATGATCTGAATTACGGCATACGGAATCGCAACATTGTCCTAATGCCAATGGGAAATCTATTGCTCGAAGTTTAGAATTACATAATTCGTGATATTTATAAATTTGATTAGGCTGTCTTTCTCCCCATATTACTTGCGATCCTCCTGAGATCGTCTTTATTTTGATTATACTCATATTTAATATTAAGTTTATCCAAATAACACTCTATTATAAGTGGGAAGTGGTCAGACCAGTACACATCTTCTTGAACCCATACTTTATTTATTGTGGAAACTGCAGATTGTGTTGTTATGCAATGATCTAACCACCTCGCGCAACCATGAGCTTCACTGCGAAACGTATAGGTACCAGACTGTAACCCCAACATATGTATATCCGCACAACACCATGCGTTATCGTTATAAAAAACAGATAATTCATTAAAGAATAATTCGTTCAGATGCGCATTAAAGTCTCCTAACACATAAAATGCCTCAGTTCCACATCTTTGTTCCATTTCAATCACTGACTGTATCGTACTCAGACAGTCTGTAAATACCGGTAAATTATCACTACTGTTTGTTGGCATATAAACACTAAGAATGACTATGTTTCTATTACTCACGGTTATCTTTATCCCTGTCACACGAACGTTATCACAGCTTTTTCGCCATAATATCGCGACACCCCCGTACGGGCGACCCACGAGTAAGCCCGCTGACGTGTCCACCGCAGAGGTTCCCGTCGCACTGAACTCCTCGTGGATAGTATTCAGCATGGGTAACTCGTGTGACAGGAGCCACGTCTCCTGTAGTGCCACCACATCAGCAGTCTGGCACAGGGCTCTAACGCCTTCCAAGGATCTTTTGACAGACTTACAATTATAACTAATAAATTTACTGGAACTTCTTATTTCTTCTTCATCCATTTAAATCTTCATTTATATTAGCCACACTTTCTGAATCCGTTTTTACATTCCTCCTTCCCCCAAAGTTGACAAAGCGCCTAAAGGAAATGCCTGATGGCCACAGTTGCTCATCTAGAAATATATCCAATTTATGCTTCACAACATAGGCTTTGTAAGCATTATAGCTTTTTTGTTTTTTAATTTTAAGCTTCACCAACGAAATAATTTCTCCCGTTTTTTTACGAACATAGTCAATAATGTCCTCTTCACATACATCAGTATGGACGTTAGAAATAAATAACGGCACTTTTGTATCTGCCGCTTTAAATTTCACGTTGTCCTGTGATTCGACAACTGCATTTCCTTTCTTTGTAGTTAGCCTATTTCTTAATCGTGTCTTCTGAACCAAAATCCATTGATCATCCCTATCAGGTACCTTCCATTCAGTGCCATCATTAGCCATTTCAGCATACGACAATAAGTGCCCCGTAGCCTCAGTTTGTTTACATTTGTCTAGCGTAGTAATGATATTGCTTGGTTGTGTTGACTGTTGTCGCTGCGCTAGGCTACACGGTATCTCACTCGCACTCGTTTTCTTGCATATTGGTTCACTACTCGGTAAGCGTGCCGGCGGCGCTCGCGCTCGTGTAATTGCAGTATCATGCTGTTGACGCAGACATTCACTGCCACCATCAATGTCCTGCCCTAAAATCGAGCAGTTATCCTCATAGTCGTGCACTGGAAGTGCCTCTGGTCCACTATCCATAACCGACAAATTTTTCTTTTGCAAGTACCCACCACGTATCAGGTTAGCATTGCGATTTTCCGCAGAGGAAGGCGACCTACGATAATCTACCATAAGTTCATTGATATCCTTCTTTGATACGAAATTTTCGCGAATTTCATCAATAGTTCCCTGCATCATGACGATCTTTTTAAGTAACGACGTCACATCGACATGGTCGAATGTAACCGGAGGTAGTTTCTCGAGATTTCTCGCCACAAATATTGGTATATTTTCTGGGTCTGTCCCTTTAAAAAGCGATTTAATGTCGTCAAGGTTTCGCTGAGTCTTGCCTTGTCGTTTTCGAATAGTGGCCGTTTTTTGCAAAGATTCAAAAAGTAACGACTTTGCAAGTTCTATATCCTCGACACTGAAAGCACTTTCACATATACGGACGAGACTTTCTTCGTCCATCACGTCTATCTTGTTCTGTATGAACGCTAACACTTCACATATTACTATGTTACAATTTGCACACTTTAATCTCTTAGATTTCGACATATTCGTAGCGCACGGCAGTTGACGTACACTCGCGACCGCGGTCGTGTCGGGACTGAGTTTAGGTTTTCTGAGTTTAGTTTAGGGCTGGTATGGTTGAAGTGGCGACTAACCAACGCTAACTTGAAGCGCTCAGTCTTACAAACTGCTGGCTGACCACTTCCTTGTTGGGGGCTGAGGGTCGTCAGGCGAAGAAGCAGGTGTTTCTTAAAACTGTTTGCAGGATAAAAACTGTCTCACTGTGAGGAGCTCACAAAGTGAGAACAGTTCAGGGGTAGGAAATCAAATAGGTTCTTTTGGCAGTACTCTTAAAACTGGTCTCTAGCCATCTCTAGCCGCAACATGGTTGTCTAGTGGGTTGCCCCCATGTAGTTATACAGTAACTGAGAACTGATTGAGCGAGGGCAAAGTAAAACATTTTAAGGGATTGTAAATCAGCAGCCTGTAGCATTGTGAGCGGTCTTAACTGTGAATAGGCGAGCGTTGCTAAAATATCACAATTAGTAAGTTCCTATAATCACTGCAAACGTGGTACATCACTATTTTTCTAAAAATACTCTGTCATTTCATCTGCGACCAGCAATCCTAGCAGACAATCCTAATTTATACTATGAGCCCCGAATCTAGGGTGAGTTATATATTATACTGTGTGCTATAAGCTTTTTAGCGTAGCGTTTGTGTCGTATGCTATGATCATTGTTATATTGTGTTTTATGCTCGCGTGTCACATACTTAACCTCATTTACATCTGTGTTGGTGCCACGCTGTCTTTGCACTCTCTCTCTGCCTGTAAGCCGCTGCGATGTGTTAAGCTACCGCCTACTCTGCTTCCCACACTGTACCTTGGTAGCTGAAAAGGCGAAGAAACTGGCACATCGCATGCGCCTTGCCGCTACTCGCGCCGCATCTAACATACGCTTCCTACCGCGCCTTCCAGGGTTCTTCGTACGGGCTGAGGGCAGGGCCCCTTACCAAATACTACACTGCTGATGCGTAGTTGTGCTGCACGCTGCCAAGGTCTCTCCGCACCGACCTGCGGCCTGCCGCCGCGAGCCTGTGCTGACAGACGGGCCTCCACGTGCTCTCTACCTGTCGTCTTGCGAGGGCCGTCCGGCCTACTGCTGAGCCTGTGCTGAACAGGCCCCCACGTCTGCCACGTGCTATCAAGGACGGTACCCTACCTCTCTTTAAGTGCTCAGAACTCTGTGTTTAGGACCTTACCCGTGACCGAGTCATGTACCTAAATATAAATATTATCTGACTTCTATTTTCTAACCTAATTTCCTACTTATCCGTTAACGGCCTGCGCAGCCAACCCTGAGCAGCCCTAGCCGTTACAAGCCGCTCGAAGTTTTTTTAAAATAAATAAATCTATCTCGCTAACTCGAACCAGAACAGAGATAACCTGTTTTTTCCACGACAGGAGACTGTCCAATATAACCCCAAGATCAGACCGTTCTATTTGGGCACATTTACAGGTGTTGGCCACTGTACACACATGGGCCCTGATCTTAAAGGACAGTGTGTTGGATTGTTAAGTTCCCTTCAAAATGGTTAAGCTAAACGGTGCTGATCCATGCGTCATATTCGTGAACGGGCGCCGTCAGTAGGGACTGATCATCTCTTATCTGCCTCGGCTTATTTTAATTTTTGAATTCTTTTTATAACGGACGCTTTTTACGTGCTCATTGTTCTCACATGTATAATTTCAACATGAACGATGTAACCAATATTTTGTAACAATAGTATGATTTAAAAGAGTGTCCGTGGAGTTTCTTGCCCGTTCTTCTCCTTAGGAACCTACGCCTAGGAATGGGCAACTAGCTTCATATTTCTGACTGACTGATCCCTTGACAATTCAAAAGTGCCTGTAAATGATTTAATTGAAATAAATGCTTTGAGTTTGAGTGGTTATTGACTAATAACATTCGGAGTAAAGAGATGCACTTGGTCTTAGAGAAATTGAGGGTGAGCAGATTAGGCTATCCACATCATAACCATTCTCAGAGCCAATTCTGCCCTCTCACGAGTCAGACCAGACCAGTCCTTGCCATGGGTTATTAGAGCTGTGTCATCGGCATTTGCAATAATTTTTGTGTTTGGTAGAGATAACTGACACAGCTCATTGACGTATATGAGGAATAGGGTTGGTCCTAGGACACTGCCCTGAGGAACCACAAAAGTATATTTTATAAATAAAATTTTCAATTATGAAATGTATGTCAATTTTCATTACTGATGATTTGATGAATGACCCAACCTTACTATCGGTTTATGCCCTGCTGTGTAGCTACGAAAGATTCGAGGGCAATGCCACGAATGCCAATTTGTTCCATCTTGTCAGTTAATTTAGGAACAGAAATGGTGTCGAAAGCCTCTTGGTGTTTTCCTGGGTCTTTCGAAACCCAGGAAAACACCAAGAGGCTTCTGCTTATTGATGAGGTGTTCGACTATAGTATTTGTGAGATAGCGTCTTCTGTAGATTTTCCCGCTTATCTCAGCCAGATAATGTCGAAAATCGTCATCTAAGTGCAATAGATAATTAGAAATACAGCTTCTGTAATTGTTAAGGCGAAATGGGTCCCAAAGAAGAGGTTTTGACGTATTTCGGCTGCACGCAAAATCAATTTTTGGCCTCAAAAACTACAAATTTGCCTTATTTTTTTTCATGATTATTAAAATTGAAGATATTTTTTAATGAATTATGAGGGCCAAAACACGATTAACATAATTTGGCTCGATACAAAAAAATCGCAGTTTCCAAAAAATGTAGAGTTTTTATGAGAAAAAATGGTTTTATTCGATTGTAATTAAAGCAATTTCAATAAAATTTTGTCTATACGTTCACCATAAAAGACTAGAGGATTATGGATTTATTTTAATGTAACAGCAAATAGAATCTTAAAATAAACCCAAATATAGTAAATCGGGCTAAATCGGCTCACGCTCAGTCCTGCGGGACGTCATCGAGGGTGGACCTGTGTCATTTTTTTTTAAAATTCGCTCGCTCTCCAGTTGTTAAAAAAAAATCAAATAAAAGAAGAACACATTAGATATTAAATTGCGACAACTCAGAAAAAATATTTCGTGATTTTAATATAGTTTTAATTCATAATATTGTTTTCGAAAGTGTGATTATTTCTATGCGATATGATGACGTTTAATTGTCATCTTACAATAGTGTTAGACACATTACAAATTATTATCGATAAAATTATAGTCAAGTGCGAGTAATAATTTTTTATCGTCGTATATGAAGAAGTTTTTTTAAAGATTTTTTTATCAGATTCATCCATGTTACTATATTTACTCTCCATCGAACTGTCTTTGCTAATATCATATTCTATATTAATAAACATATAATATACAATTGGTCCGGTTGTCGGTTGTATAAAAAATAAATTTAAAACAACTTTCACTCTGGCAAGAACAATTTAAATTAGAAAAAAAATGCTGTTTCGAACAAAAGTGCTATACTAACATGACCAAATGTTAATAAAAATCGTAATTATATTTTTCGAATAGCTGAGCCAGCAACACAATTTTTCTTGAATCCGTGATTGTACGTATTGGCTCAGTATGAACCATTTTCAGTTTTTAATACAAAAAGTCACTGGTTACGATATCGTATACGACACTTCTGTATACGATAAAATGTCGTTCTAAAATGTCGATGTCCTAAAATAATAGATTCGATAATTTATAGCTGTAGCAGTAGGTACGTCACTTGGCAATAAAGTACGGCAATTGTTACTTCACATAGAGCTGTCAATATTTACGAATCTTCATGAGTGGTGGGAAACATCCAAAACAAAAAAATATGGTCACAGTATAAGCGAAACAGTAAGACCATTTTTAGCCCATTCAACTTAGTAAAAATCATGAAGAAATAAAGATGAAAGTTTGTATGGTTTTTTTTTTCTTAAATTCACTGACATACAATGCACAACCTAAACCACGCTGGGTATAGGAGCATGCAATTTTGCAGATGATTTCCTTTTATAACGAACGAAATTACGACTTTGATATTTTCTATCAAAATTACATTTTGCGGGACCGTTGAGATACGCAGTAGAAACATTGCAATTTTAAACTTTCACCTTACTACCGCAAAGCCTTGTTTATCTGAAACTAGTTTCTGTCCGCGTCGTCTTCATTCACGTGGCAGTCGTAAGATACCACAATATATTAAAATAACAGGCATATTTTATAAATCTTCACTGTAAGTACAATAGGTTTGTAGTTTTGGTCTCGCCCACCAAAATATACAGAGAGTTAGGACTGGTGACGCGACTGGCTGGCTGGCTGGACTAGCGAGAAAGCGACAGAGTTGTCCGTGTGAGAAGCAGCTCCTCCTGAGGTCTAAACGCGCAGCCTTCAGTAGAAATTTCCCATTCCTTGCGAAGTTTTTCATTTTAAGTGAATTATTAAACGCCTGCGTTCCTTCATATAATACCTAATGGCACAACACTGATACACTAATGGATTCTTACAGATTATTCAGAACTATCTAACTTACACTAAAAAAATCCCGTGTGCAGTTTGTACACGGGAATTCTCATTAACAGTCACCTAACCATAAATATTGATTTTTATTAAAACCATAGATGACAGAAGAGGCCTAAACTTCATGTTTTTCTGTGTACGTTCTACGAACTATCCCATAACACTATATCAAAAGGTAAAAATGTTGTTTCTTTAATTAATAAAAATGAATTGACTGTCACAACACAGCACATTAGCCGATAACGACACCGACCCGACATCGACACGATATCGGAGGTCTGATGATCGGATACGTTTAGTGCCTACCAAACGCTTTTACATTGCCTTGCTATTGTCACCTATATCGTCGCTGACAGCGACCGACACCGATATAGGTACGATATCTATCGGCGAAGACAGTGCGGTGAGAGTAGCGGCATTTTATCACTTGAACACATTTTTTCGCACTGCCGACTTCAAGACGGCGATACTTAGTAGGTAACCATCGCGACGCACCAAACAACCACATTGTTTGGTGCGTCGCGATGATTACCAATACCATTGGGCCGATAATAATTATATCGATGTCGGTGTAATAGCTGCCGACATATGTTATCGGTATCGGGCTGGTGTCGTTATCTGTTAATGTGAAAACGCCCATTAGGTACACAGGACATTTTAAGTAATCATTTTAGTTCACTACACCGTACCTAAGTCCCATAAAATGTAAACTTATTGAAAAAAATCGAACCTAAGAAAAACTAGTTCAGTTGGTCAACTGCATATATTTTATGCTGTGGCATGGATTTTTCGCGAAATTATCGGCAGTGAATCGTAAATAAATACGTCACTGCATTTGGGGGAGGCGGAGGTAGCGTTTCAAAGGCCCACAGGCCAGGAAAACGTCGCCTTAAGCAGATTTTTAAATTTGGTAAGCTGATAGTTTTTTAATTATTTGATAAAAACACTTCTGGCTGGAGTAACATTACCCCAGCCAGATCTTTTCTTTTCTAATAGATATTTTGAATTATTTAAAAAAAAATCAATTATATAAATTAGAAATCAATTTGAAATAAATGGTACAACTTAATTTATAGTGGATGCGTAACCAATTATAACTAATTAGCCAGATCTCATGTACACATATTACAATCATCCGTATAGTCAATTCCGAGATACAGCAATCGTGCAAACGTTACTCCAGCAGGATTTTAAATATCTTCGCAACCATAGCAAATACAAATACAAATTAAGTTGTACCATTTTGTCCACGATGCTGGGGTAACGCACACGCCTATGTTCTCTCAGCCCTACTCCCAACTATTTCCAGACCCTTACCCCAGGACACTTTTTAATTGGCAGGACAATGACTACACTGCCCACACCAAGCATTGTGGACTCCAACGTAAATCGTCTCATCCGCTACCAGCGCATCGAACAAGCAAGGTAGCACTTCGAATCGCTGGGCCTCCGAAAATGTCTTGGACCCCAACAGAGGACGAAGTGGCAAGTAAAAGGCAAAAATCTTAAGCTCGATGATTTGGTGCTGATCAAGGATGACCAGACACCCTCTCTATGCTGGCGTCTAGGACGAGTCAGCAGATTAAGATTGACTCCGACGGAATACCTAGAATCGCCGATGTCAACTCGGCGAAAGGTACGATTCGCCGTGCTGTTAACCGTCTGTGCCTGCTGCCTGCAGTGGAGTAACTGGGTCGAAAGCCCCTTCAGCGACCGGGAGGATGTTCGCGCCCCGCTCAAATAATCGACCAAACCCAACCGCAACGAAGCACATGTCTAGCGCGCGGACTGCTCTAACGACGGCGCGGCATTATGGCGCCATAAAACACTACTTCCGTCAACTAAAAAATAAAATATTGTCAGACATCAAGGCCCCTAGGGTATCGCCATGGGATCTGGAGGCAAAAGTCCTCGCGCATATTTGGGAGTGGCGCGAGGAGGCGAAACGCCGGGACTTGACTCCGATGCCGCGAGAAATCGCGGCACAGCGGACAGAGCTCCGACGGGATCTCATGGCGTCATGGAGAGTGCGATTGTCGCAACCCAGTGCTGGGCACGCCACTATTGCGGCGATAAGTCCCCTCTTTGAGGAGTGGCTAGAGAGGCGCCACGGCGTCCTCACCTTCCGCCTGACGCAGGTCCTCGCCGGACACGGCTGTTTCGGGAGGTTCCTGTTCGGCATCAGGCGGGAGGAAACGCCCGGGTGTCATCACTGCGTGGCTCGCCCGAAGGACACGGTGGAGGTTTGCCCGGCGCGGGCAGAGCACCGCCGTGTGGGAGTGGAGGCGCGAGGTGGCGGGGATCTCTCGCGTCCGGCCCTGGTCCAATCTCTAATCCAATGGGTAGCTCGCCGTCCGGTAAGGACCAAGCCCGGGTCGACGGCGCGTTGTGTTCCACGCGCGCCTCAAAGAGTGTCAGCATGAAGGGGTCCGATGGGACTATTGCCTGCCGGGGTTGCGGGAAAGTCCGAAAGGGATACCGTGGCACCCTGGCATTGCACAGGCAACAGAAGGAACACGGGTGGGTTTTAGTCAGTAAGAGTCTGACACGCCCTCCCGCTCCACCCAGAGCGGGAGAAGTCATTTGATGATTTATCACGCAAAAAAAAGGCCCCTAGGGTATTGGCATTACATCTGACTGCCTCGTTGGTCTAGTGGTTGCAAGCGCTACTGTTGAGCATGAGGTCTTGGGTTCGATTCGCGGGTCGGGCAGTGTTATTAGGTTTTTCTATCTGGAATTTCTCAGTAGCAGCCCGGAGACTGGATTTTTGCTCGGTTGATGGCAATAGACTCTCCCCCTATTACATGGGACTTAAAACATAACTGGCGAAATGTGGGTGTACCTACTACAGGTACACCTCTGCACAACCCTTCGGGGAAACACGGCGTGATATTATGTTATCAAGGCCACTAGGGTATCAGCTTTACATCTTACTTAAAAAACTGTTGCTGACACGCAGGAACACTAAAAAGAAAGAAAAGAATATCACAATCACAGGAATGTCTAACAAGCTTTGTTGCCAACTTGTAGCTTGATAAATCTCCCCATTGTAGGCCCATCCAGCCTCTGCACACCTTCAGAATGCTGTTGCTGCTTCCCCTCACTCGGGATATTACTGAGGCAACTTTCTTCCGCATTATCGCGAAGTAGTCGTCATTGTGCTCATCAGTGAACATATGTGACGCACTACAGTGAGGTGGAAGCCTCAACAGCGAAAAACAACAACATTCGACAATGCCTTCAGGGGAAGGCATTGTTGAATTGGATGCGCAGGGCATTGTCTGCTTCTAGGGTATGTTTATCCTAAAGGCTGCTGGTGTAAAATTTTTGGCAGTAGGCCTTAAAAAAAATTGTTTCACGGGAACTGAACAACCATGAAACCTTGTAATGTTGGGGTTCCTAAGGGCTGGTTTCAAAGAAACAACCACATCTGTTAAGTACTATTTATTGATTGAATGAATAATTCTAGAATAAGCGCTTATAAGGTGCAAACTCAGCATACATGCTCTGTTTTATTGTTATTCCTATTGTGAAGAATCAGGGCTCCTGAGGTAAGTAAGTCCCAAGCACAAATTGAATAATTCAAAATTAAAAGTCATTTATTCAAACTGGGCTGAGAAATCAGCACCTTTCGAACGCTCGAACGTCAAAATTACATGACAGTCCCCCAAAAACGCCCGCCCTTCACCACATCCTAGTGCTTTAGCTGGGAAGAAGTGGCGCAACAAACTCCCCAGCTGCACAGCTGTCTGAATAGTTATAAAACTTGATTCTATACAAAAGTACTTATGCAAAATAATTTATATTACGCAACATAAAACATTAAAATTAATTTCTATATTATGTCACCTAGCATACGCCAATATACCTACCAACAAAAAAGTAAAAATAACTATAGTGCCCGTTTACATATAGCTATTAAAGCTGTAACTCGGAAATCACAAATGATAAACTAGGACCATCGAAGTAAAAATAAATAAACAGTTAATTACTAATAACAACAACAAAAACCATGGCCAGCAAGACGACCAGTCACCACAAGCAGGACCCGTTCACGAGCATAAAGCAAAGATCAGCCAGCACCCCCCTCGCCATATTTGAGGGAAGGAGGCAACCCGACCCCCGACGCTACCGCAAGCAGTGACATCTAAGGGAGCATGACGTACTTGCTACCGGTTGCTGAATAACATAGGTGCTCAATGCTAAGCCCATCATGACCAGGCGATTTACCCCTATTCATGCATTTAATCACAGATTTTAGTTCTTTACAAGGAAACCAAAGGGGTGATCCTGATCGGCATGCCTCAGCATCGCGCAACCCTCGGCGCAGATTTAAGAGGTGAACTCACTTTAAAATGGTCTTTAAAACAATTAGCTATCAGCGTTATCGCTTTTATCTTTTACTATCCACGCAAACTGGAAGGCTTGGAGTATTATTTAGCCTCTTAGTGGGCTACCAGTTAGCGTTTTTAATTATTTTTGAAGTTTCTCTGAATAGAGTGAAGCCAAAATATCCATTTCTATTCTTCCTTGTTTTTTGCACCATTACAATTTCGATTTTCGATTTAAATATTTTACGACTGTGTCATATCCTCAAAAATAAGACCACTACTGGGTTGCCCATACCATATCCATAATTTAAATTTAATTCTTGCCTGTGTGAAATTCTTTAAGATGTTTGTTCCACCCTTTTATACCCTTTTTTCCTATACTTATTGCATTTTGGGGTCCTGCTTATACTAGCAGCAATAGAAGCAATTTGACTACATTTTATCCAATAAAAATTGATGGTGGGTAGTATCACAAAAATCTGCACAAAGTTTAACTAGGAAAATCTAAGTTCTTTAATTTATTGTTACAAAGAACCAACAAACACCGATACACGAAGATTTAATTACATTCACCACTCTTACAGCTAAACAAGCAGTCTACGATTACAAGTTTTCAACAAGCATACGTAAGCTGATACGAGAAAAAAGAATGAGTTAATTATATGGTTTTAATGCATAGAATATTGTCGACATCGGCACCATTGCCATAAAGAAAAATTGAATAGAATAAAATCATTGACTTATTAAACGTATGGACTTGAAATGTTTGACTATAGAAAAAACAGATACAAATACAAGGCATATCGACGCCAAAATCAAACAAAATACTGCTATCTCTTTTTAACTTAAATAATTTTGCCTAAGTGAAAAAGGTTATTAGTGTTTTTGAGAGTTACTATAATGGCAACTCTACATTTTCTAGTCATTGAAATACCTATTTGCGGCCGGCTCGCCATTTTATCATCTCGCTGTTTGGTACCAAAGTTGGGTACGTCAATAAACTAAATGATCTTCAGTTGTGGTTAAAATTTGTGAATTTTGGCGATATTTGCTGTGTTATTGCGTTTAAACTCGGCCCTATGGTGGAAATCATCAATAGCAAGATGCCCAATTGCAATATAATCGGATGTGGCATCAAAAGAAGCGGACATCACCCGAAAATAACTGCACCAGTACGTACATAAATTTTAGCTGAAATATCTTTAGATTTAGACGATAAACAAAAGATTCTGCATTCGTTGAAGAGCTTCAACAGTAAAGCTTTCATAATTTCCCTTTTGATTTTGACATTATTTTGAACAGTTTTACTTCCAGAAATCATTTTCTTGTTATTCAAGGGATAGAGTAGTGCATTTAGACATTTTATTTATCGATAATGATATTTTATGTTTTTATTTTACTTTCAAGGCTGCCTGCTAATAAAAGAAAAAACAATTGGTGTGGAAAATTTAAAGATGTCAACATAAACTGTTCATATTTTTGTTATTTTCACTTTGAAGTCATGTTTCAACCGGATACTCAGTAAAGGATGCTTTACCTTCACGAACCATATTGGTAAGAAACATGTTATAAATTTGTCCAACATGATTCTGTAGTGGCTGGTGTTGAAAATGATGGTTATGTCCTCATTTGTAATATTTGTTTAATGGAAATAAAGAGTGATGTAAAGAATGTGTTTGAGTGTGGTCTTAAAGATCAATTAAAAATTTATTAATAAAATCAAGAAACAGTAAAAATACTAATAATTTTTTTGCTTGTTTACAGCCTGCGATTTGAAAAAATATGTCTGGCATTTAAAATGAGAATGATCAAAATCAGACAAACTCACAATGTAAAAGAGATATACATGAATTTGAGATACAAATATTATGGGAAGAAATCTACTGAAAGAATATCACATTGAAATTACCTGAACAAAATTGTATTGTTCAGAACTGAATGAGATTGATTTCTTTAATATAACTTTATTATAATTAGTGTTGACTTTTAATTAAACCCCACAATCTCTGTGTGACTCGCCTCACGAAAGCTTGCGGGAGTGATGACGATGATGACGTCATGCTGAAGTAGTTGCACGAAGGCTGCGTTGACGTTCATACTCGGGGTCACCAATTTAGTGGCATGAGGAACAGGGTGTAAAGTTCACTCATCCACCATAGAAAAGGAAGGGTCCTCCAACCAGAGGGGTGTTGTGTCTGGCGGGCCGACTGCCCGACTGTTGATGTCGGATAGCCTTATATATGTCGTTCGCGCGGTAAACTCTAATTGCGCGATGCAGGATTTGTGTGACGTCATGTCTTTGATGCGTAGTTCGTGGGTGGCGGTGTAACCGCTACATATAATATTTCATTTAAAAATTACCATCTGCGGGCCATTGACGGAACCACCTTTTAGAGGTATGAGAAACATGGTGTAAAATTCATTCATCCTCTTTAGAAAAGAGAGGACCCTCCGACCAGACGGGTGTCGTGTCTGGCGAGCAACTGACCGATAGTTTTTTTGAAGTGAAATCTTCTTTAGGCGCGTTGAGCACTTTTTGGGTGAGCAAAAATCATTGAAAGTCGCGTCATCTTCACCGGACGTTTTCCAAGAGCTATATGTATACTGTGTATATGTGTACTTTTTGGGTGAACAAAAAGCGTGAAACTCGCGTCATCGTCATCGCACGCTTCCCATGAGCTATATGTATACTGTGTATATAATTATGTACATAGATATAGATATATCGGCAACGAGATGAACTTGTTGTTTATAGTATACAATGGAGTGAAATCAGTTACAGAATACTAGGTCGATAAAAAGCAGTAAGTATATATCTGTCCTCCAGGTTTCAACCTATCACAATGGGAAACATCAAAATAAGTTCTACGGTTTAGCCGTGAAAGAATGACGAAGCAATTTAAAATGAAAGGCATATGTTAGAAAGCTTGTATTTTTACCCGTAAATATTGTACCGTGACATAATGAAAACATTCTCACAATCTTTTATCGATATTATAACATAGAAATATCGATAAGGGCTGCCCTAGTAGACGCCATTTTATCCTCTCAGTAAAGTGTAGGTATACACGTTTTTCTTGTAGGTATGCCAAGTCCATGTGATTTATATGTCAATGAATAAAATACAGATGCCTGGTATGACAGCTGTGATGTGACCAAAGAGTACGGTAGCGTAAATTAAAAGTTTTAGTATGGATTTTGACAGATACAATACCAAATTAGACAGTCGATCATGCGACATCTGGTGGGATAAAAATGCAGTTTTCCACCCCATTCCTGGCTAAAGCCTGTATTCTAGTATATAATAATAAATAATTGTTAAATAGGGTAAAAAAAATCATCTTGCTAGTAATTTTGCCATAATTATATTATGGCAAAATTACTGGCAATTCCAAGGTTTCAACAAAATTGGCCGAGAAGTTTCCAAAAAAATAATTATGTAATGCGTTTGGATGCAAAGTATGAAAATGACCCGAGCTCCGATCCTCAAGATATTATTGTTGTTGTTTTTTCGCAATTCAAATAATATTTTTGTCTGGAGCATATTTTCGTTTGATGGAAATTACACTCGATACACAATAGACACAACACTAGAAAAGCAGAATGAAGTCATGTGATGACGTGTCATCACATGACTTCATTCTGTTTTCCGCGTAGCCATAGATAATACACTATAAATACAGACGTAGCTGTGACGCACATAGTATACCAAAGTTGGCCTGTTTGTTGTAGTTGTTTTGCAGCGCGACACTATCTAGACATGAAGGTACCTGACTTCTTGCAATATTTCCTCGTCCTTGCCTTCTTGGGCGAGGTTCCATATACGTTGTCCTTAAGTTCTGTAACAGTGTTCTCTGAGAACTTGAACTTGCTGAGTGAGACGAAACGCAGCTTCTGCGAGGAAGGTTCGCGTCCTATTCGGGTGGTTACGGTTGCGGATGTGGAGCCTGGTGCGGTTATTGGGCCGGGTGCGGTGGTGTGGCCGGGTGCGGTGGTGAGGTCGACTGCGACGGTGGGGCCGGGTGCTGTCATGTGGCCGTTTTCGGATTTGGAGTCGGGTTCGGTGATGGGGCCGAAATCTGTGCTGATGACGGGTGCGATGGTGGAGCAGGTTGCGACGTTGGGGCCGGATTCAGTGGTGGGGGAGTGTGCAGTGGTGGGGCGTAGTACGATATTGGGGCCGGGTGCAGCGTTGAGGGCGCGTGCGGTGGTGGAGCAGGGTGTGGTGTTGGGGCCGAATGTAGTGGTGGGGGAGCGTGCGGTGGTTGGGCAGGGTGCTTTATTGGGGCCGGGTGCCATTGTGCGGCCAGGTGGGGTTGTGAAACAGGGTGTGATTGTGGGGCCGGGTGAGGTGGTGGGGTAGGCGGACTGATATGTTCTCCACTTCAGGAGGACGTCACGAATGTCAACCAGTCATAAGCTCTGTATACTTCGAAAATAATTATGTAACTGTATATTTATATATATATATATATATATATCTGTATATATCATTCATTTTTCGCGTCGATGTCCCTTCCACCCTGTGGTGGAAGGGACATCGACGCGAAAAATGATACCATGGAATCCGTTGAAATTTTTCGTCGGTTATTTAAAAAAAAAACTGCTGTTTCATAGAAAAGTTCAATACCTACGCGGTCAAAATATATGGAATGGCTGATTTTATTTTAAATAATTGATGAAAAATTTCAACGGAGGGGGTTCAGAATCATGTACTGAATCCATGGTATCAGTTTTCGCGTCGATGTCCCTTCCACCCTGTATATACTAATCTGTATACGCGAAATATATAAAATACAACTTTTGTTTTGCAAAATTTTTATGTGAAAATACATATTGGTAGTGGTAACTTTTTAGTAGATT
Organism: Xanthia togata; assembly: GCA_963853775.1. Lineage (NCBI taxonomy): Eukaryota > Metazoa > Arthropoda > Insecta > Lepidoptera > Noctuidae > Xanthia > Xanthia togata. Next base: position 1,700,139 of record OY970818.1, on the reverse strand, counting down.
TAAATAATTATTGTTGAGTGTCGACTAATCTGCCAGTGCCACGTTAAGAATAAGATTATGAATCATTTATTTGCAGAAAATACAGGTGTTACCAGTTGTAAAAGTTGGTGGTTTAATTTACAGTGATACAGTCCATATTTTGTTTGTTTAGGGCATGCAAATTAATTTTACATTTAAGTACCTACTTATTTTAATAAGAAAGGTACAGAAAAGTTTTTTTTTTAATATAAGGAGGTACACACATAACAAAACTTAACTTAAAAATAACAGTTTATGTAACAACAATTCTTTAAACTAATTATAGCACATCACAAAACAAAAGTTTTTTTTTTTTCTTGATGTTGCCGAAATTCTTGTAGACTATAAAAACACTTTTCTATCAACCGTCTACGTAGTTTAATTTTAAAATATTTAAATGGAGCGCCCGTATGATCTTTGGTACCTTATGAAAAATTGTAATGCACATAATTATGTTAAACATTATTTTTTATTAGAGTTGTATTACAAAAAGGAACTAAGTTTTTTGTTGCGTCTCTTGGTCTCTGTTTTGTGTAATCCTTTGAATCTAAAGAATTCATTATGTTTCGTCACAAAAACCGATACCTCAAACAAATACATGCCGATCAAGGTCAATAGTTTCAGTTTTTTTTTATAAAGGCCTGCAAGACTCAAGCGGTCCGACACCGCATAAAGCTCATAAACATGTATTTTGTACAATAAATGTTATGTCTTATCATTGTCTGTTGAATTGCCCCATATTATTAGTCCGTATCTTAAGACGACAGTGCAGAGTGTCACGCCGTCGGACTATGTACTTTAGGTACGGGTAGATAAATGTTAGTAGCTACAGGACGAAAACAAGGGTTAGTAAAACTTATTAAACTTTTATAATACTATACAACATAAAAATACAGTTATTTTATGCACTAGTTAATATTTATTATTATTATATAAATAATTTAAAATGGTGGCTAAAATTTGGATAATTTTGGGATAGAAGAGAATGGAAGCTTTTTGAAAAAAAATCCAAATATAACATTCCTCTCCCAATTAGGGAGAGGAATGTTTATTTGGATTTTTTTCGATAGAGGTCGAAGGAATTGGTGTTCAAAGAGCAGGAAAATATATGATCCAACCAAAGTACCCTCAACAAGGCCACACTTGCATAGTGAATTGTCCCAAACATGGATCTTGTTCAGGAACACTGGGCTACAACAACGAGTCTCAGTCTACAAAGTGATGAAACAGCTCTTTTGGAAATTTTTGAAAAACCAAGATTTCCGTTGCGCTATCCAACGGAAACCTCGATTTGTCAAATGGTATCGCTGCGTAGTAAACGCCCTTGGTTTTTGAGGTATTCGTCCATGTTTTTGTCCACGAGTCGAATAACTTGGGCTTGGCGCCATTTCGCAAATCGTAGTTATGAGCTACGAAGCTTTCGATCAGCCGGTGCTTTTGCTAACGAATTAGCGCACTCATTGCCAACAATACCCGAGTGACCAGGGATCCAAGTTATTTCGTTGTCCATGCCGTTTTGGGAACTATCAAATAAAAAGTTCTTAATTTTTACAATGATTGGCTTTGAATTTTGCTTCTAAGTTGGTTTTGTTAAGGCCTGAATGCTGCTACGGGAATCCGAAAAAATAACTGCTTTTTTAATTTGATGAGATTTAATCAATTGGATGAATTTGGTGAATACACTGTAAAAACGGATGCTTCTGGCGGACATTGATAGAGTAAAGCTATTTTTGAAATACAATCTGTTTGAGATAGTTTAGATGCATCAGTGAAAAAAGAAACATCCTTCCCAGTAACGCTTGAGAGCTAACTCGAAGTCTTCCAAGCGCGGATCCACCATTGTGGGCACGATGGGTATGCCCACAACCCTAATAGACTTGTGACGTCACACTTTCACGGTCTTTTAAGTTGACAGGCGGATGATATTATATCCACTGCCATAGTAAAATAAAATAAAACAATATATCGTGATTCGGAACGCAGCGAAGTACTTAGTCAAGTCACATAATTAGATGCGTATGTCGTGACCAGATTCAAAATTCAAAAGTTATTTATTCAAACTAGGCTGACAATCAGCACTTTTCGAACGTCAAAGTTACATAAGACAGTCCCTCAAAAACACCCGCGCTTCACCACTTCCTAGTGCTTTAGCTGGGAAGAAGAAGTGGCGCAACAAACTCCCCAGCAGCACAGCTGTCTGTAAAGTTAGAAAAACATATAAATTATTTTCTATATGTCACCTAGCACACGCAAATATACCAACAAATAATGAACTCTGACCCACGATCCTAAACTGGAATGTCCAATATTTGGTTCAGAATTGTATGATCGTCATTAGTTATCCAATGTTTATACTGCTAAGTGATATGATGTATTTATTTACTACATTATCTGTTTATTTACGAACTGTCCGAAGCCACTTCCCTGAATTAAAAGAGATCTGTTTATTCTGTAAATAGGATATTGGAATCACTTTTACATGTCATATTAAAAAATATTAAAAATTAACTACGAGTAGATGAGTTCGGCGTTTCCTATCAAACTCAAAACATTTATTTCAATAAGTATAACCCTTTACAGGCACTTTCGAATTGTCAAAGAGTCAGTTAGTCAAAAAGTTGAAGCTAATTAGCTATCTGACTACTCTGAGAAGAAAGGCCGAAACAAACTCAGAGGTCACAGTCTCTTTTTAGTTCAGACATAATCGTGGTCAGGCCATATGAGGACTATGTAGATTAGTGTCTGAAATGGTATTTTGAGAAAAGAGACAGACACAGATTTGAGTGGACCTGTCCAGTCAGTGCAAGCATTTGTCAGTAATCATGGAGCTCAACTCGACGAACAATACCAAAGAAAGGACATTTGGGTAGGCCACATGAACTAGGTAGGTACTCAAACTGCCAGACCATCATTAAAACTAACTGACAAAGAAAAAAACAATGAAAGAACATACTAATAAAAATATCCACATAGTCCTCACATTCACAAAAATTAAAATAATATACAAAGTAATGTAATTTTGTATATTATATTCAACAATGTCAATGTTTATATAATATTGTATAACTGTATTCTTATAAAATAGTTCATCAAAATATACAGGGCGTGAGCCTGTATATTTTGATGAACTATTTTTAGAATATTTATTACATTACATAACATCACGCCTTCCCTGAAGGGTTGGGCAGAGGTGTACCTGTAGCAGGTACACCCACATTTTGCCAGGTATGTTTAAGTCCCATGTAATAGGTGGCGAGCCTATTGCCATCAACCGGGCACAAATCCAGACTCAGGGCTGCTACCTACTGAGAAATTCCTAATGAAAAATCCCAATAACACTTGGCCCGACCTGGGAATCGAACCCAGGATCTCATGCTCAGCAGTAGCGCTTGCGACCACTAGACCAACGAGGCAGTCCAGTTTTAAAATATTATTATTACATTTATTTAGGTTACTACAATTTGGGGTGTGCGGTACCCCAGCCAGATAATGTCGAAAATCGTCATCTAAGTGCAATAGATAATTAGAAATACAGTGTGCGTTACCCCAGCCAGATAATGTCGAAAATCGTCATCTAAGTGCAATAGATAATTAGAAATACAGCTTCTGTAATTGGTAAGCAGATTTTTAAATTTGGTAAGCTGATAGTTTTTTAATTATTTGATAAAAACACTTCCGGCTGGAGTAGTTACCCTAGCCAGATCTTTTGTTTTCTAATGGATATTTTGAAATACATTTTATCTAAATAATTAGAAATCAATTTGAAATAAATGGTACAACTTAATTTGTATTAGCTATGGTTGCGAAGATATTTAAAATCCTGCTGGAGTAACGTTTGCACGATTGCTGTATCTCGGAATTGACTATACGGATGATTGTACCTAATATTTGTACATGAGATCTGGCTAATTAGTTATAATTTGTTACACAATAAACGAATCCACGATAATGCACCGTTTTGAAGTTATTTTAGTAAATAGAAAATTGCTTTAATAGGTCCTAGCACTTCCATTATGCGCCCCAAAGACTAAACTTAAACGTTATTATATAGATAATTACTGTCTTTAAATAGTACTGAAGTTTCATAAGTATCATATACGTAATTAAAAAGATAAGATGATTTTCCGGCCACGGCGCGCAGCTGAGTTATTTGACCACCGATTAACAGAGGTTACTGTAGTAGTGGTAACTGAATTTTACATCAATAATTAGAAATACAGTTCAATTATATACATGCGAAATTTCAGACTTGTACACTAATTAATTACGAGATAATCGAAAAAAAATATGTATGCGTGGTAACCCGACCAAATCTAGAATGTTATAATAAAGCGGGCGCGCAATACATTACACCAACCTTCTAAAATTATTAGCATAAATTGTCCTTAAAAGTTGGTACAGTCACGAATAAAATTAGTTTGATTGAAAAATTAAACCTACCATACTAAATATCTAAGTAAACTTTAAATTGCTCAAAGTAGTGTCCACTATGCCATTCTTCATATACCTACCTACGTTTAACCATTATATCGATGAGGTAGGTAGGTACCTACTTACGTACCTGTTGTAAGTAGCAGAAACATCTTGATAATATTTGAATCGGGCAGTTGCTCGCCAGACACGACACCCGTCTGGTCGGAGGGTCCTCCCTTTTCTATAGAGGATGAATGAATTTTACACCCTGTTCCTCATACCTCTAAAAGGTAGTTCCGTCACTGGCCCGCAGATGGTAAATTTTAAATGAAATATTATAATTTATATTATTATTATTTTATCATTTTATCTTTTTGTATCACATTTTGATCAACATACAAATTGAATTTCACGGATAACCAGTGAAAAAGAAATTTTGAAAACTGGCGGAGCCACCATAATTAATATTTTTGATGCTGAATTTCTAACACGCAAATGATTGTGGGTTTTAATTAAAAGTCAACACTAATTATAATAAAGTTATATTAAAAATCAATCTCATTCAGTTCTGAACAATACAATTTTGTTCAGGTAATTTCTATGTAATATTCTTTCAGTAGATTTCTTCCCATAATATTTGTATCTCAAATTCATGTATATCTCGTTTACATTGTGAGTTTGTCTGATTTTGATTATTCTCATTTAAAATGCCAGACATTTTTGTTCAAATCGCAGGCTGTACACAAGCAAAAAAATGATTAGTATTTTTATTGTTTCTTGTATTTTCTGTCACAATGGGAAACATCAAAATAAGTTCTACGGTTTAGCAATTTAAAAAAAACAAAAGAATGACGAAGCAATTAAATTAAACAAACAAATGAAAGGCATACCTATGTTAGAAAACTTGGGGTATTTTTACCAGTAAATATTGTACTGTGACATTATGAAACCATTCTCACAATCTTTTATCGATATTATAACATAGAAATATCGATAAGAGCTACCCTAGTAGACGCCATTTTATCCTCTCAGTAAAGTGTAGGTATACACGTTTTTCTTGTAGGTATGCCAAGTCCATGTCATTTATAAGTCAATGTAGATAATACACTAAAAATACAGACGTAGCTGTCACGCACATAGCATACCAAAGTTGGTCTATTTGTTGTAGTTGTTTCGCAGCGCGACACTATCTAGACATGAAAGTACCTTTCTTGCAATATTTCCTTGTCCTTGCCTTCTTGGGCTAGGTTCCATATACGTGGTCCTTAAGTTCTGTAATAAGTTGAACTGGCTAGGTGAGACGAGGGACAGCTTCTGCAAGGACCATCCAGGCGGTTATGGATGTGGAGCCTGGTGCGGTTATTGGGCCGGGTGCGGTGGTGTGGCCGGGTGCGGTGGTGAGGACGCGTGCGGTGGTGGGGCCGGGTGCGGCCGTGTGGCCGTTTGCGGTGTTGGAATCGGGTGCAGTGATGGGGCAGAATTCAGTGCTGAGGTCGGCTGTAGCCGTTTGCGGTGATGGGGCCGAATTCAGTGCTGAGGTCGGGTGGGATAGTGGACAAGGTTGCGACGTTGGGGCCGGATGCAGTGGTGGGACGGAATACGATTTTGGGGCCGGGTGCAGTGATGGGGGATGGTGCAGTGATGGGGGAGCGTGCGGTGGTAGGGGAGCGTGCGGTGGTAGGGGAGCGTGCGGTGGTAGGGGAGCGTGCGGTGGTGGAGCAGGGTGTGGTGTTGGGGCCGAATGTAGCGGTGGGGGAGCGTGCGGTGGTGGGGCAGGGTGCGATTGTGGGGCCGGGTGCGATGGTGGGGTAGGTGGACTGACGTTTTCTGCACTTCAGGATGACGTCACGGATGTCAACCAGTCATCCAGCTTTGTATATTTCTCGCGAAACTACTGTCGTGATATTTGAATTTCTAACTACAACGGTTTAGTTGGTAGAGCGGGGGGACACTTGACTCTAACGAAAATTGGTACATTAAAGCTTGATAAGTCACGAACGGTTTACTTAATCAAAAAACGGTCTTCCCAAACCTCTAATATTTTTGAGACCTATCCAACGATATCACACACTATGGGAAGGATGAAAAAAAAAATTATCTCCACTAGATGTAGGGGAGGTACCCTAAATAATAGTTTTTTTCAAAATATTTTACCGCGTTTTCGGCGTCATTAACATGTATACTCATGCCAAATTGGAATTTTCTAGTACCAATAGTTTTTGAGCTAAACCGCGGACAGACAGACAGACGGACATGGCTAAACTATAAGGGTTCCTTGTTGACTACGGAACCCTAAAAACAAGCAAATTCGTAAGGAAGCTAAACTATATGCACTATTGCATAGGTAATAGATATGAGCGCCGATGGTCAAATTTTCGGCGGCGGCGCGCCGACTTTTTGAAGACGGCGGCGGCGGCGTCGGCGGCGTGACCTATAACTACTTTCATAAGAAAATAAATAAAACAATAATATAAGCAATTTTTTGTGGAATATGAAATGTCCGCAAAATACCTTGAATTTCGTCTCTAATCTAATCTAATTTTAATGTCAAAGAGTTTCGTTGTATAAACTACGTGTTTTATTTTTTGTATGGGACATTTTCAAATAACTTCTCCTGGAGGGCGTGTCAGACTTACTGACTACAACCCACCCGTGTTTCTTCAATTGCCTGAACTTTGCCAGGGGCATCGCTCCTATCGGACCCTTCCAGTTGTGCTGACATATCTTTAAGGTGCGCGTGGAATACAACGCGCTGTCAACCCGGGCCTGAAATCATGTTTGTGCGATATACACAGACATGACGAAGGCGTTTGATTTTGTGGATCATAAAATATTATTGCAAAAATTACATGGCTATGGCATTAGAGGGAACATCCTTAAACTTTTAGAATCGTACCTAAGTGATAGAGTACAATGTACGGAAATCTCTAGAATATGTCCTACAACCAAGTTAGAAATCACATATACCTTTGAAGCAAGGTACATAAAATATGGCGTGATATATATATATTAATGACCTCCCAAAATTCACAGGACAAAAAATGGTACTCTTTGCAGATGATAGCACGGCTATTATAGAATGTAATAATCCAAACAATTATGAAATTGACATTAATAATTCTCTATATAAAATAATAAATTGGCTTAATGATAATAATCTTGTAATTAATTTAAATAAAACCAAAATTATGCACTTCCACCAAAGGCTTGAGAAACCACTTGTTAACGTTGCGTACAATGGTTCTGAAATAGAAGAAGCTAGTAATGCGAAGTTCTTAGGTATAACTATAGATGATAAATTAACTTGGAAACCTCATTTAGAAGAAATTTGCAAACGATTAAGTAAATCAGCTTTTATGTTATTTCAACTTTCAAAAAAAGTAAACACTGATACACTATTAACAGCCTATCATGGACTAGTCGCCTCAGTTCTGCGATATGGTGTTATTTTTTGGGGACAGTCCACAAATAAGGAACTTGTTTTCAGGATGCAGAAAAGATGCTTACGCTGTATGTGTGTGAAGGCACAGGATCAGATATATTGTAAAATAAAAGAGGTTCTTTAAATAATACGAATTTAGATTTTCTTATAAATTATTTAATCAATTAATTTTACACGAAACTACACTTAATCAGTTTCAAGACACAAATAGCCATGACACCCAGTAATAGCTTAGTTTACACAAAATAGTAACAATGTACAGAGAGGCAGAGTAACAATAATTGAAAGCAATACAACCTGTGCACCGGGCAACGCCTGAAGGTAGAATGCCATTTTGCCGCCGTGCGGACTCTTTTATACGGTAGTATTGTAAGTGGGGCAACGACGTAGCGTGCTACGACGTAGCGATTACTAACTCCGCCCAGCAGCGAGGAGGTGGGAGAATGTCGTAGCGCGCTACCGCGCCATAGTGCTACAGCGTAGCCCGATGCACGTGTTGTTTACAATGTGACGCCGACACGGCCATGCTGACGTGCGGACGTCCTCGCACGCTTAGCCCACAATGCCACATCTAGAACATGAAAAACTGATTAAGTACCGTTTGGTCATCCTGCTATTGTTTCTGGTCCGGTCTACTTATACCCTTCAGATATTTAACCACTTGGTCCAGTCAGCTATGACTCTACAAGGCTTGGTCCGGTCAACTTCTGACCCTCCAGATATTTGACCACTTGGTCCAGTCAGTTATGACTCTACAAGGCTTGGTCCGGTCAACTTCTGACCCTACAAGATCAGTCCCCTGGTCCGGCAATAGTTTTGCCCTTCAGGTGTATCCCTTCAGTTAAACTGGACCGGATCTAGCTAGGCCGAACAAGTATCGTTCCTTTAGCTTAATTAACAAATAGCTCAATACTTTGGTTGATGTACAAGTGCTTCTGTTACAATGTTAATTGATTCAGGACTAATAGATTCTACTGAAACAGCACGTAAACCAGGGTTTCTACAATATGCATTACTATGAGAACTGGTAGATATAGTGTCACTTTTAGCAGACATGGTATCACTATTGACAGAGGTATCACTATTGGCAGACATGGTATTATTATTGGCAGAGATAGTATCACTATTAGTAGACTGAATATCATCAAAGTTAATTGTTGCCTAGTCTCGTGAACAAGAACCTCTGTGTTGTTATTATCCGCCGACACGTCATCTTCATCAAAATTTTCTGCGATTTCCAAAAACAATGACTGACCACGGGGTACTTCTCGCAAGTTTTCGTGAGAGTATTTGTAGACTCTATTGTTTCCATTAATTTGTTTTAATTCGTACCCATCATTTAAAAAAAAAGCGGTTATTTTTAAAGGGGCCTTTGTATTTACGGTCTAGTTTCGTTTGATGTCTTTCTTCGCATTTAACAAAGACAGAGTCACCTACTGAAAAAGGTTTAACTATAGCTTTACCCTTGTTAAATCGACCTGTGTCATACGAGTATTGCGCCAGCTTTTTATACTAGCAGAAGCATCGGGTCGAATGGTTTCGAGGTTTAACCTATCTTCATAATAATCCTTATTAGTAGATACTCTTGATATCCTTAATGAACTGCCCTTAATACCAAACATTAATTCCAAGGGCGTGAACCCTGTTATTCTACAACGAGTACTATTGAGAGTTAATTGGATGTCGCCTACATGATCTTGCCATAAGCTGTCCGAATATGTTTCAACTATAGTGAGCATACGCTCGACCTGACCATTTGCCCTACTGGAACCAGTGGCTATAATACGATATAATTATCATTTAAAAAAAAAACTTAAATTCAGCATTGTCGTATGACCTACCACGATATGCAACTATTCTTTTAGGAGCGCCGAACAAGTTCACTGCATTTTTAAGTGATTTAATAGCATCAGATGCATTTGTGTTAAGGTATGCTCTAACAAGACGAATTTTGTAAAACCATCAATAATCACGGAACAATACTCCTTACGCTCGCTTTTTCGGCTGAGTTTGCCAGTTAAATCCAAATGAATTGTATGCCATGGAATGGGCAATTTAGGGATTGGATATAGATGGTCCTGCTGGGCACCCGACGGACCTTTGGAAACCTTACAAACGACGCATGAATCTACAATTTTTTTTTTTTTTTTTAAGTTTGAACATTTTTTGGAACCATTAAGGATCGTATAATTTATCGATCTTTTTTTTTTCATAACCATGGTGTTTTATTTCGCTGTGTCCATGATTAATCATTGATCAGGTTAAAGAGTGTGGCAATATTGGTAACCATTTTGTGGTTTTATTACGTTAAATTTTACGATAAAGTATGCCCTGTCTAATATCGTATGTGTGTGATATTTCAGACGGCAAGTAATTTGAACGGAATTTGGAAATAATGTCTGATATTTCAGTATCACATTGTTCTACAGATAACCAACACCTCTCTAGTTCAGCCAAATTTATAATTTTAGCTGGTTTATGAGTAAAAGATGTGTCAGCATGATTACGTGAAAGAAAGACTGCATGTGCTATATTTTCCCCTCTTTATAAATTATATCAAAGTCATACGACTGCAAAACTGCCCACTACCTGTGTACTCTAGGTGTAATGTCATTTTTGGAATGAGAGGCCTTTAAGGCGTTACAGTCAGTAAAAACCGTAAATTTACGCCTATACAGGTAATGTCGAAAATGTTCCACAGATTTAACTACGGCTAATGTTTCCAATTCATACAAATGATAACGACTTTCAGCACTTGTGGTTTTCTGACTAAAATATGCACAGGTCCAATTAATAGTAACCTTTTTGACCGCGGTTAGAGGATACAAAGGTTTCATCAATTTTGAGAAATTTGGAATAAATTGTCGAAAATATGTGGCCAGCTATCTAATTACGCAACACATTTTCAATAAAATTCGAGTGGAATTGATATCATTTAAACTGGAAATTGAAAAATTTGACAGCTTTCGTATTACGTAACTCTAAAATTTTTGATATCAACTGCAGTCTGGATGAGACGCTAAAGAGTGAACGATACCCGTCTAAAAAGGCTATAACTGGAATTACGTAACCATTTTGACAGCGCTGAGTTGGTTTAAAATCAACGAGTAATTTGTTTCTTCTGTCAGTTAAAATAGAAGGCAATGTACTCCTCGCATTTGATTTTCTTTGTAATATTTTTGGGATTTACTCGTATAAGCTCCTTAATTATTACGAAATTATGTAAGTGAACATCGTTTTAATAAATTGTGAATGTGTTTTTGTGTAAAACCTCAATGATAAATCAATAATAGTGATATATTAAAATAATATCGAAGCGGTCGATAAATTAATAATATTGTGAAAATTATCCGCCCATAAGACGACCCACTGACCAAGTTCTCTTCTGTTACAACCTACTAAAGATATATATTATGATATTTCAGAAACGAGGTATTTTATTGAAAGACAAATTCGTACCTCGTACTGTATCCATTGTACTGAGCATAGAAGACAGTGGATTATGTAAGGACATCAATGAACATACCACACCACCATCTAAGGTACATAAGTAATAACAATATTATTTTATTTCTAAGTATTGAACATTGAATGTGTGTTTAGCACAATGTTTTATTTATTTAAACATACATACGTGTTATGTTGGTGACTACGAAATGCACCATCAAACATAAACTTTCATACATTTAATAAAGTCATTGAACCTAATAATTGTTGTATTCATTGAAGTGTGTGGGAGAGGCCAATTAGAATTTATTTTGTGGATGGATGTAATGGATCATGGAATATACTTATTATAGAAGATTTACTTAAATTCTTTTTTTTTTCAGGTGTCAGGCTCAACTTCATTATTGAGGAAAAGTATAAACTCTCATGCGCTTACAGCAAGAATTAGCAAGCAGTACATACATAATCCATGATGAATTCCACAGGAAAACATTAAATTTCACTAATCCTTACAATTTTCTAATTTCTTTTTGCCCCATGTGTAAATATTTCATAAATGTGAATAAAGGCTATTGTCAGTTATTGTTTCATAATTTATTTCGCTCTATTTACTGAACCTAATGAAAATACATACATAATATCACTGTTTCACCGAAAAGTTGGGCAGAGGTTTGCCTGTACACACACATTTCACCAGTTATGTTTAAGTCCCATGTAATAGGGGACGGGCACTACTAAGAAATTCCAGGTGGAAAAACCCAATAACACTATGCCCAACCCAGGCATCGAACCCAGGACCTCATACTCAGCAGTAGCTCTTGCGACCCCTAGACCAACGAGACATAATTTTATTAATAATTGTTGTGTTAATGAAAAAAAAAACTTCAATTCTTAAATATTTCATAATAAGTTATTTTTATTTGTAGTTTACACTGTTATCATTATCAATTAACAAAATAGGAACATACATTTATATTACTGTCATTCAACACTCAACAGTTTTCTAAAACAACAATTATATTTCAAGAACTATCTTCAGGTTCTAAGTAGCAACGCAGCAGGTGCCTTCATTCATGCTGCCTTCATGTCTTCGTAGGTGAAACTCCCCAGGAACTCTACAGTTTTAAAACAAAATCATATTATTATCTGCTCAAATAAAGTACTTAAACATTATGGGGTTTATTTATAAACGTTACTTAAAGTTAAGTAATGATTAGCAACTGTATATCCATACATTTTTGACATTTGAACGTCATTTAACTTTAAGCAATGTTTATAAATAAACCCTGTGGCAAAGTAAAGTAGGCATTCATTGGGCCCATGGCTGGACAAAAGCCATTAGCCTAGTTATTGCTGCTGTTTGTATAATTTCTTCTTTACTTAGGGCTGATTTTTCAATGTCCGGATATTTTGTAATACTAAATTATGTAAACATTAGTTAGGTATACATAAAATATAATTATGATGTAGAAAGTTCGGCCAAGGAAATAAATATTCATAATTTTATTATAAAGTAAGTTGCCTCGCTTGATTCTTAACTATGTGACTAAAAGCTTACATTTTCATTCACAGCATTTTTGCCATCTAGCCATCCAACTTCTTTGTTAGGAAAGATTAGAAGAAGAAGATTCATGTTGGGTAGTGTTCCATTCATGTATTTTCAGCTCTAGCACCGTCTGTGAAAATATTATGAATATGTTTTGTAGTTAGGTTAGTGGTTACTATAGTTTATTTCAGCATGTAGGTACTTATGTACAAAAATATCAATTAACAATTTCAGTTAGAATGTGAGGTTGACGGACAGGGACTCACGTTATTCCTATTTATATTGGGTTACTTACTTGTAGTGATAATCTCGACGTATTTTTCGCTATTGAGCAAAACAGTATTGATTTAATGAGAGAATTTTCCAGTTCATCCGGCTTACACAAGCCACAAGAAAAATGTTCCAAAACTGCCTAACATAGGCCCACGTTTCGTATAGGATATTAAATTAAAATTTGTAAATATAATACAATTTTGTGTTGTTCTCAGTGTTGCCATTTTTTTTCCCCGAGTGCTATAAAAAGAAATAAGATGAGACATTTTTTATAATCCGTTCAACCGATTTGGACTTCTATTGCGTTGGTGACATGACAAATGGCAGCTTCAGTAAACACTTGGTATTGTAACCACTTTTTTGCTTTTAATGTTCAACCGAACACGAAACGGTTTATTTAAATGTGTAATCTTATTTCAAATAGAGTATAGTTTAGGCTCAAACATTTTTAATTTTATTTATCTGTTACTGACATTCGGTCGCTGTTTTGGAGGTCCATTTGAAAATTTGAGAATGAAAATAAAACAAAAGGTCAAAGTATTTTTTTAAACATCATCCAACATAATCTACAATAAATTAATGAAAAAGTTAGTGAAGATGTTTGAATGTTTGTTAGATCTATACATAACTTGGGCATAACGGCAGATTTTTTTTACCCCGGTAGTATTTTCCCGTGAAATATTTTTTAGAAATGACGTCGGTTTGCGATCACTACTCGGGCGGAGCCTCTGATTATTTTCAACATATTCATCATGGTGAACAGTTTTGCCAAAACAGCGTTCGAATCTGCAGTGGTTTCGGCATTTGAAAGAAATACATCGTAAAATCACTGACACAGGTTTTAGACAAACAATAAAACATGCCATTATCTTGTTATTTTAATATTTTCTCGAGTCAGTTTTAGTAATTGATTGTATTGTTTTCTACAAATTGAATTAAACTAACCACTAGACAAAACCACCAGCCACTAAAAGCAACCCGCAATTTCAAGCAATTTCTTCGCCAGTAGGGGTGTCCAAACCCCCAGGTTTAGTGGAAATCCCACTAACATGACAACACTGCTTTTCTACGATTTTGTTATTGGCCACAGATTAAAAAAACCGGGGAAAGGAAACGTTTTGTTACGTATTTCAATTATGGTAGTTTTTGATAGAAAGTGTTTTAAAAAATGGTTTTTAATTTTTCGGCAATCATTGTACATTTTCATTTATAAGCACTATTATAGCATCAGTTATAATTAAAACAAAATTAAATGAAAGCACAATAATTTGGAAATTAATCATGCCTTTAAGGTGGAACAAAACATATAAATCAAAGACGTATAGCCGTTTTATAAGAACAACCCTATTCAATTCCGGTCGATTGGTAAAAAATGTTTATCGTAATTCCAATTATGCCATGCGATTTAAATTGGACTTGGTTTCGATTCGGAATTGATATCAAAAATAAAATGTGTTGCGCAATTAGGCTGCAGGCCTGTAAATTGATGAGTAGCAGTGCTTGGAGGAGGGATATTTTTTAGGGCTTCAACCATATGAGGACTTGGTCCAACCTCTCCATAGGATATTACGATACCCAGTTATTCAATTTTTGTCTTCATAAATGAACATTTTTTAAAGTTAATCTATTTAAACGAATCAACCCTTCTTGAACGGTCTCTGATTCAGGAGGTTTAAGTGCCGTATTTATAGCCCCTTTGAAAAACCTGTGGAGCGTTTCGTAAAACAAACGGCATGGTTAGGTACTCAAATTGACCCGAAGGTATAACAAAAGCAGTTTTCTATAGACTCCTTATGGACGCAAATTAGTGAAATCCAGTGGCCATATCCAAATTAGAGAAGAAACAGGCCCCATGTAACTTATCGATTTGATCACTAATTAGTGGTAAAGGATAGCTGTCTGGTCGAGTATTGCTATTAAGTTCCCGGTAATCAACACACATACGATCGCCGTACATACCGTCCCTTTTTTTAAATGAATAATATGGGACTCGCGAAAGGCGAAGAACTTTCTCGAATTATGTAAACATCTAGTAATTCTTGAACCTTGTTATTAATGATTCCTAACTCGGTGTCGGTTGGGAATTATATTTGGAGTAAGCAATTAACGTTATTAGAACCGATCGAATTGCAATTTCTCCGAAATGGTGTTGATGGACGGGGCATTTTCGTGTACGATTCAGACGTACCTGGTTCTTCAATTCTTCTCTTTAATGAGAAGCTGCGCAGTATGCGGAAGAGTTGATTTTTTATCGTTTATAACGACAGACCAAATTTTTATAATTTAATATTTAGGCCAAATTTTGTCATCGCACTGTGACAGGATAGATATTCCAAAACCGGTTAGTACATTTCCCGGTAAATTTGCATTCCTGCCTCGAATTTACTATCAATTTGAAATTTAATAATTAAATCAAAATGATCCTTCATTGTCATGGATTTGGAAAATTTAAAGACCAGCATTTCCTTAACAGCAACCCATGAAATATTATTTGGCTTGATTTTAACGCACACCAGTTGATCATGTCGGTTTTAGGTGCATTTGGATTGAAAGGAACCAGCATTGATTGCGTACTGGGTGTCATGTAGCTAGGTGTCATACTATCTGCTATTTTTTTTTTTTAATAATTGATTCCATACCATCCGAAAAAAATTACATTTGTTCCTGTATTAAATTACTGGCAGTCCCAGATAAAGGTGGGAGTGGGTCTGATCCCACTTCTGATGAAGGCACAGGATCAGATATATTGTAAAATAAAAGAGGTTCTTTAAATAATACGAATTTAGATTTTCTTATAAATTATTTAATCAATTAATTTTACACGAAACTACACTTAATCAGTTTCAAGACACAAATAGCCATGACACCCAGTAATAGCTTAGTTTACACAAAATAGTAACAATGTACAGAGAGGCAGAGTAACAATAATTGAAAGCAATACAACCTGTGCACCGGGCAACGCCTGAAGGTAGAATGCCATTTTGCCGCCGTGCGGACTCTTTTATACGGTAGTATTGTAAGTGGGGCAACGACGTAGCGTGCTACGACGTAGCGATTACTAACTCCGCCCAGCAGCGAGGAGGTGGGAGAATGTCGTAGCGCGCTACCGCGCCATAGTGCTACAGCGTAGCCCGATGCACGTGTTGTTTACAATGTGACGCCGACATGTGGTTTAAAAACAACAGATAGTTGCATCCCATACTTTAAAAAGTTAAAAATATTACCCTTACCAGCTTTATACATCCTGGAAACAGCGTTGTTTGTAAAAACAAATCCACATTTATTTAAAACAATGCGTGCAGTAAAGAAAACGCCGATGCGTGCTCAATACATGAACGAATTATGCCTTGTGAAATGTAAAACTTCTCTAGTGAAGAAAAGCTTCTTTGGTGTTGCTCCACAGGTGTATAATAAGATACCTGATGAAATAAAATGTATGCCATTGCAGAACTTTAAGAAAACACTTAACGGGTTGCTGCTTGAAAAATGTTACTATACTGTAGATGAATATCTCAATGACAAATTTCTATAATTATAATCCTGACATAAATTCTTTAATACTCTATATATGTACACTAATGATAATCTTTTGACTTGAATTATTGACATGAAATGAAATTGACATTGATTCGTAATAAAATTGAATTTGCATGCATGAGTTAATCTCACAATAAGTTATGTACTTAAATACTTATTTAATTGCATTGTAATAAAGTTGTCATTGTAATTTAATACTAACGATTGAATAGCTTTTAATAATATTAATCATTTGTATGTCAATATTGGCAAAACATAGCGCACTACCTAATATTTAAGATCTTTGTTTAAAATCACCTATGTTTGACAAATAAATTATTCTATTCTATTCCTGATCTTTATCGGACGCAAGCCCGCGCCTACGGAGGCCGGCAATCGGCTTGTGATTCCCGACGCCCAGGGCATCTACTGTAGCGGCTATGGGCATGAGGGCGCGAAATTTGCCTCTCTCTCACGCGTTCCGCCTCCTCCTTCGCGAGCATTACTGTTTCGCAGAAGGAGGTGACGGCCTCCCTTGCCCTCTCGCTCCGTACCATGGCCTGGACCAGGGCCGGACGCGAAAGATCCCCGCCACCGATTGCCTCCACGAGAACACGGCAATGCTCTGCCTAAGCCGGGCAGAACTCCACCGTATACTCAACCGCGTCCTCCGGGAGGACACGGTGGAGTCACGGTGTGGTCACGGCGCGGGCGGGAGTAATTGCCCGGGTGTCATCACTGCTTAGTGATGGCACCCGGGCGTTTCTTCCCGCCTAATCCGAAACAGGAACCTCCTTTCGGGAGGTTCCTGTTTCGGATAAGGCGGGACAACCGTGTCCGGTAAGGACCTGCGTCAGGCGGAAGGTGACGACGCCGTGGCGCCTCTCTAGCCACTCCTCAAAGAGGGGACATATCGCCGCAATAGTGGCGTGCCCAGCACTGGGTCGCGACAATCAATCAATCAATCAATCAATCAATCATTTTATTTCAGATAAATACAATCCAATTTTTTTTTAGTAAAGACAAAAACAACTTACAAACTAGTATTAGTACATACACCATTGTCACAAAATAAATAAAATCAAATCAAATTCAAAACACATGTCAGAAACAATCATAATAATAATAATTAACAACACACAATAATCAATAAAAAACGACACACACTACTTCTGGGCACGGTTTGAAGGCAACACTTGCGTCCTCGTCCAGTGTTTTAATATTACGCCATCAGCCCTATCCGCCACAGTCATCAAGAGACTGTTGGCGCTGCCCCGCACCCGTAACATCAGGGAAGCGACACGCTTCCGTATGACTGCATAGAAGTCATCTATACGTGCCTCAGCGAACATCCCTGATGCGCTGCAGTGTCGCGGCAGCCTCAACAGTGCCCTGTATGCGTTGTTGTACTGGACTCTTAAGGCGCTGTAAGCCCTCTGCGTGTAGTCGACCCATAGGCTGCAAGTGTAAAGAGATTGGCAGTATGCCCTGAACAGAGTGGTCTTAACATCATTTGAACATTTTGCAAACCTACGGATCAACATATTGCTTCTGACTGACAGCGCCCTACGTTCCCTCTCCATGTCAGTATTATCGGTCTGCGTAGCAGTGACCCAGTGCCCCAGATACTTGAAAGAAGTGACCCACTTTAGAGCGGTCCCCCCAAGTGTAATAGATGGTACATCATAGCTTTTAGTGCCTGCCTTGAACATCAGACACTCGCTCTTCTTTGCATTATATCTAAGGCCCTGGGCCTCCGCATATTGCTCACAAACCGACAACAGTGTCCTGAGGGCGCTGATCGATGGGGCCAGCAGCACCATGTCATCGGCATAACTTATGTTGTTAACAAGTGTTCCGTCAATTGAACAACCTACCATAGTGCCGCTGAGCTCACGAATCAGCCGATCCACATACAGACAGAAGAGCTTCGGTGAGGTCAGGCCGCCCTGCCTCACCCCACACTCCAGCCCGTACGGATCGGATAGCGCGCCTGCCCACCTCACCATATTGGTTTGATGGCCGTACCAAAACGTAAATAACTCGATCAACTCACCTGGAAGCGTTGTCTCATCATACATCTTCTTCCACAAAACACCGTAGGACACCAAGTCGAAGGCTTTTGATAAGTCCAGAAAACACGCATACACAGGGGTTTTCCTATCCGTATAGTATCGAACAGTGTGCTTAAGACACAGAACAGCGTGTTCAGTTGAAAGACCAGCTCTGAAGCCAAACTGAGCGTCGTGAAGCGACAGATGTTTATTTAACTGCTTGTCCAGCACACTGTCCAACACCTTCGCAATTACCGTAGCCAACGATATGGGCCTATAGTTATTTATGTCAGAAGCGTCCCCAGTGCGATTTTTTATGATGGGCACCACCAACGTCTTCATTAGGTCGTGCGGAAGGTACGTGTGTGAGAGGCATAAATTAAAAAACAACGACAGCACTCTAGGCATATGAACACCCGCATTTTGTAAATGCTCGATGCTCAAGGAATCGTGCCCAGGTGATTTCCCGCGCTTCATGCCTCTCAACACTGCCTCTATTTCCTTAGCTGAAACCCTAAACATCGATTCCATCTCGGGCTCCCTAGCCGTCGAGGCCTCTCCCATTGCACCTAGCGGGGACTTCACAGTAAAATGATCCCTAAATAAGTTTGAAATGGCTGCAGGCTCGCTAACACCCTCAACACTCGCAGGAAGGCTCGACCTGCCGTTCAGCTGGTTAGTGTGCTTCCAAAACTTACTGAAATCTTTTCTATCGTGGCAAGATGCTATGATATTCATTTTTATCTGATCCCTATTGTCCTGACACCACTTCAATTTACTTTTAAATACTCGCTTAGTCTCTTTCATGCTGGAATATACAGTACCAAATTTAGGTTCACCGCATAGCACCCAATTCTGAAAAGCAAGTCTAGCCTCCAAGTGCGCCTGCCGAACATGTTTGTTCCACCCTATTACGGGCTTTTTCTTGTTTTGTTCCGGTCCAGAATAGCTAATACATGACGCTTCACTTAAAATGTTAACAATGTTACTATACATTTTATCAATATATGTTTTTTTTATTGTACACAACTTGTCACTACAGTTTATAAATTCAAAAGGAAAATCAACTTCTCTTAATCTCGTCGTACATACATTTCTAAACATGTCAATTTGTGTCAAATCCCTTTCACCCCACACAATTTTATTTCTTTCGCTAACATGACTGTAGGTCTTAGTTTTTAGTACGTTAAAGTTACACGTAATTTCTAATGGAATGTGGTCTGACCAATATACACCATGTAATATCTTTACGTTAACCACCGATGTCCACGCCGCTTCAGATACCACACAGTGATCTAGCCAACTATGAGATCCATAAATGTCACTTACGTACGTATACGAGTCCGATAAAGGTCCTAATATTTCAACATCGGCACAGCGCCACTTTTGTTCAACACAAAAGTCAAACAGTTCCACGCCAAACCGCTCGCCGGGCTGCGCATTATAGTCGCCCAGCATAAACACAGAGTCCACACTGTACTCCTCCACTATCGCCGCCATCTCACCCAAACACTCCGTAAACTCGGCAAGACCGTCGGCCGAGTCCGTTGGCATGTACACCGAGAACACTAACATCGATCGGTCCCGACACGTCACTTTTATCGCCGATATACGCGCACTAACACACTGTATGACCGAAACTGCTTGAAATATGTTTTTACGCCAAAGTAAAGCGACACCTCCATATGGCCGTCCACGCAACACACCGGCACCGGTGTCTATCGCAGACTTTCCCGTAAACTCGAACTCAGCATCAATCGTGCCCAAGAACGATATATCTTGTGGCTGCAACCACGTCTCTTGTAAGGCAACTATGTCAGCTGATCGGCATATGCTTCTTACGCACTCAATTGAGCGGGTTACCGACCTACAATTAAAACTAACAAGTTTTGAGTTAGTATTGGTCCGGTTGTTTATGTTGTTATTGTTGTTGTTGTGTACAAACATCGTCGTTTAATGTCATGTCATTATGTATTATTCTATTTTCTTTGTTTTTGTCATAAGTTTTTCTATTAAAATAGATAAACTTTCGAAATTGAATACCTTCTGGCCACAAGTCATCATTAAGAAACATCGCTAATTTAGCGTGTGGTACAAATATCTTGTACGCCGCATAGCGTTTTTGTTTCACCATATTAATTTTCTTCAGAGTAATGGTTATATTCGTCTTCTGTTGTATGTATTCAATAATATCTATTGGCCTGGTAGCCGTATCAACTCTGTTTATGAAGAGAGGAATTTCCAATTCAGCTGCTCTAAATTTAACGTCCGGTTTCGTGATCGCCTTGCCTTCACATCCCTGCAACCGATTCCTCGACCTCTTTTTTTGACAATCACACTCTCCATGACGCAATGAGATCCCGCCGGAGCTCTGTCCGCTGTGCCGTAATTTCTTGCGGAAGCGGTGTTCTTTACGCCTCGGCGTTTCGCCTCCTCGCACCACTCCCAAATGTGTGCGAGGACTTCTGCCTCCAGATATCATGATGGCAATCCGGCAAGGAGGCTCGCCGCCTCACCGGAGGCCGTGCGGTATCCCCGGACCTGCTGGATGGCCATGACCCTCTGGGACGCGTTCAATCAGCGGGCTGGCCGCCGCCTTAACTAACGCGCACACACCGGTGCCCCGTAAAGGGTCATGGACCGCAACGTCTACGTCTAGTGCCGCCTTTTTGTTAGAATTCACGCAGACGTACGTTCGGTTTGGTTCGCATGTTAGGTAAAACTGAATGCCGCCGCTCGGGCTCGGCGCGCCGTCGCCTAGGTCGGCGGCGGCGGCGCGCCGCTCATATCTAATAGGTAATACCCATAGCTGACTATTAGCTATACATGTCACGACTGCACGGTTGGCGCAGTGGTTAAGCGATTGACAGCCCGCACGGAAGAAATATTTGTATGACCTATAAGTAGTTGTTCCGGGTCTGCCTGTTTGAGTATGTGAGATAATGTGTAAACGCACCCACAATAAAGGAGAAAATGGGGCAAAGTAAAAAAAAAAAAATGTGGATGTTGCTATTTATCCGATCAATTGACTCTCTATAGCCGATATTATTATTTCCTATAAGACTGCCTTCCACTGTCCGAGACTTTTCTGTCTCCCTCTTAGCAATTGAGCCGGTGTCGAATATTCTGCCAGTGTCACGTAAAGACGGCAGTGCCGTGGCAAGCCGGACTTTGTACTTTACGGGTAGACGTCACGGTAATTACTGTGACGTGTAACATACTTGTTTGCCCTACCCCGTGATTTTTTTTAGAGCCGGAGGCGCGCAGTGGGGGCAGCCTCGACGTGTTTTTTATGGAATTTTTCACTTTTTGTATGGAAAAAAAATATTACCTACGTCTTGAGTATTAGGGGTATAAGGCTTTTATAAAGGGGGACCTCGACTATCTCGACTTCGGGTGCAAAAACAGTACTGTACTGGATTTTTTTCTTTTCTTTTGCTTATATCTCGAAAATGGTGTGTCCTATCGCAAAAATAATGAAAATTTCGACCCCCTTTATGAGAAACAAAATATGACAAAAAAAATATTACCTACATGTTGAGTATTAGGGGTATAAGGGACCCCTAATACTCAACAGGTAATATTTTTTTTACTTTTCCATACAAAAAGTGAAAAATTCCATATAAAACACGTCGACGATGCCCCCACTGCGCGCCTCCGGCTCTAAAAATATTCACGGGGTAGGGCAAACAAGTATGTACCACGTGGAGTCGCAATTGTCAAATTCAATTTAGTTGTGTCAAAATATTTTTTAAATTTAGAGACTTTTTACTACAGAATAGCGTTAAGATTCTCATAGCCAAAAGTAAGGAATTTTAGTGATAGTTTAGTTAGTTTTTTTTTAGACGTACGTTCGGTTTGGTTCGCATGTTAGGTAAAACTGAATGCCGCCGCTCGGGCTCGGCGCGCCGTCGCCTAGGTCGGCGGCGGCGGCGCGCCGCTCATATCTAATAGGTAATACCCATAGCTGACTATTAGCTATACATGTCACGACTGCACGGTTGGCGCAGTGGTTAAGCGATTGACAGCCCGCACGGAAGAAATATTTGTATGACCTATAAGTAGTTGTTCCGGGTCTGCCTGTTTGAGTATGTGAGATAATGTGTAAACGCACCCACAATAAAGGAGAAAATGGGGCAAAGTAAAAAAAAAAAAATGTGGATGTTGCTATTTATCCGATCAATTGACTCTCTATAGCCGATATTATTATTTCCTATAAGACTGCCTTCCACTGTCCGAGACTTTTCTGTCTCCCTCTTAGCAATTGAGCCGGTGTCGAATATTCTGCCAGTGTCACGTAAAGACGGCAGTGCCGTGGCAAGCCGGACTTTGTACTTTACGGGTAGACGTCACGGTAATTACTGTGACGTGTAACATACTTGTTTGCCCTACCCCGTGATTTTTTTTAGAGCCGGAGGCGCGCAGTGGGGGCAGCCTCGACGTGTTTTTTATGGAATTTTTCACTTTTTGTATGGAAAAAAAATATTACCAACGTCTTGAGTATTAGGGGTATAAGGCTTTTATAAAGGGGGACCTCGACTATCTCGACTTCGGGTGCAAAAACAGTACTGTACTGGATTTTTTTCTTTTCTTTTGCTTATATCTCGAAAATGGTGTGTCCTATCGCAAAAATAATGAAAATTTCGACCCCCTTTATGAGAAACAAAATATGACAAAAAAAATATTACCTACATGTTGAGTATTAGGGGTATAAGGGACCCCTAATACTCAACAGGTAATATTTTTTTTACTTTTCCATACAAAAAGTGAAAAATTCCATATAAAACACGTCGACGATGCCCCCACTGCGCGCCTCCGGCTCTAAAAAAATTCACGGGGTAGGGCAAACAAGTATGTACCACGTGGAGTCGCAATTGTCAAATTCAATTTAGTTTAGTTTAGTTAGTTTAGTCCGGTGTACAAGAGAATCGGCATCAGTATCCGTTGTACTGACGGTCCATCGTCCGGTGGAAAAAACGGGTGTCAACAAGCGCTCTAACATCACTTACACTTCTGTATTAGGTCACTTCTTTCCACAGTTTGCCTATCACCATAGAGGAAAGTAATATAGCCTATCACTTACAGATCCTGCATATGCAGGAGCGCAATAGGATCATAAGGCCTCCTGGAGTAGCACTAACAAGTATCTTTAGTTTGTTTCCTTGCTTGTTGTTCTTCTTTTTTCAATAAAAATCTGTCCCCTTGACGTTACTAGAATCAAAACACAAGATTTTTTTAAGTGCCAACTAATATAAATGACAGAAAAAATAAGTTATGTAACCGTAAAAATGTACAAATAAAGATAGAGTAAACTGGCTAGAAACTAAAAAGTACTTCAATAAAATTGAAAAAATAAGAGAAATACTTAATTACTATGATGTCAGATATTCGAAATTCGAGCGGAGATATTCAAAAGCTGGATTTGTCGAATAGAAACAAAGGTGTTTTAATCCAATTTTCAGAAGAAGATTTTATTTATTTATTTATTTATTTATTTATTTATTTATTTACATACATTTTACAATAACCTTAAGGGAAACAGCAATATCAACGAGGATGTTGATGGATACGATATACTCTTCACTTTTGGAGCATGAGAGAAATTGATATGCGCGCTCATTTTTGCGCTGTTTTTCTATTTTTTCAATTTTAATATTTGCGTGTTCACGAAATTTTGCTAGGTTTAGTCAATAGATATAATATAACTTTTTAATCATTTTACTTATTTTGTTTTTTTTTAAATATTTTTTTAGTCGAAGGGTAGTTTTGAGTCCATTCTGAGAAAGTTAAGAAAAATACCTATCTTTACAAACTTAAGTTTAATTGTAAGGACTCAACCCCCATTTCACTTAATATCTCGAAATCTATTGGAAAATACATCACTATATTTGATCGGCAAAATAAAATATAAACTAGGTACTTTTAAATAAGAGGTTTTTTTTTTAATGAACTGTTAGAGAAATTACTCCTGAAACTTCAAACGCCCATAACTCAAAAGTGACTTTGTGTGGATTGAGCCCTTTCTGCATAACTACGCCCTTACTGTCTCATTAAACATATAACACAAATGTTTTAAGTTGTTTCAGTTCAATTAAAAGTATTTGTTTCAGTCATCACACATATTCCTTACAAACGAGTCAGCCTGCCTGAGTCAATTTAGGTTATTTGATAATTAATGTGTTCATCTAAAGCTGTTTCTCTGAAATATCTCAAGTGCTGTTAGTTTCAATAAACCTTTAACACAGAAACGACTCAACCTGTATGAGTTGTTTCAGATATTTGATACATTGATATTTCCAATCAAAACTAATTCTTAGAAAGGATCCAAACTGTTTCGAGTTTATTCAGGTTTTTCAACCTTAAGAACATGCTCATAGAAATACATTACTCAGAAACAGTTCAAGCGGACTGTTAGTCCAGCAAATAATTTTTTTGTGCTCTTCAACTGAGGGTTGAGTTGGGGTAGCGAGAAAAACTAGTTTTGGTGTACCTTTTAAAAATAGGGTTATCACTAACTATAGATTCGACCCTTAGGAGTACGATGGCATACTTAGCAAAATTTTGGCCACAGTGTGATTGAGAGATTGAGACAAAATATTATGTACTAAGAATGACTAATCATTATCCACTACACCACTTACTTCTTAACACTTGTGTATGGGCAGGGTTTGTAAGAATCATAATAATAATTATAACTGAGTATTGTAATGATTGATTGATTTTTATAGATTCAACCACAGCGCTATAAGATGACTAGTATTTTAACAAATACTTAAACAATTTTTTTTAAATTATACACATTGGGTACGAGAAGTAGAAGCATAAGTATGAAGAAACTTATTAAAGCTTGGATGGATGGATGGATGATAACATAAAAAGTTTATATAATTAGACATCATAATAATACCTTCATTTGTATGTGGAAGGAAATATTCCATGAGCACTCTTGCACTAGCACCAATCTGTTCATTTTCCACCTCCAACTCTACAACCACACTGTCGTCACCATATCCATCACCAGCAAAGGGAACATCAAAGCCCGTGCAGGTAGACCCCATTAAACGTGCCACTTTATCAAGGGTTTCATCGGTTGGAATGAAAAGTTACATAGATAATATTTATGCTACTGACACTTGCTACAAATATTAACAAAGTACAATGAATTAACTAGTACAACGTATAGTAATTATATTATTAGGTACCTACCTTCAACCTATTCATGGGCATTTGCTGCATTCTCTTCCTGGCTGCCTTTTTTAAATTGTCCCATTTCAGTTTTGACTGTTCCTTTTGCTTTGGGAAACCTCCACATTTTGCGTTAAAGGCAGCCACCAAAGAAACCCATGCTTCGTCTTTTAACTTGTTGGAGTACACTTTTGTTTCCTTGCTCGTTAGAATGGTGCAGTTTTCAATTAACTCCACAAGGTAAATTACTTCATCTCTCGTCATAGGCTCTCTGCTCTTCTGTAAAATCAAATCGAACAATCATTAAAATTTCATTACACCGTTTGAGGCCGGCTGTGACCGACATACTTCGAGCACGACTGTGACCCTGCAAACACGCAGGTACACGCTGTTTAGATCTCTATTATCTAATAAGGGCTAATATGGTCAGTGAATAATTTTACTTTATGGGCCTGACTGATAGAATAATCAACTAAATCATTCAAACAAAAGTATGTCGAGTAAAACCGGCCTCGGAAACTAGGGCCACTACTGGAAATAAGTCACATAACAATAGCAGTTATGGTTAAAATCTAGGTTATAAAGGACAAAAACATTTTCTTAGCTAAAAAACAGTAACATATAAAGCTAACATTATTTAGTATTCAAATATATTATAATGTTTGAAAACAGGTTGTAGTATCTGAACCATACATTACATAATTTTTTTGTAATAACGATAGGCAAAGAGGGTTTTGAGGACCATTGGTTATCAAGTAACCGACGAATGTTTCTTGTAGGTACATCAAGCATCAATTTCCTCAGAGACCTTTTTACTAAACATCCTAACGCTGTTTTGCGGATGTTGATTCTAATATTGTTTGATAAAATAAAATATTGAAGGCACTGCAGTTTTCTTTAAGAATGTAGCCTTAGGCTCATACACTAAAATTAAGTAACAGTAAGTTCTATTCAAAATGATCTATTATTAACCACGAGTTATTATGAATCAATCACACTTACCGGTTCATTTACTTGGCCAAAATAATCGTCAGCTACAAAATGAGCAGAGCACAATACTGAGTATTTGGTTGTTTTAAAGTTTTTGATTCTCAACGCTTTTTCTCAGGATTTTCTACGATTTGGATTCATAAGTCATTTATTCAAACTAGGCTGAGAATCAGCACTTTTCGAACGTCAAAATTACATAAGACAGTCCCCCAAAACGCCCACCCTTCACCACTTCCTAGTGCTTTTGCTGGGAAGAAGAAGTGGCGCAACAAACTCCCCAGCAG
This sequence comes from Xanthia togata, assembly GCA_963853775.1. Classification (NCBI taxonomy): domain Eukaryota; kingdom Metazoa; phylum Arthropoda; class Insecta; order Lepidoptera; family Noctuidae; genus Xanthia; species Xanthia togata. The sequence continues at coordinate 1,672,971 of OY970818.1, read as the reverse complement.
CACAGCTGTCTGGATCCTTTGGAAATATAGGTCTCCCTTGATTTTTGCAGTCTGGGTCACAACCAGTATCTCTAAGTAGTCTGTGATCACAACACTGCGTCATATTTAATTACTTGATTAATATTTCGATAATTTCGATACTCTTGTTTATTTTTTTAACGTAAATCTGTAAATCACAGACTACATAGAGATACTACCACAGACTACTTACAGATAGATACTACGACGTAAATTACTATGGGTTTTGAACTTTTGACAGCTGACATGTCAAATTAGGCAAAGTCGATCATGCGACATCTGGTGGGATAAAAATGCAGTTTTTCACCCCATATCTGGCTACAGCGCAATATTCTAGTATTTATTAATTTATAAATGTTGAAAAAAAAAGCATTTTGCCAATAAAATTATACATTCCAAGGATCCATCAAAATTGAAGTTTCCCAAAAACGAATTATGTAATGCGTTTGGACGCAAAGTATGAAAATGACGCGAGCTCCGACCCTCAAGAAATTATTGTTATTGATTTTCCCGATACAAATTAATTTTTTGTCTGGAGCATATTTTTGTAGATGGAAAATACACTCGAAACACTAATGGAATGGGTACATTCTTCATTCAATAGACACGCACATTCTATATGCAGAATGAAGTCATGTGATCACATGTCATCACATGACTTCATTCTGGATTTCACGTAGCCATAGATAATATACATACACCTATAAATACCACTGACAAAGTTTTCCTACCTCAATGATAAATACAGACGCAACTGTCACGCACATACCATAACAAAGTTGACCTGTTTTTATTAGTTGTTTTGCAGCGTGACACTATCTAGACATGAAGCTGAAGGTACCTGACTTCTTGCAATATTTCCTCGTCCTTGCCTTCTTGGGCGAGGTTCCATATACGTGCTCCATAAGTTCTGCAACAGTGGTCTCTAACAAGTTGAACTTGAATAGTGAGACGAGGGACCGCTTCTCCGAGGATAGTCCTCGTCGTATTCGGTCGGTTGCGGATGTGGAGTCTGGTGCGGTGATTAGGCCGGGTGCAGTATTGTGGCCGGGTGCGGTGGTTAGGTCGGGTGCAGTCGTGGGGCCGGGTGCGGTCGTGTGGCCGGGTGCGGTGTTGGAGTCGGGTGCGGTAATGGGACCGAATTCAGTGGTGAGGTCGTATGGGATAGTGGGACAGGGTGCGGTGTTGGGGCCGAGTTCAATGGTGGGGGAGCGTGCGATAATGGGGAAGGGTGCAATATTGGGGCCGAGTTCGATGGTGCGGCCGGATGGGGTGGTGAAGCCGGGTACAGTTGTTGGACCGGGTTTGGTGGTGGGGTAGACAACAACATAAAAAAAAAAGTTTTTATTATCTTTAATCTATACAATTAAGTTGCCGGGGCTTCCCAGAAAGTAATCCGAAGATACTTGTGATGGGATAAACCTCGCTCTTCCTCGATTATGTAACACTTGTGTCTTTGTTCTAATTAGGTATAAGTTACACATTTTTTATAAAACCAAGACAAAACCAGTTATGTCTCACGGCCTATTCATTTATAAAGATTAAATAAATCAGCAGGATTGTCGTAATGTATACTGTTGTGTATGTGATAATCAAATAAAGCAAAGTATGAACTGTATTTAATTGTGTTTTTATTACTGAAGAAACTTACTTTTAATTAAATTGACCAAGAACAACAGACAAAAATCTTCTACCATGAGGAAGAATACCTATTGTGTTTAGTGTAAAGATGTATTCTCTACACTATCTTTTTCTCTTTCAAAATATCTAATCTAGTCCTTAATTTCCTTTGAAACATTAATTCAGCCGTGGTGTTAACAGTTATTGTGTAAATTGAATTTCTGTAGGTAATGAAAGAGCTATTCATTAAATGTTTCAGTTTATATAATTGTTTTTCTTATCTTTTAGTGCTTTACTCATACAAAATTTAGTTTTTTTTTTTACAGCATTTTCTGCGAGGTTATTAGTCACAGAGTGAAAAGGAGGTGATGTTTCATGTCGTATTCCATTTTGTGTTAGAAAAACTGAAAATTCTTTTGAGCAAAATACCGCTTTTGGTAACCCGAAACGACTGAAACATTCCCTAAACTTTTCCACTGTGTTATTAGTATTTGTATTTTTCATAATAAAGGCCTCTGGCCATTTAGAACAGGAATCAATGATAAATAAAATCATTTTACCATCAAATGGTCCCAGAAAATCAGCATGAACCCTTTTATAAGCTGAGTTAGTCTTTGGTCATGAAAAAACATTTGCCCTTGTAAGTTCAAATTCAAAATAATTTATTTCACATAAACCTACAGATAGTGCAATCCACGACGACGTGACCCACTCAGAGATTACTGTACTGTAAGCTGTAGTTTAGTACGGAGAGCGGACTGGGGCGCGTCGTTGTGGATTGATACATACCTTATGAAACGTCAGAAGCTAGGTGTACGGTTCCAATTGGTCGTTTCCTATGGAGAAGAAAAGCCAGCAAGAAACTGCACGGTTACTCTTTTAAATTCTGTTCAGTAATAAGTATAAGTAATTAGTTCAGGCCTAGCTGCTATACAAATATTGTAATTTTTAACAAACTTCTCAGTAGATTGATCTAAATTAGGCCACCTTTTTTTTTTTTTTTTTTTTTGGGTGGGAAATCATCAAATGACGTCTCCCGCTCTGGGTGGAGCGGGAGGGCGTGTCAGACTCTTACTGACTAAAACCCACCCGTGTTCCTTCTGTTGCCTGTGCAATGCCAGGGGGCCACGGTATCCCTTTCGGACTTTCCCGCAACCCCGGCAGGCAATGGTCTCATCGGACCCCTTCACTTGCTGACATCTCTTTGAGGCGCGCGTGGAACACTACGCGCCGTCGACCCGGGCCTGGTCCTTACCGGACGGCGAGCTACCCATTGCTCACCATCCGCAAGCCCGCGCCTACGGTGGCCGGGAATCGGCAATCGATTCCCGACGCCCAGGGCGTCTCCTCCTGCGGCGGCTAGGGGCGTGAGGGCGCGAAATTTGCCTCTCCCTCACGCGCTCCGCCTCCTCCTTCGCGAGCATTACTGCTTCGCAGAAGGAGGTGACGGCCTCCCATGCCCTCTCGCTCCGTACCATGGCCTGGACTAGGGCCGGACGCGAGAGATCCCCGCCACCGATCGCCTCCACGAGGACACGGCGGTGCTCTGCCCAAGCCGGGCATACCTCCACCGTATGCTCCACCGTGTCCTCCGGGCGATCCACGCAGTGATGACACCCGGGCGTTTCCTCCCGCCTTATCCGAAACAGGTACCTCCCGAAACAGCCGTGTCCGGTGAGGACCTGCGTCAGGCGGAAGGTGAGGACGCCGTGGCGCCTCTCCAGCCACTCCTCAAAGAGGGGACTTATCGCCACAATAGTGGCGTGCCCAGCACTGGGTTGCGACAATCGCACTCTCCATGCCGCCATGAGATCCCGTCGGAGCTCTGTCCGCTGTGCCGCGATTTCTCGCGGCATCGGAGTCAAGCCCCGGCGTTTCGCCTCCTCGCGCCACTCCCAAATATGCGCGAGGACTTTTGCCTCCAGATCCCATGGCGGCAATCCGGCAAGGAGGCTTGCCACCTCACCGGAGACCGTGCGGTATCCCCGGACCAGCCGGGTGGCCATGACCCTCTGGGACGCGTTCAACCTGCGGGCAGGCCATGGACCGCACGATCCCCGCGTATAGCCTCCGGCAGGAGGCGTTTGGACCCCCTAGATTGGGCAGGAGCCGCTTCAAGGCAGCCCCGGCCCGCTCCAGTCTGGGAGCCAAACGTCGGAAATGCTCCACGAAGTTCCACCGACTGTCGAGGACGAGTCCCAGGTACTTCATCGTCGACTCGACGCCGATGTGAACCCCTCCTACCGTTATTTGGGAACCCGACGGTGGCGCGTTCCGAGGACCATGAAAACACATGGCCTCGGACTTGTGCAAGGCCACCTCGAGTCCCAACTGCCGGATTCTGGCCACGATTGTCGCAACCCCGTGTGTCGCTAGTTCGGCCGCCGCCTGGTGCGACCTCCCCTGCGCCAGGACCAACGTGTCGTCAGCGTAACAAACGACGCTGACGCCATTGGGGAGGTCTGCGCGCAGCACCCAGTCGTATCCGATGTCCCACAGATGCGGCCCCAGGACCGATCCCTGTGGGACACCGCACGACATCTCTCGCCGGTTCCACTCTCCCTGGTGACCGGGGTAGATGATGGCCCTGTCCGTCAAATAGGCCTCGACCACACGACAGAGGTAGGTCGGCACCCGGTGATACCGGAGTGCCTCCCTGATGCAACTCCAGGGCAGGGTATTGAAGGCGTTGGCGATGTCTAGAGACACCGCCAAGACGACCTCACCCCGAGCCACCGCATCCCCCGTCGTGAGGGCTCGCACGCGCATGATGGCGCCCACCGTGGAGCGCCCCCTGCGGAAACCAAACTGGCTCTCCGCCAAATCCGGCCCCACCCGCACCAGCCGCCCGACAAGGCGGTCTGCAATTACTCTTTCAAAGAGCTTGCCCACCTCGTCGAGTAGCACGATGGGCCGGTAAGCGGACGGAGAGTCCGCAGGGCGCCCCGGCTTCTTGATTAGGACCAGTTTCCCCGTCTTCCAACGAAGTGGAAACTGGCCCCTCTCCATACATGCGCTTAAGAGCCCCCTTAGTCGAGGCCCGAGAGCCTCTGAGGCCAGGACCCAGGCTTTCCCAGGTAAGCCGTCGGGTCCTGGGGCGGTATTTCTGGCATTCAGCCTACGTACCGCCACCCTCATCTCTACCTCGGTCACCTCCGGAGCATCGTCGTCGTCGTCGGCGGTGTGGTCCGCATCAGGCACCGCAGTAGGCGGAGCCATGGGCGGGGAGGCGTGTTCCCCTCTCGAAGGGAACAGAGCGCTCACCACGTCCCCCACAAGCTGTGGCCGGAGACCCTGCGTCAGCGGGGGAGCCCATGGGCGGAGTTTCTCCCGCACCATCTTGTATGGGCGTCCCCACGGGTCTCTGTTCAGAGTCTCCAGCGACTCCTCGCGGGCCAGTGCCCTGGCCCGCAGGATCTCCGCTTGGAGGGCGGTCTTCGCCGCTCTGTACCCCTCTTATAGCTCCGCCTGAATGGCTTCCGTATCCGGAGGTCGAATACGGAGCCTGCGGTGCCTGGTGTACCGGCGTCGCGCAGCAACGCACGCATTGCGCAGTGTCGTCAGCTGTCGCGACCACCAGTACACCTGGCGCGAAGCACGTCCGGGCCGGACCCGGGGCATTGCCACGTCACATATCTCGGACATGGCCTCCCGGAACCACTCCGCCTCGTCATCGATGTCGGCAGGCCTGTCCGGTGATGACACCCAGGCCTGCACGATCGAGGCTTCCAGGAGGAGCTCCCGGTCCAGCTGCTTCAGCGCCCACCACGGACCACTCGGGGCCTGTCGGACCGGCGCGCTCGAGGTCTGGGCGGAGACGTCAAACCGGATGTACCGGTGATCGGAATAGGTCTCCACCCCCTCCATGACGCGCCAGTCAATGACACGCGGCGACAGAGCGGGGCTGGCGAACGAGATGTCCACCACCGATTTACCCCGCATCCGCACACACGTGGGGACAGAACCCCGGTTAAGGACGACCAGGCCTGTCTCCAGCGCCCAGTCCTCCACCATCCTGCCCCGTGTGTCCGTATACCGGGAACCCCAAGCCACATTCTTGGCATTGAAGTCCCCGAGGACGAGCACGGGGAGGGAACAGAACCCGACGACGACGACTCTCAACTCCGCAAGGGAGTTGTGGAACTCGGCGAGAGTTCGGTTCGGGGAGAAGTATGCCCCTACCACGACAATCTCCCCGAACCGTGCTGCAACGCAACCCCGTCCTCTCTTAACAGCCTCGAGGGACGGGGTACCGGCGGCGGCCGACGAAATTAGGGCCACTGAGCCGCTCAGGTCCTCCACCCAGTCATCCCTGGGCGGGACAAAGTACGGCTCAGCGACCACGGCGATGTTAATCGACCACTGCGCCATGCTCTGGAGCAACAGATGCTGAGCTGCGGCGCAGTGGTTGATGTTCGCCTGGAGGAGGCGAAATGGGGCCATTATTGGCACTCCATGTCAGCCCCCTCCTTAGCCCCCTGTGAGGGCCCTGCCGCGGCGGCTGCGGCGGCGACGACGGCTGTGGAGGCGGCAACGGTGGCGGTGGCGGAGGTTGCGGCTGTGACGGCGGTGGCTGGTGGCTTTCCCCTAGCTTTGGCGGGTGGAGCGCAGACCTTACTCCCAACCCGGTGATTGGCCGGCTTGCCAGCTGCCGCACATACGGCGCAGTGCGGCGTGGCGTCGCATGAGCCGGCCTTGTGACCTGGCTGACCACAGCGGTAGCAGTGACCGCTGCGGTCCACCTCCGAGGTGCATTTAGCTCCCACGTGGTTACCCACATGGCAGCGGTAGCACCTCAGAGGTCTGGGTTCCAGCAGTTTGACCTGCGCGGAAACCCAGCCCACCAATAACCTTTGGCCCTCTCCGGCAATTTTCTTGGCCGCCGACACGGGGCAGCTCACCGTAACGGCTCGCATCCCCGTGAAGTCAGGACGGATGGCGCCTGCCCTAACCTGCTCGGCAGAGCACCCCCCAGTCCTAACGACAGCGGCCACCACCTGTCCCTCCGTCACAGAGTCGTCCAAGCCCTGAATACGCATGTCAGCGCATTTGGTGGGCCTGGACACTCGGGCCTCGTCCGCATTTAGGGACGCCCTAAGCCTTTCGGCCAGAGCGTCAGCGGCCGGGCCGCTTGCCGCACCGGGGACCTCCAGCATCCGGGCCCCAGTCGCAGTGACTCTTACCCGGATGCCATCAGCGGCGCCGATCTCCTTGAGGTCCACCGCTGCCCCCACCTTGGCGAGCACGTCGCGGTAGGACACGCCCTTTTTCTCCGCCTCTGGCTGTAGTGTTATCACTACAGCTGCAGACTTCGGGGCGCGGAGCCTAGCCGCGATGCTTCGTTCCTTGCGCCGCTGCCTCCTCTCTTTGTTTTTGGCCGCCCTTTTTGCCTTAGCCGCCTTCCTCTTCTCTCCGGCTACTTGCCATTCAGCGTCAGCCGGAGTAGAGTTAGGAGGAGGCGGGGGCGGCTGTTTCGCCGCCTGGGCCGGGGCCTTCGCCGCCTGGGCCGGGGCCCTCGCCACCTGTGGGGCCGTCCCGCCCTTGGTCTGCCCAGACGAACCTGGTTTTGCCCGGGCAGCTGCGGTGCTGGCATATGTTGCCTCCTTCCGCCAGAGGCCGGCTTGCTCGCCGCTAGAGGAGGGCGCAGGACGATGGCTTCTAGCGCGGAAAAACGAGACCGCAAAGAAGCCATCTCCTGCCTCACCAGGGTCAGAACCCGGTCCTCCGCAGGCACGGGGCCCTGCCAATGCTGCTCCCTCCCCTGCGGCACCTCACGGGGGCCGGCTCCTCGGAGCCCAGCCAGGTCCGCTCGGAGCTCCTCATTCTCCTTTCGGGGAAGCTCCATGGCGGCTGTCAAGCGAGCGACCTCCGCCCGCATCTCGGACATGCCGTCCGACGGTGGCCTGAGGTGATAGGCCTCCGCTGCCGCCAAAATAGAGGCCATGACCGCGGGTATGGCCTTGTCTTTAGAGGACTGAGTCCTCTTCAAGGCCAAACCCTTGATAGCGGCAGCCACAGCCTCCGCAAACCTGGCCGCTTGCTCCGATTTGGAGCCACCAGCGGCATCCGGCTCACCACCTGCCGAATCTATAGGGGCCGCCACGGTGCTCGTCCCTACAGGGTTGCTTTCCTCTTCTGTAGAGGGCTTCTCCAGCGCCGCTGGGCTGGCCCGGCTCGGCTCGCCGACCTTCTTTGTGGTGAGCCCTCTTCCCACACCTTTTCCCCGGGCCGCACCCCGCCGACTGGAGTGGATCTTCCTCCTGTGGCCTTGGCCCGAGACCCCCTCGTCAGCGGACGACCCCTGGCCATCCCCCGGTTTAGGGCGCTTCCGGAGGAACTTTCGGTTCCTCACGGCCGCTCCCTCCACCACTTCGCGCTCCGAGCTCTGACCCGAGCTCATCGCGCCAGACGCAGCGTCGGACTCCGACCCCGCATCACTCCTCTCACCTTGTTTTTTTTTGTTTAAATCAGTTTCCATTTTTGTTCCCACGAGTATATAACTTTGTTTATTGACTCAAATATTGTGGTTCGCACTAGCGACTAATTATCAAATAGCTACCCATTAGTCAAGCTTACAACCTCCCTCACGGTGCGCCGCCGCTTGGAGGTTTGGGGTAATTTTTTATAGAGGATTTCTTCCTCGCGGTCCGGGCGGTTAAGCCAAGACCCTCGACCCCCGTCAAGTGCCAAAGACATGACCTTGACACTCTTCGGGGCTACGAGACCAACGGTGGCAGAAGGCTTCCTCCTGCCTGCCCGACGGCAGTGTTAGTGCACGCCGAGCCCGTGCTCCAACGCTGCTCAACGTGTGCTCTCTCCGAGTACACGTTAGAGCGTTCCTCCGACAGGATATTGGCATGCAGACAACGAGACCCCTTAGGCACACAGTACCTAATGGGGAGACATTGCCCGCATCCCAGGGTGCACCGTCCTGAAGACTGGCCTTCCCCCCGGACGCATCCAAAGAGAATTCCAGCCCACAGGCACACGGGGAGGTTTCCTGTCCAAGCACCCCAAATTAGGCCACCTAAAATATGATCTGGCATTGGTTTTCATTTAAACAATTGCTTCATGTGTAATAGGCAATTCTTTTAATAAATTTTGCTGTAGCTTACAAGGAATAACAACTTTATACCCCCACATGAAAACACCTTGATCAACACATAGTGGTCCCTTTTCTGTGCAAATGGTTTCAAAGCTTCATCCTTCTTGTTTCCTTAAAATTGACGAAGTATTATTCGATGCCTAACCTACTCTGCGGGAATATTTCCGCGTTAGTAGTTATCTACTTGTGACTAATTATTAGACTGATAGACACTCTTACGCCACTGTATTGCAACTCCTCCGTACGTACGCCCTTGCAGAATGACGTAGTCGAAGTTGTGGTCAATGCCTCCCAACACTGAAATGTCGTCGTGTGGCATCAACCAGATATCTAATTACGCAACATATTTTCGTAAACGATTACGATAAGCTCGTTTCATTTTCACAGTTCAACAACATTCATTGCGTTATTTACGTTGTTGAACAGATTTTTTTTCAAACTTATGAAGAAATGGATTATCAACTTAGTATGTAATTAGGGTACTGGTCTCTTGTAGCGCAATGATGCCCGATGTATTGCATAGCAGTCACACGTCTCAGTCTTCAGATCTTGTTAAATATCTACAATTATAGGTAAGTTATAAATGTGAATCTTTGAATTCGATTGTTTAAGTAGTTTATCTGCCGATTGCCTCGGTCGTTCTGGAGGGTTTAAAGCTCCGACACGTAACACCATCCGGCCACAGTTCATTATTCAGAAATAGGTTTAGCTTATTCTTGTTAATTACTATTTTATACGTGAGACCTTTTCCTTTGTTTTCGTAAGTACTGCTCTGTCAAAAAAGTACCGGGAAAAGATCAATAATACACAAAATGTTAGTTATTCATCCAAATTTATTTTATCGCCCACAAAGTGTGCTTCTTCAGAAATGATATACTTACGCCAACGAATAATCCAATCATCAAAACATTTTTTTGAACGCTTTTTCCAGAATTGAGTTTAGTTCTTGCTGCGAATTCTCCTTTAAGTATATCTTCTACCGAATGAAAATGGGTGCCATGAAGTGTTAAATTTGCCCAAATTAAATCTAGAAACGTTTTTTTGTGATACCAAATAAATCTAGAAATGTTTGTTTGGGCTACTACCAGTTATACCATAAACTTGATAACTTAAAGCAATCCAAGGGCTCCTTGATAGAATTTGCTACAGGCCCCGCGCTGACTTAATCCGCCACTGGAAAGAAACAAAGGAATTTTATTGTCAGTTGGTTTAAATTATAAGTTGCGTTGCCACGCACGCCCTCGTATCTATTTCTATCTTTACGCCTCTGTGCAACAACTCATTCCTCGCTGGGACATTTGTGCTTCGATTCAGCCCCTTGGCTCAACGTATCCACCGCAATATTCGCATAAGTTTTATTACTCTCTTCAGTACTACGTGACTGTGGCGGGCGGCGCGGTGGCGACAGCGTGCTTGCTGATGGAACCGGTTTGTTATCGGGATGGTTGGTGTGTTCGCTGCGCACGGGCTCCATTACTGTGCGTTTTCAGTGGCGAAACATTCACAACAAAACATGTTGAAATCTCTAGTTCCTGTCAAACATTTTATGGAAAATTATCAAAAAATAGAGATTTCAACATGTTTTGTTGTTGTTGTGAATGTTTCGCCAGTGCAAACATATAGTTTGAGCGAGATCGCTGTTTGTTTCTGTGTGAGCGAGACCGCACGCGGCGTTATCGGATGGTTGGTGAAAGACAGGTAGACGCACCTGAGGTTGCGTTGCCTTGAACGTTTTTATTTGAACTATTTGTTCTCTTGGCGAAGAAACAATCAAATGATATTTGTTTTGATTTGATATCTCTTTAATCGCCGTAGATACAATCAGAATCATTTTGGGACATTGTATTAAAAAACGATTGTATTCTCGTAGGATTTGAATGATTAAAAACCAATTCTGTCTTTAAGTTCTGTTAATCTTCTCTTGACACGTAATTATTTGTAATGGTGTCTTAACTCACTTCGTAGTATAGACGCCAGCACATAAATCTACTACAATAAGTGAAATTTTCTTTAATAGATTTTCAACTTTATTACTAAAGTAGGTAGGTTGACGTGCTCGCGTCTGTATTAATAAATCTTTCAGCAGCCTTGTCACGCCCACATGATCAAAGCTGATCGGCGGAGACATATTCGGATCTGTAGACTTGAAAATATCTATATCTTCCAAATCTCTCATTGTTTTCCCTTTATTTTTTCGCTGTATCATCCGTTTAGCATTAGGGAGGCTTGGAACAACAGAGACTATTCCACTAATTTCTTCCTCCTTGAAGGCACACACATATCTCCACGATGCTCACATTATCCATATCGTCTATCGTGTTTTCTATAAAACAGAGTACAAACTAATCACTATGTTGCAATTAAGTAGGTATTGCACTTAATAACCTCCGAAGACATTCTCACAACACGAACGTCATTGAACTTTCGCTCAGGGGTTAACGACACCTCCGTACGCACTGATCGCGCGCGCTACGAATAGTGCTACAATAGCACGAGCAAGAAGCTACGTGGTGGGAAAATATTGATGCAGACATTGAACAGCACATACTTCATAAAAGATAGCTTGATCTCTGCCACAGCTGTTAGTAAAATCACCGCCTATGAAGTCCTGAATTTCATAATAGTACAGACAGTAACTGTCAATTTCGTACTTTATGGGCATGCTGACCTAATGAATGACTACCCTAAGAATGTCAGTTTGTCATATTATGTCGCAGAGATCAAGCTATCTTTCATTAAACGTGCGCGCTTCAAGATGATGCTCATGGTAGAAAATTTATGTCTGTTGTTCTTGATTGTAATTTGCTTCAGTAATAAAAATACAATTACATTTCATACTTTGCTTTATTGGACTATCACCTATACAACAGTATACATTACGACAATCCAGCTGATTGATTCAATCTTTAAAATAAAATGAATAAGCTGTGAGACACGGATGCGTGTCATAGACGTATAAAAAAGGTCGGACGGAACTCCCGCTAAGACAAACCTGACCCGTAATGGCAGCGACTAATTTATGTGTGAGTGAATGTAGGTTTGATATGTAAGCAAAATTTACCCATCTAATATTGCTTTACTTTTATTAAGACAAATACAAGTCATGTGTAGGCAGAATTATACCGTGTCATTTGGAAAGGTTAATGGTAATAACCAATCTCCTTAGGAAAATAGAAAAAGGATTTTTTTATTTTTTTTTAAATTTTACTGAGCCTACTGTTTAGTTACAGGAACGCACGAGCGTATTTTTATCACGGCTATATTTTTTCACGTATTGTATTTTCGACGCTCTGCTTAGCGTCGAGAGTTGAATATCCCATCAGTGTGTTTTCTTGACGCACTCGGATACGCGCAGGATGCGCTCTGTTGGATTCTCAATGCTCGGCTGCATACCGAGAGTTGAAAATTCAGTGTACGAAAGAAAATCGCCGCGATAAAAATACGTCCGTGTGCACTTGGGCTAAGAGCCGGGGAGCACGGCTAGCAGCCGCCATTTTGGATGTTCATTCTTCATACTTCATTTTCTTTAGGATCTAGTAAAAAGAATTTAAAATCAAATATCTAGTAATAAATAATTCGTTTATTTATTAATAAAAAACGTAGCATTTGACAATTTATCAAAATTCAACAACGTAACCTTGTAACACTGGGCATAAAATAATATATTACGATACAATTACGATTACTTAAATAATGTAATAATGACCGGTACGGTACCTAATTCTACGATTTGCTTTCACTAAACTGACAGACGTCAAATGTTACCTATTAAAATGGCCTTACTTGATGTATTTCCACAATAAAATTTTGCAAAACCAACTTTTATTTTTATATATTTCGCAAGAAGTATACAGAACTTATGACTGGTTTACATCCGTGACGTCCGTCATCCTGAAGTGCTGAACATGTCAGACTGCCTACCCTACCACATTACCAAGCCCCATAAACGCACCCGGCTTCACCACCCCATTCGGCCCCAATATCGCACCCTGCCGCACCACCGCACGCTCCCCCAGCATTTCACTATGCCCCAACACCGCACTCTGTTCCACCATCGCTTAAGACCTCAGCACTGAATTTGGCCCCAACACCCCACCCGACTCCAGCACCGCACCCGGCCACACGACCGCACCCGGCCCAACCACCCCACCCAACCTCACCACCGCACCCGGCCACAACACCGCACCCTGACCCATATCCGCACGCGGCCCCATCATCGCCTGAAGAGGACGCGGACCATCCTCGGAGAAGCTGTCCCTCGTCTCACTATTCAAGTTCAACTTGTTAGAGAACACTGTTGCAGTGCATAAGGACCACGTATATGAAACCTCACCCAAGAAGGCAAGGACCAGGAAATACTGCAAGAAGTCAGGTTCCTTCATGTCTAGATAGTGTCGCGCTGCAAACAACTACAACAAACAGGCAGACTATTATGCTATGTGCGTGACAGCTACGTCTATATTTATCATTGAGGTAGGAAAACTAAGTCAGTGGTATATATAGTGTATGTTTAGAGTCCAGACATAATCTTGGTCAGATCATGTGTCAGTATCTTTACTTGGGTCCATATAAATGGAATGGGTCGGTTTGGGTATATTTGAGGTTGTTTGTATACCCAATTACCCATATTACAGACAGGGTTATTTTTGTCTATGAAAAAATCATTAAAAACATTGGCGATGTCACGTGGATGTGTTATATTTGAATTCCCCATTGCAATTGTATTTTTAGGTAAATTCACGGATATCGAGGGATATGCCTTGGAGGCGTGGCACGTGGCGCCTCGACATTGCTAAATTGGGCTTATGTTCGAACGGCGGCTGTACGCTTCATTCAGTCGCTTTGCAACTGCGTACAGTGTACTATTGATGCGTAAAAAACCAAAATGCCGAGCTGTGCAGTAATAATTTGTAAAAATAGGTCTAGTACCATCAACCTGAAGACAAATGGCGTGTCCTACCACCGGTAAATAAACATTTAAGTCACTGTTTAATATTTTAAATCAATTTTTAAATCATTTACTAACTTGCGTCCGGAGCGATACGAACTAACCCGAACTAGCCCGAATCTTTCCGAACGGAACGAACGTTTTGGATTTAGAGAGGTGCAATCGAGTGCGTGCGGCTGATTTTATCGACATGCGTATTATTGCAGTCGAATCTTTTTTTACAGAACTCAATGGATATTTTCGTATTACATGTATAGTTTAAGAGTTAAATTTGTTACTAATTTAATTTTGTTTGAAGCAAATAAAGACATTGTCATTTCAATACAGTGACTCGTGCATAGCATAATATTTAACAGAGAGGGTTCCCTTTACCCGGTAATACAATATTAAAAAAAAACTCATTTTATTTTAGTAAAAATAACCCATATTTTCGGATAGGTATATAAAAACAAAATAAATTATATAAAGAAAATTAAACGAAGTTATAATAATACAAGAATGTGCTAAAATAAATATCGATAAAAATTATCGACCATTGCTTTCGACTCCCTAATTGCATGCGTGTGCATTGAATGTTCGCAATTATAGCAAGTGTTTACAAGTGAACGCCCCGCCCATTCTATGTATGTGTGCTATTATAAATTGATATAGTGAGCTGCATTCTTCTTAGTGTGCGAGTTCAAATTTTAAGTGTGTGTCGTAACTACACTATTTGTTAATGTTGTAATTATTTTGGTGGGAGATAAGCGGTCGCACTAGGATTCCTTACTATTCCGCAATGAAGGCATATCTCTGGATATCTATGGTTAAATTAGTTTTTGCCGGTTTATGATTTGCCATTTCGCTTTTGATTTGTTTAGGTACTGCTGATTCTATTTTATATGTATTCTGAACACGTTGTGTTAATTTAATTATTCGCTTGTATGTGGTGGTATATCTATTAAGTTATTTTTTATTTGCTTCATTTCTGTTCAGACGGTAACGCCACAAAAGTGATCTTTTCTTTTTACTACAAGCTCTAATTCCACGCGACACCCATTGAGATCTATTGTGTAACCTTATTTTTATTATTTTAATCGGGAAGCATAAGCCGTAGAACAGAGAAAAAGTCTCCAGAAATAGACTGTAAGCTCTATCCGGGTCATCACATTCATAGATATCCGAAAAAGAAATGTTTTCCAGACATTCTCTCTGAAACAAATCCGGTAAAAACATATTTTGCCCAAAATTTCTTCAATTTCAGAGCAGACAGATTATACATATACTTAATAAAATTAATAAAATTCTTGCAATTGCTAATTTAACTAAGATAGAATGTAAAACGAAGCTTACACAGTGGCTTTTAGAACTCGATTATAAAAAAACTGAAAAACTGCTCACAATCTTATCCTAATCTAGCGTTTTTATAAATACATACCGCCATCCCTTTACGCAACATTCGTATACTCACCTTTATACGCACACACAACCACACCATCTTACTCTCACACACCCACACACACACACCCCCACACCACATACACGAGACCTCACACGTCACACACACACGCATTTTATTTTTCTTTTTGAATTTATTTTATTAGTACTTACCTTTTTTATGTTATTACTTTCTTTTTTTTCTACAATAGTCCTACATGTATTACGAGCTACCAATTTTTGTGATAATTTCTAATCTCGGCGAGGGGGGCCAGGATTCCGTAGCACAGGGTATCCTAGTTTGGATTCCTGACTCCCACAAGTCCTAGTACCTCCAATATTTGTAACACCTATAAACTGTAATTGTACTTTGTGGGAAAAAAAATAAATATTATTAAAATAAAATAAAAATATTATTATTCGCGAATTTTTTTCATATTTTCTGTACTAAAGTCTCGACGTTTTATAAACCAGTAATTTAAACAGAAGGTTCCTTTTACGGGACACTTCAGTATTTGACAGGTGTGATCTGACAAAGCAAATTCAACTACGTCAGCTTTACATTTATTGCCAAGATTATGTGCAAAGTTGTCAATACATGTGTTACTTTTTAGCCTAGTTGGCTGATTGAGTTCCAACTTTATATTATAATTAAGTAACAGACATTCTAGATCTTGTGATAAATTGCTGTTTTAATGTGTCAATATTGAAATCGCTGCTTATTATAATGTTTTGTTTACGATTCTTTGTTATCGACTGTAACATTTTTTCCAAACGCTCAAAATATGTAGAGGTTATTAGGTTTTGGAAGTCTATAAATACAGATCACAATGGTACCTGTTTCTTGCGTTAATTTGATACCACAATATTCAAATGAGTTACTTATTGCTAATTTCTTTAACTAATCACTGTTCTGTAGTCCCTTTTCTACCAATATACATGTTCTACCTCGTTTTATGTTTTTTCTACTAAAACATGCAGCTAGCTCGTAGTTGGGAATGGAGAGATAGTTTTCATACCCTGACATAAAGAAATGTTCAGAGAGCCTTAAGACGTCAATTTTGATTTTCTTCTAAGCATACAGTAAGAGCCTCCGATTTATTCAAGTCCTGCAATATTCTGATGTAATATATTTAAATAAACGTCTCAACTAGTTTCAAACTTTTGTTGAGGTATGTCAGATTCAAATTCAAATTCTCAGTATTCAAGATTTCAATCTCTTGATGAGCACTAGTCAGTTGGTTTGTGAGTTCGTTTAAGTTTCATTTAATTCAATTACTGTTTGACTCTCATTAAATGATGTGTTCGGGAGGCTTATCATAGTCGTACCAAAAAGTGGAGAATGATCATTTCCTGAAAGATCACTAAATGAGCTTGCTCGTTGAGGCTTGTGGTTCCGATGTGTGATATTTTGTTCGGAGTGAGTAATTACGTATGATACGTTTTGTATAATATTTATGTTGATTTCCTTGTATAATTTGCAACATAGTTAACCCTGCGGATACGTACTGTTGATGACCTCTAGTCGCAGATAGCTCAACTACGACGATCGCTCGGTGACTTGGGTTCGAACTGAGGTCAAAGTGCAGTTGCGCCACTTTTCGATAGATGGCGTTGTATCGATCTATAAAGATGATAACTTTCAATCTTCAAATATTGCTATTTTGATATTGTAATGAGTCGTAGATTGTCTGACATCACTTTTCACATCCCAATTTTTACATCAACACAACACATGGACTGACCTTCAAGCTGTTGTGCGATTCGTATCCGTTTTGATCACGTTATTTGAACTTCTAGTGGAGTCCGTTACGAGCGGTTATTCGAAAAAAATGGACTTATCTGGGCGTTTTCCCACTCGATAACAATATTCCAGATGTATCACTGTTTATTTGATTGAATAAGCATTTTTATACACGAAAGATATAATTTTATGCTATAATCAGTACCGGTAAACCGGGGTTACTTTGAATCGCGGGGTAACTTTGATAGAAACTTCCATTTCATATAAAATCGTGAATTACAAATCGAAACGCAATTAGGTAGTTTTTTTTCTGAGTTATGAACACTGAACAACTGTTTAATCCTTTCCTGAGGACACGCTGGGAATCCACCAATCATTTTAATTGAAAAAGGTAAATATATTGTCATTCAAACAATCAAATCAATTGTTAGATCAAAGTTACCCCATGCGACAATATTTATTTTTCTCGTTGATAGATTTTTATTTTTTAAATTGTATTGGCATTATAATTGGGTAATTATATTTAAATTGTATTGGCATTGTAATTGGGTTTATTTAATTGCGTAATTACTTTGCAATTACGCAATAATTACTTTGTAAATTACGCAATAAAATAAGGGGTATCAAAGTAACCCCATCCTACGTATAACTTTGATCAGGCAGTTTAATTTTTTTTTTTTCTCAAAATCAAGCCAATTTTTCTCACTTATTATTACCGGAATCGAGAGTAATAAAAAAAACCTATCACTAGATTTATTTAGTATTTTTTTTACACCCACAAATTTAAAAGATATGAACCTTCAAAGTTTAATATTGATCAAAGTAACCCCGGTCTACGGTAATCCTATTTATTTCGCCAACGGCACTTGCCGCCTACCCACCCATCAGGCCTTCTGGGAACTCCAGAGAAAACTCAAATCCAAGCAGATAGCTGCCATGCCCCCCCTAGTACGCCCCGACAAAACCATAGCCTTCGACGACATCGACAAAGCGGAATGCCTAGCCGACAGTCTCGAGGCTCAATGCTCTCCCAGCTCCCTACCAGTAGACCAAGCTCACCTCTCAGAGGTAGACGCTGAAGTCGAACGTAAAGCTTCTCTGCCCCCCGTCGAAGACCCCGAAAGTCCTCTGCCTCCCGTCACTCCAGACGAAGTGCATGACATCATCAAAGGTCTCCACATCCGTAAAGCCCCCGGCTCAGATGGAATCACCAATAGGGTGATCCAACTCTTCCCCGCCCACCTTATTATGCTACTGACCACCATCTTCAATGGTGCTCTAAGCAACAATATCTTCCCCCAAGCGTGGAAAGAAGCCATAGTGATAGGTATCCCAAAGCCTGGCAAGCCCAAAACCGAACCCTCCAGCTACCGCCCCATCAGTCTGCTCAAGGTATTAGGCAAAATCTATGAGAGGCTTATTTATAAGCGTCTCAGGGACTACGCTGAAACCAAAGGCCTCATCCCCAACGAACAGTTCGGCTTTAGAGCCCAGCACTCTAGCGTGCATCAGGTCCACCGTATCGTCGAATTCATCGGCGGCGGCTTCTACCGTGGCATGTCGACAGGTGCGGTCTTCTTCGACATAGCGAAAGCATTCGACAAGGTCTGGCACAACGGCTTAATCTTTAAGCTCTACAAACTCGGAGTGCCCGATCGTCTCGTGCTCATCTTACGGGACTACTTGTCGAATCGTACTTTCCGCTATCGCATCGAGGGAGCCCTATCCTCTCCCCGCCAAATCCGCGCCGGAGTCCCTCAAGGCTCCGTGCTTGCCCCGCTCATGTTCTCGCTCTTCACAAGCGACAGCCCCAAAAGCAATACGGCGCAGTTGGCTCTGTTCGCAGATGACACGGCCATATATTGCAGGGGACGGTCGCAGACTCAGATCCACCTTCTCCTACAACGGGCTGTCAATAACCTTGGCGCCTGGTTTAAGAAATGGAGAATCGAGGTGAACCCCGACAAAAGTCAGGCGGTTTTATTCATAAAACCGCGATCTAGACCCCCTCACATTCCCCGACCACTCACCTTGTTAGGCAAGCCTATCCCCTGGGAGAAGCAAGCCAAGTACTTGGGAGTCATCCTCGATCATTACCTCAACTTTACAGAGCACATAAGGTCGGTTCGCTCGCGGGCCGCCTTCGCTCTCAGTAGACTTTACTACATCGTTAATGCACGCAGCAAATTGTCACTCAAGTGCAAATTGCGCATCTACACAGCGTGCATCCGCCCCATCATGACCTATGCGGGTGTAGTCTTTGCACACACATCCCCCAGAAATATCCATAAGATGCAGGTGATCCAGAACAGATTTCTTAGAAGAGCCACGGGCGCTCCCTGGTATGTCAGGAATATTAACCTCCACCTAGATCTCAAAATCCCCACAATCCATCAGTTCCTAAAACGCATTTCAAAGCGTCATTTTGATTCCGCCGCCAATCACCGCAACCCTGTAGTTGTTGAAGCGGCCAATTATACCCCCTCCCGCATTAGTCGATTTCGCCGTCCTAGGCATGTCCTCTCCGATCCAGATGATCCAACCACTCTCCTCCAGGAGAGCAATAGGGCCACCAGTACAGTGCACAAACACACCCGACACCCGTCGTACCGACCTCGCCGCCGAGGTCCTCCGCGCGCGCGACCCTCACGAGTAAATAATACTCCCCCCCGACCCTTGTCCGATGAAGCGCCAGCCCGCGCCGCAGCTGAGCGCGTAGCTTTAAATTCCCCGCATAATAATCATGAAATATCCTTGATCCAGCCTGTCCCATCTTGCTGTCCTCCCCTCAGCGACGCCTTAAGCCGAGGTTCGTACCCCACAGGGGGTGCCCTTAGCGAGCGTTCGCCTAATTTTAATTTAGAATAGTTGCTCCTGGCTGGAGGCTTTGAGTGTAGTGCTTAAGGCAGCCACAGGATTGTTCGGTTGAGCAGTAAATACCTTAGTGGTATACCTGCGAGATGCCATAGTTAAAAAAATAAATAATAAATTGCCGCCTACCGCATCACTACCTTTTGTTCCCTCCCACCATCCGAGATCCAAGGCTTGACCCATGAGAGGGGTTACACGTCATTGGTCAATTCTGATATTTATCAAATGGGCAATTCGTCAAATTTAATATTAGTCAAAGCTGTAGTTTTTATATATGTATATATTTTTTTCTAAAAAACACCACAGAGACGATGTAAACATGGCACATACGCGCCATCTACATGAGTGGATTCTCAACGCCTCAGCATTTTCTACGTTTTGGATCCATTGGAAATATGTCTCTCTTGATTTTTGCAGCCTGCATCACAAAACTGCGTCATAATTAGATATATATTATTATTTTCGATACTAAAAAAGAGAACTAAGTTTACGTTTTTTATAGTTAAATTTTGTCTTGTCATCTGTCAAAATCCATACTAATTATTAGTATGGATTTTGACAGATGACAAGACAAAATTAGGCAAAGTCGATCATACGACATCTGGTGGGATAAAAAGGCAGTTTTTCATCCCATTCCTGGTTATGAACCTGTTTAATCTAGTATTTTAATAATAAATATTTTTTAAATAGAGTTGAAAAAAATGCATTTTGCCAGTAATTTTCCCATAATTAAACATTCCAAGGTTTCATCAAAATTGGCCGAGAAGTTTCCAAACAAATAAATAGGTAACGACTCAAGGAATTATTGTTATTGTTTTTTCCCGATTCAAATTATATTTTTGTCTTCAGCATATTTTTGTAGATAGAAAATACATGACACACTAATAGGGAATTCAATAGACACGCACGCAAGTCATGTGATCACATGTTATCACATGACATAATTCTGCTTTTCGCGTAGCCATAGACATACACAGACACTATAAATACCGACGTAGCTCTCACGCACATAGAAGTGCCCGATCGTCTCGTGCTCATCTTACGGGACTACTTGTCGAATCGTACTTTCCGCTATCGCATCGAGGGAGCCCTATCCTCTCCCCGCCAAATCCGCGCCGGAGTCCCTCAAGGCTCCGTGCTCGCCCCGCTCATGTTCTCGCTCTTCACAAGCGACATCCCCAAAAGCAATACGGCGCAGTTGGCTCTGTTCGCAGATGACACGGCCATATATTGCAGGGGACGGTCGCAGACTCAGATCCACCTTCTCTTACAACGGGCTGTCAATAACCTTGGCGCCTGGTTTAAGAAATGGAGAATCGAGGTGAACCCCGACAAAAGTCAGGCGGTTTTATTCATAAAACCGCGATCTAGACCCCCTCACATTCCCCGACCACTCACCTTGTTAGGCAAGCCTATCCCCTGGGAGAAGCAAGCCAAGTACTTGGGAGTCATCCTCGACCATTACCTCAACTTTCCAGAGCACATAAGGTCGGTTCGCTCGCGGGCCGCCTTCGCTCTCAGTAGACTTTACTACATCGTTAATGCACGCAGCAAATTGTCACTCAAGTGCAAATTGCGCATCTACACAGCGTGCATCCGCCCCATCATGACCTATGCGGGTGTAGTCTTTGCACACACATCCCCCAGAAATATCCATAAGATGCAGGTGATCCAGAACAGATTTCTTAGAAGAGCCACGGGCGCTCCCTGGTATGTCAGGAATATTAACCTCCACCTAGATCTCAAAATCCCCACTATCCATCAGTTCCTAAAACGCATTGCAAAGCGTCATTTTGATTCCGCCGCCAATCACCGCAACCCTCTGGTTGTTGAAGCGGCCAATTATACCCCCTCCCGCATTAGTCGATTTCGCCGTCCTAGGCATGTCCTCTCCGATCCAGATGATCCAACCACTCTCCTCCAGGAGAGCAATAGGGCCACCAGTACAGTGCACAAACACACCCGACACCCGTCGTACCGACCTCGCCGCCGAGGTCCTCCGCGCGCGCGACCCTCACGAGTAAATAATACTCCCCCCCGACCCTTGTCCGATGAAGCGCCAGCCCGCGCCGCAGCTGAGCGCATAGCTTTAAATTCCCCGCATAATAATCATGAAATATCCTTGATCCAGCCTGTCCCACCTTGCTGTCCTCCCCTCAGCGACGCCCTAAGCCGAGGTTCGTACCCCACAGGGGGTGCCCTTAGCGAGCGTTCGCCTAATTTTAATGTAGAATAGTTGCTCCTGGCTGGAGGCTTTGAGTGTAGTGCTTAAGGCAGCCACAGGATTGTTCGGTTAAGCAGTAAATACCTTAGTGGTATACCTGCGAGATGCCATAGTTTAAAAAAAAAAAAAAAAAAAAAAACACGCACATAGCATAACAAAGTTAGCTTGTTTGATAAAATTGTTTTGCGACTTAATTCTGCTTTTCGCGTAGCCATAGATAATACACTATTAATACTGACGTTGCTCTCACGCACATAGCATATCAAAGTTAGCTTGTTTGTTGTAGTTGTTTTGCAGCGCGACACTATCTAGACATGAAGGCACCTGACTTCTTGCAATATTTCCTCGTCCTTGCCTTCTTGTGCGAGGTTCCATATACGAGGTCCTTAAGTTCTGCAAAAATTTTGTCTTAACAATATGAACTTGCTGAGTGAGACGAGGGATAACTTCTGCGAAGATGGTCCTGGGGATGTGGAGCCTGGTGCGGTGATTGGGCCGGGTGCGAAGGTGTATCCGGGTGCAGTGGTGAGGTCGGGTGCGGTGGTGGGGCCGAGTTGTGTCGTGTGGCCGGGTGCGGTGTTGGAGTCGGGTGCGGTGATGGGGCCAAATTCAGAGCTGAGGTCGTGTGGGATCGTGATGCAGGGTGCGGTGTTGGGGCCGAGTGCAGTGGTGGGGGAGCGTGCGGTGGTGGAGCGGGGTGCGATATTGGGGCCAAGTTCGAGGGTGCGGCCGGGTGGGGTGGTGAGGCAGGGTACGGTTGTGCCACCGGGTGCAGTGGTGGGGTAGGCGGACTGATAAATATCCAGCTCAGGATGACGTCACGGATGTCAACCAGTTATAAGCTCTGTATAATTCTCGCGAAATATTTAAAATACAAGTTTGTTATATGCAAAATTATATTGTGAAAATACATATTGGTAGATAGTGGTTTAGAAGATTTTTATATTTTTCTTATTGTTAGTCTTTTCTTTTTTTTTGTTGTACATGTCAAAAGGTTTGGTTGGTGTTTCCAATTTATGTTATATTTTCATAATTTTTCCACTGAATTCCTTTTATTACACTGAGCTTTAGTTTTATTTAATTCCATCTACCACTAATACTCCATCATAATAACCTAATTATGTAGTTTTAATTTTTGTTACTGCACTTTATTTTATCGCAATATGAACACACATAGTAAAGCCATAGCCATGTCGTCTCGTAGTTTGGCTCGTCATATTTCACCACCTTTGCTATCCTCATTAGTCAAAAAGGAGCCCATAGTTAGGTCACCCAAAATTCAAGCCACTGAATATGTATTCCTGGAAACAACGAAAACGACACATGATGTCTCACAGCCTATTCATTTAGAAGATTTTAAATCTGCCTGATTGTCTTAATGTATACTGTTGTGTGTGATATTCCAATAAAGCAAAGTATGAAATGTAATTGTATTTTTATTACTGAAGCAAATTACAATGATCAAGAACAACAGACATAAATCTTCTACGATGAGCAGAGCCATAGATTATTTATGCATATTTTTATATGTTGCAGTTATTGAAAAAAAAGCGCGTCATATGTCACTATAGTGAACACATAGATATACCTGTCCATTTGGTTTGATTACACAAACCACTGTGTACTCCGCTGCGAATAGTAATAACTTTTTCTATTATTCCTGCAGCTTCTCATCTGTCAATCTCATTCTCTACTGGGGTTTTAAGAGCAAATGGTACTGGACGTGGTATCAAGGATATGGGTACTGCTCCTTCCTTTATTTTGAAAGTAGCTTGATAGTATTTATTTTCCAATCTCTTCTGAAAATACTTCTTTATTTAAAAATGACTTAAAAAAATGATTTAACAGAAAATAATTATTTTTCTGTTAAATCATTTTCTTAAGGAATTTATATCAAATTGTAGATTTAGAATTCTTATCCATTCTCTTCCAACAACTGGGTCAACTTTTCTATCAATTACAAAACTTCTTCCTTGTAAATCTTTATTTTTGTATTTAATATTTTAGATCTGCTGTTCCAATGGCTTGTATTGTTTGTATTGAAGCACACAGTATATTCTAAGTTATATTTTTTTTTGTTTTTTTTTTTTTTGTTTTCGTGTGAATGTTGTGTGCCTTGACCTGAGTCAAGTAAATTTATTTTCTCTTTCTTTCTTTGTTTCACCAGTGTAAGTTCTTAATTTAACATGTATTTTTTAGTTTCAGATTTTGAAGTTATTTTTGAAATATTCTGTAGAACATGTAGTAACTGCAGCTCCGGTATCTATCTCCAAGGTAAGTGCTTTCCGTATAATAATTGTAGTTCAATATTGAATTTATCTGTGATATTTTCCATAGTTATTTTATGTATTTCATATATTTCTTCCTCATTTTCAAATTCTGAATATTTTCTTTCAAGCTGTAGCTGTTGCTATCTTTGAAGAAGACTATAGATGTCCTCTTATTTTGCATTACTTGCAATATAATTTGTTATTGAGTTGACACTGACTTGCTCTATGGTTATCTTATCCACATCTAAAGGAATTTATTTTTGTATTTGTAGATTTTTTATTTTTCTTGTTTATTCATTTGTATTTCTTGTCCCATTTCTTTTAGTCTCCTTTAGTGTTCGATTTTGAAGTTTCTATAGCTATTTGGCCGCCGTTTGGTTGTAGTGTGATGCCACTAACTGAAAGCCTTTTGCAAATTTGCCTGCTGAGGTTGCATGTCACGCATCGTCTCCATCATTGTGGAAGCACTTGTGAAAGTTGTGCCTCCATTGTATTTCGTATTTATTTTGACGGGAAAAAGGAATGATGTGAAGCGGTTTATCATCAAAGGACTTGAATAAACGGAAAAAGGTTGGTGGATACATTTTTGGAAGTTCGAAATGTTTACTTCTGTTTTGAGGTAGTGAGGTGTCGTAAGTAAGCACTTTTGCGTAGATCCACTTACAGACTCGTCGCCAGTTACTGTTGTATATGTGATATTCCATTATAGCAGTTTCGCTAAAGTCCTACCGTGGTCATTTGGACACGGCAGGTACACGCGGCATACTTATTTATTTCTGCTAGTGCCAAATAATCTATGGCTTGTGCCACTTGCTTTTTCAAACACAATGATTTCTGCTATGAAATTATGGCTTTTATGATCTGTGGTTAGTTTTACTCTATGGCCTGACGGATATTCTCGTCTATTCTATTCTATTTCTATAATGGCAAGCAAAACCGATTTCGACTATTATTCTGCCAAAGCATTAGAAAAACAAGTGAGCATGAAAAAAAAACGAAAGTTCTACGAAAAACAATAACTGAAGACGAGTAAAATTCTTCGATTTATTTATTTAGTTTAACTCATCATCACTATCATTACAGGAATTTCCAAAATAGTGTGGCCCTATTTACAGTTTTAATATTTACCATAACATATTCGTGGTTTTTGTGAACTCACTCAGAGAACAAGTAAAAAGATCTATTCTGTCTGCTATGTCATTAAGTACCGCTCACGTCGCGTCGGTAAGTCGGTTAATTTGCGATTGATACAGTTGAACACAATGTAGATCTTGTTGGGTTAGTATGGGCCTGAAACAAACAAAAAATCAATAAATATTATAATTGTTAAAACATAAAATGTACGCATACCACACAGACAGAATAATTTATAAATTTATGTTATAACTAGCTTTTGCCCGCGACTTCGTTCGCGTAGAATAGTGACTTCCGGCAGATTTATGGTTTTAGTGTTTTACCCACATACTACCCGTGCGCGATAAGTTGAGACCCGCGTGGAATGCGACACTCCTCCCCCATCCCCGCGCACCTACCCGCGGCCGCCCGCGGTGTACAGTTGAAGCCACATTTTTTATCTATTAGTTTCGTACTGGCTTACGTCACGTATCGACGCGCTCCGAATAAGTTGTTAGTTTTGTTATAATAGTCCGTGTTAAGTTTATGTGTTATTGCTCCTGTTACGTTTTTTTATTGTTAAAGTTTCTGTTACGTTTTTTGACTGTTTTATTGTTATTATTTTTTTAATAACAAGCATTGTAATGAGGGGTAAAGCTTTGCGTAGTGGAGAAAGAAATCTCGTGCTGAAAGTGTTCGAGTTTTTCGAAAACGAAAAGCGAAACCAGCAGTTTTGTTTACCTGTTGACCAGGCAATCAAGAGAACCTGCATGGCAACGGGAGTTTCCAAGGCGACGTTGATGAGGATCAAAACTGAAGCTAAGCGCTTGCAAACTGCTTCACCAACACCAGGTTCGTCTTCGGCACTAAGTGATGTGAATTTATCAACACCGGGCAAGAAACGTAGACCTAAGAGTAACCGCATCCAATTAGACAGTTTTGACATGTGTGCCTTGAGGAATATAGTTGATAGTTTCTACACGGTCAGGAAGGAAATACCTACCTTGAATAAGATACTCAGTTTGGCTAAAAGAGACCTTAACTTTCAAGGGGAGAAAACGTATTTAAGACGAGTGCTAGTGGACAAACTAGGATACAAATTTAAAAAATGCAAAGACGCGAGACACTTTCTCGTTCAAAAACCAGACATTCGAGCGTGGAGAGCGAGATATCTAAGAAGATTAAAAGAAAATGATGATTTGGGCTCGGCAAAAAGGCCAGTCATTTATATTGACGAAACATGGATTCACTCTCATTATACAGTTAGCAAATGCTGGCAAAATAGTACTGATGCTACTATTAGAAAAAATCACAGTCCGGGGCAAAGATGGGTGATTGTTCACGCAGGGGGAGAAAATGGTTTCGTGAAGGGGGCTGAGTTGCTTTATAAATGTAAAAGCAACACAGGTGACTACCATCACGAAATGGATACAACAAATTTTAAAAAATGGCTTATCGAGAAGCTGATCCCCAACTTGCCGCCGAATAGTATTGTGGTACTAGATAACGCACCATACCACTCTACACAAGTAGAAAAACCACCTACAAGTGTAGCAAGGAAAGCGGTAATAAAGCAATGGCTGTTAGACCACAACATTGAATTCGACGAGCGAATGACGAAATCCGAGATGTATCACCTATTGTACATAAATAAGCCTCCAAAAAAATATATTATTGATGATCTTTTAAAAGAGCATGGCCACGAAGCTGTTCGTTTGCCTCCCTATATGTGTGACCTCAATCCCATCGAGTACATTTGGAATTTGGTCAAACAACGAGTAGCCGATAAAAATGTGAGCCAGCTAGAAAGAGACATAGAAAAATTAACACGTGATGCTATTAATAGTATAAATGAGAGTGACTGGAAAAAGGAAATAAACCATGTTGACAGGCTTAGACAGAAGTATTGGGAAGATGATCACCTGCAAGAAGACATTGAGTCCCAATTAATTATTAACTTACAGTCTGACACCACCAGCTCAGATAGCGAAAGTGAGAGCGAACCTCAACAACTACCAGAGGGAATAGCAATAATTAGTAGTGATGACGACTAAATAATTACTGAAAAGTTATGTGATATGAATGATAAGGGTAGGAGGATGATGATGACGACTAAATTATTGTTGAAAATAATCTAATAAATACTTATACATAAAAGCATCTTTTATATTTTAATATAACACCTATCGGCTTTCACTTTTAGTGATACATAATAAATCTATAGTCTGACAATTACGATTAATTATTGTTATAAAATAACTTAATATTGTAAATAATTTCACTATGGAAGATGACTACCTAAAATTCGCAGATACCGCGAATGCTTCCGCATGCGGAAGCTAGTTACATTTTTTGTTTGAACTGTACTTGTCAGTGACGTCACCGCGCTCAGGTCTCAACTTATCGCGCACGGGTAGTAGTTCCCGATCTCGCGGGATCTCTTCAAAAATGAAATGTGGAAGATATTCTAGGGAACTTTTCAAAAACCAACATAATGAGCTCTGCGTTTGCCCAACCAAATGCGTGTAACGAAACCATAGCGCGATCTATTTCGATCCCAACGCCATCTATCGAGCATAGTGACAACTCGGATTATTTATCTATACTCCGTTCGGGCATTTTATTTGTACTAAAAGTTTTATTATGTTGATATTATTTTTTCATACCTTTTTACTATTTATTTACTTTTTTCCGATGAATTAAAACAATAACATGAACCGAACTCGTGTAACGATCGACACCATTGCGCGATCACCAACTCGACATAATATATACAAATAGAATTATCTATACTCCGTTAGAGCATTTTCTATGTACTAAAAGTTGTATTATATTATATTTTCATACCTTTTTACTATTTATTTACATTTTTCCGATGAATTTTCAGTACTGAATTGATGCAGACTCTTGACCAATAGATGGCGCTGTATGCCCGGAATAAATTTTAATTTTAATTTTATTTTTGTAATAAAAACTATCCTATGTCCTTTCTCAAGTTCCAAACTATGTCTGTACCAAATTTCACACAAATCGATTCAGTAGTTTAGGCGTGAAGCAAAGACAGACAGACAGAAAGACAGACAGACAGAGTTACTTTCGCATTTATAATATTAGTTTGGATTAGTTTGGATGACGCATGAAAGTCATCAGTGCCACGAGCAGTTCATCGGAAGAATGTGTTAGCATGGAGGGAAAGTTAGTCAGAAGGGATTTTTTATCGAGATGGTTATAGAGATCTAGAGGTGTAACGTTGTTTGAGCATTCAAAGAAGATGTGATCCGGAGTGCCATCCTCCTACCCGCACTCGCAGAGAGAGAAGTCCCTAACCCGGATTTTTTGCAAGAACACAGGGGTACAACAAAACTCCAGGCGAATACGACAAAGGACGGACTTGACAGTTTTAGAAACCTTTTTGTAACCGAAGAACCAAGGTTTTGACTTTACCGACCGATCCCTGTGGGACACCGCACGAGATCTCTCGCCGGTTCCATTCTCCCTGGTGACTGGGGTAGGTGACGGCCCTGTCCGTCAAATAGGCCTTGACCACACGACAGAGGTAGGTCGGCATCCGGTGATACCGGAGTGCCTGCCTGATGCAACTCCAGGGCAGGGTATTGAAGGCGTTGGCGATGTCTAGAGACACCGCCAAGACGACCCCACCCCGAGCCACCGCATCCCCCGTCGTGAGGGCTCACACGCGCATGATGGCGTCCACCGCGGAGCGCCCCCTGCGGAATCCAAGCTGGCTCTCCGCCAAATCCGGCCCCAACCACACCAGCCGCCCGTCGAGGCGGTCTCCAATGACTCTTTCATAGACGGAGAGTCCGCAGGGCACCCCGGTTTCTTGATGAGGATCAGTTGGGGAAACTGGTCCTCATCAAGAAGCCGGGAACGAAGTCTTCCAACGAAATGGGAACTGGCCCCTCTCCAAACATGCGCTTAACGTGCTATACCTACGTGTTGGGCAACGATTAATACAAAGCTGCACCAAAGGCATCACAGTGTTCTGACCCCCACCTGTAATTGTGGCAGTTACAATCACCCATGACCAAAATTGGTCCATGTAAATATATATAAAATATGTTTTTTTAAATAGCAAAAAAATACTATGTGGGTGAGCAATGTATATTGAAAACACTATAATGCCTTCTGTTGAGAGGTCTGAATAGCGAGTGTATTGTTAATCGGAATCCACAAAGGTTAGTAAGTGGATGCAGGCAGCACGTGGTAACAGGTGGTAAGATACTCGGAGTCAACCGAAATGAAACGAAGAGCACGTTAGTGGTACATACAATTATTCCTATTTATTCTCAAGATAAATAGTAGTAATTCTATAGTAATTTAAGGATATTATAATTACATAGGCTATCCATGCCGGGAGTCCAAAACGAGAAGAAGAAGAAACGTCAGTGTCAAAAAAGTAACTTGACACTCCGCAACAGTGTTGCCGTTCATCAACACCATGATATTGATGGATTATACAATGTTACCACATTCTAACATTACCCCTTAATCCATGCAACATCATGTCACACTATAATAACACAATATCGGAAAAACATGCTTAAATACCTACACTAGAGCTCTACATTCAAAATCAGAATTAACTCTAGAACTCCATAAAATTAACAAATTGCTCTATGGCTCTACAATTTTTCTTATAATTTATAGAAGTCAAGTGAGTACTCTACAACTCTCTATTAATATAAGGTAAGTACCCACTCTACCAACTTTTACAACATAGTCAATAGATAATATCAACATCTTAGCAAAAATAAGCAGGTATTATTTATAAACAGATTTATCAACATAGTCCGTCAAATAGTATTATTATCACAACAACATATTAAATAATAAGTCAGACTTTTACATTCATATCTTTTACGAATCTATCATGTTTTACAGCACATAAAGGCTTTGTAAGCACATCTGCAATCATACAATCTGTCTGCAAATACTTAACTGTTACAGAGTCATTTTGAACAAAGTCTTTTACAAAATGGTATCTGATGTCAATATGCTTAGTGCGTTTATGACAATATTCTTTAACTTGTAACAATTTTTGAGCAGACTGGTTATCATTAAATATTGTTACATTATATTCTTTAGGTATGATCTCCATCATGAAGTTTCTTATAAAACAAATATCTTTACATACATCTGTTATTGCTAAATATTCAGCTTCAGTACTGGATAGTGCTACGCAACGTTGTTTACGTGATTCCCAATTAATTACATTATTCCCAAATTTTACAACAAACCCAGTATATGATCTTCTATCATTTGGGTCATTGGCCCAGTCAGCATCTGCAAAAGCAGTCAAATTCAATTTACTCCCTTTATAGTAATATAAAGAATAGTTAATTGTCCCTGCTAAATATCGCAATATTCTTTTAGCTGCCTGCCAATGTGTCACATCAAAACAGTTGTTAAACTGACTCAGTTGGCTACAAGCGTATGAGATGTCAGGTCTAGTACATACAGATAAATACATAAGACATCCCATAAGCTGCCTATAGTTATATTGATCATCACATAAATTAGTGTCTCCCCTAACTAATTTACAATTGGTAGGCATAGGGGTCTTTACAGTTTTACAATTTTCCATACCGAAGCGCTGTAATAGTCTCTTTATGTATTCAGACTGGCTTAGCTTCATAATACCTTTTGCTCGATTTCTATCAATATTTATTCCTAAACAGTTTTTCAAACTTCCCAAGTTTCTGACATTGAAATTATCATCAAGCAAAGGAAACAGCTCATTATTTTTAGTACCGTAAAACACATAAAAATCATCCACATACAATGCAACAATTATTATGTCCTTATTAGAATGCTTTAAATACACACAAGGTTCACACTTACATTGCTTATAGCCATTGCTAGTTAATAAATTATGCACTTTAGCATTCCAAATTCTGCTTGCTTGTTTAAGGCCATAAATGCCTTTTAACAATAAACACACCTTGTTTTCACAATTATTATTACTAAAGCCAGGAGGCTGTTCCATAAATATGGTTTCCTGGAGGTCACCATTTAAAAATGCAGTTGTTACATCTATATGGTCTATACTTAGATTCAGCTCATTTGCAAAAGAAAACAGTATTCTCATGGTGCTATGACGCACAACAGGGGAGAATGTATCGTTGTAATCTACTCCTTTTACTTGGGTAAAACCCCTGGCAACCAATCTTGCTTTAAATTTGTCAAAATTGCCATTTGCATCATACTTTTTCTTGTACACCCATTTACATTTTACTACATTTTCATTATGGGGCCTATCAACTAACTTCCATACATTGTTAGAAAGCAGTGAGTCATACTCACATTGCATTGCAGCCTTCCATTCATGACTATCAGGAGAATTTACAGCTTCCTCAAAAGATTGAGGTTCAAGAAATGGATAATCATGCGCTGTCAAACAGAAGTCTGTTTCGTAATCATTGTACTTTACCGGTAATCTGGATCTGGTACTACGCACAGGACGCTGACTCTCAGCTACCGGGGGTGAAGAATCACCTCCGCCCTTAGCCGACGCCTCGTGTGAAGGCGACACACTCTCGTGGTGCACGCCACACACTGACGAAACAGCAGGGATGCTCTCGTCCTCGCTGCCTGTGCAGTACTCTTCTTCAACATCTGAAAAAACTATTACCTCACCTGTAGTATCATTTAATACAGACCTTTCCTTACCACAACTTGTATGCTGACTAGTATTCATAACATTTTCATTAATTGAATTCAAATTATTAATATTATCACAGACACTTTTGCTAGAATTTATCACATTACTATCATTATTATTACAATTAATTTCATTAATACCATTTGAATTCAAATTATTGACATCACTAGTCAATTCATAATAAATGCAGTCTTTTTCAGTATTGTTATTGTCATTGAAACTATCATAAAATTTATTCTCAATAAATGCAACATTTCTGGACAAAACAACTTTCTTAGGAACTGAAGGGTCCATTAACCTATAACCTTTTGAAGTTTCAGAATATCCAACAAATAAATACCTTTTGCTTTTAGGATCTAATTTACGACGTTTCTTGTCAGGAACAAGAGAGTATGCTATGCAACCAAACACATGAAGGTGACTTAGATCTGGTTTAGATCCGGTCCAAACCTCCTCTGGCGTACGGCCTGAAAGAGCAGCAGTGGGGCACCTATTCTTTAAATAAATGGCAGTCATAACTGCCTCCCCCCAATAGCGCCCACAGAGACCAGCACCTCTCAGCATACATCGAGCCTTCTCCAAAAGTGTCCTATTTAGGCGTTCACTGACGCCGTTCTGACTCGGACAGTATGGTATGGACTTTTGGTGAATTATTCCTTGCTGTTGCAAAAATCTAGATAAACTTTCATTGCAATATTCACCACCACCATCAGACCTAAAAATTTTAATTGGCAACCCTACTTGTTTCTCTACAAGTCTTTTAAAATTAACAAAATGAGACATTACCTCCAATTTGTGCCTCATTAGATACCCAAAAGTCTTCCTGGTGTAGTCATCAGTAAACGTTACTAAGTACTTCGCACCATTCCAGCTGCTCTCAGGTAACGGCCCACACACATCAGAATGGATCAATTCGAGGGATTGGGTAGCTCGCCTTGCCTCTCCAACTGGAAACTGCTTGGCAGCCATCTTTCCCTCTAAACATGGAACACATGACTTCAG
The DNA here is from genome assembly GCA_963853775.1 of Xanthia togata. NCBI lineage: Eukaryota > Metazoa > Arthropoda > Insecta > Lepidoptera > Noctuidae > Xanthia > Xanthia togata. The sequence goes on along the minus strand of OY970818.1, from coordinate 1,639,955 downwards.
ATCCTGCACATTGTCAGTCTGAAACAGAACACCAGTTACACTTCCATTCTTTAAAGTACACATACCCTGTATACCAAGGTGGCCAAGCCTCCTGTGCCATATATCAATAGGCACAGTATGAGCAGCATCCTTTGCACTCTGGTCCTCCTGTCTATCACACAGGAGAGAAGAATGCACAATTTGCGAATACCTACCAGATCGACACACCTCAAAGTCTACCCTAAAAAGACCATTATCTTTGGAAGCACAAACAATTGGGTTGCCAGAAATCTTACTGCTATTCTCATGTATGGAACAACCCTGGTCATTAAATAAAATACTAAAGCCCCTTTGTGTAAGACAGCTGACAGACAACAAATTATGAGCAAGTTTAGGTACATATAAAACATTTAATAGTTTCCTTATCACATTTCCAGTCTTAATGTGTATTATTCCTTTACCTAAACATTCTAACTTCTCATCATTTGCGATGCTTATTGAATTATTACAATCTTTTAGCTCTGAAAACGAATTCTTATCATTACACATATGTGCGGAGCACCCAGAGTCAACTAGCCAACTATCTTGTGATTTGGCCATAAATGCTGCAGCCACAAGCGATGTATCTTCTGGTTTCGTCATGTCCTTCTTCATCTTGAAACACTTCGACTTGATGTGACCAATCTTCTTACAATAGTGACAAATAACCTTACTTTTTGGTACTTTTCTATTCTTTGATACATAAGCAGTATCAATGTTTCTGTCACAAAAGTTTTTCTTCCGATAGTCTTCTTGTATCAATCTCGAACGAACCAGCTCACTAGACAATGCGTTTGTGATACATGCTGTCTCCAAATTAGAGACCAAAGCGTCAAACTCCTGGGGCAATCCACTGAGCAGGAGCTCAGCGACCTCTGCATCTTCTATGATTCGGCCTATGTCCGCCAACTGTTGAACTCGTGTCATAATTCCATCAATATAATCAGTCATTGAACTAAACTGACCGTAATCGGTGTGATGCAGCTGCCGCAGTAGTAAAACTCGCCGATAAAGACCTTTATCTTCAAATGCGTTTGCGAGCTTTATCCAAGCATCCTTCGCTTTTACACAATGCCGCACATGTTGTTGACACGCACCTTTCACACTAAGGCATATGCGTGCTAGAGCTCGTTGATCTCGCGATGTGTCTGTCTGACTGTCCTCACCCTCAATACAATTCCATAACCCCTCTAGGGTCAACAACATTTTCATTTGAAATTTCCAAGAATTGTAGTTACCAACGCCTTCCAATTTTTCGACGTGTATACCTCCACCGAGCGAGTACATCGCTGCGCCGGTGCCAGGAACCACTACTCCATTATCAGGTAACGTGTCCACCATGATGACGTGCGACCACGTGCACAATGTGCGCACTCACCCTTGATGTGTAGAAAAACACCACGGCTTGTCTTGCCTTTAATCCACTGAGCCCATAACCTGTTGAGAGGTCTGAATAGCGAGTGTATTGTTAATCGGAATCCACAAAGGTTAGTAAGTGGATGCAGGCAGCACGTGGTAACAGGTGGTAAGATACTCGGAGTCAACCGAAATGAAACGAAGAGCACGTTAGTGGTACATACAATTATTCCTATTTATTCTCAAGATAAATAGTAGTAATTCTATAGTAATTTAAGGATATTATAATTACATAGGCTATCCATGCCGGGAGTCCAAAACGAGAAGAAGAAGAAACGTCAGTGTCAAAAAAGTAACTTGACACTCCGCAACAGTGTTGCCGTTCATCAACACCATGATATTGATGGATTATACAATGTTACCACATTCTAACACCTTCCACATGTCCCGCTACAATACTCATGTCACCGGTGAGCGAAGGTAAAGGCAAAAGAGGAACCCAATTGTTGGCTAGGAGAACTGATCCTCCATAGCCATCAGATCTGTCACATCTGAGAATTTTAAAGTATGGCATACGAAATCTAAGACTTAGGGTGAGCCAAGTCTCAGCTGTGTAACAAGCCAAGGGCTTGTATTTATTTAAAAGAAAATGAGGACGTGCTTTTTATGCCATACGCTCCCCACATTCCAATGAAGGACTACTTCGCGAGACGCCCTTTTTAATTTGTAGAAGTAAAGAAATAAGTTGATCGGCAACGTTGGACAGTGTTTGGAAATTGGAAGAAGAAGAAATAACAGTAGGTAAAAGTTTTTTAAGGAGCTCAATAATAGAACCGGGTATTATTTGAAGAGACATTGTTGTAATTAAGAGCGCAGCCATTATGCTGTGAAGGTTGAGGAGAACTAATTGTCTGCTGATGAGCAGTTTTGTCATAATATTTTAAATTGCGATATGACTGAGAAATTGGAGTCTTGGTGACATTGGCATAGTTACTAGCTGTAGGAATAATTTTGCTAGCTTCAACATATGGAATGCATTTTTCAGCCATTACAGTCTTAATGGCTTTCTGTCTACCATTCTCGGGGGAATGACTTGCTATTTGCGAAATGATTACCCGAACAAAGCACACGGAAGGCCTCGCCCTCAGAATTGTTGCAACCATTACTAGAGTGATCGTGACCACATTTACTACAGCGTGGTTTAATACGGCGGACTTTCAGTATTGCCCGCAGCCTGAGGGCATAGATATATATGTTATTACTTCTTCTTCCTTATTATCTGAGGGAACACCGGTAACAACACCCATTCTTGTGATATTAAATGTAGGTATTGATGGAGTATATTTGGACATCAAATTGTTTACTGAGAAAGACTTAGCATCCTGAGGGGAAGCAAACTAAAGACACACGTTTTCTACCAACTCTGTTAACACCACCACGAACAATGGTCGCAATGATGTTATTCATACGGAACATTCCAAAATTAACGGGATGTAGGGTAGAGCCAGCATTTGGTTGAGTTTCTATATGAGAAACGTGGACAAAGTAAGGGGCCTTATCCATAACGGAGTATTTAATACGTCCTATTTGACTTTTTGGTTGCTTACTCGGAGGATTCGGAGAAAAGGGAGTAAAGGAACCTGAAATATCTGCGGGGTCAGGGTCAGGGATTTATTTTCATCCATCTTGGATGAAACGAGACTTAACAGGACAATCACAATACAAACTGTTACAAACACAAGAACATAGTAATAGTAACAAGTCATTAGAATTATCAACAATCACTCGAGAAACGATTCTAAACACACGGGCTACCCAAGGACACCGTGGCGAGAATCCGGATAAAATATCATTATGCAGCATTGGAAAAAGAAATTGAAACTGCTCTGGAGTTCTCGTACATCAAACGGAGGTCAAACGAACAGACTACATAGAGATACTACGTTTGTCAAACGTAATGGTTGTGAGTGCGGGCTTTTTTTTTTGGGGTGGGAATTTATCAATTAACTTCTCCCGCTATGGGCAAGGCGCCCCTGCTTCTTGATGAGGACCAGTTTCCCCGTCTTCCGACGAAGTGGGCACCGGCCCCTCTCCAAGCATGCGCTTAGGAGCCCCCTTAGTCGAGGCCTGAGAGCCTCCAAGGCCAGGACCCGGGATTTCACAGGTAAGCCGTCGGGTCCTGGGGCGGTATTTTTGGCATTCAGCCTACGTACCCGCCACTCTCATCTCTACCTCGGTCACCTCCAGAGCATCGTCGTCGTCGTCGTCGGCAGTGTGGTCCGCATCGAGCACCGCAGTAGGCGGAGCTATGTGCGGGGAGGTATGTTCCATTCTCAAAGGGAACAGAGCGCTCACCACGTCCCCCTCAAGCTGGGGCCGGAGACTGCGTCAGCGGGAGCCCATGGGCGGAGTTTCTCCCGCACCATCTCGTATGGGCGTCCCCACGGGTCCTTGTTTTGTCTCCAGCGACTCCTCGCGGGCTAGTCCTCTGGCCCGCAGGATCTCCTCTTGGTGGGCGGTCTTCGCCGCTCAGGTACAGCTCCACCTGAATGGCTTCCGTATCGGGAGGGCGAATACGGAGCCTACGGTGCCTGGTGTACCGGCGTCGCGCTGCAACGCACGCACTGCGCAGTGTCGTCAGCTGTTGCGACCACCAGTACACCTGGCGCGAGGCACGTTCGGGCTGGACCCGGGGCATTGCCACGTCACATATTTCGGACATGGCCTCCCGGAACCACTCCACCTCGTCGTTGATGTCAGCAGGCCTGTCCGGTGATGACACCCAGGCCTGCACGATCGAGGCTTCCAGGAGGAGCTTCCGGTTCAGTTGCCGTTGCGGTTCAGCGCCCACCGCGGACCACTCGGGGCCTGTCAGACCGGCGCGCTCGAGGTCTGGGCGGAGACGTCAAACCGGATGTACCGGTGATCGGAATAGCTTTCCAGCCCCTCCATGACGCGCCAGTCAATGACACGCGGTGACAGAGCGAGGCTGGCGAACGAGATGTCCACCACTGATTCACCCGCATCCGTGATCGTGTAGGCCTGGGCCTTAAATTAGATTGATTAAATTAGGATTTTTTTTTTATCAAGGAACTACCTACTTGACAAACCGTACTGTGCTGAAGTTTATTAATTAGGTTCGACCGTAAATTACAGAAACAAGGTTGCGCTCCCAAGATAAGGTATGAATACAGTAACGTAAATACAGACACTAATACATCCCCACTCACAGAAGAACGAATTCCCAGCAGCCCACGCCCTTGGAGATCCCGAGCCAAAGCCTGAGGCCATGACCCCTGAGGTACAGTGAACCAATACAGAGAACATGATTAAGTTTGAAGGCAAATTTGTTTATGTATGAGTAACTTCTTGTGTTGAAATTTGAAGGATTGTTTTGATTTCAGGCGTCGCAATATATATCATTGCGATACTTCTGTATCTTATCATCATATTATAACAGGCATATTTATATGCATTTCTACAGTTAAACTAAGGTTTTGAAGATTCCTTAATACAGAATGAGGGAAACAGTTAAACCGCCATAAATCTGTAACGTCATATTCTAGCGAGTTGGATATTTCGTAAAAGATTTAAGAAAATCTTTAACTAATTTATAAAATAATAATTATCAACACAGAGAGACCTTTGCTTTATGTTTTTACTATTTTTAACTAATGACCCTAAAAGTACCAATTCGATTCACAAGAAAAAAAAATCCCCTTAGTGCAGTTGCACATCCAAAACACGGGCTGGCTCTGATATGCGTAAGAGCTGCTGAGCGTCAGCTGGCGGCACGGTTTCGTTCTCGCAACCCTTAACTAAATATCGCCCCGCTGAGTTCATCGCCTAAACTATCCACGTTACGTAGGTAGGTATGTTATAGACTAGGCTATTGAAGCTCTCGGCCACGGGCTGCTCTATATTCCTTAATTTTGCCTAATATGCAATTAACTAGCATCGTTTGAGCCCAGACTAAGCCTGCGTTGAATGTCCGTAAAACTAACCAATAACAACGCTAGCTTAGCTGAAGTTGTGACAGTGAAGCGATGTTATTGGATAGCTTCACACACATCCCTCGCTACGCATCCTCGCTGATTTCTGGTGGAAAGGAAACGCAGCCTAAAAGACTATCTCATGTATAGATCATTTGTTCAATTGCTATGTCTTCTTAATTTCTTATGAAAAACTAGCGGCAGGTAGGTAAAGACGCCAGCAGGTCAACCTACTCGAAACTGTCAAAATTTCCCAATCAACTTTGAACCATATGATTTAGTGAAAAAGATGAAAATCTATTAAAGAAATTTGACAGATTATAGTAGGTTGATGTGCTGGTGGCATCTGTACCTATCTCAGAACATAAAAATAGGTTTTTATGATCTGAGGTACCTACGTAATATTGCATTCACCCAACTGAGATGGAAGTATGCTAAAAAGTGAATAATTAAAAGGTTGACAGCGAAGGCCGCCATGTTCCGCGTAGTGTCAACTACGCCGCGCACCAAACCGGCGCCGGCAGGCCACTCACCTCGTCTGCGGGTCACGGCGTACCTTCGATTCGTTTCTAAAGTGCTTTCTATCTTACACACTCGCGACGCTTCCGAGTCATTTGACTGTAATAGATAATTAGTACATCAGCTTCTGTAGTTGTAGCTTAAATTTTTAAATATTTTGTGCTAGTAGTTATCTAGTTATTTGACAATAACAGGTGACTAATTTAAATTACGCACATACCTACACATTTTCGTAAACGATTACGACAAAGTTTCATTTTGTCAGTTCAACAACCTTCATTGCGTTATTTACGTTGTTATGTTTTGTGCTTTATTAAGCTATGTTTGTATACAGTTAAATTTACATCAGTAAATCCCTGGGTTGTGGTTCTTTTTTGTATATGAGAAAACTATATATCTACCTACTCGTAAATATAAATTTATTAGTAAATGTTAAAAGGCTCACATTCACATTTGCTTCTAGAAAGTTCAGACCAAATTAATATACCTACATAATTATACTGAAATAGGTAATTTATCAATAAAATAAATAGTAATTTCACTTCACCTAACAGAGCTGCACATGTTTTTGTAAATCCTTTTTTAGGTACCTCAGAAATGCATGTTTGGTGTAACGTGGTTCCTTTTTCCATAAATACGGACCTAATTTATAACGTTAAGCTTAAAACCTAACATATCATTACGCCAGTAATTGTCTTAACGGATGGGCAGAGATATACAGGGTGTCCAAGAACCTGGCGTCCAACTGGATTCCCACGATGCCCCAAGTTCTAACAGTACTCAGAAAAATATTTTAAAAAATCCACCCCATGTACTTACAGAATTATACTGATTTCAAAAAAAAAGGGGAAATGAGCACCCTGTGACATACTTTTGAATGCTGTGACTGCTAATGCTGATAATTTCGATATTTCTTGGAGGTTTTGTAATCTAGGGTATTGCTGTGTCTAAATAGAATGTAAAAATAAAGTACTTATTGTACCATTTTAAAATAAAATATTGTTTTAACTAAAGGTGATATGGAAAACTATTGAATTTCGCAACTTTGACCGACTGTAGTGTAAAAAAAATGTACCAAAATAGTATGGCAAGTGACGTCAAATTTTGACGCGTTTATTCCTCTTTTTAAAAAGGTATAATACTTACACATTAATTTGAAAAAAAAAAATTTGATAATATTTTTACTCAACAACCCAATTTTTACGAAGTGCCTACCTACTAACGGTAACTGTCGGACCCTTTCTTATCTTAGAAACTGTTATGTTACTACTATTATTTACTTCGGTTCCAAGAGTGAGCAAGAAGGAAATACACACAGGTAGATGGGTTCCCAGTAGAATAAAAGCAAAGAATGTTAGTTTAAAGATATTTTATTACAATAAATGTTCAAAATGTTGACCACCCGCGGCAATACAAGCTCTCACTCTCCTTAAAAAGGACCGCTTTATGTTTCGCGAGTAACTTTTTTGACGTATCACCTGCACTGCTTGTGTTATCTTCTCACGAAGGTCAGCGATGTCATTAATGGGCTTCGCATAAACGAGCTCCTTCATAGTTCCCCAGAAAAAAAAATCCAGCGGATTTAAGTCAGGTGAGCGGGCTGGCCACGGGATTGTTCCTGATCGCCCAATCCACCTGTTCGGGTATTGCTCGTCCAAAAACTCTCTAACGGATACGCGAAAATGTGCTGGACAGCCGTCGTGTTGGAACCACATATCTGGTGGGGTCTCTTCTAGTAAGTTTGGCAAATCATTTTGAAGAAAATTTAAATATGATTCGCCAGTCAAATTCTCGGGCATCTCAAATGGACCAATAATATTCCCACAGAGAATACCGGTCCACATGTTCACTTTGAACCGGTACTGGGATCTATCTTCTCGCATCAAGTGCGGATTTTCCACATGCCACTAGTGCAAGTTGTGTAGGTTCATGTAGCCATCCTTCTTAAATGTTGATTCATCTGACCACAAAATTTTGTCGATAAAGTTTTCGTCTTCTCGATGTTTTTGCAGGATTGTTTCACAAAACGCGACTCGGCTCGGATAGTCTCGAGGTAAAAGACTTTGCACTCGCTGTACGTGGTACGGATGATATTCTTCTTTTTGGAGAATACTGTGTGCTGTGCTCTTCGGTATCCCCGTATCAGCTTCTATTCCTCGCACAGAGATGCTTGGATTTGCCGACACCGCCTCTAAAACTTCATCGCGTATGAAGTCATTTACGGGTCGTCCTTCACCAGCTACTTGATTGGGGAACCGCCCGTCACATAGTGATCTGTGCACATTAATGAAAACTCGATGGTCGGGATATCGCGTAGCCCTCGGATACCTTTCTCTGTAAAGTCTCGCTGCAGCTCGTCCATTACCTCTACATTCTCCATAAATGTAGTGCATATTTGCGTATTCTTGCGGAGTGTAGGTCGCCATGGTAGCACACACAAAACACAAACTGTCCAAACACAGGCAAAGGTCGTCGTAAAGAGTTCGTTTCAAAGTCCAGAGCACAAAGAGTAATCGAGTCCAATAAACAAAGCTTTAAATCGTAGTACGTGATCAATGGTAACAATAAGAGAGAGGTGCGTAGTAACGGCAGGAGGCAGTGACGCGTACTGACCGTACTGTTATCCTAAATAGCACGATCCCAGATAGCGTCACTATCTATCTCACTCGCACCTCTAACCTTTTTGTCCCTCACTCTTACCTGAATAATGGGGTACCATAAAGAAGAACCAGCAAATCGCAAAGATAGTTTCTGTCTTGCTCCCTCCTGTTGTAATAACGAATCACTATGGTGAGATGCATGCACATACCGTCCCTTACGGTCTAACCTGTTTTTTGAGAGGCCTGTTGTTATTTTTATGAGCATACAATAGTAATTCTTTAGAGGTTAGATTCAATTCGTCGTAAATTTTTCTTTCTAAGAATTCTGTAAGACATCGTAAAAATTGGGTTGTTGAGTAAAAATATTATCAAAAATTTTTTTTCAAATTAATGTGTAAGTATTATACCTTTTTAAAAAGAGGAATAGACGCGTCAAAATTTGACGTCACTTGCCATACTATTTTGGTACATTTTTTTTACACTACAGTCGGTCAAAGTTGCGAAATTCAATAGTTTTCCATATCACCTTTAGTTAAAATAATATTTTATTTTAAAATGGTACAATAAGTACTTTATTTTTACATTCTATTTAGACACAGCAATACCCTAGATTACAAAACCTCCAAGAAATATCGAAATTATCAGCATTAGCAGTCACAGCATTCAAAAGTATGTCACAGGGTGCTCATTTCCCCTTTTTTTTTTAAATCAGTATAATTCTGTAAGTACATGGGGTGGATTTTTTAAAATATTTTTCTGAGTACTGTTAGAACTTGGGGCATCGTGGGAATCCAGTTGGACGCCAGGTTCTTGGACACCCTGTATATGACACCCATACTTTTCACAAGATAGACCGTATTTATGATTACTCGCATAGAAGTGGCATATTATATTTAATACATCACACCAGAATTATTACCCGGAGGGGTAGGCAAAGGTACCTACACTTCTAAGCTATAATTGAATATACTTGCTTGTACTTTTCTCCCCCATGAAAGAGATCAAAGATATCCGATATAATAATAGAAGATAGTCTTTTCCCATAGTTTTAATGGACGTCGCCGTATTAAAAAAATATCAGTAAGCGAAGACCTGACACATGCAGTGAATGAAAGGACACATATCTCAAGTCTGTTGACTAAGAGAAAAAAAGAAAGAAAAATTGACAAAACGCACATTCAACAAATTACATAAAATACACACATAAACTCCATTTCACGAAAGAAGTCCCGCAGAGGCGGCGCCACTTGTCGTAAGAGACGATTCATAAATATTTATTTATCTCGACATCTCATGCACTGGTTAATAAAATCCACAATCTTAAGTAGAGAAAGCTGTATGAGGTAGGAGGGTTGTTGTCGGAATGTTGCTAACTATACCTACATATAATAATAGGTAATTAGTTCCACTTATTGCCGCGGGACTTCTTTCGTGAAATGGAGTTTACAAAAGCCTCTTAGTGAAGTTTGACAATTTCATCTATGCCTTGATGTCAATATACATTGTGTAATCCATGGTATAATAATATTATGTTTTTTAGACCATCCATGGCGTAATCTACGACCTCGTAAAGTTTAATGTTCCACTAATGCTCTGTGCACAGAGTACTTTTCTGTGGTGACGTCACTGGCTGTGTTATGACCTCGTAGAGTTTAATGTTCCACTAATGTTCTGTGGTTACGTCACTGGCAAATGACAACAAACAATCATAACAAACACAAAACGCCGATAGCAGTGGAAAATTATCTACTAAGTTTAAAATAAATTTGTGATTACGATATTTACATTAATTAGGTGTGCTCGTTTAGAGGACAGGTTAGAGCGATACAGACGGAATGGCTTACGAACTATAGTTAGGTACATATTTTATATAAAAAAAAGGTTAATCTAAAAAACAATATTTCTGTGCTTCACAAGTGCCACTTGTGAAGCACGTCGCGCGCGTCTAGGGACGCCGTTACGACTTAGCGAACTCGGTCGTAAGTATAGCGCTATCTAGGTATATCGAGCGTGTATTCCCGTTCGTCCCACTGACTTCGTCCCCGTAATGGGACGAACGGGAATTCGTTATTTTTTTTCACGATCGTCCCACTAATTATTTTAAAATAAAAATCAGTCATTTATTAAGCAATAAAAATCACAGTTAAAATCACAGAATCAACTTTACTACCAAATAGGTATCAAAATACTCACACACTGAAACATTAAAACAAAATAAAATTCTCCATAAAACTAGAAATTATGATTAAATCGTCCCCCTAAAATCATGAATGGGACGATCGGGAACAAATTTAATATTATTTTTGTAAATTCCCGTTCGTCCCATTACGGGGACGAAGTCAGTGGGACGAACGGGAATACACGAAATTCAAACACAGTTACGTTAACACAGTTTTAGCTTATAGGTAGCAGGAAGTTAGTTTGGTGGTCCATTCCAGAAATATTGTTTTTAGATTACCTTTTTTGAGTATTAAGTTCTGTGGTCTTGGGACGCCAACGCGAACGCCATACGACTTTGCGACTATTATTAGTCTATGTTTGCGACCGAATTCGGAAATATAGCGCTATCTATGTCGTGACTGCCGGGCCAGGCCATTTCAGATCAACTTTAACTTAAATGTTAGAAAAAGGTGTGTCGAAATAGATGTATGATAAGTAACTGCAATCGGTGACATGGCTATTAACTAAATAATTAATACAAGAGGCATATCTACAAGAGATCAGGGAGCCCAAGTCAGCTGTTTTTATAAATTCGTCATTCCAACACGATCCCATTGTCATTTTGCTAAAAGTTCGTAATCTGCTAAATTCATAATGGTCGATCATTGGTTGATCATTGTATTCCACAAACAAGATACTCATAACGAATTTAAAAGAAGTGACTGCACAATGACGTTCTCATGGTAGGTCACTGATTATAGGAACTTTCAAAATTTTAGCAGATTACCGCCTAAATCACTCATTCATTTTTCATTATGTAGGTACGAGATTACCAATAGATGCAATTTCTTTCAATGGAGTGTCAGTGGCTGACCATTGGAAAGTCATAATGACGCTAACATGTTAGTAGATTACCAAACTTGTCAAAATCAACACTATTTATGAAATCAATGATAGACCATTCTGACACTATTGTAATAGCAGACTTGAGGCTCAGAAATAGCTTAGGGTGTCGAGTGATACAATACTATGGGAACTAATGCATGGTATGCATAACTAATTACAAGGTAACAACTTTATTTACGATGAGCTTTTTGAATAATAGAGTCTGGCTAACGAAAGTTGGCCCCAGAATATTGGCGGCAAATTTAAAAAATACATGCATGACAACACTAAAATTATACTATGAAAATTGGAATAACCTACTTTGATACTTGGTAATTCATTATTAAAAATATCATATATATAGTTTTTCAATAAGGACGCTCGAACTTTAGCAGCGCATAGCGGCCATTTCGGTAATGCGATTGCTACCAAATTTGGCATGAATATATATTTTGTCGTGACATTTCACCATGGAACGCTACACGCTTCAACAACGCGTAGAAATTGTGTAAAATTTATTATCAAAACCAGTTGTCTATTCGCCTACGTTCTGTGCGTTGTGTTCAATTTATGGCGTTCATCGTGTTAGTTAGCACCGCTCGATTACTTTCTGTGGGGTTACATGAAATCTTTAGTGTACGCAGATAAACCACAGTCAATTGTTGCCCTAAAGGCCAACATAACTCGCGTTCTTCGTGAAATTGACCATTTATGCGAAGACGTCCTCCAAGATTAGTCAACCAGAATACGCCATCTACAGCGGAGTCGCAGTGGCCATTTGGCTGATATTATTTTCCACACATAACGTCATTGAATATTCTTTAAAATGTTATAAAAATTGTAGTAATATCACTTAAACAGGTTGTTTTATTTCATTTCAAAGTTCGAGCGCTCTTAATGAAAAACCCTATATATAGACAGTATAAGAACATTATGTTAGGGAAATAAAGAAACAGAATTTATCTACACATGTATAAATTTTTTATATGTATCAGGTTTGTAACGGGATTTTAAGGATTTATTGATCTGGTATAGGTGTTAGTATATGAGGTAAATATGAGCGGAATCCGAAAATAAATAGACAAATAAAATACGATAATATTCCATACATAATAACTTAGTTTTATTCATCGTAATCAAAATCAGATTCTAACACTTCAATGCCAAAAGATTCATCACTGTCACTAGTATCGCTGTCTCCAAAATTTATAATAAAACTTTCTAAATTTTCTTCTGTTATTTTATCACGTTCTTTATATTTATTTTCAACATGTATTACATGATCAGTAATTTTCTTCCAATCCTGTGAACTTACGTTTTCAAACGAATCTTTAATTATTTCTTCTAATGCAGCTGTAGTAACTGCAATATTTTTGCTAGCCACTTTACGTTTTGCCAAACTCCACACAAGCTCGATCGCATTTAAATCACAATGGTAGGGTGGAAGTCTCAACACCTGTAACGTTACATTTTCCCGGGAGGGGGAAAATGTAAGGTCAGCGATGTAACTGTCACCAGAACTGGAGGAGTCCCGGCTTAAAAGAAAAAGTAAAAAAGAAAAGGTAAAATAATTTAATTTTAAATAAATAAGGCCAGGGAAACCGGGGTAGAAAATTGAAGGTCCAAGTTGTTGAAGAAAAGAGGCTCGCAGGTTGTGAAGAAAAGAGGCTCGTAGATTGTGCAGAAAAGAAGCTCGTAGATTGTGCAGAAAAGAGGCTCGTAGATTATGCAGAAAAGAGGCTCGTAGATAGTGCAGAAAAGGGCCTCGAGTCAGGCCTCCACGTCGCCGACCTCGGAGGGGCAGGCCGTGGTAGAGAGGACCGGCAGAGGGCTGAGAGCTATCAGCGGTCGGCGTCACAGGTTTGCACGACGTTATCCCACGAACGATGTCCGGTGTACCAAGACGCGTAGACTTGAGTTTCGAGTTTGAGTTTTCTTCCAGCACAGCCCCCGCTATCAGAGGGCACAGTCCTCCCACCGAGCGCTATCAACAGGACCTCCTGCCAAGGCGAGCCCAAGAGTAAAACTGGTCTGCTGGCCCCGGCTCCCTTCCTTTTCGGATCGGTTGTCATTTTAAAATAGCAATGTGATTCTAGAACATAAAAGAATAATAATTTATAACAAGGTCTAATACATATACAACCTAACCTACTGGCAGCTCCAGCAATAAATTAAAAATAAAACCTAGGCTTGTCATTATCTGACATTACAAAAGGTAAACAAACATTCGGAGAGCACTAGAAAATCTAAATAGCTCTAAATATAGAGGCCTAGGATTGCTTAAACTACAGACAATGGCCATGCAGATAATTGGAGAGAACATATAATATCTAATTAAAATAGCCAAAACGTAAGTAAAAAAATACAAACATTACACACCTCATGACCACATTGATTTAAAATTTCATCAGCTTCATATATTGGATTAGGCGTATTTCGTTTTACAATACACAACAGCTCTGCTTTCGTGTGGTAGTCCTCATATTGAATTCCATTATCACGAAGCCACTCTCTTATATTACTTTTACGTGTTTGTGTGTTCGGAACCTTATTTATAATTACCGAATGGTAACTAGCATTATCCATTATGATTACACTTGGTTCTTCCAAATTTGGTATACGTTTTTCTTTAAGCCATTTATTAAAATTTTCAGCATTCATGTCATGGTGATAATCAGCATTTTTTGATTTAGTACTAAACACTAACAAAGACTTTGGTACGGGGCCTTTCTCTGATCCAGCATGAACTATAATGTACCTTTTCCCGGTCGAAACATTTTCAATTGCACCACTAGTTGAAGGACCTTGCCATGACTTCTTAGGCTTGTAGTTTCTATGGACATAAGTCTCATCTAAATAAATGATTGGCTTGCCTTCTGCACGTTTTCCTGCTATAGTTCTTAAAAATCTATGTCTCCAAGCAGATATGTCATAGCGTTCTATTAATACAGAACGCTCATTTTTATTATTTTTAAATTCATAGCCATTGGCTAATAACAAGCGGCGCAGTTTCTCTGCATCCGTTAAAATCAATACTTTCTTTTAACTCCACCAACAGTGTCCTCAGTGTAGGAACTTGTTTTTTAACAATATAAAATTCGATTATCTTGTTACGCATAGCATCTATGTCAAAGTTATCTAGGTTAGACACAGTAGGTTTCCGTGGGCGTTTCTTCCCCGGGGTACTCCAGACACCTTCATTTACTGCACCTTCCCTTTTTACTCTCTTTAGTGTTCTGACACTCACTTCTGCAAAGAAGATATACAAAATATGTAATTAATTCTTGGTTTACGTAAATGCAAAGGTTTTTTTCGGCATAATTTCAAAACACCAGTGTATAGTAAAAACTTACCAGTCATTGAAGTTATTTCTTCTAAGTACTGATTCTGGGTTATTATCCTATCTTTCTGCTCTAATTCAGTGAGATTTTCAATAGTTCTTACTATTTCATCAACTCCTTCGACATCTTGCAGATTCTCTGTTAAAGAAAGTTAATCGTTTTAAAATTACCATAGTATGTATTTTAATTGTTTTTTTTCCTCTGTTATATATCGTTTTGTATGTACAATAAAGCATATAATAAATAATAAATTACCAACAAAATAACAGCAAAAATTCATTATGAGTATATACGTAAAACATAGGTGATGTTATTAAAATGAATACGTTGACTGATGCGATGTGCGAATGTATATAATTAGTTTTATTCAATACGAAAAAGCGAAAGTAACTTATTTGTAAGGATACGTAAATTATAAATCAAAATTTTATCAAGACGACTGGATAGGTAGGTGTTCAAAGTATCAAAATAATATTGTCTACTAACCTATGAAATTCAACACCACACGTAGACAATCTTGTTTTTGTTTAAACGCGGCATCACGCTGTTGTTGTTTTTCGTTGAACTTGCCAATCATGCAAAACAACATCTTTCGTACACCACTTTTGATAGATTTGTTCATTTTAAACCGTAATTAGAATCACAATTTACACAAACGCATACAATTTGACACCAGAGATACCGAACGACAACCTTGTCAAATTGACGTTGACGTTCATACAGAGTTGCTATATAAAAAGTTCGCAAATAATTCCAAGGCCTACTTTCGTTAGCCAGACTCTAATGATCAACATAATAGTAAACAAATGAAATAGCAGTCATTTTCTGTTTTTTTACACTTGACTTGACCACAAAATGAGACTTCATTTCACAGATTCGCAGCGATGTTCAAAATTATTTGCAATAAAAGTGTGAAAATAACAAATTTTTTAGATGGCTAAATTTCGTATCATTTCCAGCAAAGTAGGTAAGTCATTAGAATATATTTAAAATTCTGTTTCTTTAAATACTGCTGAATCGCATTCTTTGCCGACTTGTTTGTATATGTAGATATGTACACACTACTATCACCACTATACTATCACTATCACTTACTGTACTATACTCGGAATTTTAATTCGATTCCAGATTTGACATTAACTACTGTCATTTTGTGAAATAATGATACCACATATAATAGTGTAGTGATGAACACAAAAATCGATAAACAATCAGTGTGTGTGCCATCAGTGTGCCAATTAAAGACTAAACTATTGATTACGGCTACCGAATGGTCTAAATGCGTATCCCAAGGAAAAAATGAGTAGGCTAGATATGTTAATTGACAATATCACAGACAAATTTATAATAAATGTTACAGAAAGTGAGCGATAGCGATAGCGATGACGGCGACAATTTATAAAATAAATTATTACCATAATACATCTATCTGTTTTATTTGTCATGTTCCTTCATGATCACATTTTTTTTATTTATTTCACACACAATTATAAAAGAAAAGTCTCAGATCGTTAATTAATCGTCAAAACTAAATTATCGGTTCAGAAATATTTAATTTCCTGATATACTTAGTTTACGAGCGTAAAATTATAAACGAGAAGAATCGATCTGGAAATATTCCATTTCCATATCGAATAATTTCGCAACGTCACTATTTAGTACTTGTCATAACGTTGCAACACTAAAATGGTCAAATCTGGAATCGAATTAAAATTCCGAGTATAGCTGCCGTATTCACACGAATTGAATTATTTGCCGTGGACTCCCTCCCACATCGATAAAAATAAAGTTATAGTTTGTGTCCACCACAGCCATCAATACTATTGAAAAATAGTGCTTGTAGTTACAAAAACATTGAACCATTTCCTCTGGCATTATGATTCGTCGCCATCAATGGCGGCAAACACATACGAATCATAATCTCAAGCAAAGTGGAAAATTTGCATAGTCTCGATTTTTTTTTGCTATTGTTAACCATACGTCATAAGTTGGTATTTTCATATAAATTGGAGAGGGTTTCCCATAATGCATTACATACTTCTTGTACAGACGCCAGCACATCAACCTACTACAATCTGTCAAATTTCTTTAATAGTTTTTTAACTTTATCACTAAATCATAAGGTTCAAAGTTGATTGAGAAAATTTGACAGTTTCGGGTAGGTTGACCTGCTGGCGTCTGTACAATATTAGTGATAGTTTATAAACCCATTCTGAAACTGTAATGTAGATCACTAAATGTATTCCCTGTAGCTAAATACATTATAACAATTCTTTTTCTGTTTTAGGCAAAGATATTATATAAAAAATAACAATGCTAGAGATAACTGGATGGAATAATAAGAAATCTAAATCCAGCTCTGGTGCGATAAGTCAACGAAAATATAAATTTTAGAATCAGATGCTCTTTTTGAGTAAAGTTGTGATTCGCCGAACAACGAAGACAAGTATTACATCTGAAAACAACATCGCACTATCTCACAACGAAGAAACTGACTCACAAACCAATAATGAACCTATAATACTTACATAAAATATGGCTTGAACTCTGCGACATAAATGTCAAACTGACATTCCTAGGGTAGGAATAGAATAGAAATCTATCTATAACTAGCTGCTATCTTTTAAGAACTATAAGTAGTGCTTCAGTCAATACTACCACTAATACAGAAAAAACAAGAAGTTGATCGAGTTAAATCGATGTTGAAGATGAAGACAAGAGTAGGAGCATGTGTTATTTCAAAAGTATTGCTCCTATTGTAGAAAGTAGTGACGAATTGATGATGATTATAATAATATAGAATTTCAATATGAAGTCATTAAAGTTATGAGAAATTTAACTTTGAAAAATCAAGCGTCCATGCAATAACAAAATTATAATATTAATGGAGGCTACGCTACGGCTGCAGCGTCGACATCCAGGCTACACCATGAATGTCAACCTACATAATCCATTCTGACCACATCCACTAATAGCAAGATACACTATGAATACCAATCAACGCAACAACTGCAAGACAATGATTTCCAATCTTTAATTCATATAGTCAGATAGAATTAGCTGTTTGGCCCATGAAATTCCTATTGGACCGGAAATATTTTTTTTGTGAAGATTCAAGTGTCAGGAATTGATTCCCATAAAAATTATAGGTGAATAGAGGGAGGTAGGGTGCCAAAAAAATGGTAAAAAACAGTTTTTCGCTTCTAGAGCAAAAACTAAAGCTCGGAAAAAAAAGGTTTAATATAAAAAATGTGCGCGATAAAAAAACAAAGGTAGTGAGCTTGAAATCGGTTTAGAGGATCGTCCGCAATTCGCAAAAAAACACGATTTTTTTGCAATTCTTGTAAATTTAATAACTCGCGTTGCGGAAGTGATAGAGCTGAAATTTCGATATGATGTCGGTTTTGTGGCCTTATAACTACAGTTAAATTTTTAGATCAAAATTTTGCAAGCTTTTTGCAAACCGTCGATTTTTGCAAAAAGGGACCTTTTAAAATCGACTGGGAGGGTATTTTAATTTTCGAAAAATATAATAATTTCGGGTTTTGTGCATTATGGAGTTAAACTACAAATTCTTAGATCATTTGACAAAGAATAAAGTTTAAATAATTAATGAAGTTCAGGTACTTTTAGCGCGCGAGCGCGAGTGGAGAGGACAGACAGAGTGAAAAAAAAACTTAAAAATACCGTTGTATCAATGAAAAATAAGTTTTTCAATTTTTTCATTATTTTTCCCGTAATCAGCGACTTAAAAAACGTCTAATATGACTACAACAAATTTTTCCAAACATTTTTCGATTTCAGAGTTCGCGCCGCCGCGCGCCGCCGCCGCCGCCCGCCGCGCGCCGCCCGCGATACGAAATTTAGTTAACAAAAAAATTTGTTATTTTCACACTTTTATTGCAAATAATTATGAAGATCGCTGCGAATCCGTGAAATGAAGTCTCATTTTGTGGTCAAGTCAAGTGTAAAAAAAAAACCGAAAACATAACATAAAAGTTTTTGTAGTTCGTTGTAACATTGATCGATGTTTTAATAATAGTTTACGATTTATGACGTATTAAAAAAAAACTATTACACTGAAATAAATAACTTAAATATCATTATTTTCTATGCAAAATGATCTACTATTAACCACGAGTTATTATAAATAAATCACACTTCGGTATATTTACTTTGGTCAAAATAATAAATGAGCAGAGCACAAGTGCTTGCATGCTATAAATTTTTTGATTTTCTACGTTTTGGATCCTTTGGAAATATAGGTCTCCCTTGATTTTTGCAGTCTGGGTCACAACACTGCGCCATATTAGATTAATTATTTTCGATATTTGTTTATTTTTATATCGTAAAGTAGATTTTTACAGATGACTTGACAAAATTAGGCAAAGATTGTCGATCATGCGATATCTGGTGGAATAAAAAGGCAGTTTTTCACCCCTTATATATTTTGGCTTCAGCCCTGGTAATTATTATTATTTTTATATAGTTGAAAAAAAAAGCATTTTGCCAGTTAAATAATTATATATTCCAAGGTTCCATAAATAAAAATTGGCTGAGAAGTTTCCAAAATAATAATTATCTAGTGCGTTTGGATGCAAAGTATGAAAATGACCCGAGCTCCGACCCTCAAGAATTGATTTTTATTGTTTTTCCCGATTCAAATTATATCCTTGTTTTGAGCATATTTTTGTAGATGGAAAATACACTCGATACACTATTAAAATGGGAATTTAATAGACACGCACATTCTATAATCAGAATGAAGTCATGTGATCACATGTCATCAACATGACGTCATTCTGTGGATTTCGCGTAGCCATAGGTATTAAAAGAGACTGTGACCTCTGAGTTTGTTTCGGCCTTTCTTCTCAGAGTAGTCAGATAGGAAACGCCGACCTCATCTAGTTTTTAAAATATGATTGACGTGTAAAAGTGTTTGTACAAACCTACTTGCAGAAATAAATCATTTATCATTTATCATTGACATAAAAACATAATAAAATCCCTAAAAAACACTAATAGTGTAGGGCGTTATGGTATATCGACAGAAACGATTAAAAATGTATCAGAGACTGGGTCATGTTTGCTCCCCAGCCCATCTTGCCAAACTTCATATCATCGACGACCCCATTTGTTTGTGTGGCACAGACGTAGGCGACATAAATCACATTTTTTTCTCCTGTCCCTTATATGACCGTTCTTCTTTTCTCAGTAATCTCTTGTCCCTCCGTACTCCTTTTCCTACCTCAATACTTTCTTTACTTTGTACAAATAGCTTTCCTGTATATAAATGTATAGTCTCATTCATTACATTAAATAATATTAAGTTGTAAATTTTAGTCATTGTAATTTGCTCATTATTTATTATAAATATACTGATCCTATACATCCGTCCTATCCTAAATCCCGTTTTGATTTAATAATATTTTCGTTTCCCTACCTTTGTTGCTCCGAAATTTAACTTGACATTGGCTAAATGCACAAACCGTGCGAAGCGACAAAAAAAAAAAAAAAAAATGTATCAGACAGCATTAGTGGCCATTTGAGTCACATTCTTAATTTATGCATAATACGAGGCATATATCCGACAGATCTTAATACAGTTGTAGTAAAACCTCTGTACAAAAAAAAATACAAAGAAAACCCGGAGTCATAAAGACAGACCTATTGCACTTGTGCCAATATTCTCAAAGATATTTGAAAAATACATAAATGAACAAATTCATAAATATTTAGTAAAACATGATATATGTTTCTTCATCTAGACTGAAGAACAAAAAGGCTCTAAAACTATTTTAGAATTTTATTCAAATCAATAATATTTGAAAAACATCCATAATGTATTCGCTACTACTTATTTTAAAAAGTCTATGACTATCAGTTCTGTTTCAGTGTGTTAACATGGATATTTTTTTTAATAATCGGCACTTAATACACTGCCGTATATGTGCTTTCTTTGCCTCCGAATTATAGCACTACGCGCTTTTTGTGTTATATCTAATTCGTAACAAACCGCATATTTTTTTGCAATTGGCGGTTGCGTTTCGTGTTAGGAAAGAAATATATTTACACTTGTTTGGGCGTTTCAGACAATAACTTTACTAAGCCACACATTTGTAGATTTTCTATCGATTTATGACCCCAAATAAATTGGGATATGGGCATTTTTGGAATGATGATGATGATGAATGATGATACGTATGGACGGCGTACGGATTTGATGTTGGATTTTTTATTTTGGCTGCGAGGTCCTAAATCCTTAGATCTATGGAAAATCCGTAGGTCTGGCAATGACGGGTGACGATAAAAGCTCGTGCAGACCAGCGCGACGCGACTCGAACAATACAATTTCTAAGAAAACTTCATGGTATAACAATAACCGGTATCGCGTCGAGCTAGTCTGCACAAAGCTTAACACTGTGCGTTTACACTGGCGAAACATCACAACAAAATATGTTGAAATCTCGTTCCTGTCAAATATTGTATGGAACTTTGACAGAAACTAAAGATTTCAACATGTTTTGTTGTGAATGTTTCGCCATTGCAAACGCATAGTAAATAGAAACTAAAAAGATATGGTAGGGGTGTTACCATATAGTTATCAAGGTATCGATATTATTGTTAAAGTTATTAAGAATATTTTTTTATTTCACATCTGAATACATTGAAACAAATGCAATAAAACGAACGAGCCATAGAGTATTCGCTTATGATGTGTAACATCTGACATCTTGGCTGACAGTACCAGCCTCTCGGAAAATGTGTTGGTACCATCTGACAGCTAAGTCTAGCTCCACGCGCGCTCATTGGTCAAGTCAAATAGCGCGCGCTACACCGGCTTCCTGTTACTCGCTTCCAACCCGTTCAGTTCTAACTCTTCTTTTTCCAGTTTCAATGTTCACATGTTATTTATTTATAAAATATAATTATAAAATTATTATTACATACAAATTACTAAATTATCAATATTATAGTCTAGTGATCCAAGTGACAGACTGCTGATCACGCGGTCGCGGTCGTGGGTTTGATTCCCACAGGACACAAATATTTATGTGATGAATGTGTTTGTGTAGGTCTGGGGCCCTATTATGAACTCTTATTTCCAGGCAGTTTACGGCGTAAACAGAACTGCCTTGCAATTTCGTATTATGAACTTGTCAAACAAGCCAGTCAGTGGTCACGTGACACCCTGGCCGGCTTCTGCCCGACTATTGGCTGGAAATACCGTATTATGAACGTTCGTTTGACATTTCTTGACATATTAAAACTGATAATAAGTAACCTCACAATCCAGTCAATTTCCGCTACTTCATAGGAGTTTTTATTGAATGGTTTTGGATATTTTTGGCGAAATTATTCAGAGAAAATATCACGTGTGACGAATATGTACCGTTCGTGTTTCTGGAAACTCCGGAAAGTGGCACTTCTGATCAAAATACCAAAATAACGGTAAAATTGAAAAACTCCTACATGTTTCAAACTAAACATAAGTTAGGCTCAGCCGAGGGCGATAACTCTCATCCATTGATGAACTATAATAATTTCAACAGCCTAATAAATGGTGCACCATGATAATTACAAAATATTACCATGATAGAAAGAAAGAAAGAAAATACATTTATTTGGCACAGACTAAAAGGCACACAAGTAGAAAGAGAAAAAAAAAATAAGATAAAAGGAAAGAATATAAAATAAAAAGTGTAAAACTGCGTTGCATGATACCAGCAGGAATGTGTGCCTCGCGGCTACGGTTATAGGTAAATATAACATGTTGAAAACTGGATATTTAGTAAAAACACTCAAAAACACCACACCACCATAACCATTCATTATCCATATTTTTGTTTATACTCTGAAACTAGTAGGTACTTCTTGCGAAGGGACATAATACATTCTGTGTAAAAAGTACTGGGAATTGTTCAATAAAACCATTAATTTCAAATTCAAATTCAAATAATTTATTTCAGACATGCGTCCATAGTGTTAGTATACAAGATAACTTAAAGACTATTGTTAGTAAACATGAAAATGAATTAAGTTAGTATAAAAAATAACTTAAAGACTAAGTGTTAGTAATAATAAAAATAAATTAAAAACGGTAATTGGTGTGGATTCTCACCCAGTGGCGCAGCAGGGGGGAGTCCCACCGATCTGAAAACACGCTCAGGAGACTGTTGGTGGCGGTGCGCAGCCGGCCATTCATGGAGGCGGTCCTCTTGCGTAATATGGCGTAAAAGTCATCAGTATGCGCCTCCGCAAACATACCGGACGCACTACATCGCCACGCCCGCCCCAACAGTATCCTGAACGCATTATTATATTGGACACGCAGATCACTGTATGTCCTCTGCGTAAAACTGGTCCAAAGACTGCACGTGTAAAAAGACTGGCAAAAGGCTTTAAAAAGAGTTATTTTTACTTCGTCAGTACAACGTGCAAATCTTCGAACCAGCATATTACATCGAACAGCCAGCGACCTGCGTTCCCTCTCTATATCCGTATTGTCCTTGAGATCATCAGTGACCCAATGACCCAAGTACTTGAATTTCTTTACCCAAGCTAAAGGAGTACCACAAAGCGAGACACCGGGGACATCAGAATAATTTATGGCACACGCTTTAAACATAATAAGTTCGCTCTTCTTGACATTGTACTTGAGCCCATGGGCCACTGCATAGGACTCACAAATCGCCACAAGTGTCCTTAAAGCGCCGATCGATGGGCTCAGAAGGGCCATGTCATCGGCATAGCTAATATTATTCATACAAATACTATCTATATGACATCCAACTCTGGCGCTGCTGAGCTCACCGATCAGCCGGTTTATGTACAAGTTGAAGAGGCGGGGCGAGCTCAACCCCCCCTGCCTCACCCCGCACTCCAGCCGGTACACATCCGAATGAGCCTCCGCCCACCTAACACTATTCCTCTGGTTATTGTACCAGTAACGAAACAAGGATGTTATTTCATTCGGTAACGTTGTATCGCACTGCAATTTCTCCCATAGTACATCATAAGACACTAGGTCAAATGCCCTTGACAGGTCCAAAAAACAAGCAAAAACAGGTGTTTTTCGGGAGGTATAGTATTGGACAGTTTGCTTAAGGCACAGAATGGCACTCTCCGTAGATAGACCAGGTTTGAAGCCAAATTGCGCATCATGGAGTTCAATGTGTTTAGCCAACTGTTGATCAAGCAAACTGTCCAAGATCTTGGCGACTATAGTGGCCAACGAAATAGGCCTATAATTGGACACATCAGAGGCGTCTCCCGTCCTATCCTTAATTATCGGCACTACCACTGTGTGCATAAGGTCCTGCGGTAGATAATTATGGCTAATGCACAAATTAAAAAGTAAAGCAAGAACCCTATGCAGATGTAGCCCAGCATGCTTTAGGTGCTCGACGCTGAGGCCGTCGTGACCTGGCGACTTACCTCTTGTCATTCTTTTTATAACAGTGCCGACCTGTTTAGCTGTAAACATTATGGCAAGCTCACCAGAACCCGAAAACCCCCCTTCATCGGACACCCGCCGCCCTGTTTTTAAGAGAGACTGAACACTGAAATTATTTTTAAAAAGGTTGGCGATATCTTTAGGTTCACTCAGACCCGCCACACTCGCAGGGAGACTCGGCTTGGCCTTTAATTTGTTCGTTGTTTTCCAAAATTTAGAAAAATCTTTTTTAGTATGACTTTTTGCCAAAATATCTAATTTAATCTGTTGTTGATTGTTTTGGACAAATTTTAATTTAGTCTTAAATATCCTTCTTGTATCACGCATTTTCTGATATATAGTCCCCTGAGTAGGTGAACCATGCAAAAGCCAAGTCTGATAATATGTACGAGCCTCCCTATGAGCGCCGCTGACATGTTTGTTCCAACCTGTGACATAATATTTGTGTCGCCTGATGCAATCACTACCAACATATGTGTACACGGCACCATCTTGGAGGGTTGATACAATGTTAAAATACAAATTATCTATTAATTTAAAATGGTCTACATTGTTACATATTTTATGAGAACACTCTATACATTCACTGGGAAAATCTATTAATTTTAATTTATCATTACAGTACTCATAATAATTATTAATTTGTTCACTACTTCTTTCACCCCAACGTACTTTATTACTAACAGAATTTTGGGCTGATAACTTCTGATTAACCTTACTTAAGTTACATTTAAACAAAACAGGATAATGATCCGACTGGTACACCCCATATGAGACTGACGCATGAGTCACTAAGTCTTTGGCTGCGCTTGTTATCAAACAATGATCTAGCCAACGCCGCGAGCCGCTAGCCTGACAAACAAACGTATGCGTATTCTTAGGTAGAATCTCATAGTCGGCGCAAAACCATGTCTGTTCATTACACACAGAGATAAGTTCATTAAAAAACCGTGAGCCTGGGTTAGCATTAAAATCTCCCAGCATAACTACACACTCAATACCACTACTTTCAATAATAGCTATAATCTCACTAAGTGTTTGTGTGAATAAAGTTAAATGATCACTCTTACCGTTATCGTAGGGCATGTATACCGAAAATATCAACATAGCACGGTTCTCGTATTCAACTTTTATCGCCACTAATCGATCACTTAAACACTTCACTGTCGTTACTGATGTAAACACTGATTTTCTCCATAACAGTGCCACTCCGCCGTACGGTCTGCCTGTTATCATTTTGACAGTTGTGTCGATGGCCGACTTGCCGTTGTACGCGAAGTTGTCGTCTAGATTTCCTAGGAATCCTATATCATGTGGCCAGATCCAAGTCTCTTGGAGTGCAATTATGTCGGCACTCTTACAAAGGGTTCGCACACAATCCACTGATCTGTTCACACCTTTACAATTAAAAGTGGAGATTGTTATTTTACTATTGTCATTCACAGCCATTGATTGTAGGTGTCTTGTTTGTAGATGGGAACTGAGACTTATCGGAATCCTTATTCTTTTTAAGAAACACAAATCGTCTGAAGCGTATTCCTTCAGGCCAAAGACTGTCGTCTAAAAAGATGTTCAGTTTATTTTTGGAGACAAACACCTTAAATGCATTATATGTCCTTTCAGTCTTCATGTTTATTTTCTCCAGCTTTACGGTTACCCCAGTCTTAGTTTTAATATAATCACAAATGTCCGTTTCTGTTGTTTGCTTATCAACATTCGAAACAAACAGCGGTAAAAACGATTCCGCGGCCTTAAAGTTTGCCGCAGGAACAGACTGAGCCTTGCCGGTCTTATCACTGAATCGATTCCTTAACTTTTTATTCTGAACAATTGTCCATTGGACATCATGACCCCTTTCTTTCCATTCACCTTTGCTTGCTACTTCAGCCATAGTCAATTGTTTACTCGAAATATCGGTAACAATCTTGTCATTCCTGTCCAGCAAAGTTGAGTTTACGGGAGCATGTGAAACAGAGCTATCCGCCGCCTTGTTCGAGTGACAAAGAGAACGATATTGAACCATATTGTTTACGTCCGGCAAGCTGTTATCAGCGCGAGCGCCGCGAGTGCTTGACGGAGACGACGGCAGAGGTACGGTGTTTATTTCACACAGCGGCAGCGGTGGCGGCGGCGATGACTCAGAAACATGAGACAATCCAAACGGCCCACTGTCTAACAGATACCCTCCTCTATGACGCATATTAATGTTCGAATATGACGCCGGGCTATTTATTAAGGAAAGTTTATCCCTCTTTTGTTGACTTTCTAGTTCATCTTTCTTCACATAATTTACTTTTATCTGATTTATTTCTTCACGCAATAACACTAGATCTTTCAATAACTTCGTTACGTCGATATGATCAAAACAAACGGGAGGTAGTTTCTCTAAGTTGTAGGCCACAAAAATCGGTAATTGATCAGGCTCAGCTGTTTTTAACACCATCAGCATATCTTCAAGATCCTTTTCTTTTTTCTGTTTACGTCTCGATACACGCTTATGTTTTGTTTTAACCGATGAAAACAGTAACTTTTTGGCATTGTCAATGTCCTCTTCAGAGAATGCCGATACACAAACTCTTATTAAACTTTCATTGTCCATTACATCGAGTTTATTCCGAATAAACGCTAGCACCTCACATATTACTACATTACAGTTAACACACTTGAGTGTATTTACACTATTCTCGGACATAGTCATAACTTTATTTCGCAGCGACCGCTCGGGAGTGCGCACGCGCGATGACTGATATATTAAGTAATTTATTCGTCAAAATTTATTTTGTCGGCTCCAAAGTAGGCCCTTTCCCTTGCAATACAGCTACGCCAGCGCTTGACCCAGTCCTCCATACATTTTTGGTAGGTAAGCTGATTGAGGTATGGTCTAAAACTCCTTCAGCGAATTTTCTTTTATAGCTTCAATCGACTCGAAACGTCTTCCTCGAAGAGGTAATTTTAGCCTCGGGAACAGGAAAAAGTCAGACGGAGCCATATCATGTGAATACGGCGCTTGGTCGATGACATTTGCTGAATTTTTGGCTAAGAACTTGCACAATGATGGCTTTGTGTGATGGTGCATCATCATGGTGCAAAATCTATGAATTGTCGTTCCACAAATCTGGGCCGTTTTCAGCGGATATTCTCTCGCAAACGCCTCATAATGCCGAAATAATACTCTATAATCACTGTGTATCCCTCTGGAAAAAAATCGTTGTGCACTACACCGCGGTAATCTAAGAAAACTATCAGCATAACTTTCGTGGTACTTTTTATAGAGAGTATTATACAAACAAACCGATAGTATTATTTTATTAATTTATTGCAACAATAAACCACAGAGTACTTTTACTTTATGGACAAAACATTGTCCAAGAATGAAGTTGTCAAATTCCCCCAAGTATTATCATTGACTAAGTCAATGAGTATTAAAGACACAGATAACTATATACTAGTCGGAGAATTATAGATGGATTCCCCGTTGAACATCAACTGGAATACGTTCGGAAAAGTTATTGTTAGGAGAATCTCGCGTTACAATTTACAAACACGGAAAAATTAAATAAAAATTAATTGTATAGCACAATAAACATTGCGTTCATATTTTCACCTACTTTTAGTAACTATATTAAGATATATCTATTATTTTTATCATAAAATACGTGATCTAAATAAAACCGTAACTTACCGATAAATATTTATTTGTGTTTCTGAACGTTACGGCAGAGAATTTCAAGCCAGCCACAGACAAACTAGCCAGCGTGAAGTCGGTCAGAATTACCGATGTCATAATACGAATTAAATCCAGCCAGTGAAATGAATTGCCTGGAACTTGCCTGGTTTTTTAAAAGTTCGTAATAGGCCCCGGTCTGTTTCTTATGTATTTACAAAAAAAAAAAAAAAAACGGCCAAGTGCAAGTTGGACTCGCGCACGAAGGGTTCCGTACCATTATCTATAAAAATGGCAAAAAATCATGTCTGTTGTATGGGAGCCCCCTTAAATATTTATTTTATTCTGTTTTTAGTATCTATTTGTTGTTATAGCGGCAACAGAAATACAACATCTGCGAAAATTTCAACTGTCCAACCATCTCGATGTATGAGATACAGCCCCGTGACAGACGGACGGACGGACAGCGAAGTCTTAGTAAACAGGTTCCGTTTTTACCCTTGTGTACGGAACCATAAAAAAACTGCCAATTGCGTGTCGGACCATGCACAACGTTCCGGGACCGAAACCAGTATGAAAAGTACGGGTATTTTTTCGGTTACATTTAGTTTTTTTTTAAAGTTACCTCTTCGATCAATAATGCACCAGCTTCCCGGTAAGCGCTTCAAAAACGGCCCGAAAAATAAGAATTGCTGTGCTATTTGCATAAAAATTATCCACTTTTCACGTTCTTTATTATCTAGATTCGGAAACCTAAAATTACAGAAACCTACTTGAACGGACAGTACTTGTGCCTTTATTGGCATCGACATGATTATTTTCAAACAGTATTAAATATCATGTGTTATTTTATTATTTAGCTTTTACATATCATCGATAACAAAATCGATAAACAACATCCACATCTCTACAAGGCAGTAGTAAAGCTACTCAGCAATAGAGGGCGTTAGTAAATGTTCTACAACTATTCAAGAAAATGATTGAATACTAATTCCTGAATAAATATAAAATATTTACAAAAATAAACCGAAGTTAGGTCCAGTCGTTTTACCATAACGAGATTTGCAATAACGTAATGCGCAACTGATATTTTCTTAGAAAATTATATTTCCGGTGGACACGATAACGAATGCGACGACATGCAAGCGTACCACACTAGACTTATCGGATTACGATTTTGTTTGCTATGGGAGATATCAAACAAAATTGTAATCCGATGATGGTATCTCAGGAACTTCAAGACCTAGGAAAGGAGAAGGAAAAACCGGATGTCAAGCGCTCTAGCATCACCACTCACACGTCTGTATTAGGTCACTTCTTTCCACAGTTTGCCTGTCACTCACACAGATCCTGCATATGCAGTAGAGCAATAGGACAAAAGGCCTGGAGTAGCACCAAAAAGTATCTTTAGTGTGCTTCCTTGCTTGTTGCTACTCCATGATGCCTGCTGAGTAGTAGTATGTTTTGGTTTCTGTACCATCTAAAATTACCCTAAAATTAATTTTGTATTTGTCATTTAAAACAGTATCTACATCGCCTCCCAAGGTTCCATCATCGAGGTACCAAACGTTAAATTTGGAATTTAGCTGACGAATAATTGGGTGAATGGCTAAACTGAAAATCACTGGCCCGAGGGGGTCACCTTGTTGACAACCAACAGCAGATTCCAGAAAGTTGTCTCGAAGCAGTCTGGATCACAACATTCACAACACTGCGTCATATTTAGATTATTTTCGTTAAGTACGTTTATTTTTTTATCATGTAATATTAGTATAGATTTTGACAGATGACAAGACAAAATTAGGCAAAGTCGATCATGCGACATCTAGTGGGATAAAAAGGCAGCTTTTCACCCCATTGCTGGCTAAGCCCTTAGTATTATACATAAATAGGGTAAATAACTTAAATAGGGTTGAAAAAAAAAGCATTTTTCCATAATTATACATTCTCAGGTTTCATCTAAATTGACCGAAAAGATTCCAAAAATATAATTATGTAATGCGTTTGGATGCAAAGTATGAAAATAAACCCTCAAAAAGTTATTGTTATTGTTTTTTCGGGATTCAAATTATATTTTTGTCTGGAGCATATTTTTGTTGATGGAAAATGCACTCAACACACTATTTTATTGGGAATTTAATAGACACGACATTAGAAAAGCAGAATGAATAACATCACATGACTTCATTCTGCGTTTCGCGTAGCCATAGATAATATACTATAAATACACACCTAGCTCCCACGCACTTATCATAACCAAAGACTAAGCATAACAAAGTTGGCCTGTTTGTTGTAGTTGTTCTGCAGCGCGACACTATATCTAGACATGAAGGTACCTGACTTCTTGCAATATTTCCTCGTCCTTGCCTTCTTGGGCGAGGTTCCATATACGCGGTCCAGTTCTGCAACAGTGGTTTCTAACAAGTTGAACTTGCTGAGTGAGACGAGGGAAAGCTTCTCCGAAGACGGTCCGCGTCCTATTCGGGCGGTTTCGGAGATGTGGCCGGGTGCGAATGTGGAGCCTGGTGCGGTGATAAGACCGGGTGCGGTGTTGTGGCCGGGTGCGGTGGTGAGGTCGGGTGCGGTGGTTGGGCCGGGTGCGGCCGTGTTTCCGGGTGCGATAGTGGGGCAGGGTGCGGTGTTGGGGCCGAATGCAGAGGTGCGGGAGCATGCAGAAGTAGGGGGAGGTGCAGTGTTGGGGGCGGGTGCGGTAGTGCGGCCGTTTGGGGTGGTGAAGCCGGGCGCAATTGTGGCTGCGGGTGAGGTGGTTGGGTAGGCGGACTGACATGTCCAGCACTTCAAAATGACCTCCGTCACTGATGTCAACCAGTCATAAGCTCTGTATACTTTTCGCGAAATATATAATAATACAAGTTTGTTTTGCAAAATTTTACTCTGGAAATACATATGGTGGTGGTAAACTTTTATTGTCTTTTTTATTGTTTCGTTTTTTTTGTGTTTCCAATTTATGTTATGTTTTTCATCATTTTCCCACTGAATTCCTTTATTACACTTAGCTTTAGTTTTATTCAATTCCACCAACCACTAATTATAATACATACAGTCCATCATTAGTGTGTAGTTGTGTATAGTTTTCATTTTGTCACTGCATTTTATTTTCTCTAGCACAATACGAACACAGCCAAAGCCATCGCCATATCGGTCTCGTAGTTTGGCTCCTTAAACTTCACCAGCACCTTCGTCATCCTCATTAGTCGAAAAGGAGCCCGTAGTTAGGTCACCCAAAATTCAAGCTGCTGAAGATGTATTCCTGGAAACAACGAAAACAACACGGATGATGTCTCACAGCCTATTCATTTCTAAATTCAAAGACTACTATAGTATTAAATAAGATTGAATAAATCAGCCGGATTGTCGTAATGTATACTGTTGTGTATGTGATATTCCAATATAGCAAAGTATGAAATGTAAATTGTATTTTTATTACTGAAGCAAATTACAATGAATAAGATCACAGACATAAATCTACCATTAGCAGAGCCATAGATTATAGCATCCGTCAGAATCAACTAGAGGCGCGCACGTTTACTAGTGCTGTGCGTAACAATCTCTCCTTCGTTATAAAGACGTTACAGGTTCAAGCGATTTGGCGGGTCTCTTGACTCTCCTGCAGCTACGTGGTGCCATCTCTGTGGGTGCAGGTGTAACTCCCATAGTTTCTGTACTCCTAGGTTCTGTTGGTTTCGGTTCCAGTTGAACTTTTGTTGGTATTTCCATTGTTTCCGGAACTAGTGACTTCCTTGCCTCCTGTACATGATGTGTATCTTTCATTTTCGCAGGAC
The DNA here is from genome assembly GCA_963853775.1 of Xanthia togata. Classification (NCBI taxonomy): domain Eukaryota; kingdom Metazoa; phylum Arthropoda; class Insecta; order Lepidoptera; family Noctuidae; genus Xanthia; species Xanthia togata. The sequence goes on along the minus strand of OY970818.1, from coordinate 1,608,160 downwards.
TAGGCTGCACAGCTGACTCAATGTTGCGATAGCTTTGAGTGGATATAACTTCCGGTAGTCTGAATTGTAAATGTAGGACAACAATAAAGAACATAATAATATTAACATATAACCAATAAAGACATTATGCATGAGAGAAAACCTTTTGGTGAATTCTGCCATCTATCTCTACCAAAAGGTAGGTATTCGGTAGTTTTCCTCTGTTGCTTTTTATATTTCCGAATTTCCATCTGTTGCTGTCATACATTCTTATCTATACTCTGTCTCTCACTTTGAATTCTTGTTGTACTTTACATGATTCATTATTGTATTCTTTTGTTTGAGGTCTCTTTATTAAATCAATCTTTGTTCTGAACAGTCTTTTGAATTTTTATCTCTGCTGGACTAAACCCTGTTGTTTTATTGGAAGCTTTCCTGTAAACTTCTCATGGCTTTTATTTTATTTTGTGTTGTTTTGTTTGCACATACCTCTCACCTTGGCCATTAGTCACTGGATGAAAAGGTGCTATGAACTTAGCTTGGTTGGTCCGTTTTCTTTCAGAAATCTTTGCATTTCCTCTGATCTGAACTGTGTTCCATTGTCCGAGACTTGTGTGATTGATAGGCCAAATGTTGTATTTTTTTGTTAATATGTTCACTCCCCGCTCTGATAATCGACTAAACCTAACCGAAACGAAGCATATCTCTAACTCGCGGACTGCTCTAGCTCTAACGTCTCGGCACATACCTTGTAACTTAGGCTGCGTTCCAAGTTTTCGTTGCCGTTTTGCGTGGATGTGACGCGTATTTTCCCCCGAATTGTTTTTAGTGTTTGTTCCTATGTTTGCGTCTTAATGTACCGCAAATAAACGTATTTTCTTTCTTTCAGTTGAGTTGTAATCGATTTGAGCGGGAACACCCGTACCGAATTAGCGTGAGCGCGATAACGAAGTGTTAATCGTTATAAGTGACATGCGCCATCTTGCGATAACGCCGACCATGACCGCTTTCTGAAATATAACATAATCGCTCACACAGCGCTGACATCGATTATTTGCGTTCTGATTATGACAGCTGAGGGCTGTCAATAATTCGGAACGCTCGTGAACGCGCTCACAGTACTCGCTCAACGTCAAAACTTGCCTATTAGATTTCTTTGTGTTTATACCAAAAATTTCTTCTTCTTTGGTTAGGTGGCGAACGGTAGTGGGAAGCACAATTTTAAAAATGCCACGTTAAAGTTATGATGCGAGTCAAAACAAAACAACACAACTGTCAGTTTTGACAGCGCTCACGGTGATATTAGTAAAATTCGAATTATTATTTTTATTATGATAAATGATAAATGATTTATTTCTGCAAGTAGGTTTGTACAAACACTTTTACACGTCAATCATATTTTAAAAACTAGATGAGGTCGGCGTTTCCTATCTGACTACTCTGAGAAGAAAGGCCGAAACAACTCAGAGGTCACAGTCTCTTTTAAAGTCCAGACATAATCTTGGTCAGATCATGTGAAGACGATGTAGATTGATGTCTGAAATGGTCTTTTGAGGAAATAACCATTCAGATTGAGAAGACCTGTCCAGTCAGTGCACGCATTTGTCAGTTATCGTGCAGCTCAACTCAGAATTTAAGGAGCTCAACGATTCGACGAACAATACCAAAGAAAGGACGTTTGGGTAGGCCACATAAATTACTCAAACTGCCAGACCATGATAAAAACTAATTGACAACAAAAAAAAAAAAAAAAAAAAAAAAATTAAAACAAAACAAAAGGGAATATCTGCATAGTCTTCACATTCACAATAATTAAAATAATATAATACTTTAAAGTAAATATTCATGTCAATGAATATATAACATTCATTAATGTCAATGTGTATATAATAACCCGGAAATAATCTTGGTCAGAGCATTTCAATTTGAGGACCATGTAGATTTGTGTCTGAAATGGTCTTTTGAGGAAAGAACCATACAGATTTGAGTGGACCTGGCCAGTCAGTGCACGCATTTGTCAGCAATCGTGTAGCTCAACTCAGAACTTAAAAAGAGCTCAACGAATCGACGAACAATACCAAAGAAAGGACATTTGGGTAGGCCGCATAAAGTACTCAAACTGCCAGATTAACATAACAAAAAGTAAAATATAGCTAAATATATGACCCACATAGTCCTCACATCATAATAATAATATTATACTTCACAAAGTAAATATTCATGTCATTTTGTATATAATTTAAAGTTAGCAGAAAAACAAACAAAATTCAAAATGAAAAAAAAATATATATATACTTATAATAAATTGGAGCAGCTCAATCCCAAGCCTTTTTGTCCTCAATGAAATCTTTAACGGTATAAAACGCTTTCTGGCACAACTTACGTTTAATGAATGATTTGAATTTATTAAGGCTTAGGTCTTGTACGCGGCTTGGAAGTTTATTATAAAAGCGTATACATTGGCATCTGAACGAGCCACCTATTTTCTTGAGCCTTGTTGTAGGTACAACAAATTTGTGTTTGTTCCTAGTATTTATGTTATGGATATCACTGTATTTTTTAAACAAGTTTAAATTTTTATGGACATATAAGAGATTTTCAAAAATATACTGAGAAGGCACAGTCATTACATTAATCTCCTTAAATTTCTCTCTGAGAGAGTGTCTCGGACTTAATTTATAAATTGATCGAACAGCTCTTTTCTGCAAAACAAAGATAGTCTGAATGTCGGCGGCATTTCCCCACAATAGAATACCATACGACATTACACTATGAAAATAGCTAAAGTACACTAAACGGGCTGTCTCTATGTCTGTTAAATTACGAATTTTTCTAACTGCATACGCTGCGGAGCTTAGCTTTTTTGACAATTTATCTATATGTGGGCCCCACTGAAGCTTAGCATCCAAAGTTATGCCCAAAAATACTGTGCTATCTTCAGGATTCAATTCTTCGCCCTTTATCAACACATTAGTTTTCACCTGCCTAACGTGAGGCAGTGTAAATTTAATGCATTTGGTTTTTTTTTCATTGAGAAGTAAATTGTTAACATTGAACCAGTGAACTACTTTCGCGATCGCGCTATTTATATCGTCAGTAACCAGCTGCTGACGTTTAAGTTTAAACAAAAGTGAAGTGTCATCCGCAAACAACACTATATCATGGTTATCCTTTACGAGGTAAGGCAAGTCATTAATATAAATAAGAAACAAGAAAGGACCAAGAATTGAGCCCTGTGGGACTCCCATTGTTACTATAGATCCGGGAGATCTTTTTCCATTAACGTCAACGCTCTGAATCCTATTACTCAAGTATGAAGTTAGAAGATCCAGAGCACTGTTTCGGATCCCATAGTGGCGGAGCTTCCTGATTAGCGTTTCATGAACAACGCAATCAAATGCCTTGGACAAATCACAAAAGATGCCCAAGGCATCGCATTTATCTTCCCATGCATTATAAATATGTCCCAAAAGTTCAACACCGGCATCAGTAGTTGAACGACCCCTTGTAAAACCGAACTGCTTGTTATGTAATAATTTATGTCTATTAAAAAACCTTTGCAATTGCTCTAAAACTAATTTCTCAAAAATTTTACTAAAGGTAGGTAGTACTGAAATAGGTCTATAATTTGTGGGGTCTGATGTACTACCTGATTTAAACAAAGGTATTATTTTACTATTTTTCATAAGATCAGGAAACTTCCCACAGTCGATACAATTATTAAAGATAAGAGCTAAAGTAGGTGCTACAATGTCAATAATAGACTTGGCTACTTCTACAGAATTACCCCACAGATCTGCAGTCTTTTTTACATTTATAGTGTGAAAGGTTTTAATTATGTCTCTACAGGTAATATGTTCAAAAAGAAATTCCGAATCGCAAACATTAACGTTTTCCTTTAGCAAAGACTCAGCAACAGAAGGGATGAGTTGAGGGATTTAGTAGTTGAAACGGGAATATCTGAAAAGAAATTTTCAAAAGCCGTGGCGACTTGTGAGTCTGATTTCACTATGTTGTCATTAATAGAGAGGCTGTAGTCAGTATTTCGGTTATCAGACCTTCCCGTTTCACTATTAATAATATTCCAAGTCGTCTTAATTACATTACTACTGTTTTTAATCTTCGAACTCAAATAACGCGACTTGGCTATATAACAAACTTTTTTAAATAATTTTGAATAATTCCTAACATATAAATTAAATTTTGCCGTGTTTACACAAGTTCTTTCATTGTACAGCTCATACAGCCGTGTTCTACTTTTATGAATACCAGTGGTAGCCCAATCACTGAAAGATGCGTTACTATTAACCGAGATAGTCTTGGGAATAAACGTGGAATTAAATTGCTTACAGTATATATTAAAAAAATTATCATATAGATGATTAGGATCAGCATGAATAGACAAAACTGGTAATTTATTTATGAGTTTAACTTTAAAAGTTTCCAAGCGACTTGAAGTTTTGGGGTTAACAGTGATATCCTTTTTAGCCACTTTGTTGTATTGGATTGGGATAGAAATCCTCTGCCCGCAATGATCAGAATCTAGTAAATTTATGATTTCTTTGTGGCTTGGTATAACATTTGTATAAATATTATCTAGGCATGTGGCACTAGTAGGGGTTATTCTTGTGGGCTCCAAAAATAGGTTTACAAGATTGTAGGACTGAAACAGACTTATTATTTTACTACAAGAACCTGAGTTTTCTAATAAATTAACATTAAAATCACCACAAGTGATAATGGACTTATTCGAGTTACAAATCTTGTGTAACACTTCATCCATTACCTTTTCAAAGCAGTCATACAATCCTGAAGGAGGTCTGTACACACTTAATACAATAAACTGCTCCAATTCTATACAAGCTATTTCAACTGTCCGCTCAACAGATAGGCTCACAATATCTTTACGGTCTTTAAATTTAAGCTGGTTACTTACTAAAAATTAATGAGCCACCATGTATAGCATTAACTCTGCTGAATGAACTACCAACCTGGTGATTATTAAAATTGAACAAGAACTGGTGGCTTTTAAGCCAATGTTCTGTTATACAAAGAATATCAATACTGTTAAAATTCATAAATAATTCTACTTCTAAATCTTTGTTCATAAATCCTTGAATATTTTGATGCACCAGGTTCATACTATTAACAGATTTTAAACTTTTATTTGATTTTACTTTGCAATTCTGTACAGTATTGCTAGAGGTTGCCTCTATTGTCATAATTTCTAATTTAAATTATTAGCAACGTGAATTTTGGATACCAAATTATTGTCTGAATTATTTAACGTGCATTGCTCAACAGAAGCAAGTTGTTTAGCCAAATTCTTGGCTGTAATAGAAAAATAATATGATAGCGACACAGCTATCTGTCTTTTACAATACTTTGAAAGATAGTACTTATCCACATAAAAACTATCTTTTGTCAAATATAAATGGTTACCAACATAATTGTTAGTGTCAATTAAATGGAATGAATTATTATTACATGTTAGATTATGTAATGTCATATTCATTTCAGATCTAAAATAGTTTTCTTCCTGTGGCAAACTTTGGCTGTATGGGAATGTGAACATCACAATTTGTCTTAGACTCAGGTTGCACAAAGATCTATAATATTGGAGTAATTCTCGTTTGTTCACATTACCCCTATTACCAATAAATATTAATAATATAGTATTCTGGTTAAAATTACATGTTATAACTTTTTTCATAATGTCAAGTAATGAACAACCAGGCATACAGTAGTTCATTATTGAGTGTCCTGGATATTTATTTGTCAACAAGTGGCCTAGATCCTTTCCAATTTCATCACAAAACAATACAATTTCTTTATTTACACTTTGTATAGGCAAACAGTTAGTAATTGATGATGACAAACTGGCACTAGACTGCGGTATGGTGTGATTACATATTGTCAATGAATGCTCCGGTGTTGGTTCAATAGATGGTGGTTGACAGTGCTCACATTTGTTAGTTTGTGATCTTACCAGCTCATTCATTGCCAATACATATTCCCTCATTTGGTTTTCAGAGGCTGTATATTTGATGGTCATAGAAGTTAGTTTCTCCTGTAGTTGGTCAAGTTCATACTGCAAGTCTTCTGTGTCAATTTGGTATTTCCTAGTACTTTTGTCTAAGTTAAAAGAATACATGTCTAATTGTTTCAGTAGATGCAACCTTTCTCTATTTAGCTTCACATTTTTGATGAAGAACTTTTGTTTTTTGACCATTTTCTTAGTTTTAACTATGTATTTGTTAATTTTTATGTATTTTTTAATTTTATTTTTACTAGTAACTACCCTCACTGATTTACTTGATTTTGAAACATCATGACCTGATAAATCTATTGTGTAAGAGGGGTTTATTGCAGAAACCATTGATGGGGCTATAGGCACCAATTCATTGAATAGACTCTGATTCAACGAGGCAGTGATATTTAGATTTGTAGTCTCGAGTTGTTCAATCTGACTTTGAGCCTCATGTAGCTGCTGTTGTAATAAATATTTGTGACTAAGAGCTTGTTCATACTCCTGGCTACACTGGCTGAACCCGTCCACAACAACTTGGAGCCTATCCCGGGCTGCTATGGCATCAGTGTGTTGAATATATAACTGAGCCATTTCTGCCTTCAACTTGCTATTTCTTTCAAGGACACCGAGGAACTCCATTTCATTTTCATCTTTTTCCTTAATCAGTTGGTCACAGAGCTCCTGAGAGGCCTTTAATTCGCTCAAAGCCTGACTGAGTTTGGTCTCTTCTAGGCGAGCCCGCGCGCTGCGAGTCATAATCATGATTAAAGAGAAAAGAGAAGAGGTCGGAAAAGAGCAGTAGATTGAATAACAGATGATTAGTTGAACGGAAAATGAAATTTAGATCGTAAAGAAAGAAGTTCTGTCACCAAACTAATTAAGGTTATGTTTACGTTTTTAAGGTCTTTAGCCGTACTTGTAGCCGAAATAAAAATGATCTAATTAATTTTACGGAAAAATATTAGAACGTAAACAATTTACTACCAAGTAAAATATATAGTATTGTAATTGTACCTGATATCGAGATGAAAATGCAACATTCGCTTGAGCCGGTACCCAACTGTCAACGAATCACAATGAAATTTTTACACATAATTTGCACTTAGTGCCTAAATTTAACACAGAAAACACTTTATTACGCTTTAAACTAGTTATTAAATTGGAAAAAGGCCATAATAAGAAGGAAATCTATTATTTAAAATTTAAAATATAGGGACAAATTCAAATCAGCTGTTAGCTGTAGTGTTCCATTCATGTACATTGCATTCATGTGTATTGCATTCATTGTGTATTGCATTCATGTACACCATAAATGTACACCATTTAGTTGTTACAATTTGTAAGTTCCAACATGAAACCCGGTTAGGGCATGGCAACATTGTAATAATAATAATTTTAACATAATAATAACATTTTTTAATAATAATAATTAAACATAATAAGACAAATATTATAAAGGCATGGTCGGTGTTATCGCAAAATGGCACATGTCATGACGTCATCTTTGACGATTAAATCGATTATAGCGTAACTCGGAATGCGGGGTGCATTCCGAGTTACGCTATATATATATGTCTATGCGTTTGCATTGCAGTGTTTTGTGTTTTGCACAGAGCATATAAATATGTGTGGTGTTTTGCACCAATGATAGTATCTCTAAGTAGTCTGTGAATGACATAACCATAAGATTGGATTGCTTACAATGAAAGGAACTGGAGATTTCAACATGTTCTGTATTCACAGACTACATATATTGTATTGTTTCGCCAAATATTGCCAGTGCAAACCATACAATAGAGGAAAGTAATATATGTGCAAACGCACGTTTATGGCGACCTAGAACACTTCACTTCCTTCTACAGTCAACTAAGCAAGCAGTCTACAATTTACAAGTTACAAGAATCAAGTAAGCATTGTTCAAATAAAAGTAAAGCAACCTCATCATCCTCAGTATTTTATTGTAAAGTACAAAATTAAATCTTTTGTTCCACCGCGAACAAAAAGTGGTGACCGTGACAGGACAGCACCGCGACCACGCGGGACTATTTGCTGCTCAACCAACTTCCAATGTGAAGCGCGAAGAAGCCTACGGAACCGCTGCATCGGTCGGTGGGTCGTCGCAAGATCTGCCAATCTAAAGTGAGCTTGTACCTTTCTAGGTTTCCAAAAAATTTCCCCTTTTGTCTGTGACGCTGTGTGCCTATGATTGGACTGTTGATGACTATGGCTCAAGTTATTAAAATCACCAAATGTTTTGGCTTGTGTTTGCGCTAAATATCGCCTAATGACTCTTTTTTAATCGAGTCGTAATTTAGTTTTATTTTGACAAACTAAATTCGAAACATGTTCCCAATTTATTTTAAATGCATCTTATGTTTATCGTATCTCATGATTAAAAAACTGTCCTAAGTGTCTTGAGTGTGTGTGCCTAAGGCCTGTATAAACTAAAAGCTATCAGCACACACATCACCGTAATTCACCCATCTGTCATGCTTGTTGCTTGCTTTGTTTGGTGTTCAGTCCTATATCTATACATTACAGGGTACCTACGCTGAGTCGACGACATCACCTATTATCTCCGTGCAGCACCTGTCTACACACCTGCTTAGCAGCTGTAAGGCTCCTCACTCGCTTCGCTGGCGACCACCGGCCTCTGCTGCACACCAGACGGCGAAAGGAGGAGCGTGCCATCCCTGTTTTATTAAAAACAAACTGCTATGGCTTTAGAAGCAATATTTAATGATTTAAATATCAAACGTGGCACTATCAGGGGTCATGTTACTAAGTAAAAAAATAAAATATATCAATGCCCAACCCAAAAATCAACAAACAAAGACATTGAATGGAACAAAATGCTCTGATTGGAGGTTACTTTAAAAGTGTAGAGTGGAACTGAGGTGAAGTGTGTATCAAACTCAAACTCAAATCATTTATTCCAAATAAACCAATTACAGGTAGTTTTGAATTGTCAAGGGGTCGGTCAGTCAGAAAGATGAAGCTACTTGCCCATTCCAAAGCATAGTAGGTTCCTATGGAGAAGAACGGGCAAGAAACTCCATGGACACTCTTTTAAATTAGAATATTGTTACAAAACATTGGTTACATCATTCATGTTGAAATGATACATGTGAGAACAATGTAGTAAATCGTGCACGTTAAAAGCGACCATAATAAAAATATAAAAACAAAAATAATTAAAATAAGCCATGGCAGCTAAGAGATGACCAGTCCCCACTGACGGCGCCCGTTCACGAACATGACGCATGTGATGTATGTGTGGGTCTGTGCTTACCGTGTTATGATACCATAAGCTGCTCAGTTGTTAGTAAATCGCTTTTATTGTCTTGAAATCAGATAGTTTATTTAATGAATATTTTGCCAGATCTTTTGTTTTCTAATGGATATTTTGAAATAAATCTTCTCTAAATAATTAGATAACAATTTGAAATAAATGGTACAACTTTTGTATTTGTATTTGCTATGGTTGCGAAGATATTTAAAATTCTGCTGGAGTAACGTTTGCACGATTGCTGTATCTTGGAATTGACTATATGGATAATTGTAATATTTTGTACATGAGATCTGGCTAATTAGTTATAATTTGTAACGCTGGTCATGACGGATTAAGTGTGGAACACGTACAGCACGCTGGGCCTCATATTATGTGCAGAGTGTTAGCTATCTAACTTAGACCTATTTCTTTGGCCACAATAGTTTCGAAGGTGTTTGACAGCATTATTAATAAACAACTAAAGATAATCAGTTCGGGTTTCGGCCGGGACTGTCTACAGAAACGGTAATATAGTGCTGTTAAATACTATACCGAGAGAAAAACATCTGTGTACGCTTGCTTCCTTGACCTTTCCAAAGCCTTTGACCTGGTTTCATATGATATCTTGTGGAATAAAATGAGATCTTATACCGAACAAACTTATAGAATAGATTAATATTTATTTGCTTAAAAACATAGTATAAAAAGATGGTATAATACAAAATAACAAGAGCATACACGTTTTTGCTTAACAGTTATAAGCATACAAATTTTACAAGCAAATTTATGTATTTAACATTTATTGTCAAAGAAGTCTTTGAAACTATAAAAACTATGACTACACAACCATTCATGACATTTATTTTTGAATAATCTCATATTTAAGGTTTTGAGATTACTTAGTATCTTATTATATATACGAGTATGTACACACATAAATAAACAACTTTTATTGTATTTAGCTAGTCTCTGTAGGATATCCAGGACGAGCCTGTGGGGGTCTCGTTGGTTACGAGGATATAAATCATCTGCATTACTAAATAATTCCTTATGTTTCCTCACAAACATACATGCTTCTTAAAGTATATAAAGAGACGGTAGCGGCAACAAGCCAAGCTTTTTAAATATTGGCCAATATTTAAAAAGCTTGGCTTATTGTTTATTTATGTGTGTACATACTCGTATATATAATAAGATACTAAGTAATCTCAAAACCTTAAATATACATGCTTCTCGTCAGTTAGTCGATTTCAGAACGATTTTTTGGTGTCATCGATTGTCTTTTATGTTTGGTGGGAGCTGTCAATTTTGACGTTCTTACTTTGCGACGAGAATTCTTAATGGAGTCTTGAACTCCAACTAATTTTTTTCCAATCGGGATAAATCCTGGGTATTGGCGGCCTATTGATGCCGTAAACTTCAAAAACCTTCCCTCAGGACGTGGTGACGTAGGAATAATCCTTCATTTCTTTGGTAAGATTGAATTCTTTCGGATTGATAAATTGGATAGCGTGACGAGTGCTCGATATCATTATAAATTATTGTTCCAGGCTTCTTCTAAGTGATTTGTCGCCCGCCTGAATTTTGTGGTGCACTTAGATTTGCCATTTGTTGGAAAAGACGGTAAGTTATTATTACTCGTGGAACGCCACGCTTCCCAACGTTTGGGAACCCTAAACAACTTTTATTTATTCTCTGTAAATTTTGTTACAGCTGGACTGACCGACCCCGGCGTCTTTTCTTCTTTTCTTTTACTCGATATATTTCTGCAGAATACAACTTTACGGTATTTCTACACTTAATTTCTACAAGGGATATTTTTATCCCTACCTTCAACGCCACGTTCCTGAAGGTTTTATTCAATCCATTTTTTTATTACCTACCTTTTTTTATCAACTAAGATGCAATAATAATATAAATTCAACAATAATAATAATATAAAATCACCAATAAGTGTATCTATAATATTTTATATATAAGTTCCTTATTTACTCTGAAGCTACTGGCAATCAATTAAACAAGGTATTAGCAAGGGAAATTCCATTGTTTTATTCCTTTAGTTAGCTACCTCCGAAAGATTAAAAGTCTGACTCTCCGAAGTGTTCTATCTGGCAAGTTTGTTTATTTAAAACATACTGTGTGCATCTCCAAGGCGCCCGAAATTATTTTATTGTTTAATTTGTATTTTTTTTATAGGAGAACACACCATTTTTACACATTTTTATTAAATGGGGCAAGCTCCCAACACATGTGACACTCATGTACAACCCATCCATTACATTTGTCGCTCTACGAACAGGGACTTGAAGTAGCTTCCTTATCTTATAAATTATTATTGCATCTTATATTTTGTAGTATTGTTTACAGAACAAATTACATAGTTTCTGTAATACACTTTTTTAGAATGTTTATTTTTAAATTTTTCATAAAATTCAACTTGTTGGTAACTTGAAAAATATTTTTTCACTTTAACCTCAAATATTTTACAACTTGTGATATTTTGCCCTGCTTTTCTTATCGTATTGTTTATTCATAATGGATAAAGAAGATCAATCTCCTCTGCCTCTTGCTATGAATAACATGGAATCTGATGGTGCTTGCATAGTTCCTAATGTTGCACCTGTTGCTCCTGACATGATTAATTTGACAGAAGTACCACTTCCTTTTGATCTTAATGACAGAATTGCACACTCTTCTTCAGCTTTTGCGATGCACGCTTTGCCTTCATTTAATTCCATGAATGTTTTGGTTGATGAACTTCATAAAAAGAATTTAGCTTCTGCAATTATAGTACCACAGAACGTGAATTACTTGCTATTTTAGCTTCAATAGAACATTTCAGACCTTATATTGAAGGAATGAAGTTTACTGTAATAACTGATCATGCTAGTTTAAAATGGCTTTTAGGTCTTGGCAATCCTAGTGGACGCTTAGCACGTTGGGCTGCTAGAATTTCTCAATTTACTTTTGATATAGTTCATAAAAAAGGATCTTTACATTTAGTTCCAGATGCTTTATCTCGTATTGAAGTCGCCGCTATAGAAATCTCTCAAAATAATTTAGTTTAGCCAGATGATGATATTTATGATCCTTGGTATAAAAAAGTATTTATTAATTGAAGTTAGGGCTTGTAGAGTGTACGAGCTACGCTGTACATGCAACTAACTTGTCCTACTTACCTACAGTGAAACGTTGCAGTTTGTTTAAATCCAACATTAATTGTACATACTTTACAACAAGTTATTTTTAGTAGCAATAAAACCTTTATACCAATCGGTTGTTTACTCGTTCAACATAACATCCCAATACACAACATTAACATAACATTTTCACTGTTGGGCTTTACAACCCCAACATTTGGTCCTTCGAGCAATTTAGTTTTGTGTGATTTATATCTTTTACGGTCGCGAATTGGTTGGACTGGTCTCTCACAAGCGAGTCGCCCCAGTAACCAATTGAGAAGGCGCATATCGTAGAAGAGAAAGGTTGCACAATCCAAAAACCAGGAGTGTGGAGCAACAGTCGACGCTCGGAACAGAAGAGTTCATCTTGAAGTCAACAAGAAAACAACATAAACAACATGTCGTCAGCTGATTTATACCAAAATCAGAACGAACTCTACGACAGCATAAAGAAGATCGGAGTAAATATCAAGAAAGATGGCTGGGACAGAAAAAACCCTGATTATTTCAAACGCCGTAATGCAATGTTGGAAAACTTGTGGTCAGAATATCAATTCAATCATGACCGCCTGTCTACGGAACAAAGTGGAAATCATCCCTACTTTACGAATGACTGCTATAATCAAACATTACGGTGTTACAATGAAGTAAAGGAGCTTATTCTACAACAACATCAACAATCGGTTCAAACAAAAGTATTGCGAGGTGCCAACCAACAAGCAGGGGAAGGTGCCTCAGATCAGACAAAACAGGAACAAGAAACCTTGAAGAGGGAGGTGGCAGACCAAGCTAGGGATGCCAATCAAGATAATCAAAACAGAGAACCATCACCTCCTCCTACTCAACAAGAACAACAAAACACTGCGAAAAAGGATACGGGATCCAATAGCAAGCTGACCGACATGATGCGCAAACAGACGGCAAACTTCAAAGCCTTCATGAGAGCAGTCGCGAACACAAACGTGGAGTTTCTATCCGAAAAATGGGAATTTCTAGACGCTTTGCAAACATTACAAACGCGCTGGTCAGCAATTGACAACCTTCACTGGGAGATAGAGTATGAAACCAACGGAGAGAAGATGATAGTGTACGAAGAACGCTACACCAGGTATGAAAACCAGTTCCATGAACTAAAAAAGGCTTTGAATACTAAAATGTGGTCGGGCGCTCATCGTGAGAAAACAACACCGAAATTAGAGATACCAGTCTTCTACGGTAACTACAACCAGTGGATTCCATTTAAAGACCTTTTCACGGAAGCAATACACAGCAACAATTCCCTTTCATCTGCTCAGAAGATGCAATTTCTGAAGAGCAAAGTGCAAGGAGAAGCGGAACGCTTAATTCAACACCTACAGATAAGTTCAAATAACTACCTCGTGTGTTGGGATATCCTCAATCACCGATATAACAATGAAAAACTTATCTTCACATCGCACATAAACATGATTTTCAATCTGCCAAACATGCAACAACAGTCAGTGACCCAAATAAAGAAAATCCATGACGTCAGCATAGAATGCTTACATGCGATAAAGAATTTAGGAGTGGATGTCGAAACTTGGGATCCGATTCTGGTACATATTTTAACGCAGAAATTAGACGCAGACACACATTCAGAGTACAATGACTCGCTGAAGAACTGCCGAAAGCTACCAATACTGAAAGATCTGTTAGATTTCCTAGAAGCGAAGTTTACATCGTTGGAAGCATCGCGCCGCAAACAAGAAAACAATCAAAAACCAAATACATCATCGAGTCAACATCAAAATTCTTCATACTCTAAAAAACAATACAGCAGTAATCAAGCAACTAGCAACAAGAAAATTACGAAATCGTTCCATGCGTCAACATTTCGATGCCCTCTTTGCGATGACGAACATGGCATGTACAATTGTGCAAAGTTTTTAGAAATGCCGAATCATTTAAAACTTAGTACAGTAAATAAAATGAACCTTTGCGTAAATTGCTTGTTCAGCCATTACGGAAAGACATGTATGTCAGCTTACCGATGTCGGAAGTGCGCGGGTCAACATAATACATTGATACACGATGCATGTATTAAGAACAAAACAGAAAAACAAACAAATTCTTCCCATGTATCAAAGGATGATGATACTTCGGAGATACTACTGGCGACCGCTGTAGTAAACATAGAAACAGCTGATGGGACCCAAATCGAGTTGCGAGCCCTCATCGATCAAGGATCTCAGATATCTTTGATCACGGAACATGCCGCTCAACTTCTCGGAGTCAAGCGCGAGAGATGCAAAGGAGTCATCTTTGGAGTTGGACAGAAGGAAAACCACTGCAAAGGAATGACAACAATTACTTGCAGTTCGGTTTACAACGACTTCAAGTTCCAAACCTCTGTCTTTATTATGAACAACTTGATTAACAACCTGCCAAATAAGTCCTTTGCAAAACCATCTTGGTCCCACATACAGAACATACATCTAGCAGATCCAGACTTCCATAACAGCCGTCAGGTGGATTTACTATTTGGAGCAGACATTTATTCGCAAATCATGCTAGGAGGAATAATAAAAGGCGATGACGTATCTCAACCTATCGCACAACAAACCTATCTAGGTTGGCTTTTATGCGGCAATGTCAAAACATTCCACTGCAATGTGGTCATAAACAATCTGGAAGATATCAAACAGTTCTGGGAAACCGAAGACATCACGGATCAATCCAACCTATCGGTGGAAAATGAAACATGCATAGAATACTACACCAACACTACGCAACGCTTGGAGAGTGGGAAATATGAAGTCAGACTGCCGATGAAAAATGAACTTGACAGCAAACTGGGGACGTCCAAGCCAATGGCTATCGCCCAATTCAAAACTTTAGAAAGAAAGTTGGAAAAACAAACACATTTGGCAAAAGCCTATAAAGACTTCATGGCTGAATATATTGATCTAGGTCATATGAAGCAATCAACAGTTAGTAACAAAATACTCGAGTGTTACTTACCTCACCACGGCGTACAACGCGCTGAATCAACAACAACAAAGTACAGAGTGGTGTTCAATGCGTCAGCAAAAACATCTACGGGATGCAGTTTGAACGACCTCATGTACAAAGGCCCTAATCTTCAACAAGACCTACAAACATTACTGATGAAATGGAGGCAATACAAATATGCGTTTACAGCGGACATTGAGAAGATGTTTCGCGCTATCTGGGTGGCCCCCGCAGATCAACCACTGCAACAAATTGTATGGCGGGAATCGCCGGAACAACCTATCCGCTCATATCAACTAACAACCGTAACATACGGCACCAAGGCAGCGCCGTTCCTAGCCATGATGACACTCAGGAGATTGGCAACAGATGAACGTGAACAATTCCCGGAGGCTTCAAAAGTGCTGGAAGAATCATTTTACATGGATGACCTCGTTCATGGGACACATACAATAGAAAAAGGAAAGAAATTGATCGCTGATCTTATACAATTATTAAAAAATGGAGAGTTTAATCTTCGAAAATGGTCAGCAAATAATCAAGAACTTTTGGAAGATATCTCTGACCAACACAACAAAGAAAAGATTATCTGCAACTTCAGAGCGGAAAATACACAAAAAACGTTAGGTTTGTGCTGGAACTCAAAAGAGGACAAATTCACCTTTCAATGCACAATTTCGGACGTGAACAAGAAACAGACCAAACGCAGCCTACTAGCCGAAATATCTAAACTATTTGACCCACTCGGCTGGCTGGCTCCAGTGTCAACAAAATTGAAATTATTATTTCAAAGACTGTGGGATGGAAACTTACAATGGGATGACGAAGTTACCGACAACATACATGCGGAGTGGTGCAAGATACAAGCGGACGTAAGGACGATAAACTCTTGCGAAATACCTAGATGGCTTAAGTGTGGCCAAAAGCAGACAATGGAGCTACATGGGTTCAGCGACGCCTCCTTAGATGCCTATGCCTGTGTCATCTACGCACGGGTCCACTCATCAATAATACTAGTAGCCGCGAAGTCAAAGATTGTACCACACCGAAAAACAACAACATTGCCTAGGCTGGAATTGAATGGAGCGCACCTTCTATCACAACTTATGCGCAAAGTCAAACAGTCATCGAATCAATATGAAGTACACGTCTACGGCTGGACTGATTCCATGGTGGTCCTGGGTTGGTTACAAGGAGACCCATCCCGCTGGAAAGCAGACGTAGAAAACAGAGTACGAAGTATTACTGACGTCATACCACGATCGTCGTGGAACTACGTCAAAACAAAGGAAAATCCCGCTGACGCCGCAAGCAGAGGCCAATACGCTAGTCAGCTGAAAGAAAATCAACTGTGGTGGCAAGGGCCTAAATGGCTACCATCACTTAAAACAAAGAACATAGAAAAATATAATTATAGCACAGAACAAGAAGAAAAAACAGTCCGGAAACAAGCCAATGTATCCCAACACAACATAGAAAATCCGAGCATTGTGGAAAAATTATTGCAAAATCACAGCTCCGTCGAACATATTATTCGCATTGTCGCATGGATACTCAGATCATTGAACCCGAAACGGCGACAACTACCGAAATATCTGACGTTGCACGAATTGGACAAAGCAACGAAGGTGCTCGTAAAACAAACACAGCAAAAATTATTTGACACAGATATTTGCTATTTACAAAAACACAACACGGTGCAGTCTAACAGTAAAATAAAAGCGCTCACTCCGTTTATTGACCATCAAGAGATCCTACGAGTAGGAGGAAAATTAAAAAACGCCTTGCTGACCGAAAACATGAAACATCCGATGATCATTCCACACAACAGTCGATTAACACATCTTCTCATCGACCAAGCTCATCGGATGACCTTTCACGGCGGGCCGAGACTCACCCTATCCCACTTACGTGAGAAATATTGGATCGTCGGCGGAAACCGAGCAACGAAGATGCAAATCAGAAAATGTGTGACGTGCCGCAAAAACAACCCCACAAAGGAACATCAGCTGATGGGTAACCTACCGAATGCAAGAGTAAATCAAGCGCCACCCTTCTACCATACAGGGGTGGATTACACTGGATTTGTGGACGTCAAAATGAACAAAGGCAGAGGAGCAAGAACAACGAAGGGCTACATAGCAGTCTTTATATGCATGGTGACCAAAGCTGTGCATATTGAACTGGTATCAGATCTCACCAGTTCAGCATTCTTGGCAGCCCTAAACCGGATGGCAGCAAGAAGAGGTGCCCCTTGTCACTTATACAGTGACAATGGAACAAACTTTGTCGGCGCAAACCGTCAACTCGTTGAGCAATACGAAGAAATCGAACATACCTACAAAAGATACCAACTACAAAGTGAGATCGCGACCGTGAAAATTGAGTGGCATTTTAATGCCCCCGCTTGGCCATCAGCGGGAAGATTGTGGGAACGAGCAGTCAGAAGCCTAAAACACCACTTAAAAAGAGTAGTCGGAGAACAAAAGCTAACATTTGAGGAGTTCACCACAATCCTAACAAAACTGGAGGCCTGTTTGAATTCCAGACCTCTGTGTCCATTGAGTGAAAACACAGACGATCTAGACTGTCTGACGCCAGCACACTTTTTATCGGGTAGACCGGGGCTGACAGTCATCGAAACAAGGGAAGATGCAAGAACAAGATGGGAACTAACAAGAAAGATCTTCGTAGAAATCTGGAAGAGATGGAGGAAAGAATACTTGTGCCAACTATTAGGCAGATCAAAGTGGCAGGAACCACAGAACAATCTGAAGATAGGCGATCTGGTGGTTATTCATGATGATCATATACCAGCCGGAAAATGGCTCATGGGGAGAATAACAGAGCTTCACCCTGGGAACAATGGATATGTTCGGGTCGTTAGCCTAAAAAACAAGAAATGGACATATGAAAAGACCTGTTACAAAACTATCTGTCCTACCTATCAAAAGTGACGAAACTGCCGAACAGCAAATTACTTCCAAATCAAACATAAATGAGTCATACCTAAACAGCGAGTCGCAAAGTTCACGACGATGCAAAACAACAAACAGAAAAATAAACTTCATTGGACTGGTCATGGCACTGCTGTATTTCCTAAATCCTGTCGCGGCCGCTAACACAACAAACATTGAAGAGCTTCAACAAGGGCTATACTTTGATAAAGTGACCAATATGCAACTAATACGCGGCGAGTGGAAGATTATCGTATACTATGACGTAAAGCCCTACTGGCACGGTATAGCAGTATCCAGTAAATTCACCAATCATCTAGAAACCGTCTGCGAGAAAATAAAACAGAAAACACAATGTAACGTAATTTTAACACAACTACAACACTTGACCGACGAAATAGGACACTACAACCATATGTTGCTGAATCCGCAAGGCCGAGTGAATACGAGAAGCAAACGTGGGCTTATCAACGGTGTCGGTTCCATCGCGCGCTCTCTGTTCGGAGTATTAGATGACGAATTCGCAAAACAATATCAAGAAGACCTTGTCAAGGCAAACGAGAAACACCTGGCACTGTTGTTAAGAAATCAGACATCCGTGATCGAAGCAGAATATAATTTACTGAAGCGATCGGAAGATGCAGTTGAAAAACAGTACAAACTGTTTAACCAACATCTGCTAAACCTAGACAAGTTTACGAACAATATCAAGAAGGAACTGGATTTATTTATTTATTTATTTATTTATTTATTTATAAAGGTACACCAACAGCTTCTGTATACAAAATATAAAATAACAGTAGTTAACGGTTATGTGCTTATACAGTTGCCAATAACAGGTGAACCAACATTCTCAAATACAGTGATAACCTAAGGTAAAAACGAAAAGAATAGGTATTTTTTTTATAAAAATTAAGTGGTAACAATGTAAACAGAAATACAAAATGATACAAGTTAAAAGTTACAAAGGTTGCAAGAAATACTTACATACTAAAACAACAAATCTTTGGATTCTCAAGAACTGTCCATCGAATTTATAATTAGCTGCCGCAGTAGCATTAGCGGGCGTAATTTACGCTTACAACCGCATATGCAAACATTGGGCAAGTCGGCGGAAACCAGAATCTACATCTGTTCCCAACCCGATGCCCCGAAGAAGGTCGACAGCGAGCATCGCGAACAACGCCTTATTTGACGTCACAAACGACAGCAGTACAGTGCACATAACGAGTGCGTGCACACTCAATAAAGCAACGTCGCCTATTGCGCGTTGTGAATTACCATAATAACTTATGACCTTTTTTGTATTTACCTTTTTACATTTTAACTTTATATTGAAACAATTTCCGATGTACATTTAAGTTATCTTTGTGAGTGGGCAATATGTACGAGCTACGCTGTACATGCAACTAACTTGTCCTACTTACCTACAGTGAAACGTTGCAGTTTGTTTAAATCCAACATTAATTGTACATACTTTACAACAAGTTATTTTTAGTAGCAATAAAACCTTTATACCAATCGGTTGTTTACTCGTTCAACATAACATCCCAATACACAACATTAACATAACATTTTCACTGTTGGGCTTTACAACCCCAACATAGAGTTAGGTATAAAAAATTATACCAATACTCATATGCACTCTATAATCTTGCAAAAATGGCAAACGAGTCTATAGTTCTCATATCGTACAAAGCATATACATTACGTTTTGGAATTATATTTTAGGGAAATTCCACAGAGGTTAATTGTGTTCAAAACTGAAAAGAGCTTGTATGCGTTCTGTATTTAAACTTAAACCTACTGACTGTTATATTCCATATTTAAAATTTGTAAAATCCAACTTTCATATAATATTTAATACACTAAAATCTAAACGTCGCAACAGAGAGATATGTACAATTCCACACAACACTGCATTATATTCGAAAAGTCTTCTTGGAATGGCCCCTAAAATCTTTATTAAGCTTCCTATTGAAATCAAAGAATTAAATGAAATACTTGTTTTCAAAAAAGCTTTATTATAACTATTGTATAAGAAGGTATATTACTCTGTTAATGAGTAACTAGATGACAGATTTTAATCTATTGTAATCGTTATTAGTACCAGTTTTTTTTAGTTTTTTTATTGAATAGCTGTTTAATCACTATATTAAATATTATTAAATTATTGCCTATTGTTCTAAATATTAACAAATTACTGACTACTATATTAATTACTATTAAATTAAATTATTACTCTTTTAAATTATTGATTATTATTATGATTTCTTGTTATTGAGTAATATATTGATTAATACTAAATTAGTGACTACTGCTATAATGTTGCAAAGGTCTTTAAATATTGTATGCCTAAAGGCGGGTCATAGATGTACTTCACTTTATAAACTGTAACACTATAATTTTACCTGTGTACCACAATAAACATTTGAATTGACTTGAATGTGCCCTGGCGGCTGTGAGTATGTCATGCTCACTCAAATGTATCAGCGAGACATCGCGTGTCGCGGTAGCGTGTATCGATGGCGCGTGTGTTGGATCATTTAGCTCCCTTCAAAATGGTGCTAATCCATGAGTCATGATCGTGAACGGGCGCCGTCAGTTGAGACTGGCCATCTATTAGCTGCCATGGCTAATTTTGATTTTTGAATGGTGCTTTGTTTTTATCGTTTTATAACGGACGATTTTAGCGTGTGCACGTCTTTCTACATTGTTCTCACATGTATAATTTCAACATGAATGATGTAACCAATATTTTGTACCTATACATTTTAATTATTTAATAGAGTGTCCGTGGAGTTTCTTGAATGGGCAACTAGCTTCATATTTCTGACTGACCGACTCCCTTCATATTTCTGACCGAGTCGGTCAATGGAAATAGTTTAATTGAAATAAATGCTTTGAGTTTGAGTGAGTTTGAATTATCTTGGTAAATATCAGTCGAATCAGGTGCCAGACTCATCAAGTCTTTCATACGTTTAAGAAGTCTGTGTCTTTCATTAATTGGAAAAGAGGGACAAAAACTAAATTGCGGCTTGCTTTAAACATTGCTATATGAAGTACTAGCTTTTTCCCGCGGCTTCACTCGCGTGTAAGTTGGGAATTATCCCACGAAAACGTACTACCGAGATAAAAAGTATCTTAGGTGTTAATTCATGTCATTAACTATCTGTCTGCCTCATCCGAATCCTCTGAGTAGCATCACATAATGATTGAATACTATCGTGAATTCATGCAAGCCTAGTACTTCTTTTTAGGTTTCTGCTCAGAAATTGTGCACAACATCTAATGATTGAAATACTATATCGTGAATACATCCATGCCTAGTACTCTGGAAATACATTTTGATCTCACGATCGGTTTGAGCACGCTCGAAAACTATGAAAACGACACCCAATACGAACCTACTACAAACTGCCCAAAATAAAAACGTTAAAAACGTTATTTAACTATGACTATCTAACTCCAACAGAAACTCTTTACAAAAAGAAATAACGTAGTGACTAGTCGTCCGCTAAACGGATGAATAAAATAACTTAGTCGTCCGACTATCGGACGAATAGACAACCGTTTAAGACGTAAGATATTCGTCCGTAAATTAAAAATTGTTTATCATTCAATTTCATTAAAAGGAGACTGAAACGATTACATACAATCTTGGGCCTGGTTGTAAAAAGATGAGAGTGGTGTCAATTAATAGCTTATATATTATCAGCCTTTTACTGAAAATTCTGCGGATTTTGTCAATCTGAGAACAGAGATAAAAGAGATTATGTAAAAGTGAGGTTATGTTACAATCTTTAACTAACAGCTAATTCCTGAAGTGCAAAATATGTGCTTTTGCACTAATAGTTATTATATTTAGTAGGACATATTTGATAAATCATATGAATGAACGTCAATGAATTCAGTCCTACCTACCTATGTAGGTAACAGGTATGGAGTTACGGAAAGGATGTCTAAAATAAAATAAAAAATCATTTAAGTATTATAGTGTTTTATTCGTCTTCAATTACAATTAAAATGTCGTCTAGGAATTGTGCAGGTGGTGTTATATGATCGTGGTACCTAGCCCAGCTAAGATACCATACAGGATTACTGGTAATTCGACGTATATCCGTCAGGGGCTGATAAAGGGGGCCAAATGCAACAAATTGAACCCCCCATATGTATGGCCGAAATTCAATAGTATTCGAGATATTTGAATTTTAAGGGTTTTTCGATATTTACCCAAAATTTGACATTTAATTCCAAATAAAAAAAAAACTACACATTTGAATGGGTACCATTAAAAATCATGTTGTAGCTAGCACTTCAATTAAGCTATGGACATAGTTAAAACTACTTAATTTAACAAAATAATTAAAATAATGAACGATATAAGAATAACATCTTACCAATATTTTTATTTTACGCTTCAAAAATGTTGCCTCCTCACAAAAATTTCTATGACATTAATCGTAAAAATAACTAGAAAAACTTGCCTATTCTGTAAGCTTTCCAAAAAGGTATAAAAATCAGCTTTAAAATACATAATTCGTGGCATGGCATGTGTTTGAACCGGCGCGGGGAGAGAAATAATGTGTGTTTTAGTTTATGATCCTTGCTAAAACAACCGATTTTACTGGCGGAATTCTTCGTGATGGGGCGGGGTGTGAGGGTGGGGGAGCACACGGCGTCTGCTGTGCTCGCGTCGCCTTCCTTAGTAAGTTTCGACTCTACGCCGCGCAAGCACGTGTGTTGTTATCTTGCTATTAACCAATCTCTCATCGCGTTAATTTGTTATCGATCATTATTGTTAATTCTTGTTTTTCTTGTTATTATTTTTGTTATCATTGTTATTTCGGATACCATGGCTTCGTATGCTAATAACGAATACGCAGACATTATGTTTTGTTATGGTTTTGCCGATGGAAACGCGGCTGCGGCTCGGCGAGAATACCAACGCCGCTTTCCCGATCGTCGACTTCCCCACGTTACTGTTTTCGGGAGCACCTATCGACGATTGTCTGAAACTGGCAGTGTTCAGAGAGCACAATTCAACGCTGGCAGACCTCGACGGTATACGGCTGACGAAGAGGACACCATTCTTCAGTGTTTTATTGATGACCCAAACATCTCAACGAACATTGTTGCAAGACAGCTCGGTATGTCCCAGTGGAAAGTGTGGTCGGTAGTACATCTATCAGGTAGACACCCGTACCATTATCAACCTGTCCAAACATTGCACGAGGGAGATCCTGCCAGGCGACTCGAATTTTCTCGGTTTATGTTAAACGCTGACGCTGACCAGGAACATTTCCTAAGAAATATTTTGTGGACTGACGAGTCAAAGTTTGACCGAGATGGTATAACGAATTACCATAACTTACATTTTTGGGCACCTAAAGCAGGCAGGAATCCAAAAAAACTAAAAGAAACTGCGTCGCAAATGAGATTTTCCCTGAACGTATGGATGGGTGTCGTTGATAATTATTTGGTGGGCCCTCATTTCTTGCCCCAAAATTTGAACGGCGAAAATTACGAGGAGTTTTTGAGAAACAACCTAGACGATTTGTTGGCGGATGTTCCCGAAGAAATAAAAAACAACCTCATGTTTCAACATGATGGGTGCCCAGCACATTACCGGATTACTGTCCGACAGTGGCTAGATGAGAGATTTCCAAACCGATGGATTGGGAGGGGAGGGCCAATTCCGTGGCCAGCACGAAGCCCTGATATCACACCACTTGATTTTTACGTCTGGGGTCATATGAAGGAATTAGTTTATGTGACCCCAATAAATTCAGTCGAAGAACTTCGACAGCGAATAATAAACGCGGCGCAACAGATGAGAACAACGTTTTCATCAAGAGTGACGAAAACCGAAGTTAGGAAAAGAATTCGAACTTGCATTCGTAATAGAGGGGCTCATTTTGAACAAGATGTGTAAAATTTTTAATAAAATTTGACGTACATTTTTGAATGCATTTTATTTCATACAAATACAAATTCTCTCCCCGCGCCGTTTCAAACACATGCCATGCCACGAATTATGTATTTTAAAATTGACTTTTATACCTTTTTGGAAAGCTTACAGAATAGGCAAGTTTTTTTAGTTATTTTTACGATTAATGTCATAGAAATTTTTGTGAGGAGGCAACATTTTTGAAGCGTAAAATAAAAATATTGGTAAGATATTATTCTTATATCGTTAATTATTTTAATTATTTTGTTAAATTAAGTAGTTTTTCCATAGCTTAATTGAAGTGCTAGCTACAACATGATTTTTAATGGTACCCATTCAAATGTGTAGTTTTTTTTTTATTTGGAATTAAATGTCAAATTTTGGGTAAATATCGAAAAACCCTTAAAATTCAAATATCTCGAATACTATTGAATTTCGGCCATACATATGGGGGGTTCAATTTGTTGCATTTGGCCCCCTTTATCAGCCCCTGACGGATATACGTCGAATTACCAGTAATCCGTATAATGCAGATAATATGAGCGCAGTAGCCTACAGTTCGTCTCCCTACAGTACAATTTACAGTAATGCATTACTATAGCCTCCCTTCCTGTACGAGAGCAATTACCGAATCACTGGCAGAATTGTTTCATCGGGTAAGGGTCGTCGACCCAGTGTATTGCAGTAATCAGTTGTTGTCCCACAATTCACACAGCGATCCATAGTTTCACTGTTTTTTCTATTCCGTGGTTTCAACAATACCCAATACACAATCCGGCGGTAAAATCCAAAATAACAATTCCAAGTCAAACGTGTGAGCCATCTTCGGTGTCCAGTGTGAAAGCAAGGGTCGTACGAGGTGGAATCCGTAAAATACAAAGCAAAGGTCGTGAAAAATGAAGAACAATTGGGAAAGCACTCAAAACGCATCGGAAAACACGAAACGAGTAAGCAAACGAGATTATTAGAGCAGTTGGCAACCACAGACTACATAGGGATACTACGTTGGCAACTGTCTAGTGTCCGTGTCAGTCAGCTGTCATGCCAGTGACATAGACTAAAAATAGAAAACTAATTTTAATCGAAATGAAATCGATTTTCATTAATATTGTTTTTTCAGTAATTAATTGATATTTTATTTATTAATATGACTGTAATTATATGCACTATAGTGCATATAAGTGTATAAAGTGCATTTAATTACTTTGAGTTAATTATTTAGTGCAAAGGTTTTATTTTCGTAACTGTGTAATCGATTACTCAATCGGTAATCTCACGAAAACTATCTTTTCCATATTTCTCCGCTTCCAGATTGAGAATTGAGGTGATATTTCATATTCTAAGATAGAAAAATATGACAATTTTTTTAGATCATATCTTAACCTTTTACATTTGGGCCCACCGTTTTCCATCTCCTTTGTGCGTCTTGAGGTTTCAGAGTTACTCAAGATGCCACTGGGGTAACGTTTAGCAAATTGCTGTACCTCTCAAACGGGATGACATGGGTGGGTCTTAATTTGTGCGTATGCTGTGCAATTTTATTTTTTCTATAATCGACACCGGTGGAAAATAAAAAATAGATTTTCAAAAACCCTAAAATCGATCCTTGCGCTTCAATGAGAAACCCTACAAACTTACCAATTGTGGTGATTTGTACCTTTTATGAACTCAAAGCATCATGCGAAATTAGATGTTTCTATTCCAACTCCTCAGAGAGCTATTCCTTTTTAATTAAAATCTGGCTATGCTAAAATGTAACACTCCATTATGTGAGTTAAATTAAGTGACGGTAATTATGATTCGGCAAATAATTAGTACCTTTATTCAATTGCTTATCCTTAAAGTTTCATCTGAAAAATCCTTGTAACTACACAGATATAAGAAGAAAACCATAGGAAAAGAAATTTCACGAGTAACCAAACAAATTCGAATGACTGTATAAAAGAGGCCGCGCAGTACATTGTACCAACCTTCTTAAATTTGTAGTACAAGATTTCGTTTTTTGAAACAGTCTCACACAAAAGTGTTACAAAAAATTATTTATTGGTTTGTAAAACACGTACGTACACACGCACATTATGTAAGCCATATTATATTGAGTATTTGCAAATCTTTAACTTTCAGTCAAATGTTAGAACATAATAGGTACCTACAGAAGTTTAATAAAGACTACACTATGTACTTATATTTGACGATAAATGGTACTTTTTATTGCTAAAAAGATCAATAAGACATAACAATAAAATAAAAATACTGTTTATAGATTTTGTTTTCAATGGAAATACAATAGCATTTCATACTATGTGAAATTTTGTATTATTATTTACTAACAATATTCACAAATTAATCAAATTGAGGCAAGTGGATGTCTATATTGTCTATCTCAGCCCATTCGTCATTCGTCAATCGGAAATTACACACCCGAATAACATTCCGATAGTAAAACATTACGTGGGGGGAATCGCCAGAGCTTGTAGTTCATGTTGAACATTAATAATTAGAGATTAAACGAACTTACCTGTGAGTGAAGTTCGATCCTAATTATATGAAGGCTTCGTCCGAAGAGATTAGCATTTTTACACATGTAGTAACGCGTAGTACACACCATTCCACACTATTTTGAGAATATTTTCATTTTCATTTTTTTTTTTTTTTTGTGGGTAGATTAGTCCACTTGATTCCTGCGCCCGCAATCCATGTCATATAGTTTAGAGTTTAGCCCAATCACTTCATATTTTACGATTGATAAGGGTAGAGACTGAACGAGTGGGTGGGAGGGTTGCTAATCTCTTCGGACGAAGCCTTCATATAATTAGGATCGAACTTCACTCACAGGTAAGTTCGTTTAATCTCTAATTATACTTCAGGCTTCGTCCTCGAGATTAGCATTTTTACACATGTAGACTTTTAGAGATATTATGAATCGTAAAATATAATTAAATGAAATACATGAGCTTGCAAAGTATTTTATATTGTTATAACGAAAAAACAAAATCACTTATTCTTGTAACTTAGTTGGTAACTAAAAGGTTTACTTGCTAATTGAATCATTCATAATAGCCATACCCAAACAATCATTAGACACATTATTAACAGGTCTACTATAAAATTTAGCAAATGTTTGGGAGCTAGGGCTCCAACCAGCAGCTTTCCTAATTGTATCAATATTAACACCTATTCTTTGCGCAGCAGATGTGGCAGCATGCCGAGTGCTATGCGCAGTGAACGTGGAAGTATCAATTCCGCTTAAACTTAGGGTATGTTTTATCCACCTAGATAAAGTTTGTGCACCTACTGACTTATGAGGCCTTTTGAAACTGATAAATAAAGTATCCGTATTGATACGAAGTTCTTCAGTCATTTCGAGATAATTGAGTATGGCTTTTGCTGGACAAATCTCTGGTTTTTTATCAAAAAACGGAATAACGAGCATGGGTTGAGATGCCCCAATTCTAGATGTTTTTACAAGGTCGGGAATCTTAATTTTGATTTCTTTTGGAAACTTTTCAATATTACATATTTTAATTTTTGATAACGTTTGCACCCTATGTGCGGTGACGAGAGCTAACAGTAATTAATTTTTTCGAATTTTTTTCAAGGTTTAGGTTTCTATTAGGGTACCATTTTTCCAGATAATTTAATACCAAAGATGTGTCCCAGGTTTCATTATACTTTGGCAGAGGAGGTCTAGAACGAAATACTCCTCTAAAGAATCTTTTAATATCTTCATTACCGGAAACGTTTTTTTTAGTAATTAAACTTAAAGCGGACCGGTATGAATTTAATGTACCGTATTGTGCACCACCATTATACGCAATTGTTAGGAAGTTCATAATATTTGGAATTGATACCTCATACATGTTCAATTTATTCTCATTACAATAAATGAACCACTTTTTATAGCACCCTTCGTATTGTTTATAAGAGTTCTCCGAGAGAGAGTTAAGTACTATATCCATAGATGAAAGTGGGATACCTCTTCTTATCATTGCCTCGCGGATAAGATCCCTGCCACCAGGGTAATACTGTTGCGCATGTGGAGGCGACTGAAATCAGTAGATAAAATTAAATTATCATTAGCGCTGAATATTAACATTTCTGACACTAAAAGACTTTTAAATAACGGGTACCACGGCTGTGTTGGCCAGTATGGGACAACCATGATACCCTTGGCGTTATCAGACTGAATTTTTCGTAACGACTTTAATATCATAGTAAACGGAGGAAACGCATAAAAATAAAATTCTGACCATGATATTGTAAAAGCATTTACTGCATACGCATCCGGATCTCTGTGCCAGGAGACGTAACTTGTGCATTTATTATTTAATCGACTGGCGAATAAATCTATGTTTGGGGTACCAAATTTTGTAATAATTTTACGATAGGCATAGTCTGCAAGTTGCCACTCAATATCTGGATGCGTACGTCTTGACTCCTGATCTGCTTCAAAGTTCTCTGAAGAGCTAATATATGAAGCGAAGACATATAAATTTCTATGTTCGCACCATTGCCAAAGTTGTTTCGTAACCTCTGTCAAATGGGGGAACTGGATGCCTCCCATCCTGTTGACGTAGGAAATAGCGGTGGTATTGTCAATTCGAAGAAGAATCTGGGAGTTTGATAAATCTTTAGCAAATATTTTAAGGCCAATATAAGCAGCCATAATTTCGAGATAGTTAATATGCTGGTTGAGTTCAACGTCTCCCCACAGACCACTAGCCCTCTGATCACCACACGCAATTCCCCACCCCGTTGTTGAGGCATCAGAGAAAATTTCAAGGTCATATTTATCCATTTTGATTTTACAAACAGAATTATCGATAGCATGCTTCCACCATTCAAATTCTAATTTTAATGAATTTGGTAAATTCATAACTGTTTCATAATGGTTGTTTATATTTTTTAAGTTAAGGTATTTACATCTTTCAAATAGTTTGGTATAGAGCCAGCCATACTCCACAGCTGGGCAGGCCGACACCAAAAGACCAATAAAGCTAGCGAAAGCTCGTATTTTGCATTGTTTTAAATTCGACATTCTTTTAATTTCTAATTTTATTCTATTAATTTTTTCTTTTGGTAATGTGACCTGAAACTTTCTTGTATCTATAACATATCCTAAATATCTGCAAGTGTGTGAAGGGCAGAAATTACTTTTTTCCTTATTTATGATAAAGCAAGGCTCGTAAGGAGGGTTTGAGTTTCTTGCAGGTTTTTATAACAGGTTTGTTGATCATGACCAATAAGGCAAATGTCATCTAAATATATAGTAGATAAGTATCCACGTGTTCGCAATAATTTCATCACTGGTTTCATAACCTTTGTAAATACAAACGGAGCAGTATTCAAGCCGAAAGGTAAGATATTAAATTCATAAATAGAATGCTCAAACTGGAACCTGAGATATTTTCGATCATCTTTATCAATGTTAATTAAATAATATACGTCTTTTAAGTCGATAGTGCATAAATAGCAATCTCGTGATATCAGTTTTAGTACAGTTCTCAAGTCTTCCAGTTTGAAGTGATTAGTATCGATAAATTTATTTAAAGATTTTAAGTTTAAGATAAAACGCATCTTTCCGTTTGGCTTGGGTATTAAAAAGACATTTGACAAATATTGGTCGGTCCGAGCTTCACATTCTGAAATAGCTCCTAATGATAATAAATTATCGATGGCTTCAATGAAGTATTCCCTTTCTGACTCAGAATATTTCCGAATGCTAGGGGGTACTGATTGACTTGGTAACCGAGAAAAGGGAATTTTATAACCTATTATATATGAAAGGATCATTGGATCATGAGTGATCATTGACCATTCTTTATAAAATAAAGACAATCGACCAGCAGGTTTTACCGTGTTTAGCGACGTCTGGAGTTCTGTCGCTGCTGCGGATGCTGAAACTGCTTGGATGAGCTGCCTGGCCGATTGGGCGTCGAGGTCGTCGCAGGCTCCTTCATCCTTTGAGGACCCGTCGGCCTGCGAGTCGGGCCCGGATTCCTCCAGTTTAAATTTCTTGAAGGATTAGCTGTGCTCTGTGTAAACTTCTTATTTGCAGGTTTAGGTGCCGGTGGTTTAAGGTCTGTACCAGATTTATTGATGGTTTTTGCAGTTTTTATGGTTTCGGCTAAGTTCTCACCGAAAAGAAGCTTATCAATTTTTGTATTCTGTAGTTGCTCTCTAACTTCTTTCTTTACAGCATTCAATAGGAAGTTTCTCCGCGTCACAGAGTCAGCATGTTGACAGTCACAGATGATACGAGTAGAATCCATCAGAAGTTTGAGTAAATCAGTGTTTTTCTCCTTAGCAGATAATATAAGCGTGATGGCTTCTCCTAAGGAAGTAATGGCTAAGGTAAGTTGTTTTTGTTTACTTTCAATAGCTTTATCGCGTTTAGCTATAATATCGGAGACAGCTGCTTTTATTTCTGCATTCAATTCTGGAGGATCAATCAACTTGGCATTTTCAGGAGTTAAATAATTTTCTTTGAGATCCTTACGCAGCTCTTTTGTTATCCCCGCCGTAGTCCAATGTTGAAATCTAATGGATAAATCCTTTTGTATATTTTTTCCATATTTTTTATCTGTTGTAGGATCCGTGCCTAATATATCCAACAGTTCATTATCAAGACCCGTCTTCTGTTGCAGGTATCGTTGCGTCTGCAAACGGAACAGGCTCTGGCACTACGGGTGGTGAAGGGTACGCAGGATCTGGCGCAAGTATCACGACAGACTGAATCTGGACAGAGTTTTCATCGCGTGATGTGCTAGGGAGTGGATCTGGTTCCAGCTCCATCTCGGGCTGCGTTAGGTCTACATCTGTTTGTAACTCGGGAGAAGGCTGATCTAAGTCTGATATGATCGCTTCATTGTTAAGCAACCCCGTATATTTTCCGTCTGAAAAGGAGACGTAAACTCCCATGTAGCCTGGCAATGCGAGTCAATATTATATTGTAAGTGACAGTCCCAAGTTATGATAACACGTACTGTCCACAAACAAATTTATCTAGCACCATGAGACAGTCCCATTGTACTGCTCGGTGAGCCGAGATCATGACTGCATTATTATCGTAACAATAAAATAGAACAAGTTGTTAAATGTCTTAAAAACCTTTAATGTTTTTAATGTAAAACACTAGTTAGTTACTAAACGACTCAATGATTAGAAATTAACAGTAAGAAACAGTCCCAATGCAAGCAAGTACTGTCCGCAAACTATTATTTCCTAAAGAATAATTAGATATTATTTTGTCAGACTCGTATTAGTGAAAAAACAGTCCCACTGTACTGTTCGTAACACTAATTTCTCGAGTAGAAAAAACTATGAAGTACGTACCTACATTGTTGTTGGTAGGTATATACAATTTTAAACAAAGTAAACAAGTCGTAATCTTGTATACTTTCATTTTAATAACAGATGAAGATCGTTATGGAATCAAATTGAAGAAAAATAATTATGTAGGTCAAACTGCACTGATTAATTATTATAGTACGAAAATAAACCATACCTTGATCATGATCATCTAACGCAGAACGGCGGCACACACTTGTTGTTGACGATAACTGTGAGTCATCCGAGTAATATGAATCACGCGATCGACGCCGTTTGCGTCTTAATTTTCTTTGTAATCTTCTAATTTTATGTTTTATACGATCACAATCATCACCTTTTCTTTTAGGCATTCTTATAATAATTATAACACCAACACTAGATATTAACTTTTTAAATAAGTAACTAATCGCGAGCGAGTGTGGAACGGCGCCGCACTAAAAAGCGAATGGCATGGATTGCGGGCGCAGGAATCAAGTGGACTAATCTACCCACAAAAAAAAAAAAAAAATGAAAATGAAAATATTCTCAAAATAGTGTGGAATGGTGTGTACTACGCGTTACTACATGTGTAAAAATGCTAATCTCGAGGACGAAGCCTGAAGTATAATAGGTACTAGAGAAAGGTGCCACCGCCGGCACCGTGGCGATGTCATATCGCCGTTCCAAATGATAATATTGTTTCCAAATCACCCAATAGTTTCTAATGACTTATACCTACGAAATTACGGCTACGTTGTAATTAAAAACAACAGTGAGTGGTAAAAGTGCTGTCATACTAATCATACATAATAATATGAGACCATGGATAATATCGGTAAGTATGGGAGTTATGTTCAAAATCTACAATCAAACTTTATTAACATTATGTTTGTAATAAACTCGTCAATAAAGTCCCTACTTTCTGATAACTCTCTACGTTACATATTTATATAAAAGGAAGTAAATAGTTATTTTAACCATTTGTACGCACCTGTACCCATCAAAATTTAATTATAATACTACTAATTTAAGAAGGTTGGCACAATGTACCGCGCGGCCGCTTTTATACAGTCATTCGAATTTGTTCGGTTAATCGTGAAATTTCTTTTCCTATAGTTTTCTTCTTATTTCTGTGTAGTTACAAGGATTTTTCAGATGAAACTTTAAGGATAAGCAATTGAATAAAGGTACTAATTATTTGCCGAATCATAGTTACCGTCACTTAATAATAACTCATTTAATGGAGTGTTACATTTTAGCATAGTCAGATTTTAATTAAAAAGGAATAGCTCTCAGAGGAGTTGGAATAGAAACACCTAATTTCGCATGATGCTTTGAGTTCATAAAAGATACAAATCACCATAATTGGTAAGTTTCTAGGGTTTACCATTGAAGCGCAAGGATCGATTTTAGGGTTTTTGATAATCTTTTTTTATTTTCCAATGGTGTCGATTATAGAAAAAATAAAATTGCACAGCATACACACAAATTAAGACCCACCGTAGTAAAAAAAAACCGGCCAAGTGCGTGTCGGACCACGCACAATGAAGGGTTCCGTAGTTGGAATGAATTTATCGAAAGAACAAACTTAATTTTGTAATTGAAAAACATGTTTTCCCATACGGAATATATGGGAGAACATGTTTTTGCAACCGTTTCTAATGTTGGTAGAGGGGGGGGGGGGGGGGCACTTGACTCTAACGAAAATTGGTACTTTAAAGCTTGATAAGTCACGAACGGTTTACTTAATCAAAAAACGATCTTGGCAAACCCCTAATATTTTTAAAACACCTATCCAACGATATCCCACACTAAGAAGGACGAAAAAAAAATTTATCATCCCCACTTTACATGTAGGGGACGTACCCTAAACAATTGTTTTTTGGCGTCACTAATTAGTATACTCATGCCAAATTACAACTTTCTAGTACCAATAGTTTTTGAGCTAAACCGCGGACAGAAAGACAGACAGACGGACATGGCGAAACTATAAGGGTTCCTTGTTGACTACGGAACCCTAAAAATCCTAGTTGTATGTCATGCCGTTTCAGAGGTAGGTACAGCAATTTGCTAAACGTTACCACAGCGGCATCTTGAATAACTCTGAAACCTCAAGACGCACAAATTTTATTTTTTGGGCACAATTAGGCACAAATATGATCTATCTAAGTAGCTAGTTTGTACTCAGCTACGACCACCGGTTAAAAAACATGCCACTGGGGTAACGTTACTCCAGCAGAATCTGTTTTTCGTGAATATCTTTGGATCGGATGGACGCACAAGTACACGAGATGGGGTACTAATTATTATCTGTCGAGCCGAAATCCTGAAAAGCGACAACATTCCGCTGGAGTAACGCACACTACTTATTAGAAAATATTTTAAGTCAAATAATATTCATGTAATTACGATGGCGGGTAAATATAAACTATTATTATTATTTAATAATATAAATTATTAACTACTAATAAATTGTTCAAATAATTAATGGATTTTCAGATCCTGACGTGATTGAAGATTTTGAAGAAAATGAAGCAGCGCAAAAATGTAATGAAGAACTATTAAATACTCAAGAAGAATTAAGTATACAAAATTTACGAGTCGGTGAAGAATTTGGATCGTACAGCGGTTTAGAAAAAAGATCTGAATATTTTCAAAGTGTTTCATATTTAAATTTAATTAAGCTATTTTTACAAAAGAGTCAATTAATGTATAATAATAACAATTCATAAAAAAAGAATTAATGGCAAAAGCAAACTCCTTACTGCACCTCTGGTTAGAGTATTACCCTACGTAAATATATATGTAACCATAAAATTACTGTTAGAATAATTGTATTTATCGGATGATTAATTTATTTTCTTCGTCCTTTTACCGGATGACTAGCAACAGCCAAAAAATAAAGTAATGAATATAGCACAAACATACATATAAAACACATGCATGCTAATTCGAAAAATACTAATAAAAAATATACACACAAATTTAACCTTCATAAAAAAACACAAAATGAAATTGAGACGTGAAAAAGACTTTTTACAACTACACCCATCCCGCACAAACTACGGAAGAAAAACTATCGTGTACAAAGGATCTAAAATATTTTATAAATTACTGAGAGACCATAAAGAATCTAAATCCAAAACCACTTTTAAAAAGCTACTTAAACAATTTATATTAAAAAAATCACATTCTCTACGTTACATTACGTTTATCTATGTTACATGGATACTTGTTTTCATGTATCGAACGAACATTTGTCCATGATGATTTGTAATCTACCCTCAAATTCACATTTATATAATCGACGTCAAATTTTTACAATAGGGAAGATGACTAAAAAAATGTTTTTTGTCCGTAATGTAGATTATGAAAAAATAACGTACACGTATTTTTTCTTTTTTTACGTTATCAAAAGATTACGGCGATACATTGAGTTATAATGTGCCATGACGTCACTTGTATGTAGATTTTATACATACTTGTGACGTATCAACCCCCACTCCCCAACTTTAATGCGTTGTATCTGAGTCATTTTTTATTAATATGATAAAGCAAAAAATACGTGTCTAATATTTTTTTGTTATCTGACTGACGGACTAAATAGAATTTCTTTTTTTTGACCCAGGCATCATCCCTATTCCCCAACTTTTTTTTCTTTTTAAAGTATTTAGTTTTAGTATTCTCATGTAAGTTAATAGTGTAATTCTTATGAGAATAAATTATCTTAAACCTCAAATGTAACAAATACTCTTTTCACCTCAACACCTCAAACAAGCAGGTTTTGCTGTGTAAAAACAGTGAGCAAAATTCAATTTTGCTGCGAGCGTGAGACAAAGTAACTTTTTAATTATTTTTTTTAAATGCCGATAACGGTGCTGGGTCTACTCACAAAATTCTGAAGATTTGAACTTCACTTAGTTTTGTCACTATCACTTCGATACGAAAAAAGCGAGAGATAGAAACAAGTCGGTTCGAAGTTCGATTTCAAAATTCCATAACTAGTAGGCCCGCAAATCATTTGTTAAGGTTTTATATAAATTCTGTTTTTTTTTTTTTTGGAACGAAGTTCTTAAAGCGGCTTGCGGTAAGAGTGCACTGGCAGAAATCGTCACGCGAAAAGGTGCTGCGACTGTCTTCTTCTAATTCAAAGAGAAAGAAAGACGGAGAGATATAGAAAGTGTGAATTTTGTTAAAATTAAAATCCAAGATGGCGGTTGCGAAAATTTTCAAATTTTTTGTCATCGGTGTCGTTTTCATAGTTTTCGAGGGTGCTAAAGCAGATTGAGAGGTCAAAATATTAAATCAAGCTGGCGGCTGCGAAAATTTTCAATTTTTTCTTCATGGGTATCGTTTCTATGGTTTTCAAGGTTGCTAAAGCCGATAGTGAAGTCAAAATAAAAATCTAAGATGGCGGCTGCGAAAATTTTCAAATTTTTCGTCATTGGTGTCGTTTTCATAGTTTTCGAGGGTGCTAAAGCCGATAGTCAGGTCAAAATATAAATTCTAGATGGTGGCTGCGAAAATATTCAAACTTTTCGTCATGGATATCGTTTTCATAGTTTTTGAGGGTGCTTAAGACGATAGTGAGATCAAAATGTAAATCCAAGATGGTGGCTGTAACAATTTTGTTTATGTTTTAAATCATACGTGAAAAGGAACTTCGTGCCTGACAGGGGTACCCAGATCACACTTTTTTTTTTTTTAAAATTGGTAATTTACTATTGAAAAAAAAACTGTAGGGATTCGTTTTTTTTTTCCTGAAAATTTCCACATAAATATGCTCAGAGTACGATACCTAACAACACCCTCACGGATCGGACATGTTTTTTTTACATGTTGTATGTTCTCGCTGCTGAGGTGAAAAGTTGTAAGTGTTACACGAGAGCAAAGTTATTTGCATCTCGTGTCTTTGAATCCCTCGCCGCGCTCAGGATTCTAACCTAGAATCACTCGCTACGCTCGTGATTCAATTATAGAATCCTTCGCTTACTCGGGATTCAAAATAAACACTCGCAGCAATAAACAACTTTGCTCTCTTGTTGCACAAATAACTATTTTATTCTGGCCAAGACGTAGTTTACTTAGGGGATAATGTTTGGGTCCCAGCAAATGTTGTGGATATTCACTCATCTTTGTGGTCTCTGATTTTAAAAGATGTTAATGGGAAATAAATTAGAAGGAATACATTGCATGTAAAACCTTCATTTAATAATAATGTAAATGTTCAACAAAAATGTAATTTAGATATATTACACAATTAAACATTATTACAATCAGAAGAACAAAATGTATCTATGGAAAAAAGGAATAGTAATGATCAAGATGTAGTTGGAGTGGAAAATGCCCAAGAGCAAGTACAAGATTTTCAGATACACTGTGTGTGTGTTACTTTAATAAACAGCACTTTTTGTTCTATTTACGGAAAAAAAAGAAAAATGATTTTACGATCTTAAACTGTTTAAGTCATAATTCAAATTGATTAGTTGAGCTTAGCTTTTTACATGTTGTATGTTCTCGCTGCTGAGGTGAAAAGTTGTAAGTGTTACACGAGAGCAAAGTTATTTGCATCTCGTGTTTTTGAATCCCTCGCCGCGCTCAGGATTCTAACCTAGAATCACTCGCTACGCTCGTGATTCAATTATAGAATCCTTCGCTTACTCGGGATTCAAAATAAACACTCGCAGCAATAAACAACTTT
Source organism: Xanthia togata (assembly GCA_963853775.1). Lineage (NCBI taxonomy): Eukaryota > Metazoa > Arthropoda > Insecta > Lepidoptera > Noctuidae > Xanthia > Xanthia togata. Next base: position 1,570,805 of record OY970818.1, on the reverse strand, counting down.
GCTCTCTTGTTGCACAAATAACTATTTTATTCTGGCCAAGACGTAGTTTACTTAGGGGATAATGTTTGGGTCCCAGCAAATGTTGTGGATATTCACTCATCTCTGTGGTCTCTGATTTTAAAAGATGTTAATGGGAAAAAAATTAGAAGGAATACATTGCATGTAAAACCTTCATTTAATAATAATGTAAATGTTCAACAAAAATGTAATTTAGATATATTACACAATTAAACATTATTACAATCAGAAGAACAAAATGTATCTATGGAAAAAAGGAATAGTAATGATCAAGATGTAGTTGGAGTGGAAAATGCCCAAGAGCAAGTACAAGATTTTCAGATACACTGTGTGTGTGTTACTTTAATAAACAGCACTTTTTGTTCTATTTACGGAAAAAAAAGAAAAATGATTTTACGATCTTAAACTGTTTAAGTCATAATTCAAATTGATTAGTTGAGCTTAGCTGTTTCTCTCTTCCCGCCACTTTGCAACAATGACCAAAAACACATCTTTCACCTTAAAGGCCACTTCAGCATAATGGGGCCGCTATGGAAAATATAGGATGCACATGCAAATTTTTAGCATCCCGTTTCGAATAAAGTTAAGTTTTTTTTTCTCTTTGATCCTTAATACAGAAATAGGAAAAAATTAAAAAAAAATTAAAAAAAAAAAATAATTAAAAAAAACTTACGACTTATGCAGAAAAGTTTGAGAATTAGAAGAATTCAGGCTGCAAGTGAAAATGTTAGCACCGTGCCTTTGACAGGTTAGACTCTCAGAGAATGCTGAAGCATTCAAGCTTGTACCTGCTGTTCTTTTATGAGATGTTCTAAACGTTTAAGTTCAGAAAGCACGGCGCGGTCTAACTGACAATGGTTAATAAATTCGACTGGTTTAGTTTTACTAGAAGCAACTCCATACAATGTCCAGCCTAACAAAGTGTGACAAGCTACAGGCACATTATTAGTTATCGATAGGTGTGCTCGGCGCCGATAAGGACAGACAGTGTTGCGTAAATATGAACCAGAACACCAGCTATATCTTGTAGGTGGTTGGATAAGTCAACCGTTTGTTTAGACAGTGTTTGTGTACCTAATCTAAAAGAAGGCATAGCCCTTGCACGCTTGATTAAATATTTCTCAGTTTCATATTTTCCATGTAATATTCAACATATTTTTTTTAGCTTTTCTCTGCAAACCACCAACACCTTTGACCGCTATACGTTACTGAGGTCGTCACAAACCTATATCTGCAGCTACGTCTGAGTTAATTAACGTCGCTGTGATCCCGTCGTCAAGCCAAGCGAACGTTTCAAAGTCACCAGCTGGGCCAGATACGATAACTGGAACCAATTTAAAAAGTGTGTTGTGGTTCGTTATGTTAAAATGTGTTCTGAATGTTTGCACTGGATACCCATGTTTGAAACAGTTACCCTATCTTCCGGTGATTCGTGCGGAGCAGCTGTAGATGATGATGTTGACGGAGCGAAACCTTCAGACGCAGTTGCCCACACATATTTGTTGCTGCACGACCGTGTTTCGGTAGCGTGCGATGTCTAGAGACATCGCATACCACAAACCCTGCCTACCATGTAAAAGAGGATGGTGGCAAATTGGTGATAGGAACAATCGTCGACACCACAAGGGACTATAATATATTGTATATAACTATGCAAGATTTCCATTGGTTTGTAATGAACCTTGTTCTCACGTAACCAAGGCCATCTCTCACCGACAGAAAGTATTCATTTTGTCACAATTTTTCTTAAAGTTGTGGTTTTTTTTACAATAAACGCATTCTGTTTTTTCGTTAGTTTTACTTGACACAGAGTAAATATTTTCACGTTTGAGAAGTGCGACTGGTACTCCTGATTCAGGTGAGAAGGCAAATTTAGTGTACCGCTCGTGTTTCCTGATTAGAAAATCGGGTAGAATTTCAAGTTTTGATGATGAAGGGTTTGATATGTCTGACGCATAGTCAACAATTTCAATTTTAACAATGGGTTTAGTTTACTTACTTAAATTGACATGAAAAATCTCAGGAGAATGTTAATATTCCTGATGGTTGAGAAATTTTATTGTAGCTAAACCATCGCGAACCCTATTGGATATAATACCCAGCTCTTTAAGATTGGCACTTTGACCCAGCAGCTGTTTTACTTCCCCGAAGACGATCATCTCAGAGCACGCAACTACGCTAGACGCCGCGCATTATGTCCTCAGCAGAGATGAGCAGCTTTGCGTGCAGGGCCGTGGAGCGCGTCTATTTTCGATTTTTGTGGTTTAACTTGTACATAGTGATATCTGTATGAGAGCTTCTAAAACTTTTCAAGATGATTCTGTATCAAAAAACGAGTCTTTGGGTAGGTAAAACAGTATCGACGAGCGAAATAAAACATGGATAAAAAATGTTCAAGTTACTGAAATGTCTCAAGCGTTTTTATCTAATTTTACATTCGGGTTTCCGATTGTGAAATCAATCCTCGTGTTTCATGCGATAACAATATCTTCTTATCGTCATTGGTCTCGAAAGGCGTGAACAAACACACTTCATTTGCGCTGTGATTTTTTTATACATTTCGATAATCCGGCTGATTTATTCAATCTTCAAAATGAATAGGCTGTGAGACACCATCCGTGTTGTGTGCCACCAGCCAAACTACTAGACGACATGGAGATGGCTTTGGCTTTACCACGTGTGTTCATAATGCGGTACAGAGAAATAAAAATGCACTGACAAAAATGAAGATAAAGATAAAGATATATTTATTTGTAAACATGTGTAACATTATACATATAAATGTAAATGTGGATGTAAAAGTGGAAATCTGTGAGTTTCAACATGTTTTGCCACCATTGGCGTACAAAATAAATTATAGCCACTTGACAATTAAGAAATAAAAATTGAAAAAAAAAAAGCATAACAACATTAATATAACACAAATAGATTAGAAACTATCATTTAAAAAATCTAAAACTACGTACTCAGGTTAAAATGATGGACTGTATGTATTAGTGGTTGGTGGAGTTAAATAAAAATAAAGCTCAGTGTAATAAAAGGAATTTAGTAGGAAAATGATGAGAAATATAACATAAATTGGACACACAAACAAAATTTATTGACAAGAAAAAAGAAAAGACTAACAATAAAAAAATATAAAAATCTTCTAAAAAGTATTAATAATATCTCATATATATCACTATTAATAATAACTACTAATAATATTTTCACAATAAAATTTTGGAAAACAAAGCATTTTTATATGTTTCGCTAAAAGTATACAGAGCTTATGAATGGTTGACATCCGTGACGTCATCCTGAAGTGCTGGCATCCTGTCAGTCCACCTATCCCACCACCTGATTCGGTCCCACAATCACACCTGGCCCCACCACCCCACCCGGCCGCACCATCGCACCTGAGCCCAATATCGCTCCCTGCCCCACCGTAGCATGGTCTCCCACCACTGCACTATCCCCCACAACTGCACCCTGCCCCACCTTTGCACCCGGCCTCAGCACTGAATTCGGCCTCATCACCGCACCCTGCCCCAACTCTGCACCCGAAAACACGGTCGCACGCGACCCCACCACCGCACCCTGCCTAATCACCGCACCTGGCCACAACACCGCATTCGCCGCAATCACCGCACCCTGCTCCACATACGCACGCGGCCCCATGTCCGCCTGAATAGGACGCGGACCATCCTCGGAGAAGCTGTCCCTCGTCACACTCAGCAAGTTCAACTTGTTAGAGAACACTGTTGCAGAACATAAGGACCGCGTATATGGAACCTCGCCTAAGAAGGCAAAGACGAGGAAATATTGCAAGAAGTCAGGTATCTTCATGTCTAGATAGTGTCGCGCTGCAAAATTACTAACACAAACAGGCCAACTTTGATATGCTATGTGCGTGACAGCTACATCTGTATTTATAGTGTATTATCAAAAAGCAGAATGAAGTCATGTGACGATATTTCATCACATGACTTCAATCGATGTCATCATCACATGACTTTAATCTGCGTGTCTATTGAATTCCCATTAAAATTATGCACAAAAATATAATTTGAAACGGGGAAAAACAATAAGAATAATTTCTTGAGGTTTGGAGGTCGGCAGCCTAATTGCGCAACACATTTTATTTTTGATTGCAATTCTGAATCGAAACCAAGTCCAATTTTAATCGCATGCCATAATTAGAATTTTTACCAATCGACCGAAATTGTATAGGGTTGTTCTTATAAAAAGGCTTATACCTCTTTAAAATATATGTTTTGTTCCACCATATAGGCATGATTAATTTCCAAATTATTGTGTTTTAATTTAATTTTGTTTTATTTACAACTGATGCTCTACTAGTGCGTATAAATGAAAATGTACACTGACTGCCGCAAAATGAAAAACCATTTTTTTAAAACGCGTTCTATTAAAAACTACCATAATTGAAATACGCAACAAAACGTTTTTCTTTGCACGTTTTTGTTATCTGTGGCCAATGACAAAATCATAGAAATGCAGTGTTGTCAATTTAGTGGGATTTCCACTAAACCTGGGGGTTTGGACACCCCTATTGGGGAAGAAATTTTGCTTTTAGTGGCTGGTGGTTTTGTCTAGTGTATTATATGTATTTGTAGAAAACGATACAATCAATCACTAAAACTGACTCGAGAAAATATTAAAATAACAAGATAATGGCATGTTTTATTGTTTGTCTAAAACCTGTGTCAGTGATTTTACGATGTATTTCTTTCAAATGCCGAAACCACTGCAGATTCGAACGCTGATTTGGCAAAACTGTTCACCATGATGAATATGTTGAAACGAAACAGAGGGTCCGCCCGAGTTGTGATCGCAAAACGACGTCATTTCTTAAAAATATCCCACGGGAAAATACTACCGGGATAAAAAAAATCTGCCGTTATGCCTAAGTTATGTATAGATCTAACAAACATCCAAACATCTTCACTAACTTTTTCATTAATTATTGTAGATTAAGTTGGATGATCTTAAAAAAAATACTTTGACAAGCTATCTAATTACGCAACACATTTTCAATAAACATTTGAGTGGAATTGATATCATTTAAACTAGAAATTGAAAAATTTTACGACTTTCGTATTACGTAACTCTAAAATTTTTGATAGCAACTGCAGTCTCAATGAGACGCTAAAGAGCGAAAGATACGCGTCTAAAAAGGCTATATTTCGAATTACGTAACCATTTTGACAGCGTCAAGTTTGTTTAAAATCAACGAGTAATTTGTTTCTTCTGTCAGATCTAATAGAAGGTATGTACTCCTCGCATTTGATTTTCTTTGTAATATTTTTGGGATTTACTCGTATAATCTTCTTAATTTTTACGAAATTATGTAAGAAAAACATCGTTTTAATAAATTGTGAATGTGTTTTTGTGTAAAACCTCAATCATAAATCAATAATAGTGATATGTTAAATATCAAAGCGGTCGAAAAATTAATAATATTGAGAAAGTTATCCGGCCTTAAGACGACCCACTGGCCAAGTTCTCTTCTGTTACAACCTACTAAAGATATATTATTTTATGATATTTCAGAAACGAGGTATTTTATTGAAAGACAAATTTGTACCTCGTACTGTATCCACTGTACTGAGCATAGAAACAGTGAATTATATAAGGACATCAATGAACATACCACACCACCATCTAAGGTACATAAGTAATAACAATATTATTTTATTTCTAAGTGTTGAACATTGAATGTGTGTTTAGCACAATGTTTTATTTATTTAAACATACTTAAGTGTTATGTTGGTGAATACGAAATGCACCATCAACCATAAACTTTCATACATTTAAATAAAGTCATTGAACCTAATTGTTGTATAAAGCAGAATATTGCTGTTCTTTAGTTTAGACTTCGAGTAGAATTTATTTTGGGGATGGATGTAATGGATCATAGAATATACATATTATAGAAGATATACTTAAATTCTTTTTTTTTTCAGGTGTCAGAATCAACTTCATTATTGAGGAAAAGTATAAACTCTCATGCGCTTACAGCAAGAATTAGCAAGCCATACATACATAATCCATTATGAATTCCACAGGAATATATGAAATTTCACAAATCCTTACAATATATTTTCCAATTTATTTTTGCCCCATGTATAAATATTTCATAAATGTAAATAAAGGCTATTGTCAGTTATTGTTGTAGCTATTGCTTTGTTTACCATAATTTATTTAGCTCTATTTACTGAACGTAATGAAAATACATACATAATATCACACTTTGTTTCTCCGAAGAGTTGGGCAGAGGTGTACCTGTACACACATATTTCACCAGTTATGTTTAAGTCCCATGTAATAGGGGACGAGCCTATTGCCATCAACCCGGCACTACTGAGAAATTCGAGGTGGAAAAACCCAATAACACTATGCCCAACCCGGGCATCGAACCCAGGACCTCATACTCAGCAGTAGCTCTTGCGACCCCTAGACCAACAAGACATAATTAATTATTGCGTAAAAAAAAACTTCAATTCTTAAATATTTCATAATAAGTTATTTTTATTTGTAGTTTACACTGTTATCAATTAACAAAATAGGAACATACATTTATATTACTGTCATACAAGACTCAACAGTTTTCTAAAAAAACAATTATATTTCAAGAACAAACTTGAGTTTCTAAGTACCAGAACAGCGAGCAACGCAGCAGGTGCCTTCATTCATGCTGCCTTCATGTCTTCGTAGGTGAAACTCCCCAGGAACTCTACAGTTTTAAAACAAAATCACATTATATTCTGCTCAAATAAAGTACTTAACATTATGGGGTTTATTTATAAACGTTACTTAAAGTTAAGTAATGATTAGAAACTGTTTAACCATACATTTTTGATGTTTGAATGTCATTTAACTTTAAGCAACGTTTATAAATAAACCCTGTGGCAAAGTAAAGTAGGCATTCATTGGGCCCATGGCTAGACAAAAGCCATTAGCCTAGTTATTGCTGTGAAAATATTATAAATATGTTTTGTAGTTAGGTTAGTGGTTACTATAGTTTATTTCAGCATGTAGGTACTTATGTACAAAAATATCAATTAACAATTTCAGTTAGAATGTGAGGTTGACGGACGTAGGGACTCACGTTATTCCTATTTATATTGGGTTACTTACTTGTAGTGATAATCTCGACTTAAGTATTTTTCGCTATTGAGCAAATCAGTCTTGATTTAATGAGAGAATTTTCCAGTTCTTCCGACTTACACAAGCCACAAGAAAAATGTTCCAAAACTGCCCAACAACTAACATAGGCCCATGTTTCTTAGAGAATATTAAAATTTGTAAATATAATAAAATTTTGTGTTGTTCTCAGTGTTGCCATTTTTTCCCCGAGTGCTATAAAAATAAATAATATGAGACATTTTTTATAATCCGTTCAACCGATTTTGACTTCTATTGCGTTGGTGACATGACAAATGGCAGAATCAGTAAACACATGGTATTGTAACCACTTTTTTGCTTTTATGTACAACCGAACACGAAACGGTTTATTTAAATGTGTAATCTTATTTCAAATAGAGTCTAGTTTAGTCACAATTTTTTTATTTTATTTTTCTGTTACCGACATTCGGTCGCTGTTTTGGGGGTCCATTTGAAAATTTGAGAATGAAAATAAAACAATAGGTCAAAGTATTTTTTTAAACATCATCCAACTTAATCTACAATAATTTAATGAAAAAGTTAGTGAAGATGTTTGGATGTTTGTGTGATCTATACATAACTTAGGCATAACGGCAGATTTTTTCATCCCGGTAGTATTTTCCCATGAAATATTTTTTTTAAATGATGTCGTTTTGCGATCACGACTCGGGTGGAGCCTCTGATTGGTTTCAACATATTCATCATGGTAAACAGTTTTGCCAAAACAGCGTTCGAATCTGCAGTGGTTTCGGCATTTGAAAGACATACCTACATCGTAAAATCACTGACACAGGTTTTAGACAAACAATAAAACATGCCATTATCTTGTTATTTTAATATTTTCTCGAGTCAGTTTTAGTAATTGATTGTATTGTTTTCTACAAATTGAATTAAACTAACTACTAGACAAAACCACCAGCCACTAAAAACAACCCGCAATTTCAAGCAATTTCTTCGCCAGTAGGGGTGTCCAAACCCCCAGGTTTAGTGGAAATCCCACTAAGTTGACTTTTCAACGATTTTATTATTGGCCACGGATAACAAAATCGTGAAAAGAAAAACGTTTTGTTACGTATTTCAATTATGGTAGTCTTTGATAGAAAGTGTTTTAAAAAATGGTTTTTAATTTCATTTATAATCATTGTACATTTTCATTTATAAGCACTAGTAGACCATCAGTTATAATTAAAACAAAATTAAATTAAAGCACAATAATTTGGAATTATTAATCATGTCTATATGGTGGAACAAAACATATATTATAAAGAGGTTTATAGCCGTTTTATAAGAACAACCCTATACAATTTCGGTCGATTGGTAAAAAATGTTTATCGTAATTCCAATTACAGCTTGCGATTTAAATTGGACTTGGTTTCGATTCGGAATTGCAATAAAAAATAAAACGTGTTGCGCAATTAGGCTTTATTTATTTTCATTCTCAAATTTTCAAATGGACCTCCAAAACAGTGACCGAATGTCAGTCACAGAAAAATAAAATTAAAAATTTTGACTAAACGATACTCTATTTGAAATAAGATTACACATTTAAATAAACCGTTTCGTGGTCGGTTGAACATTAAAAGCAAAAAAGTGGTTACAATACCATGTGTTTACTGAAGCTGCGCCATTTGTCATGTCACCAACGCAATAGAAGTCAAAATCGGTTGAACGGATTATAAAAAATGTCTCATCTTATTTCTTTTTATAGCACTCGGGGAAAAAAAATGGCAACTCTGAGAACAACACAAAATTTTATTATATTTACAAATTTTAATATTCTCTAAGAAACATGGGCCTATGTTAGGCAGTTTTGGAACATTGTTCTTGTGGCTTGTGTAAGTCAGAAGAACTGGAAAATTCTCTCATTCAATCAAGACTGTTTGGCTCAATAGCGAAAAGTACCAAGTCGAAGATTTTCACTATAAGTAAGTAACCCAATATAAACAGGAATAACGTGAGTCCCTATGTCCGTCAACCTCACATTCTAACTGAAAAAATGCTGTGAATTAAAATGTAAGCTTTTTGTCACATAGTTAAGAATCAAGCGAGGCAAATTACTTTATAGTAAAATAATTATGAATATATTTCCTTCGCCAAACTTTCTACATAATAATTATATGTTATGTATACCTAACTAATGTTTACATAATTTAGTATCACAAAATATCTGGACATTGAAAAATCAGCCCTAAATAAAGAAGAAATTATACAAACAGCAGCAATAACTAGGCTAATGGCTTTTGTCCAGCCATGGGCCCAATGAATGCCTACTTTACTTTGCCACAGGGTTTATTTATAAACGTTGCTTAAAGTTAAATGACGTTCAAACATCAAAAATGTATGGTTAAACAGTTGCTAATCATTACTTTATTTGAGCAGAAAATAATATGATTTTGTTTTAAAACTGTAGAGTTCCTCGGGAGTTTCACCTACGAAGACAGCATGAATGGTGCTCCTGCTGCGTTGCTCGCTGTTCTGGTACTTAAAGTAGAAACTGAAGATTGTTCTTGAAATATAATTGTTTTTTTAGAAAACTGTTGAGTATTGTATGACAGTGATATAAATGTATGTTCCTATTTTGTTAATTGATAACGTGTTGTGTTTTAATAATTATGAACTATAGAGGTACCTACAAATAAAAATAACTTATTATGAAATAATAAAGAATCGAAGTTTTTTTTTTTTATAAGCAACAATTAATTATGTGGGGTTGGTCTAGGGGTCGCAAGCGCTACTGCTGAGTATGAGGTCCTGGGTTCGATGCCCTGGTTTGGCATAGTGTTATTGGGTTTTTTCACCTGGAATTTCTCAGTAGTGCCCGGTTGATGGCAATAGGCTTGTCCCCTATTACATGGGACTTTAACATAACTGGTTAAATGTGGGTGTACCTGTTACAGGCACACCTCTGCCTAACCCTTCGGAGAAACAAGGTCTGATGTTATGTGTTTATTTTCATTAGGTTCAGTAAATAGAGCGAAATTAATTATGGTAAACAAAGCAATAGCTACAACAATAACTGACAATAGCATTTATTCACATTTATGAAATATTTACACATGGGGCAAAATGAAATTGGAAAATATATTGTAAGGATTAGTGAAATTTCATGTATTCCTGTGGAATTCATCATGGATTATGTATGTACTGCTTGCTAATTCTTGCTGTAAGCGCATGAGAGAGTTTATACTTTTCCTCAATAATGAAGTTGAACCTGAAACCTGAAAAAAAAAGAATTTAAGTAAATCTTCTATATTATATTCCATGATCCATTACATCCATCCACAAAATAAATTCTAATTGGCCTCTCCCTTAAACACTTCAATGTACAATCTATCTACTCTAAACTAAAGAACAGCAATATTCTGCTATATACAACAATTAGGTTCAATGACTTTATTTAAATATATGAAAGTTTATGTTTGATGGTGCATTTCGTATTCACCAACATAACATGTATTTATGTTTAAATAAATAAAACATTATTGCTGTGCTAAACACACATTTAATTTTCAACACATAGAAATAAAATAATATTGTTATTACCTTAAATGGTGGTGTGGTGATTATGTTCATTGATGTCACTATGCTGTAACTGTGCTTGTTTTTGTTATATTTGTTTTTCCAATGAAGAACAAGCTCAGACAGTGGATACAGTACGAGGTACGAATTTGCTTTACAATAAAATACCTCGTTTCTGAAATATCATAATATATATCTTTAGGTGGTAACAGAAGTGAACTTAGTCTGTGGGTCGTCTTGGGCGGATAACTTTCACAATATTATTTATATAAATCGACCGCTTCGATATTTAACATACCACTATTATTGATTTATCATTGAGGTTTTACACAAAAATACATTCACAATTTATTAAAACGATGTTCACTTACACAATTTTGTTATAATTAAGGAGATTATATGAGTAAATCCCAAAAATATTACAAATAAAATCAAATGCGAGGAGTACATTGCCTTCTGTTAGATCTGACAGAAGAAACAAATTACTCGTTGATTTTAAACAAACTTGACGCTGTCAAAATGGCTACGTAATTCGAAATATAGCCTTTTTAGACGCGTATCGTTCGCTCTTTAGCGTCACATTCAGACTGCAGTTGCTATCAGAAATTTTAGAGTTACGTAATACGAAAGCCGTAAAATTTTTCAATTTCTAGTTTAAATTATATCAATTCCACTCAAATTTTTATTGAAAATGTGTTGCGTAATTAGAAAGCTGGTAAACCTTTTAAAACAAATATTGCAGATCCTATCGCAACAGATAATTGGCTTGATTTTGAATATTATGAATTAATTAACTAAAGTAATGCGGCAAAATAACATAAATTTCATCAATGCCTTGAATAGTCTTTGTATGGGTACGATGACTGATAGCGATATACAACTATTTAGGTCACGATGTAACTTTAAAAATATACCTAATGATGCAATTCACCTTTTTTAAACAAACAAAGATGTTGATGCTTTTAATGAAATCACTAGTATGGAAGGTGAGTTGTTCTTACATGAGGCTAAAGAAGAAATTCAAGGTAAAAGAAAAATGAGCAACAACATCATTGATATACTCTTAGTTCTCTTCTTCATAAGCTTCCAACTAATAAAACTGTCTGTTTGTCTAAAACTCTCTATGTGAAAATTGGTATCAAATTGATGATAACTCGTAACATAAGTACAAAAGAAGGATTAGTAAGTGGAGCAACCGGCATTCTCAGACGTGTTACTCAAACAGAAAATTCAGACGCAATAACGATTTTGTGGTTATAGTTTGAAAACAGTGTCAAACAACTTATCGGAAAAATTACTTGAAACAATGACTGGCATCTCGTAAAAAAATATTTTGAAAATATATATTTTGTTCCTATTTTGAATTTTCCCAAACTTTCTGTCTGTCTGTAAGTTGCTGTTGCTGTGCTATTGTTAGAAGCACATACGCTCCCCAGTTAATTTCGTGGTTTGTGATAAACCCTGTGAAGTTGTGCAGCAAAACATTATAAAAGTCTAGTTGAAGTGTCTCGGAAACTGTGTTATCGTTATCTAGTATTTTCCTATCCTAAAAACAATAAAAAAACCCATATAAATTATAAAAAACTCTACCAACATTAGGATTAATATTTTTCTGCCACTTGTCAAAATTATTAATAGGTCATTTATGTACTGTTAAAAGGGTTGCCATCTTCAAACCAGTGTTAACATATAAAAATCTAAATTTCCCCGGATCACGTTACCGAAAACTGTCCAGTAGTAGATGACCAGGCTCCTGTGTTGGTGAATACTACTGGTTTCAACAGTAATAATAAAAACTCGTGCAACAGGCTTTTCATCCAAGTTTGTTTATATCGCGAGCAAGGTCCTCGTCAGTAGGAAGTACCTCAACTCAGGCAGCTCCACCTAGAAATGAGCCTGATAACACCAACGTAGGTAATCTACAAGGTGAACCTAATGTACGCTGCCCTCCAACATGGCAAAGGGTGCCAATAAACGGCAACCCTAAAAAATGCAAGATATCATCCAGACCATCCCCGGATGCTGTCAAAACATCCAACAGGTATTTACCAATCGACCTAACTGAAAATGAACCTGATCAAGCAGTGAAAAAACCCAGCAAGCCTCCACCTATCACCCTATATGGAATAGAAGACCTGAATAAACTAACTGAACTGCTACAATCTGTTGCTGAAAGAGACCAATTCACAATTCACGTGTAAACAGAAATCAACTTCGATTAAGTAGCGTCGATCTTGTGGTCTACAAGAAGCTGATATCCCTTGTTCGAGAAAATTGACTCATAAGCCATACTTTCAATACAAGGGACATGAGACCCTTCAGAGTGGTAATACGAAACCTCCATCTGTCCACACCCATTACTATAATCAAGAAAGAAATAGAGGTAACAGGGAACACAGTTGTTGGGGAAATAATCAACGCCAAATTTGGATGGGTGTGTGGATGTGGAATGTCTCATAAGACCTCCGAGTTCCAAAGGCGTGATCGTCATGTGTCAAAGGATGTGAAGTTTATAGAGAAATACTGGCCCGAAGAACCAAAATGCCCTCACACAAAGTAGAAATGACCCGGAAAGTTAATAATGATGTTGGAACTTCTAACAATATTCTTGGCAACACTACCAAGGAGAGAACACCCACACTAGGATTTCTCCTGTATCGTGGGTGCGTTTACAAACATTTATACTCACATACACAAACAGCCAGCCCCGAAACAACTACTTGTAGGTCATACAAATATTTGTTCCATGCGGGAATCGATCCCGCGACATGCAGCGCAGCAGTCAATCGCTTAACCACTGCGCTAACCGTGCCGTCAAAACTACCTTTGCTGAAGTTTTGCAGCAGAACAAAGGACATACAGTTGAGGTAAAACCCTCATCACCAAGCTCGTCGATCGACTTACAAAATGAATGCACTAAGAATAGCTAACTTTTTTTTTTCTTTTTTTTTGGGTGTGAAATCATCAAATGACTCCCCCCGCTCTGGTTGGAGCGGGAGGGCGTGTGCGGGAGACTCTTACTGACTAAAACCCACCCGTGTTCCTTCTCTTGCCTGTGCTATGCCAGGGGGCCACGGTATCCCTTTCGGACTTTCCCGCAACCCCGGCTGGCAATGGTCTCATCGGACCCCTTCATTCGCTGACATCTCTTTGAGGCACGCTTGGAACACAACGCGCCGTCGACCCGGGCTTGGTCCTTACCAGACGGCGAGCTACCCATTGTTCACCGTCCGCAAGCCCGCGCCTACGGTGGCCGGGAATTGGCAATCGATTCCCGACGCCCAGGGCGTCTCCTCCTGCGGCGGCTAGGGGCGTGAGGGCGCGAAATTTGACTCTCCCTCACGCGCTCCGCCTCCTCCTTCCCGAGCATTACTGCTTCGCAGAAGGAGGTGACAGCCTCCCATGCCCTCTCGCTCCGTACCATGGCCTGGACCAGGGCCGGACGCGAGAGATCCCCGACACCGATCGCCTCCACGAGGACACGGCGGTGCTCTGCCCAAGCCGGGCATACCTCCACCGTATGCTCCACCGTGTCCTCCGGGCGATCCACGTAGTGATGACACCCGGGCGTTTCCTCCCGCCTTATCCGAAACAGGTACCTCCCGAAACAGCCGTGTCCGGTGAGGACCTGCGTCAGGCGGAAGGTGAGGACGCCGTGGCGCCTCTCCAGCCACTCCTCAAAGAGGGGACTTATCGCCGCAATAGTGGCGTGCCCAAGAATAGCTACCTGGAACCTAAACGGGCTAACCCCAACAAACAATAGGTTGAGCTTCTAATCTCTGAACACAATATTGATATTCTTCTCGTAGCTGAAGCTCATGGCACCTGCAACGTAAATGTCAAATTCAAAGAATATCAATGCTACATGACAAACCACCCAGATGCCAGAATACAGAACTGAACACCTGGCAACAACAATTGCCGTGGCGGATAGCACGGGCTACATTAACGTGTCGGAGTTATACTGCCCCCTAAACATAAAATAGATGAAAATATGTTCACACGATACTTCCACCTAGGAAATCGTTTCATTGCGGGTGGTGACTGGAACTCTAAACATATTAGCTGGGGCTCTAGACTCACTACAACGCCAGGAAGACAACTTAAAACAAGCATAGACAAAAACCACCTATTAGTATCCTCCACCTTTGAACCCACATACTGGCCAACAGACTTTAACAAAATCCCGGTCCTGCTTGACTTTTTTTTTGTTCTGAAAGGACTACCGAGGCACGACCTGAAGCCTGAATCCTGCTACGATAGCTGTTCGGACCACACCCCAGTTAAATTAACAATGAGCACCATGTTGATAGAATCGGAAACCGTAAAAATTCTCACGTCCAAACACACCGATTGGGAATCCCTCAGAGATTACATTGACAACAACATACAAATGAATATACCATTGAAAACTCCGGATGACATAGAAGAGGCAACAAAATACATAACAACACTTATTCAGGAAGCTTGGACCAATACTTTTTATATAAAAAGTGATCTTAAAGCCAGTGTGGCTTTATGGAATTCAACTCTGGGGCAGCGCCTATAACTCTAGCATTGGCATCATACAGAGAATGCAAAATGCTATTTTGAGGTCAATTAGTGGCGTTCCTTGGCTTGTCACGAACGCTGAAATACACAAGGAGTTATCAATGAATACTGTCAAGGACGAGATCATAAACACTACAAAAAAATACCAGAAAAGGCTAGAAAGGCACCCCAACGATCTGGCTGCCGCAATGAAAACGAGAAGTTATGTGGAAAGACTTAAAAGACATCGTGTAGTCCACCCACACCTGTGTGGACATAGGCATGAATATGGAGTAGATGGCTCGCTGGAGTCACGCTCTTCCCGCCAATGTTTACCTTCAACTTATCCGCTAAAAGTTTATGACTGATCGCGGATAGCCACAGAAAAAAAAAAAAAAACCCAATCGTAGTTACGGACATTGCAGTGGGTAAAAAAATGGCTGCGCGGAAACAATTTCCTTTAATTTTTTACGAAGATTAGTTGTTTAAAAAAGGCACAAATGTGTAGTTTCTATTATCAGCAATGTGACTCAAGATTTCCAACTGGAGAACAATGTAGAACATATTGATTTCGTAACTTTAAAAATAAAAATAAATGATTTATTCGTCATTGGAGGTTGTTTGAGGTCATTTATAAATCACCTGATGCTAGTCGAGATTTGTTTAAAAGTTGCATGGAACCTAAGCATAATTAAATCATGTGAAATAAATAGTACCTAACACAGAAATCATTGGTGATTTTAATGAAGATTATTACTGTCATGAAGTATCATGGCTGGAAAAATACACAAATGCTAATCGTAATCTAAAAAAAGCTATATCTTCAGAAATTTCCACAATTATTCATAATACTCACAATGATAAGGTATTTTTTAATTAATTAATTACGCATGAGGTAGGTACTAAGCGTATCAAATACTTTGTAGCGAAGCAAATAAAGTAGTCGACAGAACTCTAGTTGACCATTTAGTATCGTCAAAAACTTCTACTTCGAATAAAATTCACTCATGCTTTCTAAAGACGGTTATGAAAGTAAAGGTTTTTATAGTAATACTAATATTATCTACTTCTAAGTTTAAAAAGCTAAGCTTGGCTCTACATGAGAAAAAAATAACTAAAAGAATGAATAATTAACTATTGTGTAACAGAAAAGTAATGGACAGTGAATGCATTTTTCACCTTACGCCCATGAACCGGTAGCGAAACGGCCAAGCCACATAATATTGTGAATAAGTTGTAGAGTTTGTGAAGTTAATGCTTGTAGAGTTAGGGCGTGTACAGTTAGAAGCTTGGCTAGATCTGATAACTTTTTGACAGTGCGAGCCATATGGTCTCGTCTTAGCAACATTTTCCATGAAAATGTTTTGGTGGGTTAGTTTATCCGCTAGAAAACCGAGCCCCCCGCGCGCGCGAATATTTTTGTGTACGAATGATTTAGTCTATTATTCTATCCGTCAGGCCATAGAGTAAAATTATTCACTATTTTTTTATTTTATATGTAGGAAGGGATTTGTAATGGTATAATTTCCTCTCTATTAGGGCACTCTCATTTATAATTGTAGATAACATAACGGGGGGGACGGGCATAGTTTGAAAACTATATAACGATTACAATAAATTAACGGGGACATGGCCTACGGGGACAACGGAAATACACGGAAACAAATAATAAATAAAAAATCCATACTACTATTTTTGTACTTTTATTTAAAAACCCTATTTATAAATAAATAAATAAAATACGTTTATTTCAGACTACAAAAATGTCCATTAATTGTTAGTAACATTATCTTAAAACTATGTTAGTCAGAAAAATTACTTAGACAACATGCAGCCTGATGAACCTTCCTACAACTGCAGATTCAGGTCTCTCTGCAATCATCCTCAGGATTCCGTTGCCACTACTTCGAATTCGGCGAATTAGTGAGGCTGACTTTTTGCGCATTATAGCGTAAAAGTCATCCACCCTCGCGTCGGCAAACATGCCCGAGGCGCTGCAAAACCGAGGCAGCCGCAACAGAATCCTAAAGGCGTTGTTGTACTGCACTCTTAGAGCATTGTAGGCCCGCTGCGTATAGTTGGTCCATAGGGCGCTGGTGTAAAAGCTTTGACAATATGCTCTGAACAAAGTTACTTTAACCTGTGCTGTACACCTTGCGAACCTATGCACCAACATGTTAGCGCGCACCGACAATGCTCTTCTCTCTCTCTCGATATCTCTGTCGTCATTAAGGGTTTCAGTAACAATGTGCCCTAGATACTTAAACTCAGACACACTTTATGTACTAAGTGCACTAGCGAAACATCATCGGTCAGCAGCACGCATCGCTCGAATCCCGACGGATGATGAGTGCTGAGTGCTGACGCACTGGGGTGGGGGATGTTAAACGTGCAAACCTATAATTTTGGCTACCTATTTCAATATATTATATGTGTACCCTTTTTCCCACTAAACTTAACTTGATGTACGTTCGAGGAGCTTGTTAGGGTGCGGGAGAATGTGGGCGCGGGGCAGGGGAGCGTTGGCGCGCTTCGGGAGCCGATCCGAGAGTAGTCGTCAACGTGAGCAAGGCAGCACGCACGTACAACCTCCTCGTCCGCGACATTTTCAAAACATCTTTACTCTTGGTTTTTTCATTACCTCCCCTACAACAACAATTGACGGCACGATTGGCGCAGTAGTTAAGCGATTGACTGCTGCGCTGCGTGTCGCGGGTTCGATTCCCGCATGGAACAAATATTTGTATGACCTACAAGTAGTTGTTCCGGGCTGGCTGTTTGTGTATGTGAGAATAAATGTTTGTAAACGCACCCACGATACAGGAGAAATTCTTAGTGTGGGGCAAGGTTTAAAAAAAAAAAAAAAAACAAAACAAAAAACAATACAAATGTTTAAATCTCTAGTTCCTGACAAAATATTGTATGGAACATTGATAGAAACTAAAGATTTCAACATGTTTTCTTGTGAATGTTTCGCCAGTGCAAACGCACAGTTATATATCAAATCAATCCTCGTGTTTCATGCGATAACAATATCTACTTATCGTCATAGGTCTCGAAAGGCGTAAACAAACACGCTTAATCCGCGCTGGGATTTATTTCTTTATTTATTACATACATACGCTACCATTACAGTCTCCGAATTCGGTAGTGTGTAGTTTATTATCATTTATGAAATAATACCACATAACATTTACAAATTTAAAACATAACACGTACAACGTAACCCTTGCGAACTCGCCCAGTGAGCATGAGAAAAGATCTATCCTGTTGGCAACTAAATTTAGTGTGCGCATTGTTCGCGTCAGAGGGACATTGTCCGACAGTTTAGTTCGAGCACGGCACCGCGAACAAGTTGGGCACAAGCCTATCCCCTGTAGCACACCCGGATTATTTATGTTACCCCGAAACACTCCAAGCATATACGACGCCAGTGCTAGATCCCTCCTTGTTTCCAACTTGTTGTATCCAACATTGATAATATGCTCCCGGAATCTTAATTGAGTATCCATGCGAACACCAAGGTCTCACACTGCCTCCTCCCTTTTCATAGGCACGTCATAGGGATGTTTGTATATATTACGACAATCCGGCTGATTTATTCAATCTTTCAAAATGAATAGGCTGTGAGACATCATCCGTGTTGTTTTTGTTGTTTTCAGGAATACATCTTCAGCAGCTTGAATTTTGGGTGACCTAACTACGGGCTCCTTTTCGACTAATGAGGATGACGAAGGTGCTGAAGTATGAGGATCCAAACTACGAGACGACATGGCGATGGCTTTGGCTTTACTACGTGTGTTCATATTGCGAAAAGGAGAAAATAAAATGAAGTGACAAAAATGAAAACTACGTACTCAGGTTAAAATCATGGACTGTATGTATTAGTGGTTGGTGGAATTAAATAAAACTAAAGCTCAGTGTAATAAAAGGAATTTAGTAGGAAAATTATGAAAAATATAACAAAAATTGAAAACACAAACCAAACTTATTGACAGATACAAGAACACAGAAAAGACTAAAAATTTAAAAATATAAAAATCTTCTAAAAAATTTACCACTACCAATATGTATTTTCACAGTAAAATTTTGCAAAACCAACTTGCATTTTTTTATATTTCGCGAGAAGTACACAGATTTTATAACTGGTTTGAAGTATGGTGGTTTTCAAGTGCTGGACATTTCAGCCCGCCTACCCCACCACCTGACCCGACCCCACAATCACACCTGGCTTCACCACCCCACCCAGCCGCACCACCGCACCCGACCCCAATATCGCACCCCTTCCCACCGTCGCACGGTCTCCCACCACCGCACCCTGCCCCACAGTCGCACCGTCTCCCACCACTGCCCAATCCCCCACCACTGCACCTTGCGCCACTATCGCATCCGGCCTCAGCACTGAATTCGGCCCCATCACCGCACCCTGCCCCAACACCGCACCCGGAAACACGACCGCACCCGGCCCCATCACCGCACCCGGCCCCACCATTGCACCCGGCCACAAAACCACACCAGGCCCAATCACCGCACCATGCCCTACATCCGCACGCGGCCCCATCTCCGCCCGAATAGGACGCGGACCGTCCTCGGAGAAGCTGTCCCTCATCACACTCAGCAAGTTCAACTTGTTGGAGAACACTGTTGCAGAACATAAGGACCGCGTATATGGAACCTCGCCCAAGAAGGCAAGGACCAGGAAATATTGCAAGAAGATAGGTACTTTCATGTCTAGATAGTGTCGCGCTGCAAAACAACTAAAACAAACAGGCCAACTTTGTTATGATATGTGCGTGACAGCTAGGTACGTCTGTATTTATAGTGTATCTACGGTTATGAAGTCATGTGATGACATGTCATCACATGACTTCATTCTGCTTTTCTAGTGTGCATGTCTATTGAATTCCCATGAGTGTTTCGAGTGTATTTGCCATCTACAAAAATATGCTCAAGACAAAAATATAATTTGAATCGGGAAGAAACATTAACAATAATTTCTTGAGGTTCGGAGCTTGGAACATTTTCATATCATATTTTTTTTTTTTAATATTTCGTTTGGATGCAAAATCCAAACGAAACATTTTTTTTTAAATGTTGATGCTAGAAAAATGCTTTTTTTAAAATTATTTATTATTATTACATACTAGACACTACATACAGGGCCTTAGCCAGGAATGGGGTGAAAAACAAAACTGCTTTTTTATCCCACCAGATGCCACATTGTGGAATATATAAAATGACATGATTACTTTTTATATTATTTTAATTTTTGTGAATGTGAGGACTATGTGAATATTTGTTTTTTCCTTTCTCAGTTAGTTTTAATGATGGTCTGGCAGTTTCTGTTGTTTATGCGGCCTACCCAAATGACCTTTCTTTGGTATTGTTCGTCGAGTTGAGCTCCTTAGGTTCAGAGTTGAGCTCCACGATTACTGACAAATGCTTGCACTGACTGGACAGGTCCACTCAAATATGTGTGGTTCTTTTCTCAAAAGACCATTTCAGACACTAATCTACATGGTTTTCATATGGCCTGACCAAGATTATGTCTGGACTTTAAAAGAGACTGTGACCTCTGAGTTTGTTTAGGTCTTTCTTCTCAGAGTAGTCAGATAGGAAACGACGAACTCATCTAGATAAATTTTAATAAAAAAAAAATATGACGCGTAAAAGTTATTCCAATATCCTATTTACAGAATAAATAATTTCATTTCATTTCATGATCGACGTTGCTTAATCTTGTCTTGTCTTCTGTCAAAATCTACACTAATTTCCGAGAAAAATGTAAACAAGTATCGAAAATAATTAAGAGTGCTCCAGACTGCAAAACTTAAGGGAGACATTCTATATTTCCAAAGGATCCAAAACGTAGAAAACCCTGGGAAAAAGCGTTGAGAATCAAAAACTTAAGCACAAAATGAGCAGAGCACAATACAGATATTGTGCTCTGCTCATTTTGCAGCTGATGATTATTTTTGCCGAAGTAAATATACCGGTAAGTGTCTTTGATTCATAATAACTCGTGGTAGAAAATAATGAGGCTCCACAGTACATTAACACCCGCGCGTGCGAAGCTTCAATTATTTTTTGAGTTTATATGTCTTCACGTAAATCGCTTTCGCAAAATTTCACACTGCGCAAATGCCTAGTTTTTGAAAAAAAATCCCTAAAGTTTCAAAAAATTTAACAATTTACATTATAAATTTGACATTTTACCACAGATATTGTACGAATTTCACTCTTACGTTGTTCCGTTTTACGTTCAAACAAAGTGGCAGCGGATTCAAATGGTTTTTTAATTAATTATTGTAGGTTTTTAATTTTAAAATAGCCTGACCGCAATGAACAAATAAATAAACAAGTTTAGTGTGGGATGCAACCTGTGTCGACACTCTTGCGTCATCCCATCTTCCTGGCTCGACGTGTTGTGCTGGTGCTGCTGCTGCCGCTGCAGAAAACCTCAAGCTGCGTAAGTATAATAACCTTACAGGTAGGTAATTATATTTTTGAGCCGTTTGGGATTGAAAACCTCGGGCCATGGGGTCCAAGTGTGAGCACTCTTCAATGAAATCTCAAAACGGATTTGTAGGTACTCTTTAAAGATATTGGGTAACGGAACGTAACCGAATTTAGGTGCCGCAGGGCTGATAACGTTATTCGTTTGACATTGACAGTTCTCTCTCATCGTATGTACAAGAGGTAATGTTATTTATTGATAGTAGGAAAACTTAGGATGCAAGAGCGAGCGAAGCGAGCTCGGGACTTGGGGCACCCCGACTCGGACAGGTTAGGTTAGAAGGGGATGGCGGGGTCTAGTCCCCTTCGTAGTTATTTTTTTTTAACAGTTTAGAAATGCGGACTCCGTTACCTATGCCTATGATCATCCCCGCCCTTAATACTCCCAATTTTTTTTTTCAAATATACCCTAAAAACGGTCTATTCCATACAAATAAATAGCTACTATAAAAAAGCGATGAGTGAAAAGTTCAGTGGCTCCCCACAACTGTATCGAATATATTTATTTCTTGGATTAATTGTTATTAAAAAAATAAAAATAAATAAACTTTGGTCAAAATTAAATATATGGCCAAATAAAGATTTGGTTCAGTATTTTATGTAAAAAATACAATAATATTAATGTTAGGGTAATTTTAGATGGTACAGAAATTCATGTACAGAAACCCAAACATCCTACTACTCAGCAGGCATCATGGAGTAGCTACAAGCACGGAAGCACACTAAAGATACTTGTTGGTGCTACTCCAGGAGGCCTTTTGTCCTATTGCTCTCCTGCATATGCAGGATCTGTAAGTGACAGGTAAACTGTGGAAAGAAGTGACCTAATACAGAATTGTGAAAGTGGTGATTTAATTCAGGCAGATATTGGATTCAATATTCAAGATATGTTTGCTGAAAGTAGTGTTACTGTTAATAATCTAACATTTTTAAAAGGTCAAACCCAATAACCAGGCTTAATAGTATTAAAGGATAGAACTTTAGCAAGTAAAAGATAACGTCTTGAACGGTTGATTGGTCTTAATAAAACCTATAAAATACTCAAAATTCTATATTCCTATAGCAAGTAAAATATTTTATATTTGCGTCATGTGTTGTAATTTTAGAGAATATCATGAAAAATAAAAGGCAAAGAATATTATAAGTACTTTGGTTTTATTAAAGAAGCAGAATTTTTATAAAGCGAGCCATACGAGTATTTAGGTCTCGTCTTGGCAACATTTTACATGAAATTTTTTTTGGTGGAATCAGTTATTACCATAAAAAACCAGATTTTTCAAGATTTTTAGTAACTTGAACATCACGATTGAAAAGGGATTCTATCTTAGCTTCAATTATATGTATGCCTTGCCAGGAATCACCATTTAAATTTGGAGATCTTGAGTTTTTTGAGCCACGAAAAAAATATATTTAATTTCAATAACTATTGTAAACGGTGTCAATGATTGGGGATTACTTGGCATTTATCTGAAAATATGGTTAATTTTATGGGTTGCTGGCACCTGTAACAACAATAACGATTTTCAATGCATCACTTATTGCCTTAATTTCCCCAAACAGATTCTCGAGATACCATACCATATAAAATCATCCAGTTTCGGACCACGCTTATCGAATGCATTTACATCTTAGACAGAGATTGCACCACGAGAAATAAGAGCTTCATATTTGGTTTTATTATTACAAATATGATTTATGATAAATAATTTTACATCGATTTACTTATCTTCTTTACAATCAATTAATTCAGCTAATTTTCGAAATAAAAAATTTATTGACTCAACTTCTGTATGATGTCAACGAAAATGAATAATTATGTTATTAAGAATAGTGTTAATTTCAGCATTTTGACTTGACAAGTCTTTTGTGTTTAACTTGATTTTACGATGATTCAAATTGTTAGAACGATCGATATGGAAATCATTGTTGTTATTTTTTAGGGAGTTGTTAATTTAAAATATTAGATATAGTATTGCAATAATGATGTAAAATAACTGAAATTTCATGTAAAGGGTAAACCTAGGTAATATTTCAAGCAATATTTGTTTAGTAGATGATAGAGAAGTTGATTCGTAAACTTTATCTATTCTTCTTTTTACGTTGAATAGTCGTAGTAATTTTACGCGGATTGATTTTAAACTTAAAAGTAGATAATTAGTATTATGTGAAGAGCCTTTACTTTCATAACCGTCTTTAGAAAGCATGAGTGAATTTGATTCGAAGTACAAGTTTTTGATGATAAATAAATGGTCAACTAGAGTTCTGTCGACTAATTTATTTGCTTCGCTACAAAAAAATATTTGCTTATGATTGGATGTACCTAATACTATAGTAAGTACCTACCTGATACGTAATTAATTAAATTAGAACATATCTTATCAATTTAAGTGTTATGATTAGTTGTGGAAATTTCTGAAGATAAAGCTCTTTTTTTTAGATAAAAGTTTAGCAATTATGTATTTTTCCAGCCATGATAACAACATGACATGACTATAACAATCTTAATTAAAATCACCAATGATTTTTATGCTACTATTTGTTTCACATGAATTAATCATTTATCAATAATATTACACAGGTGTGAGTACTATGTACTAAAGTACCATGGAGCTACCATGTACCGGATAATATGTATTTCATTGAATCTACTTAAAACGTATCTCAGTGACCGTAAATAGATTACTGTTTTAAAAAGAATATGCTCTAATAAGTCTAAAGTAGAAGTAACTTATATGTCATCACCTAGATATACATCATGTGGGGTACCGCAAGGAAGTGTTCTCGGCTCTTTGTTGTTTCTCATTTATATTAATGATCTGCCAAGATGCACACAATTTCAAACAGTTTTATTTGCTGATGATAGCACACTCATTATACCATGGAAACATATTGAAACTTACCAAAATTATATAAACAACTCCATACATCCATTTCATAATAGATTGGTTAGAAATGAATGAATTAAAAATAAACATAGAAAAAACAAAGCAGCAAGATGACATTAAACCAAAAACCGTTACCCCCAATTTAAATATAACATAATTATGCTAGTCAAAGAATAGCTGAAACGAACAATCCCAGATTTATAGGCCATCAGCTTGATAGTCACTTGACCTGGAAATGTCATCTAGAGATAGTCTGTAAAAAATTACACCAATACTCATATGCACTCTATAATCTTGCAAAAATGGCAAACGAGTCTATAGTTCTCATATCATACAAAGCATATGTGACATCTACGTTACGTTTTGGAATTATATTTTGGGGAAATTCCACAGAGAGGTTAACTGTGTTCAAAGCTCAAAAGGGATGTATGCGTTCTGTATTTAAACTTAAACCTAGTGACAGTTGTATCCCATATTTAAAAAAAAATAAACTCGTAACATTTCCACAAGGAAATGTTAATTTTTTTTAAATATGGGATACAACGTAGATACAAATGTACATTTTTGAAACAGCATTATTTGTAAAATCCAACTTAAATATATTTAATACACTAAAATCTAAACGTCGCAACAGAGAGATATGTACAAATCCACACAAAACTGCATTATTTTCGAAAAGTCTTCTTGGAATGGCCCCTAAAATCTTTAATAAGCTTCCTATTGAAATCAAAGAATTACTCGTAAATGAAATACTTGATTTCAAAAAAGGATTTTAAAACTATTGTATAAGAAGGTGTACCTACTCGTATTACTCTGTTAATGAGTACATAAATGACAGATTTTAATCTATTGTAATCGTTATTAGTTCCAGTTTTTTTATTGAATGTTATTATGAATAAAAAAAAATCATAACGACATTAATCTGTCGCGCGCGCAATTAGCAGACACAATAGAATTTTATTGTTATCTGTCTCCAATATGAGACACCAGTATTATAAAGGTTAAATAAATAAAAAAATTGAATGTCTCTATATTAAATTATTGCCTATTGTTTGAAATATTAACAAATTACTGACTACTATATTAATTACTATTAAATTAAATTATTGACACTTTTAAATGATTGATTATTATTATTTCTTATTATTGACTAATATTATACATAATAATGTTAGACTTCCTAAAATAAATTTACCTCACTTTGGCGGCGTTTATGGGGATTGGTTGGAGCTTAAAGATATTTATATTTCGTTGATTCATGAGGAAGAAAGTATAGATAACATCAATAAATTTCACTACCTACGCTCGTCACTTAATGGCAGCGCAGCACTAGTTATCAAAAGTTTAGATTTCAGAGGGGACAGTACGACAATGCATGGCAATTGTTATGGGAGAGGTACGACAACAAACAATTATTAATAAATAACCACATTCAAGCCTTATTTAATGTAGAACCACTTCAAAGGGGGAGTAGTCAGGGTTTACGCAAGATAGTTGATGCAACCAGCAAGAACCAACGGTCACTGGCAACGCTAAGGCTGTTCGTACAGCATTGGGGTGACCCTGTTACTAGCAGACAGTGGAAGGAACATAGGATCACTGACTGAGTATCCATCCTTAGACATGTTCACTAAATTTATTTCAAACCTTTTAGAAACACTTGAGGAGGCTAAGAGTTTAAAATCGAAGCCAGAGTCATCGCACCGTAAGCCAAAAAGCTTCTCTGTCAACAAGTAAGGGTAAATTCAATATTTCATGTAAACAGAGTCACTACATATTTAGCTGTGATCAATTTAAGGCGCTTACAGCCTCTGCACGCTTATCTAAAATGAACGAATTTAAACTTTGTTTGAATTGTTTACGCCCAGGTCATTTGGAGGCTACTTGTCCACTTGGTCACTGCAAGTATTGCAAAAAAAGCCATAATACAATGTGGAATTCTCATGATGATGATCCTAGCCCTAGTAAGGAGCATATAGCTTTAGCAGGCACTAATCATGATTTGTCATCTCGTCATGTATTTCTTTCCACAGCGTTGATAAGAGTCATGGACCATTCCGGGACACACAGCCGCACAGCGCCAGAGTCTTACCTGACAATGGCGGCAAATTTTGTTACCAAAGACCTGTGTGATATGCTACATTTACCTACGTAGTGTAAGGTCACACGTTGCTCACATGATTCATCCACTCATGCCACATCCACAACAACAAATACAGACACACCTAACACTGTTAGCTTTTTGTGTTCTACGAGTACAAAAGTAAAATAAAAAATTGAAAGACAAATTACCTCGTACTGTATCCACTGTACTGAGCTTGTTCTTCATTGGAAAAACAAATATAACAAAAACAAGCACAGTTACAGCATAGTGACATCACTGAACATAATCACCACACCACCATTTAAGGTAATAACAATATTATTTTATTTCTAAGTGTTGAACATTGAATGTGTGTTTAGCACAGCAATAATGTTTTATTCATTTAAACATAATTTATACATGTTATGTTGGTGAATACGAAATGCACCAACAAACATAAACTTTCATACTTTTATTTTGTGGATGGATGTAATGTATCATGGAATATTATAATATAGAAGATTTACTTAAATTCTTTTTTTTTTCAGGTGTCCGGTTCAAATTCATTATTGAGGAAAAGTATTAACTCTCATGCGCTTACAGCAAGAATTAGCAAGCAGTACATACATAATCCATGATGAATTCCACAGGAATACATTAAATTTCACTAATCCTTACAATATATTTTCCAATTTCTTTTTGCCCCATGTGTAAATATTTCATAAATGTGAATAAATGCTATTGTCAGTTATTGTTGTAGCTATTGCTTTGTTTACCATAATTTATTTCGCTCCATTTACTGAACCTAATGAAAATACATATATAACATCACACCTTGTTTCTCCGAAGGGTTGGGCAGAGGTGTGCCTGTAAAAGGTACACCCACATTTAACCGGTTATGTTTAAATCCCATGAAATAGGGGATAAGCCTATTGCCATCAACCGGGCACTACTGAGCAATTCCAGGTGGAAAAACCCAATAACACTATGCCAAACCCGGACATCGAACCCAGGACCTCATACTCAGCAGTAGCGCTTGCGACCCCTAGACCAACGAGACATAATTAATTGTTGTTTATAAAAAAAAAACTTCAATTCTTAAATATTTCATAATAAGTTATTTTTATTTGTAGGTACCTCTATAGTTCATAATTATTAAAACACTTAAAGTTTACACTGTTATCAATTAACAAAATAGGAACATACATTTATATCACTGTCATACAATACTCAACAGTTTTCTAAAAAAACAATTATATTTCAAGAACAATCTTCAGTTTCTATTTTAAGTACCAGAACTCCCGAGGAACTCTACAGTTTTAAAACAAAATCATATTATTTTCTGCTCAAATAAAGTACTTAAACATTATGGGGTTTATTTATAAATGTTGCTTAAAGTTAAGTAATGATTAGCAACTGTTTAACCATACATTTTTGATGTTTGAACGTCATTTAACTTTAAGCAACGTTTATAAATAAACCCTGTGGCAAAGTAAAGTAGGCATTCATTGGGCCCATGGCTGGACAAAAGCCATTAGCCTAGTTATTGCTGCTGTTTTTATAATTTCTTCTTTATTTAGGGCTGATTTTTCAATGTCCAGATATTTTGTAATACTAAATTATGTATAAATTAGTTAGGTATACATAACATATAATTATTATGTAGAAAGTTCGGCCAAGGAAATATATTCATAATTTTATTATAAAGTAATTTGCCTCGCTTGATTCATATCTATGTAACAAAAAGCTTACATTTTCATTCACAGCATTTTTGCCATCTAGCCACCCAACTTCTTTGTTAGGAAATTAAAAAATTGATGTTGGGTAGTGTTCCATTCATGTATTTTCAGCTCTAGCACCGTCTGTGAAAATATTATGAATATGTTTTGTAGTTAGGTTAGTGGTTACTATAGTTTATTTCAGCATCTACTTATGTACAAAAATATCAATTAACAATTTCAGTTAGAATGTGAGGTTGACGGACATAGGGACTCACGTTATTCCTATTTATATTGGCTTACTTATAATCTCGACTTGGTACTTTTCGCTATTGAGCAAAACAGTCTTGATTGAATGAGAGAATTTTCCAGTTCTTCTGACTTACACAAGCCACAACAAAAATGTTCCAAAACTGCCTAACATAGGCCCATGTTTCTTAGAGAAATATTAAAATTTGTAAATATAATAAAATTTTGTGTTGTTCTCAGTGTTGCCATTTTTTTCCCCGAGTGCTATAAAAAGAAATAAGTTGAGACATTTTTTATAATCCGTTCAACCGATTTTGACTTCTATTGCGTTGGTGACATGACAAATGGCAGCTTCAGTAAACACTTGGTATTGTAACCACTTTTTTGCTTTTAATGTTCAACCGAACACGAAACGGATTATTTAAATGTGTAATCTTATTTCAAATAGAGTATAGTTTAGTCTCAATTTTTTATTTTATTTTTCTGTGACTGACATTCAGTCGCTGTTTTGGAGGTCCATTTGAAAATTTGAGAATGAAAATAAAACAACAGGTCAAAGTATTTTTTTAAAGATCATCCAACTTAATCTACAATCATTAATGAAAAAGTTAGTGAAGATGTTTGGATGTTTGTTAGATCTATACATAATTTAGGCATAACGGCAGATTTTTTTATCCCGGTAGTATTTTCCAGTGGGATATTTTTTTAGAAATGACGTCACAACTCGTGCGGAGCCTCTGTTTGGTTTCAACATATTCATCATGGTGAACAGTTTTGCCAAATCAGCGTTCGAATCTGCAGTGGTTTCGGCATTTGAAAGAAATACATCGTAAAATCACTGACACAGGTTTTAGACAAACAATAAAACATGCCATGATCTTGTTATTTTAATATTTTCTCGAGTCAGTTTTAGTAATTGATTGTATTGTTTTCTACAAATTAAATTAACTAACCACTAGACAAAACCACCAGCCACAAAAAGCAAAATTTCTTCCCCAGTACGTGTCCGAACCCCCAGGTTTAGTGGAAATCCCACTAAATTGACAACATTGCTTTTCTACGATTTTGTCATTGGCCACAAATACCAAAAACGTGAAAAGAAAAACGTTTTGCTACGTATTTCAATTATGGTAGTTTTTAATAGGACGTGTTTTAAAAAATGGTTTTAAATTGTTCGGCAATCATTGTGCATTTTCATTTATAAGCACTAGTAGAGCATCAGTTGTAATTAAAACAAAATTAAATTAAAGCACAATAATTTGGAAATTAATCATGCCTATATGGTGGAACAAAACATATATTTTAAACAGGTATAGTCTTTTTATAAGAACAACCATACAATTTCGGTCGATTAATAAAAAATGTTTATCGTAATTCCAATTATGGCATGCGATTAAAATTGGACTTGGTTTCGATTCAGAATTGCAATCAAAAATAAAATGTGTTGCGCAATTAGGCTGCCGACCTCCAAACCTTAAGAAGTTATTCTTATTATTTTTCCCCGATTCAAATTATATTTTTGTGCATAATTTTAATGGGAATTCAATAGACACGCAGAATAAAGTCATGCTATGATGACATCAAATGAAGTCATGTGATGAAATGTCGTCACATGACTTCATTCTGCTTTTTCCGTTGCCATAGATAATACACTATAAATACAGACGTAGCTGTCACGCACATAGCATATCAAAGTTGGCCTGTTTGTGTTAGTAATTTTGCAGCGCGACACTATCTAGACATGAAGATACCTGACTTCTTGCAATATTTCCTCGTCTTTGCCTTCTTAGGCGAGGTTCCATATACGCGGTCCTTATGTTCTGCAACAGTGTTCTCTAACAAGTTGAACTTGTTGAGTGTGACGAGGGACAGCTTCTCCGAGGATGGTCCGCGTCCTATTCAGGCGGAAATGGGGCCGCGTGCGTATGTGGAGCAGGGTGCGGTGATTGCGTCGGATGCGGTGTTGTGGCCGGGTGCGGTGATTAGGCAGGGTGCGGTGGTGGGGTCGCGTGCGACCGTGTTTTCGGGTGCAGAGTTGGGGCAGGGTGCGGTGATGAACTCGGATTCAGTGCTGAGGCCGGGTGCAAAGGTGGGGCAGGGTGCAGTTGTGGGGGAAAGAGCAGTGGTGGGAGACCGTGCGACGGTGGGGCAGGGAGCGATATTGGGCCCAGGTGCGATGGTGCGGCCGGGTGGGGTGGTGGGGCCAGGTGTGATTGTGGGACCGAATCAAGTGGTGGGATAGGTGGACTGACAGGATGCCAGCACTTCAGGATGACGTCACGGATGTCAACCATTCATAAGCTCTGTATACTGCAAACTAAGCTGGCAACCCCATATCGAAGCCCTATGTACAAGGATCAGAAAATTAATTTATATATTTAAGGAACTTAGACACTCTGCTGATCCCGATTTAGCTTTGCTTGTCTATAAGAGCCTTTGCCAGTCAATTATTTTATATTGTATCCCGGTTTGGGGCGGAACCTACAAAACCTCCTTACTTAAAGTTGAAAGAGCTCAAAGGGCGATCTTGAAAGTCATTCACTTTAAGCGTAGGGACTTTTCAACCAAACAACTCTATGCCGAAGCCGAAGTATTGACTGTGAGACAGCTTTATGTGCTCCGTGCCGTATTGCGGAAACACTCTACGTTACATCTAGATTTTGATAAGCTGAAAAGACGCAAAGGCTTTCCTGTTTGCGATATTCTACAATGCCGTTCCAAGATTGCCAGCCGACAGTATGCGGCATCTAGCTCGCGACTGTATAATAAAATAAATAAACTTTTATCCATTTATTCCCTGACTAAACACGAAGTTAAAATCAAACTGACCAAGGTTGCAGAAGTTAACGTATGACGAAACTGAGAATCTTATTACAAATATCTCTTAATGGAATAATACTGTATCTATTTAATTTAATTCATTGTTTAATCTTATGTTGTTATTGCAATAAGTACTTGCATGCCACTCAATATTTGTATTGCTATTATATCTGGAGGAACATTGGCTCCTAAAACACAGGCTTTTGGCCTAGTTTAGGAGGCATCAGTTCGCCCTATAATGTGACTCTATTGTACAACATTCTATAGTCCTTGTGTACTTATGTATGTCATTACTGTGTACAAATAAATGTTTTTATTATTATTTTTATTATTTATACTTTTAGCGAAATATATAAAAATGCTTTGTTTTCCAAAATTTTACTGTGAATATATTATTAGTAGTTATTATTAATAGTGGTAAACTTTTTAGAACATTTTTATATTTTTTTATTGTTAGTCTTTTTTCTTTTTAAGTTTGGTTTTTGTTTCCAATTTATGTTATATTTTTCATAATTTTCCCACTAAATTCCTTTTATTACACTGAGCTTTAGTTTTATTTAATTCCACCAACCACTAATACATACAGTCAATCATTTTAACCTGAGTACGTAGTTTTCATTTTTGTCACTGCATTTTTATTTCTCTTTACCGCATTATGAACACACGTGGTAAAACCAAAGCCATCTCCATGTCGTCTAGTAGTTTGGCTGGTGGCACACAACACGGATGGTGTCTCACAGCCTATTCATTTTGAAGATTGAATAAATCAGCCGGATTATCGAAATGTATAAAAAAATCACAGCGCAAATTAAGTGTGTTTGTTTGTTCACGCCTTTCGAGACCAATGACGATAAGAAGATATTGTTATCGCATGAAACACGAGGATTGATTTCACAATCGGAAACCCGAATGTAAAATTAGATAAAAACGCTTGAGACATTTCAGTAACTTGAACATTTTTTATCCATGTTTTATTTCGCTCGTCGATACTGTTTTACCTACCCAAAGATTCGTTTTTTTATACTGAATCATCTTGAAAAGTTTTAGAAGCTCTAATACAGATATCACTATGTACAAGTTAAACCACAAAAATCGAAAATAGACGCGCTCCGCGGCCCTGCACGCAAAGCTGTCGCATCACTGCTCATCTCTGCTGAGGACATAATGCGCGGCGTCTAGCGTAGTTGCGTGCTCTGAGATGATCGTCTTCGGGGAAGTAAAACAGCTGCTGCGTCAAAGTGCCAATCTTAAAGAGCTGGGTATTATATCCAATAGGGTTCGCGATGGTTTAGCTACAATTAAATTTCTCAACCATCAGGATTATTAACATTCTCCTGAGATTTTTCATGTCAATTTAAGTAAGTAAACTAAACCCATTGTTAAAATTGAAATTGTTGACTATGCGTCAGACATATCAAACCCTTCATCATCAAAACTTGAAATTCTACCCGATTTTCTAATCAGGAAACACGAGCGGTACACTAAATTTGCCTTCTACCTGAATCAGGAGTACCAGTCGCACTTCTCAAACGTGAAAATATTTACTCTGTGTCAAGTAAAACTAACGAAAAAACTTTAAGAAAAATTGTGACAAAATGAATACTTTCTGTCGGTGAGATATGGCCTTGGTTACGTGAGAACAAGGTTCATTACAAACCAATGGAAATCTTGCATAGTTATATACAATAGTCCCTTGTGGTGTCGACGATTGTTCCTATCACCAATTTGCCACCATCCTCTTTTACATGGTAGGCAGGGTTTGTTGTCACTAGACATCGCACGCTACCGAAACACGGTCGTGCAGCAACAAATATGTGTGTGCAACTGCGTCTGAAGGTTTCGCTCCGTCAACATCATCATCTACAGCTGCTCCGCACGAATCACCGGAAGATAGGGTAACTGTTTCAAACATGGGTATCAAGTGCGAACATTCAGAACACATTTTAACATAACGAACCACAACACACTTTTTAAATTGGTTCCAGTTATCGTATCTGGCCCAGCTGGTGACTTTGAAACGTTCGCTTGGCTTGACGACGGGGTCACAGCGACGTTAATTAACTCAGACGTAGCTGCAGATATAGGTTTGTGACGACCTCAGGAACGTATAGCGGTCAAAGGTGTTGGTGGTTTGCAGAGAAAAGCTAAAAAAAAAATATGTTGAATTTTACATGGAAAATATGAAACTGAGAAATATTTAATCAAGCGTGCAAGGGCTATGCCTTCTTTTAGCTTAAGTACACTAACACTGTCTAAACAAACGGTTGACTTATCCAACCACCTACAAGATATAGCTGGTGTTCTGGTTCATATTTACGCAACACCGACTATCCTTATCGGCGCCGAGCACATCTATCAATAACTAATAATGTGCCTGTAGCTTGTCACACTTTGTTAGGCTGGACACTGTATGGAGTTGCTTCTAGTTAAACTAAACCAGTTGAATTAATTAACCACCATTGTCAGTTAGACCACGCCGTGATTTCTGAATATGAACGTTTGGAACATCTCATAAAAGAACAGCAGGTACAAGCTTGAATGCTTCAGCATTCTCTGAGAGTCTAACCTATCAACGGCACGGTGCTCAAATTTTCACTTGCAGCCTAAATTCTCCTAATTCTCAAACTTTTCTGCATACGTCGTAAACGTACTTCTATTTCTGTGTTATGGATCAAAGAGAAAAAAAAACTTAACTTTATTCGAAACTTGATGCTAAAAATTTGCATGTGCATCCTATATTCTCCATAGCGGCCCCATTATGCTGAAGTGGCCTTTAAGGTAAAATATATGGTATATGGGGAGGGTCTGGATTTATGCTTTCGCGGTTGCACAACGACATGCTTCGCTTTGCTTTGCTTTGCTTGGCCTACCCTGCCACCGCCACCACTTTTCTTTCCCGTCCTACCCCAAATCCCGTAAACCCATCCCACATTATCCTATCCATATTCCAACTTCTCCTAATTCCGCCCTTCCATTTCCACTCCTAACCGCGACCCCCTGTGACTGGGTGGTGGCGGGCTCGGCCGTCACTAAAGTGAGCTGATGAAGAGTAGGAGAGAACAGTCGCCTGCGCTAGGACCTGCGCAATTAAGCGCCGTAAGTGGGGATGAAGGAGTCCTGGGGGGTCTAGCCGAGCGGCTCTGGCTCGAATGTGTCCGTAAGGCAACGCGCCCCCTTTGGTCCCGATTTCAAGCGAAACGGTGGCCCTACCCGATAGCCAGGGGTAGGGAAATGGGAACAGTGTCCCGTCAGAGGGCCACAGGCGAGGTGCGTGAGGTCCGCTGAGGTCGGCCAAAGTGGTAGGTAAAGGTCATGCTGACGGTGTAAGTGAGGGTTGATCAGTTCGTTGGGGGTGGGCTTTTCGACCCCCTACGCCAGCCCGATGTCGCACTGTAAACCAGCCTTGCGCCCCTATATCTCTCTGGTAGTCCTAACGATCTTAATAGTAAGACGTTCCCAGGTGCGGGCTCCACGGAGAGTGGAAGCCAGAGAGATGAATAAATTTTTTAAACTATAACATGGATATTTTAAGGCCTGTTAAAGATTCAGCATGTGGAGAGGAGGTGAAAGCCAATGAGACTCCCAAGGGAGGTGCTTGCACTTCCCTTGCCCCTGGTGGCCTTGCAGCAAACGCTGCGGGTACCAGCGCGGGCACCGGTCCGGCTGTGGCGAGAACCACAGCTAAGACCAAATCCAAAAAGTCCCAAAATAAACAAAGGACGTCGGCGCTGATTGGGACCAGTACCGACCCTTCTAATACAAAGTTGGTGACCAAGGCGACGATTCATACCACTGCCGGTCTGACCCCTTCCATACAGACCCCGGCGCCGGTTAACACTGGCACTGGGCTCTCTACCAAACATCCTCCTCCTCCTGTGGGTCCTCAATCCTCCACTCATCAGGCGGTCGTCACCGGTCAAGCGGAGACGGCCACCTGCACCGAGGACGCGTTCTCGCGTGTCTGGCAATTTGTGCCGAAACGCAAGGGCAAGGGTAAACGCACTCAACAAGCCCTTCGCCCTTGCACCGACCCTTCAGGTCCAACCGCTGCCCCGTTACAGGGCAAGAAGAGGGAAAGGCTGACGAGGAAGGAGCGTCGTCAAGCACTGCGGAAGCCTGGAAAAGGCTCCCGCAAGACACAAACACCTGTCGCTAGCTCAGCAAAACCGACGGGCGGCCAGCTGAATTTCTCCGCCGGTAAACGGTCACAGGCAGAGGCCGGCACCAGCCGACCAGCGCCCAGTCAACCGTCAACCAGCGCTCCCGAGAAAAGGTAAAAGAACACAGCGACCCGATTGGAAGGATCAGGCCGCGGCCAAGCGAGCTCTCAACGAGACCTTGTCACCTCGTGGAGAACATAAGCAGCCGCGGCTTGATCAATCCAATAAGGTCGGACAAAGAAGCTACGCCCAAGCTGCCAGCGCAACCCTAGACGTCGCGATCACCTGCGACCGCACGGGGATCCTCAGCAAGGACGTATCGGACCAGGTACTCGCTGCTATCCAGAAGCAGATCATCATGGAGGCCTACTCCCTTATACATGACACCCCAGGACCAACCTTCAACGCCAAGCCGCTGTTCGCCGGGGGGGTCATCAAACTGTGGTGCGGTAACGATCACACCTTATCCTGGCTAAGGAAGACAGTCTCCGGCCTGGCTCTCTCAACTAGCACCTCGCTAGTCGTCGTGAGCCAGTCGGAAATTCAGAAGCGTGCACGGTGTGGCATCATGGTCCCAGATGAGCAGGGGGTCTACAGTGAGTCGACCAATATTGGTCGTACTCTGAGCTACCAGAACCCTTGGGTGGACATCAAGAGGCGGGTACTGCTGCACGCTGACAAACAAGCCTCGGCGTGGTTTGTAGTGGTCGGTGTCCCAGTGGACCAAATCCCGACTCTGATGGAGGCCGGACGCCGCCTCTCTATTGGTCTAGGGGCGGTGTACGTGAAGTTCCAGGGTCGGAACGGTAGGTTCACAGACGTGCCACAGGGTTGGGATCGCGCCACGCGAACCGTCTGCGAGGCGCTGGAACTGCCGCAGGCACCTGCAGGGGAGTCCACTCGCCCTTCAAACAACCCGGAAGCATCCACGGCTGAACCTGCTGCTGCAGAGTCGGCCGCCCCTGCCGCCGCCACCGTGGGTGCCGTCTCCTCATCGGGCGAGGAGCTGGACGACATGATCCTGTCCCCGGCTTCGGGCCCGGGGAAGGACGGCTTTGACGAAGGTGAACTATTTGCTGGGCTTAGACTTGGGGGGGATGAAGAGGGTTCGACCAGCGATGGCGTCCCCTTCGTCGGCCTGTAAAGTCCTCCAGGCAAACCTCCACCACAGTCAGACCGCGACAGCTCAGCTTCGCAAGTGGCTGGAGGTACAACACACAGCTGCTTATACAGCGCGACGATGCCATGGAGGTGGTGATCGTTTTCGTCTCGGCCTACATGCCCGAGGCGGAGGCGCCGCCTCCCCATGACCTCGCCCGTCTCGTGAGCCATTGCGAGAATTGTGGGTTCGAGGTCGTCATCGGGGCCGACGCAAATGCACACCACCAACTGTGGGGTATGGACACGCAAAATGAGAGGGGTAAGGCCTTGGTTGACTACTTATTCTATGCTATGCGATGTAGTAACTCCGTTTCAGATAGTAAAATCTTGTATTACAAGGAGCTTAAAGGTCTAGTTAATAAGTCCTTATACTATGAGAAAGTGGCTTATTTTAAGCACAATATTAATATTACGATCCATCATCCCAAAATTCTATGGAAAAATCTAAAATCAACCTTATTACCATTCAAAAGTGTGTCTGAATTACCCTCTCATTTAAATGACCCTGATAAAATTAATTCCCATTTCTTAAATGTTCCCGGTGATAGTGTGGCACCAGCATCATGTTTTGCTTTCTACGAGTCGCATCAATTTGGCGAGGGTGTTTTTTCTATTGATACTGTAGACCAATCTGAAATTATCAAATTTTTATCAAAATGTAAAACTAATGCAGAGGGTTTTGACCACATCACGCTTGACATGTTTTTAATGACTCTCCCTCAAACCTTAGATATCCTGACTTCTATTGTTAACTACTCAATTTCTACGTCGACCTTTCTTGACCTTTGGAAAATTGCTGTTGTACGTCCTATACCTAAAGTTGTGAACCCAAGCACTATTAAGGACTTACGGCCTATAAGCATTTTACCCTTATTGTCAAAAGTACTTGAAAAAGTTGTAAACGCCCAATTATCCAAATACCTTGAGCGAAATAACATCCTGCCGGAGGCGCAATCAGGTTTCAGGAAGGGTTATAGCACTGCAACGGCTCTGTTGGATGTTACGGACAATATATTATCAGCTCAAGATGATGGATGTTGTACGCTGTTAGTTCTACTGGATTTTTCTAGGGCATTTGATGCAATAAATTTGTCTCTTCTACTATCTAAGATAACCTATTATGGTTTTGACGCACCCTCGGTTGCATGGTTCAAGAGTTATCTTAGCAATCGAAAACAGCTGGTTGAAATACGAGATGCCAATGGATCCAGTATTTTATCAAAAATGACTCCAGTGGTAAGGGGTGTTCCACAAGGATCTATATTGGGTCCTTTATTCATTTTGTGTACTGCTGATATTGTCAATGTTATCAAAAATACTAAATTTCATATTTACTCTGACGACATTCAATTATACCTTTCTTTCAAACCTGAAAACTATGAAGCCGCAGTCAAATTATTAAATGGGGACCTGGACAGGATCGTGGACTGGTCGAAACAAAACTCCCTATTACTCAACCCGACCAAAACTAAATTTATGCTTTTCGGGTCTAGGGGTCAACTGGATAAAATAAATTCAAATCTTACCAGCGTGATCGTAATGGGCCAATGTATAGATCGAGTTTATGAGGCGAGGAATCTGGGTTTGATAATTGATCAGGATTAACGTTTTGAGGCTCATACTGCAAATTGTGTAAAAAACTGCTTCTACCGTCTTAAAGTACTGTTTAAGTTGCGTCCGGTTTTAAGCGAAGATCTGCGTATACAGCTAGTTGAAAGTCTGGTTCTATCTAAGTTAAATTATGCCGATACTGTGGTAGGACCTCGACTTCTAGCACGTACCGTACGACTAATTCAAAGGGTTCAGAATGCTTGCGCGCGATTTTGTTTTAATGTACCACCAAGGAGCCACATTACACCATTTCAAAACAAAAATAATATCTTGAAAATGAAATCCCGTCGGAAGTTACACTTAGCCTGTCTTCTTTTCGGCGTTATCAAGTGTGAATGTCCATCATACCTGTACTCGAAGCTTGCGTGGGTAAATACTAAATAGTCACCGGCAGCGCAAAGCCAGGCGTTGTGCTCAGCAGCTGGCTACCCCGCATCACCGTACTGCAGCCTTCCGAGGAAGCTTTCGTTACGCGGCTTCCAAATGTTGGAACAACATTCCCCCACCCATTAGGGACCTAAAAACAGTTGTTCATTTAAGACTAAACTTTAGAAATTCATTTTAAATTCACAAATGGAATTTAATGACATTAATATTGCTATATAGGTAAGTTTAACAAAGGATTAATTCTTTCTATAATTTTAAATATTTTCAAGTCTTTTGATCTATCAAAGTCTTTACATTCTAAATAAAATCGAGATAAAGCATCTGCCATAATATTTTCTTTCCCAGATACAAATTGTAGCTCAAGACTGTATCTTTGTAGCCCTAGAAGCATGGATTGAAGCCTTTTTGGAGCCTGAAGAAGAGGTTTTTTAAATATATTTAATAATGGTTTGTGATCTGTTTTGATAATTGTTTTCGTGTTACCTATAATGAGCTGATCAAACCTTTTGCAGGCGAAAAGAACTGCCAGAAGTTCCTTCTCTATTTGGGCATATTTCTTTTCAGCCGGAGTGAGGCATCGTGATGCATATGCAACTGGTTGGTTCTGTTGAAACAGTGCCACCCCCAGGGCTCCTTCGCTGGAATCACATTCTACAATAAGTGGCTCATTTTTATCATAATATTTCAATGTTTTTGTGTCACAGATCATAGATTTTAGTGTATCAAACTCTTTTTGAGCTTTTTTATCCCACAACCATTCCGTTTTATCATGTGTAAGGTGTCTTAGATGTACTGAGTTAGCACTCAAGTTAGGAATAAACCTACTGAGATATGTCACTACACCCAGAAATCTCTGAACTTCTTTTTTGTTTCTTGGGACTTGAGATAACTATAAAAGTGAGTTAACAACTTATAATGGTCTTGTACTTAAGAATCAAGCTATACTAATACCAGAAAATTTAAGAAAAGAAATCTTGAGTAAGTTACATAAAGCACATTCAGGAATTGAAAACACATTAAAATTAGCAAGAGATGCTATATTCTGGCCATCAATGTCTAATGATATAAGAGAAATGATTAAAATTGCTCTACTTGTAGTAAATATCAGCCAAGACAGCAGAAATTTACCATGCAAACTCACAAAATACCCGAATATCCAATCCAAATAATATCTATGGATGTATTTTTTTTCAACCACAATGGTAAACAAATTAAATATTTGTTAACAGTTGACCATTACTCAGATTTCTTTGAGATGGATGTACTAAAAGACTTGTCCTCCAAACAAGTAATAGAAATTTGCAAGAAAAACTTTTCACGACATGGAATCCCAGAAATTGTTGTCACAGATGGTGGCACTAATTTTGTCAGTCAAGAGTTTTCAGACTTTGCTTGTAAATGGAGCTTCACACAAGTCACATCATCTCCGCATCATCCCCAAGGCAATGGCAAGGCTGAAGCCACAGTCAAGATAGCCAAAAAATTATTAACAAAAGCTACTGAAGATAAAGAAGATATCTGGTTGAGTCTGCTCTGCCTGAGAAATACCCCTAACAAATTAGATTCAAGAAAATAACCTTTGCACTGGCAAAAGTTATTTTCACGTAGAACAAGAGGATTCCTACCAACTATTAAAACTTTACTGAAACCAAATGTGGTTGAAAATGTTTCTGAAAGCATCAAGACTAAAAAAGAGAGGGTAAAACACTCGCATGACAAAAGGGCCAAAAGAGCAACCATATTAGAAATAGGACAGCCTGTATCAGTTCAGGTTCACCCAGCATCTAACAA
Source organism: Xanthia togata (assembly GCA_963853775.1). Lineage (NCBI taxonomy): Eukaryota > Metazoa > Arthropoda > Insecta > Lepidoptera > Noctuidae > Xanthia > Xanthia togata. The sequence continues at coordinate 1,530,190 of OY970818.1, read as the reverse complement.
AACTTGGACACCTGGAGTAATTGCAGATGTTCTTTCAGATCGTTCCTACTTAGTGGATGTGAATGATTCAACATATAGAAGAGACCTTATACACATTCGTCCACTCTCACCACATTCAACAGAAGTATCTGAAACTCAAAATACCACGAATATCACACCACAACTTCCTGTTGTTAAGAAACAAGAGAATGTAACTTCATCTAACACACAACAAGATAATGACAAAGTTGTATCACTTCCTTGTGCATCTTCAATTAATTTAGATGTTAACCTCCTAGAGGAACCAGAAACCCAAAAGTGTTTGGTAGCTACCAATCCAAGTTCTCAATCTACTACTAAGACTCCTTTAGTCACTATGTCGCCCAGTCCAATAATTAATAGACCTAGAAGAGAAAAAAAACTCCAGCTTTTCTGAAAGACTATGTATTAAATTAAATAGTTAAGTTAGATAAGACGATTTGTATTCGTTTTTATGAAAAGACAGCGTGTTGTATGGGCTATAATAGCCACTGTGTCAGATTCATAAAAATGTAGATTTGACAGCCCGCCTTCTGGGACGTCAGTGTGTGTGAATCTGAGGCATGAGAAAAAATGTTTGAGCAATTCCGTCATTTTAATAAACTGTGAAGTACAAAATTACTGAGACTTTGATTTATAAAACATCTTAACCGACATTTCTCCACTGTTTCCACCATGGATCGTCTAACCAAGCAGCAAACTCTGTCTCTTATTTCTGGTCTAACGCGTCCTCATATTAATCTTTTCAGTTTTATTCCAGTCGAACCGGGAGAGATCAGAAAGATAATTCTCTCCATCAAATCAAAAGCGGTGGGATGTGACAATATCACCCGTGGTATGATCATTACTATTCTGGATCATCTCCTGCCCGCGATTGCCCATATTATAAATTTTTCCCTATACACCGGAGTTTTCCCTTTCCTGTGGCGCAAAGCCTATGTTCGACCACTACCTAAGGTTTCCAATCCCTCTCTTCCTACTGACTTTCGTCCAATTTCTATCCTTCCCTTCCTATCCAAAGTGCTTGAGGCCTGTGTCCACAAACAATTCTCCAACTTTGTTCATCACCACTCACTCATTAGCCCTCTTCAATCTGGGTTCAGGCCTGGGCACAGCACTATTTCCGCCCTCCTTAAAGTGACTGGCGATATAAGGGCAGGACTGGAAGAAACCAAAGTTACTGCTCTAGTGTTGGTTGATTTCTCGAATGCCTTTAATACCATCAGTCACGACATCCTGTTAGCCATTTTGTCACATCTTATGGTCTCTCCCGAAGCTCTGGAATGGTTCTCCTCTTACCTTCAGGAACGTCAGCAATCTATTCATGTTGGGGATTCTTCTTCATGCTGGTGTGATTTGGAAACTGGCGTTCCTCAAGGCGGTATACTTTCTCCTCTTCTGTTTTCTATTTTTATTAATCTTATAACTTCCGAGCTTCAGTGTGCGTATCATCTGTATGCGGACGACTTGCAGTTGTACTGTCAGGGAAGGGTTGATGAACTACCTGACGCTATCGTCAGATTAAACAGGGACTTGATAGCCATAAAAACCTGGGCTGATAGATTTGGTGTAGCCGTAAACCCTACAAAGTGTCAAGCGATCATCATTGGCAGTCCTCGCGGTATAAGCAAGGTGGACGGTACAACCCTGCCGCCAGTTCTTTTCAATGGTACGATCGTTCCTTTTAGCACTGACGTGAAGGACTTAGGCTTGCACATTGATAGTACCCTGAACTGGCGTACTCAAGTCGCTAGGGTAAGCCAGAAGGTTACTGGAACGCTGCGGGCTCTGTACCGATTGAACAATTTATTACCATCGAGTACGAAGACAATGCTTGTGCAGTCCTTAATCTTCCCTATCATCGATTATGGTGATGTGTGCTACTATGACCTGAATGCAGATCTCCTCGATAAACTTGACCGTCTTCTCAATAACTGCATTCGATTCGTTTTCAATCTGCGTAAATATGATCATGTCTCTGCGCATCGGTCGCTTCTAAGGTGGTTGCCCATACGCCAGCGCAGAGAGCAAAGGGCGCTGACCACCTTGTTTTCATTTCTTGACTCTCCCTCTTCCCCTAGTTATTTAGCCGCCCACTTTCAGTACATTTGCGCCAACCACAATAGAAATCTACGTTCATGTTACAATCGTCTTCTTCAATGTCCTACTCACCGTACAGACTTCATTCACTCTTCCTTCTTCATTCAGTCTATCTCTTTGTGGAATGCTCTCCCCCAGGAAATCAGGATGGCGAAAAACCGACTATCTTTTAAAATTAAAGTTCGCGAGCACATTCGCAAGAAGCTAGCAAGTTCAAGTTCAAGTTATTTATTTCATAACAAAAATACATTTGTGTCGAAATATTTGCACAGTAAGTACAGACAAATAAGCACATAAACAATATAAGTATCCTCGTTCCTCACCCCTCATTAAAGTTAGAACATCTATACAAATTAAAAATACTAACTTTACAAATTTCTTATTGACACAGAACAAAGTCCCTAGCAGAAAATGCTACAAAAATACATACATTTAATGTCAAAAAATTAAGCATAAAAAAGCAATAATTATAAAAATGTCAAAGAGCAATGGGTACATCATATTTAATTTAAGTTTAATTGAATACTAGTTCTTTCTGTCATTACAATATTCGTCAATGCTGTAATAGGCTTTATTGATTAACAAAGCCCTGAGTTTATTCTTAAACATGTTCACATTCTGAATATTCTTTAATTCTGCTGGTAATTTGTTAAACAAATTGACAGACTGCACGCGTGACGAGTGTTTGACAACATTAAGCTTTGCCTGCAGAATAGTAGGAAAATCTTTTCTGCGAGTACCTACTCTATTTTTCCTTTCGTCATCTGTTTCAAACTCGTTTAAGTTTTTATTAAAATGGGTAAGGAGAACTAAAATATAAAGACACGGTACCGTTAAAATTTTAAGTTTAATAAAATGCTCCTTACATGATTCTGTCTGATTTAAACGAAGCATGGTTCTTAGTGCTCGCTTTTGTATAGTAAAGGCAGTATCATCACAACGGTAATGTTTTCCCATTGTTTGTCTTATTTGTGCTTATATTTATATATAATTAAGTGTATTTATTATATTTATAGTTTTTAATAGGTATATATGTATATCTTTATATTTAAATAAATATTTGTTTCCTCAATTCTCGCTATTGCACCTACCACAGTTTGTCTCTGCATCACCCAAAGGTTGACTGGTAGAAAATGCCTGTGGCATTAAGTCCGCCTCTGTACATTTATGTGCTTGAAGTGTTAATAAATAAATAAATAAACTGCTCTGAATAGAGCTATGAACATATGTGCGGATGAGGACTGGGATAAATACTATGCGGCCAAATCCAGCTACAAAAAAGGCATCAGATTCAGGAGCACCTCGGGATGGCGCTAGTTCTGTGGCAGCATTGAATCCTGTCAGCAAGCAAACCGGGTAAGGAAGGTGCTGGCGCAACAGTATACACCTAGGCCCACCACTCTTCGCAAACCGGATAACACATTCATGACGTCACCTGAAGAAACAAGACGCGTCCTAATTGAAGCTCACTTCCCAGGTTGCGTCTTCGCGCAGGTAATCGACTGGCATTATGACAGTCAAACACCATCAGACAATGATTGGCGCTACACACACAGGGTGATCACGTTGGAGAAAATCCAATGGGCCATCCGGAGCTTCCATCCTTTTAAGGCAGCTGGTCCAGACGGTGTGTTCCCCGCCTTATTACAGTGGGGGGAGCTGCTGTTGCAACAAGATTGGTGCCATAAATGAAAGCGTGCCTGGCCTTTAGATATGTTCCCAAAGGATGGAGGGAAGTGAAAGTCATATTCATCCCAAAGCCAGGTAAGGGTGACTATACAGACGCCAAATCCCACCGACCAATAAGCCTGACCTCCTTTTTACTAAAGACTCTCCCCCCCCCCAGACCCCTCTTCTATGGAATCTGGTGATTAATGACCTCATCACCAAACTCAACGCCGCTCGTTATTACACAATAGGATATGCAGACGACCTCGCAATCCTGGTCTCGGGGAAGGTGACGGGAACGATCTGCAACCTCACTCAGCAAGCACTACGTATTGTAGAAAATTGGTGCAGGGAATTCGATCTATCGGTGAACCCCACTAAAACCGAACTAGTCATGTTTACCCACAAACGAGCTATGGGCCCTTTCCGCCTGCCCAAACTGTTCAAAACAGAGCTTCAGTTAGCCAGCGAAGTGAAGTACCTCGGGGTCATATTAGACAGTAAGCTGAACTGGAGCAGTCATAATTAGACAATAAGCTAAACAGAGCCTGCATCACCTTCTGGCAGTGCAGGAGATTGATAGGTAAGAAGTGGGGCCTATCCCCCAAAATAATACTATGGCTGTACACAGCTGTGATACGCCCCATGATAGCCGCGGCTAGAGTACATAGTGAGTACTATGTACTAAAGAGCTACCATTTACCGTGTAATACCTGGGTAATATTATTGTTAAAAGATTATAATTCATGTGAAACAAATAGTAACATAGAAATCATTGGTGATTTTAATTAAGATTGTTAAGTCATGTAGCATCATGGCTGGAAAAATACATAATTGCTAATCGTAATCTAAAAAGAGCTTAATCTTCAGAAATTTCCACAACTAATCAAAACACTTAAATTGATAAGATATGTTCTAATTTAATTAATTACGTAGATATCAGGTAGGTACTTATTATAGTATTAGGTACATCCAATCACAAGCCAATTTTTTTTAAAATAAATAAATAAATTAGTCGACACAAATCTAGTTGATCATTTAGTATCGTCAAAAACTTGTACTTCGAATCAAATTCACTCATGCTTTCTAAAGACGGTTGGTTATGAAAGTAAAGGCTCTTATAATAATACCAATATTATCTACTTCTAAGTTTAAAATCAATCCGCGTAAAATTACTACGACTATTCAACGCAAAAAGAAGATAGTTAAAGTTTACGAATCAACTTCTCTATCATCTACTAAACAAATATTGCTTGAAATATTACCTAGGTTTACCCTTTACATGAAATTTAAGTTATTTGACATCATTATTGCAATACTATATCTAAACTAATATTTGAAATTAACAACTCCCTAAAAAATAACAAAAAGGATCTCTTTAACGGTCGTTCTAACAATTTGAATCATCGTGAAATCAAGTTGATCATAAAAGACTTGTCAAGTCAAAATGCTGAAATTAACACTATTCTTAATAACATAACTATTAATTTTCGTTGACGTCAATAAAGAAGTTGAGTCAATAAATTTTTTATTTCGAAAATTAGCTGAATTACTTGATTGTAACGAAGATAAGTATATCGATGTAAAATAAATTATATAACATAAATCATATTTGTAATAACAAACCAAATATGAAGCTCTTGTTTCTCGTGGTGCAATCTCTGTCTAAGATGTAAATGGATTCGATAAGCGTGGTCCAAAACTGGATGATTTTATATGGTATGGTATCTCGAGAATCTGTTTGGGGAAATTAAGGCAATAAGTGATGCATTGAAAATCGTTATTGTTGTTATAGGTGTAGTCCCAGCAACCCATAAAATGAACCATATTTTCAGATAAATGCCAAGTAATCCCCAATCATTGACACCGTTAACAATAGTTAATGAAATTAAATATATTTTTTTCGTGGCTCAAGAAACTCAAGATCTCCAAATTTAAATGGTGATGCCTGGCAAGGCATACCTATAATTGAAGCTAAGATAGAATCCCTTTTCAATCGTGATGATCAAGTTACTAAATACTCATCTTGAGAAGTCTGGTTTTTTATGGTAATAACTGATTCCACCAAAAAAAATTTCATGTAAAATGTTGCCAAGACGAGACCTTAATACTCGTATGGCTCGCTTTATAAAAATTCTGCTTCTTTAATAAAACCAAAGTATAATATTCTTTGTCTTTTATTTTTCATGATATTCTCTAAAATTACAACACATGACACAAATATAAAATATTTTACTTGCTATAGGAATATAGAATTTTGAGTATTTTATAGGTTTTATTAAGACCAATCAACCGTTCAAGACGTTATCTTTTACTTGCTAAAGTTCTATCCTTTAATACTATTAAGCCTGGTTATTGGGTTTGACCTTTTAAAAATGTTAGATTATTAACAGTAACACTACTTTCAGCAAACATATCTTGAATATTGAATCCAATATCAGCCTGAATTAAATCACCACTTTCACAATTCTGTATTAGGTCACTTCTTTCCACAGTTTACCTGTCACTTACAGATCCTGCATATGCAGGAGAGCAATAGGAGAAAAGGCCTCCTGGAGCAGCACCAACAAGTATCTTTAGTGTGCTTCCGTGCTTGTAGCTACTCCATGATGCCTGCGGAGTAGTAGGATGTTTGGGTTTCTGTACAATAATTTCTGTACCATCTAAAATTACCCTAACATTAATATTATTGTATTTTTTACATAAAATACTGAACCAAATCTTTATTTGGCCATATATTTAATTTTGACCAAAGTTTTTTTTTTTTTTTTTAAATAACATTAAAATTAATCCAAGAAATAAATATATTCGATACAGTTGTGGGGAGCCACTGAACTTTTCACTCGTCGCTTTTTATTTGTATGGAATAGACCGTTTTTAGGGTATATTTGAAGAAAAAAAATCGGGAGTATTAAAGGCGGGGATGATCATAGGCATAGGTAACGGAGTCCGCATTTCTGTTAAACTGTTAAAAAAAAATAACTACGAAGGGGACTAGACCCCGCCATCCCCTTCTAACCTAACCTGTCCGAGTCGGGGTGCCCTAAGTCCCGAGCTCGCTTCGCTCGCTCTTGCATCCTAAGTTTTCCTACTATCAATAAATAACATTACCTCTTGTACATACGATGAGAGAGAACTGTCAATGTCAAACGAATAACGTTATCAGCCCTGCGGCACCTACATTCGGTTACGTTTCGTTACCCAATATCTTTAAAGAGTACCTTTTTTTTTTTTTTTTTTTTTTTTTTTGGGTGGGAAATCATCAAATGACGTCTCCCGCTCTGGGTGGAGCGGGAGGGCGTGTCAGACTCTTACTGACTAAAACCCACCCGTGTTCCTTCTGTTGCCTGTGCAATGCCAGGGGGCCACGGTATCCCTTTCGGACTAATCCCGCAACCCCGGCAGGCAATGGTCTCATCGGACCCCTTCACTTGCTGACATCTCTTTGAGGCGCGCGTGGAACACAACGCGCCGTCGACCCGGGCCTGGTCCTTACCGGACGGCGAGCTACCCATTGCTCACCGTCCGCAAGCCCGCGCCTACGGTGGCCGGGAATCGGCAATCGATTCCCGACGCCCAGGGCGTCTCCTCCTGCGGCGGCTAGGGGCGTGAGGGCGCGAAATTTGCCTCTCCCTCACGCGTTCCGCCTCCTCCTTTGCGAGCATTACTGCTTCGCAGAAGGAGGTGACGGCCTCCCATGCCCTCTCGCTCCGTACCATGACCTGGACCAGGGCCGGACGCGAGAGATCCCCGCCACCGATCGCCTCCACGAGGACACGGCGGTGCTCTGCCCAAGCCGGGCATACCTCCACCGTATGCTCCACCGTGTCCTCCGGGTTTTTAAAGAGTACCTACAAATCCGTTTTGAGATTTCATTGAAGAGTGCTCACACTTGGACCCCATGGCCCGAGGGTTTTAATCCCAAACGGCTCGAAAATATAATTACCTGTAAGGATTATACTTACGCAGCTTGAGGTTTTCTGCAGCGGCAGCAGCAGCACCAGCACAACACGCCGAGCCAGGAAGATGGGATGACGCAAGAGTGTCGACACAGGTTGCATCCCACACTAAGCTTATTTATTTATTTGTTCATTGCGGTCGGGCTATTTTAAAATTAAAAACCTACAATAATTAATTAAAAAACCATTTGAATCCGCTGCCACTTTGTTTGAACGAAAAACGGAACAACGTAAGAGTGAAATTCGTACAATATCTGTGGTAAAATGTCAAATTTATAATGTAAAATGTTAAATTTTTTGAAACTTTAGGGATTTTTTTCTCAAAAACTAGGCATTTGCGCAGTGTTAAATTTTGCGAAAGCGTTTTACGTGAAGACATCTAAACTCAAAAAATAATTGAAGCTTCGCACGCGCGAGTTTTAATGTACTGTGGAGCCTCATTATTTTCTACCACGAGTTATTATGAATCAAAGACACTTACCGGTATATTTACTTTGGCAAAAATAATCATCAGCTGCAAAATGAGCAGAGCACAATATCTGTATTGTGCTCTGCTCATTTTGTGCTTAAGTTTTTGATTCTCAACGCTTTTTCCCAGGATTTCTACGTTTTGGATCCTTTGGAAATATAGAATGTCTCCCTTAGGTTTTGCAGTCTGGAGCACTCTTAATTATTTTCGATACTTGTTTACATTTTTCTCGGAAATTAGTGTAGATTTTAACAGAAGACAAGACAAGATTAAGCAACGTCGATCATGAAATGAAATGAAATTATTTATTCTGTAAATAGGATATTGGAATAACTTTTACGCGTCATATTTTTTTTTTATTAAAATTTATCTAGATGAGTTCGGCGTTTCCTATCTGACTACTCTGAGAAGAAAGACCTAAACAAACTCAGAGGTCACAGTCTCTTTTAAAGTCCAGACATAATCTTGGTCAGGCCATATGAAAACCATGTAGATTAGTGTCTGAAATGGTCTTTTGAGAAAAGAACCACACATATTTGAGTGGACCTGTCCAGTCAGTGCAAGCATGTCAGTAATCGTGGAGCTCAACTCGACGAACAATACCAAAGAAAGGTCATTTGGGTAGGCCGCATAAACAACTGAAACTGCCAGACCATCATTAAAACTAACTGAGAAAGTAAAAAACAAATATTCACATAGTCCTCACATTCACAAAAATTAAAATAATATAAAAAGTAATCATTTGTCATTTTATATATTCCACAATGTGGCATCTGGTGGGATAAAAAAGCAGTTTTGTTTTTCACCCCATTCCTGGCTAAGGCCCTGTATGTAGTGTCTAGTATGTAATAATAATAAATAATTTAAAAAAAAAGCATTTTGCTAGCTTCAATGACTATACATTAAAAAAAAAAAAGTTTCGTTTGGATGCAAAGTATGAAAATGTCCCAAGCTCCGAACCTCAAGAAATTATTGTTATTGTTTCTTCCCGATTCAAATTATATTTTTGTCTTGAGCATATTTTTGTAGATGGCAAATACACTCGAAACACTAATGGGAATTCAATAGACATGCACACTAGAAAAGCAGAATGAAGTCATGTGATGACATGTCATCACATGACTTCATAACCGTAGATACACTACACAAAAATATTAAAAACTGGAGAAGTGCCAAGGGGGCGTGTCGCCGACCACGTGGAGTTGAGCTTTTCGCTCAGCTATTGAAAAAATGGCTGTCACCGCGAGTTAGTGTGTTGTCAACCGCGATCGTAAAAGAAACGATTATGCCGTCTTGTTAAGTGGGTTCGTGCAAAAATAGAAGCCAAGACAACATTTTTTGAAGTCATGGCATCAGTTACCACAGGTAAATACAAGTATTTTACAATATTTGTCTTAAAAATCACGAAAAACAACAAGCCGTAAAATATATCTGAGTTGTACTACTTTATTTTTGTTTTCCTATATTATCCCGACAGTATTATTTTTGCATTAAATACATTGCTCTTTTACAACCACCTCAGTCTGTCACTGAGTGACTGAACAAGCAATGTAAATCTGACATAACGAAACCTCAATAAGCCGTAATGTCGCATGGTGCGTCCACTGCTCCGGTCCGCCGTATTTGAGCGCGAGCTAGTGATGTGCTCATGGACGTCTGACAAAGTCTATCGACAAGAAAGTCGACTGCGAATTGTTATATTACAATTTCATTTAATTGATTTTTCTTCAATTTGTTAACTCTTGTAATCCGGTTGGAAGGCCGATGTGGTGGTGTGGTTCTATGCATTTCTACCCATTTTTATTATTTTACAGCGTAATAGACAAATGCGTAACCAAAGATCGTGAAGTATGTTCAATAATGTTTAGTTTAGTAATATATGGAATGTCCTTGGGTTTGAATTATGAGATGTAATGCCTTAGCCTCAAGTTACTTCGTCATTTGTTATGGTTATGATATTTTACTGAAGTCTTCATAAATGCACCATTAGCTTCGTATGCATTATAATAATCAGCATCATATATGTAGTCATAATTATGTATTTTGCCGCAGAATTTCTAAAGAGGGTTTGAAGCCATATTTTGACGTCATGCATGCTCTAAAATAAACAATTATAATATGAAAATTACTTTTAATAAGGTTATTATTAAAGATTTGGCAATGGGTCAACATTCATGCTATTTATTTCTTATGCATGCGTGTGTGTTATTGTCACATAAACCCCTAGTTACTAAAGAAAGAAGAATTTAATTTCTTAAAAATACGGGATTTTTAAGAGCCTGCAAACTTACAAGTTTATGATTAGCTTCGTATACCTATATTATGAAGTAAGTCACTAACAAATTATAATTGTACCGTTGATTTGGATTGATGCCATAGGAAGGTCAGCTAACTGGTTCTCTACAAAAACGAAAATCTCTTTTTTGAACATTTTATGGCATCATAATCATAACTACGTGTCGTTTGATTTGTAATTGTTTTTTAAATATTTTTATTAATTAATTAAATAATGTTTTATTGGTTTTATATCGTTTTTGTTTACTTTATTTCCAAAACCTTTATAGTAAATTTATCGATATATTTATCGATAACTCTTCGATTTAGTCAAGCACTATGTCGTATCCGCCCCCAAGTCCCGACAGCACTCAATGATAATTGTTTTAGTGTGAGTAATTATACGGGAAAAGTACGCTGTGGTTTAAATAATAAGGTTTATATTTAAATGACTGAGTTATCGATGGCGCGCATGTGTGCACTTGTCCGTAGTATTGTTTTGACAGAACTGTGTGTGCAATATTAGCGTTATGGAGGGGCAATTGTGGCTTCATCGGTTTTCTATACATTTTGAACTCCACGCCTTATCTCCTTCTTTATTATATCTATGATACACTATAAATACAGACGTATCTAGCTGTCACGCACATATCATAACAAAGTTGGCCTGTTTGATTTAGTTGTTTTGCAGCGCGACACTATCTAGACATGAAGGTACCTATCTTCTTGCAATATTTCCTGGTCCTTGCTTTCTTGGGCGAGGTTCCATATACGCGGTCCTTATGTTCTGCAACAGTGTTCTTCAACAAGTTGAACTTGCTGAGTGTGATGAGGGACAGCTTCTCCGAGGACGGTCCGCGTCCTATTCGGGCGGAGATGGGGCCGCGTGCGGATGTAGGGCATGGTGCGGTGATTGGGCCTGGTGTGGTTTTGTGGCCGGGTGCAATGGTGGGGCCGGGTGCGGTGATGGGGCCGGGTGCGGTCGTGTTTCCGGGTGCGGTGTTGGGGCAGGGTGCGGTGATGGGGCCGAATTCAGTGCTGAGGCCGGATGCGATAGTGGGGCAAGGTGCAGTGGTGGGGGATTGGGCAGTGGTGGGAGACAGTGCGACTGTGGGGCAGGGTGCGGTGGTGGGAGACCGTGCGACGGTGGGAAGGGGTGCGATATTGGGGTCGGGTGCGGTGGTGCGGCTGGGTGGGGTGGTGAAGCCAGGTGTGATTGTGGGGTCTGGTCAGGTGGTGGGGTAGGCGGGCTGAAATGTTCAGCACTTGAAGACCACCATACTTCAAACCAGTTATAAAATCTGTGTACTTCTCGCGAAATATAAAAAATGCAAGTTGGTTTTGCAAAATTTTACTGTGAAAATACATATTGGTAGTGGTAAATTTTTTAGAAGATTTTTATATTTTTAAATTTTTAGTCTTTTCTGTGTTCTTGTATCTGTCAATAAGTTTGGTTTGTGTTTCCAATTTTTGTTATATTTTTCATAATTTTCCTACTAAATTCCTTTTATTACATGGAGCTTTAGTTTTATTTAATTCCACCAACCACTAATACATACAGTCCATGATTTTAACCTGAGTACGTAGTTTTCATTTTTGTCACTTCATTTTATTTTCTCCTTATCGCAATATGAACACACGTAGTAAAGCCAAAGCCATCGCCATGTCGTCTCTTAGTTTGGCTCCTCATACTTCACCACCTTCGTCATCCTCATTAGTCGAAAAGGAGAACGTAGTTAGGTCACCCAAAATTCAAGCTGCTGAAGATGTATTCCTGAAAACAACAAAAACAACACGGATGATGTCTCACAGCCTATTCATTTTGAAAGATTGAATAAATCAGCCGGATTGTCGTAATGTATACAAATATCCCTATGACGTGCCTATGAAAAGGGAGGAGGCAGTGCGAGACCTTGGTGTTCGCATGGATACTCAATTAAGATTCCGGGAGCATGTTGGTTACAACAAGTTGGAAACAAGGAGGGATCTAGCACTGGCGTCGTATATGCTTGGAGTGTTTCGGGGTAACATAAATAATCCGGGTGTGCTACAGGGGATAGGCTTGTGCCCAACTTGTTCGCGGTGCCGCGCTCGAACTAAGCTGTCGGACAATGTCCCTCTGACGCGAACAATGCGCACACTAAATTTAGTTGCCAACAGGATAGATCTTTTCGCATGCTCACTGGGCGAGTTCGCAAGGGTTACGTTGTACGTGTTGTTTTAAATTTGTAAATGTTATGTGGTATTATTTCATAAATGATAATAAACTATACACTACCGAATTCGGAGACTGTAATGGTAGCGTATGTATGTAATAAATAAAGAAATAAATCCCAGCGCGGATTAGGCGTGTTTGTTTACGCCTTTCGAGACCTATGACGATAAGTAGATATGTTATCGCATGAAACACGAGGATTGATTTCACAATCGGAAACCCGAATGTGGATTAATTTCACAATCGGAAACCCCAATTATCGATACCTTGATAACTATATGGTAACACCCCTACCATAGCTTTCTAGTTTCTATTTACTATGCGTTTGCACTGGCGAAACATTCACAAGAAAACATGTTGAAATCTTTAGTTTCTATCAATGTTCCATACAATATATTGTCAGGAACTAGAGATTTCAACATTTGTATTGTTTTTTGTTTTGTTTTTGTTTTTTTTTTTTTGAAAAAACGTTGCCCCACACTAAGCATTTCTCCTGTATCGTGGATGCGTTTACAAACATTTATTCTCACATACACAAACAGCCAGACCCGGAACAACTACTTGTAGGTCATACAAATATTTGTTCCATGCGGGAATCGAACCCGCGACACGCAGCGCAGCAGTCAATCGCTTAACTACTGCGCGAATCGTGCCGTCAATTGTTGTTGTAGGGGAGGTAATGAAGAAACCAAGAGTAAAGATGTTTTGAAAATGTCGCGGACGAGGAGGTTGTACGTGCGTGCTGCCTTGCTCACATTGACGACTACTCTCGGATCGGCTCCCGAAGCGCGCCCACGCTCCCCTGCCCCGCGCCCACATTCTCCCGCACCCTAACAAGCTCCTCGAACGTACAGTCTGTTGTCAATATTATCTGACCCACCCTAAAAACAAACGAATTTGGACCCTCTGACATTAACAATAAGGTTTATTCAATTTAAATGAGCTTAACAGACAAGCGACGCGACGGCTTGATGAACAAATACAATAATAATACAGACACGCAAATTTGATCTTTAAAACGTTAGCGTTAGGTTATATGTTATAACTACTTGTTATAATATAATTAGTGTAATAACTTATTTTAATAACTATCTTCAAGTAATTCTGGTCTCGTGGTCTGAATATAAGACTGGGAAAAACAAGTTGCGAGATCAAATCCTGCGACAAAATAATTGTTTTGCTTTTAATTTAGAATTTATTACAAAACCATTTCTTGTTTATTGTAAAGAACTATAGACGGATAACCTTCAAATATAAACTTTCTAAAATGGTAATATTTTCGCATAATTTGTAATAAGTGGGTAGTTGAAAAATAAATATTCGTATTCATTATAAAACCTAAGGGTATGCAGTGACTACGCGCAAACATATTTTACCTTGTCTTACTATATTGCAAAAACAACGTCTCTTTAGAATTTTTTATTTTCTGTTTTATGTAGTTTTTTTATTATCATGTGTGTTATTATTTATTAAAAAAGGAACTGATAATAGGTGGACTGTGTTTTTGAACCGACATGTTGTTCGTCGCCAATCCAGCATCAAACCGCTAAGCCACAAGCACTTGTTAGAAACGTGCGAAATTAAAGATTGGGTTGTAATTATGTAGTGTGACTTAAAAGCTTTTCAACTTTAATGTCAACGAGATAATGATTAAAATAGCATAACAAAATGATACATAATGCCGGTGGCTCCGACAATGTTGGGTGGGTTTACCTTAACGTTACGTGTTAAAGATCAAATTTGCGTGTCTGTATTATTATTTTATTTGTTCATCGACTAACTAGTCTGATATGCTCATATAAATTGAATAAACCTTAATGTTACAAGCACAGGGTCCCCATTCGTTTGTTTTTAGGGTGGGTCAGATAATGTTGACAACAGACTGTACATCAAGTTAAGTTTATTAGGAAAAAGGGTACACATATAATATGTATATTGAAATAGGTAGCCAAAATTATAGGTTTGCACGTTTAACATCCCCCACCCCAGTGCGTCAGCACTCAGCACTCATCATCCGTCGGAATTCGAGCTGCTGACCTAGTGATGTTTCGCTAGTGCACTTAGTACATAAATAGGGTTCTTGAATAAAAGTACAAAAATAGTAGTATGGATTTTTTATTTATTATTTGTTTCCATGTATTTCCGTTGTCCCCGTAGGCCATGTCCCCGTTAATTTATTGTAATCGTTATATACTTTTCAAACTACGAGTATTCCCGTCGTCCCCGTTGTGTTACAATTATAAATGAGAGTGCCCTAGTAGCGAGGAAATTATACCATTACAAATCCTTTCCTACATATAAAATAAAAAAATACATAATATCGAAATAATAGCTAACAACATGAAATTAAAAATTACCTAAAATGTTAACAATAGTGGTAGTAGTAGTATTTTTATTTAAATAGCTTTCCGGGCAAAAAGTACACTTTATGTAGCTTACGGGTATAAACTAACCCACCAAAACATTTTCATGGAAAATGTTGCTAAGACGAGACCATATAGCTCGCACTGTCAAAAAGTTATCAGATCTAGCCAAGCTTCTAACTGTACACGCCCTAACTCTATAAGCATCAACTTCACAAACTCTACAACTTATTCACAATATGTGGCTTGGCCGTTTCGCTACCGGCTCATGGGCATAAGGTGAAAAATGCATTCACCGTCCATTACTTTTCTGTTACACAATAGTTAATTATTCATTCTTTTAGTTATTTTTTTCTCATGTAGAGCCAAGCTTAGCTTTTTAAACTTAGAAGTAGATAATATTAGTATTACTATAAAAACCTTTACTTTCATAACCGTCTTTAGAAAGCATGAGTGAATTTGATTCGAAGTACAAGTTTTTGACGATACTAAATGGTCAACTAGAGTTCTGTCGACTACTTTATTTGCTTCGCTACAAAGTATTTGATACGCTTAGTACCTACCTCATGCGTAATTAATTAATTAAAAAATATCTTATCATTTTGAGTATTATGATTAATTGTGGAAATTTCTGAAGATATAGCTCTTTTTAGATTACGATTAACATTTGTGTATTTTTCCAGCCATAATACTTCATGACAGTAATAATCTTCATTAAAATCACCAATGATTTCTGTGTTACTATTTATTTCACATGAATTAATTATGCTTAGGTACCATGCAACTTTTAAACAAATCTCGACTAGCATCAGGTGATTTATAACCTCCAATTACGAATAAATCATTTATTTTTATTTTGAAAGTTACGAAATCAATATGTTCTACTTTGTTCTCCAGTTGGAAATCTTGAGTCACATTGCTGATAGTAGAAACTACACAATTGTGCCTTTTATTAACTAATCGTCGTAAAAAATTAAAGGAAATTGTTTCCGCGCCGCCATTTTTTTACCCACTGCAATGTCCGTAACTACAATTGGGAAAATTCTTTTTTTTTTTGTGTGGCTATCCGCGATCAGTCATAAGCTTTTAGCGGATAAGTTGAAGGTAAACATTGGCGGGAAGAGCGTGACTCCAGCGAGCCATCTACTCCATATTCATGCTTATGTCCACACAGGTGTGGGTGGACTACACGATGTCTTTCCTTTTAAGTCTTTCCACATAACTTCTCGTTTTCATTGCGGCAGCCAGATCGTTGGGGTGCCTTTCTAGCCTTTTCTGGTATTTTTTTGTAGTGTTTATGATCTCGTCCTTAACAGTATTCATTGATAACTCCTTGTGTATTTCAGCGTTCGTGACAAGCCAAGGAACGCCACTAATTGACCTCAAAATAGCATTTTGCATTCTCTGTATGATGCCAATGCTAGAGTTATAGGCGCTGCCCCAGAGTTGAATTCCATAAAGCCACGCTGGCTTTAAGATCACTTTATATATAAAAAGTATTGGTCCAAGCTTCCTGAATAAGTGTTGTTATGTATTTTGTTGCCTCTTCTATGTCATCCGGAGTTTTCAATGGTATATTCATTTGTATGTTGTTGTCAATGTAATCTCTGAGGGATTCCCAATCGGTGTGTTTGGACGTGATAATTTTTACGGTTTCCGATTCTATCAACATGGTGCTCATTGTTAATTTAACTGGGGTGTGGTCCGAACAGCTATCGTAGCAGGATTCAGGCTTCAGGTCGTGCCTCGGTAGTCCTTTCAGAACAAAAAAAAAGTCAAGCAGGACCGGGATTTTGTTAAAGTCTGTTGGCCAGTATGTGGGTTCACAGGTGGAGGATACTAATAGGTGGTTTTTGTCTATGCTTGTTTTAAGTTGTCTTCCTCGCGTTGTAGTGAGTCTAGAGCCCCAGCTAATATGTTTAGAGTTCCAGTCACCACCCGCAATGAAACGATTTCCTAGGTGGAAGTATCGTGTGAACATATTTTCATCTATTTTATGTTTAGGGGGCAGTATAACTCCGACACGTTAATGTAGCCCGTGCTATCCTCCACGGCAATTGTTGTTGCCAGGTGTTCAGTTCTGTATTCTGGCATTTATGGATTTTTCACCTTCTTGTCGATGACCGCTGTTCCGCCATGCCCAGTGCCATCTGGGTGGTTTGTCATGTAGCATTGATATTCTTTGAATTTGACATTTACGTTGCAGGTGCCATGAGCTTCAGCTACGAGAAGAATATCAATATTGTGTTCAGAGATTAGAAGCTCAACCTCTTGTTTGTTGGGGTTAGCCCGTTCAGGTTCCAGTAGTAGCTATTCTTAGTGCATTCATTTTGTAAGTCGATCGACGAGCTTGGTGATGAGACATAAAGAGAGCCTTAGAGTACTCAGTTGTTGGAAGATGCACTCAAACTTTTCGGTTTGTTTAAGGAGTAGCTGTTTTAGGGTTGAGCTATGGCCGGGTTTTACCTCAACTGTATGTCCTTTGTTCTGCTGCAAAACTTCAGCAAAGGTAGTTTTGACGGCACGGTTAGCGCAGTGGTTAAGCGATTGACTGCTGCGCTGCATGTCGCGGGTTCGATTCCCGCATAGAACAAATATTTGTATGACCTACAAGTAGTTGTTTCGGGTCTGGCTGATTGTGTATGTGAGTATAAATGTTTGTAAGTGCACCCACGATACAGGAGAAATCCTTTGTGTTCACTCCTTGGTAGTGTTGCCAAGAATATTCTTAGAAGTTCCAACATCATTATAACTTTCCGGGTCATTTCTAATTTGTGTGAGGGCATTTTGGTTCTTCGGGCCAGTATTTCTCTATAAACTTCACATCTTTTGTAATTAGCAGGATGAGGACCATTACAAAGATCACATATTGCAGGGGTAAGACGATCACGACTTTGGAACTCGAAGGTCTAATGAGACATTCCACATCCACACACCCATCCGAATTTGGCGTTGATTATTTCCCCAACAACTGTGTTCCCTGTTACCTCTATTTCTTTCTTGATTATAGTAATGGGTGTGGACGAATGGAGGTTTCGTATTACCACTCTGAAGTGTCTCATGTCCCTTGTATTGAAAGTATGGCCTATGAGACCATTTTCTCGAACAAGGGATATCAGCTTCTTGTAGATCACAAGATCGACGCTACTTAATTGAAGTTGATTTCTGTTTACACGTGAATTGTGAATTGGTCTCTTTCAGCAACAGATTGTAGCAGTTCAGTTAGTTTATTCAGGTCTTCTATTCCATATAGGGTGATAGCTGGAGGCTTGCTGGGTTTTTTCACTGCTTGATCAGGTTCATTTTCAGTTAGGTCGATTGGTAAATACCTGTTGGATGTTTTGACAGCATCCGGGGATGGTCTGGATAATACCTTGCAATTTTTAGGGTTGCCGTTTATTGGCACCCTTTGCCATGTTGGAGGGCAGCGTACATTAGGTTCACCTTGTAGATTACCTACGTTGGTGTTATCAGGCTCATTTCTAGGTGCAGTTGCCTGAGCTGAGGTACTTCCTACTCACGAGAACCTTGGTCGCGATATAAACAAACTTGGATGAAAAGCCTGTTGCACGAGTTTTTATTATTACTGTTGTTGCTAGTAGTATTCAGTACAGTTTTCGGTAACGTAATCCGGGGAAATTTAGATTTTTATATGTTAACACTGGTTTGAAGATGGCAACCCTTTTAACAGTACATAAATGACCTATTAATAATTTTGACAAGTGGCAGAAAAATATTAATCCTAATGTTGGCAGAGATTTTTTACAGTTTGGATTTTTTATAATTTATATGTTTTTTTTTTATTGTTTTTAGGATAGGAAAATACTAGATAACGATAACACAGTTTCCGAGACACTTCAACTAGACTTTTATAATGTTTTGCTGCACAACTTCACAGGGTTTATCAAAAATCACGAAATTAACTGGGGAGCGTATTTGCTTCTAACAATTATTTGACAGCAACTTACAGACAGACAGAAAGTTTGGGAAAATAGGAACAAAATATGTATTTTTTTCAAAATATTTTTTTACGAGATGCCAGTCATTGTTTCAAGTAATTCTTCCGATATCACTGTTTTCAAACTATAACCACAAAATCGTTATTGTGTCTGAATTTTCTGTTTGAGTAACACGTCTGAGAATGCCGGTTGCTCCATTTACTAATTCTTCTTTTGTACTTATGTTACGAGTTATCATCAATTTGATACCAATTTTCACATAGAGAGCTTTAGACAAACAGACAGTTTTATTAGTTGGAAGCTTATGAAGAACACTAAGAGTATATCAATGATGTTGTTGCTCATTTTTCTTTTACCTTGAATTTCTTCTTTAATCTCATGTAAGAACAACTCACCTTCCATACTAGTGATTTGATTTTCATTAAAAGCATCAACATCTTTGTTTGTTTAAAAAAGGTGAATTGCATCATAAGGTATATTTTTAAAGTTACATCGTGACCTAAATAGTTGTATATCGCTATCAGTCATCGTACCCATACAAAGAATATTCAAGGAATTGATGAAATTTATGTTATATTGCCGCATTACTTTAGTTAATTATTTCATAATATTCAAAATCAAGCCAATTATCTGTTGCGATAGGATCTGCAATATGTGGCTTAAAAGGTTTACCAGGATGCTGTTTATTCCACTCCAATTTTTTTTCTCTTAAATAATGTTATGCTGTATAATAAATAGGTTTATCCATAAAAGGTGGAAGCTCCTCGCTGCCAACCATCGAGTCGACAACGGCCGGCAGCGACAGGTCACTGCCGACACCTGAGATGAGGGCACGGCGCGGCTCCTCCCAAGCAACACACTCTGCCAGCGTGTGTCAAGCCGTGTCCTCCCGACAGATCACCGCACCCTGCCCCAACTCTACACCCGGAAACACGTTACGACCGCACCCGGCCCCACCACCGCACCCGGCCTTATCACGGCACCCGGCCACAACACCGCACCAGGCCCAATCAATTTCATTTCATTATTGTCTATGGCTACGCAGAAAGCAGAATGAAGTCATGTGATGACATGTCATCACATGACTTCATTCTGATTTTCTGGTGTGCGTGTCTATTAATTTCCCATTAAAATAGTGCGTCGAGTGTCCATCTGCAAACATATGCTGAAGACAAAAACATAACTTGAATCGGGAAAAAACCATAACAATAATTTCTTGAGGTTCGGAGCTCGGGTCATTTTCATACTATGCATCCAAACGCATACTTTGCATATTTTTTTTGGAAACTTCTCACTCAACACTTGGAATTTTGATGAAACTGGGAATGTATAATTATTGAATCTGGCAAAATTCTTTTTTAAAACCCTATTTAAAAATAATTTATTATTACATACTAGAATACAGGGCCCGGCCGTAGCTAGGAATGGGGTAAAAAACAACCTTTTTTTCCCACCAGATGTCGCATGACCGACTTTCTTAATTTTGTCTTGTCTTGTCAAAATCCATACTAATTTACGATAAAAGTAAACAAGTATCGTAAGTAATTATATACTTTAAATATGACTGAGTGTTGTGTTGCAGACTGAAAAAATCAAGGGAGACATATATTTCCAAAGGATCCAAAACGTAGGTAATCGTGGTGTAAAGTGCTCTCAGCACTTTTTACTACGATTACCTACGTTTTGGATCCTGTACGTTTTGGATACTGTGCGTTTTGGATACTGTCATTTTTGACAGCGCTCACGGTGATATTAGTAAAAGGCATGGTCGGCGTTATCGCAAGATGGCGTATGTCATGAATGTGCTGTTTAGTTTTGACTCGCATCTTATCTTTAAACTAACGTGGCATTTTCGAAATTGTGTTTCTGACTAACGTTCGCCACCTTACCAAAGAAGAAGAAGAAATGTGTGGTATATACACAAAAAATATGATATGCAAGTTTTGACGTTGACTGAGTAATGTGAGCGCGCTCGTTGACGAGCGTTCCGAATTGTTGACAGCCTTCAGCTGTCATAATCCTGATATTTTAATCGGAACGCCAATTATCGATGTCAGCGCTCTGTGCGATTATGTTCTATCGGAAAGCGGCCTTTGTTTCTAAAGGTACTAGCTGATGGTGAACACATGTTTGGGACAATTCATAGATATAAAACTGATGATAAAACTATTCAAATTTACACAGGATTTGAATCCTAAAAGAAATTATATTTTGTGTATTCTACCTTGAGCCCAGTAGCTCATAAAATAAACTATTTTGGAAGCAAAGTTATCAACCTTAGTACAGAAGATCAGTTCTTTTTAACTTTAATGAAATTAAGGCAATGCAAGTGTATTTTTTTAATTTTTTATATTTGTATTGAGTAGATTTTGCATTGAGTTTTGATTGATTGTGCATTTATTGGCTTGAACCTTGCAGTATAGGGGCACTTGATCTCTACAACAGTCTCTTCACCTATGAGCCAAATTGAATAGAACATGCTTGCTGTGGCCCTATACGATCTCCAAATATGCCAACCCATGGATTTATCATGAGCTCCACATTATCAATTTGCTCTTGGATCACATTTTGTAATAATAAACTGTCAAGATCATCATCTTTGTAATCCATATTTGAATATGTATGATCTTGTTCCAGGCCATAGGGAGGGATTAGGTACTTTAAATGTCTGTAATATAGCCATTTTTGTCCCTCCCAAAGTTTATCGCTAAATTGCGAACATAATCATGGTAGTTTTATATTTTGTTCTCCTTTGGCAATGGATCAAAGTTAACATTGACTCTTCTTTTTTTTCTTACTGATGGCAAATGTTGAGCTTGAATGGGTTATTTATAAAGCACCTTGCTTGGTTTTTTGATGGTCACAATCCTTTGTGTACAAACCTAATGCAGGATAATAGTTTTGGAATCTCGAATATCACGCCGCACCTGGTGACCGCGGGCGGGAGCTGCGGTCACGTAGGGGGCGCTCGAGCAGCGCGCGCGCTCCGGTCGTTTTTTTTTTTAACTAGTGCATCTCGCAGATATTCCACTAAGGTAGTTACTGCTTAACCGGACTGTCCTGTGGCTGCCTTAAGCTGCTCAAACTCAAACTCAAAGCATTTATTTCAATTAAACCCTTTACAGGCACTTTTGAATTGTCAAAGAGTCAGTTAGTCAGAAAGTTGAAGCTAGTTTCCCATTCCAAAACGTAGATTTCTATGGAGAAGAACGGGCAAGAAACTCCAAGGACACTCTTTTAAATATAGAAATTACAAAATCCTGGGTACATTACTCTTGTTGATTCTATATGTGAGAACAATGTAAAAAAAAAAAATATAAATAAAAAACGATTAAAAATAAGCCCTGGCAGATAAGAGATGTTCACGAACATGACGCGTGGATCAGCACCATCCAGCTCAATCATTTTGTAGGGAACCGAATGATCCAACACACTCGCCACCATCAGCGAGACATTTAAGTGAGCATGACATTCTCTCAACTACCCTGCTCTTTCAAGTCAAAATACAACACAGTAAACGACTCCATGGTACTCACATGCTAAACTCAAAGCCTCCCGCCAGGGGCATCCCAGCCGGCTCACCACTGCGTCTATTTATATGCCCCGTGACCGCATCTTCGACCGTTATAGAACGTATTCGCAAATCATTCTCGCCAATTACACTTCAAACTTTTAACCGTTTGTTTTCCCTTGTAAATCTTCACATTATAACAGGCCACTATTATCAAGTTACCGGTGTTTTAGACCTCGTACCACCTGGAAGATATACCCATTCCTGTTTATGGTCCTTCGACGTGTTAGCTATCAGCTATTGGGAATGACAAGCGGTTTATCAAAATTTGAAAACGTCGTTAGAAAACTGGACTTCGAGATCAAGACGACTTCTCGCCCTTCATGCAAGTTGGTTCCAGTTTACGGACATCTACTTCGGCACCTTTGTGAAGAGGTGTATTTGTTGGAGTAAGCAGTTGTTTAGTGGTCATCGTAGCTGGGTCATCACAGCGTAGCAGCCCAAGCAGTACCCAAGAACATCGCCATCCATTTGAAGCAAGAATACGTTCAGTCTGGACTCGCAGTCAACGGATTTCGTGAGATCTTTCCATAATCTTACTAACATTTGTACATTATTCATATACTTTAACTTTCATTCCACTAGAGTATTATATAGTGCAGGAGACCAGTGACTCAAACATTTGTAGATATTACCTATTCATCTCAGTGATTACTATCGCATAACAACTAGTGTCTTTAGTTAGTAAGCTTATTTATCCAATAGAATCAATAATACACCTTTAAATTATACTTTTCGTTTTTTTAGTTTCAACTTTCAACTCATTCAAGTACATTTTGTCCCATTCAAGTAGAATAACACCCATTAATATTTTAGTAATAAGTGCTTAATAAAATACTTACTTTTTGTTATATAGTTTTTTTTTGCATTTCAAGTTTGACCTTGACATTTTGAATTCAAATTATTTTCTTCTAACCGCCTACCAGTTTTGAATAGCAACGCTTTATCGATCAGCTGTTTTCTCTTTGCTGTTCTACAGGCGCATGATAAGAAATAAATTCAGTGCTTTTAGCATTCATTCTTTAATCAGTTTTTTTCTTTCTTTTTCTTGCCTACTTGCGTTTTCTTTAGCGTCTACAGCCTTACTTTCTTATCTAGCCATGGCTGAATAGTCGAAGATTAAAGCTTACAAAAAAACGTGCCTCAGTAAAATCGCATCTTACTCAATTCACGAATTTTGTATCAACCACTGTCTTGCAAACAGCTAAGTGAGGAACAACTTGTCAAGAGAGAGATAAGACATGAGAAAATGGTTACCTTATAATATGTATGCTACCTGCGATCAGTTTCAGCTTTGCTGAATTTTTAGCTAAGAACTCTTGCACAATGATGGCTTTGTGTGATGGTGCATCATCATGGTGCAAAATCTATGAATTGTCGTTCCACAAATCTGGGCCGTTTTCAGCGGATATTCTCTCGCAAACGCCTCATAATGCCCAAATAATACTCTATAATCACTGTTTGTCCCTCTGGGAAAAATTCGTAGTGCACTACACCGCCGTAATTGAAAAAACTATCAGCATAACTTTCGTGGTATTATACAAACAATACGATAGTATTTTTTTATTAATTGCAAGAATACACATTGTCCATGAATGAAGTTGTCAAATTCCCCGTTGAACATCGAGTGGAATACGATTTGGAAACGTTATTGTTATGAGAATGTCGCGTTACAATTTACAAACACGGAAAAATTAAATAAAAAATAATTATATAGCACAATAAACATTGCGTTCATATTTTAACCTACTTTTAGTAACTATATTAAGATATATTTATTATTTTTATCATAAAATACGTGATTTGAATAAAACCGTAACTTACCGATAAATATTTATTTGTGTTTCTGTAAGTTACGGCAGAGAATTTCAAGCCAGCCACAGACAACTAGCCAGCGTGAAGTCGGTCAGAATTACGGATGTTATACAAAATATATCCAGCCAGTTACATGAATTGCCTGGAACTTGCCTGGTTTTTAAAAAGTTCGTAATAGGCCCTCTGACCAGTTTAGGTTGGCTTCTGCTTTTGGAGATACACTCTACTACTCAATTCAATACATTTTAATTACTCGTATAGTAATATCAAAAGTTGCACTTACTTATTGATAGATGGCGTTGTTCCCAAAATGTTCATGGGTTTAGTCTCAACATAATTAGGTGCCATTTTAAGCAGATTTTCTTAAAATAACAAAAACATTTTTTTTACTAATATAAATATTTAAGGGGTAGAGGCACCTTTTAAATTCATTGTGTTATCTTCTACCGTATGTTTAAATGGATACAGTCATCCAATTATGCAACGCTACTTTTTTATGTTTTTATTTACGTGGAAATTAGAAGTCGTTTAAAAAGGAACGCAACTCACGTAAAATTCAAAATGGCTGATATAAACTTAAAAACAAATATTCCGTTTTTCTCTTTTCGAGTGAATGGATGCGTTTTGATTATTTTGTGGATTTTTCTTGACGACTTGGCTTGTATGGACATTGACGATTCTGCTTCTAAACATTGACCTCGAAAGTATTGGAGACCGCTTCGCATCGCTTTATCTGATTGACCGTTGCACGAAAATCTGGACTATTTACTTGTTTGTGAAAAGCATTGTTATTGTGTTGTATAAACATGAACGCGAGCAAGTGTTGTGTGCTGAACTGCAAAAATACTCATAAGTACAAATAATTATTCTGCTAATTAATGTGTGTGTACAAGTAATAATGATTCTCTGTAGGTGCGAAGTACGAACCGACTATTTGCTCTATTAGAAATTCCAAGTACGTACAAATACAAGTTTTTTTTTTTTTTTTTTTCTGGCTTCCTTTATCGGTTTTGAACCTACCCCTATGCTATGGCACGCAATTACTTTAAAACCCTGTATATATATAAATTGCAATTCTATTTCTTTCATATTCAATGCTCAGGCAAAAGGAAAGGCTGTGTATGAAGACAGGTGTTTGTTGACTACACGGTATTTCGTTGAAGCTTGAAACACATAGGTACATAAAGGGCCAATGCAAGGCCCTAATGAAAAAAGGTGTATAAATAGTAAATGTTCTGTTAAATAATGAAGGCAACATTGAACAATGTCATTGTGAGTGTGTGGCAGGCAGCGGTATTGAATTACACTGCAAACATATTTCAGTGCTACTTTGTGCAATAGAGAACATGGTCCATTCCAAAACTATTATCCTGCACCAAGTTAACACTCAAACGATAATGACTTTCAAAAAACAAAGCAAGGTGTTTTATAAATCACCCATTCAAGCTCAACATTTGCCATCAGTAAGAACTCAAACTCAAATCATTTATTTCAAATAAACCAATTACAGGTACTATTGAATTGTCAAGGGGTCGGTCAATCAGAAAGATAAAGCTAGTTGCCCATTCCAAAGCGTAGTAGGTTCCTATGGAGAAGAACGGGCAGGAAACTCCATGGACACTCTTTTAAATCAGAATATTGGTTACATCATTCATGTTGAAACTATGTCTAAGTTCATGAAATCCTTCATTGATCTGTAATAAGATACTTAACTTACCAGTTTTCTCTTTTTAGTCGTTTTTATTTTTATTTTAATATTGTTAACCTACTAAAGTTAATATGTTATCCTGTCACTAAAATTTAATAAGTTATTATACCATTATAATAACTTATTAAATTTTAGATTACTAGAAATATATTAATGTTGCGCTTGTGGTGTTTACCTATTATGTGAGTGTTACACTGTTACCTTTGTTTGAAAATAGTATTAAGTTTATTTTTAGTGTAAGCAGTCGTTGGTGAACCAAATAAATAAATAAATAATACATGTGAGAACAATCTAGAAAGACGTAAAGACGACGATGAAGATGTAGAAAAAAAAGAAGAGTCAATGTTAACTTTGATCTATTGCCAAAGGAGGATGAAATAGAAAACTATCATGATTATGTTCGCAATTTAGCTATACACTTTGAGAGACACAACAACAAGGGATTAGCTGGTCTAAATGTCTGTAATATAGGCAATATTACAGACATTTAGACCAGATAATCCCTATGGCCTGGAACAAGATCATATATATTCAAATATGGATTACAAAGATGATGTTCTTGACAGTTTATTATTACAAAATGTGATCCAAGAGCAAATTCATAATGTGGAGCTAATAACAAAGGCTTAAGATAAATCCATAGATTGGCATAAATGGTGATCATATAGGGCCACAGCAAGCATGTTCTATGCGATTTGCCATGTCCAAACTGGGAAAAACAATTGATCGATAACATATTAAACCCAACGAAAATTTTCTCTCGCTCTATAGTTCATGGCAAAGCGAATGAGCCTATTATATTTCAAAAATATGAAATTTAATTTCAGTTAAATGTATAAAAGTGTGGTCTCTTCATGCTTACAATACCCCTTCCTTGCAGATTCTCCAGATGGGCTTATAGGTGAAGAGACTGTTGTAGAGGTCAAGTGCCCCATCTTTAAAAATAAACCATCCATATAATGCATAAATCCAAGGACATTTTGTAATTTAATTATTTAGTCTTTTATCAAACTCAAACTCAAAGAATTTATTTCAATTAAACCCTTTACAGGCACTTTTGAACTGTCAAAGAGTCAGTCAGTTAGTCAGAAAGTTGAAGCTAGTTGCCCATTCCAAAACGTAGATCTCTATGGAGAAGAACGGGCAAGAATAATATAGAGTTCAAATTATAGAAATCCAAGTCTGTTTTATCAATAGAGATGATATATATATAGAGGAGATGCTAAGAGGACTTTTTAATTTCTATGAATGTGATTTAAAATCAGAAAAATAATTAAAAAAATAAATATGAAAAATATGCTTCTTTAATAAAACCAAAGTAGAATATTCTTTGTCTTTTATTTTTCATTATTCTCTCTCTAAAATTACAACGCATGACACAAATAAAAAATGTTTTACTTGCTATAAGAAAATAATTGTGATCTAATTCATTTTTGAGCATTTTGTAGGTAAGACCAATCGACCGTTCAATATGATTGTACTATTTTACTTCATCATAAGCCTATAACGTTCCCACTGCAGGGACACGGCCTCCTCTCAATGAGAGGGAGTGGGCTATAATCCACCACGCGGGCCCAGTGCGGATTGGTAGATGTCACATGTCTTCGAATTTTTGGTTCTAGGACATGCCGGTTTCCTCACGATGTTTTTCTTCACCGTTTTGAGAGCAGTGGTGATGAAATAAATTACACAAAGTAATGCGCCTGTGCACTATTTTACTTGCTACAGTTCTATCCTTTAATACTGTTAAGCTTGGTAATTGGTTCTGACCATTTAAAAATATTGGTGTATTAATACACCAATATTAATGAACATTACTTCCAGCGAACATATCTTGATTATTGAATCCACGATCTGCTAGCATAACATGACCACTTTCGCAGTTCTGTATTAGGTCACTTATTTCCACAGTTTGCCTGTCACTTACAGATCCTGCATATGCAGGAGAGCAACAGGACAAAAGGCTGGAGCAGCATCAACAAGAATCTTTAGTGTGTTTGTAGTTACTCCATGATGCCTGCTGAGCAGTAGTATGTTTGGTTTCTGTACCATCTAAAATTACCCTAACATTGATATTGTATTTTTTTTAAAGATTGGCATATAATACTGAACCGAATCTTTATCTGGTCATATATTTATTTTTGACCAAAGTTGTTATAAAATTAATCCAAGTATTATATAAACTATATGTTACAGTTCTTGGGCTTATGTAAAAAAATCTACTTAATTCAAATATACACTTGTTTTGCCTTAATTTCATTAAAGTTAATAAGAACTGATCTTCTGTACTAAGGTTGATAACTTTGCTTACAAAATAGTTTATTTTATGAGCTACTGGGCTCAAGGTAGAAAACACAAAATATAATTTCATATAGAGTTCAAATCCTGTGTGAAATTGAATACCTTTATCATCAGTTTTATATCTATGAAGTGTCCCAAACACGTGTTCAACATCAAGTAGAACACATTTACTTTCATTTAGAAAGAAAAATTGAAAATTGCCTTGGCTCCAAAAAAATAACGCAAAGTACCTATGCGTTTGGATGCAAAGTATGAAAATGACCCGACCTCCAAACTTCAAGAAATTATTGTTATTATTTTTCCCCGATTCAAATTATATTTTTGTCTTATTTTTGTAGATGGACACTTGACGCACAATTTTAATGGGAATTCAATAGACACGCACACCAGAAAAGCAGAATAAAGTCATGTGATGACATCGAATGAAGTCATGTGATGAAATGTCGTCACATGACTTCATTCTGCTTTTCGCATTGCCATAGATAATACACTATAAATACAGACGTATCTGTCACGCATATAGCATATCAAAGTTGGCCTGTTTGTTTTAGTTATTTTGCAGCGCGACACATGAAGTCATGAAGATACCTGACTTCTTGCAATATTTCCTCGTCTTTGCCTTCTTAGGCGAGGTTCCATATACGCGGTCCTTATGTTCTGCAACAGTGTTCTCTAACAAGTTGAACTTGCCGAGTGTGACGAGGGACAGCTTCTCCGAGGATGGTCCGCGTCCTATTCAGGCGGACATGGGGCCGCGTGCGTATGTGGAGCAGGGTGCAGTGATTGCGGCGGGTGCGGTGTTGTGGCCGGGTGCGGTTATTAGGCAGGGTGCGGTGGTGGGGTCGTATGCGATCGTGTTTCCGGGTGCAGAGTTGGGGCAGGGTGCAGTGATGGGGCAGCATTCAGTGCTGAGGCCAGGTGCGAAGGTGGGGCAGGGTGCAGTGGTGGGAGATGGGGCGGTGGTGGGAGACCGTGCGACGGTGGGGCATGGTGCTATATTGGGGCCGGGTGCGATGGTGCGGCCGGGTGGAGTAGTAAGACCAGGTGCGATTGTGGGGCCGGGTCAGGTGGTGGGGTAGGTGGACTGACATGTCCAGCACTTCAACACGACGTCACGGATGTCAACCAGTCATAAGCTCTGTATACTACTCGCGCAATGTATAAAAATGCTATTAAAAATACATATTAGTAGTGGTAAACTTTTTAGAAGATTTTTATATTTTTTTACTGTGTGAATTTTCTTTTTTCTTGTATATTTGTCAATAAGTTTGGTTTGTGTTTCCAATTTATGTTATATTTTTCATTATTTTCCCACTAAATTCCTTTTATTACACTAAGCTTTAGTTTTATTTAATTTCACCAACCACTAATACATACAGTCCATCATTTTAACCTAAGTATGTAGTTTTCATTTTTGTCACTGCAATTTATTTTCTCTTTTTCGCCATCTTGTCTCGTAGTTTGGCTCCTCATACTTCACCACCTCGTTCAGTATCACATTCGCCATCTTCGTTAGTCAAAAAGGAGACCGTAGTTACGTCACCCAAAATTCAAGCTACTGAAGATGTATTCCTGAAAACAAGGATAATAACATGGACTTAAATCAGCCGGATTGTCGTAATGTATACAAAAATCCCAGCGCTGATTAAGCGTGTTTGGTCACGCCTTTCGAGACCAATGACTATAAGTAGATAGGTATTGTTATCGCATGAAACACGAGGATTGTTTTACAATCGGAAAATTAGATAAAAACGCTTGAGGCACTTGACACTTAAGTAGAACATTTTTTTTGTCGATGTTTTATTTCGCTCGCCTATACTGTTTTACCCACCCAAAGACTCGTTTTTTTTATACAGAATCATCTTGAAAAGTTTTAAAAGCTCTCATACATACATATGTACCTACAATATACAAGTTAATGCAAAAAATCGAAAATATACCTCTTTGTATTCAAGAATTTATTTGATATTAGTAAAACATGGAACTACTGGGAATAAAGGGCAGAGAATGTTGTGCGCTTACAGAGCGCGCTCCGCGGCCCTGCACGCGAACCTGTCGCGTCGCTGCTCATCTCTGCCGAGGACATCATGCGCGCTGTCTAGCGTAGCTGCGTGCCCTGAGATGATCGTCTTCGGGGAAGTAAAATAGTTGCCGTGTCTAAGTGCCGATCTTAAAGAGCTGGGTATTATATCAATAGGGTTCGCAATGGTTTAGCTACAATTAAATTTCTCAACCATCGGGAATATTTACATTCTCCTGAGATTTTTCATGTCATTTTAAGTAAGTAAACTAAACCCATTGTTAAAATTGAGATGATCTGATTACGCGTCAGACATATCAAACCATTCAGTATCAAAACTTTAAATTCTGTCCGATTTTCTAATCAGGGAACACCAGCGGTACACTAAGTTAGCCTTCTCGCCAGAATCAGGAGTAACGGTCGCACATCTCAAACGTGAAAATATACACTCTGCGTCAAGTAAAACTAACGAAAAAACATAATGCGTTTATTGTAAAAAAAGCCACAACGTCAAAAAATTTAGAAAACTTTGTCACTCGATGAGGATGGCGTTAGTTACGTGAGAACAAGGTCTGTTACAAACCAATGGAAATCTTGCAAAGTTAACCCTTGTGGCGTTGACGATTGTTCCTATCGCAACCGTTGTTAGTGACATCGCATGCTACCAAAACACAGCCGTGCAGCAACAAAACTGTGTGCAACTGCGTCTGAAAGTGTCACTCCGTCAACATCATCGTCCACAGCTGCTCCGCACGTATCACCGGAAGATAGGGTAACTGTTTCAAACACGAATATCCAGCGCGAACATTCAGAACACATTTCAACATTAACGAACCACAACACACTTTTTTAAATTGGTTCCAGTTATAGTATCTGGCCCAGCTGGTGACTTTGAAACGTTCGCTCTGCTTGGCGACGGGAGCACAGCGACGTTAATTAACTCAGACGTAGCTTTTGATGACCTCAGGAACGTATAGCGGTCAAAAGTGTTGGTGGTTTTACGAGGAAAATACGAAACAGAAATATTTTATCGGGCTATGCCTTCTTTTAGCTTAAGTACACAAACACTGTCTAAACAAACGGTTGACTTATCCAACCACTTACAAGATATAGCTGGTGTTCTGGTTCACACTGACGCAACACCGATTGTCCTTATCGGCGCCGGGCACTGGCATCTATCGATAACTCAAGAAGGCCGCACTGGCCGCTGAAATGTGCCTGTAGCTTGTCACACTTTGTTAGGCTGGACATAGTATGGAGTTGCTTCTGGTAAAACTAAACCTCTCATTTTCCATGTTTTATAACCATTGTTTAAAATATTACATTAAATAAAAGTCACATCTGTATTTTCATTATTTTTTTATTCATTATAAGGTTTTAAACTATGCATAAGTATGCATATACTTATCAAAAATCAACGCTTAACATAATTATAAATGTATAAATTTTAGCAAAAAATCTAGGAACTTTGAAAAACTGAGATCTGAGTATGAAATTTTACTTTAACTCAATAGTTTTTACTTATTTACCACAAGTTCGATATATAATCTCTAACTTAAAATAATTTTTGGCACGATTAAGGCACAATTATTACAAAATCACAACCCACAAACTTTCACAACTTGCGACGACAATTAAAGCACATTTTTTGGCTGCATTCAATACAAATCGGATTCTTACATGCAAAACACATGTAAGCTGTTTTGCGTTTTTTCTTAGGGTCACAGGTTGAACATGTCTTGCGTTTTTCAAATTTTTTAAACCTATTAAACCGTTTTTTAAACCTATAAAAACAAAAAATACAGTATATCCAAACTAACGTAACTACCTGACGTCGGTCTAACGGACCGCACGCGAAATATAAATTACCTATAATGTTTAATGCGCGCACGTCTGGAGCTGCCGAGCGCACGAAGCGTACTGACGGGGGAGGGGAAAAAGTACATGGACACACAATTGCGTCGCGAGCATAGTAACGGAATAATTTGAAAAACAAAATCGCCAGAGTCTCTGAGACCGGCGTCAGGTGGTTAAGGGTTATATTTCTCATCATGATCAAAGAGAAAAAAAAAACTTAACTTTATTCGAAACGGGATGCAAACAATTTGCATAGTTTTGCATCCTATATTCTCCATAGCGGCCCCATTCTGCTGAAGTGGCCTTTGAGGTTAAAGATGTGTTTTTGGTCATAATTGCAAAGTGGCGGGAAGAGAGAGAATAGCTAAGCTCAACTAATCAATTAGAATTATGACTTTGAATGTTTAATATCGTAAAATCTTTTCTTTTTTTCCGTAATTAGAAATAAAAGTGCTGTATTTTAATGTAACACACTCAGTGCTCTTTCCTGTAAATCTGTAGGGTCTTATTATTATTAGAAACTTTTTTTTTTTGATCCCAAGAACTGTGCTGTTTCTACTCCTCCTACGCTTTGGAATGGGCAACTAGCTTCATATTTTTCTGACTGACTGACTCCTTGACAATTCAAAAGTGCCTGTAAATGGTTTAATTGAAATAAATGCTTTGAGTTTTGAGTTTTGAGTTTTGACTCATAAAATTCGAAAGTTTTGAATATCACTTTGTTCTGTAACTTTCACTTTGATATGAAAAAGCGAGAGAT
Source organism: Xanthia togata (assembly GCA_963853775.1). Taxonomy (NCBI): domain Eukaryota; kingdom Metazoa; phylum Arthropoda; class Insecta; order Lepidoptera; family Noctuidae; genus Xanthia; species Xanthia togata. Next base: position 1,497,133 of record OY970818.1, on the reverse strand, counting down.
AGCAACAAGTCGATTCGAAGTTCGATTTTAAATTTGCTTACCTACGAGTACTAGAACCAAAAAAGAAAAATACAATAAATCTTTCGGAAACACATAAAACCGTAAAATTGTAAATCATCTGTTATGGTTCTATTTAAATGCTGTTTTATTATTGTTTTTGGAACAAAGTTCTATAATGCGGCTTGCGCTAAGAGTGCACTGGCAGAAACCGTCACACAAAATGTCGTTTGCGACTGTCTTCTTCTAATTCAAAGAGAATAGGTAATACGGGCTGGTTTCCGCAACGCCACGTAAAAGCGCGTATTTTGCGTACGGGTGGGAAAAATCGGTCATTTGATCCACCCCAGCTCCTCAAAGAAAGCCAGCAACGCCTTGGTGTTACTGGCAATCTCGCGTAGGGTACCTGGATTACCGAAGTGCTTTGCCCTGTAAGTGGCGACCACCGGGCAGTTTAACAGCACATGAGCTGCTGTCTCGTCGTCCTCCATGCAGGCTCTGCAGAGCAGACTGTCTGTGTGACTCCTAGGACAAAGAGGTGTTTATTAAATGACCCATGGCCAGTTATAGCTGCTGTAACCGTACGCAGCTGTTGTTTAGTTAATCGAAGAACCTTTTTCGTGAGGCGGCCATCGATTGAAGGGAGTGCCTCCTTAGCCTGCCTGCACTCGCATTGGTCCGACCATAGTTTGTGATGCTGATCCCTAGTTCGTTTCCTTACCAGAGTGAGTAGGTAACCGAAGGGGAGTGGCACGATGGGTTCGAGCCCCACTGGTGCCAGGCTCGATCCCCTTCTGGCAAGTTCGTCGGCAGCATCGTTCCCCAGTGAACCGCTGTGTCCTTTGATCCATTGAATGGTTATTTTATTGAGGTCACCCACCTGGTTAAGGCGTTGGTGGCACTCGTATATCAGCCCAGAGTCCACAGTGTGACTGTTCAGCGCTTGCAGAACAGCCATGCTGTCTGAGAGTATACGTATCGAGTGGTCCTTAACTTCCCTAGCCAGAATAGCTGAAGCGGCAAGAAAAATACCCATGCATTTGGCCTGGAACACTGTGTTATGGACTCCCAATGGTTTAGCTATGTGGATGTTGAGGTCCTCCGAAAAGACTCCAGCACCTGTACCACTACCCGTTTTGGATCCATCCGTGAAGATGCGCAGCTCTGTTGGGCGTAAGCCCTCACATCGGCGATCCTCGTGAAATTGGATTCTGTATTTTTTATTAAAGATATTTTTTTTGGGTACCCGGTCATTTAAGGCTTTCGCTAATGGGCTCTCCTGCTGACTCCTTGCAGAGTCCCTCAAGCAGCACGGTGTGTTGTGTATCTCTCTTACCCCAGAGATTTGCTGCACTTAGACGCACTGCCGCCATCGTCGCTTCCTGCTGTATGAACAGGTGCAGCGGTGGTAGTCCCAGCAAGGCTTCCATTGCAGCAGTCGGAGTAGTCCTCATGCAGCCTGTGGTCGCCATGCAGGCCAGTCTTTGCATGCGTTGTAGGTTGTTGGAGGCTGTAACCAGCTGGGTGCGGGGCCACCAGACCACGGCCGCGTAGGCTATCATGGGGCGGATCACCGCTGTGTACAGCCATAGTATTATTTTGGGGGCTAGGCCCCACTTCTTACCTATCATTTTCCTGCACTGCCAGATGGTGATGCTGGCCCTGTATAGCTTATTGTCTAAATGACTACTCCAGTTTAACTTACTGTCTAAAGTAACCCTGAGGTACTCGACTTCGTTGGCTAACTGAAGCGAACAGTTTGGGCAGGCGGACAGGGCCCATAGCTCGTTTGTGGGTAAACATGACTAGTTAGGTTTTAGTGTGGAATTCAAAGAGAAAGAAAGATAGAGAGAGAGAGAGAGAGAGAGAGAGAGTTAGAAAGTGTGAATTTGGTCAAAACGTAAATCTAAGATGGTGGCTGATAAAACTTTCACATTTTCGTCATGGGTGTCGTTAGTCGTGTAGTTTTCGAGGGTGCTCGAACCGATCGTGAGATCAAAATGTAATTCTTTTTTATTTTATTAATTATTTTCTTCAATTTTTCGTCATCATAAATCTACAAAAAGTACTAGGCATGGATGAATTCACGATATAGTATTTCAATCATTAGGGGCCGCCTCCACGAGCGAGAGAATCGCGACGGATCCGCGCTTCTACGTCGGGTAATCTCCACGAACGAGCGATTATTCCGCCAGCGTATCGTCGCGACTCGTAACGGATTCACTGCGTGTCTGCGACGACTCGTAATGGAATTGCCGCGTTTTCACGGCGTGGCGTTGTGTAATATTTTGGGCGGGACGTCTGCGTTAATATAGAGCGCTCGCCTCGCTCTCGCTGCGAGAGCGCCACGTTCCGCGGCGAGAGCGTAACGGGCGTGACGGGATGACGTTTCGCTTGCACTCAGCCACTCGTCGCATCGCCGCGATTCTCTCGCTCGTGGAGACGGCCCCTAAGAGAGTGTGTGTGTGTGTACACGTGGCACGACGATAATATCGCCGTGATTCTCTTGCTCGTGGAGGCAGCCCCAATGGTGTGCACAATTTCTGAGCAGTAACCTAACAAGAAGTACTAGGCATGGGTGAATTCACGATATAGTATTTCAATCATTATGTGATGCTACTCATAGGATGCGGATGAGGCAGACAGATAGTTAATGACATGAATTAACCCCTAAGATACTAAACTATTTATACCGGTAGTACGTTTTCGTGGGATAATTTCCGACTTACATGCGAGCGAAGCTGCGAGAAAAAGCTAGTACTTTATATTGCAATATTTAAAGCAAGCCGCAATTTAGTTTTTGTCCCTACTTTTCCAATGAATGAAAGACACAGACTTCTTAAACGTATGAAAGACTTGATGAATCTAGCACCTGATTCGACTGATAATAAATTACCAAGATAATTCAAACTCACTCGAACTCAAAGTATATGTGCAATTTTATAATCATTTTCCTTGGAACTCCAAGGAAAATGATTATAAAATTGTTGTCCCTAAAGTAATGGAAACCGGTCAACAAAGGGTTCCGTACCATCAAATATAAATATTTTAAATGTGTTACTTTACGTACAGTCCTTCCAAAGTAGTATAGATGGACAGGCGGCCTGGTGGAAGGGTGAACAGGTGGACAGTAGTTTACTATTAGATATTTATTGTTAATAAATAAATCTTAACCACAACTGCTTATGGTGACTGAAAAACGTTTCAGCCACTCTACATTGCAAAGCAACCTGCGAGTAGGTAGAAAGGATACCATTTTGGTTGAGAACCGTGAAACGTTTTTAAATTTTCATCGGCGAGGCCTATATTCGTCAGAGAATTTTAACACTGCGGTGTAGAATATTGCAGTTTTAGGTCAGCGCCATCTATTGATCGATAAATAAATAAATAAAAATAGCTTTATTTTCCTTCTACAATTTTGTTTGACTTATCTAATGATTAGTGTTACAAATTTGACTCATATAGTGTCATAAAATTTGATTTATCCTGTAATCTTTACATAAACTTTTATCACATAAAAATATTTTAGATTTTTCTCTATGCAAACTTCGGAGATAAGGGGGGGGGACGGATTTTTATAAAAAAAATTCGTCTTTTTTTTCCAAGTCAAAAACTATGCGGCCGAAAGAAAAATTTGATAATGTGCAAATAGCGCTCTTTCATGAGATGCCCTAGTAGCCTCACTTCGAATTTTTAAAATGACCGTTCAGGCCCTGTTGCAAAAAAAAAAAAAACTCATTAACAAAATAGTTGATCAAACGTCATTTAAAACTATTTCAAATTTTAAGTTGATACCATTAGTAGTTCTTGAGATATCCAGAATAATTTAATGAATAATATTGATAGAACTAAAATAATGGATTTTAAAATACGAACTCGGTGTACAGGTGCTTTAAAAATTCACTACCTAGATAGTGACATTGAGGAAACTGAAGTAACGAAATTTCTAGGGCTACACATTGACCACAAACTTAATTGGAAATTTCATATTGAGCACGTTTGCAAAAAGCTGGGACAATAATTTTCAGCATTATATAGATTAGGGAAAATAGCGAATCAGAGTACTTTGCTGACAGCTTACACGGTTACATTGGCTCTATTCTCAGATACGGTGTAATAATTTGGGGCAACAGTACGGAAAAAGAGCGCGCTTTCATTGCTCAAAAACGCTGCTTATGGGCTATATTTAATTTATACAAAACTGACTCCTGTAATCCATTTTTTTTAAATAGTAAATTATTAACACTATATACTTGAGGCAGCAGTATTTGTTAAACACAATATCCATATGTTTAGCTTCTTTGGGCATCTTTTGTGCAGCTTCTCGCTTCTTTAATAATATACCGGGGCCTATTAGAACAATTATGAAAAAGGAAAATTTTAAAAGGTCTCTCCATGATCTGTAATTAAACAAAAGTTACTACTCTGTAAAAGAATTTCTGTCCGACAAGTCTTTACTTAAATATAGTCCCACCCAGTCATGATGTGTTCGATAATCTACAGACAAATTTAATTCATTTTATTCTTCTATCGATTTTTTAAAATTGTACCTATGTATGATTTTTAACGTTGACATTTCAATTTATTATGATTTTGAATTTTATGTGTAGAATAATTTGATATGTACCTACCTATCTCTTAATTTGTTATGTTTGACTGTATCTTTTATTTATTTTTTAAATTTTAATTTGTAATAATGTTATTCTACTTAACTTTATTGAATAGCTAATTTATATGTAATTATTGTATGCCCTACGGGCGGGACATAGCTGATCAAAATCTCTAACTATGTATATAAGAACTGTATTGTATCTACCTATGATCCACGATAAAATATTGAATTGAAATGGATAAAATTAATCTTTTATTCCGATGATCGGTCAAAATCGGCTGAACCAAATCGATATCTACTCGTCTTCAAAAAATAACTGGAAACAACTCTCCATTTGGACGACTGTCAATAATTTTTGTTGGAGACTTAGACAGCTTCCACCCATTATGGATAAACCTATTTATTAAACAGCATTCCATTATTTAAGTGATAAAAAATTGGAGTAGAATAAATAGCATCCTGGTAAACCTTTTAAGCCAAATATTGTAGATCCTATCGCAATTTCGAATATTATGAATTAATTAACTAAAGTAATGCGGCAAGATAACATAAATTAAATCAATGCCTTGAATAATCTTTGTATGGATATGATGACTGCTAGCGATAACAACTATTTAGGTCACGATGTAATTTGAAAAATATAAGTACCTCATGATGCAATTCACCTTTTTTTAACAAACAAAGATGTTGATGCTTTTAATGAAAATCAAATCACTAGTATAAATGTGAGTTGTTCTTACATGAGGCTGAAGGTGAAATTCAAGGTAAAAGCAAACACGCCATTGATAAAACTCTTAGTGTTCTTCTTATACTTCCAACTAATAAAACTGTCTGATTGCCTAAAACTCTCTATGTGCAACTTGGTATTAAATTGTTGATAACTAGTAACATAAGTACAAGATAAGGATTAGTAGGTAAATGAAGCAACCGGGATTCTCAGACTTGTTACTAAAAGAGAAAATTCAAACTCAATGACGACTTTGTGTTTAGAGTATGAAAACAGTGATATCGGACAATTACTCAAAACAATAACTAGCATCTTGTAAAAAAAGATTTCGAAATTACATATTTTGTTCTTATTTTTCCAATCGTAGTTACAGACACTGCAGTAGGTAACGACCTTAAAGTCCAATTGGACAGGTTAAAAAATGAAAAGGCTTTAATAACTTTAGAACAACCATATGATGATTTACGTGGGGTTAAAATTATTTTTCATAATGCATTATCATTACGTAATTAAATCGGCTGCGTACGAAATGATAAATGGTTTCATCCATATTTCTATCAATGGATTCGATATTGTCTTTAGATCTGATGAGAAAAATACAAGTAGAAAGATATGACGAGGATTAGTTGTTTATAAAAGGCACAATTGTGTTGTTTCTAATTTCAGCAATGTGACTCATGATTTCCAACTGGAGAACAAAGTAGAACATATTGATTTCGTAACTTTAAAAATAAAAATAAATGATCTATTCGTCATTGGAGGTTATAAATCACCTGATGCTAGTCGAGATTTGTTTAAAAGTTGCATGGTTAGCATGATTAATTCATGTGAAACAAATAGTAACATAGAAATCATTGGTGATTTTAATGAAGATTGTTACCAGTCATGAAGTATCATGGCTGGAAAAATACATAATTTGAAATCGTAATCTAAAAAGAAATTTCCACAACTAATACTTAAATTGATAAGATATTGGTGCCGATTCTCTTGTACACCGGACTAAACTAACTAAACTATCACTAAAATTCCTTACTTTTGGCTATGAGAATCTTAACGCTGTTCTGTAGTAAAAAGTCTCTAAATTAAAAAAAATATTTTGACACAACTAAATCGAATTTGACAATTGCGACTCCACGTGGTACATACTTTTTAGAGCCGGAGGCGCGCAGTGGGGGCAGCCTCGACGTGTTTTATAAGGAATTTTTCACTTTTTGTATGGAAAATGAAAAAAAATATTACCTACGTGTTGAGTATTAGGGGTATAAAGGTTTTATAAAGGGGGTCGAAATTTTCATTATTTTTGCGATAGGACACACCATTTTCGAGATCTAAGCAAAAGAAAAGAAAAAAATCCAGTACAGTACTGTTTTTGCACCCGAAGTCGAGATGTTCGTGTGAATTTTAGTTCATGACAACTAATAATATTCCACACCATTTTCGGTGGCGATTAAAAATGGTCAGAATTAGTTAGAAAATTAAAATTTTAGGTGAAAAACGTCAAATTCAGAATAGCAAAATTGTCATTTTCACTAAATTAAAATCTCAGTACAATCTTAGTGCTGTCAAACTAAAATATAGTTAAGTTGTGCCACTTTAGTCTATTTTAGAATGGGAAATCATCGTTTGACAGGAGTAAACTAAATTTTGGTGATTTTTAGTCTAGTTTAGACGCATTTGTGACAAGAGAATCGGCACCATTATGTTCTAATTAATTAGTTACGTATTAGATAGGTACTTATGATAGTATTACATCCGATCATAAGTCAATATTTGTACTGTAGCGAAGCAAATAAAGTAGTTGACAGAACTCTAGTTGTCCATATTAGAAACAAATACACTCATGCTTTCTAAAGACGGTTAAGAAAGTGAAGGTTCTTTTCTTCTAATAATACTAATATGATCTACTTTTTAGTTTAACATCAATCCGCGTAATAATACTACGAGTATTCTATTCAATGAAAAAATAAGATAGATAAAGTTCACGAATGAACTTCCTTATCATCTACTAAACAAATATTACTTGAAATATCACGTAGTAAATATTTACATGAAATTTATTTTACATCTTATTTGCAAGTACACACGTCTACACATCAAGTTATACACTGCCAGTATAAGCTGACCTCGCGTTATACGGAAATCCTATACAATGCGATATCAGCATAAACTGGAACTATATAGCTTGATGTGTAGCCGTGTGTACATATTATTTTGTCAGTAAGATAACGTCATTAGGTTTCTACAAATTACAGTTCATGTTTATACACTATTGGGAATTTTACAGCCTTTTTGTGATGCTATTAAATTATTTACTAAGGAACTAGTCATTTTTTTTTCTAATTATATCATCATCTGCCTAGCCTTTTCCCAACTACGTTGGGGTCAGCTTCTAGTCTAACCGGATGCAGCTGAATACCAGTATTTTATATGGAGCGACTGCCTATCTGACCTCCACAACCCAGTAATTGGGTGATACGATACCCCTTGGTAAGACTGGTTGTCAGACTTTCTGGCTTCTGACGACCCGTAACGACTGTCAAAGATCCACGAATGACAGCCGGGACCAACGGCTTAACGTGCTTTCCGAGGCACAGTCTCGGTACGTAAAGATGGTCACCCATCCACAGACCAACCCCGGCAAGCGTAGCTTAACCTGACGGATCGACCCGTGCGGCAGTTATTACTTAGCCACGAGCTCCTCCACCTCCATTTTTTTTTCTAATTATATATGTTATTATTTTATATGTACTTATATATAAAATTAATTATTTTTTAGTGCTATTAAAATTTTATATTGAAAATGTATACTTTAGTAAAATAAATTTAAAATATATGTTTTGCTTATTGGCAAAAGTTCGCGACCTAGGCGGCGCACTGTGGATCGAAAAAATAACTTTTTTATTTTGCGACCTGTCACCTTTTAGTGTAATGGAATACCTTTTTCCTAAACTTAAAATTCCCTTCCTAAAGAACTCTACGTCTTGACTTAAGCACCTAAAAAATCCTGTTCTGACAGAAATTTATGTCCCCTCAGATACTCCTTCACCCTCGGAAATAGATAGAAATCACTAGGGGCAAGGTCTGGTGACTATGGAGTATGATCAAGTACATATTTCAAATCCAGCATTTCCAGAATCGCAGCTGTCGCAACGGCGGGCAAGTACCTAGGCGTTTATTTTTGCGCATCGGTGAGCATTCTGGGTACCCACCGCACGGTTACTTTTTCATTACCAAACGTCCATGTAAGATGCTATGCATCACAGTGGAGCATCTGCGGCATGCGGGAGTTCACCTACCGAGGGTCCTAGCCATGTTTTTTACAATATGCATGAGTCACTCATACTTACCACAGGACTTAATGAAAACCTGGGGATATCTCGGAGAGGGGGAATTGCCGGCCCATATCTCTAGCAACGATAATTGCTAAAGTGCTGGACAGTATGCTTGATACCTGCCTAGATAAATATTTTCAATTGCATGACGCGCAGTTTGGGTTTAGACCCGGGTTATCCACGGAAGCTGCTATCGTAGGTCTCAAGCATACTGTCCAATACTATATGGACCGCAGGACACCGGTATACCTATGCGTGTTTCCTTGACCTCTCCAAAGCTTTTGATCTAGTTTCATATGATGTGCTTTGGAGAAAGTTGAGGAACACGGGTGTACCGGTGGGGATGCTTAATATGATTAAATATTGGTATTCTCACCAATTTGTGAGGTGGAATAATACTCTCTCTGAGGCGTATATGCTGGAAAGCGGGGTGAGACAGGGAGGTTTGACGTCACCCAAGCTTTTCAACCTATACGTAAATGACCTCATCGTCGAGCTCAGTAGTAAGCGTGTCGGTTGCTCGTTAGACGGCGTCTGCGTCAACAACATTAGCTACGCGGACGACATGGTGCTGCTGAGCCCGACGGTGAGAGCTCTCGGAGAGTTGGTAAGAGTGTGTGAGGCCTATGTTGGTGCACATGGCCTTATATACAATGTTCAGAAAACTGAATATATGGTATTCAAGGCCGCCGATGGATGCCCCGAGTACTAACATAATATAACTCTAAATGGATTGTGCATAAATCGTGTCACGAAATTTAAATAACTGGGGCATTTAATTACCGGAGGTCTTGAAGACGATCTGGATATTGAGAAGGATCGCAGGGCTTTAGCGGTCAGAGGTAACATGCTGGCCCGCAGATTCTACCGCTGCTCTAAACAAGTAAAAGTGACTTTGTTTAAGGCGTATTGTCAAAGCTTTTATACAGGAAATCTGTGGGTCAGACATACCAAAAGATCGCTGGATGTCCTGCGCGTCCAGTATAATAACATCTTTAGGATGATTTTGGGGCTGCCTCGCTTCTGTAGTGCATCGGGGATGATTGTGCTATATCGGACTGATGGCATTCATGCCGTCATCCGCAAGAAAACGGTATCCCTGATCCGCACAATGCGTCGCAGCTGCAATGGCATACTGAGGACTGTAGCGGACAGGGTCTCTTCCCCGTTGTGGAGAACCTTTGTTATGCGAGTAATTTAAGTTGAATGTTATGTTTTAGTTGTTTAATTTTAATCGAATGGAATTGTATGTATTTATTTAACTGAATTAAAATAACTTTATTATTATTTATTTATTTAGGCACACTACCTGTTGAAATCTTTGTTTCTTCAACAATAAAACGTACCGTGACACGAACATCTGCTAAAACAATTTTATCAACTTTTATAACCATTTCTTCGGTCATAGGTCATCTTTGATGGTAAGGTGTTTGATTCGGCGCACCAACGTGCAACTAGGGAATACGGCGGAGCATTTGCTCATAACGTATCCCGTAAATCTTGATTGAATTGTTCTGTGGTAAAAAAAAATTGCACAGGTACTTATGAGCGCGGCGACTGTTGAATTGTCCATACAAACGTTATACCTAAATCATTTGCAATTTGAGCATATTTCCACCATATTAAGTTGGCAATCGGATTTAAACAGTATTTATCTAGGCTCCTACATCTTTTGCTTTCAAAAAAACATACCTAAAATGAAGCTAATTGAATCTGGCACATTTTGACAGCGTAAATGACATGTTTTCATATTGTTTTATCTGTAATAAAAAAAAAAAACAATATTTGTAATATTGTTTCCGCAGAAGCATAGCTTATATTATCAAGATACGAGTACATAGAAACAATCGAAAAAAAATAATGGAAACACATTAAGTTTTTATTCATCATTTTTGGTATTACGGAACACATCCAATTGTATCATCAATTTTCGATAGTTAGTAGTGCTATCGCGTCAAGCAATCATTTTCAATGTGTGCGTGGCCATAGAGCTCACGGTGTATATCGCTCCAACCGAAAACTTTGTTTTTGTTTTAAATTATACGTGAAAACGAATGAAGTAATGGATTAGCAATTTGTTTCAAAACGATTCAAATTCCGATTGATCGTGTATTACGTAATTAGGGTACTGGGAGTGGCAATAGACTCCAGATATCGAAGCTGCAGTGTTCAGGAATCTCAGCCTATGCTATGAACTTGGATTTAGGTTTGTCTTGGTGATTTGGTATTGAATAACCAAAATTATACAAAAAAAAAAAAACGTAAATAAATACTCGTATATGTCGGCGTCACATTGTAAACAACACGTGCATCGGGTTGCGCCGTAGCGCTATGGCGACGTAGCGCGCTACGACATTCTCCCACTTCCTCGCTGCTGGGCGGAGTTAGTGATCGCTACGTCGTAGCGCGCTACGTCGTTGCCCCACCTACAATACTACCGTATAAAAGAGTCCGCACGGCGGCGAAATGGCATTCTACCTTCAGGCGTTGCCCGGTGCACAGGTTGTATTGCTTTCAATTATTGTTACTCTGCCTCTCTGTACATTGTAACTATTTTGTGTAAACTAAGCTATTACTGGGTGTCATGGCTATTTGTGTCTTGAAACTGATTAAGTGTAGTTTCGTGTAAAATTAATTGATTAAATAATTTATAAGAAAATCTAAATTCTTATTATTTAAAGAACCTCTTTTATTTTACAATATATCTGATCCTGTGCCTTCATCAGAAGTGGGATCAGACCCACTCCCACCTTTATCTGGGACTGCCAGTAATTTAATACAGAAACAAATGTAATTTTTTTCGGCTAGTATGGAATCAATTATTTAAAAAAAAAAAATAGCAGATAGTATGACACCTAGCTACATGACACCCAGTACGCAGTCAATGCTGGTTCCTTTCAATCCTAATGCACCTGAAACCGACATGATCAACTGGTGTGCGTTAAAATCAAGCCAGATAATATTTCATGGGTTGTTGTTAAGGAAATGCTGGTCTTTAATTTTTTCAAATCCATGACAATGAAGGATCATTTTGGTTTTTATTATCAAAATTCAAATTGAATTGAAAAGAATGCGAATTTACCGGAAAATGTACTAACCGGTTTTGGCATATCTATCCTGTCATAGTGCGATGACAAAATTTGGCCTAAACTCAATTCTGTCGTTATAAACGATAAGAATCAACTCTTCCGCATACTGCGCAGCTTCTCATTAAAGAGAAGAATTGAAGAACCAGGTACGTCTGAATCGTACACAAAAATGCCCCGTCCGTCAACACAATTTCAGAGAAATTGCAATTCGATCGGTTCTAATAACGTTAATTGCTCACTCCAAATAATATTCCCAACCATGGTACAAAACTGTCTTCTCGATGTTACATATCATATCATGTCGTGCCTGACGAATTTCTCAATGAAAACGTATTATTAGGTCCCGTCATTTTGGGGCAAGGAATATCCGTTGTAGTTAGTAACGATGCCTTATCTTTTTCCAAAAAATTCAATTTCGAATTATAGCTCTAAATTGGAAATGCCTCTTGACATTAATTCGATTGACACAGATCTTACTTGTAAAGAAAAGGAACTTTTGATTGAAATAAATATTCCTCATATTTTATACAAAATCTTCCAATTACGCGTATTAATACCAAAGAGCTAAAATCGATCTCATAAATCCAAATAAAACTGTACATAGGCGACCTTACAGGCTATTTTGGAACACAAGACAACACAAGTTTACACCGAGTTAGGAATTGTTAATAACAAGGTTCAAGAATTACTAGATGTTTACATAATTCGAGAAAATTCTTCGCCTTTCGCGAGTCCCATATTATTAATTAAAAAAAGGGACGGTAGCGATCGTATGTGTGTTGATTATCGGGAACTTAATAGCAATACTCGACTAGAAAGCTATCCTTTACCACTAATTAGTGATCAAATCGATAAGTTACATGGGGCCTGTTTCTTCTCTAATTTGGATATGGCCACTGGATTTCACTAATTTGCGTCCATAAGGGGTCTATAGAAAACTGCTTTTGTTATACCTTCGTGTCAATTTGAGTACCTAACCATGCCGTTTGTTTTACGAAACGCTCCACAGGTTTTTCAAAGGGCTATAAATACGGCACTTAAACCTCCTGAATCAGACACCGTTCAAGAAGGGTTGGTTCGTTTAAATAGATTAACTTTAAAAAATGTTCATTTATGAAGACAAAAATTTAATATCTGGGTATCGTAATATCCTCTGGAGAGATTGGACCAAGTGCTCATAAGGTGGTTGAAGCCCCAAAAAATATCCCTCCTGCAAGCACTGCTACTCAGGTTCATCAATTTACAGGCCTGGCCACATATTTTCGACATTATTTCCAAATTCTGTTCAAATTACTTGCCGTCTGAAATATCACACACATACGATATTAGACAGGGCATACTTTATCGTAAAATATAACGTAATAAAACCACTAAATGGTTACCAATATTGCTACACTCTTTAACCTGATCAATGATTAGTCATGGACACAGTGAAATAAAACACCATGGTTATGAAAAAAACGCTCGATAAATTATACGATCCTTATTGGTTCCCAAAAATGTTCAAACTTAAAAAAAAAAAAAATTAGATTCGTGCGTCGTTTGTAAGGTTTCCAAAGGTCCGTCGGGTGCCCAGCAGGACCATCTATATCCAATCCCTAAATTGCCCATTCCATGGCATACAATTCATTTGGATTTAACTAGCAAACTCAGCCGAAAAAGCGAGCGTAAGGAGTATTGTTCCGTGATTATTGATGGTTTTTACAAAATTCGTCTTGTAAGAGCATACCTTAAACCAAATGCATCTAATGCTATTAAATCACTTAAAAATGCAGTGAACTTGTTTGGCGCTCCTAAAAGAATAGTTGCATATCGTGGTAGGTCATACGACAATGCTGAATTTAAGAATTTTTGTAAAGATAATCATATCATATTATAGCCACTGGTTCCAGTAGGGCAAATGGTCAGGCCCAGCGTATGCTCACTATAGTTGAAACATATTCGGACAGCTTATGGCAAGATCATGTAGGCGACATCCAATTAACTCTCAATAGTACTCGTTGTAGAGTAACAGGGTTCACGCCCTTGGAATTAATGTTTGGTATTAAAGGCAGTTCATTAAGGATATCAAGAGTATCTACTAATAATCCTAATGAAGATAGGTTAAACCTCGTATCCATTCGATCCGATGCTTCTGCTAGTATAAAAAGTTGGCTCAATATGACACAGGTCGATTTAACAAGGGTAAAGCTACAGTTAAACCTTTTTCAGTAGGTGACTCTGTCTTTGTTAAAAGCGAAGAAAGACACAAAACGAAACTAGACCGTAAATGCAAAGGCCCCTTTAAAATAACCGCTATTTTGGAAAATGATGGGTACGAATTAAAACACATTAATGGAAACAATAGAGTCTACAAATACTCTCACGAAAACTTGCGAGAAGTACCCCGTGGTCAGTCATTGTTTTTGGAAATCACAGAAAATTTTGATGAGGATGTTTGATTTTGACGTGTCGGCGGATAATAACAACACAGAGGTTCTTGTTCACGAGACTAGGCAACATATTAACTTTGATGATATTCAGTCTACTAATAGTGATACTATCTCTGCCGATAATAATACCATGTCTGCCAATAGTGATACCTCTGTCAATAGTGATACCATGTCTGCTAAAAGTGACACTATATCTACCAGTTCTCATAGTAATGCATATTGTAGAAACCCTGGTTTACGTGCTGTTTCAGTAGAATCTATTGGACCTGAATCAATTAACATTGTAACAGAAGCACTTGTACATCAACCAAAGTATTGAGCTATTTGTTAATTAAGCTAAAGGAACGATACTTGTTCGGCCTAGCTAGATCCGGTCCAGTTTAACTGAAGGGATACACCTGAAGGGCAAAACTATTGCCGGACCAGGGGACTGATCTTGTAGGGTCAGAAGTTGACCGGACCAAGCCTTGTAGAGTCATAACTGACTGGACCAAGTGGTCAAATATCTGGAGGGTCAGAAGTTGACCGGACCAAGCCTTGTAGAGTCATAGCTGACTGGACCAAGTGGTTAAATATCTGAAGGGTATAAGTAGACCGGACCAGAAACAATAGCAGGATGACCAAACGGTACTTAATCAGTTTTTCATGTTCTAGATGTGGCATTGTGGGCTAAGCGTGCGAGGACGTCCGCACGTCAGCATGGCCGTGTCGGCGTCACATTGTAAACAACACGTGCATCGGGTTGCGCCGTAGCGCTATGGCGACGTAGCGCGCTACGACATTCTCCCACTTCCTCGCTGCTGGGCGGAGTTAGTGATCGCTACGTCGTAGCGCGCTACGTCGTTGCCCCACCTACAATACTACCGTATAAAAGAGTCCGCACGGCGGCGAAATGGCATTCTACCTTCAGGCGTTGCCCGGTGCACAGGTTGTATTGCTTTCAATTATTGTTACTCTGCCTCTCTGTACATTGTAACTATTTTGTGTAAACTAAGCTATTACTGGGTGTCATGGCTATTTGTGTCTTGAAACTGATTAAGTGTAGTTTCGTGTAAAATTAATTGATTAAATAATTTATAAGAAAATCTAAATTCTTATTATTTAAAGAACCTCTTTTATTTTACAATATATCTGATCCTGTGCCTTCATATATTTAAGTCCGTAAACAAAACAAAGTTCTTGTTTTGTTTACGGACTTGTATTTATTTATTTACAATTTGGTGTCACTGTCTCGTTGGTCTAGTGGTTGCAAGCACTACTGCAGAGCATGAGTTCCTGTGTTCGATTCCCGGGTCGGGCAAAGTGTTATTGGGATTTTCGATCTGGAATTTCTCAGTAACAGCCTGGAGTCTGGATTTGTGGCCGGTTGATGGCAATAGGCTCGCCCCCTATTACATGGGACTTACATTACTAGCGAAATGTGGGTGTACTACAGGTACACCTCTGCCTAACCCTTCGGGGAATACAGGCGTGATTCTGATTACCATAATTGATTTTTTATTTAACTTGAATGAGGTCGACAGTATATGGACACCGTAGTTCTGGTTCTGTGATGGCTTTTGGTGAAATAAAGAATTTATTTATTCTTAAACGTAATTCCAAGCGTTTCTCTGATTCCGCCGCCAAACATCGCAACGCTCTGGTTGTCGAGGCCGCCAGTTTTATGTTCCTAGTAGACTCCGCCGCCCTCAGATCCGCCGCCCGGGGCTGATTCTTAACGACGCAGATGACCCAACACTCTAGCGTGCATCAGGCCCACCGGATTATTGAAAGCATATGCGCGGGCTTCCAGCGCGGCTTGATAACCGGTGCAATATTCTTCGATATAGCGAAAGCGTTCGACAAAGTATGGCACAACGATCGTCTCGTGCTCATCTTACGGGACTTTTTGTCAAACCGCACCTTCCGCTACCGTATCGAAGGAGCGATATCCTCCCCTCGTCCTATCCGCGCAGGAGTCCCTCAAGGCTCTGTGCTCTCCCCCCTAATCTTCACGCTTTTCACCAGCGATATCCCAAAGAGTAAAAGGGCGCAGTTGGCTCTGTTCGCAGACGATACGGCCATTTACTACAAGGGTACCAGCACTGACTCGATAGCCCACACTCTCCAGACCTCAGTCGACATGCTCGGCACCTGGTTTAGAAAGTGGAGGATCGAAGTCAACCCGGATAAAAGCCAAGCGGTTCTCTTTAGGAAACCGCGAAAAAGGTTCAAACCCCCCCGACCCATCACCATGTTCGGCAAGCCTATCCCTTGGGAGAAGCGAGCCAAATACCTAGGTGTCGTCCTAGATCAGCATCTCACCTTCAGTGAGCACATAAAGCAGGTCCGCTCGCGAGCCGCTTTCGTCCTCGGTAGACTCCACTCTGTCCTGAATGCACGTAGCAAAATGTCACTTAAGTGCAAATTGCGTACGTACACGGCGTGCGTTCGTCCCATCATGACCTATGCGGGAGCCGTATTTGCACACTCAAAACCCCGCCATATTCATAGGATGCAAACGCTCCAAAATAGATTTCTCCGGAAAATCACCGGTGCCTGGTACGTTAGGAACGAGATCCTCCATCTCGACCTAAAGATCCCCACAATCCACCAATTTCTCAAACGCAATTCCAAGCGTTTCTTTGAGTCCGCCGCCAAACACCGCAACCCTCTGGTTGTCGAGGCCGCCAATTATGTCACGAGTAGAATCAGTCAGACCCGCCGCCCAAGGCAAATCCTTACCGACCCAGACGACCCATAACCCTCCTCCAGGAGAGCAATAGGGCCACAAGTACAGTGCACAAGAAACACAGACACCGACCCGCATTCCGACCTCGCCGCCGAGGTCCTCCGCGATCGCGACCCGCCCGAGTAAATAATACTCCCCACCGACCCTTGCTCACAGAAGCGCCAGCCCGCGTTTTGCTGAGAAATGTAGTCTTAAATTCCCCGATTAATAATAATGAATCATCTTTGATCCAGCCTGTCCCAACTTGCTGTCCTCCCCCCAGCGACGCCCTAAGCCGAGGTCCGTACCCCAAAGGGGGTGCCCTTAGCGAGCGTTCGCCTAGTTTTAATTTAGAATAGTTTTGCCCCTGGCTGGAGGCTTTAAGTTAGTAGCTTAAGGCAGCCGCAGGATTGACCGGTTACGTAGTCATCACCTCAGAGGTGAGCTACGAGATGCCCTAGTAAAAAAAAAAAAAAAAAAAAAAAGCGGATAATGCAGATTTATGTCGTTGTATTTTCTCTTCTAACTATTGTAATTACTTCAGTAATAAAATACCATTTGCATTTCACTACAATTAGCTTTATTGGAAATACCACATACACAACAGAAACTGGCGACGAGTCTGTGAGTGAATGTACGCTAAAATTACAATTTGTGAAAAGTGCATAGGTACGACACTTCACTGACTAAAATCAAAACCGAAGTTTCGAACATCCAAGCCAACCTATTAACTTCCAAGTGTATGCACCAACCTTTTCCCGTCTATCCAAGAGTTCCAAATCCCGTGATGATAACCCGCTTCACATCATTCCTTTTTCTTGTCAAAATAAATACGAAATACAATGGAGGCACAACAAGTGCTTTCACAAATGATGGAGACGATGCGTGGCATGCAAGTTCAGCAGGCAAATTTGCAAAAGGCGTTCATGGAACAAGGTACTAAGTCAGTTAGTGGCATAACACTACAACAATACGATGAAATAAATGAATCTTTTACGAGTTATTTGCAACGATTACAAAATTACATTACACTTAAGGGAGTTACAAATGACAATACAAAACTACAAATATTTCTTAATTGCATTGGTCCTAAACACTACCAAGTGTTAAAGAATATAACTGCTCCCAGTACACCGGAATCCAAATCTTACAATGAATTAGTGCAGATATTATCCAATCATATTGCACCGGAACCGGGTGAAGTAGCACAGCAGCATAAGTTCTGCTTAAGAACTCAAAATGAACATGAAACTATTGCCAATTATGTAGCAGGTTTGAAAGAAATAGGGGGAAAATGTAACTTTACCTGCAATAGCTGTAAACAAACTACTTTTGAAACGCACCTCAGGGTACAGTTCATTAGAGGTCTGCGCAATACTGATAATAAGGAGAGATTATTACAAGAATCGCCCAAAACAAAATTTGAGGATATTATGAAAATTGCTATGGCTATAGAAACGTCAAAATCTGACACTAAAGAAATGGGACAAGAAATACAAATAAATAAAATATCAGAAAATAAATACAAGAAAAATACGATAACTACAAACACAAATAAGGAAGGAAAAATAAATTGCTTTAGATGTGGAAAAGATAACCATAAAGCAAGTCAGTGTCGACTTAAGAACAAATTATATTGCAAGAAATGTAAAATAAGAGGACATCTACAGTCAGTCTGCTTCAAAGATCAGAAACAGCTACAGCTTGAAAAAGAATCTTCAGAATCTGAAAATGAGGAAGAAGTATACGAAATACATAAAATACCTATGGAAAATAATACAGATAAATTCAATATTAAACTACAATTAAATGGAAAAGCACTTACCTTGGAATTAGATACTGGAGCTGCGGTTACTACATGTTCTACAGAATATTTCAAAAATAACTTCAGTAATCTGAAACTAAAAAACACATTAGTTAAACTGAGAACTTACACTGGTGAAACAATACAACCCATTGGAACCGCTGACCTAAATATTAAATACAAAAATAAAGAAATACAAGGAAGAATTTTTGTAATTGATAGAAAAGTTGACCCAGTTGTGGGAAGAGAATGGATTAGAAACCTAAATCTACAATTTAATATAAATTCCATTAATAAAGAAGAAAATGATTTTACAGAAAAAGAATTCAAAGAAAAATTACAGAAATTACTTGAAGAATATAAAGAATTATTTTCAGAAGAAATTGGAAAAATAAATGACTATCAAGCTACTTTCAAAATAAAGGAGGGAACAGTACCCATATTCTTGAAACCACGTCAAGTACCATTCGCTCTCAAAACCCAAGTGGAAAATGAGATTGACAGATTAGAAGCTGCAGGAATATTAGAAAAAGTCACATATTCACAGTGGGGTACACCAGTTGTTCCTGTAATCAAACAAAATGGAAAGGTACGTCTATGTGCTGACTATAGAGCGACATTAAATAAAAATTTGGAAAATGATAACTACCCAATACCAAGAATTGAAGAAATATTTCAAAAACTAAGTGGTGGAAAATACTTTTGCACACTAGATATAAATCAAGCATATTTACATTTGACGACTAATGAAGATACTGCAGAGATGCAAACCATAAGTACATGCAAGGGAACTTACAAGGTAAAAAGATTGATGTTTGGTGTGAAGATTGCACCAAATGTTTGGCAAAGATATATGGACCAAACCCTACAAGGAATGGAAGGTACAGCATGTTTCTTTGATGACATTGCCGTACAAGGAAAAACATACATACAATTATTACAAAGAATAAGAATGATATTTCAGAAATTACAAAAATGTGGATTACGCCTAAATAAGAAGAAATGTCAATTTTTCCAAAAATCTATTAATTACCTGGGGCACACAATAAATGAAAAAGGATTACATCCTACAGATGATAAAGTAAAGGACATAAAGAACAGTCCATGTCCAACAGATGTATCATCTCTTCGAACTTTTCTGGGGATGATTAATTATTATCAACAATTCCTACCAAACCTGGCATCAAAGCTTAATCCACTCTACAAGCTATTACAGAAAGACACCAAATTCACATGGTCAAAAGAATGTCAAAATTTTTTTCAAAAGCTCAAAGACGAAATCTGTGGAGAGAAAGTACTTACACAATTTCATGAATACTTATCTGTTACTTTAGCTACAGATGCATCTCCTACCGGATTCGGAGCCGTGTTGTCACACATTATGCCAGACAAGACTGAAAGACTAATTGCATTTGCATCAAGGTCCCTAACAAAAGCTGAAAAAGGCTACAGCCAACTAGATAAAGAAGCAGCAGCACTAATATGGGGACTAAAGAAATTCTTTCAGTACTGTTATGGAAGAAAAATTACACTAATTATAGACAACCAACCATTGGCAAGAATACTACATCCAGAAAAAGCGACACCAGCTACTACAGCTATAAGACTGGTACACTACGCAAATTTTCTAGCAGGCTTTAACTATGAAATAAAGCTACGTAAGACTTCTGAACATTCAAATGCAGACTACTTTTCAAGATTACAATATTCCTCTAACACCAATCAAGTCCATCTTACAGATGATGATGCATTCTACTTAAATCAAATAGCTGAAATGCCAATAACATTACAAGAAATTAAAGAAGCCACTAGTAAAGACACGGAACTACAGAAGTTATACATAGACATCCAATCAGGCAAAGAAGATTCAAAAAGACTTCATGAATTTTCCTTACAAGACAACTGTATATTTTATGGCATAAGAATAGTAATACCTAAGAAACTACAATCTAAGATCTTAGAAGAACTTCACACTGCTCATACGGGAATTGTTAAAATGAAAGCACTAGCAAGAAGCTATGTGTGGTGGAAAAATATTGATGCAGACATTGAACAGATGGTAAAGCAATGCAAAGAGTGTTGTTTAATGCAGAAAAATCCTACAAAAGTACCAGTACATACCTGGGAATATCCAAAAGAACCATGGAGTCGTATTCATATTGACTATGCTGGACCATTCATGAACCAATACTTCCTGATTATTGTGGATGCTTATACAAAGTGGTTAGAAGTCATACCCACTACATCTATAACAGCTACAGTCACTATTAACATATTAAAAAAAATATATACAACATTTGGCCTACCAATCACACAAGTTTCGGACAATGGAAGACAGTTCAGATCAGAGGAAATGCAAAGATTTCTGAAAGAAAACGGAATCCAAGCTAAGTTCACAGCACCTTTTCATCCAGCGACGAATGGCCAAGCTGAGAGGAAAACACCAAATACTACAACGGGATTGAGTCCAGCGGAGATGATGTTCAAAAGACTGTACAGAACAAGGATTGATTTAGTAAAGAGACCACAAACAAAAGAATACAAGAATGAAGAAATTAAAGTAAATAAAGAATTCAAAGAGGGAGACAGAGTACAGATAAGAATGTATGACAACAACAAATGGAAATTCGGATATATAAGAAGCAAAAGAGGAAAACTACATTATGAGGTAGAAGTAGACGGCAGAATTCACCAAAGACATGTGGATCAAATCTTAAAGACATCATGTATGAGAGAAAACCCAGACATGACCTGTATTTACAATTCAAAGCCACCGGAAATTATATCTACACAAAGCTATCGCAATGTTGAGTTAGCTGTGCAGCCTAGCCCTGTAAAGATGCGAGATACACCACATGTACAGGAGGCAAGGAAGTTGCTAGTTCCGGAAACAATAAAAATGCCTACAGAAGTTCAACTGGAACTGCAACCAACAGAACCTGCAAGTACATTACCTGTAGAAGTTACACCTGCACCCACAGAGGTGACCCCACGTTGCAGCAGGAGAGTTAGGAGACCGCCAAATCGCCTGAACCTGTAACAACGTATTTATAACGAAGGAGAGAGTGTTACGCACAGCACTAGTAAACGTGCGCGCCTCTAACGAAGGCATATATAATCTGTGTGCTCCGCGGATAATGCAGATCTATGTCGTTGTATTTTCTCTTCTAACTATTGTAATTACTTCAGTAATAAAATACCAGGTTAAAGTTTAGAAACGTGCTGCCTCGATAGGGGGTGGGGGT
The DNA here is from genome assembly GCA_963853775.1 of Xanthia togata. Classification (NCBI taxonomy): domain Eukaryota; kingdom Metazoa; phylum Arthropoda; class Insecta; order Lepidoptera; family Noctuidae; genus Xanthia; species Xanthia togata. The sequence continues at coordinate 1,475,185 of OY970818.1, read as the reverse complement.
TGGGGGGGAGGGGGTGGGGGTAGGGTGTATGCCATCCCCCCTCATTCCCCCCGCCGGAAACGTATAGTTTTTTTTTAATATTTTTTTTTGTATACCAGTCTTGTCATAGAAAATGTGTATTCTGAAGATTCTGGGGGGTTCAAGAGAGAGGGAGGGGGCAAATGTGGATGGGAGATGTAGTCCCGCATCATTTTCCATACTGGAAATTATTTTGTTTGTATGATTTTGTACTGTGTACTGAGTCGGACTCCGGGTGTGCTCCCGCCAAAAGCTCTCGGTCACCCCTGAGTGTCGCTACAACACACTCGACCTTCGCATCGCTATGGAGGTCGCCGGCTCGCTTCGCTCGCCACCTCCCCCCTTCGCTCTGCTCGGCCTTGTGTGGCTTGCTCCACTCAGGAGCTCCCTCCAGCTTCTGGCTCCCGCTTTTATAAAAACACTCTAGGGGTAGGGACCAAAAGACTACGTGGGGTCGGGGTGCCCCGTGTCGATTCTGAGGCTAAGTTCTGTCTACGTAGGTATTAAGTAGAATAAAATCTTAACCTACACTATATTTACTTTTGTGGTGTTTTCTTTTTACAAATTAGGATTCACATTATTTGTAAACAATAATGTGTTATGTATTAAAAAAAAGCAGTTGTGTTCCTACACTAACCTAACCAAAAAATTAGGATTTTCGTAATTTTTTTTTTTTTTTTTGACGGCGTCTCCGGCAAGAAAAGTTTGTTGCATAGGTATCAGAAAACCCCCTAGAACCCCCTAATATCCTCACTTTTCGTCCAGCGAGGCAGCACGTTTCTAAACCCAACCCAAATACCATTTGCATTTCACTACAATTAGCTTTATTGGAAATACCACATACACAACATTATATTTACTTTATTTTATTAAAAACACAATGTATCTCACAAGTCGAGCAAAAACAAGCGGCACCGCCGCACAGTGTTACCGGTTCATAGTAAGACACGCACAATATTATTTATGACGTGAATTTACTACCTATCATCAGTATCGTATAGAAATAGAATAATCATAATTTACTACGCACTACCTGTGTCCCGCGGCGTTACTCGCGATAAACTGGATAAAAAATTAAAAAGTAGCTTATTTCAGATTCTAAACTATTATGTTTCATCTGAATCCTTTAACTGCTCTTCCATGTTTGTACATATTGGAGGTGGCAATTTTTGTAAAAACGAATATAACTTACATTATTTTATTTCCGACACTGGCAAATATAAGACCACGACGTAATGGGCCCTTGAGATCCCAATACAAGAACTTGCTACATTTGGGTCATTACAAAACAGCACTGTTAAGGAAAAGCGAATGGGACCTGTCATTTATAATAAAATACCTCACGGCTATGGATTTGTCTGTAAACATGTTTATATCTAAGGTAACTGCACTTCTTTTACTGTTAGCCGCGGCTTACGGACGCGTCCGATAATTGGTTCCCAGCTTTAGCCTTATTGACTTCCCCGCCTACATCACTGACTCCTCGTATTCAACAGTTCCGTTTGGCACACGTCGGGTACGGAACCCTTAACACTAAAGAAAATTCTATGAAAAGGAAAGAAAACCATATTTTTTACAACATTATGCACTAAATACTAATAAATTCCCACTAAGATGACCCACTGACCACACATTTTCCATCAATAAATTCAACTCGTTTGTCCGTGATATTATAATAGATGATACCTACCGTGTAATGATGATAGGGCAGGTATTTTAACTCAACAAAAAGAACTGTAATTTTGAATTGTACTTCCATTATACACCTACGTTTTGATAGTTCTACATGCAGGATACTAGATTCTTTTTAAAAGACTCGTCAAAAAAGGATTGCAGTGTTTCACAGATATAAAAAATACTCTGTGGTTTCAGAGGCACGCAAATTGTAGATTGTAATAAATTTCTTTCCAACGCAGAAAAAGTGACTTTCTTTGACTGCGTTCCGAGTTACGCTGTAATCGTTTTGAGTGTGCTAACCCGTACCGAATTAGCGTGAGCGCCATAGGGCTGTCCCGTGAATCGTCATAGTTGACGCATGACATGCGTCATCTTGGGATAACGCCGACCATGCCCTTAATTTATATCACCGTGAGCGCTGTCAAAAATGACAGTTGTGCTTGTTTTGAGTCGCATCATATCTTTAAAACTAACGTGGCATTTTCAAAATTGTGCTTAGGGCTACCGTTGCCACCTAACCAAAGAAGAAAAAAATTGTGGTATTTAAACAAAGAAATATGATAGGCAAGTTTTGACTTTGAGCGAGCACTGCCTGTGAGCACGTTCTTGAGCGTTCCGAATTGTTGACAGCCTTCAGATGTCATAATCGTGTTATCTAAATCGAACGCAAATGATTGAATTGTGACCAATTATGTTCTAATTCGGAAAGCGGCATAAATCGTAAACGTAAACGTCACTTTCATTCTGGCTGGCGTCAATCAGAGCTTTTGTGTTCAGTTTTATTTCTTAGAATGTTTTACACTTTTTATCTCGAATTTTTTACTAAACGGACGATAAACACATACTATTCTAGTAACTAGCGATATGGACCCTTGGAACTGCTGCAGAACATGCCTGGGCGTGGAATCTTTGCATCCTATATTTCAGTTTGTAGAACATCACGAAAAGTATTCCGATGTTATTTTTTCTGCTACTGGGCTAAAGGTATAATTCAAAAGATATTAGAGTTGTAAGAAAATATATTAATGATTCATTTAATTGGAAAGAAATTGTGATATTTTTGAGATAACTTCAAAGTATTTACAATCAGTGAATGTTCAAATAAAATGTTGTTAAATTTATTACAGGTGGACTGTAACGATACATTGCCACAAAATATGTGCACATCATGTATAAACTATGTCAACTTCTCATACAAATTCAGAAAAAAATGTGAAGAAAACCAAAAACTGTTTCTGGACCGTCTTAACAACAAACCTATATACAATGTAAAAATAGAATCAAATATATTCAACACTGAAAACAATAGCAATATTACAATAGACATATCAGACTTAATCAACAATTTTAATAATCACGAAGATAGCATAACCAGCTTCAATTACGATTCCATTGAAAATAATGAAAATGAACAAATCGAATTCGAAACAAAAGTGCAAGATCTCGTTGATAAACCTGTAGAATTAATATATAAAACTAAGAAAAGTAAAAAGACTAATGAAAAGCCTGTAAAACGGACTTTGAGGAGAAAAAAGGACAGTGGAGAAAAAAAAGTGAGATCAAAGGAAGAGATTGAGTGTGAATACTGCCATAAAATATTAACTTCTAAGTTGTCTTTGAGGAACCATTATAAAATACATACGGGATTTGATGTAGTTTGTGAAGTAAGTTGAGAATTATCATTATTTTAATTAATATACAAGCAAGGTTCATGCAGTGGTAGCCCAGTGGTAATGGTCGCCACTCACTAGTTGTAGGTTCGAACCCTAACAAGCGTTTTACTTTGTGTAAAATATTTCATCAACACTGCTCTCCAAATGGTGAAAGAGAACATTGCGTGGAAACCCGCATGTACTGGAAAAAAAATTTCGAAGAAATGTGACATCTACCAATCCGCAGTGGGCCCGCATGGTGGATTACGGCCCACTCCATCCCGTAGAGAATAAGCCTCTGTCCCAGTTGTGGGTACATTATAGGCTGATCGTCGTTTCGTGTGGTTAGTAAACTAACCTGGTGTCAGAGTTCAAAATTCAAAAGTCATTTATTCAAACTAGGTTGAGAATCAGCACTTTTCGAACGTCATAATTACATAAGACAGTTCCCCAAAACGCCCACCCTTCACGACTTCCTAGTGCTTTTGCTTCAAAGCCGCCCACGGGCCTCTAACTTGGCTTCACATGCCGTCGAGAAATATCTCTCAGGCATGCCGGTTTCCTCACGATGTTTTTTGAGCAAGTGATAATTATATAATACGCACATGAATCTGAAAAGTCAGCAGAGGTGCGTGCTGTGGGTTCGAACTCGAGACCTACGACTTGTCAGTCTGACGGTCACACCATTAGGCTATCACTGCTTCTATAGCTGATTATGCTAGCAAGGTTACGTTTGGAGTAATCTATATCCAGCAGTGAACGTCTTTCAGCTGAAATGATAATAATAAATCTTTATTGAACTAAAGCCTAACTATTACAATGGTAAAGTAGAAGTACATACATTGAGAGGCTTATGCTAGGTATTAATACATTGAAACCCTGACCTTTAAACTAGGTTAGCACCTGTATCTTAGAAGATCAGTGTCCCTCCGCAACAATGTTACAAGTCAGAAATTTTTACAGCTCTAGGACAGCTACTAAACATCGCAAAAATAAAATGTGAATGCTTCGTACTTTCTGTGTATGAGAAGAGGTCTGCACGAGTGCTCAGATAATAAATTCAAAAGAAATAAATGGAGGTTTTAAATAATCTGAATCATTATGTGTTAAAAACTAAGTTGGTTTCCAAGCAAACTTGTTCTTTTATCCCAGTTTTAAGGATGTCAGTCAATTACAGGCACTTAACACTGTCCCCTTATTTATTTATATAAATAGTTTATTGTACACCAGATATAACTTTAGAACAAAAAAAGTTATATGCTACAAAATCCCCCAATCCCTTCAACTCTAAGATCTGGAATTTAAGATTTATCTTCTAAAAGTTAAAAGATCTTTTAGTGAATTTCACCAATAAAAAAATGAGCACTTATACCACGTTTAAGAGCTGTCAGTGTTATTAATTTCTTTGGAATAGGTATTGACACTGATAGGTCTTGAACTCAGTTTAGATGTGCTGATCGCGTTCAGTTTCATTGGTAAAATTCTCACTTAGAGATGAAGAGAAAATTCAGCCTGTCTATACTACAGAGACATTAGAGGCACCAATTTTAAGTATTGACTCTATAGTCACCAAAATTCAAAATTCAAAAGTCATTTATTCAAATTAGGCTGAGAATCAGATCTTTTCGAATGTCAAAATTACATAAGACAGTCCCCCAAAACGCCCACCCTTCACCACTTCCTGGTGCTTTTGCTGGGAAGAAGAAGTGGCGCAACATGACCGTGTGACCTTACCACTTCACCGTGACACTTCACTGTGACCTTACCACTTCACATGGCGTGACCTTACCACTTCACCGGTACAGACGCCTGCACATCAACCTTTTACAATCTATCAAATTTCTTTATTAGATTTTTAACTTTATTACTAAAGTGTAAGGTTCAAATTAGATTGGGAAAATTTGACAGTTTCGTGTAGGTTGACGTGCTGGCGTCTGTACATACATACCTACATATTCAGCCTATAATGGTCCCACTGCTGGGACGCAAGCCTCTCTTCAAGAGGGAGTGGGGTATAATCCACCACGCAGGCCCAGTGCGGGTCGGTAGATGTCACATATCTTCGAATTTTTGGTTCTTGGACAAGCCGGTTTCCTCACGTTGTTTTCCGTCACCGTTTTGAGAGCTGGGGCCCGAGTCTGCTATTTTTATAAATTCGTCATTCCAACACGACCCCATTGTCATTTAGCTAAAAGTTCGTAATCTGCTAAATTCATAATGGTCGATCATTGATTGATCATTGTATTCCACAAACACGATACTCGGTAACGAATTAAAAGAAATGACTGCACAATGCCGTTCTCATGGTAGGTCACTGATCAAAGGAACTGTCAAAATTTTAGCAGATTACCGCCTAAGTCAGTCATTCATTTTTTACTATGTACGAGATTACCAATAGATGTCATTTCTTTCAATGGAGTGTCAGTGGCTGACCATTGGAAAGTCATAATGACGCCAATATGTTAGTAGATTAGCAAACTTGTCAAAATCAACAATTATGAAATCATAGACCATTCTGACACTATTGTAATAACAGACTTTAGGCCCAGGAGTGATGAAATTATTTACACAAAATGTCTAAATGTGAAATTATTTACACAAGTGCCTGCCTGGATTCGAACCCACGACCTACACTATCTACCGACTCGTAAGTCGGGCCACCAGTTTCACCAGTATCTACCGGTTATGTGACGTGAGGCCCGTTTCGTAAACATCTGTGCACTTAGTGAGGTGTAGTTTGATTGTAAATGTGTTCGTGTGAATGTGTAAGTATGTACAGAGCGGAGGTGTAGTATTGGCATGATTCTCTGTATAGTTTGCAGCTCTGTCTTCGTTATTATTTGGTCTGAGGTCTCAACCATGCAACCATGGAAGCTGGAAATCTCCATTTATTTTGGTTCAGTGACAGCTTCGCCCGCATCAGCTCAACCCCAATAACAATACCAGATATTTCACTCCCGATGCCAGTCATTTGTATGGTCATGCAGAAAATCGAATTTTTAAATTAACGAATTTTATTTTGTTTTCTGAAGATTTTGGCTTTTTATTTACATACAAAGCAGGAAAACATAATTATCTACGTCTATTTCTATTATGATACCTATATAAGTAGCATACGTTTTTTTTTTTAAATTGTCTGGATTAAAATGACAAGCGTTCCCTTGCAAAGAAAATGACACACGTCGGATCTGATGACAATAGAAAAGTTTTCTATCTCACTTGCACATCAAATTTACAATATCGTCAATATAAGTCTATAACATAAAAGACAAGAAGGTTATTTCGACGATTCTGTTATCATGTTATATGAAAAGAATTAAAAAAGTATTTACTGCAGAACAAGTTCATAGCATCAAAGTATTTATCATTTAGAATAATAATATTTATTATATTTAAATATTCATAAAAATAAATAAATTCTATCAATAAATTAAAAAAAACACCAGCTGCTGGCTTTTGACTGCCTCGTTGGTCTAGTGGTCGCAAGCGCTACTGCTGAGCATGAGGTCCTGGGTTCGATTCCCAAGTCGGGCAAAGTATATTTGGGTTTTTCCAACAGGAATTTCTCAGTCGCAGCCCGGAGTCTGGAATTGTGCCCGGTTGATGGCAATAGGCTCGCCCCCTATTACATGGGACTTAAAAAACATAACTGGCGAAATGTGGGTGTACTATAGGTACACCTCTGCCCAACCCTTCGGGGAAACAAGGCGTGGTGTTATGTAGTGTAAAAAAAACTGCAATATTTTAAGAGGTCGATACTTTTCATGCCACTTACAGAAAAGTTGAAAGGGAATCGACTGTCTTGATACGGGCATGTGATGAGGAGGGAAGAATCGCATGTGACTAAAAGAGTGATGAATATAAATGTTGAGGGATGGAGAGGGAGAGGAAGACCAAAGAAACGATGGATGGATTGTGTGAGGAGTGATATGAAGGAAAAAGGTGTAGATGATTGCGTGACGGTTGGCATGGGAGAATGGAAGAAGAAAACGCCAAGTAACATGGGATAAGGGCAGGAAGATGATGGTACACACCATTTTTTGAGGCGTTTTGACGACGTAGCATTTAGTATTATGATTCGGGTTGAGATGACTCGGGCCGAGCTGTCCCTGACCCTTTAATTGAGGTATCTACCACTTGGAATGGGCAACTGATTTTTTGACCCAGCCGCGCAGCCTACGCACGTGCGGCTTTTTTCCACACGACGATTTTTTATCGCGCAATGGTTTTTCAACTCGTTGTTGAGCCAAGCTTTGAGAATCTAACTGCATAAAAAAATCCAAATGTTGAATTTCAACTACCAAGCAGTGCGATAAAAAATCGCCCGTATACGAGGGCAAACAAATCAACTTTTTGATTAAAAAAATATTATTATCTCTATCCCCAGCACTGTGGCAAGAAGTTCATAACCAGAAGATTATTATTAATGCACTGCCGAGCTAAGCACGGGTATGAGAAGACAGACAAGTGCTCCTTCTGTGATTATAAAGCTTCCAATGCAGAGCAGGTGAAGGTATGTATCTAATGTCGATCTATCGGTTTTTGATAGCTGTCAAATCTGCCCTCATCTGTCAAACAGATAGCTGGCGACTGACTTTTGTTTTAACAAGAAATATTATAGTAATATTTTTTGAATTTCGAACAGCTCATGAGCATGACCTATAGAGGTTGCCATAAAGAAAAATAATATAAATCCGTGGAATTTGGCGGGTATTCTGGTTGCTTACAAAATAGAGAAAGGTTTTTGTAAAATTTTACATTTGTTTTCTCCTGCTTACCTCGCGTCCTATTTAAGGCGGAAGCGTCAGGGTAGTAGGTCAGTATCAGGTTGTATGTTGATCTAAATATGATTTGCGAGCATATCAAAAGTTTATTTATAGAATTATAATTTAAAAAATAATCAATACGGGCTACCTTAGCGCATCCCAAGCGATCGTCGCTCGAATACAAGATCATTCGAACTATTTGTTCGGTAAACCTGATAGCGAGGTCGCGCCGACAGAGGGCGCTTTCCGGTTTTCCGAACAAAAAGTGACATAATGCACGCGACCGTTCGCGTATTAGCGCGACGTCATTTTCAGGGTACCGTACCGTGCCCAAAGGGTGCCAAACGGAACCCAATTTTACTATATATTTTTTTATATACCGTAGTAGGTGACGTTCTGTAGCTTCCATGAGAAGATGGCGTCAGTGTATGTATGTTATATACCGTAGACCGGGGTTACTTTGATCAATATTAAACTTTGAAGGTTCATATCTTTTAAATTTATGGGTGTAAAAAAATACTAAATAAATCTAGTGATCGGTTTTTTTATTACTCTCGATTCCTGTAATAATAAGTGAAAAAAATTGGCTTGATTTTGAGAAAAAAAATTAAACTGCCTGATCAAAGTTATACGTAGGATATACGTAGAAAGTAACCCCACTTTGATACCCCTTATTTTATTGCGTAATTACAAAGTAATTATTGCGTAATTGCAAAGTAATTACGCAATTAAATAAACCCAATTACAATGCCAATACAATTTAAATATAATTACCCAATTATAATGCCAATACAATTTAAAAAATAAAGATCTATCAACTAGAAAAATAAATATTGTCGCATGGGGTAACTTTGATCTAACAATTGATTTGATTGTTTGAATGACAATATATTTACCTTTTTCAATTAAAATGATTGGTGGATTCCCAGCGTGTCCTCAGGAAAGGATTAAACAGTTGTTCAGAGTTCATAACTCAGAAAAAAAACTACCTAATTGCGTTTCGTTTTAAGTAATTCACGATTTTATATGAAATGGAAGTTTCTATAAAAGTTACCCCGCGATTCAAAGTATCCCTGGTTTACCGGTACTCAGAAAAGTGCCCTAACATTGTAATAAATGGTCTGTTTCAGAGGCGGACTAACAGTCTCGGCTGCCCTAGGCCGTTTAGTAGTAGGTCCGCCCCTTCTGCTGATTTTGCAGCATAACCCTGCGATTATAACTACCAATAGTTAAAAACCTTATTACTTATAGTTTTCTAAACATAAAAAATACCTTAAAAATTCCTCCTCTTTTTGTTAGCAGAAATGACCACTATTTGTTTTAAAACTTAGCCAAAACATATTTTTGTCGTTTAATCTAAGTGGCATACGTTATCTTAGTTGTAAAACATTAGGGTTCATGGTTGTTAAATAAATTAAGAAAATGTTAGTATGAAAAATGCAACTTCTTTAAAATTCTTCATACAAAACGCTGATTTCATAGGTGGGGACCTAATATATGGGTGCCGGCAGGTTTATTTCCAGGGCGTTGCATCTTCAGCGCCACGAAGTGAGGTCGATAAGTTTTGTTCTTCACCTCGTATATACAGGGTGTTTGGCAGAACGTTGAACATACGAAAATGGTGGATAGATTGGGTCATCTGCTACTTACTCAGCCCTAATTTAATTGGCCCTGGACCCCAGGATATTAAAAAAAAATTTTTTTTGCTTTCTTCTAGATTCACCACTTTCTTAACTTTAGAGTGTATTTTTTATCACAAATGGATAAAACAGGCATTTTTTTTTATCGTTAATGTTGGTAGATTCTTATAAAACTATTGCTTTATTCAGATGTTAGCTAGAAAAAAAGTTATAAGTCCTCAAACTTTGTAACGATACATTTTCCCGGGAGGGGGAAAATGTAAGGTCAGCGAGGTAACTATCACCAGAACTGGAGGAGTCCCGGCTTAAAAGGAAAAGTAAAAAAGAAAAGGTAAAATAATTTAATTTTAAATAGATAAGGCCAGGGAAACCGGGGTAGAAAATTGAAGGTCCAAGTTGTTGAAGAAAAGAGGCTCGCAGGTTGTGAAGAAAAGAGGCTCGTAGATTGTGCAGAAAAGAAGCTCGTAGATTGTGCAGAAAAGAGGCTCGTAGATTGTGCAGAAAAGGGCCTCGAGTCAGGCCTCCACGTCACCGACCTCGGAGGGGCAGGCCGTGGTAGAGAGGACCGGCAGAGGGCTGAGAGCTATCAGCGGTCGGCGTCACCGGTTTGCACGACGTTATCCCACGAACGATGTCCGGTGTACAAAGACGCGTAGACTTGAGTTTCGAGTTTGAGTTTTCTTCCAGCACAGCCCCCGCTATCAGAGGGCACAGTCCTCCCACCGAGCGATATCAACAGGACCTCCTGCCAAGGCGAGCCCAAGAGTAAAACTGGTCTCTTGGCCCCGGCTCCCTTCCTTTTCGGATCGGTTGTCATTTCAAAGTTTTAATGTGATTCTAGAACATAAAAGAATAATAATTTATAACAAGGTCTAATACGTATACAACCTAACCTACCGGCAGCTCTAGCAATAAATTAAAAATAAAACCTAGGCTTGTCATTATCTGACATTACAAAAAGTAAACAAACATTCGGAGAGCACTAGAAAATCTAAATAGCTCTGAATATAGAGGCCTAGGATTGCTTAAACTACAGACAATGGCCATGCAGATAATTGGAGAGAACATATAATATCTAATTAAAATAGCCAAAACGTAAGTAAAAAAATACGAACATTACATTTCCCCTTACATTTTCCCGGGAGGGGGAAAATGTAAGGTCAGCGAGGTAACTATCACCAGAACTGGAGGAGTCCCGGCTTAAAAGGAAAAGTAAAAAAGAAAAGGTAAAATAATTTAATTTTAAATAGATAAGGCCAGGGAAACCGGGGTAGAAAATTGAAGGTCCAAGTTGTTGAAGAAAAGAGGCTCGCAGGTTGTGAAGAAAAGAGGCTCGTAGATTGTGCAGAAAAGAAGCTCGTAGATTGTGCAGAAAAGAGGCTCGTAGATTGTGCAGAAAAGGGCCTCGAGTCAGGCCTCCACGTCACAGACCTCGGAGGGGCAGGCCGTGGTAGAGAGGACCGGCAGAGGGCTGAGAGCTATCAGCGGTCGGCGTCACCGGTTTGCACGACGTTATCCCACGAACGATGTCCGGTGTACAAAGACGCGTAGACTTGAGTTTCGAGTTTGAGTTTTCTTCCAGCACAGCCCCCGCTATCAGAGGGCACAGTCCTCCCACCGAGCGATATCAACAGGACCTCCTGCCAAGGCGAGCCCAAGAGTAAAACTGGTCTCTTGGCCCCGGCTCCCTTCCTTTTCGGATCGGTTGTCATTTCAAAGTTTTAATGTGATTTTAGAACATAAAAGAATAATAATTTATAACAAGGTCTAATACGTATACAACCTAACCTACCGGCAGCTCTAGCAATAAATTAAAAATAAAACCTAGGCTTGTCATTATCTGACATTACAAAAAGTAAACAAACATTCGGAGAGCACTAGAAAATCTAAATAGCTCTGAATATAGAGGCCTAGGATTGCTTAAACTACAGACAATGGCCATGCAGATAATTGGAGAGAACATATAATATCTAATTAAAATAGCCAAAACGTAAGTAAAAAAATACGAACATTACAACTTACAGAAATATGTAAAAAAATACTTGAAACTAAATTTCAACTTGCATTAAAAAAAAAAAAATGGGTTGAGTAAGTAGCAGATGACCCCACCTATCCACCATTTTCGTATGTTCAACGTTCTGCCAAACACCCTGTATTAGGACTTCGTTTGTACATTCACACAAGGAATAACTTTGTCAACTAATGCAGAAATGCTAAACAAGTAACGAGAATCCAAGAGCGTCAAAAGCATGCTCGAATTTGTTAGCACTCCGTTTAGGGTTGATTTGATTTTCTGTTGACCATTCATACAGAAATACGGTAGAATACATTATGTTTTATATCTTGGTGTAAAAGCGGGGAAATAATGTAAAGTCAAAAATATTGCTAGCTCTATTACCGAGCCGAGATATTGACAGCCGCAGGCGCAAGTTGTCCGCCCCTTTTTGGCCTTCGGGAAAGTCCGTCACTGTCAATTTACAACATAAATGAGTTAACCCTTCGATCCCCCTTTCTAACCCATCGATCAACCATAATTTATTATTTTATCATTTCAGATACACGAGCGTCTCCACACCGGTGAGAAGCCGTTCGTCTGTTCAGAATGCGGCACGGGCTTCCATCGCAAGAGCAGCTACTTGCAGCATGTAGCTATACATTTACCTGATAAGAATGTACAGGTATAATACAACCAATCTCAATTTCATCATCATCATCATCATTTCAGCCGAAAGACGTCCCCTGCTGGACACCGGCCTCCCCCAAGCGCCGCCACTTCGTCCGGTTCTGTGCCTCCCGCATCCAGCGGGTTCCTGCGGCCTTCACCAGGTCATCGGACCATCTTGTGGGAGGCCTTCCAGCGCTACGTCTTCCGTTACGCTTTTGCCACTCCAGAACCTTTCGGACCCCATATGTGATCTGTTCTGCGAGCAATGTGTCCTGCCCATCAATTCTTCGGGTCATGTCGGTCACCTTGGTCCTCCTGCGGATCTCTTCATTTATGTTTGCCCATTGGATCACGTAAGGAAACCATTGGGTGACTTTTAGTCTTCTAATAAGTTGGACATACATTTCAGATCAGATCGAAATATCAAATTTTCTTTCTCTTTCCAGTGCGACCAATGCCCCGCCCGCTTCAAATCCGTCACCCTAATGCGAATACACAAGAACAGACATAAAACTCCACAATACTCATTCAAATGTCGCGTCTGCGAGAACACGTTTGTGCGCCGGCGCAACGTGGTGCGGCATCTGATGCGGATACACGCCGTGCAGGCCGCGCCGCATCATATCGACAGGATGAAGATAGCTTAGACACACACTACGGTTTTTAGTAGCCCCAAGTGACCCCATTACAGACATACACAGATACTGTGACCACTCTCGAGATACTAATGAGGGTTTTCTGTCGATCACTAGGTGGCAGCACTGAGACGTCAGGTCCGGGCACCTGTCAAAAGTGTCAAAGCGCTTATATTATAACAAGCGCCTATGGCGCGCGCACAGTACGCTGCGTTTCGGGCGCGCGTTGGACGCTCGTCAAACGCAACAAGATTACCACATTTTGTTGTAACTTTGGACCCTCAACATGCACAGTATAACTGTTTTTTTTAAGTTTATTACTGATGCAGAGAAAACGACAAAGACAAATAGTAAAAAAGGTACTTCGTCTATGCGTCGAAGGCACGCTACGGGCCACCTACATACGGGCAGCGCTTGTTATAATTCGTTACACAGAAATTCATACATTTTTACTCAAAACGCTGCGTACAAGACGCGCGCCTCGGACGTTTGTCTCTATGACTAGGGCCTAAGTCGTGACTGAATTATTAACGAATGAATGAACCGAATGATGAACGTCATCATATATTTTTTAATCATTGTCGAAATGGAAGACCTCTTGTCAAAGTGGCGGCTCTCTTAGCCCAGGTTCTCATTGGCAATTTTTTTTGTGCACTGAATTTTCAACGTTATGCTTAGCGCCGAGAGTTGAAAATCCAACAGTGTTTTCTTGAGGCGCTGGGATGCGTCTGTTGGATACTCGATGCTCGGCTTGATACCGAGAGTTGAAATTCCGAGACCCTCGACACCAGTTGAGATAGTCAAGATTCTGGATTGTAGCTAACTTGAAAATGTCGGAGCATGCGTGGTTCATACAAATGTAATACCAAAATAATTTGTAAATCAAACATATTCTTAAAGTAGTGTGTATTTATTCCGATTGGATTAAAGAATATCTAGGCTCCCAAATATATATTTTGAATGGACACTGATTTAAGAGGGAACAGGGGCTGTGAGGAATTTGAAAAATAGGTATTTAAAGAAACTATTGCCGTCGCGCTGCGCCCGAAAAACCGAGTTAAACCCCGTAAAGTGCGATACACCGACTCAGACCGATTATATCACAAAAGTTTTGACGAAAACGACGTTTGGCGTTCTCCTTTTTTCTCCTCGAAAACTAAGCCGATTTCATACTTTTTTACATTAAAATTTTAAGAAAGAGTATGTCTAGGTTTCTATTATTTTCTTTTATGCTAAAAACTTTTCCGAATTAGTCTGGTAGTCCTCTAATCACGGCGGTAAAAATGGGGCATTTTTGTAATTTTTGGAGGGTCATATTTTCCTTACTTATTAATTGCTGAAAAAAAGGAAATGACAGGGACATGCCTATAGAGACCCTGATTTTATACAAAATTGACAGCTCTAGAGGCATTATTCATATTCTTAAAGTAGTTTGTATTTATTCCGATTGGATTAAAGAATATCTAGGCTCCCAAATATATATTTTGAATGGACACTGATTTAAGAGGGAACAGGGGCTGTGAGGAATTTGAAAAATAGGTATTTAAAGAAACTATTGCCGTCGCGCTGCGCCCGAAAAACCGAGTTAAACCCCGTAAAGTGCGATACACCGACTCAGACCGATTATATCACAAAAGTTTTGACGAAAACGACGTTTAGCGTTCTCCTTTTTTCTCCTCGAAAACTAAGCCGATTTCATACTTTTTTACATTAAAATTTTAAGAAAGAGTATGTCTAGGTTCCTATTATTTTCTTTTATGCTAAAAACTTTTCCGAATTAGTCTGGTAGTCCTCTAATCACGGCGGTAAAAATGGGGCATTTTTGTAATTTTTGGAGGGTCATATTTTCCTTACTTATTAATTGCTGAAAAAAAGGAAATGACAGGGACATGCCTATAGAGACCCTGATTTTATACAAAATTGACAGCTCTAGAGGCATTATTCAGGAAGAAAAACGGGGAATACGTTTGTATGGAGAATCGCGGGCCCTGTTCCCTCTTAAAGACGAGTTATGAGAAAAATAAGTTTTCTATAGAAATTTGAAATTCCTCATATCTCGTCTTTATATCAGTGTCCAATCAAAATATATATTTGGGAGCCTAGATATTCTGTAATCCAATCGGAATAAATACACACTACCTTAAGAATATGTTTGATTTAAAAATCATTTTGGTATTACGTTTGTATGAACTACGCATGCTCCGCAGGCCCCTGAACTATTTAAATATTGTAAAAATAGCTTTTTAAAGTATTATTTAAGAGCGTCCATCCCGCGCGAGCTGGCAACGTCGCATTTCTGGAGGGTTTCGTGATTATTTTATTAAATTTAAAATTAAGTTTAAGAAGTGATTTTTTTTCAGCCAAGCAATAGATTAAAAACCTCTACAAATGCGACGTTGCCAGCCAGCGCAGGTTTTTCTTTTATGTAAATTAAGTATTAAAATTGTGATATTAGTAGTATTAACCTTTATAATACTGGTGTCTCATATTGGAGACAGATAACAATAAAATTCTATTGTGTCTGCTAATTGCGCGCGCGACAGATTAAGGCGCTGTTGTAGCAGAAAATTGAAGTAAGATTTGTATTCTAATGCTAATAAAGAAGATCTGATTTTTTATCCATTTTTGTTTTAATATGTACTAGCTGCGCCCCGCAGTTTCACCCGCATTAGTCTCGATCCCGCGGAAATATCGGGATAAAAAGTATCCTATGTCCTATTCCAGGTCATGGTCTACCTGTATGCCAAATTTCATTCAAATCCGTTCAGCAGTATTAGCGTGAAAGCGTAACAAACAAACAGACTCACTTTCGCATTTATAATCTATCTTTAAAAATAAAGTCCTGACTGACTGACTCATCAACGCCCCGCCCAAACCCTTGGATCTAGAAAGCTGAAGGCAGGAAGCAAGGTCTCGCAGCACATGTAAAGGAAAAAGTCCAAAAATCGATAATTTGTAGTTTTACAATACAGTTTTTTTTTTTTGCAGGTTCCAAACTTATATTTGCAGTCGAATTAACCATGTCGTATATCGATGTATGGAAGAACATGTTTTTCAACGACAATGTTAAGTTTGTTTTTGTGATAAATACATTCCAACTAAAGAACTGTGTATTGTGCGGTGCGACACGCTCTTGGCCGTCTTCTTTTGTTTGTTGAAAGAAATCTCATACAAACTATGCCAGGACAAGGTGTGTATGAGAGATTTTTTTCGGAAAATCCACCGGAAATTCACCCGGGCGACGCCGGGCGCGAACAACTAGTATCCCTGTGTTCACCAAAACTAAAAACTATTCTCCAACTAAGCTAAATAATGCAAATTGAGTACTACGCTTTTGCGCTTGAATTCGCCGCTAGAGGCGCTAGTGTAGAGTGAGGTCTCTAGAAATGTTATGCAACATCTGAAAAAACAGTGATTAAGCCAATGCCGCCAAATCTAAAATTAGTTCTTTAGGAAGCGGTAAACATAATGAATTTCGTCAAAACTTATCCACGGCAATCCCGATTGCTTTCAATATTGTGTGAAAATTATGGCAGCAAACTTATAGTACTACTGCTCCATACAGAAGTGAGATGGTTATCTCGGCGTAAATCTTTAACAAGGCTATTTGAACTTAGACCGGAGTTACAACAATAAAATAAATACTGCAATAGAGTGGATGCCGAACCTGTCATGCGACTTCAACTCTCTTCAATCTAGCCTGACATCAAAACAAATTGATGAAAAGTAAATAGTAGATTGTTTGCCTAGGGAGCAAACAACTATTTTTAAGGCGAGAGTGTTTTTTTCAAGCCAAGGATTCTAAAGTAGAATCCTGAACGCAGCGAGGGATTCAAAGTAGGTACGTCACTCGAGCTTAAAATAGTGTTGCTCCCGAGGTGAACACTCTACTTTTTATCACTCTCTATGAGAAAAAGAAAAGTGTGCGGTCCTACCCTCATCTCTCACGTATGATTTAATACCAAAACAAAATTATCGCAGCCGCCATCTTGGATTTACGTTTTGAACTCTTTATCGGCTTTAGCACCCTTGAAAACTATGAAAACGACACCCATGGCGAAACACTTGAAAATTTTCGCAGGCACAATTTTTGATTTATATTTTGACCTCACTATCGGCCTTAGCACCCTCAAAACTATGATAACGACACCCATGACGAAAAATTTGAAAATTTTCGTAGCCGCCATCTTGGATTTACATTTTGACCTCACTTATGGCTTTAAAATCCTAGAAAACTATCAAAACGACACCCATGATGAAAAATTAAAAAAAAAAACACAGCCTCCATCTTGGATTTATATTCTGACCTCACTATCGGCTTTAGAACCCACAAAAACTATGAAAACGACACATGATAAAAAAATTGATTTTCGTAGCCGCCATCTTCTTTTTTTTTTTTTGGATTGGAAATCATCAAATGACTCCTCCCGCTCTGGGTGGAGCGGGAGGGCGTGTCAGACTCTTACTGACTAAAACCCACCCGTGTTCCTTCTCTTGCCTGTGCAATGCCAGGGGGCCACGGTATCCCTTTCGGACTTTCCCGCAACCCCGGCAGGCAATGGTCTCGGACCCCTTTCACATTTTCACATTTTCAAATCCAAGATGGCGGCATTGAAACATTCTAATTTACCATCATGGGTGTCGTTTTCATAGTTTTCGAGGATTTTAAAGCCGTAAGTGAGGTCAAAATATAAATCCAAGATGGCAGCTACCATTTTTTTTTTTTTTGTCATGGGTATCGTTTTTATTGTTTTTAAAGCTGCTAAAGTCGATAAAGAAGTCGAAAGTTAATCCAAGATTGCGGCTGCAAAAAAATTGTTTTGGTTTTAAATCATACGTGAGAGATGAGGGTCGGAGCGCACACGTTTATTTTTCTCGTAGAGGGTCAAGAAAAGTAGTGTTCACCTCGGGAGCAACACAATTTTAAGCTCAAGTGACGTACTTTGAATCCCTCGCTGCGTTCAGGATTCTACTCTAGAATCCTTCACTCCGCTCTGGATTCAAAGAAACACTCGCCTTAAAAATAGTTTTTTGCTCCCTAGGCAAACAATCTATGTACTATTTCACCTCAGCACCTCAAACAAGCAGGTTTTGCTGTCTAGACAGTGAGCAAAATTCAATTTTGCTGCGAGCGTGAGAAAAAGTAACTTTTTTTTTATGCTGGTAACAGTGCTGGGTCTACTCACAAAACTAAACATTTGAGCTTCACTTAGTTTTGTCACTTTCACTTACATGAAATAAAAAAAAATAAAAAACCCGACTGCGTTAAACTGAAAATAAATGGGTCCCGCCTGCTTCCAACTTTTATTTTATTTAAAATGGACTAGTTTTTAGCTCTCAGTTTAACGCAGTCGGTTTTTCTTTTGTTTTTTTAATTAAGTACTTTTTTCCAGCTTTTTAGTTAACAAATGAGAAAGATTTCGCAGACGATTTAGCTCTTGCAAGGAGTTTTGGGTGTAAGAGTTATCTAATAGGTAGTTATTTGTGCAACAAGAGAGTAAAGTTGTTTTTTTGCTGCGAGTGTTGATTTTGAATCCCGAGTAAGTGAAGGATTCTAGGTTAGAATCCTGAGCGCTGCGAGAGATTCAAAGACACGAGATGCAAATAACGGTAGGAGGGGTTCACATCGGCGTCGAGTCGAAGATGAAGTACTTGGGACTCGTCCTCGACAGTCGGTGGAACTCCGTGGAGCACTTCCGACGTTTGGCTCCCAGACTGAACCGGGCCGCGGCTGCCTTGAAGCGGCTCCTGCCCAATCTAGGGGGTCCAAACGCCTCCTGCCGGAGGCTATACGCGGGGATCGTGCGGTCCATGGCCCTGTTAGGGGCACCGGTGTGGGCGCGTTCGTTGAGGCGGCGGCCTGCCCGCCGGTTGAACGCGTCCCAGAGGGTCATGGCCACCCGGCTGGTCCGGGGATACCGCACGGTCTCCGGTGAGGCGGCGAGCCTCCTTGCCGGATTGCCGCCATGGGATCTGGAGGCAAAAGTCCTCGCGCATATTTGGGAGTGGCGCGGGAGGCGAAACGCCGGGGCTTGACTCCGATGCCGCGAGAAATCGCGGCACAGCGGACAGAGCTCCGACGGGATCTCATGGCGGCATGGAGAGTGGGGGATTGTCGCAACCCAGTGCTGGGCACGCCACTATTGCGGCGATAAGTCCCCTCTTTGAGGAGTGGCTGGAGAGGCGCCACGGCGTCCTCACCTTCCGCCTGACGCAGGTCCTCACCGGACATGGCTGTTTCGGGAGGTACCTGTTTCGGATAAGGCGGGAGGAAACGCCCGGGTGTCATCACTGCGTGGATCGCCTGGAGGACACGGTGGAGCATACGGTGGAGGTATGCCCGGCTTGGGCAGAGCACCGCCGTGTCCTCATGGAGGCGATCGGTGGCGGGGATCTCTCGCGTCCGGCCCTGGTCCAGGCCATGGTACGGAGCGAGAGGGCATGGGAGGCCGTCACCTTCTTCTGCGAAGCAGAAATGCTTGCAAAGGAGGAGGCGGAGCGCGTGAGGGAGAGGCAAATTTCGCGCCCTCACGCCCCTAGCCGCCGCAGGAGAAGACGCCCTGGGCGTCGGGAATCCATAGCCGATTCCCGGCCATCGTAGGCGCGGGCTTGCGGACGGTGAGCAATGGGTAGCTCGCCGTCCGACAAGGACCAAGCCCGGGTAGACGGCGCGTTGTGTTCCACGCGCGCCTCAAAGAGTGTCAGCGAGTGAAGGGGTCCGATGAGACCATTGCCTGCCGTGGTTGCGGGAAAGTCCGAAAGGGATACCGTGGCCCCCTGGCATTGCACAGGCAAGAGAAGGAACACGGGTGGGTTTTGGTCAGTAAGAGTCTGACACGCCCTCCCGCTCCACCCAGAGCGGGAGAAGTCATTTGATGACATCCAACCCAAAAAAAAAAAAAGGGGCATTGAAAGATCTACGCGCATAATGGACCCACAGGCTGCAGGTATAAAATGTAATAGTACCTATGCCTTAAAAAGAGCAATTTAAATGCAATGAAAAAAAGAAAAATGCAAATGTGCAATGTTAATGTCAAGTAATACGATTATTAATGAGACATAAATCCAGGTTTTGGTTTTTTTATATATATAATTAGTTAATTTTAGGGCTCCGTCAAATATTTCATTTTCCAAAAGGATTCCGTCGGCAAAAAAGTTTGAGAGCCGCTGCAGTAAGCCAATCCAATAATAGCATCGTGTAAATAGAGACAGTCCACTGCTTTGTATCGTCCTCAAGCCATTGGTGAAGCAGTTTAGGGATTGGCTTTGTGCAACGGGCGTTCCTCAAGGTTCGATATTGGGTCCATTCCTCTTTTCACGGTGACATTTGAATCACAGTTTTGTTAGAACAAACGTTGTTCAGACCATGGTCTACTACCATTCCATAGCATCCAATAAAAAAAAAAAACGTCATTGGTTTTTGGAAAAACACAAAAAAGGCAAAGTTAAAAATGTCGGGATTATCGTTACTACCTACAACATAGACACTGCGGCGCGCGCGGCGCGGCACTCGCGTCTCAAAGTAGATGCGTGTGATGTTTGTGTACAGAGAGATGAACACTTCGAGCAAAAGTACACGTAGGTAAGTAGGTACCAACAAGTTTATTTTAAACGTTGCTCTAAGCTAGGTTTTAAACTCAAATCACACACACAAAAACAGCAGACCCACAAAAATTATTTATCCGAATGTTATTAAACAACATTTAATAAGTAGGTACGATATAAGAGTTAAACTAACTACTTGATATTACTATTTATTCAATAAAAAAAATTATTGTGCCAGTTACGATTTAAAATGAATGTGAATAAAATTTAAAACTAGCAAGTAATTTATTTTAACATGAAACTGCTATGTGAATTCAATTCAGTCCTCCCAATCAGCTGTTTCGCCAAAGTTCACGCGCGGCCATCGCAGTTTAGGTACTTTACTAAACATCTGAGCGCACGTGCTGCGGCGGCGAACTCAAAGAAACCGATGAACCGGTGTCATATTATGTCGCCCCGTGCTCCGCCATCGTGCGGTTACTACAACAGAAAGCGTATCAGCAGTCAGCCAGCAGGTCATGATACAAGGATACAGCAGACGCGTCATTCATTAGGCATTTTAAAAGTCAGTTTTGCTAGAAAATACAATTGAGATTGTTAATAGCGATATTTTTTCCACACTTTAACCGACTTTAGTGCACATAACTGACAAAATAAAATGTGTCTACTGAAAAAATAAGTATGTTTGAATGATATTACAATCATCACATGTACCTAATTTGAAACTTTTTTTAACTTCTTTTTTTATTAACTTTTGTTTCGAACAATTCACCAAAGATTATCCACTTTCTTCGTCATTTTTTTTTAAAACTTTCCCCACACTAGTACTTAATTACTTTTGTAGCTAATGTGGATGCGTATACAAATTCAAATCTCACCTGCATTTTTCTGTGGGGGAATCGAATTCGCGACACGTAACGCAGCAGCCTATCGCTCAGAAACTGCGCCATCGGCATCGGTACGGACAATAATTATTAGGAAGTACAGAACTTATTATTGCGTGACTTTAGCTTTCTCCTATTTCATTAATTTATGCGCCGAAGAGTTTTTAACTTACTTTCATATGGGTTATTATTCTTAGTTATTTTCGGAACTTCTTAGTGTGTGTCGACATCGAGTGCTGCGTAATAATGCATCGCGATCACAGAACATTATTACTTAAGAGCCAGTACCGCCGCGTGCGGCTCGCTCCCGCACGGGACAGCATTGTCTACAGGGAAATGGTACCTACCTTCATAAACGAAATTTAGTTAGCACTTATTTTTGTACGTCTTACTAGAAAATACCAAAGTTAAAAATTAACTTCGGTAGGTATTTTATCACTGATCATTGGCTACTTTAAAACAGATTTTTATGGCTTGCTAATCTTGCTATCTATGGCTTTGGCTATGGGTATTTTCTGGCTATGCACGGCGTGGCGAGGTGGTTGACCTCTAATAATTTTATCATTTCGTTCTAGGTGCGAACTTACTGTAGGCACTATCAGACATGGCTTTCATTCTTTCCTGTATGTACTAGGTACGGGTACCTATTGTATCTAACGTGAGATTATTAGGTATTATTTATTAATTGGGATATTACAGGAACAAAACAAAAACAAAACTTATACCACAAATCCGAGTCAGCTCCGTGTGCACCAAGACAACATTTATTTCAATTTTCCACTTTCCAATAGTTAGAACACATTTTCACAAAAAAACGCGCGATTTATGCCTGTGGCGTAAGTACATCGGATGCACATGCAACGCCCGCTCGAGAGATTTCGGTAGACTGGACTAGCCGCCCGGGTAGCGCGGGCGTCCCGCGGCACTGGCAGTCAACAAAAGAAATGGGCGGAACGATACTTCACGCGTTTGCGTGTCATTGGCTAATGATTTATTTGTATTTCGGCCCGCATTGGCCGGACATCCTTGTAGTCCACGTGGACTCCTCATAACTCTTTTGAAGGCCATATTGCTACCGCGATGAGTACTTTGATGTTACGGTTAATGTTTGAACACGTTTGAGCAACATAAGACTTATTTGAGAACGCCTAGTTTAGTTTGTTTTAATTACATATTTGATGCAATAGAATGGTAGTAGACCATGGTCTGAACAACGTTTGTTCTAGCAAAACTGTGATTCAAATGTCACCGTGTATTAATGATTTACCCCAAATATTTCTAAATCAGCCAAAGATGGTGTTATTTGCAGATGACACATCATTGATCTTTAAAATAAACCGACGGTCACCAAATCTTGACGACGTGAATATAACATCTCTCGCGGGGCGGCTAAGCTCGGCCGCTTATGCTGTTAGAAAGATAAGACAGTTAACAGATGTAGAAACCGCGCGTTTGGTCTATTTTAGCTACTTCCACAGTATTATGTCGTATGGCATTTTACTGTGGGGTCGGGCTGCTGACATTGAATCCATCTTTGTTTTACAAAAAAGAGCTGTCAGAGCCATTTATAATCTACGTCGTCGCGAATCTCTCAGGGAACTATTTAAAAAGATTAATATTATGACGGTACCTTGCCAATTCATTTATTCAAATATTATGTATGTGAGAAAAAATCTACATCTTTTTAATAAAATAAGTGATAGACATAATTTTAATACTAGAAATAAAGATAAAATAGATCAACCATTTTTCAGACTATCTAAAGTAAATACATCTTTTAAGGGGTACTGTGTTAAATGTTACAACAGAATACCTTGTGATATATTAGAATTAAATGAAAGAAAATTTAAAAATCATATAAAAAGTACACTTTGTAAACAAGCATATTACAAATTAGAGGATTATATCCAAGATAAAAATGCTTGGAAACATGCTGGTCCTGCTCCATAGGACAATTCAGAATCTAGACAAAATCGAACTGGTTGCTAATTTAATTGTTTAATTATTTTTTTTATTTTTTAATCATTTATTTTATTTTAATTTTTATGATTATTTGAACTCACACACTGACTTATTATTATTAGTATTACATAATATAATGTTAGAAATATAGTATAATTTTACAATGTTTGTAAGTATGTGAGCACCATGCATCTATCATATAATTATGTCATTACTTCATTTTTCATTCTTTTTACCTATCGTGGTGTAGTAATCTTATTCTAGGTGCATTGTCTTCACATATAATTATATAATAAGTGTATACAAGATATAATGATTTTTTTTAAAAGAGTAACGGTGGAGTTTCTTGCCCATTCTTCTCCATACGAAAACTACCTTTTGGAATGGGCGACTAGAATCAGTTTTATTATTTTTTGTAAAGTTTGACGTTCAAAAGTGCCTTTTTTGTGCCTAATTGAAATAAATTATTTGACTTTGACTTTGACAACGGTCGGCAACAGACGGACCGCGGTCCGTTTCTGGATCGCGAAAGGTCGGAACTTAGAGCGCCAAATATTGTCAAATAACTTACCTATTGTAATACCTTGTAATTACCTTGGAATACGTATAAAACCGCAATAGAAGTCAAAATCGGTTGAAGGGATTATAAAAAAAAAATCTCATCTTATTTCTTTTTATAGCACTCGGGGAATAAAAATGGCAACACTGAGAACAACACAAAATTTTACTATATTTACAAATTTTAAAATAATTACCTTGTAGGTACTTATAATCCTTATAAAGGGAGGCAAATTGTTTCTCAATGGCTTGAGGACGATACAATGCAGTATCGAAGTCCAGAAAAAAAACTTATCTACTTATCACTTTTATTTTGAATATTTTTTTTTTTATTGCGTTAAGTGTATTTGTGGTACGTACATAATAAAGTTAAATAATTAGGTAAACATAGAAATTATACTAACAAATATTTGTAGGGGTGAACTACTGTTCTCTTAGCTAGGTAGCTGAGCAACCTGACACTCTCAACCTCACCCCTACAAATATTTGTTAGTATAATTTCTATGTTTACCTAATTATTTAACTATAATATGTACGTACCACAAATACACTTAACGCAATAAAAAAAAAAAAAAAACAAAATAAAAGTGATAAGTAGGTAAGTTTTTTTTCTGGACTTCGATAAAACATTTCAACAGTATCCGGACCCCACTTAAAATTGCTGGCTGACCCCAGGCTCAGGCTGCCTCGGGGATTGGCCCCGATTAAATGGTCATACTGACACCATTGTAATCTACATTTTTAATGGAGTCTCAAATGTAAATAATTATTTATCTATTATTTTTTTTTTAACATTTATTTCCAAATATATCTTGACATTCTCATTATTTTAATACTTAAATGATATTTTAATTTTCAATTATTCTAGTGACATTGTTATTTGCTAATAATGTTTCATTATAATTTGCCACGGTGAAATTACCAAAATTATGTTACTAATTATAAATTATTGTTGCAATGAATTGTAGAATAAATAACAATATTGTGCTTGTGACACAGTCAAAGCTTGAGATTTGCATGCCTCAAGGCGTATTTATTTTTGTCTTATTTTACGAGTATGATTTCTGTTTATGCTGCACCGGTTCGACGTCAACACGTCAACGCCGGCTGTCACTGAAAACCAGCGCTGGGGCTCTGTCTCGCATAGGGTCCCAGCATTATGCTGAGTGATGGCCGTTTTGCGTGGATTTGACGCATATTTTCCCTCAAATTTGTTTTTAGTGTTTGTTCCTTTGCTTGCGTCATATGTACCGCAAATAAACGTTTTTTTTTTTTTTTTTTCTTTTCTTTCTAATATGGTTGAAATATTTTCTATTTTTAACAACTTTATGTAATTACCTGCCCATAATAGCAAATAAATGATTTTGAATTTGAATTTAATGTGGTGAATTAATTAACATTTATACGTTGAAGCGTAATAATACAAGACTAGATCTAGAATGTCATATTATGCTCACCTTCAATTTTAAATTAGTACCTAACTAATCAGCCAACCAGACTATCTAGTAAAATATGCATAGACAATTTTGCGCATAATCTAGGTAACAAATTTAAATAATTATGACGTAGGTATTTGACTTTGCTGTCTGACCCTATCAAATTCTCAGGTGTCCGGTTAAAACAATGATAATAATATAGTATCTAAAAAGAGTAAGATAGGTTATCTTTAGTGACCGACCGAAGCTTCGTTTCATTTTCGGCCAAAAAAATCACGTTTCGGTCATATTTTCGTTTTCGGCCAAAACCAGCCGAGGCTTCGGGTACCTAAGTCGAAACCAAAAGTTGGTGAATTGTCGTGCGTCATTCATACTTCGTAAAGTTCGGCAATATCCGGTGAATCAATACAACAAGAAATACCTACACGAAATTTTGTATCCTCTAACACTAACACAGATTAGTACCTCCTACCTGCCTCTAATGGAATTATTGTGTCTTATTTCTCAAAGCCTTTATACGAGTATTTGCTCTTTCTCTCCGTAGGTCACAGCCTAGGTGTAAAAACAAAACAAACAAAATTACAGTGTACAGCGGAAACATTAATATTTTTTTTTTTTTTTTTTTTTTTTTGTTTTCGACCGTTAATGAGACTAAAGCCGAAGCTTCGTTTTTGTTTTCGTTTTCGGCTGAAAATCAATTTCCGGTGGTACTAGTTATTCTATTACACGCTCCGCAAGGGGCGCGTCAAAATTTGACTAATTAGCCACATTTTCTTCGTCTTGTCTGTTTTTCGCTCCCATTAATCCTACTTCCACGTGTCCCTGTCATAATATATCTCATAATGTTCGGGGACATCATCATCAGCATTTCAGCTGAATTGATCTGATCTGAGCTGAACTTTTACATTATTTTTATTTTTTTTATATATTCAAGTATGTATCTATTACTTATTTTATTTACCTACGTCCGTGTGTCACCGCGGGGTGCCAACTGAAAACCAGCGCTGGGTGTCTGACGCCCAGCAAATGCTGAAATGGTAACCCTTTCGGTATGGGTGCGCTCAGCAAAATTTTCATGCAATTTGATTGTTATGTTTTTTGTTCTCTTTTTTATGTGTTTGTTGCTGCTGTGTTGTGTCTGTGTCGAATAAATGTTTTCTATTCTATTCTATTCTGAAAGAGCCGTCCACTGTGTAACGTTACATTTTCCCGGGAGGGGGAAAATGTAAGGTCAGCGAGGTTACTGTCACCAGAACTGGAGGAGTCCCGGCTTAAAAGAAAAAGTAAAAAAAGAAATGGTAAAATAGTTTAATTTATGTAAATAAGGCCAGGGAAACCGGGGTAAAAAATGAAATGTTGTGAAGAAAAGAGGCTCGCAGGTTGTGAAGTAAAGGGCCTCGAGTCAGGCCTCCACGTCACCGACCTCGGAGGGGCAGGCCGTGGTAGAGAGGACAGGCAGAGGGCTGAGAGCTATCAGTTGTCGGCGTCACAGGTTTGCACGACGTTATCCCACGAACGATGTCCGGTTTAAAAAGTCGCGTAGACTTGAGTTTCCAGTTTGACTTTTCTTCCAGCACAGCCCCCGCTATCAGAGGGCACAGTCCTCCCACCGAGCGCTATCAACAGGACCTCCTGCCAAGGCGAGCCCAAGAGTAAAACTGGTCTGCTGGCCCCGGCTCCCTTCCTTTTCGGATCGGTTGTCATTTCAAAATAGCAATGTGATTCTAGAACATACAAGAAGAATAATAATTTATAACAAGGTCTAATACATATACAACCTAACCTACCGGCAGCTCTAGCAATAAATTAAAAATAAAACCTAGGCTTGTCATTATCTGACATTACTAAATGTAAACAAACATTCGGAGAGCACTAGAAAATCTAAATAGCTCTAAATATAGAGGCCTAGGAATGCTTAAACTACAGACAATGGCCATGCAGATAATTGGAGAGAACATATAATATCTAATTAAAATAGTCAAAACGTAAGTAAAAAAATACAAACATTACATTTCCCCGAAAACCCCGGATTTTTTTTGATTACAATGAAAAAAATTTGCTGTTAAGTAAGATAAGGCATTGACCAGCTAAAATTAACCTATATGACTATTTGTAGTGGTAGAAAGTTTTACAAAAGATAAAAATTACGTTACCCGATAACCCCAGAAAATTAACAACTGAGAAAATTTCGATGTTGTAAAAAAAACCTTGCTCTTTCATACACCTTTCATCAACCCACATTTCATACTCCCTCAATCATACATTACCAACATACTTAGGGGATATGGTTCACATTCTATGACTCATACTTCACAAGGAATTTTTTTTTAGAGTTACGAAGGCTTATTTATTTTAATTAGGTGTCGTAATCCGCACCTTTTTTAAAACCCGTTAAAACTAAAATAAATATTTACAAAGCTTTCCCAGCTTAAGAAAAGCAGTCAAGGTTTGAAAGCATAATTGCTTAAGAAAAGCCTTCAAGTTTCAATATGTTCAAGTATTAAAAATAAAACTTTCCAGCTTAAGAAAAGCAGTCAAGGTTCAAAGCATAATTGCCTTTTCAAGTAGCTAAATTCAAGTATTAAAAAAAAGATAAAGATATGGACACACCAAGGCTTATTTAACGAGTTAAGTACCGCTCGACATTAAGGCTTTATTTTACGAGTTATGCTACCGCTCCACAATGGCTTATTTAAAGAGTTGTGTACCGCTCTATAAAAAAAACGTGGACTAAAAATGCCAAAAGTTTTTGGAGAAAATAAAACTTGTGAAGTATTTACAATGAACTTAATGTTAAATGGTTTTTACAATTATAAGTAAAAAATATATTTCTAGAGACATCAAGGGAAAAGCGACCGTTAAGTCATTCAAGTTAAAAAAATAAAATAACCACTAAGTCAATTAAGAAGTTGAGACGTTAAGATTTAAAAAAAAAAAAAACTTTTAAGCATTAAATATTACAAGACATTAAGATAAAACAATTTTATACAAAAACACAGGAGATAGAAAACTACACTTTAAAATCTTTAACGTGCCATTTTCCTCTTAAGCCGTTCTGATCCTCCAAAATAAAAACCAGTGGTGACAGTTTCTCAACAACTTTACATTTTACGTATTTAGGGGCTAACTTGGCACTAAAATAGGCGCCGGCATTACTAAGAACGTAATTTTTCCGCCAGACGGTATCACCGATATTAAACTCTTTAAAACTGTGCCTTGTATTATAATGAAAAGCATTATTTGTATGTGCCTTGTATAGTGCAACCTGTACCTTATCGAAGATGACAGATAATAACCCTATATTAGCGGCATAGACATCTCGAGGAAGGAAAATTATTTCGTCTAGGCTAAAGCAACTAGAATAGAGTGAACCACATCTTATGATTTCACGGCCAAAGACAAGAAAAGATGGGGAGAATCCTGTCGCAGCATTTACAGAGCTATTTAGAGCGAATTGAATCTTTTGTAACGGAACGTCCCATGAACGGTGATCATTCCCGACTAACTGCGATAGTGCCGTGATAATCGTTCTATTATATCGTTCAGTTGGATTAACTTGAGGGCAATATCTAGGCGAATAGAATATAAAGGGTACTTTAAAATTATTTAAAAATCGTTGGAACTCATTAGACTGAAATTGTGAGCCATTATCCATAATAATGGTTTGTGGTACACCATGTACTAAAAATACAAAGTTTTCAAGATGTTGTTTAATAATAGTAGTGGTAGCTCGTTTAATAGGAAAAATAAGGCAGTATTTTGAAAATGAGCACGTAATCACGAGAATATATTGATTACGCTGCCTCGTCATAGGCAAAGGACCCATGAGATCCAATGATATACATATTCTGGAAAGGCCTCGAACAAATTGTTGTGTGTGTACTCGCCATAATAGAGTAAGGTCATAGAGAATAACTCTAGGACTCTCTTCTAGCCACGCTATGTTGTCTCTTCCCTTCCAACAATAAATGTTGTACCGAGCGCACGCCTTTTATTTAACAGTGGCGACGAGGAAAATTAAAAATAAGATTACAGCGCAAAACCGAATAAAATGTCGGTGGGTCAGGTACGTGAGTTCAACGTTTCAACAGGAAACTGGTCCGCTTATGTTGAGCGACTAGAAATGTACTTTTTGGTTAACAACGTGAAGCCAGAGCTCAAACTGCCGACGCTAATCTCGATGATGGGTGAGGAGGCCTATGAGCTCCTATCTTCATTGGCGAGTCCACTTAAACCCGCTGAATTGACGCTTAATAGAGCAGTGGAGTTATTGGCTGCCCACCTGCAGCCAACACCATCAATATTAGCCGAGAGGTTTAGGTTCCGGCAGCGGCGACAGCAAACGGAAGAATCGGTTGCGGAATATGTCACACAACTTAAAAAGTTGTCGAAACACTGTAATTTTAAGACGACGTTAGATGAAAACTTACGTGACCAGTTGGTTTGTGGCTTAAAGAGCGATATAATCCGGCAAAGGCTGTTCGCTGAAGAGGATCTCACATACAATCGAGCGGTCAGCTTAGCGCTGTCATTAGAGGCCGCGGAACGTGACGCCATTTCTGTGGAGCGTAGTACGGAAGCAACGGAAAACTTGAACAAATTTGAAGAGTGTCCGAAGTGTGGTGATAATCGACACAAAGCGAACGACTGCAAATATAAAAAGTTCGTATGCAGTGGGTGTCACGAAGTAGGCCACTTGCGAAGGATGTGCCCGGGGTACAATGAGACCAGACGGAGTAAGTCGGCGGGATCGGCCGATAGTCAACACAACAAAGCCAACCGTGGAGGGCGCGGAAGCAGCCGTGGTACGAGCGGACGCACAACGAGGAGGCGAGCAGGGCGCGGGCAGCGCAGCACCCGAGGTAGCCGGGAAGGTGCTACTTTGTATTCATTGGATGAAGAAGGCAACGGTTGCAAAGGAAACGTGGATGAGGAGGAAGAAGATGAGGAGCCCATGCACCAAATGTCATTGAGCAAATACAAACCGGTGTGTATAACTGTTCAGGTACAAAATAATTTACTAAATATGGAGATAGATACAGGGTCAGCCCTATCCTGTATCAGTAAAAGTGTATATAATGAATTGTTCAGCAACTTGCACTTGAATAAATGTAATTTGAACATAAAGTTCTATGATGGCTCAACTATTCAACCAATAGGTTTCATAGAAACATGTGTTAGCTATAATGGTGTAATTAAAACATTAGATCTGTATGTTTTGGACAAAGGCTCCTCAAACTTATTGGGACGGCAATGGTTAGCTGAGCTGAATATACCTATTAACATATCTAAATGCCATTTGCTAGTCGATCAGAA
Source organism: Xanthia togata (assembly GCA_963853775.1). Lineage (NCBI taxonomy): Eukaryota > Metazoa > Arthropoda > Insecta > Lepidoptera > Noctuidae > Xanthia > Xanthia togata. The sequence goes on along the minus strand of OY970818.1, from coordinate 1,444,431 downwards.
GATAGGTCATTGCACATTTAATAAGAAAAAAATAATCAATGAAATTATTTCCAGGCATGAATCCCTATTTGACGGCACATTGGGGAAATTTATGGGAGGTATGGCAGAGCTACATGTGCAGGACGGAGCGGTGCCCACATTTTGTCGCGCGCGGCCTCTGCCATATGCACTACGCGAGCGCGTTGATGCCGAGCTGGATGCCATGCTGAAAACTGGGGTCATTGAACCGGTGGACCATTCTGACTGGGCCACGCCACTAGTCGTGGTACGTAAAGCGGATGGTGGCATAAGAATATGTGCTGATTATAAGGTAACCCTGAACAAAGTTTTAGCAATTGACAGATTTCCGATTCCAAAAATGGAAGACTTATTTAGTAACCTTAGCGGGAATGTCTTTTTTACAAAATTAGATCTATCCCAAGCCTATAACCAGGTACTTTTAGCAGAACCGTCTAGAAATTATACAGTTATCAACACACACAGGGGACTATTTAAGTATAATCGTTTAGTTTATGGGTTATCCTCAAGCCCAGGTATATTTCAAAAATTAATGGTAAATATGTTCAAGGATAATCCAAATGTAATAGTTTTTTTTGATGATATTTTAATTAAGAATAAAGATTTGGCTAACCATTTAAAGTCAGTAAAGGAAGTGTTGCAAACTTTAGAAGCAAACGGCTTAAAAATAAAAAAAAGTAAATGTGAATTTTTCGCAGACGAAGTTAAATACTTAGGGTTTATTATTGATAAGGATGGGGTAAGGGTAGACCCCGACAAAGTTAAAGCTATTGCAACCATGCCTCATCCAAACAGTGTCACAGAATTAAAATCATTTCTAGGAATGGTAACTTTTTATGGGAAGTTCATAAAAAACTTGAGTATGCAGTTGTCGCCTCTGTACCAACTCTTAAAAAAGGGTAGGCATTGGAAATGGGGAACTGAACAAAATTCAGCATTTATTCAAATTAAAAATCATTTGTGCAGCACAAAAGCGCTAGTACATTTTGATATGGGTAAGGATTCGGTATTAACAGTAGACGCAAGCGCGCGTGGGATAGGCGCCGTGCTGGCACAGCGCGAATCAGGAGGTGAGGAGCGTGTCGTTGCGTATGCTTCGCGCTCACTCACGACTCATGAGCTACACTACAGTCAAATTCACAAGGAGGCCTTGGCAATTGTATTCGCTATTGAGAAATTCCATCAGTACCTTTACGGGAGGAAGTTCGTACTTCGGACTGATCACAAACCGCTTGTTAGTATTTTTGGGCCTAATGTAGGTATTCCTAGTGCGGCAGCAAGCCGATTACAACGCTGGGCAATAAAATTATCAGCTTATGATTTTTCAATAGAGTATGTCAAAACGGACAAAAACACTGCTGATTGTCTCTCACGTTTAATTGACTCACAAAAAAAGGAAACAGCAGCTGAAGAGGAGATCTTACCAGAGCAAACATATTTGCACTTTGCGACTGAAGCCCTATCGCTTGATTATAATGTACTTAAAAAAGAAACAAAACATGACCCACTTTTAGGCCGCGTTTTAAGCTATATAATGGATGGTTGGCCATCGGAGGTGGAAATAAAAGAACTGAAACCATATTTTAATAGAAAAAACGAATTATACAGCGAATTGGGTTGTGTTATGTGGGGTCATCGTGTAGTTATACCGTTGTCTTGTAGAACAAGAGTAATTTCAGAACTGCACGAGGTACACATGGGAATAGTAAAGACTAAGTCGCTAGCTCGTAGTTACGTGTGGTGGCCAGGAATTGACGAAGCCCTGGAGGCGGCATGTCGCTCGTGTGTAGTATGTGCGGCTGTAGCTGACGCACCGCCTGCACACGTGCCACGCTCATGGCCTTGGCCGTCACGTCCTTGGTCCAGGCTTCATTTGGATTTTTTAGGGCCTATAGGTGGTGTGACCTATTTAATTATTGTAGATTCTTGCTCAAAGTGGATAGAAGCAGTCCGAATGAATAGAACTACAGCACAAGCAGTTATCAATGTACTACGAAGTGTGTGGTCGCAATTTGGTCTGCCAAAACAAACTGTAAGTGACAACGGCCCACCTTTTTCGAGTATAGAATTTCAAAATTTTCTTAAACATAATGGCATAGAACATACATTTACAGCTCCTTATCACCCAGCTTCAAATGGAGCAGCGGAAAGCGCGGTAAAGATTTGTAAACGTACTATAAAGAAGGCATTTAAACAGAATCTTAATGTCGATATAGCTTTGACTAGGTTTCTTTTAGCCTACAGAAACACAGAACATGCTACCACCGGGGATAGTCCAGCGAGTATATTGCAGGGTCGTAGTCTTCGCATGAGATTGGATAACCTAAAACCAGAACGAGAATCGCAGGTCGCTGCGCGCCAAGCTCGTAGTGAGCGAGACGCGGGCGGGACACAGCGCGAAGTCGAGCTGGGTGCTCGTGTATGGTATCGTGAATATAGAGGTTCTGATAAATGGGTTCCTGGAACGATTCTAAAACGCTTAGGTAGTACAAATTACGCCATTAGATCTGACGTAGGGACGGAAATACACAGACATATCGATCAGCTGAGGCTAAGGGTGACGGACAATGTGGGTAAAGACATTCCCAGAAAAGAGACAGGACTAGATCAGGTTACTAAAAAGTTGGAAATCAATAGTCATTCACGTAAATCATTATCATTTCCCATGACTAGTGGCGAGGATCTAGATCAGAGTGCGGGCGGTTCGAGAGAAATGAGTCTAGGTGGAGTTTTGTCTCCAAAACCAGTAGTACCACCGGTCATGGTGGAACAGGAAGCCGCCGCCGAAGTAGCTTGTAGTTCGTCTAGAGAACCCAATGTGTCGACCAATAGGGAGGATGCTGTTAATGTTGTCACAAGAAGTAGCCGGTCAGTAAGAGTTCGTAAACCACCAGTACGATACGGGTGGCATGATGAAATAGATTAAAGATAATTAATAATGTTAATTGTATGGTTTAGGATAAGACCAAACTAATAAGTTTATTACCACACTTGTTTAGTTTACTTGTAATTTAAGTGTACTAGCTTACTGATTGTGCTAATTTGTATTTTATGTTATTTAAGGTGTAAAGACTTTGATATTGTTTTCTTTGACTTTATTAGTAATTAAGGGTGGAGGTGTTGTGTGTGTACTCGCCATAATAGAGTAAGGTCATAGAGAATAACTCTAGGACTCTCTTCTAGCCACGCTATGTTGTCTCTTCCCTTCCAACAATAAATGTTGTACCGAGCGCACGCCTTTTATTTAACAGGACAACATTTTTGGATTACCCGTAAGGCCATAGGGTGAATGATTCGAATGTTTATAGGCAAGACATGTTTCGCACGTAGAACACACTTTTGCCACTTCTCTAAACATACCAGACCAGTAGTATCTTAAGGAAAGCTTCTTGTAAGTTTTAAAGATACCAATGTGAGGATTATTATTTACCAAGCCATGGCAAGATTTGATAAGGTCGAGCCTCTCAGAGGGAGGAGGAACTTCCTTCCATGAAAAATCTTCATTAAGATCATCTATTGAGTTAGAATAACGATATAGCTTATTTTCGCGGATTTTATAGTTAGGATAATCATCAGGGTTATCACGACATTTGGTAAAAAGTTTATTGAAATGTTCCAACTGAGACGCGTTGTCTCTAGACACAGGGGCAACCCCATCTAAAATTTCTGTATCAGGGCACTTATAACGAGAAAGTAAGTCTGGGACTACATTATCCTTACTTTTCTTGTTTCAGATCAAAATCAAAGCATGATAAACGAAGAGTCCAACGTGCTAATCTCCCAGAAGGATTAGATAAATTTTGAAACCATTTCAGTGCAGCATGATCAGTATAAACCGTAAATCGTTTACCATTATCAAGATAACAACGCCAATGTTCAAGTGCAGCTATAACAGCTAATGTTTCGCGTTCAGTAGTAGAATAATTTTGCTCATGTTTACTAAGAGTTCTGCTCATATAAGCAATAACCACTTCAACATTGTTTTGTTCTTGAGTCAACATAGCTCCTATACCATAATTAGAAGCGTCACAGTGAAAAAAGTAAGGAAGGTCAAAGTCAGGGCAAGCTAGAATCGGGGTCGAAGTCAAACATTCTTTCAGTTTGGCAAAACTGAAGTCTGCGTCCGGATTCCAAACAAATTTTGGAGAATTCTTCCCAGCAGCAGTTAATTTGCAGAGGGGCGAGGCAATAGAACTAAAATTGGGAATGAAACGACGGAACCAACTACATGTACCCAAGAATTGCCCTACCTCTTTTTTAGACGTAGGAACAGGATAAGCTAAAATAGCTTCAATTTTACTAGGATCAGCTCGTAGTCCTAGCTCGTCAACTACATAGCCAAGGTATTTGAGTTACGAAAGAACTTACTTTTCGCAAAGTTAATAGTAAGCCCAGCATTTGAAAGTTTTTCATGAACTTTAAGTAACAGAGAGATAATTATGTTTCTCAAATGTAGAACTGATGATTATAATAATCATCTAAGTAACAGAATACTTTATTATCGAACTCAGGAGTAAATAAGTGATCCATGAGCCTTTGTTGAGTCACAGAGCTGTTAGTTATACCGAAGGGCATTACCGTAAACCTAAAAGAACCTCTGCCAGGCACATAGAAACCAGTTTTATCTCTATCTTCAGGATGTAAAGGGATTTCCCAAAATGCTTTGGCAATATCTATGCTAGACAAATACTTACAGCCTTGAAGGTTATCAAGTATTTCAGAAATGAAAGGAAGGCTATAAGCGTCCTTACGAGTAACTGAATTTAGTTTCCTACTATCAACGCAGAAACGCCATTCTCCGTTCGACTTAGGGGTTATAAGAACAGGAGATAACCAAGGACTTTCGCATTTTTCAATGACCTTTAATTCGAGCATTTTATCGACTTCGTCAATAAGAATCTTTTGCTTTTCAGGAGAGAGACGATAACAACGTTGCTTAATAGGCAAAGCATTACCGGTATTAATCCGATGACAAATTAGATTAGTAAGACCTAATTTACCTTTCTGTTCAAAAGAAATGTCTTTAAAACGATCAATCATAACCCTAGCAATATTTGTTTGATTATCGGAAAGGTGATCGAAAGACATGATTTTATTTTCAATAGCACAGTTCGTAAAATCTCTACTATCAAGATTAAGTTTAGACGAAAGTAACTTAGGACACAGATCAAATTCTTTCCAGAAGTCCCAGCCAAGAATCAAAGATGGATATATCTCCGGAAAAACATAAGCTTTAATGACACGAGTTTGATTATTAAAACTCAACGGTAAATGGAAATAACCAGAAGACGATGATTTTTGTTTATTAGCAACCATAACCTGAGCTGATGACTTGAATAGCTTAAACCCTAGCTTTTGAATATCCTTATGAGAATTATTTCCTAAAATAGTAAAACAGCTTCCGCTATCTAAAAGACCTGAAAAACTTACGTTGTTAATAGATACGTTAATAAAAGGTCTATTACAGTCCCTTTCCCTGTCATAGATCGCAGAAGTTGTTTTATAATAAAACATAAAATTTCGGATAGTATTTAACCATTGATTCCAATCGCTAAGGTTAAAATTTTGAGCTTTAGAACTATTCAAGTCACTATTTAGTTTTTTGCTTGAGAATCCGGTGTACATTTAGGACAATTTGAAATTTTCACGCCTTTCAGACCACACTTGAAACAGATCAAGTACCTCGGTTGAGTACACGCTCTCAAAGAATGACCCTTAACACGACAACGCCAACAGAAATCTTCCTTGGGCTTATCTTGACTTTGACATGAAGGAGTTTGCGAGGAAGAGGGCAATTTTGAAGAAAAATGTGGTTGCTTATTCTGTATCGCGTTAGAGTGACTAAGGTTAGAATTATTTTTAGGAGTCAACGGACGATAAGCGAACTCTGCAGCGCAAGAAGGGGTATCTGAATATCTGGGTTCATGAAAATTCAGATCTCTTTCTGAAATCTTTTCATAGCTCTGACAGGTTGAGATCAAGGAATCGATGGAATTAACATCTTTAAGCGCAATGAAAACTGAATAACAAGGTTTTATGTTGTGAAGTAAAATTTCCAATTGGTCGCTTTCTACAAGTTTCTTGGAAAGACGATTGAACATGCCGAACATAATAGACACATAGACAATGATAGTCTCAGTTGCCCCTTGAGTGCGATTCCTAATAGCTTCTAGTAATTTGTAATCATAGTCCTGAATTCCAAAATCTTTAATGAGTAGAATATGGATCTGGTTCCAAGTCAACGACGGATGCCGACTATGCTGAAACCTGAACCAATGTAGCGCATCTCCGACAAAAATCTCAAAAGCATGTTTAACCAAAGTTACTTCTGATATATTCCTAGAAATTCGGAATTCCTCTAACTTCTGCAGGAACGACCTAGGACAAGTTTTACCATCATATGAAAACCTTTTAAAATCTTTAACAAAATTGCACGGCGAGTGACAATTCTGGTCTACCGAGGAATATTGCGGCATACTCCAAACCGCAGTGGGATATGAAACCGGTTGAGAAGAAGCGAGAACCTCAGAAGGTTCGGAAATTCGAGGACCGAAGAGAAGGTCAGCTTGATTCTGAGCAGGAGGGTTAGATTGGTTCTGAGCAGGAGGGTTAGATTGGTTCTGAGCAGGAGGGTTAGATTGGTTCTGAGCAGGAGGGTTAGATTGGTTCTGAGCAGGAGGGTTAGATTGGTTCTCCATGTTTAAGATTTAAAAATATTAAGAGTTTATTTTAGTTTACTCTAGGTTTATGTATATTTTCAAGTAATCTTCGTACAGGTTGCACTAGACGTGGTAACAAATCAAACTAAATGAAGTAATGTTTAAAGATGTGTTGTTTTATGTTAAGTTTTGTATAAACGACCACAGGATATTGTCCTGCAGCCGTCGTGAAGTGTGCCAGCCCCCAACTAGTAAGTGACCACGAATGGTTTTAAGAACACTCACTAGCGAAGACCAGAGGGTAACCGCAGTGGTGTGCAAGTGTGTGGGATGCAGTATAGTGAGGTATTAGTAGAGAGTTATAATGTACCTAGGTGGTAACGACTATAGGATATTCTCCTATAGTACGTCGTAGAGTAAGCCAAACCCCAACTTGTAAGTGACCACGAATGGTTTTAAGAACACTTGCAAGCGAAGAATGGATGCCAATTACCAGTAGGTAAAAGTAGTGTGTGTGTGTGTGTGTGTGTGTGTAAGTGTGTGTATGTATGTGTTTGTTTCAGTATAAAGAAGTCTTAGTAAAGGTTGAGATGGATGAGGTGATGAAAATAAAAGCTTACCAAATAAAAATCACTTGAGCAAGTTTGTTTTTAGAATTTTGAGAAGAATCTGAAAAAGTTTAAGGAGGGAGGGGTTAGTAAAAATATTGGGCGCCAGATTGTAACGTTACATTTTCCCGGGAGGGGGAAAATGTAAGGTTAGCGAGGTAACTGTCACCAGAACTGGAGGAGTCCCGGCTTAAAAGAAAAAGTAAAAAAGAAAAGGTAAAATAATTTAATTTTAAATAAATAAGGCCAGGGAAACCGGGGTAGAAAATTGATGGTCCAAGTTGTTGAAGAAAAGAGGCTCGCAGGTTGTGAAGAAAAGAGGCTCGTAGATTGTACAGAAAAGAAGCTCGTAGACTGTGCAGAAAAGAGGCTCGTAGATTGTGCAGAAAAGGGCCTCGCTCGAGTCAGGCCTCCACGTCGCCGACCTCGGAGGGGCAGGCCGTGGTAGAGAGGACCGGCAGAGGGCTGAGAGCTATCAGCGGTCGGCGTCACCGGTTTGCACGACGTTATCCCACGAACGATGTCCGGTGTACAAAGACGCGTAGACTTGAGTTTCGAGTTTGAGTTTTCTTCCAGCACAGCCCCCGCTATCAGAGGGCACAGTCCTCCCACCGAGCGCTATCAACAGGACCTCCTGCCAAGGCGAGCCCAAGAGTAAAACTCGTCTCCTGGCCCCGGCTCCCTTCCTTTTCGGATCGGTTGTCATTTTAAAATAGCAATGTGATTCTAGAACATAAAGAAGAATAATAATTTATAACAAGGTCTAATACGTATACAACCTAACCTACTGGCAGCTCCAGCAATAAATTAAAAATAAAACCTAGGCTTGTCATTATCTGACATTACAAAAGGTAAACAAACATTCGGAGAGCACTAGAAAATCTAAATAGCTCTAAATATAGAGGCCTAGGATTGCTTAAACTACAGACAATGGCCATGCAGATAATTGGAGAGAACATATAATATCTAATTAAAATAGCCAAAACGTAAGTAAAAAAATACGAACATTACAGTCTTCAGAAGCCCGAAAGTCTGACAACCAGTCTTACCAAGGGGTATCGTATTACCCCTGGGTTGTGGAGGTCAGATGGGCACTCACTCCATGTAAAATACTGGTATTCAGCTGCATCCGGTTAGACTGGAAGTCGACCCCGACATAGTTGGGAAAAGGCTAGGCAGATTGTTTTTTTTGTCATTTAATATTATTCGATTGTCTGTGCCCGAATACGTACAATAAGTGATGACGAACATATTAGATGTATATTTAGCATCATGTAGGGCCGGAGTTGCTATTTTATAATCATGTTAGAACATATTAAATATTTGTGATATTATAATATTAAGTAGATTGAGGAGCTCGTGGCTAAGTAGTAACTGCCGCACGGGTCGATCCATCAAGTTAAGCTACGCTTGCCGGGGTTGGTCTGTGGATGGGTGACCATCTTTACATACCGAGACTCCTCCGTGCCTCGGAAAGCACGTTAAGCCGTTGGTCCCGGTTGTCATTCGTGGATCTTTGACAGTCGTTACGGGTCGTCAGAAGCCCGAAAGTCTGACAACCAGTCTTACCAAGGGGTATCGTATTACCCAGTTACTGGGTTGTGGAGGTCAGATAGGCAGTCGCTCCATGTAAAATACTGGTATTCAGCTGCATCCGGTTAGACCGGAAGCCGACCCCAATATAGTTGGGAAAAGGCTAGGCAGATTGATTGATAATATTAAGTAGATTACCTGTAATTATGAACTGATGATAATACCTAATAAACGACTGTAATACCTAATGATAAATAAGTTTATGTCAAAATGAGTAAATCCTGTTTGTTAATGATGTATTATAAACAAGAATGACTGACTAGTTTCATTTCCAAGATTATCTAAAAATAGATACCTAGACTAGAGGCTTCGATACTCGGATCGGAGCGGAACCTTTATACTTGGTCATCATCTGTGAAACATGTTTATATAAACTTGTTTTGTTGCAAACGTGGCCTTTTTTGCGATCAAAAATAGAATAAGCCCCAATTACTTACCAACATATTATTTTCAGCCTAATTGCTTACATCGATTTTTTTTAGGGTTCCGTAGTCAACAAGGAACTCTTATAGTTTCGCCATGTCCGTCTGTCTGTCTGTCCGCGGCTTAGCTCAGAGACTCTTAGTACTAGAAAGCTGTAATTTGGCATGGGTATACATATTAATCTAAAGTAACTAAAGTGTTGTCACCAACTGAAGTTAAATGTTTGTAAAGGAAGCTCCGGATAGTCAGTACCTGGCAACAAAGGTCAGTTGAACTTTAGAAATCTAAATGTATCATCTCTATAATTAACTGTAGTGATTTATTTCTGTTTTATAATTCTATTAGGTAGGTACTAAAGTACACTTAATTCATTCATATGCAATTTATTTCTTACTTCTCGTGTTTGCCAACTACACATTACTGTTTTATTTGTAACTATTTTTGTTCGTGATTATTTTATATAGTTTTAAGCTTAGCCCATATCGCCTGAAACACAGGATTACCTAGTTCAGACATGTATTTTATTGACCTAGTTTAAGATTTTGTATTTGTAGTTATTATCATGAAATTGTAAAACTTTGAATAAATTGAATTGAATTATATTATTGAAACATAGCTCTTACAACAAATCTGTTTCGTTCCTCACAAGTGTGCTGTTAAACGCCGGCGATGTATAAACTGCGTGTGCATTGATCATTACACACTAGTATCATAATTTACTTTTCTATGTATATATTTTTGAAAGGCACTCCAAACACAATTTCCACGCAAGCTCCGCCCCCAAGCACCCCGCCACTCCACTATGTGCTAAACGCTAACACATCAGTAATAAAGTTGTATAGGTATATGATCGTGGTCGAGCACAGAAGTGAATGGCGTAAGTCTCAATTCTTATTTAATTTTAACTAAAGTAATAATTGATTTAGAGAAAAAATATCTTGTGACTGAAAATATTTTCTTACTGTGAATACATAAAATAATAAATTTTGGAAAAGCCGAGTAATCTTCATTTTATTTAAATAATCTATAAAAAAATAAATTTTCGACAAAAAATTGAATCAAGCTAAAATGTTACAATTACATAACACTGTCTTGTACATGAAATAAAAAGACCTATTAATGAATTATTTATACTAAAGTTCAATTTGCAATGTTTCAGAATATTAATGCTAATTAACGTACAATTTAGGGAGCCTCCTCTTAAATGTAGGTACAAGTAACCGCTTCTTCGAGGATCACTGACACTTCTCAAGTTCTATTTTTTATTATTCACTCCGAGTTCTTTTACTTCTTACTTTCTCTTACCTGTCTACTGTCTCTTGTTCTATCCTAATTTTTGTCAGTGAAAACTTGTAATTGGCCTTCTTTCACTATTGTTCACATATGCATAACCTAGCTGTAAGTTTTCTTAAAATAATTGTTATAACCGAGAGGGGGTGGATATGAAATAATGCAACCGATACGAACAAGCTCATATATTGGACTGACGCAGCAGTCGTTAACCTTAAACTTACAAACTAGTATACCCTACATATTTATCAATTATAAATATGTAGGTACCCACATAACATCCCTCCACCTTTAGTCAGAAAAACTTCTTATAATCTACCACAGTTCTATTTCGTTTTGACCGAGTGTCTGGCTCAGGTTCTATAGAGGGACCTGCCGAAATCACTTCCTTTTCAGCGGAATGGTCGCCGTGAGTACGCTCAACTGGTAGTTCTTCTACCGAGACTTCGGATGGTAGCTGCTCGGACCTCGACGGATGTGATGGCATTACAAATGCGGGGATGATCTCTTCGCTTGGCCCATCTTCCCTCCCTCTGTATTTCAGCAACTGATTAGCGTGTCTTTTGACGGTTTGTTCCGATTCACCCAGTTGTACTAAATAGACTGTTTTGCCAACATTTCTAATAATAACACCACGTGACCAATAATGTTTTTGTTTTTTATAAAGTTTCACTAAGACTTGGTCACCCACACTGAACGATGCGTTTCGGTTACCACGATAATTGTTAATCTGCGAACACTGTTTGACTTTAACAACTGTGTCGAGTGCTGCGTTGGATGGCGTCGTGGTGGTCGGAGTCAGGAGATCCAATCTACATCTCAACTTATGACCAAACAAAACTTCAGCGGGTGATCTATTTGTGGTCGAATGCTTAGAATTCCTATAGTTCAGCAAGAATTCTGATATTTTAATATTTAAATCTCTTAAACATGAACCTGATAACAAGTATGATTTAATTGCTTTTTTAATAATCTTAACATAGCTCTCCGCTTGTCCATTGCTGGCCGGATTATATGTTGGTGAAGTTAAATGAGTGATATTATTTCGAGAACAGAATTGTTTAAAATCATGCGATACAAAAGAAGTGCCGTTATCCGAGCAAATCGTACGAAATAAACCAAATCGTGACATTACTTCGCATAGTTTTTCTATTACTACTCGCGAAGTACCACCCGATGAAACATCAAATACTTCCACCCATTTTGAATACGCATCCACTATAATTAAAAATGTTTTGCCGCTAATCGGGCCTAAAAAATCGATATGTACACGATGCCACGGCTGCGCAGGGAAAGGCCATGGTGTGAGGGGGGTGCGCGGGGGCGCGGCGCGCTGCGATGCACACACGGCGCACGCGCCGATGTGCTGCTCAATGGCGAGAGACATACCCGGCCACCAAAATCTATTGCGTGCCTCTTCTTTCACTTTTGTGATTCCTAAGTGACCTGAGTGTAACTCGTTTAACACTTTATATCGCAGACTTCTAGGGATCACTAACCTGTGACCCCTCATTAGACAACCATTTTCAACCGATAATTCCAACCGGTGGCTGTAATAATCCTTAACTAATGGTTCTTTAATTTTATTTGGCCAACCATTTGTCAAATAGTCGATGACGGTTGTTATGACCTTATCTAGCTTAACTGCATCCTTGATATCCGTTAGCGCTAAAAATCTTTCACCTTCGTAAACAAAACGCACATAACTAGACTTATCGACTAATGACTCATCACGTGCTGTGTTTGTGTCGGTCGTTTTTAAATCTTCTGCTACCGATCGACTTAAGAAATCTGCACAATTATGAACACTGTTTACATATTCTATTTTATAATTGTATGCGGACAGAAAAATAGCGTAACGCTGTAAACGATTTGCTGATATCTCAGGAATTCCCTTGTCTGGATGAAAAATTGACACTAAAGGTTTATGGTCAGTTCTTAAAATAAAAGGTTTGATTCGACCATATAAGTACTGATGAAATTTCCTTATTCCAAATATGATAGCAGTAGCCTCTTTTTGGATTTGGCTGTAGCGTTTTTCTGCTGCATTAAGTGAACGTGACATATACGAGATAGGTTTTTCTATACCACCTTCAACTTGTGATAAAACGGCGCCTAACCCGCTCGGCGACGCATCAACCGTTAAAATTAACAATGCTTCCGGATTAAAATGCGCTAAGGTGGTTTCAGATACCAATTCGCGTTTAATAAATGTCACTGATTCATCATGTTTCTTGGTCCATGACCAAGGCTCATTTTTTTTTAGTAAATCATGCAGTGGACTTAAAATGGTTGAAGCATTTTTAATAAAATTTCGGTAATAATTAACCATTCCTAAAAATGATTTTAATTCTGACGTATTGGTAGGAATTTGACTTTGCAGAATAGCTTTAATTTTTTCCGGAGATTTATGTATACCATTACGGTCAATGACAAACCCCAGGTAGGAAACGGATTCTTGGAAAAAGCTGCATTTGTCTATATTTAAAACTAGCCCTGCTTCCTGTAGCCTACAAAAAACTTCGTTTAATCTACTCATCATCTGATCTTTGTCCGCCCCGCACACTAAAATATCATCAAGAAATAACAAAGTACCCTCTAATCCAGATAATAATGCTTCCATGTTACGCTGAAAAATGGCTGGCGCACTAGCCAGACCAAACACTAAGCGAGTAAACTTATATAACCCTTTATGTGTGTTTATGCAAGTGAGCATTTGTGACTTCTCATTAAGACATAATTGGTTATATGCATGCGAAAGGTCTAATTTACTGAAATACTTGCCGCCATGTAATTTGGTAAACAGCTCGTCATACCTAGGTAATGGATATTTATCGACAAGTAGCTGCTTATTGATAGTCACGGAGTAGTCGGCACAGAGGCGTATAGAACCATCTCGCTTTAAAACAGGCACTACTGGACTTGCATACTCCGCGTATTTTACGGGTACTAATACACCTAACCCTACAAGACGGTTTAATTCTTTTTCTACGCTTTCCCGAAGAGCAAAAGGTAACGGTCTAGCCTTAAAAAAAATTGGCTTGGCGTCTGGTTTTAACGGTAAATCTACCTTCACGCCCTTAAAACAACCTAATTTATTTCCAAACAGCTGTGGGTATTTAGAAGAATTTCCTGATAAAAAATCGTTGCAGTTATTCACTGAACATATGTATTTGCAAGTTAAAACGAGAAAAGAAATCTCTGCCTAATAAGGGTGGGCCCCCATTCCGTACAACATATACTCCTATTGTGAATGATTTGTTGTTATAAGTAAACATGAGATTTATTTTACCTACAATATGTAACTTATCACCGTTGTAACTATGCAAAATAACATCACTGACCTCCAACGTTACGTTTTCAAAGTGTTTATGATACATCTGCTCGGAAATAACGGTAACTGGTGAACCCGTATCTATTTCAAAAGTTAGTTTGATTCCATTGACACAAACAGATTCCCGCATCGGTTCACCGCGGATGGTGCGGATATTATAGCACACATGCTTACCATCATCGTCTTCATCCCCACAGCACTCGACATAATGTTGTTTTTTTACAGTTTGTTTACACATTCGCTTAAGATGTCCTTGAACACCGCACTTTTTGCACTTATACCGCACAAACCGACACGTTGATGCCTGATGGCCTGCGTAGCCGCAGGCTGTGCAGCCGCTGCCGCCGCCGGCGCCGCCGCCGTCTCGAGCGTGTTCGCCGCTAGCTGTGGGTGTTGCTGCCCCATGCACGCGCCGCTGCGCGCTTCTGCCGCAAGCTGTGCCAAGCTGTGCTGCCGTGTCCATCTTCATCACTTGAAGTGTCGTACCTATGTCCGCTTGTCGAGTTGTTTCTTGTGCCCCCATACGCGCACTGCGTACGCCCTCAGCTATTTCCAAGGCCTTACTGAGCGTCAACTCCGACATCGCCTTGGTAAATAATTTATCTCTCTCTGGTCCTGGTGCCATGCCCAGCACAAAACGGTCGCGAAGCTGTTCATCAAGATTTGACGCCACGAACCCGCAGTGTATTGCCAAACCACGTACTCGTGCCGCCCACTCTGCCAATCCTTCGCCGACATGTTGTGGGGCACTGTGGAATTTGTATCTTTCCGCGAACGTGCACTTCTTTAGCTTAAAATGTCCATCCAATAAAGCAACTACTTCATCGTAGCTCAAGGTACCGACCTGCCGCGGTATAGCCAAATCGCGAATCAATCTGTAACTTGATTCCGAACAGTTGCTCAGTAGAATAGCTCGACGTTTAATACCGGCTTTATCCACATCTACCCCAATTTCATTTGCAAGAAACCACTGTTCGAGTCGTTCTCTGTATAATTGCCATTCTTGATGTTCATGGTTAAACACTGTTAATGTGCCGACCGAAACTGTAGCAGATACTTTAGCCATATTAAAATACGATAAGTACGCGTAATTTGTACTTTGACCTCGTCGCCAACTGTTATAACCGAGAGGGGGTGGATATGAAATAATGCAACCGATACGAACAAGCTCATATATTGGACTGACGCAGCAGTCGTTAACCTTAAACTTACAAACTAGTATACCCTACATATTTATCAATTATAAATATGTAGGTACCCACATAACAATAATAAAATAAAATAAAATAAAGTAGGTACCTACAATGTAGCCAGTTGAACAATGAGTTTTTGTTCCTGATCCATTATCTACAATATTCTTGTTCGAAGCCTAGAGGTTTCCTATGTTTCTTCTCAATTGATTGTTTTTAACCAACGAAAAAAAAGGAGGTTCCCTAAACGTATTTTTTAAATTTATGATCCGTATAACTTTTTGCTGAGTAGTCCGATTTGAACGATTCTTAATGTATTGGGAGGGTATATACTTTGAAGTTGGTTGGTTGGTTAAAACTAAAATCCACCCCAAAGGGTGAAAAAATTGGGGTCGATTGATTTTTCACCTACCTACTACGTGCTACTGTTGACTACTGTTTTCTGATTTCCATGGGCCGCCTTCACGTGGTAGTGCCGAATGATCAGCCGAGCCACAGGGTGCCGGCCATCCAATGTTACAGGCCTTTTTACCTCCATGGCGACATCTGCAGCAGCATCGATCCGACCGCCCACGCGAAGCAAGCCATGCTCGTCTAAAAACGGTGAGAGATTAAGTAACCCACTATTTCTAGATAACGCCTTACCATTTTTAATCGAATTGGATCATTAAGTTCCCTTCAAAATGGTTGAGCTAAATGATGCTGATCCAAGCGTCATGTTCGTGAACGGGCGCCGTCAGTGGGGACTGGTCATCTCTTAGCTGCCATGGCTTATTTCAATTATTTAATTATTTTTGTTTTTATATTTTTACTATGGTCGCTTTTAACGTGCTAGCTTCATCTTTCTGACTGACCGACCCCTTGACAATTCAAAAGTACCTGTAATTGGTTTATTTGGAATAAATGATTTGAGTTTGAATCGCAGATAAATCCTCAGCAAACGACTCCCCTTGTGCGTGTTTCAATAGCTGCCGCTCTGCACGCTCCAGCATCTGCACACTATAGCCGCTACCAGGAACACCCTATAACCTGTCAACAAATTATTTTTCATTTTCTTATTTTTCAACATCATGTAGATCTGAGTCCGTAATAATAGGTAAACATTGTAAGGTCAAGAACCTGTGCAAAACGTACGATTCTATCCTCTACGTCTCAATATGCTTGAGAGACAGAGAAAGGTGTCATACGATTCCACTCTGACGCGCCCCGCCCAGTCCCACAAAATAATACTACAATTAGAAAGAAAAAGAAATATTACTTACGCAAATTATGCATTAGTGGTGCATAGACAATTGCGAGTGTGTGTGTGAGCGGAATTTTTTCGCCAGTCTCGGGACTCGGTCACAGTCAGTGCAGCGGCGCCCTTTGAGGAGCGCACATTACTACTTTTTTATCACGAGACGAGCCGCGCGCGCATTGTTGTGATTTTGCGAAAAAATTTAGTTGTTATTTGTGATTAAAGACGATTTAGTGTGACTTATTGTTCAGTGTTAGTTTAATATTAGTTAGTTAATTAGGTATCGATGTCGCTTGTGCATAATGAACAACGGTGGAAACCTTGAAAATTTATAAATTTGACTATTGATGTAAATTCTGATTGTGATGTGATATTATGTGATTAATTATTCAACCAGTGATCTTTTAATTAACAACGCGCAACTTAGTGAGTTTATGGCGCTAATTTGTTGTTCTCCGACTAAACTACCTACCCACGTCCACCTACGCCCCGCACCGCAGCGCAGGCGCCGCCCCCCGCCGCGACCCGCATCGGGCCGCGCAACAGGTTAGTGAATTTTCGTAGATAAAGCGTGTTTACTTTTTATGCAGTCGATTCTGCTATTTATTTTGTTTTAAAATTGCAATTTTTCAATTTTCCATTAACTACTAATCTTCGTATTTTAAAATGTTTCTATGGACTAGTACTGTGCTCGTTTTAATTTAATGTCGTAAGTCCAGATCCACATTGTATAAAAGCGAAAGGTCACTCACACACTCATCACACATTCTACGCTCGGCACCGGTCGCGGACGGACGTGCGCTGCGGTGTGTTCCTGTGTTCCTGATTGTGGTTCCTGCTTGTGGAATCCTGATATCGTCGTGCAGAGTGACGAACTACGTAGTCAAGGACTACCGACCGCTATTAATTGTCTGTCTTTTTCAAGACACAATTAATAAAGTATTTCTGTTAACAGAGATCAGTCAAAACGTAGCGCGTCATTGGCCCCTTCTGGGTAAAACCACAGTTTCGTGGTCCTCGGTGGATACCATACGGTGCCAACGAAGCCGAGGGGGTGTTGACCCAATCACATCCGCCGAACCCCTTCAGGGCTAGGCAGTCAGTTGGACGGGTCCCAGTGTTCGGCCTTGGGGGGTTTCCTAGTCGGCATTGGTGACAGTTTTCCTTCAACAGCTACACACCTAGTGTCGGTTGGGTGTGTCTACACCCTTCGCACTAGACTTGTAGGACCCCGTTGCACATTAAGATAGGCAACGGGCAAAAATCAAGCTTAGGGCTCACCCTTAGGCACACAACCTCCCTGCCTATACCCGGCAGGGAGGGTTTTACACATCCCCGGTAGTCCGCCCGGGGAGTTAGGCATAGGGAAAGATAGGAGTTATTTATTCCCCAATTTAAAATCCCCTGTTAAGACATGGAGGACGCTCTGACAGCGTTCATCAATCTCTTTCAGAGAGTCCTCGATGACGATCCCCGGCTCGAAGCCAAATGGGGTGGGCATTTCGCTGCTTTACAGCGAACCCTCCCTGGTCCCTCTGACCGAAACGTCGCATTAGACCTCCCAGCCGTCGCGCGAGAAAGCCCGTTCAGCCCGTCAGTGTCCATGGACACAGACGAGCCCATCCCCACCGCTTCAAAGCGCCCCGTTTCCCCTTACCCGTCAGATGAAGAGGCAAAATTCTCTTCTTCCTCTTCCTCCCATTCCGACGACGACGGTTTCATCCCCGTCCAAGGAAAAGGGATGAAAAGGAAGAATAAGAAGCAGAGCTCCACCCAGGCCAACAAGGTCGTCGCGGTAGAGGACTCTGAGTCACCCCTCCCTTCCCTAGCCCTACCCGCTACTTGTGCCCCCGTAGCTTCCCCCTCCCCACCCCCCGCCCGATAGCGTCAACCTCCGCGCAGGTTGCCCCCACCCCACCTACTTCTGGGCCAAAAAAGGTCCCTCCGCCACCACCCGTGTTCGTACAGGACAAGGGGAAATGGACGGATATCTCAAAGTGGTGTTGCGATCAAAAGATCACATACACCAGCGCCAGGAACACCCAGCAGGGTATTAAAGTTACCGTCCCTACGTCCCGTGACTATAGGGCTTTTACATCGCTACTGAGAGAGAGACGAGTGTCATACCACTCGTTCTCCCTCCCAGAAGAACGTCAGATCCGCGTCGTCATAAAAAGGATCCCGAAGGAAATCCCCCCTTCGGATATCCTAGCCGACCTTCAGTCGCAGAAGATCCCCATTGATGAGGTCCACCGTATGCACCGCGGCAAACGCGGTGAGCCTTACGACATGATCCTCGTAGTTTGCTCCCCGGTAGAGGGTCACCACCCTATTTTTCAATTAAAATCTTTATGTTCCCTCGTGGGTTTCTCTATTGAGAAGCCCTGGAAAAGCGGTGCTATTGGCCAATACCACCAGTGCCAGCTTTACGGCCACTCACAACGGAACTGCCACGCAAAACCCAGGTGCGTCAAGTGCCTGGGCGAGCACGGCACTCCCGAGTGCACCCGGCCAAAGGACCACTCCCTATGTCCCGACCCACCCAGCTGTGTCCTCTGCGGGCAAGTAGGTCACCCGGCTAATTACCGCGGCTGCCAAAAAGCCCCCAAATCCACGCCCCCCAAACTGACCAAACGTTTCGACGCTCGTCAGCAAAGGGAAGCTCCTTCAGGGTTTAAAGGTTTAAAGTACCCTCAGCTCAGATGCCCCAGCGACTAAGCCCTCAGAGGCCAAGTCCGTGGAATTACCTCCACCACCAGCAAGCTTTCTCAGCCCTGGCCCCCTCTCAACCCATAGGCCCCTCTCAACCCATACCCTCCTCTCAACCCATACCACCCTCTCAACCCATACCCCCCTCCCAACCCATTGCCCCTACCCCCCCCCCCCAAACCACCACCATCCCCCGTCTCATGGACCCCCGCATTCGCATCACCGCGCCCCTCGTCAAACCCGCACCTGCTCCCGTAGCATCGCGTCCCCCAACCTCAGCCCCCCCCACAGTTGGCCCTAATGGCCTATAACATCATTAGTTCGACTTTTATAGCCTTCCTCTCCCCTCGCGCTATCCAAATGGCCCAGGAAATCCTGGCCGCTCAGGCCGCTGGCGACCTCTTCAGGTTGCAGGCCATCTACAATGCGTATCCCGAGATCACGCAAGCCCTGACCTCCCTCAGCACCCCTACTAGAACCCATAATGTATAACACCATCAATACTAGGTTCAAACCCCGATCCCTCAAGTTAGGTTTTTTCAACGCCAATGGCATTAGAGGCCAACGGGATGAGATCGCGACTTTCCTTCGCGACCATCAAATTGACATCCTCCTTATCCAAGAGTCTTTTCTCAAGCCATGCAACCGCGACCCGTCAATTGCCAACTATCGCATAGTTCGCAATGACAGGACGCGATGTCACTTGGGTGGCACCCTTATTTACTATAAAAAGGATCTATATTGCATCCCAATAGACCCTCCTCCCCTCTCACGATTAGAAGTCTCAATCTGCCGCTTAGGCATGACCGGCCATCAGCCGATCTCACTAGTATCGGTCTACGTCCCACCCCTCAATACTTCGGAGAACTTCCAACTCCTCTCAGACAACCTCTCTATCCTACTCGGCATGAACGACTCTGCTATCTTAGCGGGCGATTTCAATGCCAAGCATCCCGCCTGGAATAGTTCCAGAACCTGTACCAGAGGGCGACACTTGTTCGACCTCTCTAATTCTCTCAATTTTGACGTCATCGCCCCGATGACCCCAACTCACTTTCCCCACGTTACCCATCATAACCCCGACGTCCTAGACGTGGCGCTCCTTAAGAACGTCGCTCTAAGGTTAGACTCCATAGAAACGGTGCAAGAGCTTAACTCTGACCACCGCCCAGTAGTCATAAAAATGGCCCCCCGCATAGGTCTCCCCGACCCCTCTCAACCCGCTCTCACCAAAAGGGTAACGGACTGGAAGAAAGTAAGCACCCAGCTGAAATCCAATACGTCCCCCCAATTGGACGCCATCCCCGACAAATTCGACTCTATCGCGGACACGACGGCCGCGATCGACTCACTCACGGAGCACGTACAATCAGTCCTGAGCGACTGCTCTAGGGAGGTTTCAGCGACGGGCGACCCTCGCTGGAGCCTGCCGGACGATGTACGCGCGCAGCTGACTGAGAAGAACGCGGCCGTTCGTGCCTACAGCAATTTTCCTTGCTCCGCTAACAAAGCCCATATGCGCTATTTACAGAGAAATGTAAAGACACGCATACAGGAGCTGCGTGACACGGGCTGGGACAAGATGCTCAGCGAACTAGAGCCCACCCACCTGGCATTCTGGGAACTTCAGAGGAAACTCAAGTCCCAGCAAGTGGCCTCCATGCCCCCCCTGACCCGTCCCGACAAGACCATCGCGTTCGAGGACTTAGAAAAGGCTGAATGCCTAGCAGACAGTCTAGAAGCTCAATGCTCCCCTAGCTCCCAACCGGTAGACCAAGCTCACCTCCTAGAGGTCGACGCCGAGGTCGAACGTAGATCCTCTCTCCCTCCCGTTGAAGATCCTGATAGTCCTCTGCCTCCCGTCACTCCTGACGAAGTGCATGACATCATCAAAGGTCTGAAAACCCGCAAAGCCCCCGGCTCTGATGGAATCACCAATAGGGTGATCCAGCTATTCCCTGCCCACCTGATAATGCTATTGGCCACCATCTTCAATGGTGCCCTAAGCAATAACATCTTTCCCCAAGCATGGAAAGAAGCCACGGTCATCGGCATACCAAAGCCCGGCAAGCCCAAGACCGAGCCGTCGAGTTACCGCCCCATCAGTTTGCTCAAGGTACTTGGCAAAGTCTATGAGAGGCTTATTTATAAGCGCCTCAGAGATTATGCCGAAACCAAGGGCCTCATCCCCAACGAACAGTTTGGGTTCCGAACCCAGCACTCTAGCGTGCATCAGGCCCACCGGATTATTGAAAGCATATGCGCGGGCTTCCAGCGCGGCTTGATAACCGGTGCAATATTCTTCGATATAGCGAAAGCGTTCGACAAAGTCTGGCACAACGGCTTATTATATAAGCTCTACAAACTCGGTGTGCCGGATCGTCTCGTGCTCATCTTACGGGACTTTTTGTCAAACCGCACCTTCCGCTACCGTATCGAAGGAGCGATATCCTCCCCTCATCCTATCCGCGCAGGAGTCCCTCAAGGCTCTGTGCTCTCCCCACTAATCTTCACGCTTTTCACCAGCGATATCCCAAAGAGTAAAAGGGCGCAGTTGGCTCTGTTCGCAGACGATACGGCCATTTACTACAAGGGTACCAGCACTGACTCGAAAGCCCACACTCTCCAGACCTCAGTCGACATGCTCGGCGCCTGTTTTAGAAAGTGGAGGATCGAAGTCAACCCGGATAAAAGCCAAGCGGTTCTCTTTAGGAAACCGCGCAAAAGGTTCAAACCCCCCCGACTCATCACCATGTTCGGCAAGCCTATCCCTTGGGAGAAGCGAGCCAAATACCTAGGTGTCGTCCTAGATCAGCATCTCACCTTCAGTGATCATATAAAGCAGGTCCGCTCGCGAGCCGCTTTCGCTCTCGGTAGACTCCACTCTGTCCTGAATGCACGTAGCAAAATGTCACTTAAGTGCAAATTGCGTACGTACACGGCGTGCGTTCGTCCCGTATTTGCACACGCAAAACCCCGCCATATTCATAGGATGCAAACGCTCCAAAATAGATTTCTCCGGAAAATCACCGGTGCCCCCTGGTACGTTAGGAACGAGATCCTCCATCTCGACCTAAAGATCCCCACAATCCACCAATTTCTCAAACGCAATTCCAAGCGTTTCTTTGAGTCCGCCGCCAAACACCGCAACCCTCTGGTTGTCGAGGCCGCCAATTATGTCACGAGTAGAATCAGTCAGACCCGCCGCCCAAGGCAAATCCTTACCGACCCAGACGACCCCATAACCCTCCTCCAGGAGAGCAATAGGGCCACAAGTACAGTGCACAAGAAACACAGACACCGACCCGCATTCCGACCTCGCCGCCGAGGTCCTCCGCGATCGCGACCCGCCCGAGTAAATAATACTCCCCACCGACCCTTGCTCGCAGAAGCGCCAGCCCGCGTTTTGCTGAGAAATGTAGTCTTAAATTCCCCGATTAATAATAATGAATCATCTTTGATCCAGCCTGTCCCAACTTGCTGTCCTCCCCCCAGCGACGCCCTAAGCCGAGGTCCGTACCCCACAGGGGGTGCCCTTAGCGAGCATTCGCCTAGTTTTAATTTAGAATAGTTTTGCCCCTGGCTGGAGGCTTTAAGTTAGTAGCTTAAGGCAGCCGCAGGATTGACCGGTTAAGTAGTCATCACCTCAGAGGTGAGCTACGAGATGCCCTAGACAAAAAAAAAAAAAAAAAACAGTCGGGCAGTCGGCCCGCCAGACACAACACCCGTCTGGTCGGAGGATCCTCCTTTTTCTATGGTGGATGAGTGAACTTTACACCCTGTTCCTCATACCCCTAAACCCAATTATAATGCCAATACAATTTAAAAAATAAAAATCTATCAACGAGAAAAATTAATATTGTCGCATGGGGTAACTTTGATCTAACAATTGATTTGATTGTTTGAATGACAGTATATTTACCTTTTTCAATTAAAATGATTGGTGGATTCCCAGCGTGTCCTCAGAAAAGGATTAAATAGTTGTTCAGTGTTCATAACTCAAAAAAAAAACTACCTAATTTTGCGATTCGTTTTACGTAATTCACGATTTTATATGAAATGGAAGTTTCTATCAAAGTTACCCCGTGAGTCAAAGTAACCCCCCGGTTTACTGGTACGATGCGCCTCCGCACATGGAATTATTAAGTAGGTGCTCTATCGTTCGCTTGCATTTTTGTTTACCTATCTAAAAAAAAAATCTAGAATGGTGAGATTCAAACCCTCGGCTCGCCACAATCACACTTATCAAAGCACATTAACCACTGAGCTCGCATGCCGTATACTTGTTAGTAGAAATTATGAACTACTATGAGTTGCAGACAAAGGGAGTGTGTGTACTGTGCGCGTCTTTAGTATTGTAACAACTTATAGAAGAAGGTCGTAAGTGAAACCGACGCGACGCGGCAGTCTATTGTTTGTGAGATTGCTTATCGATTTATGAACGCCACTGTACCATGGACGTGCGCATATGGAATTATTTTAACTATAGTTTTCCTGTATTTTTATACATTAAAAACAAGGAAATCAGAAAAGAAACAAGTTTTTAATGCAGTGTAGGACATAATAATATAGATTTTATTTTTAAGTGATCAAAATATTCTGCCATCGACAGTTTTGGAAGCAACACGTCCTTTAAAAGCGTTGACTAATTAGTGAGATATAATATACCTACCTAATTAGGGTCAAAGGGGACACCAGAAGAAAGTCCGCTCTACGGAACTCAATAATAATAGTTTATTATCCCTTTCTCTATGTATTGGAAGGTGTGTTTTACTAATACATACATATGACGTGTGATCCCGCACAGAGCTGAATGAGTACATTATGAGAAAGTAAGGATATCAGTCAAGTGGTACCTCAGGGAGCGCTCAGATAATACACATTACTTTGGAAAGACAACTTTTGCAGAAGGACAGGTTTGTTTTTGCTAATGTTGCGGCGGGCAGCGCGCATCAGCGGACAATCGGACATCGCAGTGCTTTCAGTCAAGTTGTTCACAAACAAAGAAGTATTTTAACTAAAAGTGCATTACGTAATCAAAACTGTGCAAGTGAAGTGATATTCATCATGTCTGAAACCACAAGTCTAAGTGATGAGGAACTTAATACGTTAGTTATATTTTACATTGTGATAGTGCTGACACTAACTACGCTAATATACGGAGTGGTATCTTGGACCATATTACGTAAGTTCCGTAATTACAGGAACTTTGTGTTTCTTAACACCATTTTAGCAAACCTTGTCCTTACAATGGATGATACCGCATACATTCTCGGAATCCGTTATCTTTATATAGTAAATACGTTTAGTGATATTTTTCTAGACGCGTTCCTATCAGCAGCGAGGAACTTCTGGTTTTTAGGCGTAACCCATATGTTTTACTTAGACTTTGTAAAAGTTTTCAATGGGCAAATCCGAAGAAAATACTTAAAAAGTAGCCTCGTTGGTTGGGGAGGGGCTTTCATAACAGCATCAATATCCGTTATTTTTAGATATGTTAATCTATCGATTTTGAAATCAGAAGATAGTAGGATGTTATGTCAAGCAGCCGTAATGTATGGCTTGCCTTTGTTAGCAAACTGTTTACTTTACATTAAAATTGTATATTCAATTTTTCGCAGTACCAACACGAGCGCAAATAGTACAGCTACCAACAAATGGCGTCACTTTTACATAGCCACTCTGGTATTTATACTGAACGACGTCTTTCTGTTGTTTTTTATTATATTGGTTATCACTGACCTAAAAATAATAAATGACACTATACAATTATATCTTGAATTATTTACATATAACCTTAGCCCACTAATAATTAGCGTTTATTTAGTCGTTTTAAAGAGAAATCGAAAACTGTGGTATGAATTCTACCTAAGGAAAAAAAATCAAAGGCTTCGAAATCGCGATATTATTTAATGCAATTTCGTGAGAACGTGGTTCGTGAGCCTGCTGATAGCCGACCGGCGGTTAGTGATATACAGCGATGTGATTGCGTAACACATTCCTTCGGATTGTGATTGAAAGTGTGTAACGCAATTGGGATGCGGGTTTAGTTTGAAAATACTATTAATATAACTCTCATGTAGATACTTAGCTTCTTGACATCACATTTAATAACTTCAGTTGCACTATTTTCTAGATTTAGTTTGTATACTACTGTAAGCAATTGATCTCGTGGCTAAGTAGTAACTGCCGCACGGGTCGATCCGTCAGGTTAAGCTACGCTTGCCGGGGTTGGTCTGTGGATGGGTGACCATCTTTACATACCGAGACTCCTCCGTGCCTCGGAAAGCACGTTAAGCCGTTGGTCCCGGTTGTCATTCGTGGATCTTTGACAGTCGTTACGGGTCGTCAGAAGCCCGAAAGTCTGACAACCAGTCTTACCAAGGGGTATCGTATTACCCAGTTACTGGGTTGTGGAGGTCAGATAGGCAGTCGCTCCATGTAAAATACTGGTATTCAGCTGCATCCGGTTAGACTGGAAGCCGACCCCAATATAGTTGGGAAAAGGCTAGGCAGATTGATTGACTACTGTAAGCAATTACAAAATAAAAAAGGTTATTTCAATGTAAATTTAAAATTTTATTAGTACGCAACTTGACTAGTAACAGGAATTTGGTTCGATAAAAGATGATATTATTATGTTACGATTAAATAAGTAGAAATTAACTTGAATCCAAATACAAAACATTAATAATCAGTTTAATAAATATTTACCATTTTATAAAAGTTATTCGTCCATCTATTGACTTAAAAATTCGTGGCACTTTGGTAACGGGGGGGGACACGAGCTGTCAAGTAAACCCAATACTGTTTTCTGGGGCATTATATCTTGGACTGTAGAGCTGTACAGTACTGGCTAAATGTTAAAGTATAATTATTGTATAATAGTGTAAAAGAGTAAAAGTGTAATTATTGTATAAGTGTTATTAAAAGGATTTACCATAGTACAAGTGTTATTTTCTTTCACTACGTAGCTAACTTAACTCCATTTGAAATAAAATAATAAATAAATATAAAAATAAAAACGTTTATTCATCTTTGTATAAAGTTGCAAGAATATAGATGAGAATTATATAATTAACTGATATAGGTACTTACTTATATAATTCATGATGATAAATCATGGTCCCATCAACTCAGATGTAGAAATAGCTCAGGAATTTGAAAACTTTTTTGTTAATATTCCCCACAAAACCACTGAAGCTTTAAATTCCTCACCCGCGCTTTCTGCTGCCTTACTTAGAAATAATGTAAAGGCATGCCCTTTGGAGTTTAGGTTTCAGCATACAAACCCCCAGGCTGTTATAAAAGCTTTTAAAGATCTTAAAATTAAATCAACAGAGGATCTGTGGGGAATGTCTGTAAAAGTCTGTAGATCTGTCATCGAAACCATTGCGCCTTATTTAGCTTTCATATTTAACACTAGTGTAGACCAAGGCGTCTTTCCGGATCTCATGAAACATAGTAAAGTAGTTCCTTTGTTCAAATCCGGTGATAGTAAGGAACCCAACAATTATAGGCCTGTGTCAATTCTGCCAGTTCTCAGTAAGGTGTTTGAAAAGTTGATTCTCAACCAAATGTTACGGCACTTTAATAAAAATTCCATCTTTCATGATCAACAGTACGGTTTCACCAAAGGGCGTTGTACCACTGACGCCGGTGTCGCCCTAATAAAGAACATTTTTAACGCCTGGGAAGAAGCACAAGATGCCATTGGAATTTTTTGCGACCTCTCGAAGGCTTTCGATTGCGTAGACCATGAGACACTTCTGCTGAAACTGGAGCACTATGGGATTAGGAATACAGCTCTTGATTTACTAAGATCATACCTGAAAGATAGAAAGGCTAAAGTTCAAGTCAACGGCACAAACTCATTAGGGTCTGAAATGGTAATGGGCGTTCCTCAAGGTTCGATATTGGGTCCATTCCTCTTTTTAGCTTATATAAATGATTTACCCCAATTATTTCAAAATCAACCAAAGATGGTGTTATTTGCAGATGACACATCATTGATATTTAAAATAAACCGACGGTCACAAAATCTCGACGACGTGAATAGCTGTATTGTTCAGGTCCAAGATTGGTTTACGGTAAATAATTTGGTACTAAATAATAAAAAAACAAAATGCATTAGATTTAAATTACCAAATGTTAGAAGCAGCGAATGTGACATCATATTGAATGGAGAAAAACTGGAATTTATTAATCAAACAGTTTTCCTAGGAATCACGCTAGACGAGAAATTACAATGGGGACCCCATATAACATCTCTCGCGGGGCGGCTAAGCTCGGCCGCTTATGCTGTTAGAAAGATAAGACAGTTAACAGATGTAGAAACCGCGCGTTTGGTCTATTTTAGTTACTTCCACAGTATTATGTCGTATGGCATTTTACTATGGGGTCGGGCTGCTGACATTGAATCCATTTTTATTTTACAAAAGAGAGCTGTCAGAGCCATTTATAATCTAAGTCGTCGCGAATCTCTCAGGGAACTATTTAAAAAGATTAATATTATGACGGTACCTTGCCAATTCATTTATGAAAATATTATGTATGTGAGAAAAAATCTACATCTTTTTAATAAAATAAGTGATAGACATAATTTTAATACTAGAAATAAAGATAAAATAGATCAACCATTTTTCAGACTATCTAAAGTAAATACATCTTTTATGGGGTACTGTGTTAAATGTTACAACAGAATACCTTGTGATATATTAGAATTAAATGAAAGAAAATTTAAAACTCATATAAAAAGTACACTTTGTAAACAAGCATATTACAAATTAGAGGATTATATCCAAGATAAAAATGCTTGGAAACATGCTGGTCCTGCTCCATAGGACAATTTAGAATCTAGACAAAATCAAACTGGTTGCCAATTTAATTGTATAATATTATTTTTTTTAAACATTAATTTTATATTCTGTGATTACTAGAACTCACACACTGACTTATTATTAGTAGTACGTGTTAAAATGTTAAGAATATCGTATAATTTTACAATGTTTGTAAATATGTGAGCACCATGCATCTATCACATAATTAATTTATGTCATTCCTTCATTTTTCATTCTTTTTACCTATCGTAGTATAGTAATCTTATTCTAGGTGCATCGTCTTCACATATAATTATATAATTAATGTATACAGAATATTGTGAAAATATTTTAAAAGAGTAACGGTGGAGTTTCTTGCCCATTCTTCTCCATACGAAAACGACCTTTTGGAATGGGCGACTAGAATCAATTATTATATTATTTTTTTCTGTAAATGTTGACGTTCATAAGTGCCTTTTTTGTGCCTAAATGAAATAAATTATTTGACTTTATTTGACTTTGACTTTAATTATAGGACTGCCTCGTTGGTCTAGTGGTCGCAAGCGCTACTGCTGAGCATGAGGTCCTGGGTTCGATTCCCAGGTCGGGCAGTGTTATTAGGTTTTTCTATCTGGAATTTCTCAGTAGCAGCCCGGAGACTGGATTTGTGCCCGGTTGATGGCAATAGACTCACCCCCTATTACATGGGACTTAAAACATAACTGGTGAAAAGTGGGTGTACCTACTACAGGTACACCTCGGTACAGGTATGTTATGTTGTGATTAAAAAGTTTTACTTTGGCACGGCTCATACACAAACACAGACACCCAGTCACACAGGAATACACACACACACAAGGAGACATACACAGAATCACCCACGAATGCACACACTCACACTTACCCATACACTCACCAGCGCAACACCATTTACCTGTTTTTATTGTTTCTTTCTTTGTTATTTTTAACTAGTTTTGCACCTAAATAGTCTCTAATTCGCTTAGTAAGAAAGAATCGAAAAACTTAAGTTATCAGAACTTACCTATCATAACTCACTTGATGTTCTAAATTATTTCTGTATTTGATACGTTCACTTATTGCTGAGTTCATTATTTATTGTATATTATTATATATTATATATTATATTGTATGTATTTTTCTCTTTTGTTTTAAATATGTTATTGTAAAAAAGGTTTTTTGAAATGTCTAATCTTATTTCAAATGTTAAATAGTGTAAAACGATGGTGTGCTGGTGCCCACGCTTATCTATGGAAGTGAATGCTGGGTGTGGCAAAAGAAGCATGAAAGTAGGATAAATGCTGTGGAAATGCGTTCCTTGCGAAGCATGTGTGATCTAACTATGAATGATAGGCTGAGAAATGATGTGATAAGACAACGGTGTGAGTTAAAAGAAGATTTAGTGACAAAAATTGAAAAGGGTATGCTTTGATTGTTTGGTCATGTTGAGAGGATGAATGAAAGGCGACTAACAAAATGTATCTACAAGGCAGATGTGAATGGAAACGCCGGGAGGGGACGCCCTAGGAGAACATAATTATACTGACCTTCAAGCGCGGCTCGCATCTCACCGTGCTACGCTGCCTTGTGCTACGGGCTACGAAAGAGCAGTGCTACGAGTACGGCTACAAACGAGTTTGATTATAGCAACTTACATCTTCATGTATTTAGTGACGCGTCGACTAAAGCGTTGTAGGACTTTGGGGCTGGGAAATGCAAGGTAAAATACATGTCTCTTTGTAGAAGCCAATGGTTGTAGGCACCGTACACTATCACTTAGTTGATGTTGGTTTAGTTTTGGAGTACACAGAAAGAACCTGTCTGACTCGATCTGCCTTGTGTGAAAAGTTACAATTATAGCGTAATATTTGTGACGCACGACATCCAAGTAGGTCGCTGCGTTCGCAAAGTAAATGTTCGGTTGATGAGACCGTACACTCTTTTATTGCGAGGAAATGCAGAGTGGTACCTGTGAAACCTATGACAGTAACTAGTTAAGAGCTACAAGCGGCATTGCTATCTAACACTATTGGTAAGGAACACAGATTATCTCCAGTACGTCGATTCTTTTCGATCTTAAAAATAAATGTTATTCTTTTAAAAATAAATGGTATTTACAATCTTTTCGAGTTACAGTGTTTATAGGTATGAGAGGACACTGTAGGCCTATCAACAAGTACCAGGTACTTAGCAAGATAGAAATGGCATGACTGCCACTAAAGCTGTAACAAATCTATAAAAAATATAGTATAGTGAAGTTATATAATGTCAAATAATGAAAAGATTATGTCAAAAAAGTACGTAAATGAAAAAAAAAGAAAAATAGGTAAAATTTAATTTGGGAGCAGTTAATAGACATAATTACATAGTAATGCCGTTATTGAGGTACCAGGGAAGCCACATGTGCAGAAGGAATTATTGCCAAACTTCCTTGTCTTCAACGTAGTCTTTAATCTTATAATATGCTTTTTTGATAAGGACACGTTTAATGTGGGTTTTGAACTTTCCATCACTAAGTTCTGTAACCGACTTTGGCAACATGTTATAAAATCGAATACTGTTTATAACAAATTTCATGTTTTCTACGTGTATTTATATTATGGATATCGCTTCTAATTTTGAAAAGTCCTAAGTTTTTCCGAACATACAAAATACTTTCTAAGATATAAAGAGAAGGCTGAGTTAGTATATCAATTTCTTTGAATTTATTTCTAAGGGACTCACGAGGACCCATTTTATAGATAGCGCGAATAGCCCTCTTTTGTAAAATAAAAATGGAATCTACGTCAGCTGCCGATCCCCACAGCAAAACGCCATAAGACATAATACTGTGGAAATAAGCAAAGTATACTAACCTAGCTGTGGCTACATCAGTCATCTGCCTTATTTTTCTTACTGCATATGCAGCCGAACTTAATCTACCTGAAAGAACTCTAATGTGGGCACCCCATTGCAATCTCGAATCTAAAGTAATTCCTAGAAATACGGTTTCCGTAATAGCTTCTAGTTTCTTACCATCAAGTTTTAAATTTAGACCTACTTGAAGTACATTTGGTAATGAGAACTTAAGACATTTAGTTTTGTTCGCATTAAGTAAAAGATTATTAGCTGCGAACCATTTCGAAAGAACTGCTAGACTATCGTTGACATGTATAACATCCGTATCTTTTCTATCAATTTTAAAAATAAGAGAAGTGTCATCAGCGAATAGAATTATGTCTGATAAGTTAGCCATCATGTAAGGAAGGTCATTAATATAAACTAGGAATAGAAAAGGGCCAAGAATTGATCCTTGAGGCACGCCCATCTTAACTAAAGACCCCAAGGATGTCGCCTAGTTAATGTTTACTTTTTGCTGCCTGTTTGATAGATAGGAAAGAACAAGATCACCAGCTCGCCCACGAATTCCGTAGTGGTGTAATTTACAGATCAGTGTTTTGTGGTCAACGCAGTCAAACGCTTTTGAGAGGTCACAGAAAATGCCAATTGCATCCTGGGACTTCTCCCAGGATTCCAAAATGTAACTGATGAGTTTTACTCCAGCGTCAGTCGTCGACCTACCTTTCGTGAAACCAAACTGGTAACTATGTAAAATCCCATTTGAATTAAAATGTGACAACATCTGGTCTAGCATGATTTTTTCATATATTTTACTCAATGCTGGCAGCACAGATATAGGTCTATAATTAGAGGGATCACTCTCAGTACCTGATTTGAAAATTGGTACTACTTTACTATGTTTCATTAAATCAGGAAACGTACCGCTATCTAAACATTGATTAAATATGCCTGCACGTCGATTCTGTAAAATTCAAACAAAAACTCGCATCTCACTTCGCTATTCACTCTCACTTCGCTTAAGGTTCAAAATGACCTTGATTTTGCATTCTGTAAGCATCACATAGTCACTTGCGAAGTGAAGTGAGCTCCGAAGTGACCAATGACAATACTAGTCACAGAGTACATTATATAAACTGATACTAGTGACTACCATACTCAACAAAATGTTAGTAAAGTTTTATCGATTCCAGTTTTTTGACACGATTGTTGAGTTTTTGGCACAGAATTTTAGCTTAAGATGTTTAAATTTAAATTTCTTATTTAAAAGAATTTGAGGCAGCTAATAATAAGTAAAAAAACAGAAAACTAAATTCTTGCCATGAATTTATAATCTATGCTTCGCTTACGAAAAAAAAAATATGTCACAATATGTTGACACTGTACGTTGCGTTGTTTATGTTGTTGTGTAGTGCCGAAAATAATTGTGAAATAATCATGAAGTAAGTTTAAATTTTGATATTTTTCTACTAGGTACATACCCACTATAAATCTGATGTGTCTAGATTTCATTCTATTAGATCTAAATGTAGTACCTATCTATATTATAATTCATTACTAATATAATTCAAATACTAATTTATCTTTAGAGTACCTACAGACTATTTTCAGTCAACATATTATTTCTCACTAATTTTATTCCACAAGAAAGATAATTATGGAGTAATATTTTACCCCTCATCCAGCTCAACTGTTGGAACAAGCCAAAGCATTTTGCAGGTATGTGTCTGGGTAGAGAGAGATTCATAGTCACAGTATACCTACACTTACTGTGACAACACAGTAAGTTTAAACTGTGACTATGAAGACTCAAATCATATCTTGAGAACAGATCAGCTACACTCTGACCCGAGCTATAGTTTTAGGAGGTAACAACTTATCTACTTTACTTTTTTATTTTTGTTGATTATTATTAAATACAATCTATGTTATGAGATTTTTTTTTAATTTCTTGTTGAAATTTTAAGTGCTATTATTTACTGTGGCACTTTAGCAACTTTCTGTAATTGGAAATTTCAATACTTAATTATAATATAGGTAAACGGGGTTCTTTTTTAGGATTGTTTCTGTTGTTTCAGAATATCCAGTTCGACTAAGTGCACAAATCCTGCAAGTCCTGCAACCCTTTCTGGAGAGGAGTGTGGAAAGAGGAAGGGCCATGGATGAAAGGAGTGCAGAGAGAGATAATATCTTAGCTGAAGCTGTGGCTGCAGTGGGGAAAGGGCTGCAAGCATTGGCAGAGGCTAAAAATAGAGATAGGGTGTAGTAATATAAGTTAATATAATATATATTGTAAATATGTGAGAACCATGTGTCTATCACATAGTTGATTTACTTGTCATTACTTTATTTTTGACCAGACTGCCTCGTTGGTCTAGTGGTTGCAAGTTCTACTGTTGAGCATGAGGTTGTGGGTTTGATTCCCAAGTCGGGCAAAGTATTATTGGGTTTTTCCAACAGGAATTTCTCAGTAGTAGACCAGTCTTTAATTTTGCCTGGTTGATGGCAATAGGCTCGCCCCCTATTACATGGGACTTAAAAACATTACTGAGTAAATGTGGGTGTACTACAGGTACACCTCTGCCCAACCCTTCGGGGAAACAAGGCGTGATGTTATGTTATGCTTCATTTTTCTTTTTACCTTTTGTGGTAGACTAATTTTATTCTAGGTGCATCGTCTTCACATATAATTATATAATGAATGTATACAAAACCTTGTAAAACATTTTTAAAGAATAACGGTGCATTTTCTTGTCCATTCTTCTCCATATGAACACTACCTTTTGGAAGGGGCGACTACAATCAATTCTATTTTATTGTAATTGTTGACATTCAAAAATGCCTTTTCATGTGCCTATTTGAAATAAATGATTGACTGAATAAATAAAACACTTTTAAACGGATACTAAAGCGGTTTTATTGAAAGTCCATTGGTGATAAGTTTGGATTTGGTTTCATTTTATACATTTCCTGATGTGCTAAAAATAGAAATCTATTGAATCTACCACAATTTCTCCCAGTAAATATAAAGGAAAGAGGTCAACAACCCTTTCTAAGTTAAGGTTAAGGGTTGTTGACCTCTGTCTTTTACATATATTTATCTATCTATTTACAAAAACAACTAACTATCATAAGAGTTAGATCCTGCAGTGTGTGTTTTGGGGTGGGGCTTTAACTTGTGAATTTATCACTTTTAACGAATACTAGCACAGTTTTATTGAAAGTCCATTGGTGATTTGTTTCGATTTGGTTTAATTTGACACTGCAGACTTATTATCGCACCTATGTTCATGTTAGCTACATGTTCTTTACTGTGTGCATCACGTTTAGAGTGAACATGACATAGGTACTCAATTATCATCCAGACATAGTCAATTATATTATTATTATCACAACGGTAATGTTTTCCCATTTTTTGTCTTATTTGTGCTTATATTTATATATAATTAGGTGTATTTATTATATTTATAGTTTTTAATAGGTATATATGTATATCTTTATATTTAAATAGATGTTTTTTTTCCTCAATTTTCGCTATTGCACCTACACCTGTTTGTCTCTGCATCACCCAAAGGTTGACTGATAGAAAATGCCTGTGGCATTAAGTCCACCTCTGTACATTTTTGTGCTTGAAGGATAAATAAATAAATAATTATAATACAATATACTAACCGTTCCCACTGGCGGCACCCGTTCACGAGCACGACGTATGAACCAACCATCGCTCCGCTGGGGAACGTAACGACCCGCCTCACACACAAAAAAATAAATTAATCATGATGTGAACACCATAGCATATTTACTTAGTTTCGCCTACGTAGTTTCCCTAGAGCTAAATCGGCGTTAGATGACAAATCCCTAGTTTGCCTCCTTTGAACTTCAGCAATTGTTTGGAGCTCTTCTAGTCTCTCTTCTTCTGAAATTGTGAATTCAGTGCAATTTTGTGCATTCCTGCGCGATTGCAAAACACAACATGCAATAACTATTTTTGCAACTACATCTGTATAATAATTGAGCACTCTGTGTTCTAACAAGCACCTAAATCGTCCTTTTAGGATATCAATTGTTCTCTCTACTGAATTGCAAGCAGTTAAGTGACGGTCATTGTAGAAAGCTTCTGGGGAATTATCTTCAGCACCACTAATTGGCGTCATAAGGTAGGCGTGCTGAGCATATCCTGAATCACCTGAAAATAATTAATAGGTAAATAACAAATAATTAAGTAGTTTTTATACCTACCTAATTAGGCTTATATTCTGAAGTAGGGGTAGGGAGGGATTAACTAACCAAGTAAAACAACTTCTTCACCAGCATTTGTTAATGCTTCTTATTGGGCTTTTATAACTCCATAGTTAAAAATGAAGCTATCATGAGTAGCTCCACCATTGTCTTGGATCCACATTTAAAATATTTAGATCTGCATCTGTTATCTCAAAACTAAAAATATAAAAAAGAAATACTACGAAGACTAATTGAATACTATAATAATAGTAATAGATTACAATATTGGAATCCATTTTACCAATTGCACATTTCTGGCATGGTAACCTTTGTGGCAGTAGAAACATTCTTCATTCTCTACTGGTTTTTTCAATGCCACCAGTGCCATCGACACACCCAAGAGCTGCTGGAAAGCCAAACTTTTTGTAGAACCTGTAATTTAAAGTAACCACTAACATAATTAACTATCACAAATATGTAAAAATCAAAGAAGGGTCACTCTAATTTTACTATAAGTACCTACTAACCTTTCTTTTAACATTTGTCTTTCTTGTATACTTTGAGGGAACCTTATATATATTTTTACTATTGCTGGATTATTAAGAGCTTCCACTAGGTACTTCATTTATGCAATGAGATGCTGATGGTTGCGATAATTATGTCCTTATATTTTCTTTTATTATTTTCTGATAACTTCCATTAGCCAAGAATGACAAAGTGCATAATATCTGTGAAACAATAAATCAATAAAAAAATTAGGTAATCTAGATCTAGTAAAAACAAAATAGGGACCAATTTGGTTATTTACCTACATGCATAATAAATACCAAGTACCTTTATTATAACTATAAATATAGGGTCCTTAGACTAAGATGCAAACATAGCTATCAGGGAAACAACCTATATGAATATTGTTTTCATGAGTTTTATGCGATAAATTATGTTGGTGTGCTTGGTAAAAAATCTATCAGCTGTAAACTGTGTTTAAATACTTACAAAAGTAACTTTATACTTAATAAAATGAAGCACTTACGTTTACACGAGTCTCGACGTTTCGTGGGCTTTATCAGAAGCAGTAACTCATTCTCTAGCTAGTTGGTCAATTAGTTCCTTTGATAATCTATATACGCTCACATAGGCGTCTTTTCGGGTTATTAAAGATAAACTTCGAATTTGGTTACATTGTCGATGCTTTTCTAGTTTATCTAAAGCATGAGCCTCTTCTAATAAATATTTAAACAAAAACATTCTGGCCATCGTTATCGCTATAAATTCACGTTATCGTAGGTATTCACTTAACACAAACGCCTAAAAAGTAGTTTTTAACCACAAATTATAGTTATTGTACTTATTTTTAACACTGCGACATAGAAATATTATTTTAACACTGTTTTTATAGGATTTCTTATAATCTCACTCGTAAAATAGATGCTTTTTATTTGACACTTTGAATCGTGTTCGAGTGCGAAGTGACCGTCGAAGTGACGGTGGAATTACCTTACTGAATACCACTTCTTACGTCATCTCATACTTTATCTGTCAAAATCTCACTTACATTTAGTTCAACTCGCTGACACGCTCGCAAGGGCAGCGCTAGTGTAAGTTCGAACTATCAACCGAGTTTATAGAATGCCAATCAACAAACTCACCGCGGATTCAGATTCGAATTTTAGAATGAGGTCTTACAGAATCACACTG
This sequence comes from Xanthia togata, assembly GCA_963853775.1. Taxonomy (NCBI): domain Eukaryota; kingdom Metazoa; phylum Arthropoda; class Insecta; order Lepidoptera; family Noctuidae; genus Xanthia; species Xanthia togata. The sequence continues at coordinate 1,407,776 of OY970818.1, read as the reverse complement.
CTGTTAGGACAGGGGCAATTGAGTCAATGATATCTCCAAGAACCTTAACGGAAATCCCCCATAAGTCTTCAGTGTTTTTTATGTTAAGACTTTTGAATGCTTTTGTAATTGTGACAATAGAAATAGGCTTGAATTCAAAACTTGGAATGTCCTTACTGAAGTTTTCTTTTAGAAGAGATTCAGCTAATATAGATGATGAGGGGAGAGATTTCGTAACCTCTATTGGGATGTTCGTAAAGAAATTTTCTAGTGCCTCAGCAACTTTTAACTTATCTGAAATGGTTTCATTATCAATTTTTAAAGACAATTCATTCTGATCTCGCTGTTTTGTGTTCCCAGTTTCTTTGTTAATTACCTGCAGGTAGGTAGGTGAAAAATCAATCGACCCCAATTTTTTTACCCTTTGGGGTGGATTTTAGTTTTAACCAACCAACCAACTTCAAAGTATACATAATTAGGTCTTTACCTATGAAATTGGAGATATGTATGATATTTAAAAAAAATTTTTTTTTAAATTTCAGCTAATCATAGTAGCGGCCCAAATTATCTATACAATTTTGCCATTTTGATGGCAGTTTGTTTATCCCTTTACTGTAGAAGTCTGCCGGACGGGATGCGATGAAGTCAGCGAAAGCGTTTTGTACTGCCTCTGTCGGGTGTTGAATTTCCTCCCACTTATTTTTTTTTTATAAATTTTGAAAAAAATAGAAATCTGTTGGGGCAAGGTCCGGTGAGTACGGTGGGTGACGGAGAGCTTCCAGCTGTAACTCTTGTAATCTTCTCATAATTAAAAAAACACGGTCTTTAAGGAACCTCCTTCTTTTTTTTCGTTGGTTAAAAACAATCAATTGAGAATAAACATAGGAAACCTCTAAGCTTCGATCAAGAATACTATAGATAAAGGATCAGGAACAAAAACTCATTATTCAACTGGCTACGTTGTAGGTACCTACTTGTACCTACATTTTAAGAGGAGGCTCCCTAAATTGTATGTTAAATAACATTAATATTCTGAAACATTCACGCATCCAATCAAAATGGAACTTTAGTATAAATGATTTATTAGATCTTTTTATTTCACGTACATAGACGTATTATACGTTTATCTTCATGTACAAGACGGATAATAAAATGAAGATTACTCGGGTTTTATGTCCAAAATTTATTATTTTATGTATTCACAGTAAGTAAATATAGTTTATTATCCAGTCACAAGATATTTTTTCTCTAGCTTTCTTTAGTAATAAACGAAATAAGGATTGAGACTTACGCCATTCAGTTCTGTGCTCGACCAGGATCATATCGACGGTTGAAAGGCTAATTGATCTAAGCGACATTTTTTTAAACTTGCAGGAGGACGGCTCAAAGTTTTATTTTCGGAAAAAAAAATCATAAAAAAACAACTATTCAATAGACTTTTATTTATTTAATACAGTATATTCCTAATTAAGTAAGGCAGTTTTTTAAGTTATTACTGTTCAAAATTATATATTATTTCAAAAAAATTATGTTGGTTAGCCCAAAATGCATCAAACTTTCTTATTTTTTGAGTAAAGCAAAATGGTTCAAATGCCTACCATAAATAAAATAGCTGAAAGTAAACTGGCTCAAGCATCGACTTAGAATAAAATAATACGAGAGAAAATGAATTTAGCGCCAACTCAACTGACAGTTGAATATGCCCAATGAGCCTGAGCAACATGATGGTGTTGCACCAGAGTAAAGTAGTTTGATGCAGATTAGAAGGACTGCAGGATGAAACAAAATTAACCCTTACTAGATTATAGTAGATATTGATGCTTAGGCCATCATTATTCAGCGACGTCCATAAGATATTTTTGAGGTTGGTATGCCAACTTTATACAATTTTAGACAGTGTTTTGTATATTTTTTATATAAAAAAATCATTTTGGTGTAGAATCACTCAAGATGTCGATCCAATGTGTCTTGGAACAATTTAAGGCATTAGATAAGGTGGTATATCACCCTAAGCCTAGGTAGTGTATCACCAGGGAATACATTGTACTTAATATCACTTTATAAATAAAACAAGAAATACATTTTTAGGAACAGTTTTACCTCTGCTCTCCTCTTTTGACAACCCAGACGATGCATTGGCTAAGTTATAACTAACATATTTTGGACTAACACCCAAAGTGTCTACTAGATTTTTTTTACAAACCTTACGTCGGCCTTCACCATCATTAATAGTAGAAATATGTATTGTGCCTCACACCAGAGTCCTTTGACCGCTTTCATTTTATGTCAGTTTTAGCAGTCAAGCCTACTAGCCAATCTTTTTTTCTTTGGGATGGTAGTCCCCAAAAATTATCAAAGATATTTTTTCTTTTTTCTTCGGAAACTTTATTGCAGTCGTTGCCACAGTTTTTTCCAAGTCATGGATTAGGCTTAAGCGATCTTGCACTTACACTACATCCGTCTTTTTTTTCCGCAAGTTTTTTGCTTCTTTTCGTTTATTCTTTTTTTTTCTTTTTTAATCCTGTTTCACCCACTTTACCGTCTTCTGATTTTACTTTCCTTTTCTTTTTTTGAGGTTTATTGTTTTCATTTGATGAAGATTCATCACCAGTTTCTTCCCAAGATGAGGAATCCCATACAAAGTCCTCATCCTCAGATAGAAAATCGACATAACTTTTATTAATTTTGCTTCTCTTGTTCCTTTTTTGGATTTGTCTTGATCATCGTTTGTATCATTATTCTTCTCTGCTTCTTTGTCATCTGCATCTGCTTCAAGAGACTTTCTCAGCAACTCCATCTCACTCTCAGCAATTACTTCCGTTAATGTAGAAATAAGTTCAGGTTCTTTTTCTTTGTATTTTTTTTTCATTTTTAGATATCAATTCGTCATCATTGTTTTCTTTTTGTGGAAATGTATCACTCGAGTTTTTCTTCACTCTAAAATTAGTTAGCTATTATCAGTATTCTCAGTCTAAAATTGAAAAAAATATTGAAATGCAATTTACACGCGGATGAAGTCGTCGGTAAAAGCTAGTATTACAATTAATTACATACCGACTCAAATTCAATATCTATTCGTATATCTTCTATATTTACTGTATAACTATTTTCTTTGGTTAGATCTTTGTTAGTAATATCTTCTAATAGAGCTTTGGTGGTACAAAAAACTTAAATCAACGAGAACTCAAGTTATAATAACAAAATTTTATTTTATAGGTATAAAGCTTTATTTACCTGTGACTCTTTTTCCATATTGCTGTTATCTGGGTTTGAAGGAACGTATTCATAATTGGAAATCTTTGGATTTGGTCATAGTAGGATTGACTTTCTAATAGTGTAAAAACACAATCTTCATCAGTTTAATTATTTTTACTGTTTTATTTTTCTGCACTTGTAGGTACTTCAGTCTTCTGTTGAGTCAACTCTTTCACTATCTGTTTCTTAAAATACAACCGGCGTTGTGATTCCATAGTTGCTGAAATGAAATTGAACGAGAGACTTTAACCCAAAACTAAGTAAATATTAGTACTGCAAAGTACTTTCACTATTCACTATTTTCCATACAGATTTTCTAACTACGATCTACTCGTAATTAGAAAATCTGTATGTGAAAATATAAATAAATATTTAAAAATATAGATAAATATTTATTTTGTTACTCATCTAGATCCATACTTACACTAAAAAAAATATTATTACACAGTTGCATACAAAAGTTATTTCTTGAACAAGTCACGACACGAACCTAGCTTGAATTCAATGTAGGTACATATTGTAAATCAAAAAATGGTCTTCCTTATTCTATATTCCTAGCGTAATTTTAGATCTTTCCATTGATTATCACTTAGATAAAACAAAATAATTTGTACTTACCAGAAAAATCAACCGTCTATCTTCACAGCTCGCTCGCACACAACGGCTCAGTCAGCCGCCAACACAAAAGGAAATGTCCTTTAGTGTTGGCGGCTGACTGATGCACCCGCGCGGGTGGGTGAGGTACTCGTAACCGAAACTTACACAGAGCGCACAATAAATTGAACTTAGTCCCAAGCGACTAAGGAGTAGCTAACCTCATTAATTTATTGGACGGCCTATGTGTTAAAACCGATTTGATAAAATGATGCAATTGCCAAGTTTACTAATACTGAATTTAATCAAACTGATTCAACCGCCATAACACCGAGATAGTTAGGTCAAAATAGCCGAAGTGAAATTACTCATTATCCTTAATAGAGGCTAAATGGGTCAAGAGACATAGTTAATTAATGTAACTTAATGCAAAATGGGCCAAACGACAGAGCTTATTGTTTTGGTTTAATGCAAAATAAGCCAAACGACAAAACCACATCCATGGCGAAACATCCAAATGCCTTAATCGACACTCGTTATAAATGTTCTAAAAATTTGTGTCGTATAGATCAATGAGCTTAGAAATGAGGCCTGTTTTGCTGTGGGTGCTAAGCGCCAAAAAAGTAGTCATCAAAATTTGAAACCTGACTCAAACGACGGAGAAAAATTTGCTGATTCCGAATATGTATATAACTCAATATCGCAAAAACTGTCGCTTAGACCAATTAGCCTTTCAACCGTCGATATACCTTTACAACTTTATTACTGATGTGTTAGCGTTTAGCACATAGTGGAGTGGCGGGGTGCTTGGGGGCGGAGCTTGCGTGGAAATTGTGTTTGGAGTGCCTTTCAAAAATGTATACAACAGAAAAGTAAATTATGATACTAGTGTGTAATGATCAATGTACACGCGTTTTATACGACGCCGGCATTTTACAGCACTCTTGCGAGGAACGAAACAGACTTGTTGTAAAAACTTATGTTTCAATAACATAATTCAATTCAATTCAATTTATTCAAAGTTTTACAATTTCATGATAATAACTACAAATACAAAATCTTAAACTAGGTCAATAAAATACATGTCTGAACTAGGTATTCCTGTGTTTCAGGCGATATGGGCTATGCTTAAAACTATATAAAATAATTACGAACAAAAATAGTTACAAATAAAACAGTAATGTGTAGTTGGCAAACACGAGAAGTAAGACATAAATTGCAGATTAATTAATCAAGTGTACTTTAATACCTACCTAATAGAATTATAAAACAGTAATTATTTCATTACAGTTAATTATAGAGTATTAGGAATTATTAGTATTCTTAATACACACCGTCTAACATCGCGTTTTTTTAGAGATAAAATATTGCAGATATTTTTTTAAATAGAATTATCCCCGTCGATGGCAACACATGAAATGTCACTTATTTTAGAGATCCTTTTAAGATAAGGAACAGGCTCTGTTTTCTGTACAGAGTAGTTCCGCATACTTACATTCACTAGGTTTTCCTGAAAGGATAAGTGAATTAGGTAGACTAATTATTGCAGCTTTGGGGCTGTTAGCTAGTGGCGGGTGGGTAATTATATTTCAGATCGCCATTCATAAAATTAGAATCAAGACTTCGCTTAACAGGTAAGCTCGTTTGATTCCCAATTTTATTTCATGGCGATCTGAAATATAATTATTAACAGAGTAGATGTTTAGAGTTGTCTGCAATAATTCAGCTAGTTAGTAAATTATCTAATTATAAATATTCTGGTTTATTGAATAGGTAATTTTATTTCCCCGATTAGCCTTGGTTATTAAGGAATAATAAGCTATTGTTAATCAGCATAAAAGCATAATCAACAGCAAGTAACCCCACATTGTGTCTCTCTCGATTGATGCCAGCTCTAAGTTGAGGTGCTGTATGTGTTGTCCTGTGAAGGGAAGAATGAATCACTCTCGCTTTTATTATTCTTAGTTATAAACTTTGGGGTCACTTTAAAACGTTATTTGTTTTATTAGTCCGCAGAGTCGGCATTAGGGCCAACTTCTTTTTGGGGGTTTTTTTTATTTTTATTTTTTTATTATTATGTATTTGTTTTCGATAAGCTCATAAATTCTATAATGATGTTGTGTATTTATGGTCAATTCCTGCACTTTGTAGGCCACGTCACGTGGTGTTTCCAGGCGGTCCTCCATCCAAGTACTGATCACGCCCGGTATTGCTTAACTTCGGTGATCTGACGATAACCGGTGTATTCAACGTAGTATTGGCGTTGGCTCATTGGTTAGAATTCAGACCCTTGTATCTTTACCGATAGTGGGGCAAAAAGCCCCATAGCTCTACATAGAAGGCCCTCCCTTAAGGGAGTACCTATCACAGAATCTATTTATTTGTTTGGTATATAAAATGCTACCATTGTTAAGCAAAATGATTCGTTTTGTTTATAGTAACCGAGCATTAGTAACTAGGATAGCATCTATCAGAATCGGTAGGGATTCTTATGTATTTGACGCCTCTACGCCATTGCGGCAATGTTCCTTAATCAATCCCCCCACATGGTCTATGCACGGGTAATTGTGTAACTATTTCATCTTCTTTCAGATTCAGCGACCTGGTAGGGAGGTTTTGCCGCTTTAGCTAACGAGTTTAGGTTATTGAGGTTATTTTGGAAAATAGTGTGTCAAGCACGGAATGAGCTTTACGCTTGGTCAATTTTAAGTTTTTTGCAAGCACCATTTAATAGGTTAATTTGGCAAAGTTTCGCTTTGTGGCCTCACACAGGTCTCTTACTCTTCTTAATGTTTGTTACCATTTTGCCTGTGTGTTCGAAATAAAATATTTTTCTATATATATATATTTTCTTTGTATACCCATGCCAAATTACATATTTCTAGTACAGTCTGTTGTCAACATTATCTGACCCACCCTAAAAACAAACAAATTTAGACCCTGTGCATGTAACATTAAGGTTTATTCAATTTATATGAGCTTATCAGACAGTGCTGATTTACAAATACAATAAAAAAGTTAATACTCAAGCAGTTGCTAAGACATTTTAATTTAAATAGCCTCCTTCATAATGAACAATATGGCTTTACAAAGGGTCGTTCGACTACAGATGCGGGTGTTGCTCTCCTGAAACACATATTTAACGCATGGGAGAACTCTCAAAATGCTATTGGAGTTTTCTGTGATCTCTCCAAAGCCTTTGATTGCGTGCACCATGACACGCTTTTGCGTAAACTGCGTCATTATGGTGTGCTAAACGAAGCTCTCAACGTTTTAAATTCATATTTAAATAATAGGTCGCAATGTGTAGATGTTGATGGTGTAAAATCTTCCGGGCTACCAGTTCAGTTAGGTGTACCTCAAGGCTCAATACTGGGTCCATTCTTGTTCTTAGTATATATCAATGACTTACCATTCTATTTAAAGGGTATCTGTGAAGTTGTACTGTTTGCAGATGATACCTCTCTTATTTTTAAAGTAGACAGGAATAGACAAGATTTTGACGATGTAAACAGTGCACTATCAATGGTTACGGATTGGTTTACGACAAATAACCTAGTTCTCAATGCCAAAAAAACGAAATGTGTAAAGTTTGCCCTTCCAAATGTTAGAAATCTAGGACCCAACATCGTCTTAGATAAAGAGGTGCTTGAAACTGTAAACTCGGCAGTTTTTCTGGGCATAACAGTAGATGCCAAACTTCAGTGGGGCCAACATATATCGAGCCTAGCGGGAAGGCTCAGTTCGGCCGCCTACGCCGTCAGAAAAGTAAGACAATACACTGACGTTGATACAGCTCGGTTAGTCTATTTTAGTTATTTTCATAGCGTTATGTCCTATGGTATTCTGCTGTGGGGCAAAGCTGCAGATATTCAAAATATATTTGTCCTCCAAAAACGAGCTATTCGAGCAATTTACCAGCTAGGTGCCAGAGTTTCTCTAAGAGATTTTTTCAAAGATATCGGTATTCTCACAGTGGCATCACAATTCATCTTCGCCAACATCTTATATATTAGGCAAAATATACACTTATACACTAAAAACAGTGATATTCACAATGTTAACACAAGAAGTAAAGATAAACTACGTGCTCCCTTTCACCGGCTTCATAAGATTCATAACTCATTTGTTGGGCTTGGTATAACCTTTTATAACAAGCTACCCTCTTCTTTGCTAGATTTGCCTTTTAATGCGTTTAAAACTAAATTAAAGTCCAACCTTTGTTCAAAGGCATATTAATTTAGTGCTGACATAATCTACTCATTACAATGTTTTTTTTATGAGTTGTATTGCAATATGTGGTTAGCTAGCGACCTCGACAATTATTTATTTTACCTCGATGGTCCTAGTTTATCAATTGTAACTTCTAGTTACAGCTATATGTAAGCGGGCACGCCCTCTATGCCTGGAGGCTTTTTCTTTTTTTTTAGATATTGTTTACTTTTAGTTATTTTTATTTCTGCTTGAGTATAGTTCTCGATGCTTTTGGTTGGTATATTGGCGTGTGCTAGCTGTCATATGGCTATTAATTATAGCTATTTAATTTAAATTATTTTTTGCATATTGTAAATTGTCTTGCATACTGTTGTATAGAATCATTTTTTATTTTTTTTCTAACTGAACAGACAGCTGTGCTGCTGGGGAGTTTGTTGCGCCACTTCTTCTTCCCAGCAAAAGCACTAGGAAGTGGTGAAGGGTGGGCGTTTTGGGGGACTGTCTTATGTAATTTTGACGTTCGAAAAGTGCTGATTCTCAGCCTAGTTTGAATAAATGACTTTTGAATTTTTAATTTTGAATAATAATACAGACACGCAAATTTGATCTTTAACACGTAACGTTAAGGTAAACCCTCCCAACATTGTTGGAGCCACCGGCATTACATATCATTTTGTTAAGCTATTTTAATCATTATCTCGTTGACATTAAAGTTGAAAGCTTTTAGTAACACTACATAATTACAACCAAATCTTTAATTTCGCTTATTCCCAACAAGTTCTCGTGGCTTAGCGGTTTGATGCAGGAATGGCAACGAAAAACCTGTGGGTTCGGAAACAGTCCACCTATTATCAGTTCCTTTTTAATTTTGTTGTCATTTCTACAATATTGCTTGCATTATTAAAGAACGACCAATATGATTTACGCCTAATAACTTATCTTGTAAACAGGTGGGTAAATTAAAAAACTTTTGGATACGAAGTAAAACATACATTTGCTTCGTGAGGTAGATAATAAATTCATCTAAGTGACAATAGTTACACTACGCCTCATAGCAGTGACTGTGCACACACATTTTGTAAATCGTTCCACATAACTCGTTAAGTATTTTTAAGCAATTTGGTGGAAAAAAGCATCTTAACGCAATTTGATGACTAAACCAAACATAAAATCATATTTTTACATGAGCAGAATGTTGGAATTGGAGAGATTGGTCGTCGATTTAATATAGCAGTGAGTGTTTTTTTAATACCTATTTTATTTTATTGATTAAGATTAATGAACGCGTAGTTGGCTGTTTTACCATTACATTCACTCCTTACAAGTCACCTACATACACGGTTCCAAAAATGTTTTTTTTTTTGTTTTTAGAGAAATACGGTCAGGCTAAGACGTTATGGAGACAATGGAAATATTCAGCAGATTCGTCAAGGAGCTAAAGCCATCAAGTATAGTTCTAAATTCGAACGCCATCGGGCCATGCGGCATGCGGCCGTTTCAAGCCATGTTGAAAATCCATTTTTGCGCAATAAACCACAATATTTCAGTGGAAACAGTGAGAAGGCACACGTTGCTGGGATAAGGAATTATATACCGGAACAGAAAATTGCATTGACACCTGCTCATCGTGAAGAAGGGGTCCGTTTTGCCCAGGAATATTTAAATTTTAATTACATTTATTATTATTTTTTATTATTTAACACACCATGTAAGTAAATGCTCAATGGATTGATTGTTAAACCATTAGAATGTTGCAGATTATGTGGTGATGTTATTGTTATAAATAGATTTTTTCTATTTAAATAACATGTTTATTCACTACATATAGGCAGCCATACCTAAACCTGTAAAGCATTTCACAGATGAATTCATTTTCTCTATAGCAAACTTTTAAGCATAAGCACGCCTTTTTTAATGTTTATAAATGGTTAGCCATCTGTGGATGACAGCAAAGAAACTGACATCAACGAAGGCAGTTTCATATTGCTGAGGTTCCTGCAGTGGGGGCACCAGAGGCTTTATAACGGCGAAGCACAAGCGGAGCGGCCTCTTGAACTTTTGGATTTTGGACAGTTCACTATTCTCATACTCGCTATCATTGATTGTTATTTTCTTGTACCTAACTTTTGTAAAAATAAATAATTATACAGTTGATTGCCTTATTTAAAAGTAAAATTGAATAATAATTTCACATCAGAAGTGACAAACAACTTTCACGCCATGGGTAAATCAAAGCGAGGTAGTAGTAGTAAGCATTCAAAGCGAAAACGTGCTCGCTCCACTTCTTCAAGCTCGAGCACCAGGACGTCATCGCCGCCACCAAAGTGGAAAGATAAGGTATTTCATGATAATACCGAAACTGTGAGTAATTGAAATTCCACTACTTTGAACCATTTTATACCTGATTTTGATCCAATAAAAGATGATGTAGACACCTGGCTTAGCATTATTCGATCTTACACAAATACTTTTTCATGGTCTGATACAATGATTCGCTATCAAGCTTTGAATAAATTAAAAGGATCGGCTAAAGTATGGTATGATTCATTATTACGTACAGAAAAGCAGTGGCCCGCATGGAAATGGGACGACTGGAGGTTAAAATTGTCGGGTAGTTTCCAAATACGTCGAAATATGTTCAATCTTTTAAAAGAGATCATAGATAAAAAGCCTATCGATAACCAATCTCTGTATGAATTTTATTTTGAGCAAAAGTGCAAGATAGATCGTTTATGTTTGAATTTTTCTGAACAGGATATTATTTCAATAATAGTAGGAAACATAGGTGACCACAATATCGATGTGTCTATAGAAGCTATCAATTTTAAATCCAGTGAGGAATTAGCTAGTTATTTACACGGTCGCGTTTACAAGAGGCATGTAAAACAAGAAAGTAGTTCACGGGACATGCAGGTTAAACCAACAACCCATAGCCAGTCATCATCTGTAAATCGAACTCCTGCATCAACAAACTCGGCCGTTGCAAGCCAACCGTCTTCTTCTAGCGTTGGTCAAGATTTTAGTCGAAAAAATATTAAATGTTATAATTGTGGGGGTAACCATAAAAGGAACCAATGCGATGCAAATAAATGTGAATATTGTGGGAAAAGAGGGCACGTTGAATCGAGTTGTTACCATAAGAAAAATTCAACAAAACCTGTAGTGAAACCTGAACAAGAAACTAAATTTATTTCTACAAATCCACGAAATAAGTTTATTAAAAACGTTTACATATTAAATAATTGTTATGAAGCATTTATTGACACTGGTAGTAGTTGCTCGTTAATATCCGAATCTTTAGCAAATAAAATTTCTTTGTCATATATCACACTACCCTCACCCGTCGTTTTACAAGGATTTTCTAAAGAAACTTATAAATACGTAAATAAAAAGGTAACGGTTAGTCTCTATTTAGATTTTATATTTTTGAGTGATATAGATATGTACGTTTTGGATGATATGGTTGGGTGCGATATATTGATTGGAAGAAATGTGACTGAGCGATCTGATTTAATGTACTCGCGAGTAGGCGACCAACTTCAATTCCAATCCGCGAGTAAATTTACAGAATTTTGTAGTAATGTAGCCGCTGTAGATTTAGATACAAGTACCCATCAAAACGAGTTATTGGCATTGTTCAATCGGTACAGTGATTGTGTTGCGTCAAACATAAAAGAACTCGGAAAAGTTAACAATTACGAAATGATAATTAACTTATCAAGTTTACAGCCAGTTCAATGCAGACCCTTTAGAACTTCGTATTCGGACAGGCAGACAATAAGGGAAATTGTGAAAGAATTAGTAGAAAATAAAATTATACGAGATAGTAATTCCCCATATGCCAGTCCAGCCCTTTTAGTTAATAAAAAAAATGGCGAAAAAAGACTGCATAGACTATAGGATGTTAAATAAAATTACAATCAAAGATAAATATCCTATGCCCCGGATTGATGATTTATTGGATAGGCTTCAAGGACATAAATGTTTCACAAGTTTAGACTTAAAAAGTGGGTATTATCAAATTTCACTGCATAAAGACTCGATAGATAAAACAGCTTTCATTACAGAAGACGGACATTATGAGTTTTTAAGACTACCGTTCGGTTTGGCAAACGCGCCTTCATGTTTTCAACAGATGATGAACAAAGCACTTGGGAACTTGAGATTTGGCAATGTTATTATTTATTTTGATGATGTTTATCTTGTCACTGAAACAGTTGAAGAAAATATCAGTTTATTAGAACAAGTATTACAGATATTTAGAACGAATGGTTTGACATTAAATCTAAAAAAGTGCCATTTCTTTAAAAACGAAATTGAATTTTTAGGTTATAAAATTAAACCAGGGTACATTATGCCAAATGAGTCAAAATTAGAAGCGGTTAGGAATTTTCCAGTACCCAAAACTGTTCATCAGCTTCGTCAGTTTTTGGGCCTAATTAGTTATTTTCGTAAATTATACGACATTGCGCAGTTTTATCAGCTCCCCTTACAAAACTGTTGAAAAAAGATGCTATCTGGGCATGGGATGATATACAAAATAGGACATTTCATATTTCAAGAGATAAATTAACCTCTAGAAGCATTTTGGCCATTTTTGATCCTAATAAAGATAAAGTTCTTTATACAGACGCAAGTAGGGACGGTATCGCCGGTATACTCACCCAGATCGATGATGAGGGTGAAAAAGTCGTACATTATTATAGTAGGCAAACTAAGGAAGATGAAAAGAAATATCATTCCTTTGAACTTGAATTGTTAGCTGTTGTATGTAGTCTTCAAAAATTTCGATTGTATTTATTAGGTAAGCAATTCCGAATAATAACTGACTGTAACGCGGTTAGGTACGCCTTAACTAAAAAGGATATTATCCCGCGAATAGCGCGTTGGGTCCTATCGACTCAAGAGTTCTCGTTCGAAATAGTTCATAGGGAAGGATCCCGGATGCAGCACGTGGATGCCTTGAGCCGCAATCCCGTGCCATCCGGTGAAAAATCGGAATCTGAAATTATTATGTCAATTACGGAGGCAGATTGGTTGTTGACAGTACAGGTACAGGACTCTGAAATAATAAGAATAAGGGATATATTGGCATCAGGAGAGGCCGATGAAAATAAAAATATTTTCAACAATTATGAACTTTTAGGCGGAAAAGTTTATAGGAGAACTAGTCAGGGACGTAGATGGGTCGTACCAAAAAAATGTATTTGGCAAATCATAAGATGTAATCATGATGATTTGGGTCATTTTTCGGTAGACAAGTGTGTCGAGCGTATACGTACACGGTATTGGTTTCGACGTCTGCGTTATATTGTAAAAAAGTATATTAAAAATTGCTTGAGTTGTATATATTTTAAAAATAAGGGAGGTCCAAAAGAAGGACAACTATACCCACTGCCAAAATATGCACAACCTTTCCACACCATTCATATTGACCATTTAGGACCGTTCGTAACCACTAAAAACAAAAACAAATATTTGTTGGTAATTGTAGATTCGTTCACAAAATTTGTATTTATATGTGCGGTACGTAAAACTAATGCAACTGGAGTGATTAAAGAATTAGAACGCATATCTAAAATATTCGGAAACCCCAGAAGAATAATCAGCGACGCAGGCTCTTGTTTTACTTCAAATCAATTTTCTCAGTACTGTGTAAATAGAAATATTAGGTTACATATCGTAGCAACAGGAGTACCTCGTGCTAATGGACAGGCGGAACGGTTTAACAAAACTATTTTAGAAGCCTTAAAAACTATGGGTGCGGATACTAACGATGATAGGTGGGATGAGTGCATTAAGCCATTGCAGCAGGGACTTAATAGTACGATACATAAAACTACTCAAGCCGTTCCTAGTGAGGTAATGTTTGGCTATAGGTTACGTATGGATAGTGATAGTCTCGCCCCAGATTTTGATAGCGAAGCATTAGTAGACGTGTCAAGGTTGCGTGAAATGGTGGACGAAAATGTTAAGGTCAGTGCAGAGGATCAAAAGAAACGATTCGATAAAACGCGTATCAAAGCCACACGGTATAAAGAAGGGGACTTGGTATTGGTTAAAATACAGAGTCAAAGTAATGATGGTCAAAGTCGAAAACTATTGCCTACATTCAAAGGCCCATTCCAAATAAAGAAAGTTCTGGAAAATGATAGATACGAGATATCAGATTTAAGAGGTAGTCAAAGAAGCTCTAAAATATATAATGGAGTAGCCGCAGCGGAAAATATGAAACAATGGATTAATATTAATGATTGGAGCATTGAATGATATTAAATTATAGCAAAGGAATGTAAATAATCAAAACCGTGTTGGCAAGGTATTTATCATAGAACTGTTTTATTGTTTATTTGCCACAAACTCCCTAATAACTGTGTTAATTAACTTGGGTCCAGACGCCATTGTTTAACTATTGTGTCTACTAATTGGACAGATGAATCGCTTTTATTCCTTGATTAGTATGTCAAATTAATTTTCCTTTAAATTAACGAGCCTAGATAGAATGCTGTAACTGTAATTAAGGTGTACAGCATTAGTTGTTGTAGGTATTGCACATTATTTTGAAATGTAATGCTTTGCTTTGTTTTATGTTGTACAAGATCAACTTGGTACGCTTGAGTGAGTGAAATACTCTTCGAGTGCAAGTGCTGTGTTGTACAAGATCAACTTGGTACGCTTGAGTGAGTGAAATACTCTTCGAGTGCAAGTGATATGTTAGTCATGAACCTGGTCTCCTAAGTGTGGCAAAGTCCCTTTAGGTGCAGGAAGTGGCATTGCATTGCAAGAATTATTTAAGTGCGCAATATTTTTTCTGGTGCCCTTTCATAAGAATGCTTTTCTTTATTTGTATTTTAACAGAGACATATTTTGATTTCAGTATCCTATCCACGACTCGTGAGGTGCCTGGGGCAGGCACCATGCAGCATGGCCGTATTGGCAACATTGCATTTGAAGCGCCATCTGTGGATGACAGCAAGGAAACTGACATCAACGAAGGCAGTTTCATATTGCTGAGGTTCCTGCAGTGGGGGCACCAGAGGCTTTATAACGGCGAAGCACAAGCGGAGCGGCCTCTTGAACTTTTGGATTTTGGACAGTTCACTATTCTCATACTCGCTATCATTGATTGTTATTTTCTTGTACCTAACTTTTGTAAAAATAAATAATTATACAGTTGATTGCCTTATTTAAAAGTAAAATTGAATAATAATTTCACAAATATGTATTGTTACGTCACACTGCGTCAGCCTATCACAGCGCGCCATGCGAGCCAGCCAATCCTAGCCAGCCACTCGAGCCAGCCAATCCCAGCCAAGCCAAGCTGCCGCCAAAACTACTGGACGCCTCCGGTGGGGGAAAGCCTATATAATGCCCTGCGAGCTCACTTGCGCCCTCTTGTTGCTGCGATTGGACGACTAAGCTTATACTCTGTTAATTTATATTCTAAAATATTAAATCAGTGTGATTATATCGTTCTGCCTTTTTTTGTTTATGCCCTTCTGTTACATCTCAGAAGTGAGATAAATAGAAAAAGCCATGAAGCGTCATCATACCGATACGGCAAAAGTAGACTGTATAGCGGGTAGTTGTGAATCACAATGTGAAGAAACATCCGAAAGAAGCTGCAATGAAGATGACGCTACATCACCATCTACGCCTCCGGCCCGGAAAATCCTGAGAAGACTTTTAGAATCAGAGGTACAAAAAGCCATGCGAGATTTAAACGAAGAGATACCCTCCATCACTACAAGAAAAGAGCTCCGTGCGGCGTCACTGATACCAGAGTTTGATCCCGACAGTGAAGAATGCACTACTGCTTCAGCATGGCTCAAAAAGATTGATCAACTCGGCGAGATTCATGGCTGGAGCGAAACTACAAAGTCATTTTACCTGCAAGATAGATTAAGAGGTCAAGCTAGAAGATGGTACAATCGGCTTGATGAATACGATTTTTCCTGGAAAGATTGGAAGCAGATGTTGACGCGTGCATTTCCCAGATACCGCGATTTCGGGAACATGTTAGAAGAGATGATGAACAGGAAGAAACAAGCTACGGAATCGATGACGAAGTACTACCAGGACAAAGTGGCCATGTGCTTCCGGTGTAAGTTGTCCGACAACGCGACTGTTTCTTGCATCATTCGCGGTCTACCATCATCACTCCAAGCAAATGCAAGAGCTTACCAGTGCGAGCGACCTGAAGAATTGTATGAAGGCTTCCTTTGTGCGCTAGATGACTACCAACCACCGTCAACGTCAAACGGAACACGTGCGCCAAATAAAGATGCCAACAATTGACAAGGAAACGAAAAAAAATATACCTCTGTCAACCCGGACGTCGACCCGTGTCCACGCTGTAAAAAAACCGGCCACATACTACGTAACTGCCCATATCCAGATTCCCGAACGTGCTTCAAATGTGGTAAGCAAGGCCACATTGCAACGCGCTGCGTAAACACCCCGAAACCTGCGACACAAGCCGATGATAAAGTCAAAGAAATCAAGCTCCTACAAAACTACAACAAGATTTACGAAAAGACGGTAAAAATCAATGACATTTATGTTAAATCTTATATTGATACCGGCAGTCAAGTCAACGTGCTCTCTGCTCACGTGTCAAAACTGCTGGATCTCGAAGTCAACCCGTCTAACACCGTCCTCAAAAGCTTTTCTGGAGAACAATTACCCAGCTGCGGGGCAGTAGCTTTCCAGCTGGAAATTGACGGCATACTTATCCCCTGCAAGGCTTATTTATCAAACGTGGATATGGGGAACATAAATCTATTGGTTGGGCAGCCGATTATCAATAGCGACGGTATGACTTTAGTGGTCAGCGAAGGAAGAGCTACCCTCAAGCAAGACATCGACTTTACAAGACGCATGGATGTAATTGAAGAGCGCACTCACTTCAAGGTCATCACTGCAGAAAAAGAGTGCCTACTGCCCGGACTTTCCATTATCAAAGTCAACGTGCTGGACAATGATGAAGACCACGACGTCGTCACTACGCCACAACATTATGAGCTGCGAGGTGTAACCTACTCAATTCCTGCCACCCTGCTGCGAGGCACCGTCGGGTATATCAAGATCATCAATAATGGCGCTCAAAACATCATCTGGGAGCCTGGTGAAGTACTGACCAGAGCTGACAGCTGCACCTCTTCGCCACTACCGGATGTTCAGGTTAGCCTACAAAATAACACTTTGCCATCAACCCCCGCAGCCAAAACCAATAATGACTAGGTATAGCCATCCTATTGCGTCTCTATTGTTCACTAGCCTAGCCATTGTAAGCACTATTGGGGGAGTAAACGTAGATGATATCAGGTCAGGTAAATTGAATAAAAATGATCACGATAATTTAATTACTTTATTGACGAATTACAGTGATTGTTTTGCGAATAAAACACAAGACTTAGGATGTACAGATTTATTACAAATGAAAATAACATTAACAAGTGAACAGCCTATATACCGCCAACCTTACCGTTTGTCTCATAGCGAGCAGCTCATTGTTAAGTCCAAAGTTTCCGAGTTATTAGATGCAGGTATAATCCGAGAGTCCGAGTCATGTTTTGCTTCTCCAGTTATCCTTGTAAAGAAAAAGAACGGCGGCAATAGGCTCTGCGTCGACTTTCGGGCGCTTAACGCCATTACAGTCAAAGATAGGTATCCGTTGCCCAACATCGATGATCAAGTCTCAAAGTTAGCTGGAAAGATTTTTTTCACAAGTCTTGATTTAGCACAAAGTTACCACCAGGTAGACACCGCCCCTGAAGACATACACAAAACAGCTTTTATAACACCGCAGGGACACTTTGAATATACGCGTGCTCCATTTGGTCTGGCTAACGCACCATCTGTTTTTATGCGACTTATAAATAAGATCGTAGATTCTATACGAAATTCCAATAACGTTTCTAAAGTCGGTATTATGAAAACTCGAAACGAATTTTCAAACGAATATGAGGTATTAGCATTTTTAGACGATTTGTTGCTACCCTCCGTCGATGTGCAGTCCGGTTTACATATTTTAGAAAAGGTTCTGCATAAATTGAAATCAGAAAATTTAAAACTAAATATGAGTAAGTGCTCATTTTTACAAAATAAAATTACATATTTAGGCCATGAAATTTCATCGAATGGCATTCAACCGGGTGAATCGAAATTGATTGCAGTGTCGCAGTTTCCCATCCCTAGTGACGTTCACGAAATACGTCAATTTATTGGGTTATGCTTATTTTCGTAAATTTATTAAAAATTTCGCAATAATTGCACGCCCATTAATAGATTTAACAAAGAAAAACGCTGTGTGGAATTGGGGCAGTGAACAGTTTAATAGTTTTGAACAATTAAAACAGTGTTTGTGTACAAAACCCATACTTGCTTTATATGACCCTGCACTGCCAACGGAGATTCACACCGATGCATGCAAATCAGGTATTGCAGGAATTTTGTTACAAAAACAGACTGATAATTCACTACGTCCCGTTATGTATTTTAGTAGGGTAACTAGTAAGGAAGAAAGCATGTATCATAGCTACGAGCTTGAAACGCTCGCCGTGGTGGAATCATTGCGTAGATTTAGGGTGTACATTGTCGGTAAACACGTTAAGATCGTGACTGACTGTACGGCTGTTCGTGCCACCCTAACCAAACGTGACATTATCCCGCGTATTGCCAGGTGGTGGTTGTCAATCCAAGATTTTTATATGAGTATAGAGTATAGACCCGGAGAAAGAATGAAACATGTAGACGCGTTAAGTAGGAACCCAGTTGATACTATGAATGTCAATCGCCTTGAAGTGTCTGACTGGTTCTATACCATCCAGTACCAGGATGAAAAATTAAAGCGAATCATTGACCAGCTTAGGAGTGGCTCAGCTGCTACTGAAATAACCAACAGTTTTGTGTTCTTAAATGATAGGTTATATAGAAAGACATTGCATGGTAATCGCCTCGTGGTGCCAGCATTGGCTCGATGGAGGCTAATCCAAATGCACCATGATCATATTGGGCATGTGGGTATCCAAAAGTGTATGGATTTGATAAAAAAAGATTACTGGTTTCCCAAAATGACTCGCTTTATTCAAAAGTATGTTAATGCATGTCTTCATTGTGCATATGGAAAAGGTGATCATGGAAAGAAAGAAGGAAAATTGTTCCCTATCCCCAAACCTACACAGCCTATGATTATGGTGCATATCGACCATTTAGGCCCCTTTTGCAAAACAGTGAAAGGTTATCAGTATATGCTAGTCATGACAGATGCTTTTTCAAAATTTGTTATTGCTGAGCCCACTCGAACAGTCAATTCAGTAGAAACTATTAGAACACTTAAGAAAATATTTAGCTTATTTGGATACCCTGATAAACTTGTAAGTGATCATGGGAAGGCTTTCACCAGTAGATATTTTAAAAAGTTTTCAACTGACAGACAGTTTAGGCATATCTTGACCTCAGTTGCATGCCCGCGAGCTAATGGTCAAGTGGAACGCACCAACCGGACTATATTGAATGCGTTGCGTGCCACAGACCCTAGTGAAGCTGCAAATAATTGGGCCAACAGCTTACCTGATATTCTCTGGGGTATCAACAATACTGCAAATGAAAGTACAACCTTTAAGCCATATGATTTGATGTTTGCCAAAAGTTCTAGGTCACGTTGCGATGTCACTACTAGTGAAAGTATTAGTGTGCCAGTGGAGGTTAGGCGTAACAAAGCCAGTGCTCAGTTAAAGGTAGCAAGCGATAGGATGAAACGTAACTTCGACAAAAAACGCAAAATAAGCCACATCTATAAAAAGGGTGATTTAGTTCTTTGGCGGCAAGCACCGACAAGCAGTGCCACAAAAGTTAACACTAAACTAGATGACATTTACTCAGGTCCATATATCGTAACCAAGGTGGTGGGCAATGACAGATATAGGATCCGAAGTATCAAGGGACTCCGAGGTTACAAGGCCTTTACAGGCCTGGTTGCAGCGGATTCCTTAAGGCCTTATCGCAGCACGGTTCCTATATCTGACAGTGCCAGTAGTTCTGATGAACAACTTGAAACTGAAGACCTTATTGACCTACTTGAAAGTTAACCAAGTTTTCTCCCATTGCGGGAGCAATCATTGTTTCAGGACGGCCGAATGTTACGTCACACTGCCTCAGCCTATCACAGCGCGCCATGCGAGCCAGCCAATCCTAGCCAGCCACTCGAGCCAGCCAATCCCAGCCAAGCCAAGCTGCCGCCAAAACTACCGGACGCCTCCGGTGGGGAAAAGCCTATATAATGCCCTGCGAGCTCACTTGCGCCCTCTTGTTGCTGCGATTGGACGACTAAGCTTATACTCTGTTAATTTATATTTTAAAATATTAAATCAGTGTGATTATATCGTTCTGCCTTTTTTTGTTTGTGCCCTTCTGTTACAGTACCTACCCTTTTTTTATTTTATTTTTTTGAGTGGGAATTCATCAAATGACTTCTCCCGCTCTGGGTGGAGCGGGAGGGCGTGGCAGACTCTTACTGACTAAAACCCACCCGTGTTCCTTCTGTTGCCTGTGCACTGCCAGGGGGCCACGGTATCCCTTTCGGACTTTCCCGCAACCCCGGCAGGCAATGGTCTCATCGGACCCCTTCACTTGCTGACATCTCTTTGAGGCGCGCGTGGAACACAACGCGTCGTCGACCTGGGCTTGGTCCTTACCGGACGGTGAGCTACCCATTGCTCACCGTCCGCAAGCCCGCGCCTACGGTGGCCGGGAATCGGCAATAGATTCCCGACGCCCAGGGCGTCTCCTCCTGCGGCGGCTAGGGGCGTGAGGGCGCGAAATTTGCCTCTCCCTCACGCGCTCCGCCTCCTCCTTCGCGAGCATTACTGCTTCGCAGAAGGAGGTGACGGCCTCCCATGCCCTCTCGCTCCGTACCATGGCCTGGACCAGGGCCGGAAGCGAGAGACCCCCTACACCGATCGCCTCCACGACTAACTTTCCCGCAACCCTGGCAGGCAATGGTCTCATCGGACTCCTTCACTTGCTGACATCTCTTTGAGGCGCGCGTGGAACACAACGCGTCTTCGACCCGGGCTTGGTCCTTACCGGACGGCGAGCTACCCATTGCTCACCGTCCGCAAGCCCGCGCCTATGGTGGCCGGGAATCGGCAATCGATTCCCGACGCCCAGGGCGTCTCCTCCTGCGGCGGCTAGGGGCGTGAGGGCGCGAAATTTGCCTCTCCCTCACGCGCTCCGTCTCCTCCTTCGCGAGCATTACCACTTCGCAGAAGGAGGTGACGGCCTCTCATGCCCTCTCACTCCGTACCATGGCCTGGACCAGGGCCGGCCACTCCCAAATATGCGCGAAGACTAACAGTACCTACCCTGGGGTACAAATAAACAATAGCAATTACTTTTTTATTACTCAACCGATTTTTTCGGGCTACTGCTTATTTGCGCAGCGCAGCGGGGTAGCGTCGAATGGTTAGTCGGGCGCAAGTCCTGTGAGCGTGTGGTCGTGGTACGCTGGGCTTGGGTACTCCAGTACCTACCCCTAGATACACCTGGAAGCCGACGCATCTTCAAATAAGTATTGGGAAAAACTGGTCATCAGATACTCCAACCCATTCCGATTGTAAAGCTGGGAGATGTTCGTTATGTCCAAGATCAAAAGACCTTATGTAATGCTAGGGTTGCCAACCATACTGTTAAAACAGTATTTTACTGTTTTTCAGTCTAAAATACTGTTTACTGTTCAACAAAAATAAAGTATATGAGTAGAGGTACTGTTTTCACTGATATCCAGAGCTTCACCTAAATAAATAGTGTCATCTACTACGTGTGATGCAGCTAGCCTTAATTTCAGAATTAAACTGTTAATTTCTAAAATTTTCGGGACATAATAAATAGATAATTGTTATCAGAATACCTTCTAGATACTGAGTTGTATATACACACAGAATAATTCACAGAATTAGTGTTTTCAGTGATGAATATGTGGTTGAACGACAGAAATAGAGCTCCAATACATGTAAATGATGGTTTACTTCATTTGCATAGTCTTTGACATATTTATACAAACTATGTTTAGTAATAGCTCTATGGACTAAACAACAGAATTATAAAAATGAAGATATATTGTCAAAATGACAATCCAGGTAGTAAAAATATAGAAAATAATTATAAAATTGTAAATAATAGCTTTAAATGTTGTTTCACTTTTCAGGTAAGGTTTATGTTTAGTCATGTCCTATTTAATATAATTTTGATGCAACATGTAAATATATTAAGAATAATAAAAATATTATCTTTTCAGAGAAACACAATTTGGCTCATTATTTAAAATATTGAAACATATTATAAAACAACATTTCTACAGCTGTTTTTAAACAAGATGGAATAAATACAATTCAATTTTGTTGTGAAACCGAGTGAAGATACAAAAACAAATATAATTTGCATGACTTCGATTACCAATGTCGATAAAAATACTTGTTTGATCCCGGAACGATTTCAACCTATTAGACTACACGATACAGTTACAAAACTCAAGTTTTGCAAAAAGTAACAGTTACACTGCAAAGGAGACATGAGAAAAGACGAATATGGATTTCGGTAACACCAGAGATAAATGAGGTATACGTAGATGAAGATGGAAATGTGCAGTTTAAGGGATATTTATTAGAGGAGATTATACCAGAAACACGCCAACAGGCTGCGACTGCTGGGATTTCAGAAGAGGTACTCACAAAGATTATGGAGAACTTTGCTGAAATGAAGAAGGATATGTCTAAATCTTATAATCTAAGAAGTTTGTAATAGAAAAATTCACAAAAAAAACGTCAAATGTATCTCAATGGATGATAATTTTTGAAGCTGAATGTACTCGATTGGGAATAGATGATGATATAAGGAAGATTGAAGTTTTTAGGTTGTTCTTGGAGGATTAATGTCTTGACTGGTATAGTTCCATGCTTATAAAACATACAGTAAATTCATATTGGTCAATATGGAAGAAAAACTTTTGTGAAACTTATGCGGACAAAGGTTGGTCACCAGTCAGGTATGCAATTTTATTCAAATATATACAGGGTTCATTATTAGAATATGCTTTAAAAAAAGAAAAACTATTATTAGAGATGAATAAATCTATAGACAAAACCACTCTAATTGATCTTATTGCTAAGGGTTTACCAAATTTTGTAGTGGATAGAATTGATAGGAATAATTTAAAGGAAACTGAGAATTTATTCAATAATATCAGATGTTTAGAACATTTAGTGAATAAAAAGATTATTGAAAAAAATAAGGTAGGTTTTAAAAATAAACTTAAAGAAAAAAAAAACCGTTTACCATGCAGAATCTGTGAAAAAGAAAATAAAGGAAACCGATATCATCCTAAAGCTTTATGTTGGTTCAAGTATAAAAATAATGATGGACAAAAAAGAGACCAAATTAAGAGTGTAAACAATTCTCAATTTGAAATAGAATTAAATAAAGTAGATCAAAAAAACTAATAATAACACCATTAATCAAAATTAAATTATTAATAAATGATACCTTAGAAATTATGGGAATTTATGACTCAGGATCAAATGTATCTTTAATTAATTCGAGACTATTGAACTTTAAAAATAACCCAATAATAAATAACAAAACAAATGCAAACTTAAGAACGATTAATGGTGTAAAAAAATCTATAGGAACAGTAACATTAAAGATAAAGATATTTGAAATTGAGAAGAAGGTTAATGTTTTTGTGGTAGATGAAAAGAATTTCGATTACGATTTCTTTCACAAAACATCCACGATGTAAGAAAGAAAGATAATAAAGAGGAAATAACTACCTATAATACAAAAATAATTCCTGGCTTTTCAGGTAGAAAGGTAGAAGATTTATATATTAAAAATACGGTGGATCTATTGGCGAAAAATGATGAATATAAAATAAACTTTATTGAGCACATAGAAGTGTCAAATTTTAATATTCTGATTAATCATCTAGACTTTCACATATAGTCAGAGATAGATGAATTAATCTGTAAATATAGATCACTTTTTGCTAAAGATAAATATGACATAGGTACTGTGAATGGCTATGAAGCACATATTGATTTAATAATAGATAAATACTGTAGCAAAAGGCCTTATAGGTGCACTATTGATGATAAAAAAGAAATAGAATAACAAATATCTAAATTATTAGAAAAAAAACTAATTAAGAATCTAAATCTTGACACTTCCCTGTATCTATATTTTTGAAGTAGCTATGTTTGTCAAGCAAAATCCATCTCGTTTTGAGCGCCTGGCTGTTGTATTCCCAAGGAATAGGCGTGACAACAGCAAATTATGTCAAGTACCATGTCGAACCACTTTAATGCGTAAGAGCATTTCTTGCATGGCCCCAATTATTTACAATAAATTACCGAGTAGTTGGAAAGCTTTAAATACAGCACAATTTAAGAGTAGATTACGGAATTTTTTGGTAGATAAAACGTACTACAGTGTAACTGAGTTCGTATCGGAGAAAATATTTGATAATTACTGACATCTTGATTTTTGAAATTTTCATGTACCTATGACATTTTTGATTTTTGACATTTTGATCTTTGACATTTTGATTTCTGACATTTTTTAAATGATGATATATAATCTAATGATAATAATTTATATTTTCCTTTTAATACAAACATATATTTTTAAGTTGATGATTTAAAATTTTATAATAGTAATTTATATAGTAATTTTATAATAGTAATTTGTATAATTTATTTAGAAATTTATATAGTAATTCCAAATAAGTGTAATAATAGTGATATAAATAATTTCAAATGTTTGCATGCCGATTGGTAAAATGTGGCTGAGCTAAATGTAATCTTAAGAACTATAATGTATTACCCATATTTGCAAAATAAAATTCTATTCTATTCTATTCTATTCTATAGTCCTTTTGCTGCCCCGGTAACATTGGCCTTTAAACAAGAAGACGGCAGAAAATCGAGATTGTGTATAGATTCTCGAGATCTTAATAAAATTTTGGTTCCTCAATCACATCCCTTTCCGTTAATCGAAGATTTAATGGTCAAAACAAGAAAATGTAAATTTTTCTCAACACTAGATATAAATTCTGCATTCTGGTCGATTCCTATGAAAATAGAAGATAGAGGGGCATTTTCAATGGACCTGTTTACCGTTTTGCTTAAAAACTTCTCCTGCGGTTTTTCAGCGAGTGTTGAGTAGTATTATAAGGAAACATGGACTATCCGATTTCACTGTGAATTACATAGATGACATTTTAATATTTTCTGAAACGTTCGAAAAACATGTTAAACATTTATCATTATTATTGGAAGCAATATTTTAAATTTCAAAGGAAGGATTTAGATTACAGTTCTCTAAGTGTAACTTTGCACAGGATTCGGTAAAATACTTAGGACATGTAATAAAAAATAATACAATTACTCCTCTGAAGGATAATTTAGTTGCTATAAAAGATTTTCCTGTTCCGAAAACACAGAAAAATGTTCGGCAATTTCTGGGTAAAATAAATTTTTATGGTAAATATGTGCCCAACATATCAATTATATTAGATTCGTTACATAATTTGTTAAGAAAAGATCAAAAATATATTTGGTCAGAAAAATGCCAAGAATCCTTTGATACAATAAAAAAGTTGCTATGTTCAAAACCAATTTTAACAATATTTGATCCAGATCTACCGATACATATTTATACGGATGCTAGTATACAAGGCATAGGTGCTGTCTTGAAACAGGTACAAAATAATGGAGAAGAAAAACCTTGTGCATATTTTTCTAAAAAACTGAATGACACCCAGAAAACGAAAAAAGCTATTTATCTGGAGTGTAGCAATAAAAGAGGCAGTAAAATTCTGGCATTATTGGCTCATGGGCAAAAAGTTTACGGTTTTCTCAGATCATAAGCCTCTAGAAAAAATGAATATTAAAGCTAGGACAGATGAAGAACTAGGGGACCTCACGTATTATCTATCTCAGTATAATTTCGAAGTAATAATATATATTCTCCAGGAAAATACAACTTAGAAGCAGATTGAGCAGAAATCCTGTATTGGAATCGTGCGAAAATCACGACGAAGGTTTAAAAATAGTGAATTAAATTAAATTAGTAGACATCCTAAAGGATCAAGAAAAAAATTAAGAGATAAAACAAAATACAAATACATTAAGAATAAAATATAAAAAATATACTATAAAAAGTTGGTAAAAAAGAGAAAATTGTATTGACTGAGGAATTTAGTAAACAATTTATAGAAAACTTACATTATAGTTACTGTCATATAAGAATACATCAAATGGACAATAAAATTAAACCGTTATAAGTAGCGAAAAATTTAACATATAATATAAAAAGAATCAGTAACACCTGTGAAATCTGTATAAAAAACAAATCTAGAGCTAAATATAAATTTGGATTTATGTCTCACTTAGGTCCTGCTACTTACCCTTTTGAAATAGTGTCTATAGACACCATTGGTGTATTTGGTGGCTAAAACATATTTACACCTTTTGGTAGACCACTTTACGAGATATGCCTATATTTTGACTTCTAAAACTCAAAGTTCGAATGTTTTAAAAAGCTTGTTCAGAAAGTGACACAGAGAAATAACATTGGCATGATTCTATCTGATCAATATCCAGGTATAAATTCGAAAGATTTTAAAAACTTTTTAGATAATGAAAATATAATATCTATTATTTTCACTGCAGTAAATGCACCATTTTCTAATGGTTTAAATGAAAGATTAAATCAAACATTAGTTAATAAAATTAGATGTAAGATAAATGAAAGAAAGGATAAAATAGCCTGGACCACGATTGCTCATGAGTGTACTCAAAGATATAATGAAACTGAGCACACTGTGACAAGGTTTTCCCCAAAATATTTATTGGAAGGAAAAAATGTTGATATTGTACCAAATGAATTGAAACAAGAAATAACACTTAGTAATTTATTGCAAGATAGAAAAGTTGCATTAGAAAACACTATAAAATCACACAAATATAATAAGCAACAATTTGACAAAAACAGAAAATAATGGGAATTAAAATTAGGTGACTTGATTATGTAGAAAACGGAAATCGGTTAAACAGAAAAAAATTAGATGAGTTAAAAATTGGTCCATATGAAGTTTTAGAAAAAATATCAAACTCAATTTACAGAATAAACACAGGTCATAAGAAACTTGAATCAAATCTTTTCCACATAACAAAGCTTGTTCCGGTTCCGGAAAAGACTAAATACTTAGGGTAAGATGGTCGACAATGAACCACCTAAATTTTGAAGAGCTGTAACTCTACTCCTAGGGGCCCCAACTTTATACTTTTTACTTATAATTGTAGATAATATAACTGGCTACATTATGTAGTACTTCATTTTTGTTAAAATACCATAGCTTCTAATGTTTTCATTTATTTTTATTTATTGGGAAATGATTCACTGTGTACACTCAATGGTACTGAATGAACCGGGGGCTGGTACACAGTGAATCGTGTGTGCAAACAATGAACCATGCCAATAACCAAAGCATTAAAAATATTGGAATATAATAAATGTTGTTAAATAAAACTCACTAATCTATATAAAGTAGGTACCTATTTATTTGTGTAACAATCAAAAAGCGTAATTTTTGTCTAAAAGAGACCTAATATCGTAAACGTTAATGAAAAAATTAACGTTAGTTTCTTAGAAATCAACAATCAGGTTTTTACGTAGGTACTAAATCAACTGACAACAAGTTTGTAAGTAAGTAGAAGTAACATTTAAAATATTATTTCCTTTATCATTAATTAACAAATCCCTAAATCTAAATGAGATCTTGTTTACAATCAAAATTATTTGACATTCGTAGGATTGAATGATATGGCTCGTGCAATCCTTACCCGCCATTCCCTTTTCTTTCCAACTAGTGGGATACTCGAGTTTATTAATTTCCGCCATTTGCAATGCGAGTTTTCTGCATTCCTTTGTATTTAAACCATTTTTTTTTGGCACTATCATGCTGATACATCTTTAGACTTGTTTCTTGCTCTTCTGTAAATATTTACTTTATTTATTTCTCAAGCTACCGTTAAGATGTAAATTAACAGCAGCCGTCATTGCTTGAGTTAGGTGGGATCCTTTTTTCCTCGCAGATCTATCTAACTTTGTTCGGCCCATCCTGAAATTTAGTTTTTGATTAGGTATTATAACTAGGTACTTACTTATAAAAATTAAAATATCTAGGTTAATACTCAATTTACTAAAGGTGGTATGCAATGAACCAAGGATGGTACTCAATGAATCACTGGTTCATTGTGTACTCTCTCGAAGTGGTTCATTCTGTACCACCCCATACTTATAAATTTTGATGTTAATTAGCCACATGCACAAACACGAGGTGCTTATCGAAACTATCTTAAGTAAAAGCGCAAAAAACAACTAATTTATTAATCCAATTGATATTCAGCTACTATTTACACAAATAAAATGAGACGAAATTTTACTTACGTTATTTTTATACAATTTTCGCTACAAAAACACAAAATACGGGCGCGTGCAGCCGCTTGCGCCGCTAGCTCGCTGTCGACTGGGGAAGGAGGAGGGCGCCTCAAAGACGCTTACTTAATGCCGTTTTCACCAAACGAAAACGTCGCATTTCTGAATTATTTGCATGGTTCACTCTGTACTGCTGGTTCATTGTTAACCACTCGACCCTACTTGTTAAAATACTTATAAAAAATATTACATTTGTATTATAATTATCTTGGGAGGGGAGATGTAAATGAAGGTTTACTTCTTA
This sequence comes from Xanthia togata, assembly GCA_963853775.1. Classification (NCBI taxonomy): domain Eukaryota; kingdom Metazoa; phylum Arthropoda; class Insecta; order Lepidoptera; family Noctuidae; genus Xanthia; species Xanthia togata. The sequence continues at coordinate 1,378,930 of OY970818.1, read as the reverse complement.
GATGAATGATTGGTCTCGCTGCGCTCGACTAGATACCGCCGGCGTACTTGTCAAATGCGGCAACAAATACTACGCTGAAGTCGGCGTACCCGAGCCAGTCACACTGCAACCTGTGTGTGACGTGTACGTGCCGAATGTTTTATTAAATTTTGGGCATAATCTAAAGTAAAATGCCAGTTTGCGTAGTGAAACTGTGTAAAAATAATACTACAAGAAATAAGAAGGACACTGGGATCACTTACCATCAGTAAGTATCGTATAATTTCGAAATTTCAACATAAAATAACATGAACCCTAAACGCCATTCAGTGTTGCCGCGTATACAAGAATCAAGTTCCCCGTGGTTGAGATTTGTATATTGTGAATTTATTGTTTTTGTATTTTATTATACATATAACCTATTTCATTTATTTAGCCTCATCTTAACCTAGTTCTATAAATTATTTGATGTTTATCTTTGTAATCTATACACATAAGGTGTAAAAATGTTAGCTGACACTATTTCAAGGAGTGATTCTACCCATGAAACTGAAAAAGGAACACGGGTCGAAAAATGAAAAAAAAAAAAAATCGTCTTCCCATACAAAGTGCGCAAACAGCTGATTCATTTAATCGTGTCTGTACATAAAAAATATTTGCAAAAAAAATAATCGAGGAGATGACCCCAGTAGCACATCTCCGCTGCGAAACTTTAGCAGCGAAACCGCTGTAGTAAAATTCAATAGACTCGCGTCATGTTCCGCTACTCGAATCGGATAAGAGTAGCGGAAAATGACGCGAGTCTATTAAATTTAACTACAGCGGTTCCGCTGCTACGGTTTCGCGGCTGAGGTGTGCTACTGGGGTGAAGAATGCGTGAGAGAACACATTAGAATAATTTTTGGATTTTAATAAAACTGAGAACATATACCTGTTCTCAGTTTTATTAAAATCCATAAATTATATTAAATTTCTTGTAATATTATAGTACTTAATAATTTGCTCAAGCTTGTGACGGGTGCGATTGTCTTCTAAGCGTTCATTCGATTGAGATGAAATTTGGGTGAGTTGTTGTGCGCACGACGGGGAAAATTTCTGAATTAAATAATTTGGTCAAGCGTGTGTTTCCGTACAAAATGTTACCAAATTCAGTTCAGTGGTTGAGTTGTGAAAACGTTACAGATAATGATTAGGTATATGTGTAACGCAGTCATTATTATTATCGTATTATGTTTGCTTGGTACAGATTTCCTGCTGATCCTGTCATTTGTGACCGTTGGACTGCTATATTACGACTCAGTCGCGAAGAAAGTTGGTGGAAACCAGGAAACCGCAGTGTTATATGTTATACACGGTGACATTTGAATCACAGTTTTGTTAGAACAAAGGTTGTTCAGACCATGGTCTACTACCATTCTATTGCATCAAATATGTAATTAAAACAAACTAAACTAGGCGTTCTCAAATAAGTCTTATGTTGCTCAAACGTGTTCAAACATTAACCGTAACATCAAAGTACCTACTCATCGCGTTAGCAATATGGCATTCAAAAGAGTTATGAGGAGTCCACGTGGACTACAAGGATTGCGCGTTTATTGTGAAAATGTATTCTAACTATTGGAATGTGGAAAATTGAAATCAATGTTGTCTTGATGCACACGGAGCTGACTCGGATTTGTGGTTTAAGTTTTGTTTTTGTCTTGTTCCTGTAATATCCCAATAAATAAATAATACCTAATAATGTCACGTTAGATACAATAGGTACCCATACCTAGTACCTACAGGAAAGAATGAAAGCCACGTCTCATAGTACCTACCGTAAGTTCGCACCTACAACGAAATGATAAAATTATTAGAGGTCAACCACCTCGCCGCGCCGTGCATAGCCAGAAAATACCCATAGCCAAAGCCATAGCAAGCCATAAAAATGTGTTTTAAAGTAGCCAATTATCAGTGATAAAATACCTACCGAAGTTAATTTTTAACTTTGGTATTTTCTAGTAAGACGTACAAAAATAAGTGCTTACTAAATTTCGTTTATGAAGGTACATTTCCCTGTAGACAATGCTGTCCCGTGCGGGAGCGAGCCGCACGGGATAATGTTCTCTGATCGCGATGCATTATTAAGCAGCAGCTTCGATGACGACACACATACTCACACACACACTAAGAAGTTCCGAAAATAACTAAAATGATGACAGAAAACCACGAAGCACACTAGCACCCATAAGACAGTAAGTTAAAAACTCTTCGGTGCTTAAATTAATGAAATAGGAGAAAGCTAAACTCAAGTAATAATAAGTAGTGCTGTGCTTCCTAATAATTATTGTCCGTACCGATGCCGATCGCGCAGTTTCTGAGCGATAGGCTGCTGCGTTACGTGTCGCGAATTCGATTCCCCCACAGAAAGATGCAGGTGAGATTTGAATTTGTAAACGTACCCACATTAGCTACAAAAGTAATTAAGTACCTACTAGCGTGGGCAACGTTTTAAAAAAGAATGACGAAGAAAGTGGATAATCTTTGGTGAATTGTTCGAAACAAAAGTTCATAAAAAAAGAAGTTAAAAAAAGTTTCAAATTAGGTGGTACATGTGATGATTGTAATATCTTAAAAATTACTTTTTTTTCAGTAGACACATTTTATTTTGTCAGTTATGTGCACTAAAGTCGGTTAAAGTGTGGAAAAAATATTATCACTAATAATAATCTCAATTGTAATTGCAAAACAGCAAAACTGACTTTTAAAATGCCTAATGAATGACGCGAGTGCTGTATCCTTGTATCATGCCCTGCTGGCTGACTGCTGATACGCTTTCTGTCGTAGTAACCGCACGATGGCGGAGCACGGGGCGACATAATATGACACCGGTTCATCGGTTATTCGATTCCTTTGAGTTCGCCGCCGCAGCCCGCCGCCACGGCCGGCACGTGCGTTTAGATGTTTAGTAAAGTACCTAAACTGCGATGGCCGCGCGTGAACTTTGGCGATACAGCTGATTGGGAGTACTGAATTGAATTCACATAGCAGTTTCATGTTAATAGTTATTTGTTATACAAGAGTGCAAAGTTGCTTTTTAACCGCGTGTTCAATTTTGATGACCGAGCAAGCGAAGGATTCTAAAATTGAATCACGAGCGCAGCGAGTGATTCAAAATTAGAATCCTGAGCGTTAGCGAGGGAATCAAAAGAGCACGAGGTGAAAAATCTTTGCACTCGAGTGCAACACGTAACTTTTCATTCCACCTCAGCGAGGAAATGACTAAATGCAAAAAAAAAACGTTGAAAAAAGAACACCAAGAAGGTTCCGAGTCTGAGTTTTTAACAAATTAAAAAAAAGTTGTATGATATATTCGGCACCATAGAGGTAGCAGTAAATAGGTTTAATGTTTTTTTTAATTCACAAACTTAGTGCACACGATGTTCTAAATTCAATTTACTTTATCCTCTAGAGAATAAAAACGGCTTTTCCACTCAGATACTGAAGATTAAAAATACTCTTTCCGAGATGGTGGGATGAAAAATAAATTACTTACTAGTTTTAAATTTTATTCACATTCATTTTAAATCGTAACTGGCACAATAAAATATTTTATAGAATAAATAGTAATATCAAGTAGTTAGTTTAACTCTTTTAACGTACTTATTAAATGTTGTTTAATAACATTCGGATAAATAATTTTTGTGGGTCTGCTGTTTGTGTGTGTGTGATTTGAGTTTAAAACCTAGCTTAGAGCAACGTTTAAAATAAACATGTAGGTACCTACTTACCTACGTACTTTTACGAAGTATTCACCTCCTCTCTGTACACAAACATCACACGCATCTACTTTGAACGCGAGCGCCGCGCCACGCCGCAGTGTCTATGTTGTAGGTAGTAACGATAATCCCGACATTTTTAACGTTGTCTTTTTTGTGTTTTTTTCAAAAACCAATGACGTTTTTTTATTATTGGATGCTATGGAATGGTAGTAGACCATGGTCTGAACAACGTTTGTTCTAGCAAAACTGTGATTCAAATGTCACCGTGTGTAAACGTGAGGACTTATTATTGGCTCACTGTTTGCTATTCTATTACCATCTTGTGTTAATGTAGCTGTTAGTCCTCCATGTTTGTTAAATAAATAAATAAATATATAACACCTTATATTCTATTATGATTATTTTTAATAATAATTTGTAAATATTACATGTAAATAAAAAATAAAAGAAACTATGTCAAATGAGGCCTAATAATTGATATACATACCTTCCATTTTTCTAAAGATGAAACCTACGCCTAACCTATACACAATGAAGTAGATTTATACATTCGCTTTTAATTTATTTTTAATTTTTAGTATTTTCTGAGCTACATTTAAAGTAATAGACCACAGCATAAAATATTTTTTCCCACTAACTCGGGTAAAACTTGAGCAGCTGGTAACACAATTCTTCACGCACACTAGTAGTCAATGTCAACTGAAAATTGTCAATGACAATATCTTACACACACTATAATAATGAATTGCCGCATTCACGGAGCTATTGTTTTTAGATAGCACGGTATCTAGTCGAGCGCAGCGAGACCAATCATTCATCTAAGGTTTACTTCATTTGCATAGTCTTTGAAATATATACACAAACTATATTTAGTAATAGCTCTATGGACTAAACAACAGAATTGTAAAAATGAAGATGAATAAAATTATTGTCAAAATGACAATCTAGGTAGTAAAAATATAGAAAATAATTATATAATTGTAAATAATAGCTTTAAATGTTGTTTCTCTTTTCAGGTAAGGTTTATGTTTAGTCATGTCCTATTTAATATAATTTTGATGCAAACTGTAAATAATTATATTGAGATTAATAAAAATTATCTTTTCAGAGCAACACAATTTGGCTCATTATTTAAAATATTGAAACATATTATATACATTTAATTAAAACACCTCGGAATAAACATTTATCATTTTTAGTCACCATTAGTCGTGTTCAGGGAAAAAGCGGTGACTCCATTCTTTGCTAAACAGGCAAACCGCAGAATAAACCTAATCACTATGACATACAACAACAGACTAGCGGCACAGTGTTAAGAGTAAACTGTGCTAGCGGTTTCAACTAGGTGTCCAATTGCCAGGTCCGAATTGTTTTAAATCGGGCCAGAAAGTAAAACAAATCGGATAATTAAATAGTTTATTATCCCATTCTCTATGTATTGGAAGGTGTGTTTTACTAATACATACTTATTACGTGAGACGTGTGATCCCGCACTGAGCTGAATGAGTACATTATGAGAAAATAAGGATATCAGTCAAGTGGTACCTCAGGGAGGGCTCAGATAATACAAATTACACACACTTGGAGAACCACTTTTGGAGAAGGACAGGTTTGCAGCGGACAGGGCGCACCAGCGGACAATCGGACATCGCAGTGCTTTCAGTCAAGCTGTTCACAAATAAAGAAGTATTTTAACTAAAAGTGCATTACGTAATTAAAACCGTGCAAGTGAAGTGATATTCATCATGTCTGAAATCGCAAGTCGAAGTGATGAGGCTTCTAAAGAACTATTGTATTTGGAATTGGATTTATTGATAACTGTCAGGTCAATTACAACCTACATTATGACAGTGCTGACACTAACTACGCTAATATACGGAGTGGTATCATGGACTATCATACGTAAGTTCCGTAACTACAGGAACTTTGTGTTTCTTAACACAACTTTAGCAAACCATATCCTTCTAATGTATGTTACCCTATACGAGTTCGTAATCCGTTATCTTATAGAAAGTGAGTTTAGTCATAATTTTCTACAAGCGTTCCTAGTAGCAGCCAGGAACTTCTGGTTCTTATGTGTAACCCATACGTTTTATTTACACTTTGTAAAAGTTTTCAATTGGCAAATCCGAAGAAAATACTTGAAAAGTAGTCTCTTTGGTTGGGGAGGTGCTTTCATAACAGCATCAATATACGCTATTTTTAGTTATTTTAATTTATTGATTTTGAAATCAATAGAAAGTAGGTTGTTACTTATTAAAGCAGCCGTATGGTATGGTTTGCCTTTGTTAACAAACTGTTTACTTTACATTAAAATTGTATATTCAATGTTTCGCAGTACCAACACGAGCGCAAACAGTACATCTACCAACAAATGGCGTCACTTTTACATAGCCACTCTGTTATTTATACTGAACGACGTATTTCTGTTGTTTTATGTTATATTAACGTTTATCTATGACATAAATAAAATAATAGATGTCAATATAATAATGTATCTACAAATGTTTTCAAATAACTTTAGCCCGCTAATAATTACCGTTTATTTCATCGTTTTAAAGAGTAATCGAAAACTGTGGTATGAGTACTATATACGAAAAAAAAGTCAAAGACTTCAAAACCGCGATATTATAATGCAATTGCGTCGGAACGTTGTTCGTGACCCTGCTGATAGCCGACCGGCGGCGTTGATCTAAAGCGATGTAATTGCGTAACACCTTTGTAAATAGTATGAAACGATGGATTAGCAATATCCTATATTTCAAATGTAATAATAAAAAATAATAAATTAAGTATCTTGACTTGGCTCGCGAGGTTGTCGACATGTGGGATGTGGACTCAGCGATCATTGTGCCGATAGTCGTATCAGCCAATGGCTTAATTGCCAAGAGCCTCGACCAACACCTAAGGAGGCTCTCGTTGGGCAGCTGGATTAAGGGCTTGATCCAGAAAGCGGTACTCCTGGACACGGCTCGCATTGATAGGAGGTTCCTCTCTCTGGAGCCCTGACCGCCGGTAGCTTGGACCCGGCTCCCGATACCGGTCGGCTACTATTTTTTATATTTTTCAATGTTTTTATATTTTTTATTCTAATATTTAAAAATATAATTTATATGTATTAATGTTAAATAAAGGAAAAAATAATAAAAAAATTATTCACGAAAAAACATAAACTTTGACAATAGACAAGTTATACAGAATGGTGTATGCAAAAGGTAGGTAATGAGGTCAAGTCCAATAAGAGTAGGTACCCTGCCCCCAAACTAGGAAAATCCTGCATCTTGGGCGGCAGTGACTTCGCATACATTAAGGTCGAGCGATTATTGTGATTTAATTTAGTAGAAGTAGGTACCGGTTTTTTTCCCCTATATTTATTTACTCTACCTAATTATTTGTGTGCTTTATTCACACGAAGGGTTCTGTACCACCGTTCATTATTTAGCTAAAAACGCCAAATAAACATGTTTCTTGTATGGGACCCCCTTTAATTATCAAGTTTATTTTAGTTTTATTACTTATTGTTATAGCGGCAATAGAAATACACAATTGGTCCCGGCTGTCATTCGTGGATCTTTGACAGTCGTTACGGGTCTACAGAAGCCCAACCAAGGGGTACCATTTACTATATACTACATGTAAAATACTAGAATTCAGCTGCATCTGGTTAGACTGGAAGTCGACCCCGACATGGGAAAAGACTAGGTAGATTGATTTTTTGTAATTTAATGTAATTCGATTGTCAGTGCCCGAATAGGTACAATAAGTGATGATGAACATAATTAGATGTACCTATATTAGCATCATGTAGGGCGCGCGTTGCTATTTTATAATCATGTTAGAACATATTACATTTTTGTGATATTATAATAATTAAGTAGATTACCTACCTACATGTAATGATGAACTAATGATAATACCTAATAAACGACTATGTGTTAATGATAAATAAGTTTATGTCGAAATTAGTAAATCCTGTTTAAGTTAATGATATAAACAAGAATGACTGACTAGTTTCATTTCCAAGATTATCTAAAAATCGATACCTAGACTAGAGGCTTCGATCCTCGAAGCGGAGCGGGACCTTTATACTTGGTCATCTTCTGTGAAACATGTTTCTTATTCAAATAATATCTAATAATATTACTTGCTAACAATAGCTTATTATGGTGTTACTAACATTATGGATTTATGTTGTATGATTATAGAACATTTGATTTGATTGTTTTAATTTTGATTTAGATCAAGAATACAAGGTTCAGTGCCTCCAAATCGGCCCGATAAACTTGTTTTGTTTGTTTTTGTTACAACGTGGCCTTATATTGTGCGATCAAAAATAGAATAAGCCCCGATTACTTACCAACATATTATTTTCAGCCCAATTGCTTAGATTATATTTTTTTTAGGGTTCCGTAGTCAACATGGAACTCTTATAGTTTCGCCTTGTCCGTCTGTCTGTCTGTCCGCAGCTTAGTTCAGAGACTCTTAGTACTAGAAAGCTAAATTACTGGCATATGTATACATAATAGATTGGTGAAAAAAATTGTCAATTTTTATTAAGCTTTGTCCTTGTTCTTCTTCTATGTGTTTAATTGGCAGGTTTATAAGTTTAGTTAGTGGTTATGTAAGTTTCAAATGTTATACCTATCTCTTGCCCACTAGCTTGCACCATTGGTTGTCAATGCTTATAATTCAAAAATTCTTATATTTTATTCTAGGCTTTCTATGTTACATGCGATCGAATCTTTTTGTACCGTTTAAACAGTTATGTATAATATTGGAAACTACCTTGAAGCACAAATGCTGCGGCAAACTTAAACTCTTTTGTAATTCTGGCTTATCTGTAACTTATCATATAATTACTGTAGGCAACGGGCTTAAGTATTATCTATAGGGTGGTAAGCGTTACATAATACAAATTTATTATATTACTGTTATTTATGGCTACTAACAACATTACGTTTTACTACCAAAATTGTAGAGGTACTCGTACAAAGTTGCAAACGCTCTACATGAACATATTGAGTAATTCTTATGACGCTACCGTTCTGACCGAAACTTGGCTTATTCCTGATATCCGTGATATTGAATTTATTGGCGGACGATATGTTGTCTTTAGGTGTGACCGCGACCGTGTTGCGACGAATAAAAAAGATGGAGGTGGTGTTCTAATTGCTGTGCTTCGTGAATTGCGGGCGACAATATTGACAACTCAATTGTTTAACTCTGAAATTGAACAAGTATTAGTACAGTTGTCTGCCACGCAGCAGCACACACGTCATATTATTGGTGTCGTGTATATACCTCCAGCGTCTCGTGCAGAGGTATATGAGCAATACTTAGACATGCTGCAAGGCTTAGCTAATGGTCCCAATTGCAATTCATATCATTTCTTTGGTGACTATAACTTGCCTGAGATTGATTGGGTGCAGCAAGGCAACCATGCTATTGCGCGTCATACGGCCTCTACGGGACGTACCTATATTACTTAATTTTATAAATATAATAAATGGGCTACAATTTAATTACACAAAAAATTGTTCAGGTCGTGTGCTAGACTTGATAATCTCTAACGCGGACCCTCAACCGATTCCTTGCAATATCCTGGTCAATCCCGATGGCCTCCACCCCCCCTTTTCTATATTAACTCACCTAGATGTGAGTTTTAAACGAATGAAATGCCATTCGGTTCACTGGTATAACTTTTATAAAGCAAACTATGATTGCATTAAACACGACTTAGGCAATATGGATTTGGGCACGCCACTATTGCGGCGATAAGTCCCCTCTTTGAGGAGTGGTTGGAGAGGCGCCACGGCGTCCTCACCTTCCGCCTGACGCAGGTCCTCATCGGACACGGCTGTTTCGGGAGGTACCTGTTTCGGATAAGGCGGGAGGAAACGCCCGGGTGTTATCACTGCGTGGATCGCCCGGAGGACACGGTGGAGCATACGGTGGAGGTATGCCCGGCTTGGGCAGAGCACCGCCGTGTCCTCGTGGAGGCGATCGGTGGCGGGGATCTCTCGCGTCCGGCCCTGGTCCAGGCCATGGTACGGAGCGAGAGGGCATGGGAGGCCGTCACCTCCTTCTGCGAAGCGGTAATGCTCGCGAAGGAGGAGGCGGAGCGCGTGAGGGAGAGGCAAATTTCGCGCCCTCACGCCCCTAGCCGCCGCAGGAGGAGACGCCCTGGGCGTCGGGAATCTATTGCCGATTCCCGGCCACCGTAGGCGTGGGCTTGCGGACGGTGAGCAATGGGTAGCTCGCCGTCCGGTAAGGACCAAGCCCGGGTCGACGGCGCGTTGTGTTCCACGCGCGCCTCAAAAAGTGTCAGCGAGTGAAGGGGTCCGATGAGACCATTGCCTGCCGGGGTTGCGGGAAAGTCCGAAAGGGATACCGTCGCCCCCTGGCATTGCACAGGCAAGAGAAGGAACACGGGTGGGTTTTAGTCAGTAAGAGTCTGACACGCCCTCCCGCTCCACCCAGAGCGGGAGACGTCATTTGATGATTTCCCACCCAAAAAAAAAAAAAAAAAAAAAAAAGGCAATATGGATTGGGAAGAGTCACTCTCTCAGCGTTCTGCTGAGATGTTTGTTGATTTTTTTTATATAGAGTTCAGGTCACATATTCCATTAACTCATACTAAAAACTCAAACTTTCCGATCTGGTTTTCACCTGCTCTAATAAAAACATTTAAAAATAAAGAACATGCTTGGATTAAGTGGAAGAAATATGGTAATCACTCAGAATATGTGCATTTCTCAAATTATCGCAAATTGTTTCATAGTGAGACCGCTAAATGTTATAAGAGATATATGACATCAGTTAAAGACAGTATTCCCAAATCTATTAAGAATTTTTGGTCGTATGTCTCTTCCAAGAAAGGCAAATCTAAGTACCCTGCTAATATGTTTTACAAAAATGTTTCTTCCGATGACCCCAAGGAAATATGCAATTTGTTTTCAACTTTCTTTTGTTCGGTATATGAACCCTCTACCTTTGACCCAGACATATGGCAACCGTGTAATAGCTATGAAGACAATTTGCCAGGTATCTCTGAAATCTACTTGCCAAATTAATCAATACGTACAGCATTGAAGTCACTGGATTCTTCTAAAGGAGCTGGACCCGATGGCATACCACCCTCCTTCTTCATAAGTACAGCTGACCACTTGTCTTCCGCCTTACATATAATTTTTAATAAATGTTTCAAGGAGGGGGTCTTTCCTACAGTTTGGAAACGAGCCTCTATCACCCCAGTGTACAAGAGTGGCGCTAAAAATAATGTAGAGAATTACCGACCCATTTCCATTCTTTCCACTTTGTCAAAGGTTTTTGAACGACTGGTGCACAGTGCGCTACATCCTCATATCCGTCATCTTATCATACCCGAACAACATGGTTTTGTCAAACGTCGCTCTACCACCACTAACCTCATGACCTTTGTGAACTATCTCTTTGAAAATATGGACCACCGGTTACAATATGACGCTGTTTACATGGATTTTCAGAAGGCCTTTGACAAGGTAGATCACACCCTGCTTATGGAAAAAATTGCCTTTAATGGTATACGCGGCAACTTACTCAGATGGTTTGCTTTATATATTTTCAATAGGACTCAAAAGATCGTCATTAATGGGCATGAATCAGACTCTATAGTTGTTGAATCCGGGGTTCGGGTACATATAAAACGCACACTACTCTAAAATAAAATAATTATTATGATGTATAAATTATTATTATTATTTAAAATGTATTATTATTATGTTAAAATTATTATTTTGTAAAAATTATTATCATTATGTTAAAATTATTATTATTATAATGTTGCCGTGCCCTAACCGGGTTTCAAGTTGGAACTAACTTAAATTGTAACAACTAAATGTACACATGAATGCAATAAAAAATTGAATTGATCAGTATTGGGTCCTTTTCTATTTGTATTGTTTATTAATGACATTAAACAATGTTTGTCAACTCGCATTTCTTGATGTATGCAGACGATATGAAAATTTATAACACCTGTAAAAATATTAGTGAATGCTATTATTTACAACAGGACCTTGATAGACTTTTTGAATACTGCCTCAAAAATAAACTCTTTCTTAGCCTTCCCAAATGTTACACAATTTCTTTTACTAAAAATAAAATTCGAATCAAATTTAATTATTCAATAAATAATATGACTGTATGAGGTTCAATCTGTCCGTGACTTGGGTGTAACGCTTGACTCTAGTCTACATTTTGATACTCATATTGATAATATTGTAAAAAAAGCCTTTCAGATGTATGGACTGGTGATAAGATTTTCAATTAGCTTTGTACGACCCTCTACATTCCTAATATTATATAAAACCTTGATTCGGCCGCAGTTGGAATACGCCGTCCAAATTTGGGATCCTCTGTATGATAAGTACAAGGATAGAGTCGAAATTGTGCAGAAAAAGTATTGTACTATGAATTAAAAGTGTTTTCGTCCTAAAGCCTCCTATGAACAGTTACTGAAACGTTGTAATGTTCTTAGTTTGGAATCTAGACGACTACTTCTGGGTGTGATGATGCTGCATGGTATGTGCAATAATAGATTCGACTGCATTCCGTTCAAATACATTACATTATATAGTACCTAGAGCTGTCATGCTTCGTGGGGTACGCGTGCCTCGACTATTTCACACAAATTCATGCAGTACTAATGCTGGGGTGCGCGTGCCTCTTCGTCGCCTCGTTGATGCGTACAACGCTCACTTTATAGAGCTTGACATATTTTCTCTTTCCAAAGATCAATTTAAGGCAAAAGCAATTGAGTTACTTAATTCATAAATATATATATATATATATATATATATATATATATTTATTTATTTTTTCCCTTTCTTCTTACCAGTATTTTACGATGTACACTGTTCGTCTGTTTTCTTTTAACTGTTTTTTTTTTGTTGTGAATTCGTGGACAATGTTGTGGGTTACATGTGTAGTAACATAGATATGGAATAGATTGTATAAATGTATTTCTTACTATTGTGCTAATTTAAGAGTCTCTAGTTAAGCTTGGCATGTAACTGTATTTTGTCCCTAACAAATAAAATAAAATAAAAAGTTGCTTCGCATTTTTTGAGAAAATTCAAAACATTTCTTAATATAGTTTATTTACATTTAACTAAAGTATGTAGGTACCATTTTGTTCGATAACTTTTGCCATCTTGTAGGTAGGGACATGATCCCATTGCTATAGAAATTTTGGGACTTTTGATCAAAATACCGCGACAAGTGGTTTTGGCAGTCCTCTCGTGATGTTAACCTGACACTGTCTAAGGAATTCTGAAGAGACCGAAACAGGTGGAAATCTGAAGGTGCAAGGTCAGGACTATACGGCGGATGCATTAACACCTCCCAGCCAAACTCTCTTAATATTTTCTGAGTGGCTAAAGATGTGTGAGTTCTAGCGTTATCATGATGAAAAACCACTTCCCTTCTGTTGATTAATTCCGGCCGCTTTCTCTCAACTTCTTGCTTTAATCTCATCAGTTGTTCGCAGTAGAGTTCAGAATCGATGGTCCTGCCTGGTGGTAACAGTTCATAATGAATAATGCCCTTCCAATCCCACCACACACACAGCATCACCTTGTTGCGAGGTAACCTGGGTTTCGCCACAGTCTGTGAAGCCTGACCGGCCTTTGACCACAACCTTTTTCGCACGTTCTTATCGTACGTGATCCACTTTTCATCACCAGTTATCAGCTTCTTCAAAAATGGTTCGGTTTCATTACGTCGTAATAAAGAATCACAAATGAGTACACGGTTCATTAGGTTTCTTTCAGTGAGCTCGTGAGGTACCCAAATATCGAGCTTTTTTGTGTACCCAGTTTTTGTCAAATGCGACAAAACTGTTTTGTGGTCAATTCCCAGTTCTTTAGCTACGTCGTAACTACTGATATGCCGTTCTCGCTTCACTTTTTCAAAAATGGCATCCATTTTAATAGGGTGACCAGAGCGACGTGCATCTTTGACATCAAAATTTCCGGATTGAAAACGCTTAAACCAAATTTGTGCTACTCTCACAGACACTGCACTAGGGCCATAAACATTGCAAATTTTTTCGCAGCTTGCGTTGCATTTTTACCTTTTTTGTAGTAAAATTTTAAAATGTATCGAATTTTTTCATTAGATTCATTCTTCTTGACGATACGAAAAACAATTGAAAATCACACATTTTCCTAATTTGAATTTGGAATTATGTTCTTTAAAATATAAACTTTAGATGATACCAAAACCAGCCAGATACAAATAGTATAGCCAAAGAGATTTTATTACAAGTTCTTACTATTACATACTATAATGCGAAAAGACTTTTTCCCCAACCTATATTAATCTAACGTATTGTCACCAACTGAAGTTAAAAGTTTGTAAAGGAAGCTATTGTATTATACCTTTATTGTATTATATCTTGTTCCATTTCTTGATTTTCTTGTTTTTTTCGTAAATAAAAATGCAGGAAAACGATAGTAGCACTTATAATAATTCCACAAGCGCACGTCCATGGTAATAATTTTGCATTGACAGCAACTACCGTTGGTCTAGTGGTCGCAAGCGCTACTGCTGACCATGAGGCCCTGGGTTCGATTCCCGGGTTAGGCAGTGGTCCAGTCAATTAACAACCTAAAACCTCGGAATGATAGATAATAAGGTGGAAACTCGTATACACCTTCTTATTGGCGTTCTAAAAGTTATCTCAAAAGTCAAGTCTCGTAAAATGTCGTGTCTGCGTCGTAAGTTATTCAAGGATATAGTAGGTATGTTTCAAAGATATTTTTATTCTTTAAATGCATATTTTTTGCTACGATGAACTTTATTAACAGTTTTTTTTTTCATGTCTCATAATTATTTTTACACTAAATAAAGGTATTTTTCAAACATATGAAGCAATGGATTAGCAATATACTTCAAAATCATTCAGGTTGGGATTGAAAGTGTGTTATGCAAATAGGGTGCTGAATGTAAGATAATTCATCTTATACTAGAAACTAGCTTCTAAGTATGTGTTAAATGATATATCAAGATGAGATGTCACGATGAAGTTCAGTAAATAATTTGAAATAGGCAATACAATATAATATGATGATTATGATTTGCAGTTGGTATCGATCGCACATGATCGTACTTATATTGTTTTTGTAACTCCGGTCTTAGTTCAAATAGCCTTGTTAAAGATTTACGCCGAGATAACCATCTCCCTTCTGTATGGAGCAGTAGTACTTTATGTTTGCTGCCATAATCTTCACACAATATTGAAAACAATCGGGATTGCCGTCGACAAGTTTTGGCGAAATTCATTATGTTTACCGCTTCCTCAAGAACTAATTTTAGATTTGGCGGCATTGGCTTAATCTCTGTTTTTTCAGATGTTGCATAATTTGTTCCACTGTTAGTTGTAGTTCCATTGTATCCTGCATACCTATACTTACACGTGAATAATCAAATGCCGATGAATCTAAAATTAGTTCTTGAGAAAGCTGGGCTCCGCAAAGCCTGGGGGCTCCACGAAAGTACTGGTCCCAATGAACCAATATTTTCGCGACGCCCCCACAGAAGGCTTGAGTTACACTGAATTAGTGGATTGTCTCGGGTGGTCTCAGGGATTGGCCCCTTCTAATGGTCCATAACATTAAAATGTGCTACTTATTGCCAAATTTCTAAGTTCAGGAATTTGCTTCTAATGGTGCTCTTCTTTTTTATCAAGATAATTATATAGGTACTCTGCCTCTTTGGGGGCACGTCTTTATTTCCCCGAAGGGTTAGGTGTAAGTGTACTACCCATAGTACACCCACATTTCGCTAGTTATGTACATAAATACAGCCTTAAACAATATAATGCCTTTAATGTATAGTATACTGCACGCTAGAACAAAAATATTTCGTAAAATAGGGATAAAATGCCTATGAAGTTAAAATAGCAAAATAATTAATATTAAGTTTCATTATTTTTTTTATAATTCGTTGTAAATAATTATATTCATATTTTTATTTGCATTCCACAATGTAGGTATAAAGGTGTTGCAATGGCTTAAAGCTAAGGTACAATTACGGATCCTGTAGGGCACAGCAAAAAGTATTATATTCATAAAATATATAATAAAATTAAATTAGAAAACAAATTAAGTAACATTCAACAGTTTAAAATATGTTCTAACATTATATAGTTGAGATCAGTTAGATTGTGGTACATAATAATTATTTTATAAGGTCAATTAAATTTAACATAATGTCATATTATAATATTTATCTATGTATGACTTGACTTTATATAAACGACTAACTGTGTATGGTGTCTGTTTGTGTTTAATGAACGGTGGTACATAACCCTTCGTGTGAATAAAGCACAAAAACAATTAGGTAGAGTAAACAATTAGAGGGAAACACAAACTGGTACCTACTTATACTACATTTGAAATAAGATTAGACATTTAAACAAACCTTTTTTACAGTCCTTTCAACTGATTCTGACTTCTATACCGTAGGCAAAGTGGCTAAAATACTAAATATGGAAAATGGTGCAACTGAAGTTGTTAAATGTGATGTCAAGAAGCTAAGTATCTACATGAGAGTGATATTATTAGTATTTTTAAATTAAACCCGCATCCCAATTGCGTAACACACTTTCAATAACAATCCGAAGGATATTGCTAATCCATCGCTTCATAATATTTACAAATGTGTTACGCAATCACATCGCTGTATATCACTAACCGCCGGTCGGCTATCAGCAGGCTCACGGACAACGTTCCCACGCAATTGCGTTATAATATCGCGGTTTTGAAAACTTTGTTTTTTTTTTCGTATGAACTCATACCACAGTTCCCGATTACTCTTTAAAACGACGAAAAAAATGCTAATTATTAGTGGACTAAAGTGATATGATAATAATTGTAGATACGATGTTATAGTTCGATCTATTATTTTAATTTTAGTGATAAGCAACATAATATAAACCAACAGAAAAAAGTCGTTCAGTATAAATAACAGAGTAACTATGTAAAAGTGACGCCATTTGTTGGTAGCTGTACTATATGCGCTCGTGTTGGTACTGCGAAAAATTGAATATACAATTTTAATGTAAAGTAAACAGTTTGTTAACAAAGGCAAACCATACGTTACGGCTGTTATAAGTAACTTCGTGTTTTCTTTTGATTTCAAAATCGATAGATGATCATACCTACAAATAGCGGATATTGATGCTGTTATGAAAGCCCCTCCCCAACCAACGAGGCTACTTTTAAAGTATTTTCTTCGGATTTGCCCATTGAAAACTTTTACAATGTCTAAATAAAAGGTATATGTTACAACTAAAAACCAGAAGTTCCTCGCTGCTGAGAGGAACGTGGCTAGAAAAATACGGCTAAACGTATTTACTATAATAAGATTACGGATTCCGAGAAGGGATACGGTATCATCCATTAGAAGGATAAGGTTTGCTAAAGTTGTGTTAAGAAACACAAAGTTCCTGTAGTTACGGAACTTGCGTAATATTGTCCATGATACCACTCCGTATATTAGCGTAGTTAGTGTCAGTACTGTCATAATGTAAAATGTAGTTAACCAGACGATAGTAATAAGTTCATTTTCACTTGGACTTGTGTTGTCAGACATGATGAATATCACTTCACTTGCACAGTTTTAATTACGTAATGCACTTTTAGTTAAAATACTTCTTTATTTATGAACAGCTTCACTGAAAGCACTGGGATGTCCGATTGTCCGATGATGCGTGCCGTCCGCCGCAAAGCTGTCCTTCTCAAAAAGTTGTCTTTCCAACGTATTTTGTATTTTCTGAGCCCTCCCTGAGGTACCACTTGACTGATATCCTTACTTTCTCATAATGTACTCATTCAGCTCTGAGCGGGATCACACGTCTCACGTAATAAGTATGTATTAGTAAAACACATCTTCTAATACATAGAGAAAGGGATAATAAACGATTATTATTGAGTTCCTTAGAACGGCCTTTCTTCTGCTGTCCCCTTTAACCCTAATATGAAATATCTCACTAATAAGTCAACGCTTATAAAGGACGTGTTGCTTCCAAAACTGTCGATGGCAGAATATTTTCATCAGCAAGCGCTACCAAATTTTACCAATCTTAGT
Organism: Xanthia togata; assembly: GCA_963853775.1. Classification (NCBI taxonomy): domain Eukaryota; kingdom Metazoa; phylum Arthropoda; class Insecta; order Lepidoptera; family Noctuidae; genus Xanthia; species Xanthia togata. The sequence continues at coordinate 1,361,057 of OY970818.1, read as the reverse complement.
ATATTATTATTTCCTACTTTGTAAAAACTTGTTTCATTTCTTGATTTTCTTGTTTTTTATGTAAATAAAAATGCAGGAAAACGATAGTAGAACTTATAATAATAAGTCTTTACCTATGTAATTGGAGATTCTATAACCATTTTCAGATTTAATTATCTGTGGCATACTATTCTATCAACGACTACATATATGATAAGAATAGTTGGTCGCTGTGATTAACTCAAGACAATGTTTAAATGTTCTTTCTCCAGAATTTGCTTACCAACTGACAGGTTATTATATGAGTTTATATAATTGTTTATAATTTTATTATGTCAATTTACTTAAATTTTATTTTAATTTATTGTTGACATAATCTACTCATTACAATGTTTTTTTATGTGTTGTATTGCAATAAGTATGTGGTTAGCTAGCGACCTCGTCAGTTATTTATTTTACCTCGATGGTCCTAGTTTATCAATTATAACTTCTAGTTACAGCTATATGTAAGCGGGCACGCCCTATAAGCCTGGAGGATTTTTTTTCTTTTTTTGATACTGTTTACGTTTAGTTATTTTTATTTCTGCCTGATAGTTCTCGATGTTTTTGGTTGGTATATTGGCGTGTGCTAGCTGTCATATGGCTATTAATTTAAATTATGTTTTATGTACCTAATGTAAATTATCTTGCATATATTATTATATAGAATCATTTTGTTCTAACTGAACAGACAGCTGTGCAGCTGGGGAGTGTGTTGCGCCACTTCTTCTTCCCAGGTAAAGCACTAGGAAGTGGTGAAGGGTGGGCATTTTGGGGAACTGTCTTATGTAATTTTGACGTTCGAAAGTGCTGATCCTCAGCCTAGTTTGAATAAATGACTTTTGAGTTATGAATTTTTGCTCTCAAAACGGTGGAGGAAAACAGCGTGAGGAAACCGGCATGTCCTAGAACCAACCATCCATCAGCACTCTTAACACGAGGGCAATCTACTGCTGCCACATTAATGCTTACCTAGTAGCATATTTTGTATCGGCGCTAGTCAACAATACAACAAACAATCGAAAAGAAACATAGGAAACCTCTAGGCTTCGATCAAGAGTACTGTAGATAAAGGATCAGGAACAAATACTCATTGTTTAAGTGGCTACGTTGTACCTACTTGTACCTACATTTTGAATATTTTTTTCAAAAATGTAAACCTAGTATCAATGCACACGCGTTTCATACTGCGCCTACGTTTTTCAACACACTTGCGAGGAAAAAAACAGACTTGTTGCATAAGTTCTTAACTTGTGCTACAATAAGGTAATCAAAGAGATGATACATTTAGATTTCTATAATTCAACTGACCTTTGTTGGCAGGTACTTACTATCCGGAGCTTCCCTTAAAAACTTTTCCACATCGGTTGGTGACCATGCCAAATTACTACTGCTTATTACTGCAATTTACTGCTTTCTAGTACTATGAGGCTCCGAGTTAAGCCGCGGGCAGACAGACAGACGGACGGACACGGCAAAATCATAAGGATAAATCTAAGCAATTGGGTTGAAAAAAATATGTTGGTAAGTAATTGGGGCTTATTCATAAGTTTATTTATAAAATAAGTTTATCGGGCCGATTTTGAGGCACTAAACCTGATCCTAGTGTATTCTTGATCTGAATCAAAATAAAAACAATCAAATCAAAATTTCTATAATCATACAACAAAGATCCATAATGTTAGTAATACCTTATAGCTATTGTTAGTAAGTAATATTATTATTTGAGTTTGAAACATGTTTCACAGAAGATGAGCAAGTATAAAGGTTTCGCTCCGCTTCGAGGATCGAAGCCTCTTGTCTATGTATCTATTTTTAGATAATCTTGTAAATAACTCTAGTCGGTCATTCTTGTTTATTAACATTAACTTAAACAGAATTTACTAATTTCGACATAAATTTATTTATCATTAACACATGGTCGTTTATCATTATTATTGCAACATTAGGTCTTAATAAATGTCTAATCATATTTCAAATGCGAGTTTAGGTAGCTACGTAGTGTTATACTTAATTTGGAAAATGGTGCAACTGAAGTTGTTAAATGTGATGTCAAGAAGCTAAGTATCTACATGAAAGTGATATTATTAGTATTTTTAAATTAAACCCGCATCCTAATTGCGTAACACACTTTCAATCACATTCCGAAGGATATTGCTAATCCATCGCTTCAAACTATTTACAAATGTGTTACGCAATCACATCGCTGTATATCACTAACCGCCGGTCGGCTATCAGCAGGCTCACGGACAACGTTCCCACGCAATTGCATTATAATATCGCGGTTTCGAAGCCTTTTATTTTTTCTTCTTCCATAATACTCATACCACAGTTCTCGATTACTCTTTAAAACGATTAAATAAACGCTAATTAATAGTGGGCCAAAGATATATAAAAATACTCGTAGATACTTGGTTATAGTGAAATCTACGATGTCAGTGATAAACGCTATAGCAAAAAACAACACAAATACGTCGTTCAGTATAAATAACAGAGTGGCTATGTAAAAGTGACGCCATTTGTTGGTAGCTGTACTGTTTGCGCTCGTAATGGTACTGCGAAAAATTGAATATACAATTTTAATGTAAAGTAAACAGTTTGTTAACAACGGCAAACCATATATTACGGGTAATTCAAATAACAAACTTAGACTTGCTTTTAATTTCAAAATCGATACATAAACATATCTACAAATAACGCATAAGGATGCTGTTATGAAAGGCCCTCCCCAACAAACGAGGCTAGTTTTTAAGTACATTCGGATTTGCCCATTGAAAACTTTTACAATGTCTGAGTAAAGCATATGGGTTACACCTAAAAACCAGAAGTTCCTCGCTGATGATAGGAACGCTTCTAGAAAAATACCAGTAAACTTATTTACTATAAATTTGCGGATTCCGAGCACGTATACGGTATCATCCATTAGAAGGATAAGGTTTGCTAAAATTGTGTTAAGAAACACAAAGTTCCTGTAATTACGGAACTTACGTAATATGATCCATGATACCACTCCGTATATTAGCGTAGTTAGTTCCAGCACTATCATAATGTAGTTTGTAACTAACCAGACAGTTACAAATAATTTCATAGATTTAATATTATGATCTAATAGTTCTTTAGAGGCATCTTCACTTAGAATTGTGTTATTAGACATGATGAATATAACTTCACTTGCACAGTTTTAATTACGTAATGCACTTTTAGCTAAAACACTTCTTATTAAAATACTTTATATGTGAACAGCTTGACTGAAAACACTGCGGTGTCCAATTGTCCGATGATGCGCGCTGTCCGCTGCAAACCTGTCCTTCTCCAAAAGTTGTCATTCCAACGTAATTTGTATTATCTGAGCCCTCCCTGAGGTACCACTTGACTGATATCCTTATTTCTCATAATGTACTCATTCAGCTCAGTGCGGGATCACACGTCTCACGTAATAAGTATGTATTAGTAAAACAAACCTTCCAATACATAGAGAAAGGGATGATAAACTATTATTATTGAGTTCCTTAGAGCGGCCTTTCTTTTGGTGTCCCCTTTAACTCTAATATGGTAAATCTCACTAATTAGTCAACGCTTATTTAAAGGATGTGTTGCTTCCAAAACTGTCGATGGCAGAATATTTCCATCAGCAAGCGCTACCAAGTTTTATCTAAGTATATTATTAGATCCTACATTGTATTAAAAACTTGTTTCATTTCTGGATTTTCTTGTTTTTTTCGTAAATAAAAATGCAGGAAAACGATAGTAGCACTTATAATAATTCCATAAGCGCACGTCCATGGTAATAATTTTACATTGACAGCAACTACCGTTGGTCTAGTGGTCGCAAGCGCTACTGCTGACCATGAGGCCCTGGGTTCGATTCCCGGGTTAGGCAGTGGCGGCAGTGGCGGGTTTTCCCATCTGGAATTTATCAGTTGTCCAGTCAATTGAGCCTAATAAGAGGGTTAACCTCGGAATGAGAGATAATAAGCTGGAATCTCGTATACACCTTCTTACTGTCGTTCTAAAAGTTTTCTCAAAAGTCTCGTAAGTTATTCAAGGTACAAAAATAGGTCATAAAAATCGGGTATTCGCTATTATCTAGGTTTCTATAGCTCCAATGATGTTAACATCTATTGTCAAATTCCTGTACTCCCCGAAGGGTTCGGCAGAGCAGAGGTGTACCTATAGCAGGTGCATACTGTAGCTCTGCCTAAATATGGCATACATCTTCCTACAAGTTTACAAAAATCAAGTTTATTATTATTTTATGTTGACCTTCCTTACATGGAACACGCCAGCCCTATAGCCCTTGATCCTCCGACGAATTCAACAAAACCCACTCACCCATCCACATTCAAACCTAAACAGCCCGATCCATCTCCAAACGCAGACGCCAATCCAACAACTACTACAAAACTTCCGTAGTATACCACTCGTTCTGGCAGATAGTATACCACTCGTTCTGGCAGATAGTATACCACTCGTTCTGGCAGATAGTATACAACTCGTTCTGGCAGATAGTATACCACTCGTTCTAGCACATAGTATACCAGTCGTTCTGGCAGATAGTATACCACTCGTTCTGGCAGATAGTATACCACTCGTTCTGGCAGATAGTATACCACTCGTTCTGGCAGATAGTATACCACTCGTTCTGGCAGATAGTATACCACTCGTTCTGGCAGATAGTATACCACTCGTTCTGGCAGATAGTATACCACTCGTTCTGGCAGATAGTATACCACTCGTTCTAGCACATAGTATACCAGTCGTTCTGGCAGATAGTATACCACTCGTTCTGTCAGACAGTATACCACTCATTCTGGCAGATAGTATACCACTCGTTCTGGCAGATAGTATTCTACCACTCGTTCTGTCAGATAGTATACTCGTACCACTAGTTCTGTCAGATAGTATACCACTCGTTCTGTCAGATAGTATACCACTCGTTCTGTCAGATAGTATACCACTCGTTCTGTCAGATAGTATACCACTCGTTCTGGCAGATAGTATTCCACTCGTTCTGGCAGATAGTATACCACTCGTTCTGGCAGATAGTATACCACTCGTTCTGTCAGACAGTATACCACTCGTTCTAGCAGATAGTATACCACTCGTTCTGTCAGACAGTATACCACTCGTTCTGGCATTGCTTCATAAGTTCGAAAAAAATCTGCCCAACAACGTAAATAACGCAATGAATGTTGTTGAACTGTCAAAATGAAACAGATTAGTCGTAATCGTTTACGAAAATATGTTACCTACGTCATTAGGTAGCGGTTCATTTTTCTCCGTGGGGGGGTGGCGTGGCGTCACTAGTGTCGCCAACTTTTTTTATATCAAATATAGTATTTTCGAAGCCGTTGCCTGTAAAATATAGTAGACTAGCTGCGCCCCACGGTTTCACCCTTAGTCTCGATCTCGGGGGAATATCGGGATAAAATGTATCCTATGTCCTACCCCCGGTCATGTTCTACACATGTGCCAAATTTCATCTAAATCCGTTAAGCCTATTTAGCGTGATAAAGTAGCAAATAAACAAACAAACTCACTTTCGCATTGCAAACTCAAACTCAAACTCAAAGCATTTATTTCAATTAAACCATTTACAGGCACTTTTGAATTGTCAAGGAGTCAGTCAGTCAGAAATATGAAGCTAGTTGCCCATTCCAAAGCGTAGGTTCCTATGGAGAAGAACGGGCAAGAAACTCCACGGACACTCTTTTAAAAAAATTATATTCTTACAAAATATTGTTTACATCATTCATGTTGAAATTACACATGTGAGAACAAAATTTCAAATATTATTAGATAGGATGGCGAAAAATAAAACAAATATATAGTAAGGTATGCTCCAAAAACATTTTTATTCTTTAAATGCATATTTTTTGCTACTAACTATGAACTTTATGAACAGGTTTTGTTTTCATATTCATTTTCATGTCTCATTAATACTGGTTCTATTCTGATCATCTCGTCATTTTGTATTCAAATAAAAATATAGTTGCTTCGCGTACTATATTTTTTCTTCTTCCCTATTATCCCATCATCTGTGACGGCCATTTTGGCAAAATGGCGGCATCTGTTACTGGAGTCCCGGGGTCCCGGGGCACCCGGGTGATTAAAACAACGATATCTCTAAAATTACGGTAGATAGATCTCTTATTTATTTATTTATACTTCAAGCACAAAAATGTACAGAGGCGGACTTAATGCCACAGGCATTTTCTACCAGTCAACCTTTGGGTGATGCAGAGACAAACAGTGGTAGGTGCAATAGCGAGAGTTGAGGAAAAAACATTTATTTAAATATAAAGATATACATAAATACCTATTAAGAACTATAAATATAATAAATACACCTAATTATATATAAATATAAGCACAAGTATGACAAACAATGGGAAAACATTACCGTTGTGATGATACTGCCAGCTTCTTGCGAATGAGCTCGCGAACTTTAATTTTAAATGATAATCGGTTGGTCACCATTCTGATTTCCTGGGGGAGCGCATTCCACAGAGAGATAGACTGAATGAAGAAAGAAGAGTGAATGAAGTCTGTGCGGTGAGTGGGACATTGAAGAAGACGATTGTGAGATGAACGTAGATTTCTATTGTGGTTGGCACAAATGTACTGAAAGTGGGGGGCCAAATAACTAGGAGAAGAGGAAGAGTCAAGAAATGAAAACAAGGTGGTCAGCGCCCTTTGCTCTCTGCGCTGGCGTATGGGCAACCACCTTAGAAGCGACCGATGCGCAGAGACATGATCATATTTACGGAGATTGAAAACGAATCGAATGCAATTATTGAGAAGACGGTCAAGTTTGTCGAGGAGATCTGCATTCAGGTCATAATAGCACACATCACCATAATCGATGATAGGGAAGATTAAGGACTGCACAAGCATTGTCTTCGTACTCGATGGTAATAAATTTTTCAGTCGGTACAGAGTCCGCAGCGTTCCAGTAACCTTCTCTCAAGATCTCTTCAAGTTATGTTTTTGGTATCGTTATAAATTAGCTAACAGATTATGCACGGATTAGTCCAGTTTTGTTTTCTAATAAGATATCAATTCTAATTAGAATCTAGTTTGGTTTTTTTTTGTTAAAAAGTCGTTCTAATTACAAAATAGAATAAATAAAAAGAACACACCTCCCCATACATTTTTTTCTTATCACACATGTTTACATTATCATGACTCATTTGGTCGACGTCGAACGATAACAAAGGGTCTATTCATTGTTCAATTCCTTGGTAACCGAACACCAAGTGGCTTGGGTTACTTTTTTTATCTATTGTTTGGTTTAACATGCTTATCACAGACGGAGTTTCGGCTGCTACAAATATTTATTTAGAATGTATCGGATACCCAACCCAACCACTCGAAAAATGCCTTAATTTGGCCCTAAAAAAACTATCTCTTAAACTATGGATCACAGTTTAGATTCGGAACCTTTTTTTTATACAAATTAACATTCTATATTCTGAAGATATTTAAAAATCGATAAGTACAATAAAAACGCATGCTGCCTTACAAAAACATGACGGGAATCGACGACAAAAATGCCCTATTAGAAGCCCTAATAGCAACCGAATTTGGCGGCCCGAGTAGGTATTTTTCATTTCAATTTTACGCAAGTGTAATACGATAATATTACATTTAAATTAACTGCCTAATATCAATAATACAATACATATAAACATACATATTTGACATAATTTTTTGATAAAATGCACATGGAAAATTTAAGCCGAAAACCCTCTTTAAGAAGTGCCTCCAACAATCTGGATAAATGTTCTATATGTTCCTCAAAAGTTCTCGAAAATATCAAAATATCATCAATAAAATTTACTGCAAAGTCTGACAGTTAATACTTTCTTATGATGTTACTCAAAATTCTTTGAAAAATTGCTGGGGCAGTTTTTAGTCCCAACGGGAGACATGTCCATTGGAAATGTCCCTCTTGGGTGACAAATACAGTTTTGTGTTTATCCTGAATTTTCAATGGTATGGACCAAAAAGCCGAATTTATATCTAAAGTTGAGAAATATTTGCAGTTTACAGTTTTGATCATTAAATCTTCTATTAATGGAAATGGTTGAGACAGAGGAATATCTATTTGATTCAATTCTCTGAAATCTATACATAATCTTATTTTCTTATCATCTTCTTTTTTATACGCTAGCGTTACTGGAGCTGCAAACGGGCTATAATCAATCCTTTCTCAAGTAGTTTTGTTATAAGATTTTCTATTTCTCTTCTATCTTCAAATGAGCATCGATATGGACGTTAAAAACAATACTTATCCACTATCAAGTCAATGTGAGCTTCATAACCACGAACAGTGCCAATGTCATATTTATCTTTAGCAAATACGGATTTATATCTTTCGACTAAGTTATTTATTTCTGATTGCTGATATAAATCTAGATGGTTTATTGCTATTACGAAATTTTCTGAGTTTAAAAATGTTCGTTGAAATTTATTTCACATTTTTCTTCATATTCAAAGTTTTCTTCTTCTATGTCCGGGTATGGAAGTAATCCTTCTTTGTTTTTTTCACCTAGTTCATCAGGAATATCAACATTCGTTGTAATTAAAGTATCATTCTTTAAATCGTCAGATTGTATAATCTTTAAATCATCATTTTGAATTAGTTTAAATTTCTTCATGCAATCCAACCCAATTAGAAAATCACAATAAAATTGAAAGTTTTGTTATCTATGATAAATATATCCATAGTCTCTTCCATATTGTATATTTTTACTTTCAAAGTTACCATGCCTTTTGTTTCTTTCTCACCATTAATAGTTTTTAAATTTACTTTTTGCATATTAAATTTAAAATCTTTCTGTTGTATTTTTATTAGTAATCTTGCATTTATCAGCGATACATTTGAACCTGAGTCGTAAATTCCAGAAACATTCAAAGTGTCATTCAACAGCAAACTTACCCTTATTAATGGTGGTACTTCTAGTTTTTGGATTCTTTTCATTTAATTCTACTTCCAATTCCTCGTTACTTACAGTTTTTACAACTTATTTTTGTTTGTCTCTCTTAAACCAACAACTTTCTTCAGGATGATAACGTTTCCCCTTTTTTTCACTAACACAAATCTGACATGGTTTCTTTTCTTCATATTTTTTTGTTTTGGCGTCTGAATTTGTGTATTTGTTGTCGTATATACTCTTCTTAACAAGATATTCTAACTTTCCAATTTCATTGTTAAGAGTTTCTGTTTCTTGTAAAGTTTCTCTATCAATCTTATCAGCTACTTAATTAGGTAAGCCAATAGTATTTGGCTTCAATCGATTTTCTTACTTCCAGTAGCAGTTTTTCCTTCAAATTCAGAGGCATTTGAGCAGAAGAAAATAGGTAAGCATTTGAGTTTCTGCCTGTAAATTTTTCAAGCATAAAATCCTTTACAATCATTCCTGAATTTTGGACAGAACATCTTTTTTTTTCCTTTTTCTTGAAGTAACTTTGCCAACAATTTATTGACTGTCTGACCGGAGCTACTATGTGTAGATTCAGCATCCTTTGCATCTTCAAAAATTTCTTCTAAGTAAATGTCATTAAACTGTAAATTCTGTTCTTCATCTAGATATATTTTCGAAACATTATCCGTCAAGGTTATCCATACTCTCCTTTTTTTATATCTTTTACTTAGTGTCTTCTTTACTTTGACATAATTCGAAGTAGTTGTAATCTCTTTATGTAAATTCGCTGGTTGATATTCGACTGGTATTTCAAAAATCTGCTCACTAGTTGTAGCTATTGACGTTATGCATAAAATACTGGATTTTTCGTCGTCTGCTGGTTTCATTTCGAAATCAAACCTTAGTTTCTCCATATTTCTTGGAATTCGTTGCGAAAATGTTGTTTTATAATAATGTTATAAAACAACATTCATGTCATGGCTTATTTTAATTTATTTAATGGTTCTTTGTTTTTTTCTTTTTATTACGGATGCTTTTACGAACGTGCACGTCTTTCTACATTGTTCTCACATGCATCATTTCAACATGAATGATTTATAACCAATATCTTCTATCAAATTGGCCTGTTCTTCTCCGTAGGTACCTACTATGCTTTGGAATGGGCAACTTGCTTCCTATTTCTGACTGACGTCAAATCTTTAAATAGTTTAATTGAAATAAATGCTTTGAGTTTTGAAGTTTCGACGCTCATAACTTCCAAACCAAAATCTTTTTCCAATTCTGCTTCCATACAGGGCTAGAGGGCATCAAGACAAATTTATATAATTTCTAGTTTTGAACGTACACCGTCAAAAAGACGAGTAATCACCATATTACGTTTGTATGGAAGAATAATCGACTAGCGTACCCTTAAATACTTAATAAACTAGTTTTATTGCATTCTATCCTTGAACTTCAAACTCGAATACCTATCTAAAATGTTTTCAATAAGAAATCGAATTATACTAATATTTAGGTAATTATTTATTTTAATGATAAAAAAACAGTTTTTTCTGTCCGTGAAGATACCGGGTGGATTTTTGACATGGGGCAGTAAGGGCAGCTACCTTAACCAATGTAGGACAGCTACCTTAACCAGTGTTTACATACATATTTTAAATAAAATTTGCAGTCAGCAAAAAAATGGGCAGTTTTCACATAAACTTTTTTGATGCCAATCAGTAGGAAATGAGACTCCAACCTAGTTTTTGCAATGGATAGACTGGCCGAAAATAAATGGTATTTCCAATTTCGAACAAATATGCGTTATAATTTTATTCGATTTGTGGAGAGAGGTGGACGTATCTTGATAAAAAGGACACCATTAGCAGCAAATTCCTGAACTTAGAAACTTCGCAATAAGTAATACATGTCATTTTAATGTTATGGACCATTTAGACGGGGCCAATCCCCGAGACCACCCGAGACAATCCACTCAGCCAGTGTTACTCAAGCCTTCTGTGGGGGCTTCGCGAAAATATTGGTTCATTGTGACCAGTGTTTTCGTGGAGCCCCAAGCTTTGCGGAGCCCAGCTTCCTCATGAACTAATTTTAGATTTGGCGTCATTTCATTAATCACGTGTAAGTATAGGTATCCAGGATACAATCGAACTACAACTAACAGTGGAACAAGTTATACAACATCTGAACAATCAGCGATTAAGCCAATGCCCCCAAATCTAAAATTTGTTCTTGAGGAAGTTGTTAAAAATATGAATTTTGTCAAAACTTGTCCACGGCAATCCCGATTGTTTTCAATATTGTGTTAGGATTATGGCAGCAAACATAAAGTACTACTGCTCCATACAGAAGGGAGATGGTTATCTCGGCGTGAATCTTTAACAAGGCTATTTGAACTTAGACCAGGGTTTCAAAAACAAAAAATAAGTACTGCAATAGAGTAGATGCCGAACCCTTCGTGTGACTTCAACTCTCTTCAATCTAGCCTGACATCAAACAAATTGATGAAAAGTAAAAATCTATTTCCATTCCATTTACATTTGTTTTGTTCCATTACTAAGATGCTAATGTTAATTATTAATCATTTATTTCAGAATAAAACATTCCATAAATACTTAGTACTTATAACAAAGTTAGTAAATTATTAATTATTAATTTATTATTATTATTATTTACAATTCCGCTATTCCATATTATATAGGGCATCTCCAGATCAGTGACCGGTGTTCCAGTGCCTCACAAGCGGGCAACCAACCCTTCCCAATATAGTATTCAGAAGCTGTTGGTGCTGCCGCGCACGCGGTGCATCAGGGAGGCCACTCTTTTTCTTACTATTGCCCTAAAGCAGTCCGTGCTGGCCTTAGCAAACATACCTGATGCACTGCAAAAGCGAGGCAACCCCAACAGCATCCTAAACCATAATTGTACAGGACCCGTTGGGCATTGAAAGAACTACGCGCATAACGGACCCACAGCCTGCAGGTATAAAATGTCTGGCAGTATGCCTTAAAAAGAGCAATTTAAAAGCAAAAAATAAATAAAATGCTATACATAAAAAGAAAAACGCAAATGTGCAATATTAATGGGAAATACACAGAAAACCAGGTTTAGTTAATTTTAGGGTTCCGTGAAATATTGTTAAATAACTTACGTATTGTAATACTTTGTAATTATCTTATGTATAAAACTGCTTAAAATAATTGCCTTGTAGGTACTTATATTATTCAAAATAAAAGTAGTAAGTTTTTTTCTGGACCTCGATAAAAAATTTCAACAGTATCTGGACCCCACTTAAAATTACTGGCCGACCTTAGCGGACTGCCTCGGGGATTGGCTCCATTTAAATGATCCAGTATGCAATTGAACTAATCCATACCATTGTAATCTATATTTTTAATGGAGTCTCAAATGCAAAAAAATATTTGACAACTATTTTGAGGGACTGAGGCATGGTAATATTATCTATAAAAAATCTATATTATCTACCTATAGATAGTATTACCGTGACTGAGGTGGGGTATACAATTCTAATGCCAGTTTTTATCAGACAAAAATAAACGAAATATAGTAATGTGGTGACTTCATTAACATTTATACTTTGACGCGTAATAATACAAGACTAGATTTAGAATGTCATTTGCCCACCTTCAATTTTAACCCTAGGGGTTACAAATAAACAATAGCGATTACTTTTTTATTACTCAACCGATTTTTTGGTACAATGTAGCCTGTAACATACTGACTGAAAGTCAATATGGGCGCAACAAATAAATAATGAGCAGTTTTAGAGATAAGTATGTACCTATTTTAATGTTGAAGTCAGGAAGATGATTTCTATGTTATAGGTAGTTACTTACTGCTATAAAATAAACAAAAATCCATCACAACAGGTTCCAGTTAATATTAACTCTTTGTCTGTATACCCAGAAGGGCCGGCAGAGAGAGATGTATTAAACACATTTGGCAAAGTAGGCAAGTCGTCCGGCCGTTTGCTGAAACTTTAGTAAAATAATTACATATGGCCTGTATTGAAAGTCTGAAAAGTATTAGAACACGGATAAATAACCAATTTTCTGAAAAAACTGTTTATTACTTAACTATAATACAAGCTTTTTATTGCGTCGTCGTTGTTTCAAAAGTCTGACAACCAGTCTTACCAAGGGGTATCGTGTTACCCAGTGACTGGGTTGTGGAGGTCAGATAGGCAGTCGCTCCATCCAGCTGCACCCGGTTAGACTGGAAGCCGACCCCAACAGACTTGAGAAAAGGCTAAGCAGATTGATTACAAGCTTTATATTAACTTGCTTCGATCGTATGTGTTTCCGGTTACTCGCTTTGTCATCAATTTTTTTGTGATTTGGTGACAACGCTAAAATGTAGTACCATGGAGCTGGTGGATGGAACCCGAAGGTGGCCTTCGGAACTCCTCAACCAACCTAAATAGCACTATTGTGTTTGGCGTCGTTGGCTTTATCTTGACAAGTACCCAAGATAGTATCCAGGGTCCAAAGATGGAGCCGGAAGGTGGCCATAGGTACTCCTCAACCAAACAAGAAAGCACCAGTGTTTGGACTCATACGAAATGTATTGACAAGAACATACACTACACAACAGCAGACGGGAGCATGCGTCCATGGTCAGGAAGATGGCCTCGAGCACTCCTCAAGTAGGTAAGCCAGATAGCTCCGTCGTGTTTGGCACACAAGAGTCTGCGAAGTGTGTCACAAACATCTCTGCCTACCCCTTCAGGGAATACCTACAGACGTAGAAATATGTTTTTAAATCATAAAATATGAATTGAAACTTGTTGTGAGTGATGTGAATGCTTTTTGTATTTAAAACAAAAATCATATTTCAACATAAAAATGGCTACATCTCTAAAATTGGTCAGTTTTTTTTTTTTGCGCCCGTATTGACTTTTATATTGTATAGGTATATTATATTGACATAGCATGTCAGGCTATATTGTAACAAAATTTACATAACATAACATTTTGTGCGGGGTCCTTTCGTAGTAATAATGACGTTTAATTTTATATTATACTTTCTATCAGAGGTACTCCAGTACCCCTGACCTGGGTCCTGTTACTTATATGTTTTTTTATGGGTACGGTTCTAGGGTCAAATTAGTACCTAACTAATCAGCCAACCAGACTATCTAGTAAAACATGCATAGACAATTTTGCGCATAATCTAGGTAGCAAAGGAGATTGCCCGATTTGTAAGGAAAGTTGGGTCCCACTGGAAAATTGTTGTGCCCTGAAGATTTTTATTTTAAATAATAGTAAAAACATAGTATTTTCATAATCAGAAACCATTTTTCATTTATTCACCCTGGTTCAAGAGATATCATTGTTTTTCTGTTGTAGCACTAAGAGTCAAATATCTCACAAAGAACAGCACTATTAAGAGTCAAATATCTCACAAAACGTAATGCACTCCAGGAACTTAATAGCTCAACTCGGTAGTAGCAGAAAAAGCACGTATCGTAAATAATAACTAAGTAAAATATTACGGAATTCAAAACTCAAAGTATCTAAACAAAGCAATGACGCACGTAACGAACCACAGAACATACGTAAGTAGCTCTATGTAGTCTGTGCACAGAACGAAGTCTGCGAGTTCTGTGACATGCACAAGTAAATGTTGCCAGATAATTTATTTATAATTTATTAATAAATCGTTATAGATCAATCGATAAAAACTACTTTTCTACTAAGGAGTTATCTAAATAAACATGGCTATTATTTTTGTGTCTATTACTTTTCTGAACATTTATTATTTATCAATGAGTATTATGAGTTTAAGCAACCTATTATTATCATTGTTTCATCGGTTTTACTCGCATCGACTATGAGCATTGTTTATTTATCCAATAGTGTTCGTCATCAAGAATACTTTACATAAACTCATATTTGGCGTACACGTATTGTTGTTCATTTCAGATATATATGGTACAATAATACGTATAAAAGGACAGGGATAACATCATTCTATCTCATCGTCCTAAAACAAAATACTAACACAGTAGCGTTGAAGTTGTCAAATGTTGAGATCTAATTGAGATGTAAACTGCCCATAGGTTATAATAATTAAATAAAAAATAATAGTTTTTTTTTTATTATTTAATATCGTTTTAATTAATATCGATTACTCAATTGATTAAAAGATAGCTTTAGTTATTAAATTCTTTGATACCTGGCAACTTTTTTTTGTAGGCCAATCAAACCACAGACTACATTGAATCAAACGGATGTCGACGTAATGTTTAACTATTAAATAACATTATCTTTATTCCCAGGATGAAATAAATTGTATAAAAATACCCTGTACACAAAAAAAATAGTTACATTTTTTGGTTATTATTAAAATCAGGCACCCGATACCACAAAAGGGACCTGCTCCGTGGCAATCTCCTATAATTATGACGTATTCGATTTTGCTGTCTGGCCACATCATAGGTGGTTTTATAGTCTTTGGACCACATCTATCAAATTTTCAAATGTCCGGTAAAAACAATGATGGTATATTATGTAAAAAGAGTTAGAGATAGGTTATTTTTAGTGACCGACCGAAGCTTCGTTTTCACATTCGGTTTCGTGGCTAACAACAACACCGCTTGAGAATTTTAGCTTTAAACCTCTATATATCTCCCGGGGGTTAACATCGGCTGACGTCTTGCAGTCAGTTGTATGTATCGGTCCTGTCGAGCAGTTGTACTTCTTCCGCGTCCTGGGTGCTGCTCAGCAGGATCCCTGTATTAACGACACGCCGCCAAAGACGACAAATCACGCTCCTATTGACACCAGAATGCCGAGATACCTAGGACTGATTTCTTCCCGCTTGTAGCATTCCTACAGCTCTCTGCATTTCATCAGTAGTCAAATGGCGTCGCTCCATGACATAAAAATGACACATCAAAGATTTTTATTAGGTATATCTCAAAATGTTAGAAGTGAGATAAATACCAAATTTATCAAGCAACGATAGCACATGAAATCGGGAAAAAATATTAGCTTTTATTTTAATGAAAACAAAACACAAACGAGAAGTTTCTATTTTTTTTATCAGCCAGTATATGTTTCTGAGAACAACCAGATTGTATACCTACCAATCTACTTTGGTAAGAAAACAATAAAGCATCAATTAATAAAACATGCAGTTTCAGTAAATGATGCGTGTTGCTTAGACTTTTTTGATGTGTGTTCCTGCAGTATAATAAAGGCCTAAATACTACATTTCTGAAGAAATAATATACCTAGTAGGCGAAGGAACTATATTTTATTTCAATACAAAATGGCGAGATGATCAGAATAGAACCAGTAGGTATTAATCTGAATATTAATGGTATCTTGTAACCTTAATTTAGAGTGTAAAAATAATTATGATATGAAAAAAAAACTGGCCAAGTCTGTGTCGGCCCACGCACAATGAAGGGTTCCGTAGTTGGAATGAATTTATCGTAAGAACAAACTTAACTTAGTTATTGAAAAACATGTTCTCCCATACGGAATATATGGGAGAACATGTTTTTGCAACCGCAAATTTAAGTTGGTCAATTATTACGCGTAAACTTGTAAAGCTTATCTATAAGCTTTGTTGTATAAATAGTACTAATGCCGTGACATTTGAATTTCTAACTACAACCTTTTAGTTGGTAGAGGGGGGGGCCACTTGACTCTAACGAAAATTGGTATTTTAAAGCTTGATAAGTCACGAACGGTTTACTTAATCAAAAAACGGTCTTCGCAAACCCCTAATATTATTGAAATACCTATTCAACGATATCCCACACTATGGGAAGGACGAAAAAAAAATTATCGTCCCCACTACACATAAGGGAGGTACCCTAAATAATTGTTTTTTTTTTTTCAAAAAAATATTTTGCCACTTTTTGGCGTCATTAATTTGTATACTCATGCCAAATTACAACTTTCTAGTACCAATAGTTTTTGAGCTAAACCGCGGACAGACAGACAGACAGACATGGCGAAACTATAAGGATTCCTTGTTGACTACGGAACTCTAAAAAACGGTTAATAAAGTTCATAGTAGCAAAAAATATGCATTTAAAGAATAGAGATGTTTTTAGAACATACCTAC
Organism: Xanthia togata; assembly: GCA_963853775.1. Lineage (NCBI taxonomy): Eukaryota > Metazoa > Arthropoda > Insecta > Lepidoptera > Noctuidae > Xanthia > Xanthia togata. The sequence goes on along the minus strand of OY970818.1, from coordinate 1,344,006 downwards.
TATATTTGTTTTATTTTTTCGCCATCCTAACTAATATTATTTAGAAATGCGACAGTGAGTTTGTTTGAATACTCCAATAGATAATATTGATTTTCTTTCTTTTGGTGGTAAAATTCTTTAAAGGTTACAAATACATTGCAAACTATAGTTTTGTATAACTTAGACGCATTTTTATTTTCAATTTTTGTAAATGTGAGTACCATGGAGTCGTTTACTGTGTTGTATTTTGACTTGAAAGAGCAGGGTAGTTGAGAGAATGTCATGCTCACTTAAATGTCTCGCTGATGGTGGCGAGTGTGTTGGATCATTCGGTTCCCTACAAAATGGTTGAGCTGGATGGTGCTGATCCACGCGTCATGTTCGTGAACGGGCGCCGTCATTTGAGACTGGTCATCTCTTATCTGCCAGGGCTTATTTTTAATCGTTATTGATTTTTATAATTTTTTTTTTACATTGTTCTCACATACAGAATCAACAAGAGTAATGTACCCAGGATTTTGTAATTTCTATATTTAAAAGTGTGTCCTTGGAGTTTCTTTCCCGTTCTTCTCCATAGAGATCTACGTTTTGGAATGGGCAACTAGCTTCAACTTTCTGACTAACTGACTCTTTGACAGTTCAAAAGTGCCTGTAAAGGGTTTAATTGAAATAAATGCTTTGAGTTTGAGTTTGAATTTGAGTTTATTTTTTACGCTTTCACGCTAAAAAGGCTAAACGGATTAAGATGCAATTTGCTACATGGGTAGAACGTGGCTGGATCCTACATTTTATCCCGATATTCCCCCGAGATCGAGACTAATAAGGGTGAAACCGCGGGGATCAGCTGGTCTACTATATTTTGACCTACCGATTTTTGTGAACTTTGACCTTGAATAACTTATGACGCATATTTTACGAGACTTTTGAGACAACTTTTAGAACGCCAATAAGAAGGTGTATACGAGTTTCCAGCTTAATTATCTCTCATTCCGAGGTTAACCCTCTTTTTGGGCTTAATTGACTGGACAACTGAGAAATTCCAGATGGGAAAACCCAATACCAATGCCTAACCCGGGAATCTAACCCAAAGCCTCATGGTCAGCAGTAGCGCTTACGACCACTAGACCAACGGTAGTTGCTGCAATGCAAAATTATTACCATGGACGTGCGCTTATGGAGTTATTATAAGTGCTACTATCGTTTTCCTGCATTTCTATTTACATACCAAAACAAGAAAATCAAGAAATGAAACAAGTTTTTAGAATGAAGGAAATAATAATATACCTACTAAAATAAAATTTGGTAGCGCTTGCTGATGAAAATATTCTGCCATCGACAGTTTTGGAAGCAACACGTCCTTTGACTTATTAGTGAGATATACCTAATTAGTGTTAATGGGGACAGCAGAAGAAAGACCGTTCTAAGGAACTCAGTAATAATAGTTTAATATCCCTTTCTCTATGTATTGGAAGATGTGTTTTACTAGTACATACTTATAACGTGAGACGTGTGATCCCGCACAGAGCTGAATGAGTACATTATGAGAAAGTAAGGATATCAGTCAAGTGCTACCTCAGGGAGCGCTCAGATAATACACATTACTTTGGAAAGACAACTTTTGGAGAAGGACAGGTTTGTTTTTGCTAATGTTGCGGTGGACTGCGCGCAATCGGACATCGCAGTGCTTTCATTCAAGCTGTTCACAAATAAAGAAGTCATTTAACTAAAAGTGCATTACGTAATTAAAACTGTGCAAGTGAAGTGATATTTATTATGTCTGAAAACGCAAGTCTAAGTGATGAGACTATTAAAGAAATATTAGATGTTATTACAGCTACGGAATTATGGCTAACTGTCTGGTTAATAACAAACTACATTATGATAGTGCTGGAACTAACTACGCTAATATACGGAGTGCTATCTTGGACCATATTACGTAAGTTCCGTAATTACAGGAACTTTGTGTTTCTTAACACAATTTTAACAAACCTTATCAATACAATGGATGATACCTTATCCATTTTCGGAATCCGCGAACTTATAGTAAATAAGTACAGTGATATTTTTCTAAACGAGTTCCTATCAGCAGCGAGGAACTTCTGGTTTTTAATTGTAACATATATGTTTTATTTAGACTTTGTAAAAGTTTTCAATGGGCAAATCCGAAGAAAATACTTAAAAAGTATCCTCGTTGGTTGGGGAGGGGCTTTCATAACAGCATCAATATGCGTTATTTATGACTATGTTCATCTAGCGACCATGAAAACACAAGAAAGTAGTAGGTTTCTTCAAGCAGCCGTAACGTATGGTTTGCCTTTGCTAACAAACTGTTTACTTTACATTAAAATTGTATATTCAGTGTTTCGCAGCACCAACACGAGCGCAAATAGTAGATACAGCTACCAACAAATGGCGTCACTTTTACATAGCCACTCTGGTATTTATACTGAACGACGTATTTCTGTTGCTTTTTGTTTTAATGTTTATCACTGACATAGTAATAATAGATTACATTATAACATCATATCTAGAATTATTAACATATAACTTTAGCCCACTAATAATTAGCGTTTATTTCGTCGTTTTAAAGAGTAATCGAAAACCGTGGTATGAATACTACGTAAGAAAAAAAAATCTGAGGCTTCGAAACCGCGATATTATAATGCAATTGCGTGGTAACGTTGTCCGTGAGCCTGCTGATAGCCGACCGGCGGTTAGTGATATACAGCGATGTGATTGCGTAACACATTTGTAAATAGTATGAAGCGATGGATTAGCAATATCCTTCGGATTGTGATTGGAAGTGTGTTACGCAATGCCGGTTTCATTTAAAAATACTAATAATATCACTCTCATGTAGATACTTAGCTTCTTGACATCACATTTAACAACTTCAGTTGCACCATTTTCCATATTTAGTATTATAACCACTTTTTTGCTTTTAACGCCATCCTTATGCCTACGGTATAGAAGTCAGAATCAGTTGAAAGGACTGTAAAATAGGTTTGTTTAAATGTCTTATTTCAAATGTCTTATTTCAAAAATCTTATTTCAAATGTAGTATAAGTAGGTACCAGTTTGACATTTGAAACTGGTTTACTCTACCTAATTATTGTTTTTGTGCTTTATTCACACGAAGGGTTCTGAACCACCGTTCATTATTTAGCTTAAAAAGTAAAAAAAAACATGTTTCTTGTATGGGACCCCCTTTAATTATTTAGTTTATTTTAGTTTTATTACGTATTGTTATAGCGGCAATAGAAATACACAATCTATGAATATTTCAACTGTCTACCTAAGTATATGTTATTATTATATATATTATTTGCATAATTTGTAAGGAGCTCGTGGCAAAGCTAATAACAGCCGCACGGGTCGAGCCATAAGGTTAAGCTCCGCTTGCCGGGGTTGATCCGTAGATGGGTGACCATCTTAAGAGGGAACAGGGGCTGCGAGGAATTTCAAAAATAGGTATTTGAAGAAACTATTGCCGTCGCGAGTTAACTCCTCGTAACACAAGTTTACGCTGAGTATACAGCCACCGTCAGCATGCATCGTATTGCAACTATGCATTTACTGGAAATCAGAGATACTTGTTTTTCTTTTGCATTATATTCAGTCTTACACTAGCCACCAGCTCAATATCCTGTATTAAGTAATTAAATTAATATTGTAACAAATAAATATTTTTTTAACTAAAATCCCGACCGCCGAAACATAACTGGCGCAGTCGGTAGGATCGCGACGCTCTAAGATCGAATCCAACTCTTCATCTTAAGAGTGACGGTTCTCAAATCGTTCTATCGCGGTCTACAAAGAACCTATCGCGCGGTCGGACACCTCTACGGTCATCGGGATAATTCTCCGGAGAATTGGAGGAAGCTGTGCTGGCCGAGACTCGACTCGACGGGAGATGCAGTGGCTGTTTTGGTAAGTGCTCTTATTTACCAAGTGTCCTTGCTCTATTTCCTGTCTTATTTTTAATTTGTGTATTTTGTGTTAATCTGTGTGTCTGTCTATAAGCTAAAATTGCAGTAGGCATCCACATAATTATAATAAGTAGCGTAAATATTCCACGAGTAAATTCCAAGTGTTTAATTTGACACCGCTATTGTTTTGCGTTAAGCGCCACTAGGCAGTAAAGCTACAGTAAAACAATGTCGCTCAGGGATTATGATGCTAACTATAAACCTTACAAACTAATAGCAGATTTAATGCCAAGATATGATGGTAATCCTAAATTACTTAATTATTATATTAGGGAAGTAGAAAACTTATTACAGTTAACTTCCGAGGCAGATCGTGCACATCCAGCATTTATTTGTTTAATTAAAAGTAGGCTCGGTGGTCCAGCCATAGACGCAATAGCGTATGAAGGCTACTTAAACTCATGGCCATCATTTAAAACCGCGTTAATTAGGCGACTTGGCGAACCACGAAACGAAATACAAGTTATGCAGGAGCTAACGCGAGTGCGTAAGTCTAAAGAAGAAGACGCCGAAAGCTTCGGCAAACGCCTCCGTGAGCTGTTAGATACTCTGTATTCCGTAGGAGAGCATGGTAATAAATCTTATTACGAAAAGATGGTTATTGAACAGTATATAAACCAGTTAGACTTCCACGTCTCGTTGGGCGTTCGAATCGCAAAACCAGAGACCTTCGAAGAAGCCATTATAGCGGCTAGACAAGAAGAGGCTAGGCTTGCATATAATAGAGGTAACTATATTAATAATAAGCCTTCAACGTCACAAGCAAAGCCAAAGGAGTTACCTAAACAACCAGGCAATAATAATCACATCCGTAATACAGGTAACCCATTCGTACCAGGCTTTATTATTCCGCCACAAAATTTTGTACCGCAACAAAATAATATGACCCCCGAACAGCGTCAACAATGGCTACAATCCGCATTACCCTGGAAAGCCAGATCAGCATCAGGTAACTTTAGGCCAAATGGTTCAGGTAACTTTAGGAATCAACCCAACATTCCAAAACAGGTGGTTCCCACGCCAGTATCATCGGACGTCACAATGCGTACGGCAGGTAAGCCAGAAAAACCACAGTTCGCTCAGCAGTTGTACTACATCCCAATTCAGATGGCCACACAAGATCAATCAGGACCCAGTGACATGGGACTCTACGAAAATGTACCAGACGGTAACGGCATATCGTTCGAACCGAATGCAACCGTGAACGAACAAGAGGTAGGTGCTAACCAGGATTTTACCTTGGACACCAACCGAGACAGCCAGACCTAGTTTCGATAAATTTCCAGACCAAGAAATATTTACCGTACATAACACTACCAGAGTTTGACGGTAAGTTTCTTTTAGATACAGGGGCCAGCCATTCAACTATAGCAACTGACGTAGTTGCAGGCACCATATTTGAGTACTGCGTAGAAACAGAACCCTTCCAAATTAATACAGCACACAGCTCATCAGTACACGACAAGGTAGTTTATCTTCCTTTACCTCCCGCGTTTAATAGCGATATAACACATAAATTTCTAATATTTGACTTTGATCCTAAATATAAAGGTCTTATCGGAATAATATTGACCTTCTGCAAAAATTAAAGAGTACCATAGATTTAAATAATAATGTTCTACGTACATCTACAGCGGAAATACCAATACACTTTAGTTCTCCACCCCAAAAGATAAGTATAGAACCCAGATGCGAAAAGATAGTAAAAGTAAAAACTAACTACCTAGATGGACAATACCTTCACGACGATTTAATCTGGTCAGATGGTCTTATGTCCCCAGCAGCTATAGTAAACGTTACAAACGGTTCTTTTAAAACATCGGTAATTAATCATAGTGACCAGAAGAAATGCATCCCATTTAAGCCGTCAATTGAATTAGAAGAATTTCCTAAAATTAACGAAAGAGATAATCACGATATTAATACCATACAGGTTAAAACTAACATGGACCAAACATTAAACGAAAACCTAAAAAAAATCCGTACAGATCATCTAAACGAAGAAGAAAAGCGCGAAATAACCCGGTTATGCTATCAGTACAGGGATTTGTTTTATGCGGAAGAAATACAACTTACTTTTACACATGCCGTTAAACACGAGCTTAGATTAAGTGACAATACACCAGTTTTCGTACGTAGTTACAGACAGGCTCCTCAACAACGAGAAGAAATTCGCAAACAAGTAGACAAGCTCCTTCAGCAAGGTATCGTGCGAGAGAGCATATCCCCTTGGTCATGTCCCGTACATATTGTACCCAAGAAGCCCGATTCCTCAGGTAACGTCAAATGGAGGCTTGTAATAGATTACAGACGTCTCAACGATCGTATCGTTGAAGATAAATACCCCTTACCAAACATTCATGATATATTAGACAGATTAGGACGAGCACAATACTTCACTACCCTAGACCTTGCTAGCGGTTATCACCAAGTGGAAATGCACCCAAATGATATTGAAAAAACCGCATTTACCACAGAACGAGGACACTATGAGTTCCTTCGAATGCCCTTTGGTCTCAAAAATGCCCCAAGTACATTCCAAAGACTTATGGACCATATATTAAGAGGCTTAGAAAATGTTTATACATACTTAGACGACGTAATAATAACATCTACGTCCCTGCAGCAACACATGGAAAAATTAAAACAGGTATTCGATAGATTCAAACAACATAATCTAAAGATTCAGCTAGATAAATCACAATTTTTACAAAAACAGGTTAACTTCTTAGGACATGAACTAACAGACGAAGGTTTAAAACCTAACAATGACAAGATAAAAGCCGTAATTAAATTCCCCCTACCAAAGTCTCAGAAGGAAATAAAAGCCTTCCTAGGTTTAGTCGGTTACTACAGAAAATTTATAAAAGATTTTGCCAAACTCACAAAACCATTGACCCTTTGCCTAAAGAAAAATAGTAAAGTAACACACTCCCCAGAGTTCTTAGAAGCATTCAATAAGTGTAAACAGATCTTAACTAACGCCCCAATACTACAGTATCCGAATTTCGATGAGCCCTTCATCCTCACCACCGATGCATCAGATGTAGCATTAGGTGCGGTGTTATCCCAAGGAATAGTAGGATCGGACAAACCAGTAGCATTCGCATCCAGAACACTGTCAGATACTGAATCTCGTTACTCTACAATAGAGAAGGAGCTACTCGCCATAGTATGGGCAATTAAATATTTCAGACCCTACCTCTATGGTAGAAAGTTTATTATCTACACAGACCACAGGCCTCTCACCTGGCTAATGTCATTAAAAGATCCTAACTCTAAATTAACTAGATGGCGTTTAAAACTCTCGGAATACGATTATAAAGTTATATACAAGAAAGGTCGGCAAAATACTAACGCAGACGCTCTATCACGTGTTAAAATCTTCCATGGTAGTGTCGACTCTCTAGCGGTTAATTTAGATGATAACGAAGATGAGGAGATAATTAATAGAATATTCGAAAATGCACGTAGAGAAGCCGAAAATCAAATAGACATAGTAGCACCCGATGAAAACATACAATTACAAAACCCAAGCATTCCCGAATCTCACATGGGTACGGATAGTATGAGTATAGTGTCAGCCGAATCCGAACTAGTGTCTACAAGACATACACAGCCTGACAACGAAAGTAAAGGCATACCCATAATTACAGACGCTATTGATAGACAGTTGAAACAGTTTCATATTAGATCAACGCCCGGTTCCACGTATAGAGTAGATAACAGATCCACTAACTCAAAAGTAGTTATAAAAGATGTCTTTATCCCAGTTAATGATACAGAGTCCGAGATAATTAAATTTCTTAAAGAACACACTATCGCTGATCGTATATTCCATTGCTATTTTTATAATGAAGAATTATACCATGCCTTTTCTAGGGTATACACAACAATATTTAATGAGAGAGGCCCTAAGCTACTTAAATGCACAACACGCGTAACTCTAGTAGAAAACAAACCTGAACAACAAGAGTTAATTAAGAAGTATCACGAAGGTAAGACTGTTCACCGTGGTATTCAGGAAACGTACAAGCAGTTGCACAGAAATTATCATTGGCCAAACATGCTCCTTACCATTCAAAGTTTCGTTAATCAATGCGACACCTGTCTGAAATCTAAATACGAACGCAACCCTCTTAAACCACCTTTAGCTATAACCGATACACCTCGAAAACCGATGGAACATTTATATTTATGGACCTTTATTCAACCGGAGGCACAACGTTCCTTACAATAATTGACAACTTCTCTAAATACGCACAAGCGGTCCAACTAATAGCATGCAGCAGCGTCCATATAGCTGAAGCATTATTAAACATTTTCTCCGTGTTAGGTTTACCGAACAAAATAACCACAGATTCAGACACTAAGTTCGATAACGATGTTATTAAAGAAATATGTGCCCTACATAATATTCACTTACATTTTACAACCCCCTATAATCCAAATTCTAACTCCCCTATTGAACGTTTACACTCTACCCTAGCTGAGAGAATTAGAATACAAAGAATGACCAACAAAGATGACCCTATACAGCTAATCATGAAGTACTCTATAATAGCATACAACAACGCGATCCATTCGGCAACAGATTACACACCTCACGAGTTATTATTCGGACACACAGCGTCCAGAAACCCATTAGAGTTATATTATCCAAAAGAATTTTACCAGGACTATGTTATTAAGCATCGTGCCAATTCAGAGGCAGTTCAGGAGTGCATTGCTGCACACATGTCCAAAAACAAGGAGCAGGTGATTGCTAAACGTAACCAAGATGCAGAAGAAATTAAATTCAAGGTAGGTGAAACTGTCTATAAACAGGTAGCAAAGTCAGCGCGCAGTGACAAAACGAAGCCAGTCTTCAAAGGACCATACAAAATTATACACCTTCACCCAAATAACGTGGCTGAAATAATAGGTAACCATCCAAATTCTAAGTCCATTAGGGTTCACTTCAAGCTACTACGGAGGCCTCATCTTGTTGCAGGACCTTCATCGCAGGAGCCGTCGTGCTCAACACAACAGCAACCGTTACCATTACCCACGTAGATAATGACAACGGTATCCTTCTCCTAAAACAAGGTCAACTCCTTAAACAGGACAACTACTTTAGCCTTGCTTGCGTTTACAATATTACCAATCTGCAACTCACATCTACCCAATTGATGTCTCTTTATGCAAGCACGAAAAACGCCGAGAATACAGTATCAGGAGATTTACATAAAACGTTTAGGAATCAAATAGAATATAATCTTAGTATTATAGGTAAGAAGATTAAGTTTTTAACGCCGCAAGTTAGAAAGCGACGTGGTCTTATAGATGGATTAGGTACAGTCGTTAAGTCTATCACAGGCAACCTCGACCATGAAGATGCAGCTAAGTTTGAAGAAGAAATCTTTAAAATTCAGAACAGGGTTAAAAACATTCAGGATTCACAAAAGAAATAATTAGTATTAGCACATAATACAATAGATGAGTTCAGTAAACAGTTAACAAAATTAAACAATAATCAGAAACATTTGGCTAGTTTATTGCAAAATGTTACTAATAATTCCAACGACTTATCTAACCATTTACATTTCTTAGATATTTACGTACAGATAGATTTTAGTCTACAGATAATTTTAGATAGGTTAATGATATTAGAAGACGCGATGACTTTTGCTCAGATGGGCACCATGCATCCTAGTATTATAAGCTCTCAGAATCTAATAGAAGAGCTGAGAAACTTAGAAAATATATTTTTGTTTAGACCAGTAGCTAGTATTAGCATTAGTAACATAATTATACAGGATAGAGAAGTCAATTAAAGTCAAAGCTTACAGCACAGAACATTCAGTTAACTTTATTCTCGAAATCCCTTCAATTACCCCAAAAACATTCGACCTTATCCACCTTTATTCAATCCCAAATAAAAACAACCTAACTATTATCCCTAAATCCAAATACCTAGCACTTGGTAATGATGAGTACGCTTACCTGGAAGAAGATTGTCAGCCACTGACCGACAACACCCAGCTCTGCAAGCTCCTCGACACCAGAAGAGTCGAAGACACAGATGACTGCATACTATCACTCATCCAGCATCACCCAGCGAATTGCACCCACGCTAAGATGAACTTAAGAAGAGGAAAAGTTCAGAAGATCGGGGACAACAACTGGCTACTTGTCCTGACAGAAGACGAAGTCATCAAAACTCAATGCAACACCAAGACAGACTACAAGAAGCTATCTGGGATTCATCTCGCTACAATAACAGAAGATTGCCAGATGATCGTCATGAATAAGACATTGCGATCGTCAGTCGTCATCAACGAGGTCATACCCTTACCCGAGCAGCATCAAGTCTCAGAATCGATACAATACGAACTCCAACTAGAAGACATCTCACTAGACAGCATCCATGAACTTATCAACAAGGCAAGCGACATCTCCGTGCCAGAAGAAGATAGTTGGCCAATCATAGCCGCTACACCCAGCTGGAACACAATCATCCTCTACATACTACTAGTTGCCGCAGCGTCCTGGAAGCTGTATCAGTGGAAGAGAAAGAACATCCCGGAGGACACCGAGGGCAGCGCGGACGCCGCCAGAAGCAAGAGTTGCTTCTATCTTATGGAGGGAGGAGTTAACTCCTCGTAACACAAGTTTACGCTGAGTATACAGCCACCGTCAGCATGCATCGTATTGCAACTATGCATTTACTGGAAATCAGAGATACTTGTTTTTCTTTTGCATTATATTCAGTCTTACACTAGCCACCAGCTCAATATCCTGTATTAAGTAATTTAATTAATATTGTAACAAATAAATATTTTTTTAACTAAAATCCCGACCGCCGAAACATAACTCGCGCTGTGCCCGAAAAACCGAGTTAAACCCCGTAAAGTGCGATAGGGACAACTGCAGCTCAGACCGATTATATCACAAATTTTTTGACGAAAACGACGTTTGGCATTCTCCTTTTTTCTCCTCGAAAACTAAGCCGATTTAATATTTTTTTACATTAAAATTTTAAGAAAGAGTATGTTTAGGTTCCTATTATTTTCTTTTATGCTAAAAACTTTTCCGAATTAGTCTGGTAGTCCTCTAATCACGGCGGTAAAAATGGGGCATTTTTGTAATTTTTGGAGGTTCATAGTTTCCTTACTTATTAATTGCTGAAAAAAAAAGAAAAGACAGGGACATGCCTATAGAGACCCTGATTTTATAAAAAAAAAATGACAGCTCTAGAGGCATTATTCAGGAAGAAAAACGGGGAATACGTTTGTATGGAGAATCGCGCGCCCTGTTCCCTCTTAACATACCGAGACTCCTCCATGGCTCGGAAAGCTTTTAAAGCCGTTGGTTCCGGCATTCGTGGATCTTTGTGTTGTAAATATTTAACATATTATGCCTGTAATTATTTATGGTTGTTGACTAATTACAATAATTAGTATGAACTTGTATAAGCTTGTGTGTTGTAACTCATAAAAGTAGTTATTTGACTTCATGTGATTGGTCGAGACTGACAGTTATCGCCGACCAATCACAAGCAAGTAAAATGGCGGGATATAAAAAAATACTCTGCGGGCATTTTAGTGAAATGCCCGGCAGACTCAAGCATTCGTGTTTTGACATCGGTGCTAGTCACATGTATTGTATCAAACTGTGTTACTGTACTGCTGTAACTATAGAAATAAAGCTGATCTTCAAAGATATTAACAGTGTTTTTATATTCAAAGTCCTTGCTTCTGAGTATTGAACCAGTACGGTTCACATCTCAGAAGTGGGATAGCAACTTAGTGCCCACAAAAGGATCGGAGATACGCTTAAGTATTTGGCGTAAATAGACAACGTAAGTGTTCGTTGTTCATTTTATTTTAATATTGCTGCCTACCCTCATTATTTATACTATTGCAATACCAAAGTGAGGAAAGTAGGCTACAGGTTTACTTCTGTAACGTATTTTTTTTCTCTTTCTTCACGATTAACTGCCTCTATCAGACTAATAAATGAGTTGCTAGTGTTATTGTAATGACTTCAGGAAATGAACTGTATTTACCGTAACGGAGACATTCCTTAGGTTTATATGGTTAGTCATGCATGTTAATCCTGCCAGGGTACTCCCTGGGGATGAACATGTTTGATATTTCTGTTTGTAATTTGAGGTACTGAACTGTATTTACCGTAACGGAGACATTCTGGAGGTTTATATGGTTAGTCATGCATGTTTATCTTGCCAGGGTACTCTCTGGAGATGGACATGTTTGATAGTCGATAATAAAGTAAGTGCAGGTCAATAAAAATAAAAAAAATAGTATAGAGCGGTTTATTAAGTCGGGTTTCTTTATTTTTATATGTTGAGGCCGCGAGAACATGGATGAATGTAGGTCTAGGTCTCGAAGAAAATGTGATGAACCTAGACAGAGTCCTCGTGAGGCGCTGACGCCGCCACTAAAATGCCGTGATGCAACTCGAAGCCGCAGCTGGGGTCGAGGATATACGCATTCACCTGAAGAAAATTGTGGTAACCGAAACCGTCTGTCGCGATCCAGGCAGTCGAAAGGAAGACGATCGCGACTGACGATTATTCGGTCTCCTTCCCGGCCTCACTATTCAAGAAGTGCAAGTCGTCGTGCTGGGCGCTCCAGGACACGGTTATGCACTCCAGGGCAACACGAGACGTGCCACGCGGAATCCAGGCATTTACCTAAGAGCAGATTTTCTCGCCTTCGTACACCGTCCCGTGAAGACACACATCGTGAGCGTGAGTCAAATAATAATCTGTTTATTGAGAACTTTATTAATGCGCATAAGGGTATGAATAATACGAGCGATCGCGATAGGTTTCCTGTTTTAAATAACGTAATTCCTGATTTTCACCCGTTATGTAAGGAACAAACGGTTGATACGTGGCTTCATAAGGTCGACGAATGTGCACAGATCTATGGGTGGAACGATAAACAAGTAGTCCACTATGCCCTACCAAAATTAACAGGGGTAGCTAAAACCTGGTATCAGGGTCTACCCTCACTGCTATTTTATTGGGCAGAATGGAAGTTAAAGCTGAAGGAATTTTTTTCCAACTAGGGATAATTATGCAGATTTACTAACTGAAATGCTGAATAAAAAGGTACGCTATAGGGAGTCATTGGAGATATATTACTACGCTAAAATGAATATTCTAAATCGTTGCGAAATATCAGGAAAACGTGCAGTTGACTGTATCATAGCAGGTATGGAAGATCGTGGTGTTAGGTTGGGAGCGCAAGGGGCAGAATTTACGGAACCGGAATTGCTACTTAAATTTTTGAAGACAGTAAAAGTAGGTCAAGGTAGGTCCACAAATGAACAGCAGAAGGTTAAGGATAAAAAAGATAGGCGATCACAAAACAACACATTTACCGATAATAAAGTAGGTCACAGTTCCCAGAAGTCAACTGGATCCAGCATGATCTGCTACAATTGTAAAGAACCCGGTCACCCATTCTTTCGATGCACAAAACCGAAGATTCGATGTTCTAAATGTAATTTGTTAGGGCATAAGGACACTAAGTGCCCTGGGACAAAGCAAAGTATCAACGATAAACCAAAAACAATATTGAAAGTAGAAAACACGGGCGATTCAAGTGCCAAGTATAAAATGCCTATTAAAATAAATGGGTTATTTTCAGAATGTCTCTTTGATTTGGGAAGCGAGGGTACTTTGGTCCGTCTCAGTGAAACTCAGTGTTTAGGACTAGACTGGAAGGTAGGAGAAGTGCCGCTATTAAGAGGAATAGGTAACGTGCCATATGCAACGCTGACGTCACGATCGAAATGCAGGGTTTAGTAGAAAAACACGTAGAAATATTAGTAGTAGGTGATTACTTAATAAATTGCCCTGTACTGCTAGGCCACACTTTCACCAAAAGTCCTTCAGTCAAAATAGTAAAGACAGATTCGGACGTAATTTTTCAGCGGGTTGAAGAGACGCGCAAAGGACGCGGCGAATTGAAGGCAATCCCAGTTAGCTCGCGTAATTCTTTCTCGCGAAAAATTTACGTGAATGGTACCGTGCGCAATATTGGACGTCATGAACATTACTTGTTGCCCGGCGAGTATCAATTAACACAAGGTGCGGGTAGGATTCTCGTTCAGAATATTAGTGACAACCATTTAGTTATAGAGAAGGGTAGTCTTGTAACTAGGAGTCATACTTTAGCCGAAAGCCTAAATGTAAAAAAAATAGATTTCAGTGATCAGTCACCCATAGATGAATCACCAATCAGCTGTGGAGAAAATTTAACAAAGGATCAAAAAGAGTCTGTAAGGATCTTGTTGGATAAATATAAATATTGCTTTTGAAAGATTTTGGGTTTACAATGGAAACTGAAATGGTGATTCAACTGGATGACCCCGATCCTGTGGTTTACCGCCCATACCGGTTGTCCTTTACTGAACGCCAACTAGTTCAAGATATGATCAAGGAAATGTTAGAAAGCGGCATTATAAGGGAGTCTAACAGTCCGTACGCGAGCCCTATAGTGCTAGTAAACAAAAAGTCTGGGGAGAAGAGGTTATGTGTAGACTACCGTGCCCTAAATAGTAAAACAAAGAAAGAGCGCTACCCACTCCCTCGTATCGAGGATCAGTTGGACTTATTATCAGGTAGTTCACTATTTGTTACCCTCGATTTAGCATCTGGGTACTATCAGATACCAATAGCTGAAGGTTCTCGAGAGAAGACTGCGTTTGTGACCCCTTGAGGTCAATACGAGTACAATAAGATGCCCTTTGGATTAGTAAACGCACCATCAGTCTTCCAGCGTACAATGAATAAGATCATCCACAATTCTCCTGCTTCATCGTATACATTGGTCTACATGGATGATATCCTGATTCCGGCCAAGTCATTCGATGAAGGGATGGTACGTTTGGAGGAGGTGTTGCGATTACTGGCAAAAAATGGTCTAACACAAAAAATTAGTAAATGTAATTTCTTTTATGACAAAATAGACTACCTGGGGTACGAAGTCAGTTCAGAGGGTGTTAGGCCAGGGTCGCTCAAAACAGACGCCATATCCAAATTCCCTATGCCAACAAATGTTCACGAAGTGAGAAGGTTCTTAGGCCTTGCTAGCTTCTTCAGGAGGTTTGTCGCGGGATTCGCCTTAATAGCACGTCCTCTGACTGGTCTATTGAAGAAGGACGCTTCTTGGAGTTGGGGTAGTGAAGAACTGGAATCGTTTGAGAAATTAAAACAGATTTTAGTACAAAGACCGGTCCTGGGACTTTATGATCCTAGCCTAACCCAACTCTACACCGACGCTAGCAAGTACGGGGTAGCCGGCATTTTAATGCAACAAGAAAAGTCTGGGGTGTTCAAACCTATTGCTTATTATAGCAGGCAAACCAGTCCGGATGAGCAAAAACTACACTCCTTTGAGTTAGAGACCCTCGCTATTATTGCCTCATTGAATAAGTTTAGGCATTACTTAATTGGTATTAGATTCACCATAGTTACAGACTGCAATGCTTTGCGTACTACTTTGAGCAAACGTGATTTAGTCCCACGAATTGTTCGCTGGTGGCTGCAGTTCTTAGAATACGACTGCTCAATAGAATACCGCCCTGTTGACAAAATGGCACACGTAGATGCGCTTAGCAGGGGTGTTATAGATTGTATTCCAGAAGTTGACCACGTGTTAGATATACTTTCAGTAGGTACTGACGATTGGCTTGCAACGGTGCAACAAACGGACGAAGACATTAAAAATATCGCGAATATTTTAGGTGATACCAAATGTAAAGATGCCATTGACATATTAAAAAAATTACAAACTTGTAAATGGGCGGGTATATCGTATAATTGATGAAAATACCATCCGTTGGGTTGTTCCAAGTGGCACCAGATGGCAACTACTGAAAGCCAATCATAACGATGTGTCCCACATAGGGTTTGACAAAACATTGGCGCGCTTACAAGCTACTTATTGGTTTCCAAAGATGAGACGGTTTGTAAAAAAATATGTCTCGCCCCACCCCATCCCAAAAGCTATCATACCGTTCCATACCATACATGCGGATCATCTCGGTCCTTTTATCCGCACCAAGCATGGCAATTCATTCATCCTTGTTATCATAGACGCGTTTACTAAATTTGTTGACATCACCGCTGTGCGAAATACCAAATCAGCCACAAGCATTAGGGTATTCAAGAGCATTTTAGTTACTTCGGCGTGCCAACCCGTTTGATTACGGACCAAGGGACAAGCTTCACTAGTAGGCAGTTTAAACATTTATTCAATCATGTGGTATAAAGCATGTGCTCAATGCTGTCGCCACACCCCGAGTGAATGGCCAAGTGGAACGGTACAACCGCACCATTTTGGCAGCGCTTGGGGCAATGAACCATGACAAACCAAATGGTTTATGGGATGAACATTTACCAGACATACAGTTGGGTATCAACTCCACTGTACATGCCACCACCAAAAATACTCCAGCGGAGCTTCTTTTCGGGCGAAATCTAACTAACCCATCTGAAGGTTTGTTAAATGACGTAATAAACGAAGTTACGTCCGAGGTCGGGGAGAGTCTAGACGATGTTAGGGCTACGGCCGGTGAGCTTATTAGGACACAACAGGACAAGGACAAGAAACTGTATCATAGGTATAGGAAAATGGGAATGCGTTTCAAAGAAGGTGATTTGGTTAGGGTAGTAAGAGCTGTGACAGGAATAGAGGGCCAGTCTAAGAAAGTCGAACCTAAATGTAAATGCCCTTACAGAATTAAAAAGGTGCTCCCCAACGATAGGTTCGTGGCCGAGGACACGCCTCTCACAAAGACTAGTAAGAAGTACGAGGCTGTGGTAGCCATTGATAAAATATACCCATGGTTCTGCTTTAACGAACCCGTATCAACCGATTGTGAATCCGAACTTAATGATTGTGAATCTGAAAGTGAAGAGCTGTAAATATTTGTTTAGTAAATTCATTCGCATTAATGAAAATGAATATTGTACATAGAATTATATAAACAGGCAATTAAGGACACTAATTCAAAACTTTCGCCGTCAATAATCGATGTTATAGTAAAAAGTAATGCCAATGTGGTTTTAAGTTTCGATGATTAATGTCATGTATCATCTAAAATCATGTAATCATGTGATTTTTTTATATAATTATTATTAATGGCTGAAATATTTGCTGGTGAACGTCATGGACTAGTAAATACCGATTCATTGGTTAGGGTCACGTACTAATGAGTTGGTGAGGGGTATCAGGTAACAGATGCCTCTCATTTTAGCAATTCAAAATAGCAATCAGTATTGGTCAAGGTCATGGACCAATACATATACTGCCGATATAAGATATAGATTAAGTTTAAGTGTGTGTGTGTGTGTTTTAGTTTAAGTGTCAGGTAACCGACACCCTTAAAGTTTATAAGCATTTTGTTAATCAAGGTCATGGATTAATAAATAAATTTATGAACGATCTATTGTAGAGTGACTGTTTTTCAGTTTTGTTTAGATATAAATGTAATGTATTACTATAAAGACTTATATTATAGTTAATCTGATAAATAATAAAGTATTTTGAGTTAGGAATATCAGGTAACCGATATCCTCAAAGGTAATAAACATTTTTTTAATGTAAAAAATAAATAAAAAAAATAGTTTATTTGGTAGCCTTAAACGTACAACAAATTTGAGATTGGAGCCTCCTTTTAAGCAAAAGATGCCTGTATTAGGAGACTCCAAATGTATTGTACTGTAATTGAATTTGAGATTTATTTAGATTTATTTATATTTAAACTAAAATGTGCTACTATGATGACTTATAGTCAAAATGATTACTGTTGAGGACTAATGAGATAATTTATGTTTGATAAGTTAGTTAACTTTTATTGATTTAATTAGATATAACATAATAATAATGAAAATAAAAGTTATAAAACTAACTTAACTAAAACTATTGAAAAATTAAAATATAGCGTCGAAAAATTCATCCGCATCGCTGTCGACTGGTAATGTACCCAAGAGACTGGCCGCATTGCCACGTTGTATGGCAATGCTTAGCCTCTGCCCAAGGTAAAAACCAGCCCTTGGGTCACGGGAAGTGTCAAATAGCCGTTTTGAAATATCATTGAAGAGGCCGTGAGCACTCGGACCCCACGGCCCGAGGGTTTCAACCCCAAACGGCTCGAAAATATAATTACCTGTAAGGTTATTATACTTACGCCGCTGTTTGATAAGTTACATTTATAATTTATATTATGATATAGGTATATAGTAATTGTTTTGTTTTATTTTTTTATAACGAGGGACTCGTTACTACTCGTACTCGTACTCGGCACTTATAAAACGTCCGAAGCTAGGTGCACGGTTCCATTGGTCGTTTCCTATGGAGAAGAGCCGGAAAGAAACTCCACGGTTACTCTTTTAAAAATAATTGGTTTTTACAATATTTTCAAATAACAGTGTTATTTGGTATGGGAGGACAGTGTAAGCAAGTAAAATGGCGGGATATAAAAAAATACTCTGCCGGCATTTTAGTGAAATGCCCGGCAGACTCAAGCATTCGTGTTTCAACATCGGTGCTAGTCACATGTATTGTATCAAACTGTGTTACTTTACTGCTGTAACTATAGAAATAAAGCTGATCTTCAAAGATATTAACAGTGTTTTTATATTCAAAGTCCTTGCTTCTGAGTATTGAACCAGTACGGTTCACATTTGATAGTCGTTACGGGTCGTCAGAAGCCCGAAAGTCTGACAACCAGTCTTACCAAGGGGTATCGTATTACCCAGTTACTGGGTCGTGGAGGTCAGATAGGCAGTCGCTCCATGTAAAATACTAGTATTCAGCTGCATCCGGTTAGACTGGAAGTCGACTCCGACATAGTTGGGAAAAGACTAGGCAGATTGTTTTTTTTTTTTCATTTAATATTATTCGATTGTCAGTGCCCGAATAGGTACATTAAGTGATGATGAACATATTAGATGTATATTTAGCATCATGTAGGGCGCGCGTTGCTACTTTATAATCATGTTAGAACATATTATATTTTTGTGATATTATAATAATCAAGTAGATTGATAGAGTGTAATTATGAACTAATGATAATACCTAATAAACGACTATGTGTTAATGATAAATAAGATTGTGTCGAAATATTTCCAAGATTATCTAAAAATAGATAAGTGTCTAGACTAGAGGCTTCGATCCTCGAAGCGGAGCGGAACCTTTATACTTGGTCATCTTCTGTGAAACATGTTTCTAACCCAAATAATAATAATAATATTAGGTACTTTCTAACAATAGCTATAAGGTATTACTAACATTATGGATCTTTGTTGTATGATTATAGAAATTTTGATTTGTTTTTTTTTATTTTGATTTAGATCAAGAATACATTAAGGTTCAGGTTTAATGCCTCCTCGCGCATATTTGGGAGTGGCGCGAGGAGGCGAAACGCCGGGGCTTGACTCCGATGCCGCGAGAAATCGCGGCACAGCGGACAGAGCTCCGACGGGATCTCATGGCGGCATGGAGAGTGCGATTGTCGCAACCCAGTGCTGGGCACGCCACTATTGCGGCGATAAGTCCCCTCTTTGAGGAGTGGCTGGAGAGGCGCAACGGCGTCCTCACCTTCCGCCTGACGCAGGTCCTCACCGGACACGGCTGTTTCGGATAAGGCGGGAGGAAACGCCCGGGTGTCATCACTACGTGGATCGCACGGAGGACACGGTGGAGCATACGGTGGAGGTATGCCCGGCTTGGGCAGAGCACCGCCGTGTCCTCGTGGAGGCGATCGGTGGCGGGGATCTCTCGCGTCCGGCCATGGTACGGAGCGAGAGGGCCGTCACCTCCTTGCTTGCCTCGTCTCTTTGCTTACTTGTGTGCCTTTGCTTGTTGTGCCAAATAAATGTATTTTCTTTCTTTCTTCTTTCTTTCCTTCTAGAGGAGGCGGAATGCGTGAGGGAGAGGCAAATTTCGCGCCCTCACGCCCCTAGCCGCCGCAGGAGGAGACGCCCTGGGCGTCGGGAATCAATCGCTGATTCCCGGCCACCGTAGGCGCGGGCTTGCGGACGGTGAGCAATGGGTAGCTCGCCGTCCGGTAAGGACCAGGCCCGGGTCGACGGCGCGTTGTGTTCCACGCGCGCCTCAAAGAGTGTCAGCGAGTGAAGGGGTCCGATGAGACCATTGCCTGCCGGGGTTGCGGGAAAGTCCGAAAGGGATACCGTGGCCCCCTGGCATTGCACAGGCAACAGAAGGAACACGGGTGGGTTTTAGTCAGTAAGAGTCTGACACGCCCTCCCGCTCCACCCAGAGCGGGATACCTACGTCATTTGACAAAAAAAAAAAAAATGCCTCAAAATTGGCCCGATAAACTTGTTTTGTTACATCGTGGCCTTATTTTGTGCGATCAAAAATAGAATATGCCCCAATTACTTACCAACATATTATTTTCAGCCTAATAGCTTAGATTGATTTTTTAGAATGGCATTGGTACCTATACATTTTTAATCTAAAGTAACTAAAGTATTGTCACCAACCACTACACTATTCAATGTATAAATTTTTGAAAGGCACAGTAAAAGTTGTGTATACACTCAATGCTTATTTCGTTTATTACTAAAGAAATAATTGATTTATAGAAAAAATATCTTGTGACTGGATAATAAACTATATATTTTTCTTACTCTGAATACATAAAATAATATTTTTTAGACATAAAAGCCGAGTAATATTCATTTTATTTAAATAATCTTTAAAAAAAGGTCTAAAACCATATATGGGAATAACAAAATTGTTGTTTGTGGTGATTTTAATATTGATATGTTGAAAAGGAATAAGATAGATAGAATACTCTTTATTGTACATACACCATAAAAATCACAGACATAAATTTAGAAATTTTACATAGGGTGACACAATGGGCGGTCTTATAAGTTTACATTAGAATTGGAACAACTAACTATGGGATTTAATATAACACAAGCAATTAATGAGCCTACAAGACCAAGTAGTGGTTCCTGCATTGACAATATTTTCCATAATATTCGTGGTGCCAAATCAACTGTCTTGGAACTTAGCTTATCTGATCATAAGGCGCAATACATATCATGTCCAGTCAAAAAGATCTGTACATTTGATCATTGGTTTTCGTTTAAACGGTAATGATACATTTAGGCTATTTTACGAATCATGCTTTCCAATAGGTAGGTAAAATTAAAAATAAAACAACAGTAAGACCAAAATGGATGTCACGTGGTATTAAGAAATGTAGTAAACGTAAACATTCTCTTCTCTGGAAATATAGACTATAAAAAAAATAGCGTAGATAAATCCAACTATAAAAAATATTCTTTGAGATATGGCAAAATCATTATATATATAGTATAGTTAACTCAAAAATCTCAGAATAATTATTACATTCTAAATTATAAAACCAAATCGAAAGCTACTTGGAACATAATTAATGGCAGAAAACAGAATTTTCCTTCTGAGTCTGTAATTGATCTGGTAATAGATAAACATAAAATCACAGACCCTCAAAGAATCGCTGAATTGTTTAATGACTACATTGACTACTATGTAGATATGGTTAAACCTCAGAGTAGTACTACGGGTGATAATATCCCAAAAACCTCTATTATGCACGTATAATTCACCAAAATCGTTTTTTCTGAGTCCCACTAGTCCTTTGGATATCTGTACTATTATACAAAAAATAAATAACACTAAGAGCACTTGGTTTTGATGACATATGTGTGTTGGTAGTAAAATTCGTATCTCTTATACATAATTGCACCTATACTGAGCCATGTGTAAAAATATGCTTCGAACAGAATCTTTCCATCTGTGTTAAAAACTACTATAATTAAACCACTCTATAAAAAGGATGTTAAATCGGATATGAAAAATTACAGGCCTACCTCCAAAATTTTCTAAAATAATTGAAAAAGTCGTATCCAATAACTTGTACGACTACTTTGAAAGGAATAATATCTTTACACCGGATCAGAAAGGGTTTCGTAAAAATATGTCCACAAATTTATCTATTTATGATTTCATAAGTTTAATATATCCTAGAGTTGTTAAAAAGACAGCCTGTCTATGCTTTGTATAAGGACATGTCAGAGGCCTTCGACTGTGTGGATCACAATATACTACTGAGTAAGCTGGAAACGTACGGTGTTAGGGGAAATACTTTAAACTTTCTAAAATCTTACATCAGTAATAGAACTCAGACTAGGAGTATTGTCAAAATTTGTCCTAATATAAAACACGAAATTAATTATAAGTCCAGGAGTAGTAAAATAAAATATGGAGTTCCACAGGGTAGTTTTTTGGGCCCACCACTTTTTATTATCTATATCAAAGACCTGCCAAAATCTACTACAGATCGTATGGTATTATTTTCTGATGACTGCACTGTTGTATACAATGATGAAAACATTATTAATAGTAGTTTAAATTCAATAATTCAATGGTTACAAAATAATAATTTATTAATTAATATCAATAAAACTAAATTAATGCAATTTAAACAGAAAACAAAAAACACTTTACATGGTCGAATAGAATTTAACGGTGAATAAGTTGAATTGAAGACTTCAACAAAATTTCTCGGCCTGCACATAGATGACAATTTGAAATGGCAAAGTCATTTTGTAAACGACCAGCTTATGTCGTTTGAAGGGGGCGGTTTGTTGTAAGGTTTGGCACAGTAGAAAAACCACAAGCAGCTAATGTAATAGATCCACGTATATTGCACATAAAACACACACACACAATATATTTAAAATACACAACAGTAATACAGACAAAGGTTAGAGCTAGATGTAATCCGAATTTAATTGATTTTATTCAGCACGAATTTATACCTCAAGTAGCGAGATGTTTGTAGGAACGAAGTTAAAGCTCAACTGACTAAGAATCTGAGACTTTCTAAGAGAGTACTAGGCAACTAGTACTAGGCAACTACAATTGTAAAATCAGACCCGATACCTTAAGTAGATTTTTACTATAGGGCAAGTAGCGGGTACCATTTCTGCAAACACAATAATTTGATCCTATACATCAGGGCAGTTCGCTATTCAGGGACGCGACAGAGGGTCGGGGTATAGCTGGGTATTTCCCATTTTGCTATGACGAGGGTGTTTACACGAATGAGGGAGGCAGGGTTGCGCAGGTGCAAGTTATGACATGATAATTACTTCTAGAACAATGGATTACGTAATTATAAACACAGATAGGTATTCTCATTGTTTTAAATAGGTATTCAGGTGGGAAATGGTCTAGTCAGTGTTGTAGTCATAATAAAAACATTGTATTATGACTGACAACGGAGTTATATACCTTTTATTACATAAGGACAGGTTAACACGAGAAAATAAGGTATTTTTAGTTACCTGTAGACACGGACGAATGTCTAACACATCTTTTAGTTAAGTCGGTGTCTATAGGTACATTGGTTATTGCTAGAGACCTGATTTTGTGTCAGGAATCTTTGATTTTACTAGACTTTCTTGTTCTAACTTGTTGGATTATTTATTCGAAACATTCTCTAGTTGACATGTTAGAACTGGACCAAAACTTTCCAGATTTGATGCTACCTACTGGACTTCATGTCCCGACTTGATTAATATCCACACATGATTCGACTTGATACTATTTTACCATGTGCAGATGTACTTACTAACAATAATCAGTTTATTAGGTAGGCATTTAGTGTGCTTCCTTAACATTCCACCCCCTGTAAAAGGGTTTCGCCGCATTACACTTGGACGGTGGGAAGCACAATTAATTTAACAATGGGCCGACGCAGGACCCCATTTATTGTTCTTACGTCAGCTACACGGATTATCCCGTCACTTCCGTGATACACATTTTTGACTATTCCTTTAGTCCACTCACTTCGGTTTTTGGTGTTATCTACGATAACCACTACGTCGTTGACACTCACATTTGGAACGTTATTTGTCCACTTTTCCCGACGTTGTAGAGTAGGTAGGTACTCCCGTAGCCACCGACGCCAGAACATGTCGGCGAGCGCGTTCACACGCCGCCACTGACAGCGGGAGTCGACGTCCTCGATGTATCCCGGCGCGAACGGAGTGCTTCCGGACGCAGTGCCAAGGAGTAGGTGGTTCGGCGTCAGGACCACGGGCTGGTTGTGGTCATCGTAGACGTAGCTGAGAGGCCGGCTATTTATGATGAGGACAAGGACAAAGGACCTCCTCACGTGTGGCACGCTCCCTGAGCGTACTTCGTAGTGCGTTCTTCACTGAAGCTATCATCCTGGCACAACCTTGTGAGATGGTTGTGAGCTTCTTCTTGATCGCGCTACTGTAGTTCTTGTGTTGGCCGACGCTTACGACATCGGCCGACCACGATGAGTACTTGAGCCGTGACGCGTTTCCTACGCGCCCACGACGTGTAGCGCTCGTAGCTGAGAAGTGGCGCCGCACGGTAGGCGTGCGCCGGCGTCGCTGCTGTAGAGTGGACCCGCTGAATGCGCTCCAAGTCCACTTCTGCTGACTCAGCCTCTCGATACACCGGCCTCCGCTCCTGTGGAACACATAAAAACGGGGGGCCGCACAGCCACGCCGTATGGTTCTCGGGCCAAGACGACCTGGTTGCTTTGCACGCGGGGTCGTCCGCGGAAGGAACCCAGTGCCAGTTGCCTCGGTCCGATAGTCTAGCTAATAAGGCTGGTTGTAAATCATGCCTTGTAATTGAGACTACCTTTTGTGGGGCTACGCGAGCCCTACCTAACATCGTCACTGACGCTTGGTTACTATCTCGGTAGCCCACTGGGTACGCGACCGCTGCGCATGTTTGTTTGCTTGCGTCGCTAAACATTTGTAAATCTAGATCTAGATCTAGATCCTTGTCTAGATCTAGCCCATACAACCCTGGTATTTTTGTCTGTTCCAGGCGAGGCAGGTTATTAAGCCGAGCGAAACAAGTCTCGGCTTCCTTTTCTTGAAAAGGTAATAATAATAATGGGTCGGGTCCTGTCAAAGGGTTACCGTTATAATTGGTAGGTATTATGTTGTTATGTTTCCGTAACAAACCTACTGCCCACTGTGATTCATCTGGTACACGGTGGTTGGTTTTATCTCGTATTTCTGAGGCTCTTTCATCTGATTGGTTTTTACGTACGTTCTCAGAAATACCTATCGCTTCGCTAGATTTAACTGGGTCATGCAGGTCGGGCAGGGAAACTGCCGTACAGTTAATTTGTTCGCTTTTTAAATCTTTATGGTCGAACGGACCATGTATGACCCAACCTAACTCGGTAAGGGAGGCAACTGGTTTACCGGGTTTTCCTTGACGGACGTCCCGGCCTACAACTAGCTTCCAATTGTCCTGCCCGATCAATACCAGCGGTTTGGCGCCCCTCATTTCCACGCATCCCAGGTCGCGGAGGTGGGCATTGTCGTTAAGCATTGCGGTGGTCACGGTTTGAGAAGGCAAATTTAAATCACGTATAGTGCGACATTTAATGTTGTGGCACTGTCCGTTTGGCCTTTTGACCTTTACTTCAACCGCTCGCGACGTTGGGTCAGTGATCTCGTGACCGCCCGCGGTCTTCAATGAAAGGGGTATACTTGGGCCCTTCAAACCAGTAGCAATGGTCTTATCTATCAAGGAGACGGTTGCACCGCCGTCCAGTAATGCGTAACAATGACTATTGTTGTCTTTGTCATGACACAATTCTATTGGGATTATTTTTAAAAGCGCAGTGTTGGAGCCTGATCAATATCGCATAGCAGCAATACACCTAATTAGCACATATTACTCGTGACGTGTCTTGATGACACTGGCACTTGTACATTAGAACCCCTGTTGTTAACACCTAATTAAAAAGTTATTTTACTTGCATCGAGCATCCTGAGTTTATTCATCCGGCATATCCCTAAAATTCCCGCACATGGTCCGTAACGAGCCGGATAACGTATAATATAAAGGAGATCAGCGGATTTAATCAAGAATTAAGGATTACTATCATCCACGTGCAGTGGAGGTTATTTGCCGGTGAATTGGATGGACTTCAAGCAAGCTAATTAGCGGTGTACAGCATTTATAATTAATCTAATATCGTCACCCAACACTCAGGTAGTATACATAAATAGTCATATTAAAGGTCAGTATTATTTTATTGTATTACCTATTGTATTGTGTTGGATTAAAATCATTAGGTACTTGTTGCATTGTGATTAGTATTTTATTCAACAGCAAAGTTAAGTTTAAAATCATACTGATTACGGTATAGTTAGCATATTTTGCTACATTAATTAAACTTAAATTAAATAAAGCTGTAACTAATTCACTAAATCTACTAAATAGTGGTGTTAATTGTTAGCAGGTATCTTAACATAATACATATAGTTTGAGAGTGTTAGATATTAGGGCAAGTCATTGTTAAACATTAATAGCATTTAGAATCATTTATGTAGTCAACATAATTGGTGTTAGTTGAGCCTACTTATAACTTAGTTCGTATAAAAGATTTGCAATAAAACATAGTATCAGAATTGTATACAGTATTTTAGGTTTATACACTTGGTAGTTAAAAGATAATAAGTTGTTTTGATTGCTATAGCATTTAGACAGTGTATACAAAACAGTTGGGCGTGTATTCAAGTTATATTGTTTGTGTTATAATTGTATTCCTGTATCAATTTCAGGTTGACAACACTCGTCTCCCAATATGTCTGAGGAAAGAGATTTAATTAAAAAGCGAGGCAGCTTCAAAGGCCGTTTGACTGCTTTCGTCAATTTTCTGGATTCACTCAAGGACAAAGAGTTATCGAGCTGTGATGTGTCTGAATTGCAGTTGCGTATGGGCAAGATCGAGTCGTTGTACGAACGGTATGATGAGGTACAGTTAGGTCTGGAATGCATTGTAGATGATCTCAAATTGCAACACTCTGAGCGATCTCAATTCGAGTCTCTTTATTATAAGTCCTTAGCCAGAGCCCAAAATATTCTGAGTGATTTTAATAAGGATAGTAAATCGATGGAAAGCTGTAAAAGTACACATGTTAGCATGCAAAAGCCGGTTAAATTGCCAACGATTCAGTTGAGCGGTTTGTATTGTAATTGGCTTGAATTCCGCGACACCTTTACTAGCCTAATTCATTGTAGCAATGACATAGACGCAATCATTAAGTTTCATTACTTGAGAGCATCACTTGAGGGAACAGCTGCAGTAGTAATCAAATCTATTGAGTTTTCTTCGAGTAATTACTCTGTGGCATGGTCGTTGTTATGTGATCGATTTGACAACAAAGGGTTACTGGTACAGAATCACATATACGCATTATTCAATATCGAATCTATCTCAAGGGAATCTTCTGTTGCATTAAAAAGTTTAATCGATCAATTAAATAAAGATTTGCGAGCATTAGAGTCGTTAGGGGAGCCTGTTAAACACTGGGACACACTTTTAATTTACATTGTTACTCGCAAACTTGATCAAAAGACCTATCGTGAGTGGGAGGAGTACAAAGGTAGGATGAACACAGACAGCGCGATTGCTTTTGACGCGTTTATGCAATTCTTACGTAATCGAGCTGATCTTATCGAGACCCTAGAACTGGTACGTAATAATTATTCCCAAACGATAGGTAAATCAAGCCCTAAGCTCAAGTCAATGGTAGCAACACAATCTCCTAATAGTTCTAGCACTGAATTAACCCCTAAACCATGTCCTAAATGTAATAAGGATCACACTTTAAATAATTGTCCACAGTTTCTCGCATTAAGTAATGACGATCGTCTCAAATTGCTACCCAGTTATAAGGTATGTTTCAACTGTTTTCGTACGGGGCACTACGCTAACAAATGTAAAAAACCAGGTTGCAAACTATGCAAACGTAGGCATAACACACTGATTCACATAGATTCTAAAAGCACTATTGCGAATACACTTAGTGGTAATTCGATAAACAACTTGTCTGCACCGTCGTCATTACAATCTGCTTCCACTGATACGAATAACGTAGCTTTGTCAGCAAACATTGCATCTCAATGTACTCATACGCAGCGAGATGTGTTGTTATCGACCGCCTTGATCAAACTGCGGGATCACAATGGTTGTGTGCATCTCATTCGCGCGGTTCTTGATAGCGGCAGTACGTCGTCATTCATAACGGACAGGTTGTGCAAAAAACTTAATTTAATAACAAGCCAAGTAAATAGGTCGATTCTTGGCATCAACAATGTCACTTCGCACATAAATAAAATGTGTCGGGTTAAGATTACGTCATTAGACGATAGTTTTGTTTTCGAACTTCATTGTTTTGTTCTGCCATACATTACAAGTAACGTACCGTGCCGTGAAATAAATATTTCTGATTTCGATATACCCTCGAATATTACTTTAGCTGATCCTACCTTTTATAGCCCAGCTGATGTAGATATTTTAATTGGCGCTGACCTGTTTTGGGAGTTGTTAGGATCACAAAGACTAAAGTTAGGTACCGGAAAACCAGTATTATTTGAAACCCGTTTAGGTTGGATAGTTTCCGGTCCAATTACTCAGAACAATATTTCACTGCTGTCAAATGACGTAAAATGTAATTATTCAAATATGGTTTCCGATAGCGATAGTGACTGGGAAAAACTTAAGATAGGATTGACAAAGTTTTGGCAATTAGAGGAGGTGAATGCGATATCGTCTAATTCTTATATGCCAGAAGAGAAGTCGTGTGAGAATAATTTTGTTAAAAATACGATACGATTGTCTGACGGTCGTTTTTGTGTTCGCATACCCCTTAAAAAAGATCCTTCTATTCTAGGAAATTCTTTTAAGAGAGCTACACATTGTTTACTGTCTTTAGAGCGTAGATTAAAGGTTAAGCCAGACTTTAGCAAACTGTATCATGATTTTTTATTAGAATACGATTCACTAGGTCATATGACAAAAATTAATAAACCTAATTTGTGTTTTGGTTATTTTATCCCGCATCATGGAATTCTACGTGAGTCGAGTAGCACGACCAAACTCCGTGTTGTTTTCAACGCCAGTTGTCCTACTTCGACGGGAGTGTCCTCTAATGACCTACAGATGGTTGGGCCAACTGTACAGGACGATCTATTATCTATACTTCTTCGCTTTAGATTCCACAAGTATGTTTTATCTGCGGATGTGGAAAAGATGTATAGACAAATAGTCATCCACCCGTCGGATAGGTATTTGCAACAAATTGTTTGGCGTGATAATATTAGTGAGCCTATTAATGTTTATGAACTAAACACCGTCACGTACG
This sequence comes from Xanthia togata, assembly GCA_963853775.1. Taxonomy (NCBI): domain Eukaryota; kingdom Metazoa; phylum Arthropoda; class Insecta; order Lepidoptera; family Noctuidae; genus Xanthia; species Xanthia togata. Next base: position 1,314,774 of record OY970818.1, on the reverse strand, counting down.
GTACTGCTAGTGCGCCGTTCCTTGCAACACGATGCCTTAAACAAATAGGACTCGACTGTAGGAACCCTAAAATATCTGAGATCATCAAACATGACTTCTACGTCGATGACCTGCTGACCGGAGGAAATGACTTAGACGAAGCAAAATTAATTCGCACTAAAGTCACCAAGGCGCTTGCGTCGGCATGCATGCCATTGAGAAAGTGGAAGTCAAATGACCCTCAATTAGTGTCCGATGCTGTTCCTGCATCATTTGACTTAAATATTGGACCTAATGAGCCTGACAAGTTGCTTGGTCTCGGTTGGTATATCAGCACTGATGAGCTAGGGTTCCCTATAAGTCTGACGAAGTCTTCGATGGGGCACACAAAGCGTGACTTGTTATCCGTGATTGCGCGCATTTTCGACCCCTTAGGTCTGCTGGGTCCTATTGTTATCACTATGAAGGTACTGTTACAGAGAATGTGGTTAGACAAATTATCATGGGATCAACCATTACCTAAAGAGATTAGTAAACAATGGGACATTATAATTAAGTCTTTGCCTCTCTTAAATCATATTCGCATTCCGCGAATTGTAGTTTGCAATTTATATATGGAGCTAGAACTCCATATTTTCACAGATGCGTCTGAGTCCGCATACGGTGCTTGCGCCTACATTCGCAGTATTAATGGTAAGGGTGAGTATATGACTCGCTTGTTAATAGCCAAGAGTCGAGTGGCTCCCATCAAGCCTACAACAATCCCGCGACTAGAGTTATGTGGCGCGGTAGTTGGTTCTCGTCTTTATGAGAAGGTAATGAGCTCACTTCGAGTGAAGATCAGTCGGGTCTATTGTTGGACTGATTCGACCATCGTGTTGGGATGGTTACAGACGATGCCTACCAAACTTCAGCCGTTTGTACGTAACCGCGTTGCTGAAGTATTGGATAAGGCGGGTAACTGCACTTGGAGGCACGTCCCAACAGTTCAAAATCCAGCAGACCTAATATCTCGTGGTATAGATATTAGTGTTCTGCAGGGTTCAGATCTGTGGTGGCATGGACCAGATTTTTTAGGACTAGACCCGTCTGAATGGCCTTCTAAAGTTACGAGTCCAGGAAACTACAGTCGTTACCGGAGATTCGAACTAATGTGGTGTTACACACTGTTGTCAACGATTCTAAAACTGAAGTTTTGATTGATTTTAGTCGTTATTCTAATTACTCAAGGCTTGTCTGTTCTGTTGCTTACCTATTGCGATTTATTAAGTCGTGTAGAAAGCGTTATCCAATAACAAATTATTTGTCAAATGATGAGATACGAGATGCACTCACCGTTGTCATTATTAAATGTCAGATTCAGTCGTTTCCCGAGTACCAATTACTTTTACATAAAAAGAGTTTATCTCAAAGGAGCGCCCTTCTAAAGTTCAATGTTTATTTGGACGATAAAAATATAATGCGAGTAGGAGGACGTCTCGATAATTCTAGTTTTGCTTATAGCAAAAAGCACCCGATTTTATTACAGTCCACTCATGAATTTACTAAATTATTATTTAACTATGAGCATAAAAGGCTAATGCACGCTGGCCCACAATTATTACTAGCTTCTTTTAGGGAATCTTACTGGCCAATAGGAGGTCGCAACTTGGCGAAGGCCTGTTATCATAGGTGTGTTCTGTGTCACCGTATGAGGGGTAAGATTGTACCTCCCTTAATGGGTAACTTACCACAAGAACGCCTTCGTCCAGGTTATCCTTTTGAGAGCACAGGCGTTGATTATGCCGGCCCGATTATGTGTGCAAGTCGTCAAGGTCGTGGGTGTAGGTTAGTAAAGGTGTATGTAGCTATTTTTATTTGCTTTACAACCAAGGCCATTCATTTGGAGCTCGTTGGCGATTTAACTAGCAATAGTTACTTACTGGCTTTGTACCGATTTATTGCTCGGAGAGGTAAGCCCGTTGATATTTTTTCCGATAACGGTACCTCATTTGTCGGTGCGTGCAACGACCTATCCAAATTTTTAAAAGGTAATACTTCTTCCTTGGGTGAAAGTGCAGCTAACGATGGAATAAGGTTTCATTTTATACCCGCATACACCCCGCATTTCGGAGGACTCTGGGAGGCGGGTGTGAAGTCAACAAAGTACCATCTTCAAAGAGTGTTGGGAAATTGTAATTTGACATTCGAGGAGCTGTACACCGCACTAACCAAGATTGAAGCCATATTGAACTCTCGTCCACTGACGCCGTTGTCTTCAGATCCTGCAGATTATACACCGCTCACGCCGGGACATTTTCTTGTTGGACGGCCTCTGACTTCCTTGCCTCAGCCTGACTACCAGGATCTCTCCGCCAACCATCTGTCTCGCTATCAAAGAATTGAGCAACTCCGCCAGCATTTCTGGAGCAGATGGAGCAAAGAGTATGTTGCAGAATTACAACTGCGTTCAAAATGGCGTTCCTGCAAGGATGGTTTGAAGTTAAACTCCTTAGTCGTAATCAAGGAGGATAATCTTCCTCCTCTGAAGTGGAGACTTGGACGAATTGTGGCAGTTCACCCTGGAACAGATGGCATTGCACGTGTAGCTGACATTCGGACATCCACTGGTATCGTTCGACGGGCATTTAACAGAATCTGCCCATTGCCTGTGACTTCGGAATCTGGTTGAAACCGTTGTTTCAACGCCCGGGGAAATGTTGGAGCCTGATCAATATCGCATAGCAGCAATACACCTAATTAGCACATATTACTCGTGACGTGTCTTGATGACACTGGCACTTGTACATTAGAACCCCTGTTGTTAACACCTAATTAAAAAGTTATTTTACTTGCATCGAGCATCCTGAGTTTATTCATCCGGCATATCCCTAAAATTCCCATTCCCAAGCATTCCATTCACCGATGTTTGTAATAGTTTCGGGCTTATCTTTATGCTTATCGCTCGCATTGTATTGCTTATCGGCATGCAATAATGTATGGTGGGAAAAACCGCATTTTTTGCATTTATCAGCGCGGCAAAACCTTTTGTTGTGTTTGTTTACTATACATTTGAAACACGTGTTTAATTCTTTTACGATGTTCCATCGCTGTTGAACTGTCATTTTATTAAAGGTGTCGCATTTTTCTATAGTATGTTCACCTTGACATATGATACATTTCTTAGGTACGGAGCTAGACTCATCACTCTGTGTATTTATCTTATGAGTCAGCTGTGGCCTACTGAATAGTTGACGCGCGGTATTCATGGGTCGTTGACCGAAGACTTGTTTCTGTTGCCTAATTGGGGTTTTAGAAGCACTGTGTTCTATTATAGATGGCTGTAAATAATACGACGTTGTACGCGCTAGTTGTATCAAAAAGTGCGACAAGTATTCTAGGTTGGGTGAGACTCTTAGATCGACGCCCTGGACATCGTCTAACCCCATGGCAAAGTCCCCGTACTGCGCGCGTTGTATAGGAGTTAGCTTGTTTAATAGCTCGCTAACTAGTTGTGGGTTGTTAAGATAGCCGTCAGCTTTAATATTTTTAAGTAGGGCTACTACATTTCGCACGGTTGACGAGAACTTTCTGAGCTCGCGGCAGCTCTCCGATATTCTAGGTAGGTCCCTAATCTTTTGTAACGCGCTTTGTAATATTAAAGTCGGGTGACCATATTCTTGATCGAGCGCGTGCATTATGTCGTTGGGATCCGTACCTGAACTTAATAAATCCTCCACTGAGGTTCTAGCTTCGCCGTGTAAAGACGTTCTAAGCCGGGCTAAGTTCTCGTGAACTTGATAACTGTACTGCCGAGTGGTATCCCAGTACATATTTTTGTAACATATCCACTCGGATGGGTCACCACTATAATGTGGTAATTCGTACGCCTGTCGCGGTACCGGTCGCGGTCTCCCCATACTGGTTATTGCCTCTGCCAGCCTATCTAACGCGTCTTCCCTTTCAACCGAAGACTCCCGCCGTCTTTCTTTAACATCATCTCCGTACTTCAACTGCCGCTGTGAATCCGACTCGGGTATCGAAACGCGAGGTCCACTTGCGGCCGGAGTGGTAAAGACGGGGTTATTGGTCGGTAATCGGGACGTAACTCTCTCGGTAGGCATCGGTGTATACGTCCGTGCTTTAGGTATCGTACTCGAATACGGTACCGGCACGGTTGTACCTAGTATGTGCTACACATTATTACGGTATGTAGTCGGATCAAGCGTACTTACGGTTTGTGAATAACTCACGGTAGGGATCCGGGGCGCGGCCACATCCATGGACCTGCGCTCCACAGACGGGGTACACAACACTGCATCCGGTTGACACAACACTGTACTCGATTGCCGTAAAACACTAACTGAATCACGCAACACTGTTTCCTGTTGGCCAACTTGCGGCGTCGTATCTATCCACTGGTCGACCCGCTGTGCTGTACCCACGTCTGAATTGGAGGCGTCGTCGTCGCTCTCGGTAGCTGCCTCTATCTCGGCAATGTCGGCCTCCACTCTTTTCTTGAGGAGGTTTTCTTTTAGCTGGACTAGTTCCTTTTCGGCCTCCACTATTTCCTTGAGGCGGTTTTCTTTTAGCTGGACTAGTTCCTTTTCGACCTCCACTCTTTCCTTGAGGCGGTTTTCGCTTAGCTTCGATTTTAACTCGACTAGTTCCTTTTCGGCCTCGTATTCGATTCTCTTTCTTAAGAAATCGACACTCTTGCGGCTACTTCTGGATGACGCTCTGCTTCGCGATTTCCGGCGATCCATTGATGCCATGGTCGGTGCCACAGACGGCGAACCTGGTCCCCTTTCGGACTGCAACCTGGTGTCCGTTGTGCTGTCATCCTTACGTGCTTCTTGATGTTCGGCTAGCTTCCTTAGCTTGCTGCGTGTTGTGATGGAGCATTGCTGACTCATGGTTACTTAAACCTTATCCGGCGTTCGAAGGACCAAAATGTAGACGATATCCGGCGCTCGAAGGACCAAAATGTAAACGAGCAGCTTATATCGTTTGAAGGGGGCGGTTTGTTGTAAGGTTTGGCACAGTAGAAAAACCACAAGCAGCTAATGTAATAGATCCACGTATATTGCACATAAAACACACACACACAATATATTTAAAATACACAACAGTAATACAGACAAAGGTTAGAGCTAGATGTAATCCGAATTTAATTGAATTTATTCAGCACGAATTTATACCTCAAGTAGCGAGATGTTTGTAGGAACGAAGTTAAAGCTCAACTGACTAAGAATCTGAGACTTTCTAAGAGAGTACTAGGCAACTAGTACTAGGCAACTACAATTGTAAAATCAGACCCGATACCTTAAGTAGATTTTTACTATAGGGCAAGTAGCGGGTACCATTTGTGCAAACACAATAATTTGCTCCTATACATCAGGGCAGTTCGCTATTCAGGGACGCGACAGAGGGTCGGGGTATAGCTGGGTATTTCCCATTTTGCTATGACGAGGGTGTTTACACGAATGAGGGAGGCAGGGTTGCGCAGGTGCAAGTTATGACATGATAATTACTTCTAGAACAATGGATTACGTAATTATAAACACAGATAGGTATTCTCATTGTTTTAAATAGGTATTCAGGTGGGAAATGGTCTAGTCAGTGTTGTAGTCATAATAAAAACATTGTATTATGACTGACAACGGAGTTATATACCTTTTATTACATAAGGACAGGTTAACACGAGAAAATAAGGTATTTTTAGTTACCTGTAGACACGGACGAATGTCTAACACATCTTTTAGTTAAGTCGGTGTCTATAGGTACATTGGTTATTGCTAGAGACCTGATTTTGTGTCAGGAATCTTTGATTTTACTAGACTTTCTTGTTCTAACTTGTTGGATTATTTATTCGAAACATTCTCTAGTTGACATTTGTTAGAACTGGACCAAAACTTTCCAGATTTGATGCTACCTACTGGACTTCATGTCCCGACTTGATTAATATCCACACATGATTCGACTTGATACTATTTTAACATGTGCAGATGTACTTACTAACAATAATCAGTTTATTAGGTAGGCATTTAGTGTGCTTCCTTAACACATTTATCTAGTTTGTTTGCAAAATAGTCCGCATGACGATAATTTATTGTTGTTGATTGTCTTGTGTCTGTCATACATGACTAATTCAATAATGTTATTTGTATTTAATCTTAAATGGAATTAGAATTTAAGACTCATTTTTTAATTATATAATTTAATAATTTGTATGCTCTAGTGGCTGTTCATGGAATGAACATTATTAGTATATAATTATGTAATGAACACCTGCATATAACCCATGTATCACAAATAAACGATTTGATTGATTGATTGATTTTCGACAAAAAAATGAATCGAGCGAAGATGTTACAATTACGTAACTGTCTTGTACCTGGAAAGAAAAAGATCTAATACATCATTTATACTCAAGTTCCATTTTGATTGGATGCGTGAACGTTTCAGAATACGAGTATTAATGCTAATTAACATACAATTTAGGGAGCCTCCTCTTAAAATGTAGATATAAGTAGGCACAATGTAGCGAGTTGAACTATGAGTTTTTTTTCCTGATCCTTTATCTACAGTATTCTTGATTGAAGACTAGAAGTTTTTTTTTATTTTTTTTATAGGGCATCTCGTAGCTCACCTCTGAGGTGATGACTACTTAACCGGTCAATTCTGCGGCTGCCTTAAGCTACTAACTCAAAGCCTCCAGCCAGGGGCAAAACTATTCTAAAATGAAACTAGGCGAACGCTCGCTAAGGGCACCCCCTGTGGGGTACGGACCTCGGCTTAGGGCGTCGCTGGGGGGAGGACAGCAAGTTGGGACAGGCTGGATCAAAGATGATTCATTATTATTAATCGGGGAATTTAAGTCTACATTTCTCAGCAAAATGCGGGCTGGCGCTTCTGCGAGCAAGGGTCGGTGGGGAGTATTATTTACTCGGGCGGGTCGCGATCGCGGAGGACCTCAGCGGCGAGGTCGGAATGCGGGTCGGTGTCTGTGTTTGTGCACTGTACTTGTGGCCCTATTGCTCTCCTGGAGGAGGGTTATGGGGTCGTCTGGGTCGGTAAGGATTTGCCTTGGGCGGCGGATCTGACTGATTCTACTAGTGACATAATTGGCGGCCTCGACAACCAGAGGGTTGCGGTGTTTGGCGGCGGACTCAAAGAAACGCTTGGAATTGCGTTTGAGAAATTGGTGGATTGTGGGGATCTTTAGGTCGAGATGGAGGATCTCGTTCCTAACGTACCAGGGGGCACCGGTGATTTTCCGGAGGAATCTATTTTGGAGTGTTTGCATTCTATGAATATGGCGGGGTTTTGCGTGTGCAAATACGGCTCCCGCATAGGTCATGATGGGACGAACGCACGCCGTGTACGTACGCAATTTTCACTTAAGTGACATTTTGCTACGTGCATACAGGACAGAGTGGAGTCTACCGAGAACGAAAGCGGCTCACGAGCGGGCCTGCTTTATGTGATCACTGAAGGTGAGATGCTGATCTAGGACGACACCTAGGTATTTGGCTCGCTTCTCCCAAGGGATAGGCTTGCCGAACATGGTGATGGGTCGGGGGGTTTGAACCTTTTACGCGGTTTCATAAAGAGAACCGCTTGGCTTTTATCCGGGTTGACTTCGATCCTCCACTTTCTAAACCAGGCGCCGAGCATGTCGGCTGAGGTCTGGAGAGTGCGGGCTATCGAGTCAGTGCTGGTACCCTTGTAGTAAATGGCCGTATCGTCTGCGAACAGAGCCAACTGCGCCCTTTTACTCTTTGGGATATCGCTGGTGAAAAGCGTGAAGATTAGGGGGGAGAGCACAGAGCCTTGAGGGACTCCTGCGCGGATAGGACGAGGGGAGGGCCTAGAAGTTTCCTGTTTCTTCTCAATTTATTGTTTTTAACCGACGAAAAAAAAGGAGGTTCCCAAGTAGAAGTTTTTTTTTTTAATTATTACCTCGCATAACTTTTTGCTGACTAGTCCAATTTGAACGATTCTTAATTTATTGGGGAAGGACCTCGAAGTTTGAAAAAAAATGAGGTTGATTGATTTTTCACCTACTGAATTTTCAACTGCGAACCGATTCTGTTGTGATTTCGCACACATATATACACTCGAGAGCAATGAATCCGGGTCACTTAAAGAATGTTAAAAATCTCGGAAACTAAAAATGATAGGTTAATGCAATAAATTGTATTTAATAGACAATGTAATACTCCTTAAATGAAAGTAAAAAAAATATGAGTCACCATACATTTTATTAACACAAAATTACATAAAGAAAAAAACTGCTGATCTCTCCTTAAAACAAAAATAGGAAACATGACATTTTTGAACTTTATTACGATTTTCTTGAATTTTAATACTTCGTATTGCCTCCTCATGCTTCCATTACTGCGTTTACGCGGTTTGGCATGCTGTACACCAAGTTCCTTATACGATTTTGGGGAATATTCTCCCATTCCTCTGTGAGAGCAATTTTGAGCTCACGAAGCGTGATTGGGGGAGGGTTTCGTTGTTTTACGCATCTGCCTAGCTCGTCCCAAGCATGCTCGATCGGGTTGATATCCGGGCTGCGCGCTGGCCACTCCATACGAGTAATGTTCATCTCTTGAAGGTAGTCATTCACAATCCTACCTGTATGAGGTCGGGCATTGTCATGCATAAATATAGCATCCTCACCTAAATTGACCATAAATGGACCAACGTGATCATTGAGGATTTCTTCCACATATCTTTCGCTAGTTAAAGAGCCGTTTTCTATGATCACCAGCTCTGTGCGACTTTCAGAAGAAATTCCGGCCCACACAAGTACAGACCCACCACCGTAGGCTACTTTTTCTTCGATGCATGCTTGCTTGAATCTTTCCCCTGGTCTTCGATACACTCTGTGTCTTCCATCGTGCTTGTAGAGCATAAATTTTGATTCGTCGGAGAACATAACTTTTGACCAATCTTCAATACTCCAATTTACGTGGCTCTGGGCATATCTTAGTCTTGAAATACGATGCCCATGCTCCAGTTTAGGGCCGTTTGCAGGTCTAAGGGGTTTTAAGTTAGATTCAGCAAGCCGACGTCTTACTGTCCATGCACTTGGGTTACTTCCTCCGAGGCGTCGAAACTGATTTGTGAGTTCAGTTCCTGTAAGAAAGCGATTTCGAAGCATGGTGTTCACCAAGTATCGGTCTTCTCGTGCTGTGGTACACCTGGTTCTGCCCGTTCCTGGTCTGCGTAGGTTAGAACCAGTTTCTTCGTAACGTCGGAGAACTCTTTGTACTGTTGACAGCGACACACCGACAGTCCTGGCTGTATCGCGCTGACTCCGGCCGGTTTCCAGCATTGTAAGTATTCTGGTGCATTCTTCAGGCGTAAGCGACATAATTTCAGCTTGAATAATGAATATAGAGCACTATCAACATGGTTTATGTACCCACATAAATGACAGATTACAAACAAAAGCAAAACCAAATGCTGTAATTTCGTAGTTCCATCTTCGAAAGTGGCCCTTTTTCAAATTTGATTTTTTTATGATATAACTTTACAATAACTAAGAAGTTTTAATACCTTCATTTAAGGAGTATTACATTGTCTATTAAATACAATTTATTGCATTAACCTAGCATTTTTAGTTTCCGAGATTTTTAGGATTCTTTAAGTGACCCGGATTCATTGCTCTCGAGTGTAGTTCTGATGACACAACCCCATAAAGAGCCATTCCGAGAAAAATTTACCCGTTACTAAGCTGGACAATTTTAAATTGCCACTAATATTTTACGACACTAAACGGACGAGACGAACTCCCGCTTTACTAACAACAATGACGACAAAAACAATATTCTTTGTTCTTCTAGAGGGAATCATTATTTCATTACATACGCAGATAAGAATAAATAATGTTTTAAGAACTTCTCAGTATCACGTTATAACTGTGACTATAGTGGACTTCTTATTTGACCACCTGTAGTTCGTACGCCTTTCGTCACCGATTACCGCGTAACGGTTGCCAGATGGTTAAAAAAAAAAATGGCTGATAACGTTACCACGAAAATAAAATAACTTGTTTTGGTAGTTTTGTACTATTGAAAGCAAATAAAACAGTAGTGACTAAAGTGGAATGTTCACCTTGGTGCTAATTTGATTATCATTATTTTAAGAATTATATTGTAATACAATAAGATTTTTTTATAAAATTAATGTTATAAAAAAACAGTACTTATCTATTGTTTGTAGAACCATAAATCACCATAAATGCAGAACCATAGATCACTACTTAATAATTCCATGCGCACGTGCATCGTAATAATTTCACATTGACAGCTACTATCTCGTTGGTCTAGTGGTCGCAAGCGCTACTGCTGACCACGAGGTCCTAGGTTTGATTCCCGGGTCGAACAAAGTGTTATTGAGTTTTTATCAGGAATTTCGCAGTAGTAACTCGTAGTCTGGATTTGTGCCCGGTTGATGGCAATAGCATCATCAGCCTGAGGTGATGTTGCCACGGCTGGGCTGCAGGCCTCTCGGTAAAAGGGAGTAGACCGTAGCTAATCCACCACGCGGGCCCAGTGCGGGTTAGTAGATGTCACATGCCTTCGAATTTTTGGTACACAAAGTACGAAGCGCCCGTCTGGGTTTGAACCTACCTACGACTCGCGGCCGTTACCACTGGCCACAGCTCTCCAAAGGTGGCAATAGGCTCGCCCCCATTCATCATCATCATCATTTCAGCCATAGGACGTCCACTGCTGAACATAGACCTCCCCCAATGATTTCCAAATTGGCCGGTTGGAAGCGACCTGCATCCAGCGGCTTCCTGCGACCTTTATTAGGTCGTTCTACGCTGCGCTTGCCGGTGCGTGCCCTCCATTCCAGAACCTTTCTGGCCTTTCTGGTCTTATCGGCCGTCAGTTCTGCGCGCTATGTGCCCCGCCCACTGCCACTTCAGCTTGCTAATACGTTGGGCTACGTCAGCGACTTTAGTTCGTTTGAGGATCTCCACATTTCTGATTCGATCTCGCAAAGAAACACCGAGCATAGCCCTTTCCATAGCGCGCAGAGTGACATTGAGCTTTCTTATGAGGCACATGGTGAGAGGCCACGTTTCAGTTCCGTATGTTATCACTGGTTGTAGACTTTCGTCTTTAGACACTGAGGGTCTTTTCGCCCCCATTACATGGGACTTAAACATACTGAACTGGTGAAATGTGGGTGTACTAATAGCTCTGCCTAGCCCTTCGGGTGTACAGGCGTGCTGGGCCTCAAGTCTGCTATTACAATAGTGTCAGAATGGTCTATCATTGATTTCATAATTGTTGATTTTGACAAGTTTGGTAATCTACTAACATATTGGCGTCATTATGACTTTCCAATGGTCAGCCACTGACAATCCATTGAAAGAAATTGCATCTATTGGTAATCTCGCACATAATGCAAAATGAATGACTGACTTAGGCGGTAATCTTCTAAAATTTTGACAGTTCCTTTGATCAGTGACCTACCAGGAGAACGTCATTGTGCAGTCATTCCTTTTAATTCGTTACGAGTATCGTGTTTGTGGAATACAATGATCAACCAATGATCGACCATTATGAATTTAGCAGATTACGAAATTTTTGCAAAATGACAATGGGATCGTGTTGGAATGACGAATTTATTAAAATAGCAGACTCGGTACTGACAACATAACAGGGGTGTTATGTTGTCAGTACCGTAGTTGTTAAACTACTAATAGTTCTGTCATGATAACACGACTGGTTTTCAGCAGGTATAACTGACTATCTACTCTCGAATTGGCTTGCATCACTTTATATATTTATGTATTATATAACAGTATACCACAGCACACCACACCAGGTGCAGGTTCACCTCTGCCCAACCCTTGGAGGAAACAAGGCGTGATGTTGTTATGTTATGTATTATATATATTTCATTTAAAATAGGTTTTTATTATTTTAATTAATTAATTAATCTTTTTTATACTTAGATTATTTTCTATTTTGTGAATGTGAGATCGTTGTAGGCTTAGTGGACTGTAGATGTACTTGTTCAAAGACTTATATTGTCCTCCCATACGTATTAACACTGTTATTTGAAAATATTGTAATAGCCAATTATTTTTAAATAATTGAAATATAATTGGATAAAAAAAAGATAAATATAATTGGATTGGATAATATAATTATAAATATTTCAATTCCAATCAATTATTTCAAAAGTAATTGGCTATTACAATAGCTGAGAGCAAGTGCTTCGTATTTTACATTGAGCGACTGCCTATCTGACCTCACAACTCAGTTACCTACTGGGTAACTGGGTTGTACTACACGATACCCCTCGGTAAGACTGGTTGTCAAACTTTCGGGCTTCTGTGAACACGTGACACGTAACAGGGCGACACTATACTCACAAAAAATTGCATTTATTACATTTTTGACGCAAATTCATGATTTTTGACGTTGTAATTTTCAGCAGCAGTAAGATATTTGAATTATTTGATAATGAATAACGATAGTGCCATTCTCTTTATTGTAAGTTGGAGTTTTTTCATTTAAACTTTTCTTGTCGTGTAATTTACTATGAATATTTTACGAACTCAGTTTACAAGGAATAACGTCGGCAATGGAACTTTGACGCTCAAATTCACATTGTTTCATTCAGTTCTAATAAAATCGAAAGTTACTAAACGATAATTTGAATGTTTTACTTGTTTATTGGGAGTTGTAGAATTTCTTTAAATTCCTTGAGTTTTCAGGGAAAAGTCGTAAAGAAAACCAATAAACGTCTTGATTTTCATGTCCATTATATTCCAAATAAACACAATTAAATTAAAGTACTATATATTCCGCGTCAATTCAAATTACACGAAAATAATGTGTAACTCCAACTTACAAGAAAGAGAATGGCACTATAGATATTATAATCAAATAATTAAAATATCTTACTGCTGCTGAAATTACATGGTCAAAAATCATGAATTTCCGTAAAAAAATTATAGGACTCTTATTAGTAGGTTGGGGAAAAAGTCTTTTCGCATTATACTATGTATGAACTTGTAATAAAATCTCTTTGGCTATATTATTTGTATCTGGCTGGTTTTGGTATCATTGAAAGTTTAAATTTTAGAACATAATTCCAAATTCAAATTAGGAAAATGTGTGATCAGATTTTCATTTGTTTTTCGTACTGTCAAGATGAGTGAATCTAATGAAGAAATTCGATACATTTTAAAACTTTACTACAAAAAAGGCAAAAATGCAACGCAAGCCGCGAAAAAACTTTGCGATGTTTATGGACCTAGTGCAGTGTCTGTGAGAGTAGCACAAATTTGGTTTAAGCGTTTTCAATCTGGAAATTTTGATGTCAAACATGCACGTCGCTCTGGTCGCCCTATTACGGATAAAATGGATGCCATTTTTGAAAAAGTGGAGCAAGATCGGCTTATCAGTAGTTACGATTACGACGTAGCTGAAGAACTGGGAATTGGCCACAAAACAGTTTTGTCGCATTTGAAGAAAACTTATTAACAAAAAACCTTGATATTTGGGTACCTCACGAGCTCACTGAAAGAAACCTAATGAAAAATGAAATGCTGTGTGTGTGGTGGGATTGGAAGGGCATTATTCATTATGAGCTGTTACCACCAGGCAGGACCATCGATTCTGAACTCTACTGCGAACAACTGATGAGATTGCGGCCGGAATGAATCAACAGAAGGGGTGCGGTTTTTCATCATGATAACGCTAGACCTCACACATCTTTAGCGACTCAGCAAAAATTAAGAGAGTTTGGCTGGGAGGTTTTAATGCATCCGCCGTATAGTCCTGACCTTGCACCTTCAGATTTCCACCTGTTTCGGTCTCTTTAGAATTCCTTAGGCAGTGTCAGGTTAACATCACGAGAGGACTGCCAAAACCACTTGTCGCAATATTTTGATCAAAAGTCCCAAAATTTCTATAGCAATGGGATCATGTCCCTACCTACAAGATGGCAAAAAGTTATCGAACAAAATGGTACCTACATACTTTAGTTAAATGTAAATAAACTATTTTTTTTCATTTTCTTAAAAAATGCGAAGCAACTTTTTCCCCAACCTATTATTTCGCTAACCGATCCCTGAATCCTAAAATGGCTATCAGTAAACTCACAATATTTTTGAACGACTTTTCCAACGACACCATGGGATGATAGATGAGAAAAAAAAACATCACCACTGTAATGTACCTTGATAAAAAATTATTGTATTTTACCACTTTGTCGGCATGATTAATCCCCATGCTAAATTACAGATATCTAGAACAAAGTCTCAGAGCTAAGCCGTGGACAGACAGACAGACGGACATGGCGAAACAATAAGGGTTCCTTATTTACTACGGAACCCTAAAAAACAAAACTCTGTGAAGGATAGCACAGAAACCTTCTTTATTAAGTAGTAAAATTGGAGGGGGCGTCCTCAACTTCCGCCTGACGCAGGTCCTCACCGTACACGGTTGTTTCGGCAGGTTCCTGTTCCGGATAAGGCGGGAGGAAACGCCCGGGTGTCATCACTGCGTATGGATCGCCCGGAGCACACGGTGGAGCTTACGGTGAGTCTGCCCGGCTTGGGCAGAGCTTCACCGTGCCCTCGTGGAGGCGATCGGTAGCGGTGATCTCTCGCGGCCCTGGCCCAGGCCATGGTACGGAGCGAGAGGGCATGGGAGGCCGTCACCTCCTTCTTCTCTCTTCAGTAATGCTCGCGAAGGAGGAGGCGGAACGCGTGAGGGAGAGACAAACTTCGTGCCCTCACGGCCCTAGCCACCGCAGGAGACGCCCTGGGCGTTGGGAATCGTACGCCGATTCCCGGCCACCGTATGCGCGGGCTTGCGGACGGTGAGCAATGGGTAGCACGCCGTCCGATAAAGGCCCGGGTCAACAACGCGTTGTTTTCCACGCGCGCCTCAAAGAGATGTCAGCAGAACTAGCGGGGTCCGCTAAGACCGATGCCAGCCGGGGTCGCGGGCAAGTCCGAAAGGATTCCGTGGCCCCTGGCAAGTACAGGCAACTGAAGGAACATGGATGGGTTTTAGTTAGTAAGTGGCACGCCCTCCCGCTCCGCCCAGAGCGGGAGAAGTTATTTGGGCCCCCCTGTTTGATTTTGGGGCATTTGGCCTTCTCTGCCCCCCACTTCCGCGGTCCCTGGCTGTGATGCTTTTACCTTCATCTCACCTGATGGTAAGTGATGATCAGGCCGAAGGTGGAAGCGAGCCTCACCCAGAATCCTCAACCACAGAGGAACTGGCTATCTTACCTCTAACTGCCGAAACACAACAATGTTTTTAACATTGTTATTATGACGGCAGACTTAGATAAGATAGTGGTAGCCAGCCAGGCAGACTTAGAACAAGCCCTACCACCAACAAAACCGCGCAGAAAATTATGCCCCCGCTGGGAATCGAACCTCTGAGTGTGACTAGTTTGAAACAAGTGGTCTAACCACTAGACTAAAGAGGCGGTTAAATAATAATTGTATGATATTGTTTCTTAAATATAAACAAACTTCAATTGTACATAAAGAGTATAATTAATATTTTATAATAAAGGTAGTACATTAATTACTTACTTAATATTACATCATGTTAATCAGAAATAACATTATCCATTATCATAAAAAATCCACGACTATTTTAAAGAACCGCAAAGATTCTGTAATAAAAATCTGAGAAAACTTAGGTGAAGTGTACTATCAACAAAAAGAAACCACAGATATCTTGCGTTACACGACGAGGTACATTGAAAATGAACTCAACAAAATAAAAAACACATTACATCATTATATTATGGAGCTCGTGGCTAAGTAATAACTGCCGCACGGGTCGATCCGTCAGGTTAAGCTACGCTTGCCGGGGTTGGTCTGTGGATGGGTGACCATCTTTACGTACCGAGACTCCTCCGTGCCTCGGAAAGCACGTTAAGCCGTTGGTCCCGGCTGTCATTCGTGGATCTTTGAAAGTCGTTACGGGTCGTCAGAAGCCCGAAAGTCTGACAACCAGTCTTACCAAGGGGTATCGTATCACCCAATTACTGGGTTGTGGAGGTCAGATAGGCAGTAGCTCCATATAAAATACTGGTATTCAGCTGCATCCGGTTAGACTGGAAGCTGACCCCAACGTAGTTGGGAAAAGGCTAGGCAGATGATGATCATTATATTATAAAAAACCGGCCAAGTGGTCCGACACGCAGGACCACGCACAATGAAGGGATCCGTAGATGGGATGAATTTAACCCAAGATCAAACTTAACATAGTAGTTGAAATACATGTTCTCCCATACGGAATGTATGTGAGAACATGTATTTTCAACTGCAAATGTAAATTGGTTGATTATTACTCGTTATCTTGTAGAGCCTTCTTAGCTGTGATAGTTTTCCTTTTAATTTCTTAATTTATACTACTGCTGTGAATTTTTCCACATATCCAGAACCAACCATTTAGCTTTGGCAGGGAGGGGGACACTTGACTCTAACAAAAATTTGCACTTTAAAGCTTAATATTTCGCAAACGGATCCCTGAAGCCAAAAATGGTTTCCACCAATTCGCAATATTTTTGAACGACCTTTCCAACGACACACTGTGGCATTGTGAGACGTGTTTACATTGGCTGTGTTTCAAGCGAACTAAACAAAATAAAACCTCACGTCTCAAGTGCGCTTATATTTACAGAGACGTATTTTTTGTGCCAACCCGATATTTAG
Organism: Xanthia togata; assembly: GCA_963853775.1. NCBI lineage: Eukaryota > Metazoa > Arthropoda > Insecta > Lepidoptera > Noctuidae > Xanthia > Xanthia togata. Next base: position 1,298,084 of record OY970818.1, on the reverse strand, counting down.
TGCTATTATTGATCTAAGGTCTAAAGTATGAATACCATTTTCTCAAACATGTTTCCAAATTCAAACATTATTTTGACAACCTTTTATTTAACCTTTATTTTATTTAAATTTCGATTTGGCTTGCAAATAGTAAAGAAGAGAAACAAGGAAACATAAAATGGCGCTTGTAAAACTATCGTGGTTCGTCATTGATTCTGGAATTTATAATTAATTTACTTAGTTTGAATTTCCGCGCATTATTTGAGAAAAGTACTTTACTGGTGGACTCACGTACGCGACAGTAATTTACTAAAACTACACGCAAAAAATACAGTTTACGTTAAAACGTTCAGCGTCAAAGTTAATTTCGAAAGCACAAACCGAGAAGTTTACTAGCTCAAGATGTAGAATCGTCACGTGAAATAATCAAGAAATTAAATGAAACTGTAAATTATTTAATTTTATCCGAAGTTTTCAAAACATGGTTCACTTCATTACATTTAATTTTTTAATTATTTTTTAACAGAGACATTATGGAGTTTTTAAACATTATTTTTTACTTATAACTTGTAGAGCATCAAATTCTGAGTATTTCAGTACCCATTTTATTGACGTAGTTTTATTACTTTTAACATAATCGCAGATACGCACTTACGCTGGAAAATGTGCCCCTACTAAAACAAAACATTTTCAATGTCAAAATGTCAATCCCTAGGATCAGGCGGAATGACAGCGCTCCATTGCAGTGCTCACTTCACCCACAGTGCGTTCGTTATAACTTGACTCGTGACGCGATTGGCAGCACTGAACTTTGCAGTCTTAGTTTCAATACTAATAGAGTTCAAAATGGCGACCGACAGAACAGTCAAATTCAAATTATTTTATTTCACATAAACCTACATGGGCACTTATGAAACGTCAGAAGCTAGGTGCACGGTTCCAATTGGTCGTTTCACCAATCACATGACTGCAAAATCCAGTGCTACCAACCACAGATCAAGTTATAATGAATGCACTGTAGGTAAGTTTCCAAGATGTTTACAGAACAGGCTCTGCCAGTGATTTAAACGTCTTGTTTCAACTTCTCAGCCTCATTTGCGGGCCTATTTTCTTTATCGGCGGTAAAGGGCCAGCCGGGTGCTCCGGTGGACTGCAGTAGCGACCATATGGCTCCGCTGTCGGCCCCGTTCGACATGTCCAGTTCTATCGGCTGCAGCAGCTTGCGGGATTCACTTTTTATATCTGTGTTTTGGGAGTTAAGGATTTTATTGCAAGAGTTAATATTGAATAGAATATATTTATTTGCAAAAAAAATGGTAAAATAATGTCTTAATAATAAGTTTATGAATCTACCAACATGTCTCGCCATGGACTGGCATACAAATAATTAACGGAAACGAGTTCCTTATAATGATGCATCTAGCATACATAATAACAGTGATTATAATTAATGGAATGGCTATCGAAAACAAGATCTATGTGACACCTGTGACCCGGGCAATCCGTGGCATTAACAAACTTCACTTGTCATTGGAGTGATCGCAAAGACACTGTTATTTGTTTTATTGGGTCCCCACCTATGAAATTGGCGTTTTTTTCTCACAAATAGAGAACCTCGTCACTTCTATGATTTAAAATATTCATCAATTGCTTGATATTATATCGAATAATGACCATCATAGACAACTACCAATAGTAAAAAAAACCTTATTACTTATAGTTTTCTAAACATAAAAAATACCTTAAAAATGACTCCTCTTTTTGTTAGCAGAAATTACCATAGTGTTCATGGTTGTTAAATAAATTAAGAAAATGTTAGTATGAAAAATGCAAGTTCTTTAAAATTGCTGCAGATAAAATGATTATAGTAGGTACTTGCGTTATGAACTGAGTCGTCAGGACATAAATGTCGGTAGCAATAATAATGTGCAATGTATTGCGTCTTATCGATAGTTTCCTACCTGCACCATAACCTCCACAAATGCAAGCGAGACTGTGGCGGCATCTACAACGCCACATGCGAACTACTCATCACACTGACGTCACGCGAAATCCGGCATCGCGCAAGCAGTTTTCCGCGCGACGAGTACGATGAGATAACGTCCCGGCATCAATCGTTGGGCAATAGCCCACCAGACACGAACCCGTCTGGTCGGAGAATCCTCCCTTTTCTATGGAGCCACAGACACTACAGGCATAGACAAGTAACTGATGTGACGTCGGATGCAGACTAAATATTTTTTATTTTTTGTTATATTTCATACATCTATTTATTTTTTAGTATTTATTTATATATCTTTCCGTGACATCACTGCTGTCGCAGCGCTGGTATATTGATAGGGCCCCCTATCGATATACCAGCGCTGCGACATTTATTGTTAAATGTCACAGCATCATGCTGAGATAGGAGCCTTTTGGCCTCGCACAGGACTTTCTGCTTTATTTTTATTTTTAATGAGTGTGTGTTTTAGTTTAATTGAAATCTCCTGTGCTTGTCACAATAAATACTTTTTCTTTTTTTCTGTACTTCATACCTGTATAAGACTAATAAACAATAATTTATGAACCAACGACTTAGTTCTTAACGCGGCCACAACAGTATCAAAGATAAAAAAAGAGAGAGAGAGAGAGAGAATATACGTTTAAGAGAAAATGAAAAAAAAAAACGAAAATTACAATTTGGGGGAAAATATGCGTCACATCCACGCAAAACGGCCATCGCTCAGCATAATGCTGGGACCGTATGCAAGACAGAGCCCCAGCGCTGGTTTTCAGCGACAACCGGCGTTGACGTGATGACGTCAACCGGTGCAGTATATAGAGAAAAAACAAAATAAATATATAAATCATAATAAAATATAATATTTAAAGTGGCAACATTTCGTAGCGTCGGCGACTCACGCGCCGCAGACTTATTACCTAATTATATGTCCCATTGTTGGGCTTGGGAGTAAGATACACTGCTACAAGGATCCTCTGGCGCTCGAATGACGGTGTCAGGCGCTTTAGATAATCATTTGTGAAATATGTTGAAAAACCGGCCAAGTGCAAGTCGGACCACGCACAATGAAGGGTTCCGTAGTTGGGATGAATTTATCGCAAGAACAGACTTAACTTTGTAGTTGAAAAAACATGTTCTCCTATACATTCCGTATCGGAGAACATGTTTTTTCAACCGCAAATGTAAGTTGGTCGATTATTACTCGTTAAATTGTAAAGCCTACTTAGCTGTAATAGTTTTCCTTTAAACTTCATTATACAGGGTGTTTGGCGCATGGACCGACACAATTTTTTCAGGGATTTGGGAGGTCATTAGCTAGGTTCTAGCTAAGTTCAAAATAGCTTTTAGTTTTTTTTATAATTAATTTAGAAGTTGTAAAATTTCATTCATTAAATACAAAAATTAACTTTGGAAGCTTGTAAGGCATTTTCTTGAAACCAGTTGTATAAAACAAAGATGTTTTTAGATTTAAAGGACTTTGGAGAATGCAACAAAATTTGTTTTGTGCCACTACACCCACAAACAAAAAAGTTATTTCAAATTAAAGGACACATTTTGGTTTTTTTTTTTCATTTTAAAAAAATAATCGTATGTAACCAACCGTGACATTTGGGACAAAGGGTGTATGGGTAGAACCTAGCTAATGACCTCCCAAATCCCTGAAAAAATTGTGTCGGTCCATGCGCCAAACACCCTGTATATAGGTACTACTGCCGTGACATTTGAATTTCTAACTATAACCGTTTAGTTGGAAGAGGGGGGGGACACTTGACTCTAACGAAAATTGGTACTTTAAAGCCTGATAGGTCACGAACGGTTTACGAGCTAAACCGCGGACAGACAGACAGACAGACATGGCGAAACTATAAGGGTTCCTTGTTGACTACGGAACCCTAAAAAACGTCGAAAAACCCTGTAATTTTTAACTTTATTTTATTTATATTATAGATACAAACTGCTTACAGACATGGATAGACAGCAGAGGCTTAGTAATAGGGTTCCGTTTGACACTACGGGTGTGGAACCCTAAAAACAAAATGGCGGCGTTAGTTCCGACAAGACCGTCTATTGTTGACACAATAGACGGTCTTGTCGGAACTAACGCCGCGCACGCGCACTTATGCCACTTTTCAAAATGTATGTCTGTAATTTTTATGGTGTACAATAAAGAGTATTTTATCTATCTATCTGTAGCCTTCTTCAGTCTAATACTGCAGGAATTAAAACTTTATAAAAAGGATACATCCTTTGGCCACGTTAGGTGGTGCACTGAAGTCCCATCGGATGCCAGTCAGCTCCTTAGCCAGTTGGTATGTTTCTCTGAAACAGTTAGAATTTTCATTCGATTGTGGAATAATAACAGATGACATTGAGGGCAAGTTGAGTAGATTTTTGCATTTAGAAAATATGTATGTTCAAGTATTTCGTTTCATTGTAGTTTATTGCTTCTAAATGCCACAGCGGATTAGCTACTTTTAGCATCGGCGATTTAGCCGGTTTTAAGAAGCTAAATGCATCGATACAGTCGCAAATCGCATTAAGGAAAAATTAGGAGAAATCGTAAAATTAAAAACTTGCTTGACATTTATTTCAAATCATTTGAACTTATAACATTTTATTTTTAAAAAAAACTGAAGACAGGCAGCTAATGATTACAAAAAGGAAGTTTTTTAAGCCTTGTTCACATACATATGGAAGCAAACTTATATCAACACATTATTATGATTTGCATCAGGAATTTCAAAAGAAAGGAACAGCAGAGGAAAGAAGTTCCAGGTCTTTAGATGCTCTAGGCCTCTAGGGAGTTTCTAGCCCGTTCTTCTCATATAGATCTACGTTTTGGAATGGGCAACTAGCTTCAACTTTCTGACTAACTGACCGACTCCTTGACAATTCAAAAGTGCCTGTAAAAGGTTTAACTGAAATTAATGCTTTGAGTTTGAGATTATGTACTGATACTTAGAGGTAATATACCTTTTAATCCTAATTAATATGATGCGAAAGTGAGTTTGTATGTTTGTTACGGCGTCACGCTAAAACTGCTGAACAGATTTGAATGAAGTTTGGCACATGGGTAGACCATGACCTGGGTTCTATGTTATAAGGTTTGGTTTCTGCACTTATCTCTCATGTGGACCATTTTGCATGGACGACCTGGGTTAGGACATACCGACATTTTTTATCCCGATCCCGTGTGAGCTAAACAAAATGGTTGAGCTAAACGGTGCTGATCCATGCGTCATGTTCGTGAACGGGCGCCACGCCATCAGTAGGGACTGGTCATCTCTTATCTGCCAGGGCTTATTTTAATTTTTGAATTGTTTTTTTTATTTTTATTTTTTATTACGGACGCTTTTTACGTACACGTCTTTCTACATTGTTCTCACATGTATAATTTCAACATGAATGATGTAAACAATATTTTGTAAGAATATTTTTTTTTTTAAAAGAGTGTCCGTGGAGTTTCTTGCCCGTTCTTCTCCATAGGAACCTACGCTTTGGAATGGGCAACTAGCTTCATATTTCTGACTGACTGACTCCTTGACAATTCAAAAGTGCCTGTAAATGGTTTAATTGAAATAAATGCTTTGAGTTTGAGTTGAGTTTGAGTTTGAGTTTGATATTCCCACGGACATACTCGTATATGGGTGAAACCGCGGGACGCAGCTATTAAAAAAATAAAATAAACAAACTTAGCATTATCCAGCCTGTTCCTGTCACTGTCTGCAATGGTGACGTGCGACTCGAAGGTGGCGCACACGCGGTCCAGCTCACTGCCGCGGCGCGACAACTCTGCTAAGCGCTCGTTCAGCTCATTCTGAAGAGTAAGTATTACGCAGACGTGTTTTATTCAGACGTGGGTCATTTAATAAACATGTTTTTGTCATATGAGTCACAGACAGTCCGTTGTGCAGGGCCTGCACGGAGGAGACGATGAAACAGCAGTTCATGTGCTGCTAAACTTCACGGTGGTCGCCACATACAAGGCAAAGTACTTCGGTAACCCAGGTACCTTATGTGGGGTCTACCTTTTATAGCAGAACTTTTTGTGTCATAATATTATTTTTCATAACAGTGGATAGCATAAACTTCATTTCGCAGAAAATCGTTTGGCATAGGTACACTCTTTTATCATACATTAAAAACTCAAAATTTTGTAAGTCAGAATCAGCTTTAGGCATTTCATATTCATAATAATTAAAAAGCAGAACCATCATATCGCAGAAAGTTCATGCAAACATGCTTGCTGCATGCATGGTGTAGCATACAGCGAGCAAGCAACATGCAGCAGGCATGGTATCTGTCACGGTTCCGGCGCTGCGGGGCTCCGGCGGTCTCGCGCGATCTTATCTTTGCAGATGGTTTTAAAACTCACCACCGCAGCTTCGGCTTGCTGGATGGCCGCCGAATCACCAGCCAGCCTCAGCCACGGCGGTGAGCGTTAAAACTACCTGCTCCTCAGCTCGCGGGCCGCATCGCCCCTCCACGCCTACGCGGGCTTTAATTGCACTCTAGGGGTAGGGGCAGACAAGACTACGTGGTTTCGGTTTTACAGCGAATTGTTTCAAAATATTGACTTTCTAAGACAATATTTTAATTTAATTTGCTATTTTATAGATAATAAGGCAATATGCCTAATAAAATTATTCCAAATAAAATTCTGCCATCTTAAAAGTTTGCAATTGTAAATTCCGACATATAGGTAAACATTCGGCCAAACAATAATTATATTAAATAATTTTAATGCCTTTAAAATATTCGTTTAAAGAAGATTATGTAAAAGTGTGATAAGCCAGCACCTCATGTTCAGCAGTAGCGCTTGCGACCACTAGACCAACGAGGCAGTCAAATATTATTATTACTAACATTAGAATCTGCTTAATATTATGCCATTTAAACATGAATAATTTGCACGCTTGCTTGCAGGCAGAATATAATGACTTTATGGCTGTAAGATATTCCCTAGTAAACTGTATTTTCTTGGTTAGGAACAATTTGAATTTGCAACATATCTTCAGATAAATTAAGACTGTTTTTGACCTAAGTTGACCGACTGACCAGTTTCATCTAAGCAGTACTGGAGATTAAGCTCTGTGTGCAAATAGAGGTCTTTGTTCAGCAGGGCACTATTATAGGCTTATGCTAATAATTAAGACTGTCTTGGTCTTCATTCAGGCTGTTCAAAGCATGATTATCAGAGATTATAGTCAAAACGATCGATGTTTTTACTCACATTTAATTTCATTTCTTGTGCCAGTTTCGTCTCTAATTCTGTCTTTTTCTTGCATGCCTTCATTTGTTGTTGCTCTTTTTCGATCTTTTCTGTAATTGTTTGTAAGGAAATATGAAAAATAATTCAAGATAACTCAATATAAGATGAGATTAGTAGCACTGTAATTACCGTCCACTCGTTTGCAGAAGTCGTCCAGTTTTTCCACAATATCCAAAAACCAAGTTTCTTTCAATTCTGAAGCCATTTTTGCGAATGTTTATTTAGATTTTGTAGAAAAATTCACGAAATAAACTATCGACAACAAACAACGACTATTTTGAATTCAAAAATTAATAAATAAAAGCCACAGATAAATAAAAACCGCAGGTAATAGTTCAAATGTCAGTGGCTCTTTTAAGTTTTCCCATTCGTTTTTTTGAACTTTTGGCGTTTTAGCGTGTGTATCCGAACGTTTTGATAAAGAAATCGACAGTAGTGCCCCGTGGTGCCAGATAGCGGTACTATATTTATCGCCATATTTGTGATGGCGACCGATATTTATAGATCGTAAGGGTGTTGTTATTCAATAAATAAATGCATTAAAAATGGAGGAGACGAAAGTTATTTATTACATAGACGATGAGGAGACCCCGTATTTAGTGAAAATTCCGATCTCACCGGAGAAAGTGACGTTGTTGGACTTCAAAAACCAGTTGAACCGACCGAACTATAAGTTTTTCTTCAAATCTATGGACGATGATTTTGGTGTTGTTAAAGAGGAAATTGTTGACGATAACGCTCATTTGCCGTGTTTTAACGGTCGTGTTGTGTCGTGGCTAGTGTCTGCAGAGGGCTCGAACCCTTCCGATGGAGCTTCGCAGTGTACTGATAGCAATGCTGGTAAAGGCAAACAAACCCATGGTGCTCCGGCCCCTGTCACCCGAGACACCTGTACGGACACGGACAGTACCATCAGCTCTCGTCCCGGCCATCGAGCATCCTGTGACAAGTATAAATACCGCGGCTTACGGATAAACGGACACTCAAAATATGGGAACCATGGTTTGGAATACGAGACAGCCTCCGTGTTAAGTTCTGACTTAGACTCCACCAGCCTGTTCGACAGCCAGTCAGAAATCACCACGACGACTGGCCGGCACACTAACGCGTCTGTAGACAGAGCCCTAACGGAATGCAGCAGTGTTTCACACCTGCAAGTGAGTTCTCGTAAAAGACCACAGAGACGGCGAAAGAGGCCGCAGGTCATGTCTCGAACTTCTTCGTACTCGTCAATTACAGACTCCACAATGTCTATGCACATTATAACGGTGACTCTGAACATGGATACTGTCAATTTCCTTGGTATTTCAATAGTTGGGCAGTCAAATAAGGGTGGTGATGGAGGAATATATGTTGGGAGCATTATGAAGGGTGGTGCTGTGGCTCTGGATGGCAGGATAGAGCCAGGAGACATGATTTTACAGGTATTTTTTGTTATTCTGTTGCTTGAACTATTATTAATTTTGCCAAAGAATTCAATTCTGAAATCTCCGTTTAAACCAAGAGAGTATAATAAATTATGGTTCATTTTGTTGGACATGAATGCCTAGGCAATAAGTAATTATCAGGAGAGTATCAAACTCATGTTATCATAGATAGATAGAGGATTCTCTTAATCCAGATTTCTCTAAACTAACCATTACTGAGATGGTCACTAAGTTTATTTATTCATCATCAATAAAAATGGTAACTATTTTATTTTCTATTATCCCACCTTCCACCAATTCTTGCAGTTAACGGCAAGTAGGGAATAATTTGGTGGATATTCACAAGCTGTTTTTATCACGAACCATATCCACATCATCTTATGCTTATGAATAGCCATTTCTAGCTATGATGTTGATCAGATTCCAGTTTTATTAAGCAGATGAAACTACATTCAATATTCAACACCTACCCGCAGTAACAACCCACCCAATCAGCTACTAAGCAAAATCAATCAAATACCAATATCATCAACTCTGTAGACATTTAGGCTACTGATGTAGGCATTATCAATCATACAATCTGGACATAATCTGAGTTAACTTAATCAGCTAGATTATGCAAGATAACAAGGTGCTCATGCACTTGTAAGGATTACTAATAACAATACTGTGAAATCAATCTGCGTAGCCTTCTCCTAGCTATGGGTCAGCTTCCAGTCTAGCGACTGCCTATCTGACCTCCACAACTCAGGGACTGGGTAATACAATATGCCTTGGTAAGACTGGTTGTCAGACATTGGGCTACTGACTACCCATAAAAACTGTCAATGATCTATGATGGACAGCCAGAACCAACAACCAACCCCTCCACGACCATTGACTGTGCGGCTGTTACAGGATTACTCATAAAATCACTGAGCTATAATAAAAACTGTTGTGAGATAGTTTAAATCAAAACAGTGCTGTAATAACTAGTAGTCAATTGTCTTTTTTGCTATGTTATCTTACCAAACAGGGTATGAATCAAATGTATAATCACTACATACTAGTGTCTGTCTGTCCCTATGTATGCTTATATCTTTAAAACTACGCAGCTGATTTTGATGCGGTTTTCATCAATGGATGGAGTGATTCATGCGGAAGGTTTTTGTGTAATAATTCATTAAGGTTTTGTATTAATTGACTGAAATATGACGATTATTGTCGAAGATGTCGGAAAAAAACATGGCGACTGGGAACTTTACTGGCGTGTGCCGCGTAAGCCGTAAGAGATACATCAAATTTATGTGCTACAGAATTGTAGATCTTAAAAAGTGCAGCAAAAAATTCCGCAATATCATTATTATGTCTATATTCTAAGAATGACCCTACAGTAACCATTTCTCTTTCAGAATTCGATAAAAATTTCATTGTTATTTCCGATTTTATTTTGTCGATGTTTCATTGTTATTTTGACCGGTATTAATTATATTTATCCTTATCCAATAAAATATGTTATTCAAATTGGACATTGAATTTCAGATTAATAGATGACTTGACATCATATCATTAAAATGAATACTTTAAAAGACATCACAGATTCAAAATTTCGTGTAACAAAATAATTATGGTTGACGACAACGCGGCGCAGTGGTAGGAGTCAATGACCTTTTTCTCGGCTATTAGGTATCTAATCCCAGTAGTACCTACGTACCCGTGGGATATTTTCCGACATCCCACGGACGAAGGTGCTTGTAAAAGCTAGTATTAGAATATTACTTTGCAACATAACTGGTGAAATGTGGGTGTACGTACAGGTACACCCTTGTCTAACCCTTCGGGGATTACAAGTTTTATGTTATGTAAAATATCACATAGTGTTGGTTCAAAGTCAAAGTCAATAATTTATTTCAATTATGCACAAAAAAGGCACTTATGAACGTCAACATTTACAAAAAAATATATAATAATTGATTCTAGTCGCCCATTCCAAAAGGTAGTTTTCGTATGGAGAAGAATGGGCAAGAAACTCCACCGTTACTCTTTTAAAATATTTTCACAATATCTTGTATACATTAATTATATAATAATATGTGAAGACGATGCACCTAGAATGAGATTACTATACCACGATAGGTAAAAAGAATGAAAAATGAAGGAATGACATAAATTAATTATGTGATAGATGCATGGTGGTCACATATTTACAAACACTAAAATTATACGATATTCCTAACATTTTAACAATACTAATAATAAGTCAGTGTGTGAGTTCAAGTAATCACAAAATATAAAATAAATGTTTAAAAAAATAAGATTATACAATTAAATTGGCAACCAGTTCGATTTTGTCTAGATTCTGAATTGTCCTAAGGAGCAGTACCAGTATGTTTCCAAGCATTTTTATCTTGGATATTAATCCTCTAATTTGTAATAAGTATGCTTGTTTACAAAGTGTACTTTTTATATGAGTTTTAAATTTTCTTTCATTTAATTCTAATATATCACAAGGTATTCTGTTGTAACATTTAACACAGTACCCCATAAAAGATGTATTTACTTTAGATGGTCTGAAAAATGGTTGATCTATTTTATCTTTATTTCTTTTTGGTTCTGTTTCTTTTGGTTTAAAACCCAAGTTCTCTACCACACATTTGCAGTTTATATTTAAAAGAGTGTCCATCGAGGAGAGGAGAGGAGGAGCTCGTGGCTAAATAATAACTGCCGCACGGGTTGATCCATCAGGTTAAGCTACGCTTGCCGGGGTTGGTCTGTGGATGGGTGACCACTTTACATACCGAGACTCCTCCGTGCCTCGGAAAGCACGTTAAGCCGTTGGTCCCGGCTGCCATTCGTGGATCTTTGACAGTCGTTACGGGTCGTCAGAAGCCCGAAAATCTGACAACCAGTCTTACCGAGGGGTATCGTATTACCCAGTTACTGGGTTGTGGAGGGCAGTCGCTCCATGTAAAATACTGGTATTCAGCTGCATCCGGTTAGACTGGAAGCCGACCCCAATATAGTTGGGACAAGGCTAGGCAGATAGATAGATTTAAAAGAGTGTTCATCGATTTGCATGCTTGTTCTTTTCCATAATGTGTCTATGCTTTGGAACGGACAAATAGCTTCAAGTTTCTGACTAACTGGCAGACTTGCGGCAATTGAAATGTTTAAATAAATGCTTTGATTGACTATGACTTCTCCTGGGGGCTCATAGTCCCTAATGATCACCCTGAATACAATTCCTTGTAGGTCACAGATTAAATCCCTACACAAAACAAATATTAGTTTGGCTTGTAGTTGTAAAAAATATACCTAGTTTGTTAAGTTACTGCATTTGAAATTTGTGTTTAATTTTGTAAATACATACTTACAGATAGTGCAATCCACGACGACGCGCCCCACTCCGCGCTTACTGTACTGTAAGCTGTACTTTAGTACGGAGCGGAGCGGTGTGTCGTCGTGGATTGCACTATCTATACTTAGTTGTTACTGATCGTCAGAAGCCCGAAAGTTTGACAACCAGTCTTACCAAGGGGTATTACCTAGTAACTAAGTTGTGGAGGTCAGATAGGCAGTCGCTCCATGTAACTAGAATTCAGCTGCATCTGGTTAGATTGGAAGCCGACCCTAAGGCCCTTTGCACACACGTTTTTCTTGCCGTTAAAAACTACGGTATTATTCGCCGTTTCTAGGCACGGTCGTTAGTATTGTATGGATCACTAAGGCACCGGCCACACAGAACAGACGCAAGGCACGGACCCGTCGCAGTCGCGGCGCCCGTTTAATCTACTTGCATATAAAATGTATACAGCCGTCGCGACGTAAAACATACAGAAAAGACGGGACGCCGTCACGAAGTTAACTCGTCGGCGCCCTATTGGAAAACATATAGAAAGGACAGGGCGCGGGCAGGGCGCGGGCCTGCACGGGCGCAAGCGGGGGAGCGGAAAGGGCGCGGAGGGCCGGTTCTCACAGCGCTCGCCCGCCAAGTGCCAATACATCTTCATCTTCAGAAGAAAACATGTTGTTGTATCATAATCGGACGGTTGAATGCCGGGAAAAGCTTCTAGTGCGCGCCATAAAAAGTCGTGATGGCGCCCTGTCTGCGACGGGTCCGTGTCTTTTCTATATAAGTTAAAAAGTCGTGACGGTGCCCTGTCTGCGACGGGTCTGCGCCCCGCCCTCGTCTTGCGTCTTTTCTGTCTGGCCGTTGGCTAAGGAAGCTTGTTGACAGACACGTTTTTTCTACGGCGTGGTTTATATGACGCACCATAAAGAAACCGTGCCGTCTACAAAGGGCGGCCAAGGTTTCTGGAAAAGACTGGGATGATGAGTCGAATCGTTCTGGACGGTTTTAGTCGGTCATTCTGTAGAGAATTTCCATGTCATGCAACGTTCTTACAAATGGCACAATTCAAGCAAAAGCTCAATTTAAAACAAGCATTTCCATGTAATGTAACGTTCCTGTGAATGCTCGACGCTGCGTTCGACGTAATGCTCACCCTGTAACATTTCTTCCCACCTTGCGTTTATTGTAACGACCTGCCCTCGGCGCCACTCGGAGCGGACCTCACTCCGCGTCGCCCGCGCTCGTGCCTGCTCGATAAAATGTTACACCAATACTCACGTTGGTTTTAAAAATCAGGTTGTAACAAAACATCGAGCGTCGTGTTCCAATCGCGGTTCGACAAAATAAGGATGTTGACTGGGTAAAAAAAGAACGATTTAGTCCGTCAGTCAGATAATGAAAAAATATTAGACACGTATTTTTTGCTTTATCATATTGATCAAATGATTTAGATAAAACGCATTAAAGTTAGGGAGTGGGGGCTCGCTACGTCACAATTAAGTACTTATAAAATCTACCGAGTGACGTCATGCCACATTTTAACTCAATGTATTGCCATAATCTTAAGATTACTTACTTTAAAAAAAGAAAAAAAATATTTTTTATTAATAACTTTTCTGACGGACAAAAATAAATTGTTTAGTCAAAAATAGGGATACTTACGGACGATACTTACATACTCCTTTTGCCTCGTTTACGTTCATACATCTGGTCATACACGCACGCCGATTGCAAGTACCTACCTACTACTAGAAAGTACATCTTAGGTCCCCACCTATGAAATCAGCGTTTTGTATGGAGAATTTTAAAGAAGTTGCATTTTTCATACCTACTAACATTTTCTTAATTTATTTAACAACCATGAACACTAATGTTTTAAAACTTTTAGACACTAATGTTTAAAAACTAAGATAATGTATGCCACTTAGATTAAGCGGCAAAAATAAGTTTTAAAACAAATAGTGGTCATTTCTGCTAACAAAAAGAGGAGACATTTTTAAGGTTTTTTTATGTTTAGAAAACTATAAGTAAAAAGGTTTTTTTACTATTGGTAACTACCAATAGTAAAAAAACTATGATGGTCATTATTCGATATAATATCAAGCAATTGATGAATATAATAATCATAGAAGTGACGGGGTTATCTATTTGTGAGAAATAAACGCCAATTTCATAGGTGGGGACCCAATATTATAAATTAAAAAGTCACATTGGTACTTGCCAGGTCGGTACCCACAACCTCGTGCATGAGAGGCGAGGCCTTATCTACTTTCCATCACGACATACCAATCCTTATAATTTGATTATGTAAATCTCTTCATAAACTAAACAATGTTTGAATATAATTCCAGGTGAACGACGTAAACTTCGAAGACATGACAAATGATGAAGCAGTGAGGGTGTTACGGGAGGTGGTCCAGAAACCAGGCCCCATCAAGTTGGTGGTCGCCAAGTGCTGGGACCCCAACCCCAAGGGCTACTTCACTATTCCCAGGACCGAGCCAGTGCGGCCTATCGATCCTGGTAGGTACTGTTGCGATAAAACATAATGCTATTTTTGAAGGAATCTTCATAGCATAATCAGTCAATAATGTTCCCACTTCTAGCAAGTGGTTGTTAGATGTACCTCTAATAACTCGATAATTATCTCAGATCCTGAAGTAAAATATAGTTTCCCATAAAGAAGAATGGACAAGGAACTCTGTGGGTACTATTTTATCGTCTGTTATGAAAATTTAACTTTGTAACTCCCTTTTTATTCCTTAGGTGCATGGGTAGCCCACACACAAGCCTTGCGCGAGGCGTATCCGCCGCCTCCGCCCTCACTCTCCGCCCTCCCCGTATCTTCGGTATCAGAGCGAGGCGCCAGCGACGCCAGCACGGTACCAGCAGGAGGGTTGGAGCCCCAGCTCTCCGTCAATATGGACATGGCGCTCGTGGTCAGGGCTATGCTGAGGCCGGAGTCGGGTGAGTTACTGGGGAAGTCTTATGGCCTTACCACCCGTGGAAGTTCCAGTTAATTATGTATACTTCCTGTTCATTTCTGTCGTGATCTGGTTGATAAATGCCTTTTCTATCACAGGCAGTATTTGATTATGAGTTCAAGACTATTGAAAATATCTGTATTCTATGATAAACAAAGAGGTATGAGAAACAGGGTGTAAAGTTCACTCATTGTCATTAGAAAAGGGAGGATCCTCCGACCAGACGGGTGTCGTGTCTGGCGGGCAACTGCCCGATGGTTGATGTCAGATAGTCTTATATATGCCGTTCGCGCGGTAAGATTTTAGTGTGACGTCAGGTCTTTGATGCGTTGTTCGAATGTGGCGATGCAACAATTACTACTTTTACGAATACGTATACTGATTGTACTATTCGTCGAATACGAATACCTGATTCTACTATAGCTGCACGCAATTATTAGTCAAAGAAGATAAAGGAAATTAAACAATATAAATATTTACATGTAATTTTTTTTTTTTAAATACTATACTTACACTTATTTTTTTATAAAAAAAACTTGCAAGTTTTTGGGCGACAAGCGATTCCTTTTTTCTGTCTGTATATTTCCATAAAAATAAAGCTAAAGCTAAAAGGTTGCCACAATTGCTGAACATCTGTGGATGTAAACAAAATAAATAAGAATGTTTTATGAATTAATCTTTGTGCCTGTCAACTCGGTCGCAACGCAATATCTGTATGGGATTTCTAGAAAGTTACTTATTACGAATATCGAATATTCATATTCGTTGCATCACTAACAAACATTCATAAGCGGACCCTAGACAGACATGCGGGTTGAAAGTCCCTGCAAGAGGGTACATCATGCAGCATGATCACTCACTAAATTCTATGGAATTGACAATCAACCAATACAACTAAACGGTCTGGTACTTGTTGAAAGACCTACACTGCCCTCCCGTACCTAATAACACTGTTATTTGAAAATATTGTAAAATTCAATTATTTTTAAAAGAGTAACCATGGAGGTTCTTGCCGGCTCTTCTCCATAGGAAACAACCAATTGGAACCGTGCACCTATCTTCTGATGTTTCATAAGTGCCCATGTAGGTTTATGTGAAATAAAATATTTTGAATTTGAATTTGGTCATGCATGCATGACAGCATGTTACGCATGTCATGTCGCATGATCGTCTAGGGTCCACTTTACAAGACTTAGAAATCCTAGAACCAAAGCATGCTTCCTTAGAAAAGTTGTTTTATTACAGTAATGTAAGAAACAATTATACTGAGGCGAAATCATTTTGCTATTGACACCAGAACCTTAGTTAAAGTAATTATTATGTCTTGCAGTTTGTATTTTTTGTATCGATTTCTCACAATTTCTCAGTTTTGTGGCGGTAACTACTTCTCCACATGCGCCACAACTAGCATATATACAACTTCCCAACATCAATCGTCGGGCAGTTGCCCGCCAGACAAAACACCCGTCCGGTCGGAGGATCCTCCCTTTTTTATAGAGGATGAGTGAACTTTACACTATTCATCATGCCTCTAGAGTTTCATTGTTTGCCTTTTAAATCCTATCTTAAAACTATAACATCGTTCACTCACGCTAACATACGATTACCTCTCATACAGGTCTTGAAATCCGCGACCGTATGTGGCTGAAGATAACAATACCGAACGCGTTCATCGGCGCAGACGTGGTAGACTGGATCCTACAGCACGTGGCCGGGATCACGGACCGGCGGGACGCACGGAAATACGCCTCGCATATGCTGAAGGTAAATACGCAAACCGTCGACATAGGCCACAATAGGGTATTACACCCATTTTTGAAAAGTGTCTCAATTAGATTCTATAGTGCTAATGAACCACAAAAAAAAACACAAATTTTTTATTCAATCGTTAAGTGCCATAAAAATGCATTTAAATTTTGCATTTTCAAATTTCGCGCGTAATTTGACGAAAACGCTGGACGCAGTGGACGCCATATTGCTCTGTGGTCATGACGTCAGTTCACTATGTAAACAAATTTATAGATTAAAGGTACGCTGATAGTTGACAGTTAACACTCCTAAGTTTACATAGCCGTACTACGTAATAACATGGCGACTACTATCTAATGGTGTTATGAAACAGATTAAAGAAGCTGAAACCTTTGAATTGAATTTTAAATTTTAGTTTGCTATTTTATGAACTAAAACTAACGTTTTCCGACTGCTTTTTGCCTAAGCTATCTCAATAATATATTTATAGATTTTTTCTCATATAGAGTAAAACACCCTATTCAGTTCGAAAGGAAAATCGAACTGTATTTTCCTAGGAAAACGGTGGCGTCAGAGGGCATTTTGAGCTCGCCCCCTGTCAATTTCTTTTCACCACTCCCGCACGAAAGAAGTGTCTTTCCTCTACGAAAACAGTGAGGAAAGTTGGGTTTTCCTCACTGCATGAACAGTGAGGAAAGTTGGTTTTTCCTCACTGTTTAACAATGAGGAAAGTAATGATCCCGTTCCGAAACTAACCTTGCCTGATTTTTTTATGTTAAGTTTTAAAGATATTTAAAAAAATTAAGAATTATTTTGATTTGCTTTGTCTATTTAATTTATTTACCTATGATGACTGAATACTTTCTTGCTGGGAGTGGTGAAAAGTTTTGTATGCAACATGTGAGCAAGTTCATTTGAAAAAACGAACTTTCCTCACATGTTGGATAAATAACTATTACTGCCTTCATTTTGACGAAAAAGAGCGGTTTCTGACTGGCATTTTGTCTGAGCGAATCTCAGTTTCGGTCTGAAACCGTTCTAATTTATTTTTGACTCGTCTTTATTTAGGCCTTTACGAAAACAGAATAATTTAAAATATAATATTATTACTGCCTGACCTACCTAATATTATGACTGCCTCGTTGGTCTAGTGGTCGCAAGCGCTACTGCTGAACATGAGGTCCTGGGTTCGTTTCCCAGGTCGGGCAGTGTCATTGGGTTTTTCTTTCTGGAATTTCTCAGTAGCAGCCCGGAGTCTGGATTCGTGCCTGGTTGATGGCAATAGGTATTTAACTATTCTCGGGAAAATGGGGTCCCGGTCCTTTGGAAGGCGTACGAGGGGCCGACGATTATCCCTGTATGCACTATGCAAGTGCACCCAAGGACAACCCCCAGTTGGTGCAGGACTATTGCAGAACATGGAAACAAAAAATATTGGGCTATGGGTGGCTATAATGGATTGGTTACCTAGAACTATGGAAGGCCTATATCCCCTGCCTGATCAATGTTATGGTATACACAGATAAAATGGCAGGGGAATACTTGCACACTCAATAATGGGCCCCCGAAAACTGTTGCTAGCACATAGTGACGTAGCGACAAGGGGGCAACATGTCCTGAGGTGATTCGAGGAGTGGAGAGGTATTCCATGGCTTTCAGAACAATCTCAGATCCCGGAAGATGGTCAAGATCCCTACGAGCACTTACTGGAATACTTCCTTCCTCCGAGCATGGTTGCTCCGAATGTCTCCACTCAAGCCGGCTTGAGTGGAGATTCGCAAGAGCAAACGTGAGCAGACGTAAGGCATGAATGAGGTGGGAGCTCTGTACCTCGTCAGGGTTCACTCCAGCCGGCCAATAAAGGCAAGCCAGAGATGAGGAACAAGATTTCTCCCGGGAGATAGGGTCCGTGGGGTCGCTACTGCCCAACAGCTCGCCACATGCTGCCCTGTGGGTTTATGTATCTCTCTTGGTCTGGCTCCTCATCCTAGACCTGTTCCGGCAAATTAGTTTACTTTACCGGCACAGACCTAGAGTTTGGAGCGCGCAAGCCCCTCCACGACATCAACGTAGAGATACGGCGGTGGGGGTTATTATTATTATAATTATAAGTTAATAATAATTTAGGACAAGAGTTCGATAAGTACGCTATTGCAATAGGTTACCCTTTAATGATAGATGTAGGGCGGAAATAAATAAATAATGATTATCGGAAATTTATGAACCTCGAAACATAACATTATTTCAACAAAATTCATTTATTCAAATTAGGCTGAGAATCAGCACTTTTCGAACGTCAAAATTACATGCGACAGTCCCCCGGCACGCGCGCCCTTCACCACTTCCTAGTGCTGCAGCTGGGCAGAAGTGACGTAACAAGCTGTCCAGCAGCACAGCTGTCTGTTCAGTTAGTAAAACTTTATTATATACATTAATACGTTTTCTCGTCCTTACGGATTGGAGTGTGGGGTGAGGCAGGGTGGATTGAGCTCACCCACGCTTTTCAATCTTTATGTGAACGAGTTGATTGGCGAGCTCAGCAGTACCAGGCTCGGATGCTATATAGACGGTACCTGCGTCAATAATATCAGTTACGCGGACGACATGGTACTGCTGAGTGCGTCAGCCTGCGGCTTGAGGAAATTGGTTGCTCAATGTGAGGCGTATGCTAAAGTTCATGGCCTCGCATACAACATCAAGAAGTCAGAGGTCATGATCTTTGAGGCTGGGGGCAAAGGTCCTGATGCAGTACAGCCTGTAATGCTTTATGGTACACCTTTGCAGAGAGTCTACAGGTTTAAATATCTTGGTCATGTATTGACTCCCGACCTCAAAGATGATGATGACATTGAACGGGAGCGGAGGGCGTTGTCGGTTAGAGCGAACATGCTGGCTCGCAGGTTTGCTCGCTGCTCACTTCCTGTTGAAGTCACGCTCTTTCGAGCGTACTGTACTGCTTTTTACACGTGCAGCCTGTGGGCTAGATTTACGCAAAGATCGTACAGTGCACTCCGCGTTCAATACAACAATGCATTTAGGATGCTGGTGGGGCTGCCCCGTTTCTAGCGCGTCAGGGATGTTCGCGGATGCGCATGTAGATTGCTTTCACGCAACAATGCGTAAAAGGTGCGCTTCCCTGGTGCGCAGGGTGTGGGGCAGCTCCAACAGTGTCTTAAGCATGGTTGCTAGTCGCCTGGACTGTGTATACGTGGGTCACTGATGTGCCGTCTCTCATGGGATGTCGCGACAGTGACCAACCGTGCATTGTTCGTGAATGTTTTCTTTGTTTTTGTGTAGTGTCTGTGATTACTAACATAGTCGTAAGTTTTACTAACAACCCTTGTTGAGTCTTGGTAACTTTTAATAAAGAAAAATTCTATTCTATTCTAATAGTACAAGTAGCAAATTATTTACTTTATGTCAGCTAGCAACCCGCCAATATACCAACAAAAAACATCGAAATCTATGCTCAAGCGAAAATAATAATAAAAAATAAGTAAACAGAACTTAATACCCGAATGAAATGCCTCCAGGCATAAAGGGCGTGTCCGTTTACATATAGCTGTTAAAGCTGTAACTCGGACGTCGCAAATGATGAAGAACTAGGACCATCGAAGTAAAAATAAATAAACAGTTAATTACTGATAAAAATAACAAAACCATGATCAGCAAGACGACCAGTCACCACAAGCAGTACCCACGGCACGCACCTCAGACTATTCGGATGCATGTGTGTATTGTATTATTATCACTTGCTTCAAAAACGGTGAAGGAAAACATCGTGAGGAAACCGGCATGCCTGAGAGATATTTCTCGACGGCATGTGAAGCCAAGTCTGAGGCCCATGGACGACATAAAAACTCTGACACCAGCAGTGCTATTCTGTGACCATCTCACCGCGAAAACTTAGGTGAAGTGAGCTCGGAGTGAGCTGTCAGCCCCTAGCAGCAGGTGGAATGACAGCTCACTTCACCTAAGTTTTCACCGTGAGAATATTACAGAATAGACTGGCAGGTTAGTCACTAACCACACGAAATAAAAGAAAGTAGAAAGAAAGAAAGAAAAATATTTTATTTGGGACACGCACAGGATATATACAAACAGTAATAATATTTTTTTTTTTTTTTTTTTTAAAAAGAACAAAATTATATAAAATAAAATAAGAAGCAGCAAAACTAACAAAAAAAAAAAAAAAAAAAAAAAAAAGACCTGTGCGAGGCCAAAAAGGCCCATATCTCAGCATAATGCGGCGATATTTAAAAAATAATAATTAAATACCACCGCGCTGGTATTCTGACAGTTCTGAAGTAGTGACATAGTTCTCGTTAGTGGTAGACTTTTCCAATCCTCATACAATTTTTTTTTTTTACTATGGCATCTCGCAGGTATACCACTAAGGTATTTACTGCTCAACCGAACAATCCTGTGACTGCCTTAAGCTACTACACTCAAAGCCTCCAGCCAGGAGCAAAACTATTCTAAATTAAAATTAGGCGAACGCTCGCTAAGGGCACCCCCTGTGGGGTACGGACCTCGGCTTAGGGCGTCGCTGAGGGGAGGACAGCAAGATGGGACAGGCTGGATCAAGGATATAATCATTATTATTATGAGGGGAATTTAAAGCTACGCGCTCAGCTGCGTCGCGGGCTGGCGCTTCGTCGGACAAGTCCTCATACATTTTTGCCCAATGTCCTTTAAGACGCTGATATATGTCAGTGGCCTTGAGTAGTTAGCTTACGTGTTCTGTACTGAGCTCACGCAACGCGTCGTACGCCCAGCCAGTAATAGGACTCGCCCATCAAGGAGCGCTGTCCCAAATTAGACGCTTAATTAATTATACATAAAAACAAGAGGTATTTTAATAAAACACGTATACTAAAAGATTAATAATTAAATTATCTTTAAAATGGTGAAGGTTTCAGAAAAATGCGCTTGATAGATTTTGCGTGATTCTCAATTTTATATCCGCGTTAGACATAACTTTACTAATTACACTGTGTAATATAAACATATTCTAAAATATTCACAGATTAAGTTTTCATTTAACTTATCGTCGGTGAGCGTGCAATACTGCGTAAGAGCAGTTTGTAAATACCGCGTATCTGTGTTTTCACGATTTTACAGGAGAAAAAAAAATATATCTTGGCCATTCAAATATATTTGGCCGGCTTCCGACTGAACTTGTTTACTGTTTCTTTGCAACTTATTTTATAGGAAAATAGCGTCAATTTACCAATAGATTGTGTAGATTTACGCGGTTTTGTAGTGATCAATATCAGAAAATGTAGTATACTTTTAGTAGGTGTAGGTACGCGGATTTGATATTAAACATTTTCTAAAAATATTGAATTTACTATGACACAAAAAAACAAAAACTTCTAAAACATAAACATTTATTTAGAAAAGATGTTACCTTCGCATTAATAAAAATATATTATTTTTTCTAAATCATTATCACTACACGTTTGACGTGATCTTCAGTATAAAATCATTAAAAGTCACTGTCCATTCCAAGGTTGCCTGGAAGAGATCGCGGAAAGCGATAAGGCCGCCCATTGTATATTTTGTAGTGTTAATTTTGTTTTTTTTGTTATGTGTTTTTGTGGTGTACAATAAAGTATATATAAATAAAATAAATAAATAAAAGTTCATTATCGTCGCCTAATATAAATGTTTTTTCTTCACAGGCCGGCTTCATCCGTCACACAGTGAACAAGATAACCTTCTCAGAGCAATGTTACTACGTGGCGGGCGAGCTGTGCGCCGAGCTGGCGGCGCTGCGCCTGCGCAGTGCGGACAGCGACAGCCTCGTCAGCGACACGCTGGCCCCTCTGCCCAACCCCAAGTAAGTTACATTACCATTCGTTATTATTATTACATTGACGGTTGGCGCAGTGGTCAAGCGATTGACAAACAACAAATATTTGTATGACCTACAATTATTTGTTTCGGGTCTGACTGTTTGTGTATGTGAGTTTAAATGTATGAAAATGCAACGTTTTAAAATTCAAAAGTCATTTATTCAATTAGGCTGAGAATCAGCACTTTTCGAACGTCAAAGTTACATAAGACAGTCCCACAAAACGCCCACCCTTCACCACTTCCTAGTGCTTTCGCTGGGAAGAAGAAGTGGCGCAACAAACTCCCCAGCACCACAGCTGTCTGTTCAGTTAGAAAAACTTGATTCTATACAATAAGTACTTATGCAAAATAATTTACATAACGCAACACAAAACATTAGATTATAAATTAATAGCCATATGACAGCTAGCACACGCCAATATACCAACCAAAAACATCGAGATCTATACTCAAGCAGAAATAAAAATAACTAAACGTAAACAATATCTAAAAAATGAAATAAAGCCTCCAGGCATAAAGGGCGTGCGCGCTTACATATAGCTGTAACTAGAAGTTATAATTGATAAACTAGGACCATCGAGGTAAAATAAAAAAATAAAAACAATCAATTACTAATAACAATAACAAAACCATGATCAGCAAGACGACCAGTCACCACAAGCAGCATTTTAAAAATCAAATTAAAAAAAAAAAAAAAACATTCGTCATCGGGCAACTGTGTCGGGGTCGGCTTGCAGTCTAACCGGACGCAGCTGAATACCAGTACTTTACATGGAGCGAATGCTTATCTTTACCTCCACTATCCGTATCACACGATAAGCTTGTCTGGCTTTCAGGCTTCCGACTAAAGTAAGTTAAAAATGTACTCAACAAGTACACTAGTCATGTCAATTAAAATATATAATAAATTATCAGAATGAATTTCAACAAAAAACCAAAGATTGAATACATTTATAAATAAATTAAAACAATTTCAATTTACTAAATGCTATTACAATATCAATGATTATTTAAATGACAAATTTTAACTTACATCTGGTCTTATACAATTTTAGGGAAATGAGAAACAGGGTGTGAAGTTCACTCATCCACCATAAAAAAGGGAGGATCCTCCGACCAGACGGGTGTTGTGTCTGGCGGGCCGACTGCCCGAATGTTTTTTTTTTTTTTTTTTTAACTACGGCATCTCGCAGGTATGCCACTAAGGTATTTACTGCTCAACCGAACAATCCTGTGGCTGCCTTAAGCTACTACACTCAAAGCCTCCAGCCAGGAGCAAAACTATTCTAAATTAAAATTAGGCGAACGCTCGCTAAGGGCACCCCCTGTGGGGTACGAACCTCGGCTTAGGGCGTCGCTGAGGGGAGGACAGCAAGATGGGACAGGCTGGATCAAGGATATATCATTATTATTATGAGGGGAATTTAAAACTACGCGCTCAGCTGCGGCGCGGGCTGGCGCTTCATCGGACAAGTCCCGACTGTTGATGTCGGATAGCCTTATATAAGTCGTTCGCGCGGTAAACTCTAATTGCGCGATGCAGGATTTGTGTGACGCCATGTCTTTGATGCGTAGTTCGTATGTGGCGGTGTAACAGCTATAAAATAATAATCACAATAGGTATATAGAATAATATCAACTAAGTAGTCAAAATAAAAAGCCCTCTTCCTCTCTCCTACTTGGCTGTGCCCGACAGGGTCCACAATGATCATATTTTTGTAAAACCAACCACCTAAGTTCACATGTGGGAGCAATAAATGTATTGAGTGCCCATAAAGACTGTCAAAGATCTTATACTGAAATCGCGAAAACAAATTGTTTACTCTACACATTTTGTTGATTAACGTGAACAAAAATGTATGTTAAAGTAAGGCCATTTTAATAGGTAACATTTGACGTTTGTTAGTAGAATGGTTTATTATTACAATAAATATGTAATCGTAATTGAAAAGACGATTACATATTACATATTTTTAGTAAAAATGACCGATACGAGTAATTTTACGATTTGCTTTCACTAATAAACCATTCTACTGACAGACGTCAAATGTTACCTATTAAAATGGCCTTACTTTAGTATCAAAATCCATTGATAAGTCTAGAAAATATCATAACGTTCTGATGTCTATATAGTGCAATCCACCTCGACGCGCCCCACCCCGCTCCGCTCCGTACTAAAGTACAGCTTACAGTACAGTCGTCGCGGAGTGGGACGCGCCCCTCTCCGCGATTACTGTACTGTCGTCGGAGATTGCAGTATCTGTAACATGTAAATATTGTTTTTACAGCATCATGGGGCCCGGGTACATGCCGTACGCCGGCTCGTACGGCTACCAGCCGATACCGTTCAAATATTCGTCTTGTCTGAACAGTGAACACACTGTGTATGGGTAAGTAAAATAAATGTTGTTGATTCGTGGAAATACTTTTGAGGTATGAGGAACAGGGTGGAAATTTTCACGCATCCTCTATAGTAAAGGTAGGATCCTCCGACCAGACTGGTGTCGTGTCTGTGGGGCAACTGCCCAACGATTGATGTTGGGGATGTTATATACAGGGTGTAAGGGACAGCCCTCCGTAGACTGATGGGATGAATTCAGTATATCATACTAAGACCCCCCCCCCCCCGCGGTGGTCGAACAGCTGATTTCACGAGTAGTTCGTTACAGAATTTCAACATCCATTGATGTTTTTTTTATTTTAGCTGTTTTTATTTACATTAATGGAGTACTGCGTACAGAGAATGTAATTTTACATTGAAATAATGGAATTGTAACTGAAAACCTGATAATAAAAATTATTGTGGAATATGATTAAAAATATGGAGTTGAATGCACCCTCTTCGTTTGCGGAGGACTGTCCCTTACACCCTGTATATGGTGTTCGCCCGGTTCCGACTCACTGGCACCTCAGCTGGCACTGTGAAGCATCGCAAGATACAAGACTGAGCCCACTATCCACCTCCGGTCTCCGGAGGGGAGTGATATGGCGGCAATTACATCGCCACATGCGATATACGCATCCTAAGACCTGACGTCACACAAATCCTTCATCGCGCCGTGAGAGTTTACCGTGCGAACAGCATATATATATATATATATATAACTTCTCCGATATCAATCGTTGGGCAGTTTCCCTCCAGACGCCACACCCTTCTGGTCGGAGGATCCTCTCTTTTCTATAGAGGATGAGTGCACTTTACACCCTGTTCCTCATGCTTCTAAAATACAAATAATCATCACTCTACCCCCTTCTGGGCGTAGGACTCTCTTTGCTTGTGCCAATGCCCGCGCTCCTGTGCAAAGTCAAAGTAAAATAATTTATTTCAATTTGGCACATAAAGGGCACTTTTGTTCATTTGTGGAGAAGAATAGGCAAGAAACACCATCGTTACTCTTTTAAAATGTTTTCACAAAATATTGTATACATTAATTATAAAGGATGTTAAAGTAATTGCGTGCCATAGCTTAGGGGTAGGTTCAGTATCGATAAAGGAAGACAGAAAAAAAAAAAACCGCCTTCTAACTTTAAATAGCAATCGTTTACAGTTAAAATTATTTTATGTGTTTAAATGCTTTAATTACTTACCTACTATCGAACGCGAATCGAACTAACGCTACGACGGAATGTAAATTACAATTCGAATTTTCCCTTCGTACGGCGATGCGATAATAATGTTTTTATTTTGTTTAAATGTTAATTAATAATTTCCTAGAGTTACCTAATACTATCGAACGCAATGAAATACCTACGCCCGAACACTTCGATAACTCCGGGTGAAGGATAGGTAACTAGGTAGGTACGTACAATTCCAAGTTTTTTTTTTCTGGCTTTCTTTATCGATACTGAACCTACCCCTAAGCTATGGCACGCAATTACTTTAACACCCTGTATAATTGTATGTGAAGACGATGCGCCTAAAATAAGATTACTATACCACGATAGGTAAAAAGAATGAAAAATGCTATGGAGCGTTCCATGCTTGAAAAAAATAAGCAGTCAGGGGGACTGCCGACACAAGTGAAAACTTAAAACTGGTATTAGCGCCATCTATATTCTATAGCCCAGCACTACGCGAATCCATAAGTTTACCCCCTACCAAAAATCGCTCAACGCGCCTAAAGAAGTTTTCACTTAAAAAATCTAGACATTCATGGCTGCTGTATCAGGACATCTCTGTCAAATGAATGTATGTATTAATATAATTTTGAAGATCTTACCAGTTTTTGTAACTTGAAGGCTGTTCTTCAAAATTACCTTGCAAGATTCATTACATCATAACATACATTTTTGGACCGTAATCGTAAAAGATCTGTAATCTTTTATCTGAAGTGCGCCATATTTAGGTGATTTGACATAATTATTTTCGAAATAAAAGTATCCTCACGATTCAAAAATCAGCCAGAAACACGCATTGAGTAATTAACACCAGTCATATAAATAATATGACTGGTGTTAATTACAGGGTATGTCACAATGGCGTGCAAGCTACTTGCATTATTTTGTACTAGTTTACTGGCATGCGTATTCTTCGCTAAAAAGTTGAGTCAGAAATCAAACTTTACCTATCTAAACATTGACTTATTGAATTTTTTTTCTTCATTCGCAGCTACAACCGCGAAGAAAGCGTAGTGTCCGGTAGCGGCGGCTCCAGCGGCGGCTCAGAACGGCTCACAGCCAAAGAAACGGCGCGCGAGACCGAACGAAAGAGCACCTCTAGCGGCTCGGGGGCCTCTCTAGCGCCCACAGGAGCCGACAGACGCGACCTAGAGCCTGACAGCACGCAGGATAGACCAGTGCTCTTCCTATAACGGTGAGTGGAGCACCTCTAGCGGCTCGGGGGCCTCTCTAGCGCCCACAGGAGCCGACAGACGCGACCTAGAGCCTGACAGCACGCAGGATAGACCAGTGCTCTTCCTATAACGGTGAGTGGAGCACCTCTAGCGGCTCGGGGGCCTCACTAGCGCCCACAGGAGCCGACAGACGCGACCTAGAACTTACGGTAAGGGCAATGTTTGCAGGACGGGACAATTTGACTGTAATAATTGCTCCACACATGGTTTAAAACTAATCAATAGATAAGGACTTAACCTTATCTGAATATCTCACAGTTACAATCTATTACTTACCCAACTCGAACCATTTACAGGCACTTTTGAATTGTCAAGGGGTCTGTCAGTCAGAAAGATGAAGCTGGTTGCTCATTCCAGAGCGTAGTAGGGTCCTATGGAGAAGAACGGGCAAGAAACTCCACGGACACTTTTTTTTTTTACTAACTTACATTTTTCTCCCGTCTTCCAGGTCCGTGCTCTGAGGTGGATCCTCTAAAAACTGCCAAAAATCGACGCACGAGAGCGTCAAAGGCTGCGGCTGTCGGCTGACACTATCTGGCACTAAATAGTGCCACGTAGTCACTAAGGTACTACCATAATCATTTGCAGGTCAAGGTTAACAGTTTTATCATCTGCCTAGCCTTTTCCCAACTATTTCGGGGTCGGCTTCCAATCTAACCGGATGCAGCTGAACTGACTGACCAGTATTTTACATGGAGCGGCTACCTATCTGACCACCACAACCCAGTTACTGGGTAACACGATACTTGGGCAGACAGTCACACCGCACATGGTACTAAATCGCTTGACAGTTTCTTCACTTTTTGTGTAATATTGACCTGCTGTAAGTGTGTATGGTGAATCCTTAGGGTATTAATGCCAATAAATGTAATTTAAAGTTGAAATATGTAGTAGGTCCCGAGTTTTCGTATTACTACTCGGGATGCGACATTTTGGATGTATTTTAGACGATTTTTTAAAATTTATTGTGGTTTTAGTAAGTTCGTTTATACGTTTCCAGTGTTAAGTAGAGTGTTTCTATGATTACAATTTTATTTTTGTTACTTGTTTTCTCCTCCGTATGGTTCTATACATCTTATGTCTTTCCAATCTCAAGTAATAGGATACAATTTTATAATATTGTTGAATTAGTTACAGACTGCATGTTACCTCAACTTCTACTACTCACACTACTGAACACTTGAAACGTATAAACGTTATTTTATGAAATTATAACAACATACTGTATTTATAAAAGTTTTTTTTTTTGTGAAAGTTATGCATTTAAAAATCAATTTCGATAATAAATGCCAATTTTTCTTAACTAAACCGACCACCGTCACCGACTTCCGTTACTGTTTCAATTTTGGAGGCGATTTTTGTTTATCGAAGTCGGTCTTCAAGTTTTGAAGTCGTTAGCCGACAGTCGCAACGTACATTAAGCTTATCATGTTAGTAGTGAACGCCATATAATATTAGTCTTATGTATATTATAAATATAAGTGTACATATTTAATTTTAGACCTTATATATAACTTTATGTGTTAACTAAATAATTTTTACTTGGAGACGGGAGCGAGATTACTAAATTATAAATAATGGCAACACTGTATTTAGCAGCTATTTATTACACACCATTTATAACGAAATCACAATTTCAATTAAAAATAGCAACACCCTATGTGTTAGCTACTTTTACCACGCCATGTATAACAAAGATATAATAATATCTACCAGATAAACAAAAACACGGATAAATTTGTATGAAATTATCTACAAAGTTAACTAACCGGAACTTATACAGAGGTGGTTTGAAGTATTACATGTAAATAAAAACAAAAACTGGCGGCCATATTAATATTAGTAAACAAACAAATTCAAACCTATGATTTAAAGGACAGCGAGGGTTTTCTAAAATCACTAGGTGACAGTACTGACGTCAGGTCCGGACACCTGTCAAAAGTGAAAAGCGCCTTTAATTTCTTTAGGCTGCGTTCCGAGCTACGCTGTAATCGATTTGAGCGTACTTACACCCGTACCGAATTAGCGTGAGCGCGATAATGATTTGTCGTGAATCGTCATAGATGATGTC
Source organism: Xanthia togata (assembly GCA_963853775.1). Classification (NCBI taxonomy): domain Eukaryota; kingdom Metazoa; phylum Arthropoda; class Insecta; order Lepidoptera; family Noctuidae; genus Xanthia; species Xanthia togata. The sequence continues at coordinate 1,268,554 of OY970818.1, read as the reverse complement.
ATAACATGCGCCATCTAGCGATAACGCCGGCCATGCCTTTTACTAAAATCACCGTGAGCGCTGTCAAAAATGACAGTTGTGCTGTTTTGTTTTGAGTCGCATCATATCTTTAAACTAACGTGGCATTTTCGACATTGTAATTCTGGCTACCGTTCGCCACCTAACCAAAGAAGAAGAAAATTGTGGTTTATACACAACGAAATATGATATGCAAGTTTTGACATTGAGCGAGCACTGTGAGCGACTTTATGACCGTTCCGAATTGTTGACAGTCCTCAGCTGTCTTAATCGTGATATCTAAATCGGTACGCAAATTATTGATGTCAGCGCTGTGAGCGATTATGTTCTGATTCGGAAAGCGGCTTTAATTGATGAACGAATGAATGAAACGAATAATGAACGTCATCATATAGTTTTTATTCGTTGTCGAAATAGAAGTCCTTTTTTCAAAGTGGCGCCACCTGGTAGCGTGAATTTTCATTACTGTACAGTTCATTCACAGGTTATTGAGCCGCCAACTTTGCACCACTGTCAAAATCATAGTGATCTTTATTGTCATTACGATAAGGTTGATGTTATACAACTGTGCTATTCAAAGGGCCATTTCAGGTCTCTCAGTGATGGTAACGCATCCGGCGGCAGTGCCTAGCTTTTTGCCAACTATGTCAGGGTCGGCTTCCAGTCTAACCGGATGCAGCTGAATACCTGTATGTTACCTGGAGCGACTGCCTATCTGACCTCCACAACCCAGTTACTGCCACATAAAAAAAATGTTTTTTTTTCTAAACACATAAACTCACACCTCCCTGTCACGGAGGCAGAAACTACAGAACAACTACTTAATATAATTTCGCTCCTGTCGTAAAAACCCAAGTGAAATACACGATGATATAAATAAAAATATAAATGAATAAAATGCTAAAATTAAATTACATTTAGTAATATAAATTGTGACAGTTATTATAAAAAGCTGGCGCAATATGGCACTGAATTTCTTGCTTACCAACTAATGGAGAACTATGGCTATTTTTTTTCTTTTGACACATTTTCTATGCAGTTTTTGCCATAGGGTCAAATGAAATTAATTGGAGAAACTTCAGACATGCCTGGTATTGATATCAAATCAGGATGAAACAATAAAGCGTCGGATTAAACGACCCCTTTAATATTTAACTTTATATTAACATAACACAACATCACGCCTTGTTTCCCCGCAGGGTTGGGCAGAGGTATACCTATAGTACACCCACATTTCGCCAGTTATGTTTAAGTTCCATGTAATAGGGGGCGAGCCTTTTGCCATCAACCAGGCACAACTCCAGACTCCGGGCTACTGCTGAGAAATCGTGAAAATTTCAACTGTCTACCTATTAGGGTTCATGTGATACAGTCCGCTGACAGACAGACGGACGGACGGACAGTGGAGGCTTAGTGATAGGGCCTAAGTAACTACAGCTGTTCAGGGTCAATGGCCGCCAGGCACACCAACCGTTCCAGCCTAATAGGGATGATGCCTGGGTCAAAAAAAATAAACTCTATTGAGTCCGTCAGTTAGATAATAAAAATGTATAAGACTTATTTTTTGCTTTATCACATTAGTAAAAAATGACATAAATACAACGCATTAAAGTTGGGGAGTGGGGGTTGATACGTCACAAGTAAGTATAAAATCTACATACTCGTGACGTCATGGCACATTTTAACGCAATGTATCGCCGCAATCTTTTGATAACGTAAAAAATACGTGTACTATAGAAGATCTTCATATCTAAGCAGTTTGAAAACAAAATCCCGTGAACACGATGACCACATCTGTTACCGCCCCGGTTCTATAGCGGCCGAGCGCTGCAAGCAGAAACAGTCCTTAGGCCTCGGCCTCGAATTTAGCGGGCAGCGGGGCGGCGGCGGCGGCGCGGGCGGTCACCGCTTGACTGGAGTGCACCGCTCGTTGCCCCCGCGCCGCTGTTTTCGAGAACCGGTCCATTTGATTTTACGCATAAGATCCTGCCGCTCCCGCGCCGCCGCCGCCGCCGCCCCGCTGCCCGCTAAATTCGAGGCAGAGGCCTTACGGTGTATAGATATGAACTTCTTCGATGGTACGTGATTTTTTTATAATCTACAAGACGAACAAACAAATTTTTTAGTCATCATCCCTATTGTATGCAAAGTATTTTACATGGAGCGACTGACATCTGACCTCCACAACCCAGCAGTTACTGGGTTATACGATACCCCTTGGAAAGACTGGCCGTGAGACTTTCGGGCTTCTGACGACCCGTAACGACTGCCATAGATCTACGAATTACAGCTGAGACCAACGGCTTAACGAGCTATCCGAGGCACGGAGAGGCATATGTAAGGGTTGGTCACTCATCCACGAATCGACCGCGGCAAGCGTAGCTTAACCTTCGGTCAAGCCGCGCGGCTGATATCATTTAGCCAATAGTCTCTCGAGACGCACTAACTTGTTTTGGCTTAATTATGATTTAATATAAATTTCATCACGTCTGGAGTTTCGCTAGCTAATCTTTTTTCAGCCTGTACGTTCTTGCCTCGCTTTGTTTAAGCCTCGTATTCACTAGGCAACAATTGACGCGCAACACGTGTCGCTCAACATGTTCGGCGACGTTGCACAACAGCGCGCGACATTGCCAGCTGGCGCGCATTATGTCGCGCGGCTTGTAGTTTGATTCCGCGAAAAATGAGTTGTTTTGCTCATTCGGGTAAAAATATCCTTTGTTTTTTTCTTTTCGATAAAATTATAACCACCGTCGCTGAAATCAACTCTCAACATGTTGTCGACGAGTGATCATGCGTAGACAGACAACGTTACTGAACATAAGTTCCGCGCTAAATTTCAACATGTTGAGCAACATGTCAATACGACGCTTTAAGGGTCCCAAGCGCGATTGTTGAGCGTGGCCTCCTTCCAAGGTCGGGAACTGTTATTGGGGTTTGTTCCATAATATAACGACATAACATCACGCCTGTTATCCCTGGAGGGTTAGGCAGAGGTGTACCTATAGTACACCCACATTTCGCCAGTTATGTTTAAGTCTCATGTAATAGGGGGCCGACGCAGTCGGGCCAGAGATGGCTATATTTTGAATTTAGTTGGTGGATAATGAATTCAGAACTTGTATGAGATTTCGGCAAAGCGATTAGCTTATGTATTTATAATTATTATGTGCTTATAAAGGTTGTAATTTGGCAGTTTTGTTGTTCAGTGTTTTTTTGATGTGGTAACATTGCAATATGTATGGTATAATGTCGAAAAAATACTCTACAGTGACTCGTAGTGGCTTGTGTTACTGTGTCCAGATAGTAACAATCCACTTGATAAATAAAATAAAATGGTAGGTGTATGAAATTATTTGCTTTTTTTTTTTCAAATTAATTTCAACAGGTTTTCGTTAAAAATTACCGCATATTGCAATGATATTACAAAATTAATGGTTTCATGTAATTGTATTCTGAATTTTTATCGACCGCCGCGGCGTACCAACGGTTTTTAGAAGCTTGATCAGTAGATTTACTGTCAAATCTTATTGGTTCATTGGCTTGAGTATCATGTGAGTTGATATGAAACTAGAATTTACATTTCTTCAGGCTTACAGTCAGACGGAGCAGCAAAGTACTCGAGCAGTTTTTTCAGTAATAAATTTATCTACTTAGCGTACAATAAATATACTCACTGAGAGACAAAGCACATACCACTGGGACTAGAAGCATGGAAATTTGCACAAAAGTACCTTTCACAACGTAGGTGTGCAGCAAGGAAAGATTTTTGAAGATTCATCCCCTAAAGGGGTCAAAAACCGAAGGAAAATCCCATCGCCCGCACACAGTTTGAACTAAATGACAACTTATTTTAGTTATAGAGCTCAAAACAGCGTATTGATTCTCTTTGGCGCGTGTTCGCGCATATTTTCCCTCAAATCTTCACTGGAGAGAATGCTAAAGCATTTGACAGTTCTGTCTCCGCTAACCTTTAGGGGTTATTTAAAATAACGTGCCACATTTTTTTTATTCATTTCATTGTGTATAAGGAATAGTGGAAACGTTTGTAACTCGCGGCGGTTAATCCTAATTCTGTAAATTATCATTATTTAATTTTCTATTGCATTACGTAATTAAGGGCACACACAAAGCATTTGTATACGTAGAGACATTTATTAGTATTGTAACGAATATGAGGGTATAAGCATACTGTACGTAATTTATTTTAAAAAAGTCGAAAAATCGTGTAATCGGAAGATTTTACTAAATTATACAAGGTCAAATTAAATTACCTGGCGAAACGCCACAGAGGGAATGGGTATCGATGTCTATAAAACACAAAAAGAAAATGATTTTCTTAACAATAATTTCAAGTAATTACACTTAACTACAGCTAATGTCGAATTATGACTAATGACGTGATGACGGTACAGTGTTCCAGAGCGTGCATTCTGAATATGGGCAAATATATTGATTTGGCAATATTACTGTATGGAAATATGAAATGTGGCTAACTAGTGAACTAAAATATCGATTATGAAATGCAATAATTGTTATCGTAACACCGAATTGGTTCTAGACGTAAAAAATATTTGTAACCTTTCCAAATGCCTTTTTTACGTCTAAAACGGTTACAACATCAAATTCAGTGTTATAATTGCAATTAATTATTAAAATTCTAGTTAACTAGTTAGACATATTTCATATTTCCATACAGTAATATTGCCAAATTAATCAAAACAGGTAAATATTTGACAGCTATTTGCGATGTTGCCAACTTTAAGAAGGAACGCCAAATCGGAGCAAGTATCAATGTGACTTTTTGGAGATTATCTTGGATTTTTCTGACATCTGTCAAGGAAAACATCGTGAGGAAACCTGGACTTATGGTTAATGTTAGTCTGAAATTACCATTCCATCTTGAGCAGACGTGGTGATCAATGCTCAGGACAGTAACAGGCTGGTATTTTTACAGCTGATTACGGGGTCAACGGCCGCTAGTACTGTAGTTACTTGATGTTTATGAGTTCAGAAAATATTTTATTTTATCGTCATTGCTCATTAGGGGTCGTTCATTCCCCCCCCCCTCCCTCCTGGTGATACGTGGTGAGGTTTTAGACTAAACCCCCCCCCCTCCCCTACCCAAAATCACGTGTAGTTTTTTGGTACAATGTATCTTTTATTTTCGGTACAATGTACCATCGAAGAAGTTCATATCTATATACCGTAAGGACTATTTCTGCTTGCAGCGCTCGGCCGCTATAAAACCGGGGCGGTAACAGCCGGTCTATTCTGTAACCTTCTCACCTTAAAAACTTAGGTGAAGTGAGCTCGGAGTGAGCTGTCCCACATGGCAACGGCGAGTCAAGGTCACGATTCGCTTTTCGGTTAACAAAAACACTCGTTCAACGAATAAATAACACGTGATTTCTCACTACACCCCCTCTCCCTCCTTGTGATATTTCGTGATTTTTTCCGAACCACCCCCCCCTTTCGACCTTCGTGATTAATGGACGATCCCTTAGATAACGATAACCACCGCGTCTGTAAAGGTACGCCAGCTAATTTGAATTGATCCTATATTGTAATAATTATCTAATAATATTATTATTGTAGCCTACGGCGGCGGAAGATGTACCGTTTGCGTTCGCTGGTGATTTATAAGATGCGTTCTGTCGCTGCGATTAATCGTTGCGACTAGTCGCGTCGGAACGCTGTTTTACAGTATTTAGAGTTTTTTATTGTTGGCAACTATTTTGTATTAAAAACTTGTAATTTTTATCGTCTTGCTTCAGTTACCTACTAGCGAGTAGGTACAACTTGTATATTTAATTATATAATTTATTTGGACATATCAAAAAATGTTTTTGCTAGAACATTTATCGTTGAACGTTTAAAAAATGTCAATTTTTTAAGGGGGTTTTAACGAAATCGCATTTGCTATTGTTTGGTATACAAAAAAATGTCAGTGTGTCTTATTATAATTATTTTTTCTAAGATAAAAGCAGCATAAGTTACTCCTTATAACATCAAGTATCTGCCAGTGAAAGTCCCGTCAAAAAAGGTGCAGCCGTTTCGGGGATTAAACAAACAAACAGACAGACAGACAAAAAAAAATACATATAAGTACCGTATATACTTTCATATGCATTTAGTAAAAAGCTGTTATTTTGAAATTACAGACACTTCAATTTTATTTATTTGTATGTATGTATTGATAAATACGAAAGGAACTCTGTCTATCTGTTACCGTTTTACCCCTAAACGGCTGAACAGGTTTTGATTGGCACACAGGTAGACCATGGACCTGGGTTAGGACATTTTTATCCGGGTAGTACGTTCCCGTAGGATAATATCCGACCTCCAGGCGGGCAAAGGCTTGTTTGCCAAAATGACGCTTATATTCCTAACATCCTTTCCAAAACTCAGGATCATGAATGCAGTACAATTATTTCGTTTCTAAAAATGTTTTTTTTTTTTTTAATGCGATTTCGTTAAAATTCTCAAGAAATATATGACTGTAAACGGCTTTGCTGTAAATAAACTTACAAATTAGTCAAAAAACTAAACGGTTACGGCGCTCTCTTTACTCGTTTACACGTCTCCAGTGTTTAGTTGAGTGCTTAGTCGTATATTATTACTAAATTATAACTATTTAGTGCCAATTCCAGTGACAATGTTATACTAAGCGAGTAACTTAATAACTTAACTTAAGACTGGAGATATGTAAACAGGTTTTTTTACTAAAGTTTCGTGAAAATCTATTTTATAATTTTGACTATGTGCCATCACATTAAATTTTTGAGACTCAGCTTGCATAAACTGTATAAAAATACTCACAGAATTACAGCATTTATTTTGTAAATACATATTTATATTGATAATACCAGCATACGTATATTTTTTGGGTGACGTCTCTTGAGTGTGGAAATTATGACTAGGTACATAGTTACATTGTGTTCCTGTAAAAACAAATGCAAGTGGTAATAGTAAATAAATATATAAAAAATATTTCATAAAAATTCTATGCACTAGATGACCTTATGATTGCACCAGTGAGCGGAGTTCGCGTAACTGAATTTTGGGCCAAACATATTTGGGCTATGGGACATCTCGCCCACGCAAAAACAGGCCCGCGGGCCAGATGTCAACTTTTTAAAATGTGCATGGGTAGATTCGCCCGGACCAGTTTAGTAGAACGGGCCAGATGTCTTCTATTATTAAATAAAGGGATATCTCGGCAAAACCGTATATTTTTTTAATCAAATGTGTACCTGTCTGTTAAATCTGTAAGTCATAGCATCTTTTCTGGAAACCGGCATGTTGGTGGTTAGAACCATCAATTCGAAGACTTGTGACATCTACCAACCCGCACTGGGCCCGCGTGGTGGATTACGGCCCACTCCCTCTCACAGGGAGGAGGCCTGTGTCCCAGTAGTGGGAACATTTTATTTAATAATAACATTTATTTAATAATAGAAGACATTTGGCCCGTTCTACTAAACTGGTCCGGGCGAATCTACCCATGCACATTTTAAAAAGTTGACATCTCGCCCGCGGGCCAGTTTTTGCGTGGGCGAGATGTCCCATAACCCACATATTTGACCTTTGCCATCGATATACAATTTTTATTTTATTGCTGTTATTGTCAATATAAATATTTATTGTAACGGTGAATATGAGATCAGCTAGCAACAGATTGAGACTATTATTATTATAATTAAAAGAGCATTAGAATCAATTACCCAGAGAATTTGTTATAATGACCACCCGGCACAGAATAGTACAGAGGGCGCACTCAGCATTTCAGACATGAAGCTACAAGTACGCGACGGGCCCGTCTTGTCGGGCCAATTCAGTGAGCGTAGCGTAGTCAGAATATAAGAGTTACGCGACAGAAAGAGAGGCAACTTCTAGGTGAATATAACTGTGGGTTGCGCTTGTTGTTAGCGCTGTGCGACCTAAATTGCACTTTATTGTGCTGTAGCAAGAGTCGCTTTTTATTAAATGATTTTGCGGAGTGAACCATCTGTATTAATCGTGCACCCGGTTACTGAAAGGCTAATCGACACCAAAATTAAAGGATCTTGCGCTCGAATGCCGTTGACGATGATCGCTGGTGGTAAACATTTGTGAAATGTATAGAAAAACAAGATGGCGGCTGCGGCGTGAGTTCCGCTTTTGGTCAGGTTTACACTGTTTGTCCACCGCACCGTGAACGGGACGTTAACGAGATTACGCGTTCGTTCTCGTTGACGTCCCGTTCATGGTGCGGTGGACAAACGGCTTTGGGAAACTCATGTCAAGCTATTTCATTAGATGTTATTTTAGTCAGATAATAAAATTGTTAATATTAAAATGAGTTCGTCGGTCTGTTAGATATTTTTTTTTATGTTGATTAGTCTGTCAGAAACAGGTTGTTTGACTATAATGAATACATGCAGCTACTTAAATACTACTTTTGTCTTTCATGGAATGTATTTTTTTATTCTTTTCTTTAGTTAACAAATTACAGTTCCCACCGTTAGCCCAGGTTCGGGCAATGGTTATAAAGGCGATGATTTTTCTTCGCGCACTGCATTTTCAAGTCTCGGTATTGAGCCGAGCATTGAGAATCCAACTGAGCGCATCCGAGCTCGTCAAGAAAACACACTGTTGGATTTTCAACTCTTTAAAAACGGCATTGTTAAAAATCCAGTGCGCGGTAAAAATCGACGCTATAAAAAAGCGCCCGTTCGTATCTGGACTAAATATGACATCGAATTTTACAAACAGTTCGCCTTTAAAGAGCGACATCTCTGTCACTCGATATCTGTGTGACGGTCTCTTTCTAAAGCTCGAGGTATCTTATCAAGTCCAGGTCCGCACGGGCGATGTTTTTACGCGCACTAATTTCAACGCTCTACTTACCGCCGAGAGTTGAAAATCCAACAGAGAGTTTTCTTGACGCGTTGAGATGCTCTCTGTTGGATTTTCAATGCCCGGCCTAATACCGTAGAGTTTAAAATCCAGTGGCCCGGGTATTGTATGCCGTAATTTTGAGTTGTGATATTGGCAGCCTGTTTTAACTTAAGATACGTTTTATTAATATTATTATTTTGTGTATATTTTTATAGCAATGATTATTTTTTGATATTATTATTACGGAGGCGCTATTTGATGTTTAAACCGTGTAATTTTCAATAAAAAAAAAATAGCATTTTGTAAGTGATTTGCTGTTTTATTATCTAAATCCTTGTATTTGGCCATATGGATAGCTCATTATCTGCCGAGCCTTTTCCCAACTATGTTGGGGTCGGCTTCCAGTCTAACCGGATGCAGCTGAATACCAGTATTTTACATGGAGCGGCTGCCTATCTGACCTCCACAACCCAGTTACTGGGTAACACGATACCCTTTGGTAAGACAACACAAATAAGACACGATCAATTACAATCATTTCCATTTTGATAGACAGTTCAACAACATTCATTGCGTTATTTACGTTGTTGAGCGGGCAAATTTTTCGAAGATATAAAGAAATGGATTAGCAATTTCCTTCAAAATAATTATGATTGAACGTGGTTACGCAATTTCGGGCTTCTGGCTAAGGACTGTCAATGATCTACAATTGACAGTCGGGACTAACGACCAGGGGTTGCTATCCTGATAAACGTTTGCAGTGCAAACGTAACAAACTCTAGACTTTTTTTTAACAAACCAGATCGATCGGTAGAATAGAATAGATTGGAATACTCTTTATACAGTAGGGAGCTAAGGGGCTCAAGTCCCCCCCAAAAGCATCTCAGTTCTGCCGTGAGAAATCTTAAAGTGAACTTGATATTATTTTAATTAAACTTTTTACGTACGTATTACGCTACTTTTTTTTGTGTGGGAAATCATCAAATAACTTCTCCCGCTCTGGGCGAAGCGGGAGGGCGTGTCAGACTCTTACTGACTAAAACCCACCCGTGTTCCTTCAGTTGCCAGGGGCCACGGTATCTCTTTCGGACTTTCCCGCAACCCCGGCAGGCATCGGCCTTAGCGGACCCCGTCAGTTGTGCTGACATCTCTTTGAGACACAACGCGCCGTCGTCCCGGGCCTGGTCCTTACCGGACGGCGAGCTACCCATTGCTCACCGTCCGCAAGCCCGCGCCTACGGTGGCCGGGAATCAATCAAATTAAGAGGGCGCCTAAAGGTTACACTAGCGCCACTCCTTTAAAAAAATATTATCTTGTAACTGAGAAGGAATTATGAATAACGGCTAGTAAGGACCCTCGGCAAGTGAGTCTAGAATTTTTTAATACCTTTATAACTTCTTATTGAGACACGACGCAATAAAATTCGATCTAAATAAAAACGGCCACATTCCTCTAGATCGTAATTTGTTGCTTCGTTTCTCAATAAGAAGTTATATGGTATTAAAAAATTCTAGACACACTTGCTGAGGGTCCTTACTAACCGTTTTTCATAATTCCTTCTCAGTTACGAGATAATATTTTTTTAAACGAGTGGCGCTAGTGTACCTTAAGGCGCCCTCTTAATCAAAACAGCGAAATATTTGACATCTATTTGCGACGTTGCCCACTTTCAGAATAAAAGCACTTACAGATAGTGCAATCCACGACGACGTGCCCCACTCTGCGATGACTGTACTGTAAGCTGTACTTTAGTACGGAGCGGAGCGGAGTGAGGCGCGTCTCAGTGAATTGCACTATCTATAAAATATCGTTTTTAAGGATAAGACGTCCACCCGTGACAATTTCTAATTTACAGTAAATCGTACTGATTTACTGTGACAGTTAGAGGAATAGGGCTTTAGAAACTTGGGGTAAACTCAGAAACTCAGCATCTTAAAAGCCTTATAGCTTTAAAACACAGGGTAAATGGAGTAGGCTGATGCAGTGCTATTAGGCTGGGTATAGGGAGCTTGGGGTAAATGCGATATATTGTAGGTAAATGCAATTAACTGGGGTAAATTAAATCAAACAAGTTGGGGTAAATTATCTCTAAAAAAAAATTGTACTAGATATTTATTGAATTATCATTTATATTTGGTACTGTGTCATCAATTTAACAACCTCAGGCGCCTCGGCTGGGTATAGGGAGCTTGGGGTAAATGCGATATACAGGGTGATTGGAAGATGGGTGCAAAGCTTTAAGGCGAAGATAGTACAGACCATTTGGAACCATTTAAGCCATGGTTGTCTCAGACGAATTCTTACCAATTTTTTTAAACTAATATTTGTTTTTTTTTTCGGAAATATGTCTAATGTTCACAGAAGCCTAAAATAGTTATTTATCCAACATGTGAGGAAAGTTCGTTTTTCCTATGAGTTTTGATTTTGAGTCTTGAGCGAACGAAGGATTGAAAAATAGAATCACGAGCGCAGCGAGTGATTATAAATTTCAATCCTGAGTAAGCGAAAGACTCAACAAAACGAATAGCAAATGAACTTGCTCACATGTTGCATACAAAACTTTTCACCACTCCCAGCCACCATGCTTAAATGGTTCTAGACTGTCTGTACTATCTTCGCCTTAAAGCTTTGCACCCATCTTCCAATCACCCCGTATTGTAGGTAAATGCAATTAACTGGGGTAAATTAAATCAAACAAGTTGGGGTAATTAATAATCTCAAAAAAAAAACTGTGTTATTTATTGAATTATCATTTATACTTGGTACTGTGTCATCAATTTAACAACCTCAGGCGCCTCACTAACGCTATGCGCTAGCCGCATATGTTTGATGGCGTAGTAGCGACACTTGTACGACCTCGCACACAACGTGCAGCTGTAGGACGACTTACTGTGACACGTCAGCTTGTGCATGTGCAGGTTGTTGTTCGCTTTGAAGCTGGCGGGACAGAGGTCGCACTGTGGAAGAGATAATGGTTGGTTAAAGAATATTCAACCTTAGTTTTTGTTCACTTGAAAAGAGGTCATTTTGCAGACATTGCCAGCAGGTCAACCTACCCGAAACTGTCAACTTTCAACCTTATGCTTTAGTGATAAAGTTGAAAATCTATTAAAGAAATTTGATAGATTGTAGCAGGTTGATGTGCTGGTGGCTGTACTCATTATCATGAACAACTTTTGCTACGGGACCAACCCTGAACTCGAGGAAATATAAATCTGCTGTTCCATACATTCAGAGGAATTATAATAAATAAAATAATGAAAATCTGTTTATTTCATCTCCACAAATTACATCAAAGTATAAAGTTGACAAGATAAATTGTCGAAAAATTAGTAATTTGTGGGAGATCTGGAGTCTAAACTAAGCCGAGGCCTGTACTATAGATCTCCAGGCCCCCCATTTCATAACATTTGTATGTATTGTCAACAAGTGAAAGACGGAAAGAGTGGGAATGATTGAGAAAAAACGTGGAATGATGTGCGTGTGTGTGTGTGGTATGATGTGTGTGTGTGTGTGCGTGTGTGTGGGGTAATGTGCGTGGGTGAGTCTATGTGTGGGGGTGTGAGTGTGTGTGTGGGTATAAATGAAGGAATTATCAAACTTTAGTGGCAATGGGCAGTGCACATTCATATTCAGATCCACGCGTCATGTTCGTGAACGGGCGCCGTCAGTTGAGACTGGTCATCTCTTATCTGCCAGAGCTTATTTTTAATCGTTTTTGATTTGTATTTTTTTTTTTTTACATTGTTCTCACATATAGAATCAACAAGAGTAATGTACCCAGGATTTTGTAATTTCTATATTTAAAAGAGTGTCATTGGAGTTTCTTGCCCGTTCTTCTCCATAGAGATCTACGTTTTGGAATGGGCAACTAGCTTTAACTTTCTGACTAACTGACTCATTGACAATTCAAAAGTGCCTGTAAAGGGTTTAATTGAAATAAATGCTTTGAGTTTGAGTTTATAGGGCTGAAGTGGTGACCGCGTACCGGAAGACGTAACGTTGCAAGGCCTCCCACAAGATGGTCCGATGACCTGGTGAAGGCCGCAGGAATCCGCTGGATGCGGGAGGCACAGAAACGGTCGAAGTGGCGGCGCTTGGGGGAGGGCTTGTGTCCAGCAGTGGACGTCCTTCGGCTGAGATGATGATGATGATGATGATGATGATGATGATGATGATGGACCTTACCTTGACAAGTTTCTCAGTGTTGTGCGAGTGTCTGTGCTGCATCAGTAAGTACGCCGCGTGGAACTTAGCGCCGCACGTCTCGCAGACGTAGGGCTTCTCCCCGCGGTGACGACGCTCGTGATTCTGTGGAAATATCATCACACATAACATCACGCCTAAATTCCCCGAAGTGTCAAAGTCAAGGTCAAATAATTTATTTCAATTAGGCACAAAAAAGGTATTTTTGAACGTCAAAATTTAAAAAATATATAATAATAATTGATTCTAGTCGCCCCTTCCAAAAGGTAGTTTTCGTATGGAGAGGAATGGGCAAGAAACTCCACCGTTACTCTTTTAAAATATTTTCACAATATCGTGTATACATTAATTATATAGTTATATGTGGAGACGAGTGTTGGGCAGAGCATAATCAAATCAAATCACAACATTTTTAAGTGGCACTACAAATTTATATCCACAGGTACGATTTCTGACTGACTTTTGGAACTGACCAAATTATGTGGTATAGCAACCAAGCTCCCAAGTGTAGTGTGTAATGTTTTTTTTGTAGTTTATATCATAATCATCATTTATTGCATTCGTGTAGTTTATAAGTTGTTACTAGTATATAGGTTTCATACATGAACCCTACTAGGGCACAGCAATATACATACACACATCAACACGGTCTAGGGATATTTTTAAAAAAGCGAATTACTATCAATGTGTTAATTATTTATATGACATGTATATATTTAAAAGATACGTTATTTAATATTCTACCATTTTTTAATAATGGTTAAGGTACTTAGATTAAAATTTCAGGATTTTATGGGAAAAAAATGAATCATAGACGGAAACCGTATATGAATTAACTTTTAATTTGTGAGTAAAAACTGAAAAAAATAGAAAAATCATTTAATTTGTGTTTATAAACTTGAATTTAGTAGTCTGAGAAAGCGCCCATGATGTTCATAACACATCGGCAACGATTCGGCATGCTCAGAACAAGGTTGTCAATGTCTTGCTGCGGAATATTGTCCCATGTCCTTCTGAGGTGCGCAAAAAGTTGATCTTCTGTAGCCAGATTTTCAGGAACTTCCTTCAGAGCTCTTCTTTGCAGCATATCCCACGCATGCTCAATGGGATTTAGATCTGGCGATTGAGCAGGCCAGTCTAAGGCCCTAACATTATGTGTATGTAACCAAGCTGCTACCGTTCTCGCCGTGTGTGCCCGGGCATTGTCGTGCATGAGCAGGAAATCTTGCCCCATTTGTGTTCTGTGGGGCAAGATTACGGGCCCCAGCACCTGTTGGACGTATCGTTCTGCCGTCATATTGCCCCGCACCCAAACGAGATCCGTCCGTCCTCCAAGACGAATTCCTGCCCAAACCATAATTGTTCCTCCTTGGTATGGGTGAACTTCCTGAGGGTTCTGGAGACGGCTCCATCGTCCAGGAACTCGCCAAACACGCGTCCTTCGTGAATCTGGATGGAAGCCGAACCTGGATTCATCCGTGAACAGCACATTGGACCATTGCTCACGGCCCCAGTCCACGTGGTTCCTTACCCATTCTAATCGTCGTCCACGATTGCCTCTCCGTAAAGGTGGGACCCGGAGTGGTCTACGAGAGCGTAGATTGCTTTCATTCAGTCGCCTTCTTACAGTTTGGTCACTCACAAGCACTTGGTGTTCCACTCGCAGCCTTTGGACCAATTGAGTCGCCGTTGCATTTGGTTGAGCTCGCGCAGTAATTTGCAAAAATCGGTCTTGTCTAGGGGTAGTGATGCGACTTGGCCCCCGGTGCCTCTCCGCTACTTCACCTGTGGCACGATAGCGTGTCCACAATCTTGAAATTACATTTTGATGGGTCCCTATGGCCTCAGCAACATTACGCTGAACAGATCCAGCTTCCAGCATTCCCACAGCTCGTAACATCTCCGCCCTCGTCAAATGTCGGCGTTGCATGGCTACAATACCTCAATTTTAACTTTATCTTTCGTTTAAAAATGAAAAAAAACTGTAACTAAACGTAATTCGTATTGTTTTCTAAATTTCGCACAAATGAAAATTCCCTCTCCTATACATCAAGACATTTTTATGCCACCGAAACAAAAGAATTTTCAAAAATTTTAATTTGGAATTAGTCTGAGATAAATTACAAACAAATCGGTGTATAAAAGATTCCAATGCGGCCAGTACTTTTCGAGTTATTTAATTGAGTATGAAATATCCCTAGACCGTGTTGATGTGTGTAGTTTAAAGTGCTACAGTGTCACAATATTAAAAACCACTGCAACAAAAATACTAATTTTAATATAAATATGTTTACCCAATGTCCAAAAATTTTATTTAAATAAGTAACTCATCATCTGCCTAGCCTTTTCCCAACTATATTGGGGTCGGCTTCCAGTCTAACCGGATGCAGCTGAATACCAGTATTTTACATGGAGCGACTGCCTATCTGACCCCCACAACCCAGTAACTGGGTAATACGATACCCCTTGGTAAGACTGGTTGTCAGATTTTCGGACTTCTGACGACCCGTAACGACTATCAAAGATCCACGAATGACAGCCGGGACCAACGGCTTAACGTGCTTTCCGAGGCACGGAGGAGTCTCGGTATGTAAAGATGGTCACCCATCCACAGACCAACCCCGGCAAGCGTAGCTTAACCTGATGGATCGACCCGTGCGGCAGTTATTACTTAGCCTCGAGCTCCTCTCCTCTCCTTATTTAAATAAGTAACTGTCATGATATAATATAGGATAGAGTAAGAACAATTATTTGGTCATCATTTCCATTCATAAATTAAAATAAAATAAAAAATTCAATTAAAGCAAATAGCGATAACAATAATAATCATGAAACAACATAACATGATAGTATACGTGTACACATAACATAACACATAAATGTTAGTCTATAAGGTATTTTTGTTTGGCAGTGTATAGAATGCCGTTAGCGGCTCTCTATCCCTATCGGATAAAGTGCTTTTAGCGGCATACTAGTGGCACTGCCTCGGCCCGGCTAAAGTGCCGTCAGATTTCCATTGCCATTGTCACTGTCACTGAGTCACTGTCAGTTTTAATTTTGTTTGATTGTTGAGGTTAGTTCGCTATAAGACACCACATTTCTAAAACATTACATTCTCTTGTGCCTAACCTGACCCTGGCATCGACCTGGGCCTCAAGTCTGCTATTACAATAGTGTCAGAATGGTCTATCATTGATTTCATAATTGTTGATTTTGACAAGTTTGGTAATCTACTAACACAGTCGCGTCATTATGACTTTCCAATGGTCAGCCACTGACACTCCATTGAAAGAAATGGCATCTATTGGTAATCTCGTACATAATGAAAAATGAATGACTGACTTAGGCGGTAATCTGCTAAAATTTTGACAGTTCCTTTGAGCAGTGACCTACCATGAGAACGTTATTGTGCAGTCATTGCTTTTAATTCGTTACGGGTATCTTGTTTGTGGAATACAATGATCAACCAATGATTGACCATTATGAATTTAGCAGATTACGAACTTTTAGCAAAATGACAATGGGATCGTGTTGGAATGACGAATTTATAAAAATAGCAGACTTGGGCCCCTGTACCCTAATTACGTTATGCAAAATCAATCCGAATCTGAATCGTTTTGAAACAGATTGCTAATCCGTTGCTCCGTAAGTTCGAAAAAAAAACTGCAGAGCAACGTAAATAACGCAATGAATGTTGTTGAACTGTCAAAATGAAACAGATTTGTCTTTATCGTTTACGAAAATATGTTGCGGTTAGGTTAGAACTGTGACCACACAACGGCTTTCTACCGTTGTGTGGTCACAGTTCTAACTTAACCTATCTTTCAGCCATTTTAATTTGCTACTTCATTTTTCGTAAATTCATTCAATGTAGTGACTTCTAATTGTATATATATATATATATATATTTTATTATTATTATCAAAATTATAAACTATCTAAAACAAATACGATCAGTCAATACAAAGGGCGGCGAGCTAACCTCAACAATCAAACAAAATAACAAGTGACAGTGAAAATGCAATGTTTACGCCACTTGCCCTGGTCCAGGCCATGGTACGGAGCGAGAGGGCATGGGAGGCCGTCACCTCCTTCTGCGAAGCGGTAATGCTCGCGAAGAAGGAGGCGGAACGCTTGAGGGAGAGGCAAATTTCGCGCCCTCACGGCCCTAGCCGCCGCAGGAGGAGTCGCCCTGGGCGTCGGGAATCTATTGCTGATTGCCGGCCACCGTAGGCGTGGGCTTGCGGACGGTGAGCAATGGGTAGCTCGCCGTCCGGTAAGGACCAAGCCCGGGTCGACGGCGCGTTGTGTTCCACGCGCGCCTCAAAGAGATGTCAGCGAGTGAAGGGGTCCGATGGGACCATTGCCTGCCGGGGTTGCGGGAAAGTCCGAAAGGGATACCGTGGCCCCCTGGCATTGCACAGGCAACTAAAGGAACACGGGTGGGTTTTAGTCAGTAAGAGTCTGACACGCCCTCCCGCTCCACCCAGAGCGGGAGAAGTAATTTAAAGATTTCCCACCAAAAAAAAAAAAAAATATGCTTACGCCACTTTAGCTGGGCCGAGGCAGTGCCACTAGTACGCCGCAAATTGCGCAAAATGCCGCTGGCGGCACTTTATCCGTATCGGATAAAGTGCCGCCAGCGGCATTCTATACACTTCCTTTTTGTTCTGGGTCTTTGTTAATCAAATGATTTTTTGTCGCTAAAATTACTTTTAGTAGAGGATTACTTCTCAGCCGAGACCGAAACCGAGAATAAATATAAATCGTAAAAAAAAGTAGAGGAGCTCGTGGCAAAGTAATAACTGCCGCACGGGTCGATCTACCAGGTTAAGCTACGCTTGCCGGGGTTGCTCTCTGTATCCATCTTTACATAACGAGACTCCTCCGTGACTTGAACAGCACGGTAAGCCGTTAGCCGTTAAGAGGGATCAGGGCCTGCGAGGAATTTGAAAAATAGGTATTTGAAGAAACTATTGCCACCTCAAGTCTGCCCCCGCAGAGTGCGATAAGGACAGCTACAGCTCAGACCGTATTCCTTTTTTTTCTCCTCGAAAACTGAGCCTATTCAATTATTTTTGACATTAAAATGTTAAGAAAGAGTATGTCTAGGTTCCTATCATTTTCTTTTATGTTAAAAACTTTTCGAATTAGTCTGGTAGTCCTCTAATCACGGTGGAAAAAATGGGGCATTTTTGTAATTTTTGGAGGGTCATATTTTCTTTACCAATAAGTTTCTGAAAAAAAGGAAATAACAGGGACGTGTCTACAGCAGACCTTGATTTTATGAAAAAAAGAGAAATACGTTTGTATGGAGAATCGCAGGCCCTGTTTCCTCTTAAGCTCTGCGATTTTTTACCAAGACCCGAGTTCTCGGTTGAATTTGTAGCCGAGAATGCTGATACCGAGATCTCGGTCGACCCTTGGTTACTTACCCTCATAGCCATAATCCCAGCGCTTCTGAAGTCACAGTACCTACACTGGAACTTCTCGTAGCCATGCTTCGCTCTATAGTGCTCGTTCAGACGAAACTTATTGCCGAAACTTTTGCCACAGTGCTGTGGAAACAGAACATATCTTATATAAGGATATTATATCACATAACATAACGTTGCGATTGTACAGACGCCAGCACATCCACCTGCTACAATCGGTCAAATTTCTTTATTAGATTTTCAACTTTATCACTAAAGTATAAGGTCCAAAGTTGATTGGAAAAATTTAAGTTTTTGTACCAGATTAAGTGGAATATGTTTCAAAATTCAAAATAATAACTGGAAACAACATTTAATAGTAATTCAGTAGACAAAGGAATATGGTTCAAAACAGTTCAAAATGAGCTCCCTCAAGAGCCCTGGTTTGACAGTAGCAGATTAAGTAGAACTTATGTGAAGTTAGCTCTAAGATTACGGTCTGGACACTATCCATCGGCAAAGTTTGCATTTCTTTTCAGTTTTAAGTTCTCCCAACTGCAACACATGCAATGTACTTGAGGATGTATCATATCATTTGCTGATGGATTGTGTCAAGAACCAAGAGGAAAGGAGAAATCTAATCAATGAGTTTAATTTAAATATATCACAGGTAGGTTTAATTCAATCAATTTTAGCACAACCAAAGTCAGATGTGGCGAAGAGATTTAGCGAGTTGTTGTACTTTATTGATTATTTTTGTCCTTTTAATTTAAAATAAAAGACATTTTAGCGTAGTAGTATGTATAAGGCGTGATGGGGTTAGCGTATCCATTGGGATAAACACCCCAATTAAGTCAATAAAGATTATAAAAATAAAAGTTTAAGTTTTTTTTTTTTTAAGTCCCTTGTATTATATTGAAAATCTATGATTGTTGTTGATTTTACAGGGAGAGGCTGTTTTCCCCTATTTATTACCATTAGTCCCACTAAAAAACATACGTTTAAACGCAGTCCCGGCTCAAGCCACTGAGCGAGATTGTCTTACGGCGCCCTTCAATCGGCGTTAATTGTACTTGAGTTTCATGTTAGATAAATTGCAAATATCTGTAAACTCAAACTCAAAGCATTTATTCCAATTAAACCATTTACAGGCACTTTTGAATTGTCAAGGGGTCAGTCAGTCAGAACTATGAAGCTAGTTGCCCATTCCAAAGTAGGTACCTATGGAGAAGAACGGGCAAGAAACTCCACGGAAACTCTTTTAAATAAAAAAATTGATACAAAATATTGGTTACATCATTCATTCTGAAATTATGCATGTGAGAACAATGTAGAAAGACGTGCACGTAAAAAGCGTCCGTAATAAAAAGAAAAAAACAAAGAACCATTAAAAAAATATATAATAAATTAAAATAAGGCAGGGCAACTAAGAGATGACCAGTCCCAACTGACGGCGCCCGTTCACGAACATGACGCATGGATCAGCACCGTTTAGCTCAACCATTTTGAAGGGAACTTAACGATCCAACACATCTATTGCAAATATCATCTTACTTACCTCACACACGGGCCTAAGTCCAGCATGTTTGACAGCTTTGTGCTTATTGAGACTGGCTCTCTGCATCGTCATCTTGCAGATGTCGCACTCGGCTATGGCACGACCCTGCAGGACAGCACCATGGCTTATTATAACATTTTTTTTTTATATCTGTGACCCTGACAATTTTGTATCTTTTAATTTACGTGTATTTAATTTTAATTCTGTGTCTTTAATTTTTACCTTCTCATTCATCCTTATCCTTACATAATATAAAACGTCTCCCGCCGCGTTTGTATGAACGCGATGAACTCAAAAACTACTAAACGGATAATCAAACGGTTTTCGCAAATGGACGGAGTGATTCATGAGGAAGGTTTTGGTGTATAATTCATTAAGAGGGAACAAACTGGGCGTGCGATCCTCCATACAAATGTATTCTCCTTTTTTCTTCCTGAGTAATGCCTAGAGCAATCATTTTTTTTCATAAAATAAAGGTTTGCTGTTGACATGTCCCTGTCATTTCCTTTTTTTTCAGCAACTTATTGGTAAAGAAAATATGACACTTCAAAAATTACAAAAATGCCCCATTTTACCGCCGTGTTTAGAGGACTACCACACCAATTCGAAAAATATTATAAATAAATGAAAATGATAGGAACCTAGACAAACTCATTCTTAAACTTTTAATGTAAAAAATAATAGAATCGGCTCAGTTTTCGAGGAGAAAAACGGGGATACAAAACGTCGTCGTCCTCGTCAATTTTGCTCTGAGCTGCAACTGTCCCTATCGCACTCTACGGAGGCAGACTTGAAGTAAAAAGACGGCAATAGTTTCTTCAAAAACCTATTGTTTTTTATTCCTAGCAGGCCTTGTACCCTCTTAAGGTTTTGTGTAAATTGGCTGAAATATGACGATTATTTTTGAGGTTAAAGTTGACATTTATTATGTAGGTACCTACCACGTTGTGAGTTCAAAATCTGGCATGTACAAACAGCTGCTTTGCTTTTGTAAATGTACCTATGTATGAGGAATATCATTCCCTTAACGGAGCATTAGTAAGTACTTTTGATTTTTCAAACAATAATTATATTTGAACAACTAAATGGAACGTTTAATTCACTATCAACGATCAATTCATGGATCGATCACCGATTTATGACGTGATCTACATCACCACATGCGAGCTCCTCATTTCTGCATCGCGCAATCAGCATATATACAACGTCCCGACATCAACCATCGGGCAGTTGCCCACTAGATACGACACCCGTCTGGTCGGAAGATCCTCCTTTTTCTATGGAGGATGTGTGAACTTTACACCCTGTTCCTTATACCTCTATAATGGATAAGATAATACCATGAAGAGAACTTGTTTAAAAAATGTTCTGATACTCTAGTAAGGCATACTTTGCCTGACTTGAGTACTCCAGACCTTATGAACTGTAGACTAGCTAACACCAACTCTTGAACAAGTATCTATGGGTCAGACAAAATGAGTGGGAGCCAGGACCGTCAGTGTAGAAAAATGATCAAATATTATCATAGAAGTAGGTACTCACAGAATCATTGACTTTCCTCTTCCTGTTCTTAGCGGTACAGGTGGTTACATGATCAACGAGCGCTTCTTTACTATTGAACTCCGATTTACAGTACTGAAAGAAAATAGTAATAGATTAGAAAATAAATTGCACTATAAAAGACTAATGTAAGCACGCTACGGTCTCCCGGAGTAGTCTACCTGATAGTCGGGCTGGCCCACAGATTCAAGGTCACTCAGCGCGCTGTTGAGCGGGCTATAGGTCCTCGGAGTTTCTTTATCATCTATCAGTAATGAAATTATTCGGAAAAGAACCGGAGAAGACCGACATCGCTTGCAGAGTAAGCAAACTGAAGTGGCAGTGCATGGGCTGGCCATGTTTGTCGAAGGACCGATGGCCGGTGGAGCAGAGTCCTGCAGTGCTATTCTGTAACCATCTCACCGTGAAAACTTAGGTGAAGTGGGAGTGAGCTGTCAGTCCCTAGCAGCAGGTGGAATGACAGCTCACTTCACGTTCACTTCACCTAAGTTTTCACGGTGAGATGGTTACAGAATAGACCGGCTAGATTGGAGACCACGTATCGGCAAGCGTGCTGTGGGAGTCCCCAGCGACGATGGACCGACGACCTTAAGAAGGTGGCTGGATAGACTGGCTGCGGAAGGAATGGGTGTTGTGGCGTAACCTGGGAGAGGTCTATTTCCAGCAGTAAACTGCGATAGGTCGAGTTGAACATCCAGATTTAGGCATCTTACAACATGCAACCCAAAAATCTGTCTGCCTAGCGATTTCTCAACTGCGTTGAGTCGGCTTCCAGTCTAACTGGATGCAGCTGAATACCACTATTTTACGTAGACCAACTGCCTGTCTGACCTCCACAACCCAGTTACTGGGTAACCATGATAGCCCTTGGTAAGACTGGTCGTCAGACTAACAAACAACAGCATAACGACTGTCAAAGATTTACAAATGACAGCCAGGATTAACGTGCTTTCCGAGGCACGGAGGGGTCTTGATATGTAACGGGCGGTCCCCATCCACGGACCGACCGCGGCAAGCGCAGCTTAGCCTTCGATGTACCCGTGCGGCTGATATTATTTAGCAACATGCAACCCAATTTACTGGAAATCTTTAAAACAAAACTACAAGTCAGAGGTCTCGAGTTCGAACCCACGGCACGCACCTCTGACTTTTCGGATTCATGTGCGTATTGTATAATTATCACTTGCTTCAAAAACGGTGAAGGAAAACATTGTGAGGAAACCGAGAGATATTTCTCGATGGCTTGTGAAGCTAAGTCACACAAAACTCTGACACCAGCCGATCTATTCTGTAAAAATCTCACGGTGAAAACTCAGGTGAAGGAGCTGTCTTTCCACCTGCTGCTAGGGACTGACAGCTCACTTCGAGCTCACTTCACCTAAGTTTTCACGGTGAGATGGTTATAGAATAGCACTGCAGGTTAGTCACTAACCACAAGAAAAAGAAGAACGCTAAGTATGCTACCCCATGTCCTCGTCTTTTCAGCGACTAACGCCTAGATCTAGCACAAAGTGCAGTCGACTGCCCGCCTCTCTGCGCTGCTGGCAGAATAGTCGAAACGGGATAAAATACAAAAAAAAAACTGGCGTGTGCTGTACTACTCTACTCATCTGAGCTGGGACGCGTCCGTAAACCGCGGCTGACAGGTGCACGTTGTACGTCGTTCCCAGCTCCAGCCGGCCAGATCTCTATCAGACGTCCGAACGCTCACGGACGGCCCAAGGTCACGTCCGCGACTCACGACCAATAGTTTGCACAGTGTAGTGCTAAATGTACTATCCAGATACAGCCGCGGCTTACGGACGCGTCCGATAATTTGTTCCCAACTTAAATCACTTCCCCGATCGAACTTATAGTCGCCATCAAAATCACCCAGGAAATAAAAGAAGTAACAAAATTAAGTAAATATCCCCTTTTCTAACTTACTTAAAAATTACTTACCCCACACTTAACACCAACACTGCCATGCATCATAACTCTATGCCGATTCAGTTTCTCTCGCATCACATATTTATCGCACAACTCACACTTGACCTTCCTCTCGTCAGCCCCGGGATGTCTTCTCATCATATGGGAATCTATGCTCCGGATTGACAGCTCTTTTTGACATAATTTACAGACTACCCTCATTGCTTTTTTGGCATCAGTTTCTGTGATAATGTAAGGAACGTCTAT
This sequence comes from Xanthia togata, assembly GCA_963853775.1. Classification (NCBI taxonomy): domain Eukaryota; kingdom Metazoa; phylum Arthropoda; class Insecta; order Lepidoptera; family Noctuidae; genus Xanthia; species Xanthia togata. The sequence goes on along the minus strand of OY970818.1, from coordinate 1,244,739 downwards.
AGTTTTTTCTTCCGTGATATTTGATTCTGCTGTTTTTTTCTTTGTATGGTTATATTTTTGGGATTTTCGTGAATTTATTTCAAATTTGATATCTTCAGTGTTCTGGGAAAGAGTCTTCTCTGTTTTAAAATGATTCTCATTTTTATATAAAATAGTATCTTCATTAAGATACTCAGTATCAAAAGTATCTTCCGCATGAATCTCATCATAATCGTTATTTACTTTCAAATCATTACTTTTCACTAATGAAATGCTACCTATATTTTTATTAACCAAATATTTTAAAGGTTGATCTTCGTCAATATCAATTTCTAAAGATTCATTCTTAATATTAATAATTTTATATTCTGACTTAATTCTCATGGCGTTTGAGTCATTTTTGATGTCTGATTTATTTATTGTTGGTAGTTGTTTTTTTACTACAGGATGTTCTTCTGTGATTTGTACAGAAAGTTCCTCATTCGTAACGATGGTAGAGTTTTCAGATTCCAGCTCTGTATTGATCTTTAATAATTGTGTTTCAGCCTGTTTGCATTGTTTCCTGAATTTCAGTGTGTTGTTGAATTGGTTCATACATGCTGTGCACATATTTTGGGGTAGGCCATCATTGACTTTTATCTGGAAATTATTTTTTTATTAAATATTTGCTGTTTTAATATAAAATTATATTTTATTTATCAAAAACAATTAATAAATATACTATTTTAAAAATATAAGATGAGGTTGGTGCTTCCTAACCAACAACTCTGAGAATTTACACAACTCAGCGTTCATAGTCATTTAATTTAAAGTCCAGATTATTATGTAGGTCCGATCATGTGATGACCATGTAGAATAGTGTCGGAAATCGTCTTTTGAGGAAAGAACCTCACAGTTTTGGACCTGTCCAGTCGGTGCTCGCATTTGTCAGGAATCATGAATCATGTAGCTCAACTCAGAAGTTAAGAAGATCAAGAACTAGACAAAAAGTGTCAAAGAAAGGACATTTGTTATAATAAGAAATTAATATATTAATGATTTTCTTTTGGTGTCTCACTGCTAAGAAAACGTCTACGGATAAAAAAAAAACAATTACATATTATCCTATAATATCAAATTACTACTGCAATTGTTTTAATACAAGTCTTACTTATACCGAAATAATCAAATTTTGTCTACTCAGCACTCACTACAACTATTTTCTTTGCTTAGGTTGTATACGCTAATAAAATAGTTGTACCTACATGAGATAAGCATCTAAGATAAGTTGCCTCCATATCTATTTCGTTTGTTTACACAATTAAATATGAATTATTTTGATAGACATTATTTTATTTAATGGTTTAAGGGGCTCTTTATTTACCTGAATCCCTGTACAGGAGTACAAAGCACTGGAAAATCGCTCATGAGAATCTTCAGACAAGAAAATTGGGTTTAAACCAATGTTTTTAAAAGTCTTGATGCAAGTTCGACAAATTGCAGAAAAATCCATCTTTTCTATATTAAAAGTTCATAAATATCAATGGCGCGTATGGTCTTAGATGTTACTGTTCCATGTTTTTTACTTTATTGAAGAAATTGCAGATTCTTATAAGAAATTCACGTATTTTTATTTCGTAATTCTGCAAACACAACACAATCTGACACAAAGTACAATGACATGACATTGACACTACAGACTACAGATGGTTAGATTAGATTGTGGGATTTTAAAAACATCGATATTTTTTGTTCAATACATCGATATTGATAGCGGTGATATTATTTTATTATTTCGATATAAAATACCAAGTATTGATGTTTAGATATGTATCAAATACGATATATTTTCAACAGCAACACCATTGTCACCACACTAAAACCGCTGGAATTCAAAGCCGTAAAAAGTTGACTTTTTTTCCTAGTTTGGTATTTATACGGATAAAAAACATGCAATCAAATATTTTTTCCGATAGTGTTTTTTTTTAAATATCCATACGATTATCTATAGGTATTTTTTGCACTTCTTGCATCCCTATTAGACTGACAGTGACTGAGTGGCTGACACTGACTGACAGTGTCAGCTTGCCATAGTGATGTACTACTTCCGTAATTTTCGAAATATAAAATAGTTTAGCGGACCCCGATTCAGTTAATTATTTATGTGTATCTGACCCACTGTCACACGTGGCATTGTCGGTTGTAATAAAAAAAACGGTGAATGTGAAAAGGGAATTAGAAAACACAAGTGAATAGCTGTTTTCATATACCTAAATAAAAATGTAGTGGAACTGAAGATGAGAAGCAGTGCCATTGGGCCTTCATCCTATACCATTAAATGAGCATTATATAGGGTGTTAGGTAGACGGTTGAACATACAAAAATTACGGACCCGTGCACGGGTCCCCACGGCCGTGGGGCTGTCTGCTGCTACGTGGTTAGGCCAAATAACAAGGCACAGGACGCAGACGCGGTTTTTTTTAAATTACTTTTTTTTTATTCGTTTTCTTCGTTGCTCAAACTTCAAACGTCAATATTTTCATTTAAAAATAACAAAACTGGCAACAATTTCTATTATTTTCATCTAGAATATTTGCCATATTTATTTGTAATCACATTCTCGAAAATGGCTGACGAATTGATGAAAGTTGCAAGCAATATAGGGGGCAAAAAATCGATCTAGCTAGGTCTGGGAAAATTCGTTTTCTCTATTTTCACAACCTTGGGAATGTGATACAACGTTGGTATACCTGGATGACATGTTTATCTTTTTTCAAACGAGCTGAGCTCAGTCGAGCAGGTATTTTTCAGTATAAAATATTCGTTACAAAATAAAAATTCAAACAACATTTTAAAATATTTATTTTCAAGCATTATGGAACACGCTCTTTGCTTTCTTCTCCCTCTTCTTCTGATCGCGTTTCTTCTTTAGCTTTTCTGTGCTTCGCAGAAGCTTCTTGATCGCGTCTTCTGTATTATCTTCCGCATCTTCTTGGTCAATTTCTTGTAAGGACGTTGACCCTTCTGATGATGGCTTGATCTTCTTGGCTGGCAACTCTTCTGGTTCTGGTTTCAGTTTTGTCTTCTTGGGTTTGGCACTGTAAAAAAACAGGTATTATTTTACTTGGAAACATAACACCACGCTTGTATTTCCCAAAGGGTTAGGCAGAGGGGCTAGGGTTGATGCTTGAGAATCGTACGAACCTTTTTTATTTTTGGGTGGGAAATTATCAAATAACTTCTCCCGCTCTGGGCGGAGCGGGAGGGCGTGTCAGACTCTTACTGACTAAAACCCCCCCGTGTTCCTTCTGTTGCCTGTACTTGCCAGGGGTCATTGTATCCCTTTCGGATTTTCCCGCGACCCCAACAGGCATCGGTATTAGCGGACCCGTCAGTTCTGCTGACATCTCTTTGAGGCGCGCGTGGAACACAACGCGCCGTCGACCCGGGCCTGGGGTTCCACTCCCAAAGCGACATCCGTAGTTTCGGAAGGAACACGGGTGGGCCGTGTTACTTCAGTTGCCTGTGTGTTGCCAGGAGCCACGGTATCCCTTTCGGACTTTCCCGCGACCTTTCAGACTTTCCCGCGAAAATCGTACAAGCCTTAGGTCCTATTTCTGTATCCGGATAGTCACTATATATGTACAGTACAGGGGACATAGATTTTTGTCGGTTTAAAAAAACTGGCTGTTTCATAAAAACAGTGTCAAAAATCAGCTATTTCTTTTCTTTTGTCATTATATTTTTTTGATAAGACTTCCTTAGAGTCTGGAACAAATGTCTTCCATATATTTTGTGTTGTGCGCTGATAGCTGCGCCAGAGTATTTTACTTTTGCAGCTAACTTCGTGTCTTCTGTTAAGTTATACCACAGATGGATACAGATGGACTGTCCGCAATTTAGGTATGAAACTACAAGTACGTGGCGAGTCCGTCTTGTCGGGCCAATTCAGTGAGTGTTACGTAGTCAGAGTTACGCGATAGAAAGAGAGGCAACTTCTAGCTGAATATAACTGTAGGTAATTAGCTCTGTGCGACCTGAATTGCACTTTATTGTGTCGTAGCATGAGTCGCTTTTTATTATGGTTCCGTACCCAAAGGGTGAAACGGGACTGTATTACTAAGACTCCGCTGTCTGTCCGTATGTCACCAGGCTGTATCTCATGAACCGTGATAGTTAGACAGTTGAAATTTTCACAGATTTTGTATTTCTGTTGCCGCTATAACAACAAATACTAAAAACAGAATAAAATAAATATTTAAGGGAGGCTCCCATACAACAGACGTGATTTGTTTGCCGTTTTTATAGATACGGAACCCTTCGTGCGCGAGTCCGACTCGCACTTGGCCGGTTTTTTTTAATGATTTTGTGGAGTGTTCCATATGTATAATCTGTGGTTATAACTAATAACTTTTCACATTTTTGTACAGTACACGGTCAACATGTATGGAATAGCTGATATTCTTTTTAATATTTAACGAAAAATGTCCACCCTAGTGGACCTTGAATCTTGTGCTGAATTCGTGTGTGTGTGACCAGTTCGCGCATCGATGGCTTACTCCATGTATTGGCAGAAAATAAATTTCGAAATTTCTTGCTTACCTACACTGTCCTCCCATACCTGTTAACACTGTTATTTGAAAACATTGTAAATACCATTTACTTTTAAAAGAGTAACCGTGGAGTTTCTTGCCGGCTCTTCTCCATAGGAAACGACCAATTGGAACCGTGCACCTAGCTTCTGACGTTTCATAAGTGCCCTTGTAGGTTTATGTGCTTTTTTTTTGATACTAAGAAAGAAAAGTGCGTGTCGGACCACGTCCAATGTTCCGTAGTTGTGATGAATTGATCCCAAGAACATATTTAACATATTAGTTGAAAAAAATGTTCTCCTATACATACCAACCGCATTTTTTTTAAATGTTGCCCTACGCTAGGAATTTCTTCTGTATCGTGGGTGCGGTTACAAACATTTATACTCACATACACAAACAGCCAGACCCGGAACAACTACTTAAATGACATACAAATATTTGTTCGTGAGGGAATCGAGCCCGCGACACGCAGCGCAGCAGTCAATCGCTTAACCACTGCGCCAACCGTGTGTAAGGAAATATAAGATTGTACGCACAATATTGAGAGATTTACTTTGTTATTTTAAGACCATAAACTTTTTATAGGTTTTCCTGTAATTCAAAAAAAAATCCATTTTTCAAAAAAATTGTCTCAGAAGTTTCCGAGATAAGTGGAATGGTCAATTTTCATTTATTTTCTTAAATATCTTTTAAAGTATTTATTTTTAAAATTATAATAAAATTTGTACGGTCTCATCAACCGTACATTTACTTTGCGAACGCAGCAACCTACTTGGGTGTCGTGCGTCACAAATATTACGCTATAATTGTAACTTTTCACGCAAGGCAGAGCGAGTCAGACAACAACTGTGGAACTAACCACTTGTCAAGAGAAAGAATCGCTACCACTATAACTTGTACCTTTTACATTTTAATATAACTTTAAACATAACTTGTGGTTCTTTCTGTGTACTCCACAACTAAACCAACATCAACTAAGTGATATGTACGGTGCCTACAACCATTGGCTCCTACAAAATTATATTTGAGATACTCATAACAAGCCCTTTGATTTGAAATGCCATGCGGTACAGTTTGCAAAACTTTTTATTTTAGTTTTCCAATTTGCCCCCGAAAACTGACCCCCATTTACAAAATTCATTTGTAAATTCATTTTTTTCCGTGTTTGGGCCACAGAAATACATATGTGTACCAAATTTCACCTAAATTGGTCCAGTAGATTCGGAGCAAATTGGCTGTGACAGACGGACAGACTGTGACACACGAGTGATCCTATAAAGATTCGGTTTTTTTTCCGTTCAAACTCAAACTCAAATCATTTATTCCAAATAAACCAATTACAGGTAGTTTTGAATTGTCAAGGGGTCGGTCAGTCAGAAAGATGAAGCTAGTTGCCCATTCCAAAGCGTAGTAGGTTCCTATGGAGAAGAACGGGCAAGAAACTCCATGGACACTCTTTTAAATTAGAATATTGTTACAAAACATTGGTTACATCATTCATGTTGAAATTATACATGTGAGAACAATGTAGTAAATCGTGCACGTTAAAAGCGACCAAAATAAAAATATAAAAACAAAAATAATTAAAATAAGCCATGGCAGCTAACGCGTGGGTCAGCACCATTCAGCTCAACCATTTTGAAGGGAACTTAACGATCCAACACACACGCCACCACCAGCGAGACATTTGAGTGAGCATGACATACTCTCAGCCGCCAGGGCACATTCAAGTCAATGAAAGACGTACTCTACGTAGACGTTTAGACGTACGACGTACGTTTGAGGTACGGAACCCTAAAAACAACTTTTTCTCACCCAACAGTCTCCATCTTGTCAAACAGATGGTCCAGGTCATCTGCCTCCTCCTCCTCCTCCACTTTCACCGTATCTTCGACTTCCTCCTTGATCTCACCGTCCACGCGGGTGAGTGGAGTGGAGCTCTCCGTCTGCACCAGTAGGCAGGACAGCTTCGATGTTAGGTATTGCTGTAACGAAATCATAAAATAGAAGTTCCTTTGGGGTCGTCCATTAATCAAGTGATGTTTTGAGCTATTTTTCAACCCCCCCCCCTCCCCCTGGTGATACGTGGTGAGGTTTTAGACTAACCCACAGTCACGTGTATTTTTTTGGTACAGCCGGCACGCCATCCTACCCGAAACTGTCAAATTTTCCCAATCAACTTTGAACCTTATACTGTAGTGATAAAGTTGAAAATCTATTAAGAGTCCTATTACATTTTTGCAGCAGTAAGATATTTGAATTATTTGATTATGAATAACGATAGTGCCATTCTCTTTATTGTCAGTTGGAGATGCACATTTTAACTTTTCTTGTCGTGTAATTTACTATGAATATTTTACGAACTCAGTTTACAAGGAAAAACGTCGGCAATGGAACTTTGACGCTCAAATTCACATTGTTTCATTCAGTTCTAATAAAAGCGAAAGTTACTAAACGATAATTTTAAGGTTTTACTTGTTTATTGGAGTTCTAGAATTTCTTTAAATTCCTTGAGTTTTCAGGGAAAATTCGTAAAGAAAACCATTAAATGTCTTGATTTTCATGTCCATTATATTCCAAATAAACACAATTAAATCAAATAAACTATTATGATATAACACTTCGATCTACAGTGAATACGTTTCATTAGTTTTTGTTTCTCAAAATAATAAGACAAAATTACAATAAATTAAATTAAAGTACTATATATTCCGCGTCAATTCAGCAAATTACACGAAAATAATGTGTAACTCCAACTTACAAGAACAAGATTGGCACTATAGTTATTATAATCAAATTATTAAAATATCTTACTGCTGCGGAAAATTACATGGTCAAAAATCATGAATTTCCTTAAAAAAATGTAATAGGACTCTTAAAGAAATTTGACAGTAGGTTCATGTGCTGGCGTCTGTAACAAGTATATTAAAAAAATCGGAATATTTTGGCATTGCATGGCAACGGCGAGGCAAGGTCACGCACCGTTTTTCGGTACAGAAATCGCGCATTCAACGAAAAACTAAATACACGTGACCTCTCGTAACAAACCCATGTGATATTTCGAGATTTTTTCGAACCCCACCCCCCTCCTTTCGCGCCTCACGTGACTTATGGACGACCCTTTACCAAGGAGTACCGTGTTAATCAGTATCTGGTTTGTCGAGGTCAGCTAGGCAGTCGCTCCATGGAAAATACTGGTGTTCAGCTGCATCCGGTTAGACGGCAGATTGAAAAATATTAGCTGACCTTATAAACCAAATCCTTGCTGCTATACTCGTGCACCCTGAGTTGCCGATCCAGACTGGAGCTGACGACCAGCCGCGAATCCCTCACGACGGCGATATCCGTCACTGCGCCAGTACATCCCTTGTACCCTTTATCTGGTTTACCCTTCCTGAGGTCTACCTGATGTAGCTGACCTCTGCCGAAACCTACCAGGACTTGTCTGAAAATGAATAGAGAATAATCGAGGATGAATCTGACCAAAATTGGAAATGGAAAGAAGACAGACAGACATCTGCCTTGCAGTTGCTAAAACAGGGGGGCTAAAATTTAAAAAATAACCGATCAAGTGTATTTTGGTCAAAATATTCTTCGCCACCACAACAAATATGGTATTTACAGAATTATAATCATTAGAATCAATAAGAGGGCACCGGGTTTTTTTTACAAATAAACATGTTTTTATTAAGCATGTTTGAAGTAGTAAACAATGAAATTAAAATGTAGAGAAATATATTGGTATTATTGGGGATATATACTGATTAGACCTGTCGTATTGTATGGATCGGAATGCTGGGCTGTGAAGAAGATGGACGAAAAAATATTGCATGTAGCGGAGATGAGAATGTTGAGGTGGATGTGTGGTGTGACAAGAATGGATAAAATAAGGAATGAGTATATTAGAGGAAGTCTGAAAGTTGCGCCACTTACAGAAAAGTTGAAAGGGAATCGACTGTCTTGGTATGGGCATGTGATGAGGAGGGAAGAATCGCATGTGACTAAAAGAGTGATGAATATAAATGTTGAAGGATGGAGAGAGAGAGAGGAAGACCAAAGAAACGATGGATGGATTGTGTGAGGAGTGATATGAAGGAAAAAGGTGTAGATGATTGCGTGACGGTTGACAGGGGAGAATGGAAGAAGAAAACGTGTTGCGTCGACCCCAAGTAACATGGGATAAGGTCAGGAAGATGATGGTACTACACATTATGCGCGATGGCAACACGGTTTGATAAAGTTGCCTCGATAGAATAAAAAGGCAAAGTTACCTCTTATCGAGTAATTTTTTCCTCTATTTTACTATTTTTTTATATAAATAAGTAATTTTATACTAAGATTCATTAACTAAAATAAAGTTCATAGATGACTGGAGCTTCTATGCGCGATAGTTTTTTTATTTAAGAGCAATATGATGAAAAAAAGCAACGAAAACCATTGAAGAAAAGGTGGTTATTTTCTTTACTCTTTACACGTAAAGAAAAAGACAGAGACAAAGGCAAATGGTCGGTCGGTTAATATATCTCTCTAAGTTAGATTTTTTTTCTTACGAGTTGGTATCAACAGGTACCATCGAAGATGTTCATATCTATACACCGTAAGGACTATTTCTGCTTGCGGCGCTCGGCCGCTATAGAACCGGGGCGGTAACAGATGTGGTCATCGTGTTCACGGGATTTTGTTTTCAAACTGCTTAGATATGAAGTTCTTCGACACGTACTTTTGGAGCAGACCATACGTCGCGCGGTCGTGCAAGGTCCCTGTATATTGTACTTACCGTTCGTCAAAGCTATTGGAGATACACGTGGCCGCCATATTGTCGAAGTCGACGGATATGACCGGTCGTCGTTGAGCACGACTGTCGTACAACCTGCGAATAATAAAACAAATATTATGTAAGTAATACTCGTTACCTGTCTAGCCTTTTTGGGGTCGGCTCCCAGTCTAACCCGATGTAGCTGAATGCCAGTATATTATATGGAGCGACTGCCTATCTGACCTCCACAACCCAGCTACTGGGTAGTACGAAACCCCTTGGTAAAGTCAAAGTCAAATAATTTATTTCAATTAGGCACAAAAAAGGCACTTATGAACGTAAACATTTACAAAAAAAATATATAATAATTGATTCTAGTCGCCTATTCCAAAAGGTCGTTTTCGTATGGAGAAGAATGGGCAAGAAACTCCACCGTAACTCTTTTAAAATATTTTCACAATATCTTGTATACATTAATTATATAATTATATGTGAAGACGATGCACCTAGAATAAGATTACTATACCACGATAGGTAAAAAGAATGAAAAATGAAGGAATGACATAAATTAGTTATGTGATAGATGCATGGTGCTCACATATTTACAAACATTGTAAAATTATACAATATTCCTAATAATAAGTCAATGTGAGTTCAAGTAATCACAGAATATAAAATCAATGTTATAAAAAAATAATATACAATTAAATTGGCAACCAGTTAGATTTTGTGTAGAATCTAAATTGTCCTATGAAGCAGGACCAGCATGTTTCCAAGCATTTTTATCTTGGATAAGACTGGTATTCAGCAACTACCCGTAATGACTGTTAAAGATTTGTGGATGACAGCCGGGACCAACAGCTTCACGTGCCTTCCGAGGCACGGAGGAATCTCGGACTGACCTCGGCAAGCCAAGGTCAACCTTCGATCAACCCGTGCGGCTGTTATTACTTAGCCACGAACGAGAAAGTAGCTGTAAGTGCTAGCTACGTCGCGCCACAGAGTAACCTCCCACAGAGGCAACGCTTCTAAGTTTTGTAGTATAGTTTGACCGGGAACGCTGTTCTACGCCTTAGGTTTTTATACATCTCGATTTTTATAACTGTGCGCTTGGAGCTGTCTAAATCGTAGATTGTTAATGGTGCCGATTCCCTTGTACACCGAACTAAACTAACTATCACTAAAATTCCTTACTTTGGCTATGAGAATCTTAGAGCTATTTTGCAATAAAAAAACTCTAAATTTAAAAATTATTTTGACACAACTAAAATCGAATTTGACAATCGCGACTCCACGTGGTACATACTTGTTTGCCCTTTTTTTTTTTTGGGTGGGAAATCATCAAATGACGTCTCCCGCTCTGGGTGGAGCGGGAGGGCGTGTCAGACTCTTACTGACTAAAACCCACCCGTGTTCCTTCTCTTGCCTGTGCAATGCCAGGGGGCCACGGTATCCCTTTCGGACTTTCCCGCAACCATATCTATCTATAGTATGTTTGCCCTACCCCGTGATTTTTTTTTGAGCCGGAGTAGCGCACGAGGTCTGCCTCGATGTGATTTATATAAAATTTTCCACTTTTTGTATGGAAAATATGGAAAAATTATTACCTACGTGTTGAGTATTAGGGGTATAAGTGTTTAATAAAGGGTGTCGAAATTTTCTTTGTTTTTGCGATAGGACACACCATTTTCGAGATATAAGCAAAAGAAAAGAAAAAATATACAGTACTGTTTTTGCACCTGAAGTAGAGGTGTTCGTGTGAAAGTTCATGACAACTAATAGCATGCCACACCATTTTTAATCGCGATTAAAAATCGGCAGATTTAGGTAGACAATTATAATTTTAGATGGAAAACGTCAAATTCAGAATAGCAAAATTGTCATTTTCACTCAATTAAAATCTCAGTGCCATCTTAATGCTGTCAAACTAAAATACAGTTAAGTTGTGTCACTTCATTTCAGAATGGGAAATCATCGTTTGACAGGAATAAACTAACTTTTGGTGTTTTTTAGTCTAGTTTAGAGGCATTTGTGACAAGAGAATCGGCACCAGTATTGAATTCACCCGTCCGGTTACCTCCTCAGTGCCCCGACGCCTCTTCGACTCCACAATTCTGTCCTATTATTCGTTGAGTTGTTATTATTTAAACCACATACAACTGTAATAATCCCTTGATTTCCTTGTGTGGGGCCTTTTTGGCCTCGCACAGGTCGTTATTATTTTGTTAGTTGTTTTTTATGCTCCTATTTTATTTTGTTTTATATATTTTTTTAAATTATTATTACTGTTTCTATTTCTTGTGAGTATCCCAAATATTTTTTTCTTCTTTTCTTTAATATTTTGACGTTGACATCCCCCCGTCCATATCTTAACGCGTGGAACAGCGTTCCCGGTCAAACTATAGTGCATCTATAATAGCGCGTTTATATGAAGTTATCTCTGTCGGGTTACGTAATCCGGTCTCAGTTGTCACTCAAAAGTTTTTGGGAATTGCATAGAGTTATTCCATAATTTTGTAACTTACTTGGTTAATGTAGTTAATGTTTTCAACACACTCAAGTCTAAAAACACTGGTGATTACTGGGGAATCTCCATTAAACTTTTGAGTAATATAATAGACATCGTAGCCCCTTATCTAGCTGTTACTTTTAATAAATGTGTTGATTTAGGAACTTTTCCTGATCTCATGAAGAGTAAAATGACGTTGGCAATTTCAGGCCTATTTCTATTTTACCAGCATTCAGCAAAATATTTGAAAAGTTAATACTCAAGCAGTTGCTAAGACATTTTAATTTAAATAGCCTCCTTCATAATGAACAATATGGCTTTACAAAGGGTCGTTCGACTACAGATGCGGGTGTTGCTCTCCTGAAACACATATTTAACGCATGGGAGAACTCTCAAAATGCTATTGGAGTTTTCTGTGATCTCTCCAAAGCCTTTGATTGCGTGCACCATGACACGATTTTGCGTAAACTACGTCATTATGGTGTGCTAAACGAAGCTCTCAACGTTTTAAATTCATATTTAAATAATAGGTCGCAATGTGTAGATGTTGATGGTGTAAAATTTTCCGGGCTACCAGTTCAGTTAGGTGTACCTCAAGGCTCAATACTGGGTCCATTCTTGTTCTTAGTATATATCAATGACTTTCTATTTACGACCATTCTATTTAAAGGGTATCTGTGAAGTTGTACTGTTTGCAGATGATACCTCTCTTATTTTTAAAGTAGACAGGAATAGACAAGATTTTGACGATGTAAACAGTGCACTGTCAATGGTTACGGATTGGTTTACGACAAATAACCTAGTTCTCAATGCCAAAAAAACGAAATGTGTAAAGTTTGCCCTTCCAAATGTTAGAAATCTAGGACCCAACATCGTCTTAGATAAAGAGGTGCTTGAAACTGTAAACTCTGCAGTTTTTCTGGGCGTAACAGTAGATGCCAAACTTCAGTGGGGCCAACATATATCGAGCCTAGCGGGAAGGCTCAGTTCGGCCGCCTACGCCGTCAGAAAAGTAAGACAATACACTGACGTTGATACAGCTCGGTTAGTCTATTTTAGTTATTTTCATAGCGTTATGTCCTATGGCCCTGCTGTGGGGCAAAGCTGCAGATATTCAAAATATATTTGTCCTCCAAAAACGAGCTATTCGAGCAATTTACCAGCTAGGTGCCAGAGTTTCTCTAAGAGATTTTTTCAAAGATATCGGTATTCTCACAGTGGCATCACAATTCATCTTCGCCAACATCTTATATATTAGGCAAAATATACACTTATACACTAAAAACAGTGATATTCACAATGTTAACACAAGAAGTAAGGATAAACTACGTGCTCCCTTTCACCGGCTTCATAAGGTTCATAACTCATTTGTTGGGCTTGGTATAACCTTTTATAACAAGCTACCCTCTTCTTTGCTAGATTTGCCTTTTAATGCGTTTAAAACTAAATTAAAGTCCAACCTTTGTTCAAAGGCATACTATTCTATCAACGACTACTTAAATGATAAGAATATATGGTCGCTGTGATTAACTCAAGACAATGTTTAAATGTTCTTTCTCCAGAATTAGTTTACCTACTGACAGGTTATATGAGTTTATATAATTGTTTATAATTTTACTTTATAAGTCAATTTATTTTAATTTTATTTTAATTTAGTGCTGACATAATCTACTCATTAATTAAAAAAAAATATGAGTTGTTTTGCAATATGTGGTTAGCTAGCGACCTCGACAATTATTTATTTTACCTCGATGGTCCTAGTTTATCAATTGTAACTTCTAGTTACAGCTATATGTAAGCGGGCACGCCGTTTATGCCTGGAGGCTTTTTCTTTTTTTTTAGATATTGTTTACTTTTAGTTATTTTTATTTCTGCTTGAGTATAGTTCTCGATGCTTTTGGTTGGTATATTGGCGTGTGCTAGCTGTCATATGGCTATTAATTATAGCTATTTAATTTATAATTTAAATTATTTTTTGCATATTGTAAATTGTCTTGCATACTGTTGTATAGAATCATTTTTTATTTTTTTCTAACTGAACAGCCAGCTGTGCTGCTGGGGAGTTTATTGCGCCACTTCTTCTTCCCAGCAAAAGCACTAGGAAGTGGCGAAGGGTGGTCGTTTTGGGGGACTGTCTTATGTAATTTTGACGTTCGCAAAGTGCTGATTCTCAGCCTAGTTTGAATAAATGACTTTTGAATTTTTTGAATTTTTGAATTTTTTACAAAATCGGCAAGTAACTTCCATGGTTGAGCTGTTACAGCTCCATATCATCGCAAGTTCGTAATCCCGAAGATAGACGATGATTCCCGAAGCACATACTTTTCTTTGGAAAGCTGTACAGTTAGCTAGCGACCTCGACAATTACTTATTTTACCTCGATGGTCCTAGTTTATCAATTATAACTTCTAGTTACAGCTATATGTAAGCGGGCACGCCCTTTATGCTTGGAGGCTTTTATTTAGTTATTGTTTACGTTTAGTTATTTTATTTCTGCCTGAGTACAGTTCTTGATGTTTTCGGTGGTATATTGGCGTGTGCTAGCTGTCATATGGCTTATAATTTAAATTATGTTTTGTGTTGCGTAGTGTAAATTATTTTGCATACTATTACACTTCCCTCCTAAGACGAAAGGTGCTATCTCAATCGGAGTATGTTTTGAGAGAATTGCCTTTTTTTTAAATTGTAATCTAAGGGAACATAAGGATTTAAAAAACTTGAGTGGTTTTTTTTAAATATTTTAACTTAAATAGCGGTATTTGGCTTATACCATTAAATGTGAAATTGTTTTAGCTATTTAATGGTATAAAAAAAAACTAAAAGGCCGTATCTCAGAGATAACGCCTTTCTGCTTAGCAGCGTTAGTACCTAGCTTCAACTTTTTTTGTAACTAGCTTCAACTTTCTGACTAACTGACTGACTCTTTGACAATTCAAAAGTGCCTGTAAATGGTTTAAATGAAATAAATGGTTTGATTTTGAAGTACAGGTACTCGTAGTTCAACTCATCTGTGCGCGCGGCGCCATGTGTGCGTGCGCTGTAATTATACAGCTTTAATTTGTGTTGCGCTCGGAAGGCGCCGGGCGCACTGATGAGTTGAACTATCTATATATAGAATCATTTTTTTCTGCTGCTGGGGAGTTTGTTGCGCCACTTCTTCTTCCCAGCTGCAGCACTAGGAAGTGGTGAAGGGTGGCCGTTTTTGGGGGACTGTCTTATGTAATTTTGACGTTCGAAAAGTGCTGATTCTCAGCCTAGTTTGAATAAATGACTTTTGTTTTTTTTTTGGATTTTGCAAACCTTATGTGGACTGTCTACATACCTAACATAGCCATGCCTGGAGCACACAGCAGCCAGCCTGCCACCTTCTCCGTTGAGGAACACGAGGTCTGACACCCACACCGGCCTCCTCAGTTGGAGCCAGTCGTGTGCCAAGTTCTTGGCTGCAAATGTTGGTGCTGGCTCACCGATGCGCCATATTTTTAGGTCGTTTTCTTCGCCTCCTGTAAAATTATTGTGCTTTTTAACCGACGAAAAAAACGAAGAGGTTGGCAACTCCACGCGTATATATCTATTATTCATTATTATCTTTATTTGCATTCCATAATGTGGGTATAAAGGAGTTACAATGGCTTAATGCTAATGTACAATTACGGACTGTAGTGTAGGGCACAGCAAAGCGTATAAAATTTATTCATTTTATAAAGATTAAATTAAATTAAAAAATAAATTAAATTAAAAACTAATTTAATTAAATAAAACAAATTTAATGAAAAAACAAATTAAATTTAAAAAAAAAACAACAAATTAATTAACATTCAACAATTTTTAAATATGTTCTAACATTAATTGAGATCTTAGGTTGTGGTACATATACATAATAATTATATTATATATATATATCTTTTTTGGGTTCCGTATCCAAAGGGTGTCAACGGGACCCTATTACTAAGCCACCGCTGTCTGTCTGTCTGTCAGCGGGCTGTATCTCATAAACCGTAATTAATAGTTAGACAATCGAAATTTTTATAGATTGTGAATTTCTATTGCCGCTGTAACAACAAATAATAAAATAAAATAAAATAAAAAAATAAAACACTTTTTTTCTTAACTGTTTTTTTTCATTCCGTCTGTCACAGTAATGTACATTTTGAACCGTAACATGAAATTTTCACAGAGCGTGTACTACAATGGCCGCTATAATTTAAAAAAAATATAAATATGTACTTAGTGATAAATAATATCCCTACGTGTGGGAGCTTTTTTTGCCAAATATGTCTAATTGTTAGTTATATTAGATACGGCCCTGGTGGTGCAGCCACGGCGTCTTGTTGTATTAGGAGCCTTTTGCCCGTGTTCACCTTCACTAAAATAAAAGTGCACTGTTGGATTTTCAACTCTTATCGCTGAGCCTAGCGTTGAAAATCCAACAGTGCACTTTTATTTAGGGATTCAGGCCGTAATATGACGTATTAATGCCACCATAATTCCAGTGTGAGTGAGTCGGAGCTATATAAGGCCGCTAGCACCATCCTTTTTTTCACAGTGGAATAATGATGGCAGTAATCTATATACGAGTATATAAAAGAAAGTCGTGTTAGTTACACTATTTATAACTCAAGAACGGCTGAACCGATTTCGCTAATTCTTTTTTTGTTGTGTTTGTTATTGTCAGGAGAAAGTTTTAGGTAGAATAGGTAGGGTGGATAGGGTAGGTAGGGTGGGTAGGATAGGTATGGTAGGTAGAGTAGGGTAGGGTAGGTAGAGTAGGGTAGGGTAGGTAGAGTAGGGTAGATAGAATAGGGTAGCGTGGGTAGGGTAGGTACGGTAGGTATGGTAGGTAGGGTAGGGTAGGTAGAGTAGGGTAGGTAGGGTGGGTAAGGTAGGTAGGGTAGGTAGGTGCGCCGTAGATAAGTACTTAGTGCTACCCGTGTGAAGCCGGGGCGGGCAACTAGTGCTTCATAATAAGGCCCCAGTTATGTGTCCCTTAGTGAAGGTGTAAACGAGCATTAGTCAATTTGCTCAACATACCTGTACCAAAAACCGTGTGATCATCAGCGCAGACCCTCATGCGGTCCACCTTGCCAACATTCACGATCTCCTCGGTCTTCTTGCTCCATATCTTCACGACACCACTGGACACGGCAGCTAGAAGCTTCCGCTTGCAGCGCCCCAGGCCGACCACCTCACCAGGCGCAAAGTCTGCGGTGTAAGACTTTGTGAAGCCGCTGAGTGTGTTGTAGATTTGTATCTGTGGATATTTAACAAGTGTGGTTTTAGATTTTGACTACTGATCTTCATTCTCTTACCAGTATTTTACATGGAGCGACTGCATATCCGACCTCCACAACCCAGTTACTGGATAACACGATACCCCTTGGTAAGACTGGTTGTCAGACTTTCGGGCTTCTGACGACCAGTAATGACTGTCAAAGATCTACAAATGACAGCCGGGACCAACGGCTCAAAGTGCTTTCCGAGGTCTCGATATGTAATGGATGGTCACCCATCCAGGGACCGACCTCGGCATGCGTTGCTTAACCTTGAAGACCGACCCTTGCGGCTGTTATTATTTAGCCAAGAGCTGGGTGGAGTGTAGCCTTATGGGCGTTATGGAGCGACAATTCGAAAGCTATTAACTCGAAAACGGTACGTCGTAGGGAGAGCCTTTAATGATTTCTATGGACCACTTCAACCCAATACTGCAATAAAATTGGTACATTTCTGTATTTTTGTTTTTTTCCGAATATGGGTTGTTACAAAAAAATCGATGGCCTATTTCTCGGAAACGGTACGTCGTAAGACCATGCTTCTTAAAGCCTAAATGGTTTAATGGTCAAGGTTAACCCGATACTGAAATGAAAATAATAGATTTCCGAAAAAAAAAATAGTCAAAAAAGAAGTCCCAAAATAGATTTTTTGTTTTCTTTGTTGCTCATAGTGCCCTTAAGCGTTAACTCGACTCCTAAAAATCCGCCCCTAAGACGACCCACTGAACCACGACCCTCTTTTTTTTCCATACTAATATTATAAAAGTGACAAGTAAAGTCTGTGGATCGGTCTGTTTGTTACCTTTTCACGTCTTAACTGCTAAATGGATCTAAAGGAGCATGGAAATATAGAGCAGGGATCACCAATTAGTTCTTTTGGGGGTCCGTTTTTTAAAATAATATAATTGTCGCGGTCCGTTTGGTAGACGATTATTAGCAGCCAAGATTAAAAAATAAAACGGTAGAGGAAGCCCGTGCGGTGGTCCCACAAAATTTTATTAGCTTCAATAATAAGTATTTATAATGCACTTTGTGTATGTGGACGATGTTAGAACTTCCCATCACTGTTATTTACATAGCTCTTATGCGGTACAACTTGCGAGTGCAATACAATAATGCATTCAGGGTGCTGATGAGGCTGCCCCGATTCAGTAGGGCATCAGGGATGTTCGCTGAGTCTTGAATAGTCTGTTAGTATTCTACTATGCAAAAATGATGCACATCCCTGGTGCACAGGGTTTGGATCAGCTCCAACGGCATCCTGAGGGCATTTGCGCAGAGGTTCGACTGTCAGTACCTGAACCATTGCTGTATGGTCCACGTACTGAGCAATCAAAGTTTGTATTTTATGTGAAGTCTTCCATCATCCATTGTTGGATAAAATAAACGTTTTTGATTTATTTTTATACAAAATAAAAACAAGTGTCACCTGTTGATTCTTCCTGCCAATTAGTATCTCTGTCTGCTCCTCGTTCCCCCACTCCAGCCTCGTGATACCCTCATCTTTTTCCAATGTCTTTATGTCCACTAGGTTCTCAATGTTCTTTTTACTGTTCTTTGTACTGTCAGTGTGATATTTTATGTCTGAAAACATATTTAAGATATAATAAAAATATAAATCAGTTTGTACTTGTACTTATTGCCAGGCCAACACTGTCCGGTATGGGAATATATATACCTATTAACACTGTTATTTGAAAACATTGTTAAAGGCAATTATTTTTAAAAGACTAACCATGGAGTTTCTTTCTGGCTCTTCTCCATTGGAAACAACCAATTAGAACCGTGCCCAATGTAGGTTAATGGGAAATAAAATATTTTGTGTGGTTTTTTTTTTTGTACAAGTTGAGTTCATAAATATAAAATATAGATAAGTATTATTATTACATTTTATTGTTGTGCTTAAAACTTGTTGAAATCTGTTTTCTGTCATGATGTTCCATACAATATTTGACAGGAACTAGAGATTTCAACATGTTTTGCTGAATATTTTGCCAGTGCAAATGCACAGTAAGCTCCTTTAGGTCCATAACCATAAGTATTATAGATATAATGCGTAAAGAGGATGAATATGGAACATATCACAGTTAAGTAAATAGTATGAAACTATGCCATACAGGCCTACGGTAATTTTTCCCCAGGAATTCTGGTTACAACTAATAAAGCGTGGTGTTTACATATTGATAACCTCTTGACTAAGGAGCCTAATCATAATGATCAGAGGACGTTAACGGCTAAATATTATACATATAAACTAGGAGATCATTATAAAAAAAACAAATAGAAAGATCATCGTTATAGAACATTTCAATAAACAATCATTTTAGTGGATCACAACAAATCGACTGAAATATTGGTGAATATTATATGAAAAATTGTACTTACGTTTAAAAGAACCTATCCTACTTGCGACGAATATGTCGATCTCCTTGTCTTCTAATAACAACATGGTTAAATCTTATCTATTTTCTTTTATTTTCAATATTTAACCGCATTTCAGCGAGATAAACACGTGAATAGAAATGTCAGATAAAAATGACATTAATGACAGTGACAGATAATACTAGATTGACAGGATTTGAAATGTTGCCAGTGCAAGAATAGTAGCTTTTAACAATAACAACATAAAATCACGCCTTGTTTCCCTGAATGGTTAGGTAGTGGTTTACCCATAGTAGGTATACCCACATTTCACCAGTACCATGTAATAGGGGCGAGTCTATTGCTAATTACAACGAAAAATCTTCTATAGAAAAATGGATGTTGGTTTTTGATTATTAACAGATTGATAAACTCCCGATACCATTTCACCGTTCACCAGGAAAGTTGGCACGTATGTATTTTTGCATGGGGAAGGCTTTCTTCGACCTCCACGTGGGTGAAGCAGCGGCTATCTAGCCCCCTACAAAAACAATATGCAATGGATGACCACAAGCCTGTTTCTACCACATAATAAACGTATCTTTATCAAAACGTAATTTTTAAATATTATTTTAGTCACAATCTGGTACTCGTAGACATGCAGCACGAAGAAAAGAACATTTCACTATTAGTTTAGTTTGTACTTTTTTTTTTTACAAAAACATTTCTTCTTTAGCTTTTGTGTTAGTGTCACACAATCCAATCACCACAATTTCCAAGCCACATAGACCATCAAATAAAGCGATTTGTTCACTGAATCCTTTCATACATATACATAAAATGAAAATTGATCGCAATGGGTTTCATTTCGACAGTTCACCAACGTTCATTGCGTTATTTATGTAGTTGAGCAGATGAATGTTTCAAACCTATGAAGCAATGGATTAGCAATATCCTTCAAAGTTTTCATATTGTGATTGAAAGTGTGCTACGCAATTAGGTATCTGGATTAAAAACGTTAAATGTATTGGGAAAAGCCTAAGGCTAGATCATATTTATGATAAAATGAACGGAAGAATTGCCTCAATGTCGGTAAGATGAACGCAGGGTTGCCAAATCAGTTGTTTTGCGTGGAACACATCGGGTCGCGGCGCGTTGTGATTCACGCGCGCCTCAAAGAGATGTCAGCGACTGAAGGGGTCCGATGGGACCGATGCCTGCTGGGGTTGCGGGAAAGTCCGAAAGGGATACCGTGGCCCCTGGCATTGCACAGGCAACTGAAGGAACACGGGTGGGTTTTAGTCGGTAAGAGTCTCCCGCTCCGCCCAGAGCGGGAGGTCATTAAAAAAAAGGTTTGCCAACTCAATAAACCCGGGAAGTTCCCGTGATTTTAAATGAAATAAGAACCTAATTTCCCTATAAATGAATCTTCAAACAAGTTATTATTAGAAATAAGTCGTAGTTTACTCAAAGATCATTTTAAAACGTGATAAAAACATGACAACCTTAGCCATACACCGTGAGAACGAAGAATAGTCTACTCTGTTCCTTGTCGTGGGTCTTAAAAAAGAAACGAAATAAATAGTTATTTGCTATAAAATAAGATTCGCTGAGTATGTAGGGGCGGCATGATACCCAGATCATTAGTATCACGGTTTGAAGAGAGCGTAGGTATAGAAGAGAGTTGTGTTGATGGTTCTATCTTAAGATTATAAAGAATATGTTCCTACCTTAGCGCAACCGCCATACGATACACGCTTGGTGTGTTGGTATCATTTGAAATTAAAAAGGCAGGGCCTTAATTATATCTTGCAATGGACTGTGGGCTTGTGATCCGGGGGCATGAGGAAAATGTTGTGAGGCAAGTTTTGAGTAGATATGAATGTCGATGGGTATAAGAGTAGGGGGAGACCAAAGAAACGATGGGTGGACTGTGTGAAAGATGATATGGCTAGAAAGGGGGTGAATCTCGCGTATTTGTTGTTATAGCGGCAACAGAAATACATCATCTGTGAAAACTTGCTCTTGCTCACCGTCATGCGCTCATGTATGTGAGAAAAAATCTACATCTTTTTAATAAAATAAGTGATAGACATAATTTTAATACTAGAAATAAAGATAAAATAGATAAACCATTTTTCAGACTATCTAAAGTAAATATAAATCTTTTATGGGGTACTGTGTTAAATGTTACAACAGAATACCTTGTGATATATTAGAATTAAATGAAAGAAAATTTAAAACTCATATAAAAAGTACACTTTGTAAACAAGCATATTACAAATTAGAGGATTATATCCAAGATAAAAATGCTTGGAAACATGCTGGTCCTGCTCCATAGGACAATTTAGAATCTAGACAAAATCAAACTGGTTGCCAATTTAATTGTATAATATTATTTTTTTAAACATTAATTTTATATTCTGTGATTCCTTGAACTCACACACTAACTTATTATTAGTAGTACTTGTTAAAATGTTAAGAATATCGTATAATTTTACAATGTTTGTAAATATGTGAGCACCATGCATCTATCACATAATTAATTTATGTCATTCCTTCATTTTTCATTCTTTTTACCTATCGTGGTACAGTAATCTTATTCTAGGTGCATCGTCTTCACATATAACTATATAATTAATGTATACAGAATATTGTGAAAATATTTTAAAAGAGTAACGGTGGAGTTTCTTGCCCATTCTTCTCCATACGAAAACGACCTTTTGGAATGGGCGACTAGAATCAATTATTATATATTTTTTTTGTAAATGTTGACGTTCATAAGTGCCTTTTTGTGCCTAAATGAAATAAATTATTTGACTTTGACTTTGACCGTCCGCAAGCCCGCGCCTACAGTGGCCGGGAATCGGCTATAGATTCCCGATGCCCAGGGCGTCTCCTCCTGCGGCGGCTAGGGGCGTGAGGGCGCGAATTTTGCCTCTCCCTCACGCGTTCCGCCTCCTCCTTCGCGAGCATACTGCTTCGCAGAAGGAGATGACGGCCTCCAATGCCCTCTCGCAGGTGGCTGCTTGCCTGCCTACGAATGACAGCCGGGACCAACGGCTTAACGTGGTCTATCCACGGACCAACCTCGGCAAGCGTAGCTTAACCTGACGGATGGACCTGCGCGCATGTTATTACTTAGCCACGAGCTCCTCCTCCTCCTCTATCTTATAAATAAAAGTCGCTTTTGGCATATACTTACAATCAATATACTATTATTGTTGTAAAACATTTTTGTGCCTGACAGTACATTTGTTAAAAAATTGCTTTGAATTAAATTATTCGAATCGGGGGTGTTGGCCACAGGTGCCTCGACCACTAGAGGCCTAAGCCACGGACCCAATTAATTTAGTAACCAAAGTCATACGTAGTTGTATAATTTCTATTGTATCTATCTATACAAATAAATAAAATTGAAGTGTCTGTTTGTAAGTAAACAACATTTTACTAAATGCATATGAGAAAATAAGCAGTTCTTGAAAAAAAATGTCTGTCTGTCTGTTTGTTTCGGCTTTTCTCCGAAACGGCGGTACCAATTTTGATACGAGGGTTCATGCGAGCGAAGCCGCAGGCATTACATACCATAGGTACCATTGATGTGTTATAAGGATCAATGATAGGTACATAATAATTCATCTAAATCTTTTCTATTCCTTTTTTTTGACATCGGTCCCGACTGTCATCCGTAGATCTATCTTTGACTGTTGTTTGTTACAGCAGGTAGTCATACGCCCGAGGGTCTGCTGGCAACCAGTGTTAGATCACAGTGTTTTTATCGCACGAAGTGTCGCGCACTTGTGATTACTAAGTGTACACACACGCTGTGAATGCGTGCGTAAGCGCAGGAGCTATCGGTACCGGCCGAGACACGGGCGATTTCGGGAACTGTGTGTCCGTGTGCGTGTGTGTGCTGACGCTAGTCATCTTCACGCACACATTCACAGCGTGTTTACAGCGTGTGTACAATTGGTTACCAGAAGTAAAGCGCGCGTCGCTTCGTGAGATAAAAATACTATATTGACCAAGTGGTATCGTGTAACCCAGTATCTATAACTAGGTTGTGGAGGTGGCAGGCGCTCCATGTAACATACAGGTATTCAGCTGCATCCGGTTAGACTGGAAGCCGACCCTAACATAGATGCTGCCTTGCTAAGCCGAAAGGCGCTATCTCTGAGATACGGCCTATTAGTTTTTTTTATACCATTCAATAGCTATAACAATTTCGCATCGAATGGTATTATAATCCAAATAGCACTATCTAACTTAAAACATTAAAAAACCACTCAGAAGTTTTTTTTTTAATATCCATAATTTTACGACATGCGAATTATTTAAACTATACGTAATCTAGAGTAGCAATACGCAAAGCAATCATCTATAAACGTTACTTAAATATAAATACCCCGCGTCCTAATACAAAGCGATCGTCGTGCAAATACACGATCGTTTGAACTGCGTGGTCGTGCCAACAGAGGGCGCTATCCGGTTTTCTGAACAAAAAGTGACATATGAACGCGACCGATCGTGTATTCACGTGACGCGGCCTCGTATAGCTCATGCTTTTAACTAAGACATGTTCCCGTCTCTATTTAGCACTAATTGTAGTTTGACAGTGGTGTGACAGCAACAGCTACCTAATCAATAACGTAACGCTTCCTGTGCGTTTGCACTGGCGAAACATTCACAACAAAACATGTTGAAATCTTTAGTTTCTGTCAAAGTTCCATACAATATTTGACAGGAACTAAAGATTTCAACATGTGCTGTTGTGATGTTTTGCCAGTGCAAACGCACAGTTAGCCAAAGTACGTGCTAAGTAACGATTATAGATCTCGGCCTCAGAGAGCACTATAATGAGTTTTTTACAAACTTATGAACGAAAACAATATGTCTTTAAAACTTCGGTGATCATTTTAATTGCAAACATGCACACGACACATCGAGGTATACATTTCCCTCTTCTTCTACTACTACTTCGTTCGCGAGCGAGCCTATAAACTTCCTCAAGAATTGGGCTATGCAACGCAAAAATATTTTTTCAAATCTGACTGGTTGTTCGGGAGATTTCCCCCTACATACAAACTTACAAACAAACAAATTATATTTATTATTTTAGTATAGAATTATAGATATGCAAAAACCTGTCAAAGAATAACAGTTGTTCGATTTGAATTTACGGGCAATGACGGTTTTCTGTAATGACGTTCATTAGGTGGCAGCACTGTGACGTCAGGTCCGGGCACCTGTCAAAAGTGTCAAACCGACTTTATTTTCGTCGTGACGGAATGATGAAAGTAACATAATATATATTTTTCACCACTCCCGCACGAAAGAAGTGTCTTTCCTCTACGAAAACAGTGAGGAAAGTTGGTTTTTCCTCACTGCTTGAACAGTGAGGAAAGTAATGATCCCGTTCAGAAACTAACCTTGCCTGATTTTTTTATGTTAAGTTTTAAAGATATTTTAAAATATAAAGAATTATTTTGATTTGCTTTGTGTCTATTTAATTTATTTACCTATGATGACTGAATACTTTCTTGCTGGGAGTGCTGAAAAGTTTTGTATGCAACATGTGAGCAAGTTCATTTGCTATTCGTTTTGTTGAGTCTTTCGCTTACTCAGGATTGAAATTTATAATCACTCGCTGCGCTCGTGATTCTATTTATCAATCCTTCGTTCGCTCAAGACTCAAAATCAAAACTCATAGGAAAAACGAACTTTCCTCACATGTTGGATAAATAACTATTTAATTCGTTGTCGAAATGGAAGACCTCTTGACAAAGTGGCGCCAGCTGGTGGCGTGAAATTTCATGAAAACACTCAGTTATGTAGGTAGTAAAGATAAACAATTATTTTTCCCTGACTATAAGGATCCCCTTAAAATACGAGGTCAGGTCTTATTAGAAGTGTGTACTTAGCTCGATGTGTCGTTGTATACATATGTAATTAATAGCCAACATTAGTGGCGTACTGGCGATATGTAATTACTTAAATGGAGTGTCCAGCACAGTCTAGGAGTCTTAAATTATAAATGATTTGATTTCTGTTTGTAGGTTTGGAAGGCAAAGGGCAAAGTGTTATTGGGTTTTTCTATCCGGAATTTCTCAGTAGCAGCCCGGAGTCTGGATTTGTGCCCGGTAGATGGCAATAGGCTCGCCCCCTATTACATGGGACTTAAACATAACTGGCGAAGTGTGGGTGTATCTACCTGTACCTACTACAGGTACACCTCTGCCCAACCCTTCGGGGAAACAAGGCGTGATGTTATGTTATGTGTTATGTAACATCACACACAAATGGAATGTAACAATCCATATCACAATTATAATTTATAAAAATAAAATTTAATAATTAGGAATTATTCAATGTTCAATTCATTTGAAATTAATAATGTCACAGATGAAATTAATATAAAAAGTCAAATATAATGTTAAAAAATTCAATTGACGTACAGTACCTAGATATTGTCACAGATTGCACATGCAAATCAGAAATAGGAACATTATAAAATTATTGTCTAAAATTATTAAATCTTGTATTAAGTTTATGAATTTATAATATTAATAGACTGATAAATTCATCAAAAATGCATTGTTTATAATGTCAAAATATTAATAGTTAAATCAAAAATATAAATCATAATGTCGAAAATATAAATCATAATGTCAAAGAATAATCTACATTATCTAAATCCTACTTTCCTCTCGCAGGTCTGCTGGAAGAAATTTCTTAAGAAATAAGCAGTACCTTTGTGCTCTTTTATGTTAATAAAGAAAAATAATTACATTCAAACATCGTAAATCAACCAAACCGCGATTTTTTGTATATGCAAAATGTTGAACCTAAAGTGTTTTGTGTGTACACAAATAAATAAATAAATTACAATGTCAAAAAAAAAAGGATTCATAATAATTTCAAACTACTAATTTCATTAAGATTTTAATTATAATATCAAAAAGTAAGATTTAAAAATTCATTAACGGAATAAAAACACATGTCAATCAAACATGTTACATTTAATTAAACGTAGGTAATTGGTAACATTCTCAGGGCAGGTGGTAATTTATTATAAATTTTAATTGTCATACAACCGGCATTTCTAGTATCATGTACTTCAGTAAAACTATTACTAATTATGTATAATGAGTACCTACTTGTCGACTATCAAAGTAGGTAGGTATGTAATTTATAATTCAAACACCAGCTTTTGTATTGACCTTGATTTTATTGAGGGCCACCGATATACAAGCAGTGTTTAAGTGGTAGGTATCCATAATTTAAATTCACTGACACACGACGAACTACATAAGCCGGGGTGGATCTAGAAGTATAGAATGTAGAACAAGACTTTCTTATAAAGATAAAGATATTTATTCGTCGGATATGGTACACGCGTACAAGTTGGTTAGGTTTAATTATGTTCAGGACACATCCGTGAATATTTCATAAAACCTAACTTATTTATTATTTATACTCTAATAACAATACAAAACGCTATAGACATAAAGATACATTTAGAATCTATTATAATATAAAATGCGACGACTGCCTCGTTGGTCTAGTGGTCGCAAGCGCTACTGCTGAGCATGAGGTCCTGGGTTCGATTCCCGGGTCGGGCAGTGTTATTGGGTTTTTATATCTGGAATTTCTCAGTACCAGCCCGGAGTCTGGATTTGTGCCCGGTTGATGGCAATAGGCTCGCCTCA
Source organism: Xanthia togata (assembly GCA_963853775.1). NCBI lineage: Eukaryota > Metazoa > Arthropoda > Insecta > Lepidoptera > Noctuidae > Xanthia > Xanthia togata. Next base: position 1,217,581 of record OY970818.1, on the reverse strand, counting down.
TATTACATGGGACTTAAACATAACTGGCTAAATGTGGGTGTACCTACTACAGGTACACCTCTACCCAACCCTTCGAGGAAACAAGGCGTGATGTTATGTCTAATGTTTAAAATATAAAATAAAACACAACAACAACAATATTTGTAGATAATATAAAACTAAATGAATCTAATAATATGTAAGTGTATATACCTATAAAGTAAAAAATATTTTGGAGAAGCCATGTTTTTAGATTTCTTTTGTAGTAAGTAATTAAATGGTAGTTCTCTTATTACTTTTGAAATATGGTTGTAAATTAAATAAGTAAATACAGGGTGTTAGGGACAGCCCTCCGCAGACTGATGGGGTGAATTCAGTATATCATACTTAGATGACCAGTACATAAAATTATTTCAGTAACGTTATGGGAATCCAAAAAACCTGATTTGTTTGATTACCTTACACGCAATGTATCGCTACCGTGGCAAAACACACGTAGCGAACGGCAGCGCAGCGAGCTTTCGGACGCCCTCCCGCGCCCGCAGTGGTTGAACAGCTGATTTCACGCGTAGTTCGTTAGAGAATTTCAACATCCATTGCTGTTTGTTTTATTTTAGCTGTTTTATGTACATTAATAGAGTACTGCGTACAGAGAATATAATTTTACATTGAAATAATGGAATAGTAACTGAAAACCCGATATATAAATTAAAATTTTCCAGTGAAAATTTTCAGTGGAATATGATTCAAAATAAGGAGCTGAATGCGCCCTCTTAGTTTGCGAAGGGCTGTCCCTTACACCCTGTATAACAAAGGTGAGCCCTAAGACTCGTACTATTATGGTTTCTGTAGGAGAAGAAAATTGGTATGGAAGTTTAAAAAGAAACAACGCGTGCAATGACAGGAGAAGAAGAGAAAAATACACTCGAGAGCAATGAATCCGGGTCACTTAAAGAATCCTTAAAATCTCGGAAACTAAAAATGCTAGGTTAATGCAATAAATTGTATTTAATAGACAATGTAATACTCCTTAAATGAAGGTATTAAAACTTCTTAGTTATTGTAAAGTTATATCATAAAAAAATCAAATTTGAAAAAGGGCCACTTTCGAAGATGGAACTACGAAATTACAGCATTTGGTTTTGCTTTTGTTTGTAATCTGTCATTTATGTGGGTACATAAACCATGTTGATAGTGCTCTATATTCATTATTCAAGCTGAAATTATGTCGCTTACGCCTGAAGAATGCACCAGAATACTTACAATGCTGGAAACCGGCCGGAGTCAGCGCGATACAGCCAGGACTGTCGGTGTGTCGCTGTCAACAGTACAAAGAGTTCTCCGACGTTACGAAGAAACTGGTTCTAACCTACGCAGACCAGGAACGGGCAGAACCAGGTGTACCACAGCACGAGAAGACCGATACTTGGTGAACACCATGCTTCGAAATCGCTTTCTTACAGGAACTGAACTCACAAATCAGTTTCGACGCCTCGGAGGAAGTAACCCAAGTGCATGGACAGTAAGACGTCGGCTTGCTGAATCTAACTTAAAACCCCTTAGACCTGCAAACGGCCCTAAACTGGAGCGTGGGCATCGTATTTCAAGACTAAGATATGCCCAGAGCCACGTAAATTGGAGTATTGAAGATTGGTCAAAAGTTATGTTCTCCGACGAATCAAAATTTATGCTCTACAAGCACGATGGAAGACACAGAGTGTATCGAAGACCAGGGGAAAGATTCAAGCAAGCATGCATCGAAGAAAAAGTAGCCTACGGTTGTGGGTCTGTACTTGTGTGGGCCGGAATTTCTTCTGAAAGTCGCACAGAGCTGTTGATCATAGAAAACGGCTCTTTAACTAGCGAAAGATATGTGGAAGAAATCCTCAATGATCACGTCGGTCCATTTATGGTCAATTTAGGTGAGGATGCTATATTTATGCATGACAATGCCCGACCTCATACAGGTAGGATTGTGAATGACTACCTTCAAGAGATGAACATTACTCGTATGGAGTGGCCAGCGCGCAGCCCGGATATCAACCCGATCGAGCATGCTTGGGACGAGCTAGGCAGATGCGTAAAACAACGAAACCCTCCCCCAATCACGCTTCGTGAGCTCAAAATTGCTCTCACAGAGGAATGGGAGAATATTCCTCAAAATCGTATAAGGAACTTGGTGTACAGCATGCCAAACCGCGTAAACGCAGTAATGGAAGCACGAGGAGGCAATACGAAGTATTAAAATTCAAGAAAATAGTAATAAAGTTCAAAAATTTCATGTTTCCTATTTTTGTTTTAAGGAGAGATCAGCAGTTTTTTTCTTTATGTAATTTTGTGTTAATAAAATGTATGGTGACTCATATTTTTTTTACTTTCATTTAAGGAGTATTACATTGTCTATTAAATACAATTTATTGCATTAACCTATCATTTTTAGTTTCCGAGATTTTTAACATTCTTTAAGTGACCCGGATTCATTGCTCTCGAGTGTATATTCAAATATAGTACTATGTCAAGTACCTACAGTAAACATTTAAACTAGTAGATGGCGACACATATAAATATTTTGATAAACACAACTTTGTCCGTTTTACTAAACGGAACCCTACTAATAAGCCTCCACTGTCTGTCCATCCATCCGTCAGTCTGTAAGCGGGCTGAATGTATCTCATGAACCGTAACAGCACGGTAATATTATATTACTGTGGTAACAGGTAATATACTAAACCAAAAATAAAAATGTAATAACAAAAATACAATAAAAAGTAAACTTATAAATTAAAGGGGTTACCACATTTTGATCAATAAACTTGTTGTTTTTGGCGTTTTTTGCTAAAATTAAATATTGTACGGCGGTAGGTACGGAATCCTTCGTGTGCCTGTCCGACTCGCACTTGCCCGGTATTTGTAGTTAAAAACATGGCAGTTGGTAATTAGATGCCTGCTAATTGGTAAAAGTGTGTTGTACTGATCGTTTTTTTTGGAAAACCATCCACTAAGGAAAATAAAGAAAGAAAATAAATTTATTTGACTCGGGTAAGGCGAAGGCCAAGGGTAATGGTAAGGGTAAGGCTGCTGAGAAGTTGCCGATTATGTTCTCCCAAAAATGGTAGACAGCAGTTACTTTCTGCGCTGCGCTGGTCCAGCTCCACAAATGATTAGCATTCAAAAATATTGTTGTAGCTGCTGAAGATTGCAAAAATTATCTTTGAACTGTATAACTTCATTCTCTTAGTATTGTATAATTGCATAGCATATGTGTGAGCACTGTGACCATGTACCTTCTATAAAGCTACCATTTACTGGGTACGTCTTTCGTTGACTTGATGTGCCCTGGCGGCTAAGAGTACCTATGTCATGCTCACTCAAATGTCTCGCTGGTGGTGGCGTGTGTGTTGGATCGTTAAGTTCGCTTCAAAATGGTTGAGCTAAACGGTGCTAATCCATGCGTCATGTTCCTGAACGAGTGCCATTAGTAGGGACTGGTCATCTCTTATCTGCCACGGCATATTTTAATTTTTGACTTGTTTTTGATATTTTTATTACCCGACGGACGCTTTTTACGTGCACATCTTTCTACATTGTTCTGACATGTATAATTTCAACATTAATGATGTAACCAATACCTATCTATTTTGTAAGAATATTATGATTTAAAAGAGTGTCTGTGGAGTTTCTTGCCCATTCCTCTCCATAGGTACTTACCTACTACGCTTTGGAATGGGCAACTAGCTTCATATTTTCTTATTTTTATTTCAACTTGTTGAAACCTATAACACGCATTTCATGGACATCTATGTCTTCTCTCTTTCAAGTAAAAATTTAAAACACTAGCTGTACTTAAATACTCTTTCACCACAATCTTAACCTATAAATAATATTTAAATTCAGATAAAGATAATAAGATAATATTGTAAATACATTTCCGTTCCTGATTTATTCATCTATTAACTCGTGGACAATGGTGTGGGTTATTTGTTTACCTATTTGTGTTACGACACATAATTTTTAACCTTAACATTTAACTGTTTTTTTGTCCCTAATAAATAAAATAAAATATTTATGACTGACTGACCCCTTGACAATTCAAAAGTGCTTGTAAATGGTTTAATTGAAATAAATGCTTTGAGTTTGAGTTTCGCGTTTATAATATCTTTATCTACAAGCTGCGTCCCGCGGTTTCACCCGCATAAGTCTCGATCCCGTGGGAATATCGGATAAAACTATTCTATGTCCTATCCGAGGTCAAGGTCTACCCCTGTGCCAAAAAAAATAATTACATGATACGAAATACCTAAACTAAAAATACCTAACATCATTATTTCGTATCATGCTTAGTTTATGTGTAATTATTCTTTTTCTAAATATCGAGATGCAAATAGGTCGATTTTCAAAAAAAAAATACTCAAAAACTAGACACGTTAGCTAAATGGGGATACGAAATCTTGCATCTAAATGATTTTGATGATTACCTCTATCAGCTTTTTAAATAAAAATGTGATTTCCGAAAAATAGGCTTCATAAAACACTGGATCGCTAAAAGTATTAAATGTTCAAATGTATTTTGGAGCCTTAAGTAAGTATTTGAAATACTAACTACAAATTACCCCAGCTTCAGGTATTTGAAATACCAATTACAAATTACATTTTTAAGAAGTAATTGAATTACAAATACTAAATATGTAGGTATGTATCTATTTGTATTTCTATTACGTATTTTAATTAGGTAGGTACAAGTAATTCAAATTCTGCCCAACCCTGGTCGTGATGGATGCCTTGGAGCCTTCAGTCTTCAGGTTCATTAGTGCAGCAGCAGGGGCACATTGATTGTAGCATACTTTCCAGAATGCAGCATTCTTGCATCATAGGATCCTGGATGAACATCGGCTGTAGTGCTTAAGATATCATAATAAATAACAAAAAAAAAAAAATACAAACAAATAAAAAACAAACAAAAAAAAAACAACACAAAAACAAAACACAAAACAAATAATTATCTAAATAAATAACTCATGCTGACATTCATCTCAAGAATCATATTTTACTAGCTGCGCCTCACTGTTTCACCCACGTTAGTCCCAATCCCGTGAGAATATCGGGTTAAAAATTATTCTTTGTCCTAACGCAGGTTATGGTCTACCCATGTGCCAAATCTCATTTAAATCCGTTCAGCCGTTTAAGCGTGAAAGCGTAACAAACGAACAAACTTTCGCATTTATAATATTATTAGTTAAGATTAAGAAATACTAAATAATGGTGCCAATTCTCTTGTCACAAATGCCTCTAAACTAGACTAAAAATCACCAAAATTTAGTTTAATCCTTTCAAACGATGATTTCCCATTCTGAAATAGACTAAAGTGGCACAACTAAACTATATTTTAGTTTGACAGCACTAAGATTTTACTGAGATTTTAATTTAAGGAAAATGACAATTTTACTATTCTGAATTTGACATTTTTCACCTAAAATTTTAATTTTCTTACTAAATCTGACCATTTTTAATCGCGATCAAAAATGGTGTGGATTATTATTAGTTGTCATGAACTAAAATTCACACGAACACCTTTACTTCAGGTGCAAAAACAGTACTGTACTGGATTTTTTTCTTTTCTTTTGCTTATTATGTCGAAAATGGTGTGTCCTATCGCAAAAATAATGAAAATTTCGACCCCCTTTATGAAACCCTTCTATCCCTATTACTCTACACGTAGGTAATTTTTTTTTTCCATAACAAAAAGTGAAAAATGCCATTTAAAACACGTCGAGGCTGCACCCCCTGCGCGTCTCCGGCTCTAAAAAAAATCACGGTGTAGGGCAAACAAGTATGTACCACGTGGAGCCGCAATTGTCAAATTCGATTTAGTAGTGTCAAATAGAGACTTTTTACTACAGAATAGCTTTAAGATTCTCATAGCCAAAAGTAAGGATTTTTAGTGATAGTTTAGTTCGGTGTACAAGAGAATCGGCACCAATACCAGCCTAAGGTATGTTCGTAATGCTGGGCCTTGAAGAAGACGAATAAAAGATTTCATGCAGCGGAGATAAGACTGATGAGATGGATGTGTGGTGTCGAGAATGGATAAAGTAATAAAGAAATGAGTATAGAAGGGAGAGTTTGAATTTGGCGCCGGGTGGTAGTAATATTGAAAATAAATTGATTAGCTTGGTACCCTATGGGCGTGTGATGAGGAGGGAGGAAACGTTTATAACATCTTCTATAAAAAATATATTTTATAAGTGAAAAATAACTTAAATTTCGGAAGTCGGTGTCTTTGGTTCTGTATTTTCGTTTTTCGCCACCGACTTCCGAAAATAATTTTTCACTTTTTTTTTGTCAGTTGTTTTTTTGTAAAAAGATTTTAATTTTTACTTTTTAGTTGTGATACCTACCCCACACAAATTCGATTACCACTACCTGCTTTAAGTAAACAACAGTGACGGGAACTATAACATCATCCATATAGAAGTAGAAAAAATACGTATTTATTGAAGCTAACTCAAAAACTACCCAAGCAATGTTAATAAAATTTATATCGGACCACTTCTGAAGTATGACCTACCAAACAAGGAAATAATCTTCAAAATCAATTCATAATTGGCGGAGTACCTAATCAAACATTTTTAAAAAATACAGGCGAATTGAGAACCTTTTCCTTTTTGAAGTCGGTTAAAAAGAGTGATGAATATAAATGTTTATGGATGGAGAGGGAGAGGAAGGCCAAAGAAAAGATGGATAGATTTTGTGAAGAATGATATGAAAGAGAAGGGAGTGAATTATAGCGCTACGGTTGTCAGGGGAGAGTGAAAGAAGAAAACGTGGTGAGCCAACACAACATGGGAGATGATGAATGCCAGCCTTTTTTTTTTTTTTTGGGTCGGTAATCGTCATTTGACTTCTCCCGCTCTGGGTGGAGCGGGAGGGCGTGTCAGACTCTTACTGACTAAAACCCACCCGTGTTCCTTCTGTTGCCTGTGCAATGCCAGGGGGCCCTTTCGGACTTTCCCGCAACTCCGGCAGGCAATGGTCTCATCGGACCCCTTCACTTGCTGACATCTCTTTGAGGCGCGCGTGGAACACAACGCGCCGTCGACCCGGGCTTGGTCCTTACCGGACGGCGAGCTACCATGAATGCCAGCCTAAGCTATTATTGTCCCACTGCCTCTTCTCATACGGAGAAGGCACGAACATGATCACCACGCTTGCTCAAGACGGATTGGCAATTTCATACTTATACAACGAGTAACGTTAATCGCAAAACCTCAGACACCCCAACAGATTTTTAATTCAATTGACCTATTTCAGAGAGAAAAAATCATTAGTAAAATTGTAAAGGTGTTATGTGCTGTTTTAGTTTTACTGGCAATTCTGATCGTTTATTGCGGCTGCGACGACGCTCTGTCGAGGGAGGGGTGGTACTGTATGGAAGATTCGTATTTGCATTGAAATAAAAGCTATTATTATGCCGCGTATGAGAAAATTTAAATTGGTCGACAACAATTTGTGTTGGTTTACCTATTTTGGCGGGTTTGCGCATGTGATGACTTGACCTATTAATAAAAAGACACGGCAACGTTTTTAAACAAGATTTTTTGAAAAATGTGACCTATATTAAGAGGGAACAGGGCCTGCGAGGAATTTGAAAACTAGTATTTGAAGAAACTATTGCCGTCGTCTTGCCTCAAGTCTGCCTCCGTAGAGTGCGATAGGGACAGCTGCAGCTCAAACCGATCACAAAAAAATAGACGAGATCGACGTTTCGTATTCCCCTTTTTTTTCCTCGAAAACTAAGTCGATTAAATTATTTTTTACACACAAATTTTAAGAAAGAGTATGTCTAGTTTCCTATGATTTTGTTTTATGTTAAAAACTTTTTGAATTTTTCTGGCAGCCTAATCTAGTCACGGCGGTAAAAATGGGGCATTTTTATAATTTTTGAAGGGTCTTATTTTCTCTAACAATAAGTTGCTGAAATAAAGGAAATAACTGGTACGTGTCTACAGCAGACCTTGATTCTAGGAAAAAATATAATTGCTCTAGAGGCATTATTCAGGAAGAAAAAAGGGGAATACATTTGTATGGAGAATCGCAGGCCCAGGGGCCTTATTATGAAGTATTAATGCCATCAATATTCCATTGCGAAAAAAGGATGGTGCTAGCGGCCTTGTATAGCACTCACCGTCTCTCACTCACACTGGAATAATGGTGGCATTAATACGTCATAATACGGCCCCAGTTCCCTCTTAAAAAGTGGTTCAATTGATTCTGCTCGTTATTCTGATCAAACTATTTTCAGGTTTTGCGCATTTAACGTTACACGTTGTATTAATTATTGTCCAGGTTTCCTAACGATGTTTTCCTTCACCGATGTCAAAATGAAGCCAGATGAACTTAGAAAGTTACACACGACAGTAAAAGCTGACCTCGCATTGAACGGAAATCCTATATAATACGGGATCAGTTTATGCTGGAAATATATGCTTGATGTGTAGCCGTGTGTACTATGAATTGAAAGTCACATTGGTACTTGACTAGGTTTGAACCCACAACCTCGTGCTTATGGGGCGCGGTCTTAACCACATTATACTTTTTGTTCATAAGATATCCTCGTCTGCCATGCTGACAATCTGATGTAAACATCGTTTTCCTACCCTTATTCCGATTTATTTGTGGTCGGCGCAACATGTCCCTTTCTTCCACACTTCTCTATCAGCCGTCATCTCGGTAGTCACCCCCTTTCTAGCCATATCATCTTTCACACAGTCGATCCATCGCTGATGTTCTAACGTAAAATTAAAATCAATGTCACTCACAGTTTTTCACGTGGTAACGTTACAAGGTGTGAATCTGTGTTAATAAAACTTAGATTTTGAATATTTTGTTAAATATTTTCGTGTTGTCCATTTTTAAATCCGAAATATTTATGCACAGACTACATAAGGATGTATTTATGTATTCTTGAAATTGGTTACATACACAGACTACATAGGGATACTATACATACTAGCACAGAACCACAGAGTACTTTTACTATAAGGGCAGCAGAACATCTATACTCAACATACTTGTCAGTGGATTCAAAATTCAATTCAAAAGTGATTTATTCAAACTAGGCTGAGAATCAGCACTTTTCGAACGTCAAAGTTACTTATGACAGTCCCACAAAACGCCCACCTTTCACCACTTCCTAGTGCTTTCGCTGGGAAGAAGAAGTGGCGCAACAAACTCCCCAGCAGCACAGCTGTCTGTTCAATTAGGCAAAAAAATGACTCTATATAATAGTAGGTACTTATGCAAAATTATTTACAGTACGCAACACTAAACATAGTTAATTTAAATTATAAATTAATAGCCATATGTCAGCTAGCACACGCCAATATACCAAACAAAAATATCGAGAACTGTAGGTAGTCAAGCAGAAATAAAATAAAAAAAGACTAAACGTAAAAAATATCTAAATAAAAGCCTCCAGTCAGTCATAAAGGGCGCGCCCGCTTAAATATAGCTCATATGTAAATGGCTGTAACTGGAATTTATAAATGATATCGAGGTAAAATAAATAAAGAATTAATTACTAATAACAATAACAAAACCATGACCAGCAAGACGACCAGTCACCATGGATGGCACTGCTCTCGCTATATAAAATATACTCTGTGGGCTACACCACCATAGATTATACACACAACCATGGTATAATATTATAACATACTTCGCCTCGTATTCTCTTCCGACGATGGCCTTAGACTACGTCACGATAAGTATTGCCATTGATTGTCCTTTTCAGTAAAGGAGACTGAAACGATTACATACAATCTTGGGCCTGGTTGTAAAAAGATGAAAGTGGTGTCAATTAATAGCTTATATATTATCAGCCTTTCACTGAAAATTCTGCGGATTTTGTCAATCTGAGAACAGAGATAAAAGAGATTATGTAAAAGTGAGGTTATGTTACAATCTTTAACTAACAGCTGATTCCTGAAGTACAAAATATGTGCTTTTGCACTAATAGTTATTATATTTAGTAGGACGTATTTGATAAATCATATGAATGAACGTCAATGACTTCAGTCCTACCTACCTATGTAGGTAACAGTTATGGAGTTACGGAAAGGATGTCTAAAATAAAATAAAAAATCATTTAAGTATTATAGTGTTATACTCGTCTTCAATTATAATTGAAATGTCGTCTAGGAATTGTGCAGGTGGTGCTATATGATCGTGCTACCTAGCTCAGCTAAGATACCATATAATGCAGATTACCTATATGAGCGCAGTAGCCTACAGTTCGTCTCCCTACAATACAATTTACAGTATTGCATTACTATAGCCTCCCTTCCTGTACGAGAGCCATTGCCGAATCACTGACAGAATTGTTTCATCGGGTAAGGGTCGTCGACCCAGTGTATTGCAGTGATCAGTTGTTGATCACCAATATACAATCCGGCGGTAAAATCCAAAATAACAATTCCAAGTCAAACGTGTGAGCCATCTTCGGTGTCCAGTGTGAAAGCAAGGGTCGTACGAGGTAGACAGGGTCAGAATCCGTAAAATACAAAGCAAAGGTCGTGAAAAATGAAGAACAATTGGGAAAGCACTCAAAACGCATCGGAAAACACGAAACGAGTAAGCAAACGAGATTATTAGAGCAGTTGGCAACCACAGACTACATAGGGATACTACCACAGACTACTTAGAGATACTACGTTGGCAACCACTGACCTTACAACTATCTCAATGTTGGCAACTGTCTAGTGTCCGTGTCAGTCAGCTGTCATGCCAGTGACAGACTAAAAATAGAAAACTAATTTTAATCGATATGAAATCGATAATCATTAATATTGTTTTTTCAGTAATTAATTGATATTTTATTTATTAATATGACTGTAATTATATGCACTATATTGCACATAAGTGTATAAAGTGCATTTAATTACTTTGAGTTAATTATTTAGTGCAAAGGTTTTATTTTCGTAACTGTGTAATCGATTACTCAATCGGTAATCTCACGAAAACTATCTTTTCCATATTTCTCCGCTTCCAGATTGAGAATTGAGGTGATTTTTCATATTCTAAGATAGAAAAATATGACTAATTTTTTAGATCATATCTTAACTTATTACATTTAGGCCCACCGTTTTCCATCTCCTTTAGGAACTTTCTCATTTAGTTAATGAAAATAAAATAAATTACTAACTAGCTTAACTATTTAGTAACTCGTGTGATTCATCTATTTAGTTTTAAATTAATTAACATATTGAATTATTAGTTCATAATTGCTTTGTTATGTTAAAAATGCATTTTGCTCGGGTAATTCAATCACACACAGTGGCCACACATAAAATTGACAAGTGTCATACTGACAGCTCGCCATTTCATCGCTATCGTCGTGTCGCTCTTATCTATAGCGTTGTTTCGATCGGTGAGCAAAATACTGTGGTTCCCATTCATTGGTTACTGTTTTTTTTCAAGTGATGTTGACAATTGACATAGCTTGCTAGATAGTTTTTTTTTTTTCAAATAAATATTGTATAACGGCTCTGGCTTCAAGGCCTTTTGGGCTCATCTAAAATATTAATCAGTGTTTTTCGAGTCCCTGCGGACACATAATACATAACAATAGCGTAATTTTGAACTCTTCCGTTTCTGTATCGACAGTATACACGATACAGTCTACACGTATAGACTGATAAAAATTACTATTATACTCGATTTATTAAAAATGATAAAGATGTAGTTGTATTATTTTTATCTCTTTCCCCACTAAAAAAGTTTGAGAACCGCATCGCAACTGATGACGTATTCTTAGGCCAATCACGTGACCCTGCTGTCACGGGAAGAGAATACCTGGCAAAGTATGTTATGCACCATGCACACAACTAAGTAGTACTCAGACCTCAACTCAGACCGACTCAGACGGTAATCTCGCATAATTATTAGAAAAAAACTATACGATCTGCAACTTATCATTATGACGTTTTTTTTTTAATTTTACCCCTTTTTATTTGTCAAGAGAAAGAAAAGTAAAAAGTTAAAAGTTAAGTGAAAAGTTGTCGGGTCTTTTTGCCAAGGTTTTTAGCTACGCACACATGTAAGAATAACCGTGGTGGGGCGCTTGGTGTGAGCGGAACAAGCTATCGAGTGTCGCGCTGCGCCAGTGTTCCCGCGCCGCTATTGCGAGTGCACGTACACGACTTTTTTTTTTTTTTTCCATAAAACCTCTTTTTTATTCTACATTTTTAAATAAAAAAAACTAATTTACGTCTGTTTTTTATTTTTATCCTAGAAATAAACAAGTCAATAGTATAAATAAAAAAATAATTATAGATTTATCATTGATAGTTCTCATTTTATAAATGTTGCAATATCGGCGAAAATCGCCGGCGAACCATGGAATCCGCGTTTTAAAATCTTCGGCTGTCAAAGTGTTAAGCCTTTAACCGACTTCCAAAAAAGAGGTTCTGCTTATTTCCAGCCAAGGTTGTGATTGTGTGTGAGGTGTGTTATATAGTATTATAGAGTTATTTAAAGCCCATACCTTTTTAGGGAATTTTACGCATTTTTTTTTTCATGGCAATTTCACACTGACAGACTTTCAAAAGACGATTTATAACACATTGTATGTACCTTGCTTATTTACGTACCAACCATTCGGTACTCATGAACGTCATTCTCTTTGCTCTATTGATGTACCTAAATCAAGGATTTGCCCTCACCGATGTAAATCATAGCCTATTCCAACTTATTTATTTGGGGTTTACTTATTTGGGGTCGGCGCCACATCATGTGTTCTTCTTCCATACTTTCTTTCTATTCGGTTTTTTCGAGAAATTATCCAGAATTATTCGGATATCACCTACAGCTACACGCACTATCTACCAGATACAGACGAAAGCCCATCAACCTGCCGGTCGATTCTGTAAAAATCTCACCGTGAAAACTTAGGTGAAGCGAGTTTGTTTTTGCTTGGAATTGACACTATTGACAGCTCACTCCACGCTCACTTCACCGAAGTTTTCACGGTGAGACGGTTACAGAATAGCACTGCTGTACTACAATCTGTCAAATTTCTTTAATAGATTTTCAATTTTATCACTGAAGTATAAGGTTCAAAGTTGATTGGGATAATTTGACAGTTTCGGGTAGGTTGACGTGCTGGCGTCTGTACATAGTTAATAAAATGGTACAAAGTTTATTTGCATAATTATCTGTACCCGAATTACGCAACACATTTTCGTAAACGATTACGAATAATCTGTTTCATTTTGACAGTTCAACAACATTCATTGCGTAACGTTGTTGAGCAGTTTTTTTTTTCGAACTTATGAAGCAATGGGTCAGCAATCAGGGGCCCAAGTCTGCTATTTTTATAAATTCGTCATTCCATTTTCTTTCTTTGCTAAAAGTTCGTAATCTGCTAAATTCATACTGGTCGATCATTGTATTCCACAAACACGATACTCGTAACGAATTAAAAGAAATGACTGCACGATGACGTTCTCATGGTAGGTAGGTCACTGATCAAAGGAACTGCCAAAATTTTAGCAGGTTACCGCCTAAGTCAGTCATTCATTTTTCATTATGTACGTGATTACCAATAGATGCCATTTCTTTCATTGGAGTATCAGTGGCTGACCATTGGAAAGTCATAATGACGCCAATATGTTAGTAGGTTACCAAACTTGTCAAAATCAACAATAAAGAAATCAATGATAGACTATTCTGACACTTTTGTAATAGCAGACTTGAGGCCCTGATGGCATGTCCTAGAACAAAAATGTCAAATACAGGTGACATCCGCCAACCCGCACATTGGCCCGCGTGGTGGATTCATTCCCTCCCACAGAGAGGTCTGTGGCCCAGTAGTGGGGAAATAGTTATTTGTTATACAAGAGTGCAAAGTTGCTTTTTAACCGCGTGTTCAATTTTGATGACCGAGCAAGCGAAGGATTCTAAAATTGAATCACGAGCGCAGCGAGTGATTCAAAATTAGAATCCTGAGCGTTAGCGAGGGAATCAAAAGAGCACGAGGTGAAAAATCTTTGCACTCGAGTGCAACACGTAACTTTTCATTCCACCTCAGCGAGGAAATGACTAAATGCAAAAAAAAAAACGTTTGCGCATTATTAACAGTTTCAGTCAATTCTGTTGGCGTCAAGCAAACTTCCTCGTCGCTAGAATCACTCATTTTAGTTTTTTCACTTGTTTTCAAGTTTCTTGTTTTTAATATACCTAAGGTTTAACAATGACGTGAAAAAATGCCGCGTAAAGAACCGCGTACAAAGCAAATTGAAAAAAGAACACCAAGAAGGTTCCGAGTCTGAGTTTTTAACAAATTAAAAAAAAGTTGCATGATATATTCGGCACCATAGAGGTAGCAGTAAATAGGTTTAATGTTTTTTTTAATTCACAAACTTAGTGCACACGATGTTCTAAATTCAATTTACTTTATCCTCTAGAGAATAAAAACGGCTTTTCCACTCAGATACTGAAGATTAAAAATACTCTTTCCGAGATGGTGGGATGAAAATAAAATTATAGGCTTTCTTTCTTTACGCTAATGTTTGTAACTAGACAGAAAGTGCTCTTTAAAAACGTATACTTACTTAGTTCCATAGCGCCAAATCGACCAAAAGATAGCCTAGGCTCGCACGGGCGTATTTTTATCGCGGCGATTTTTTTTCGCGTATTGAATTTTTGACGCTCTGCTTATTTCCGAGAGTTGAATATCCTTCTGGATGCGCTCTGTTGGATTCTCAATGCGCGGCTCAATAGAGAGTTGAAAATCCAGTGTACGAAAAATAATCGCCGCGATAAAAATATGTCCGTGCGTACCAGCTATCTAATTACGCAACACATTTTCGTAAACGATTACGACAAATTTGTTTCATTTTGACAGTTCAACAACATTCATTGCGTTATTTACACGGTTGTTGAGCAGCTTTTTTTTTCGAACTTATGTTCCTATGGATTCTGATTAATCTCGTATTTATAGATAGTGCAATCCACTGAGACGCGATCCTCTCCGCTCCGCTCCGTACTAAAGTACAGCTAAAGGTGAACGCGCACCTGACCGCACTGCACTCGCCGCAGTCATCGCTTTTTATAAATCTTTATATGAAATAGTATACGGCATCGCGCACCTATCCGCGCCGAACCATCCGCATTTTCTTAAAATCCTGTAGGATACTGATTCCAGAAGCTCGCGCGGCTGACGTCACAAAATTCGGCGCGTTCGATGCGTGCGGCGAGTGCGGTGCGGGCGCGCCTCAAGTTTCATAAAACACGTTAGTCACGTCATAAAACAGAAATACCTACTAAACGTGAGTACGGCGCGTGCGGCGCGTACGATGCGGGCAAGTGCGCGAGGCTATGAGGAAATGCGATGACTGCGGCGAGTGCGGTGCGGTCAGGTGCGCGTTCACCTTTACGGTACAGTAATCGCGGAGTGGGGCGCGTCGCACGGTGGATCGAAAATGGGCTGTAGAAGACATAGGATCTCGATTTCTTAAATGTTATTTTTTTTGCTGGAAATGACTTCTGCTGATCATTACTGTTCTATAAAATGTCATATGAAGTAAATGTGTGCACAAATGGAAGAGTTATAATTTTTATAAGAAAAAAATGTATGGAGCTAGTATGAAAAATCGAATTATCTCCTAAACGGCATGTTTAACCGTACCATCCTTGGAGGTGGTCATAGTGCTAATTATTTATAATTTTTTGGTTGCGGATTTGACGAAAAATTTCATGCCGTTTTTTTTTAAAAAATCGTCAAAATATTTTTATTTGTTTTTTCATATAAAACTATTCATTTTAGTGTTTATGTTGAAGAACACGGACTTTTAACTACACGTAACATAAAATAGCATCACTCCTATATTTCCGAAGGAGTTGGCAGAGGTTTATAGTACACCCACACGTAGACAACTATGTTTGAGCTAGATATTTATCAACACATCATGAGTTTTAAAACCTTTCATACAACCAAATTACCAATTGTTTACTCTTCTAATGAGTCCGAAAAGAAGTGATTAAGTAACTACACTGATTAGGTCTTCTAATGAGTCTTTATAGGTGATTTAATGATTTTCAATATCTCACGACAATGCCAACTATGGATTACATTCAACTTTTCTTGATAAGTAAGCTAATTTGTTAATTAGCAGTGCTATGAGTTCTAAGAATAGTTAGTGACAATTATAAATTTTCATTAGCTAATGAGAAGATAACGAATGAGGGTAGTTACCTAATTATTGGCGTTTTGCAATAAAAGGGCTAAAGTTTTGTTTTATAATTTAGTTTGTTCACAACTGTGTAACTGCTAACACTAAATCTGCGACTATAAAATCTTAGAATGGAAAGTTTAATCACGAATTTAGACTTGTTTGTTCTTCTACGAAGTGAGAGTACTTCATTTGATCATGAAGTATTGTTCAGTGCAGTTGTATCCCGCATAGGCGATTGCCTGTCTGACGAAGATCGTGTTGTTCTCAAAGAATTTTGTCGGAGATTTACGCGAGCCGCTTTACAAAGGTGGCAGAAATCCAACCGATTCCTTGATAATTTCAGGAGAAAGTACGAGAATTGGTTGGGAGCAAATATTGATTGGCCGAGTTTTGTGCAAACTTTAGTTAATCAAGAACCAAGTGTTGATGAGATACCAAGAGCGCCCTCAGTCTCTCCAGAACCGTTGACATCAACGTCCATTGGAACAATGACGAAAAGATCCCGTAAACCATTCGAAGATCTGGGAAGTAAACAAAAAAAGAGAAGATCTGATGAACACACAGGCGAAGATTCCAGTGAATTGGCATATGCAGCTGCAGCACGTTTAAAAGAAGAAGGGCATGGAGATATCGCCTCTGTCATCGAATACATGATGAAAAATCCTGAAGCAGCCGCTAAATTAAATGAAACGCTTAAGAAACCAGCGAAAACAATCATATTTACGTCAGAAAAGGCGCTTGGATTGCTTCTTTCGCTAAAACTCTCAAAGTGGCAATATATTACGTTGCGAGAGGCTGCCATTCGGGAAGGTGCTAAGGATATTTATCCATCTTACTATAAAGTGCAACAAACTAAGCTTGATTGCTACCCTCCGAAGCAATCAGTGACAGTTACTGATTCATCGGCTAGGATTACACTTCAAGCTTTACTTGATATCACAGTTACAAGAATCCTTCAAAGCCTTTCTAAGGAAGAGCATAACAAGCAGTTGAAGCTGATATCCAAGTGGGGATTTGATGGTGCTTCTAACCAAAGCCGATACAAGCAGAAAATGGAGGGTGAGGAAGATGACTCGAGCATTTTTATGACCTCCTTGGTGCCACTTAAACTGACAGATGGAGACAACATCTTATGGACGAACCCAAAACCATGCTCAGTTTTGTATTGTCGTCCAGTTCAGTTTACTTTTGTAAAGGAGAGTGAAGCAGTTGTCCTTGAGCTGAAAAAACAAATGGATGAAGAAATTGAGGCCCTTATCCCCACAGAGTGCAATAATAATAATAGGGTGACTCATGAACTAATGATGACGATGATCGACGCTAAAGTTTGCACTTACCTTTCTGAAGCTAGATCAAATGCATCGTGCTACCTGTGCTTAGCAAAGCCTACAGAAATGAACCGCTTAGATGCTGTAACATCAAAAATTGTGTGTTCTGACCTTTATGAATTAGGCTTGTCATCCCTACACGCCCGTATAAATTGTATGGAATGTCTGTTACACATTGCATACAGGCTCGACTTCAAACGGTGGGCAGCGAGAAGTGATGAGCACAAAGAAATGCTACAGACAAGGAAGAAAATAATTCAAAATAAATTCAAAGATGAACTCAATCTGTTGATTGATATAGTAAAACAAGGCTCGGGAACCACCAATGACGGGAATACTGCAAGAAAATTCTTTGAGTTTCCTAATAAAACCGCAGCTATAACCGGTTTGGATGAAGACCTCATCAAAAGATTTGCTGTAATTTTACAAGCAATTACATCTGGAGAGCAGGTCGATATAATAAAATTTAGAGATTATGCCCGCAAAACAGCAGAAAAGTACGTATTATTATACGACTGGTACTACATGTCGTCAACCGTTCATAAATTATTAATCCATGGGGCTGACATAATCGAGAAAAATAATATTGTGCCGATTGGGACTCTCTCGGAAGAAGCCTCAGAGTCTCGAAACAAAGATTTTAGGAGGTTTCGAGAACATCATTCGCGGAAAAGAAGCAGGCAGGATTCCAATCAAGACATTTTAAATATGCTTGTTGTTTCTTCGGATCCTTTGCTAAGTGCACAAAGGCCTAAGTTAGATGCCAAGAAAAAGCAGAGCTTTTTTGCTGAAACTCTCGACTTAATTCAATTTCAGGAAACTGAGTTCGAGTTTTTGGACATATCCAATCTGGATGCTGACTCAGAATTGGAGTCTGACAACGAGAGTGATAAGGAAAATTTGTAAAAAAATTATACATTTGTAAATTTGTATTTGAGTCTGTTTGGGTTTTTTTTTGTAATATTTAATGATATTTTGTCTTTTTTTTTATTTTTTTACTTTATTTTACAAATGCTTAGTATTAATTCCTTCAATTAAATTATTTTGTGTATAATATAACTTTATATGTTACTTAAATAAGAGTTTGGTAATCTTTTTTTATTTAAATTAATAAAAATGTGTCAAAAAACAGCAATTTTTTTATTTAATTTTTCTTGTTTTGTGTGTTCTTAATATTTGGGTTAATAACATATCGAACTTTTTAACTTGGACACTAAAAGGGATCGTTTTACATGTAAAAATAAATAAAAATATTTTGACGATTTTTTTTAAAAAAACGGCATTAAATTTTTCGTCAAATCCGCAACCAAAAAATTATAAATAATTAGCACTATGACCACCTCCAAGGATGGTACGGTTAAACATGCCGTTTAGGAGATAATTCGATTTTTCATACTAGCTCCATACATTTTTTTCTTATAAAAATTATAACTCTTCCATTTGTGCACACATTTACTTCATATGACATTTTATAGAACAGTAATGATCAGCAGAAGTCATTTCCAGCAAAAAAAATAACATTTAAGAAATCGAGATCCTATGTCTTCTACAGCCCATTTTCGATCCACCGTGCGTCGTCGTGGATTGCACTATCTGTACGTAATAAGCCCATGTACACACGAACGTAATAAAATCGCTGCGAAATTTGTTCGTGCTCTGGATTTTCAACGCTCTGCTTAGCACCGAGTTCAAAATCGAACAGTTTTTTTTTTTTTTTTCAACGCTCTGGGACGACAATGCTTCCTAACACGTTGGATTTTCAACGCTCCGCTCAACACCGAGAGTTGAAAATCCAGTGCGCGATAAAATCCCGCCGCGATATTTTAACGTTCGTGCGAACCTGGGCTCAAACACAAAACATTTTTACAGGCACTTTTGAATTGTCAAGGGGTCAGTCAGTCAGAAATATGAAGATAGTTGCCCATTCCAAAGCGTAGTAGGTACCTATGGAGAAGAACGGGGAAAAACTCCACGGACACTCTTTTAAAAATCAAAAATGTTATAAGTACAAAAATATTGGTGATTCATGTTGAAAATAAACATGTGAGAACAATGTAGAAAGACGTGCACGATAAAAGCGTCCGTAATAAAAAGAAAAAAACAAAGAACCATTCAAATATTTAAAATTAATTTTAAAAAGCCATGGCAGCTAGTAGAGAGGTGACCAGTCTCAACTGACGGCGCCCGTTCACGAACATGACGCATGGATCAGCACCATTCAGCTCAACCATGTTGAAGGGAGCTAAATGATCCAACCGTAGTATCCCTATGTAGTCTGTGGATCCAACACACGCGCTAGGCTAACGCAAGATTTATTTATGAATAAGGAGGTTAGTCTTCAAAGAGGACGAAATAAAAAAAATATTTCGTCCTCTTTAGATATTCGTAGGTACATACCTATCACGTCAATTTCGCTATAAGTTTTCGCCAGATAAGAAAAAAATAAAAGCCGTTTACACCCGTGTACCAATGTATTCCAATATTTCAAAACGATACGAAAAATATGTAAAGGAAGTGTCGCTAACATGATCAAAACAAACTTATCGTGGTAAGGGGCGTCCTTGACGCGTTCACTGGACATGAGTTACAAACCTTTTGGCCAAAACCATATTCAGTCATATTTATTTTGGAAGTTACTTAGGTACTACTCAATGAAACTCTTAAACCAAATTCGAAGTTTAATAATTTATTTTAAATAGGCACACAGACATAGGTATATAGTTTCGTAATCACGACAATCACTCTAGCACTTTCCACTATAGGCCCAACTCTGTATGAAACTCTCCCTAAATAGAGAATTCAGAAGGGGAATCTGTGTCCGTATTTTCACTCACAGAACTTTCACTTTCTGAAGTGTCTGTAACGTTTATAATAAAGCGATCGGCAGTTTTATCTATCTGATGATCGAGTCCCTTCATCTTGACTTCTTCTTTTTTGACGTGCTCGACACAATTTTTCCATTTTTCAGGTGTTACCTGATTTAAGGCATCATTAAATAATTTTTTAACGTCTGTTAATTTAAATGTTGTATTGTGTCGAGCAACGTAACTTTTCGTGTCCGCCCATACGAGCTCTATTGGATTGAGCTCGCAATGATAAGGCGGTAACCGTAACACTAATACGCCTTTCTCTTTCGCCATTTCATCAACTGCGTATTTTTGATAAAAACTTTTCACAGTTTGGACTTTTACCATCAAATGTGCTTTTGTGTCCTGTTGGTCGAAGACGATTTCTTTATCTTGCAACCAGTCCATGATCTGTTGCTTTCTCCAAGATGAAGTGGGTATTTTTTCCAATCGTCTGAAAGTCAATGTATAAAATTTATAATAACTAAAAAGAAAAAAAAAAGTTTTGGCCCTTTAAGTAAGTTGAAGTACCTGGAATGATAGCTTGCGTTATCCATAACAACGACGTCATTACGTTGCAGCTTATCCAAGACTTTCGCGAACCATTCTTCAAAATGAACGGCATCCATAGCTTCGTGATAATCACCCGTCTTTTTACAAACGAAGACCCATTGGCAATCGCCCAAAAAGCCATTTTCATTGCCAATATGAACTACAATGAGTCTGCTGCCCTTTCCAGTTGGATTTTTAGCGCCAGTTGACAAACCTTCCAGAAATGCTTGGCGAGATGAAATCACAGTGGTATCGGTCCAAGCTTTCGCAACAGTATGACCTAAAACAATTAAGGATAAATGAATGCACCAAAATACAGAGAAAATAAAATTGAGGGTGCACATTGTTTAAATTAGTGACTCGAGTATGACAATGATTTTTACCTGCATTGACCCAAGTTTCATCCAGGTAATAGATATTACGGTTTTCATTACGGTACCCTTCCATTTCTTTTAAATATTTTGTTCGCCACAGAATTATTTCTGGACGTTCTATTAAGGCACTTTTCCTGTTCCTTTTTTGGAACTTGAATTTCAAATGTTTGAGAACACGTCTTAAAGTTGTTTTGCTAAAGTTGGGCAAAGTGTCATCATTATTTATTTTCTGTTGTATTTTATCTATTGTAGGCAGATCACCTTCCATGAAAAATCTATGCACTTTTTGCCTTATAGCTGTCTTGTCAAAACTATCCAATTTTTGGATTATGCCTAATTTGTTCTTTGTAGTCCCTTTGGGTTTCAGTTCATGGGTATCTTTATATTCCCTCAAAATTCCGTAAATAGCACTTTTACTTATTCCAGTGATCTCTGCAGTCTTATTAACCATAGCCATATTGGAGCGGTATTCATTCTCAGGCCATGTATTTTTAGTATGTTTAAATACATTTAATACTATGGTTTTCTCGCCAACAGACAAAATCGTACTTTTTCTCTTTTTGATTGGAGAATGTAATGGTTGCGACGACGATGGACCTATAATCAACAATTTAAAAAAATACATTGTAAACTCTAGCGACACAAGGGAGATCGTTTAAGTTTGAAAACACGTGCATGATAATTACGACAAACAAATAAATGTTTTTAAATCGAGTGGCAATAAATGGAGTATTTTATAATTAACCATTAAGTATAATAATGCTGTCTGAGTTTTAAATATTTCTTGACAATACTGTATCGATCAAAAATACGATATACGCAAAAAGTAGGTATCTATAATAAGTATAATTCTCACTGCATAAAATATGGTTTTCTCTGTGGCCGTTGAAGAGTGTACATTCTGAAAGTTGGCAACGTCGTAAATAGCTGTCAAATATTTACCTGTTTTGATTAATTTGGAAATAATACTGCATAGAAATAAGAAATGTGGCTAACTAACTAGAATATTAATAATAAATTGCAATAATGAATATCGTAACACCGAATATTTAGTTTTAGATGTAAAAAAAGTCTTTGGAAACTTTTAAAATGCCTTTTTTTACACCTAAAACGGGTACAACATCAAATCCAATGTTATAATTGCAATTCATTATTAATATTCTAGTTAGTTAGTTAGCCACATTTCTAATTTCCATACAGTATTATTTCCAAATTAATCAAAGCAGGTAAATATTTGACAGCTATTTACGACTTTGCCAAACAAATAACCAAACCCACTTTTGCATTAATAGTTAAGGTTAGATTCAGCACATATTTACACTGTTAAATATAAAGTAATTACGTATATAAGTCCGTCATTTAGTCTATTATTTCATAGGTACGAGTAGGTATTAAAATAATTTAACCAACCTGCTTGAGGTTCAACGATTCTCTGTCGACGCCTTTTTTGGGTTGTTGGTGGATCCATTCTCACTTCTTCACTCATAACCAATAATAACAAAAATAAAACAAAACAGTATCAAAATAACAAAACAAAACAATTAACAGTAACAAAATAATAACAAATGCTTGAAAACTTTCCGAGTATGGAGTACGCTCAGTCAACTCCACGCGCAAACCAGACTTGAAATGACACTCGAGACGAAGGACGCGATAGGCATAATAACAAAATGGCGGACAGGTAATGCGCCCCTGACTCGCTCTGACGTCACACTCAGCGCCGAGTATGAGGGCATAACCCAAAAAATCTAATTTTTTGGTAAGAACTTTAAAATTCGGTTATTTTAATTAATTGTATACTTCTATGAATATAAGTTAAAGCTAAATAAATAATTCCAATTATGGCATGTTCTTTTATTGAAATATAAGTTGAAAACATACGTAATCTCGAAAAAGAAAAAAAAACCTCGACAATTATTTTTGAAATGCATAAACAATAGCAATATATATTTCATTGTTTAAATATGTATTTTTGAAAGTAAAAAAAAAAAAACACAATTATTCTTTAATTTACGTATTTCTTACTTATTCCGTTGGGATAAGTGTTTGGTATTATGAAACTCGACCGACACAGTAATAGCGACAGTTTTGAATGACGAGCGATATCTAATGAAGTTTTGTGGACTTTTTGGTACAAGTCGGATCAGTGACTTTTATTTTTCTCTTATCTGGCGAAAAGTATAGTTGATTTTATTTGACCCTGTAGGTATAAAATAAATAAAAATATGTTACTAAGTAGGTAGGTAGGTTGTCTGTTTTTTTCCGAAACTGATTTTAACACGAATCAAAAGGCGATGTTACACCATATTTTGCAAATGACATCACTGCTTACCCCGATAAAGTCGTAAATATAACTCAAGGAGAATCTAATTTTCCATAGGTAAAGTGAACAATTCGTGCGCTGATAACTAATTAATTAAGGTGGAGTTTCATTACCGCGACGAAGTTTATTATCATACGTTATTTCTGCACACTTGGTGAATGAGAGTTACTCCGAAAAAGTGTAGCATTTTGACCGTCACGACTCTTTTGCTAGTATTGTTATTTAAAATGAGCCCTCCGGGAGGGCTCCCGGCATCTCATATGCGACTAGGTGAACCCTCCAGGAGGGCTCCTGGCACTGATCGTGTTTAGCGTGACGCGTCCTTGAAATTTCACTCTCACTGCTCGGCCAATTATCGAATCGCCGCGCCGGCGGCGCCGCCCTCCTCAGAAGTTTCATTTAAAAAAAACTTCGTGCCAATCGGTTGTCCCACGACACCTCTCGTTTATTTTTGAGTGATACTCAATAATTTTCTATCTAGCAAAATGTTTACACTTTCAAAGTAGGTACCATCGAAGAAGTTCATATCTATACACCGTAAGGACTATTTCTGCTTGCAGCGCTCGGCCGCTATAGAACCGGGGCGGTAACAGATGTGGTCATCGTGTTCGCGGGATTTTGTATTCAAACTGCTTAGTTATGAAGTTCTTCGATAGTACAGTTTCCAAGCAGTACATTTTATTTTAATCTGGGATTCTGGGCATTTGTTAGTCTGGCGACAGGCCAAAGATGTAACACAGATCCGGAAGTATAGTTCTGTCATGATTTCAGTATGTATCCAACTATCTTCAGATTCTATTTATAACAAAACAAGGTGTCATTTCACTGCCACATTTGTTGTCGGTTTAGAGCGCTAACACACTGGGACGCCATGACGACGTCGCTAGGTCACGCTGCCAACTTAATTTATACAGATATAAAGTGGATGGCTCACCTAGCGTCCGCTTGGTTACATAGCCAACTATACATTTTGTTGGTGACGCTACCTGGCTGCGCCGGCCGCCATGGAGTCCCCGAATTTTTGCGCTCTTAGCTGATATCAGACGCTTCACTTTATGTTCATTTTAGCCTTACACTCGAAGTGAAACGTCTGAACAAAAAATCAATCAAAAGTAAAAAACCGGCCAAGTGCGAGTCGGACTCGCATACGAAGGGTACCGTACCAGGGGTTCTATTACCTTCGCGAAGTCCGTTGTTTCGGCTGAAGTTACGGACGCTACGCGTTCCGTCTGACTAACGGACATACCGTAAGTTTGTGCACTTAACACAATAACGGGGCACCATACAATATAACGGGCCTCTGCGAGTTGGCCTCCCCTTGTACGCCTTCCAAAGGTCCGGGACGTAAATAAAATAATAATAATAATTACCCCGGCAGTCGCTCCATGTAAAATACTGGTATTCAGCTGTATCCGGTTAGGCTGGAAGCTGACCACAATATAGTTGGGAAAAGAATAGGCCGAGAGAGACATAATAAAAAGAAAAAAATAAAAGAAAAAAAAATAAAGAGAATTCTATATAACTATAGATAGTGCAATTCACGACGACGCGCCCCACTCCGTACTAAAGTACAGCTTACAGTACAGCAATCGCGGAGTGACGCACAGTCGCGCTAACAAAACTGCTCCTTTATTTATCCGGTAGCGAACTAGGTATTAGAAAATAAACTGGACGCTAGCCTCAGGCTTCAGTATCGTACTTCAATTCGTTGAGTGCACACGACACACGTGTTAACAAGATGGCGACTAACGTTCCTATTATTTTGAACAATGGACGTACTTGCCCTGTTGTAGGGCTTGGGACGTGGAAGGTAAGGTTATTATTTCCTTCTTAATCTAAGTGCTTGGTATTGCCCGCGTGAATGGCGGAAATTATCCCACGGGAACGTATTACCGGGATAAAAAAATAAGTAGTATCCAATGGACTAACCCAGGTCATGGTCTCCCTATATGCCAAATTTCATCGAATACCTAAATTCTTCCAGCCGTTCAGGAGGAAAGGTAACAGACAGACAGACATTTTATTATTATGGATGGATACACCAAACTCTTCGGGAAATACAGGATTTTATGTTATGTTGGATAAGTACGCGTAGCTAAATAAATAGCAATAAAAGAAGGTGGGTACGTTTATGCACTAAACGGAATATTAATTGAAAAAGTTATTACACAATGGACGACTTCCTTAATGATGATGATGAACCACTGACTGATTGAAATGCTAACAATCACTGATGACATTTAAGTAGGCTGTAATTCGAACGATTTGACAATAATTATTAAATTGTTATAATTTCCAAATTGTTATTTAAAATTATAATGTCTTTAAATCTGTGTAAATTAAATATGATTTACATGCCCATGTGACGGTAGAACATGGAGGACTTTCATAATAAATAAATGATTTATGATTTAGTAGCTGCGCCACTTCTTCCCAGCTAAAGCACTAGGAAGTGGTGAAGGGTGGGCGTTTTGTGGGACCGTTTTTTGTACCTAATGTTGACGTTCGAAAAGTGCTGATTCTCAGCCTAGTTTGAATAAATAACATTTAAATTTTGAATTTTAAAGTTTATTAAACAAAAGTGTAGATATGAATAAGTAATTTTAACGTGAATAAAAATAATGCACTATATAAAGGTATTTTTGCTGACAGACGGTAATTCATCATACCTACACAAGGTAGTAATAATTTATTGTCTTTGTACCTACATTTGTTTTAAAATGTCACAAGCATAAGCATTGGCGTTTAATGTTCCCACCGCGGACACAGTAGTAGATGTCACATTGTCTTTGAATTTTTGGTTATATGACATGCCGGTTTCCACACGATGTTTTCCTTCACCGTTTTGAGAGATGAAATTATTTTATACAAAGAAAAATTGTGATAACTAATAATATGTAAATGTAAGTGCTTAGGGATGATAAAATTGGTTAAAATTTAGTATACGGTGGCACGAAAACGAGGGTAAGGGGGAGACCACAACCGTGAAAGGAGGACGCACCATTTTTTTTCTTTTTTTTCGTGCGAGCCTCAGCCGCTGTTTTGTTTTAAAACTTAGCCAAAACTTATTTTTGTCATACGTTATCTTAGTTTTTAAACATTAGTGCATAAAAGTTTTAAAACATTACAGTTCACGCGCTGTAGCATGGTGCGGGCGATAGGTGACAGAAAGGGTAAAATATATTATAATTTACTTGTTTTGACTGATTCTGTATTTTACGACTGATCCGTACCTACATACAGATTGTGCACATAATACGGACTCAGCGTTATCTGTAGTAAATTAAATAAATGTACCCTTTCTGTCACCTGTCACCCGCACCATGCTACTACCGCGTGAACTTAGTGAACTATAGTGTTCATGGTTGTTAAATAAATTAAGAAAATGTTAGTATGAAAAATGCAAGTTCTTTAAAATTCTCAATACAAAACGCTAATTTCATAGGTGGGGACCTAATAATGTTGTCAGCTGATAACAATGAGACTTCATTTGGTTTTCATCGTTTGTCCAGCTGTTATACCTAAATATAGTAGATTTTACAACAAGTGCACAAAACGAACCATTTTTAAAATAGTTTTGTGGACGAGTTATAAACTCTGTTTTTCACTTCAAAATAAAACAGTAGTATAACATAACATTTCTTTAATAAAAATTCAAAGTAAAATTATTACAGTTTTGAATACTGAAGGAAATTGTTTTTCCCGGCATTGATAATTAGGCTTGGGATGCAGACCTACACAGCCTACCTACTATTAAATTAATTTTGTAATAATAATTTTCTTATATATTAAATAACCTACCGTACTTGAATTTAAATTTTAATATCTTTCATGTCTTAAAAATACATAAGGCAAATAAATTAAAGTTAATATTATAAAATAACAAATTCTATCTATGAACTTCTTATTGTGTTTGGCTGGCTCATTGTTAATGAGAAGATACGTTAATGCACGTGCACAAAATTCGATTTTGTGCAGCCTATATCCTGCACAAATAAGCATTTTCAGAGCATGAGAAGTGAAAATTAAGTATATTACCATACTGACTCAAACTCAAAGCATTTATCTCAAACTAGCCGACCTGACAGACGATGTCTGTCAAAATTTCTATAGGGCCTACTACTAGTTCATACAAAAATCCCATAGATAAAGGACTTTCAGTTTTTCCCAAATTTGAAAAATTTTCCGGCATTTTTACTTTTTTTTCATTCAGAAGAACCTGATTGCGATTATTACAACATTTTAAAACAAAAAATTGCCACCTGCTCTCAAGTGATGTGCTTACCAACGAACATCATTTCATTTTTATTTTGATTATGTAGATAGATCGAGAATCATTTACAGCCATTTTTGAATGTTGAAGGAAGGAGTCAGTCCGTCAGAAACTGGGAGCTAGCTCGTACCATAAGCATGAGATAATTATACCTTTGTACGTAAGTTCAATAGGGTCATTGGAAATTTGAATGATTACGGATGATTTTTAATAGGTATGAAGAATATTTATCTCCTGCTCACAACAATATTTTCACGCATAGTCATTTTTAATTCTCGTACGAACCTCTACGGCTAACGAAATAACAGGGCCTCAAGTCTGCTATTACAATAGTGTCAGAATGGTCTATCATTGATTTCATAATTATTGATTTTGACAAGTTTGGTAATCTACTAACGTATTGGCGTCATTATGACTTTCCAATGGTCCGCCACTGACAATCCTTTGAAAGAAATGGCATCTATTGGTAATCTCGCACATAGGTAATGCAAAATGAATGACTGACTTAGGCGGTAATCTTCTAAAATTTTGGCAGTTCCTTTGATCAGTGACCTACCATGAGAACGTCATTGTGCAGTCATTCCTTTTAATTCGTTACGAGTATCGTGTTTGTGGAATACAATGATCAACCAATGATCGACCATTATGAATTTAGCAGATTACGAAATTTTTGCAAAATGACAATGGGATCGTGTTGGAATGACGAATTTATTAAAATAGCAGACTTGGGCCCCAGCATCACAGATAATATTACCGTGACAGCATTTTTTTGTGTGCCTTTGACAAATCGAAACTAAGTAATTGACCTTGAGACGCGATAAAAATCACAGGTTGATTCTACCATAGAACAAATATTACTTAATTGTATTTCCTGCAAATATTAGTTGTTTTTGTAACTAGGTACGAGAGATTTCTATTTGCCCCGTATTTACCATAACGTCTGTGTTCCCGGAAGGCCTAACTATAATAAACCATAATCCTGCTTTGCTTTTCAATATAGGTACCTACAATATAGGTACGTGTGGTCGTTATTGGTCAGTGGGGACATCCTGTAATTTAATATTTACTCTTACTTTTTTTACAAGACTACCGCGAAGCAAAAATTTGACCGGTATGTATGTATGTCGATCTGTTACCTCATAACTTCTAAACTACTGATCATAATTTGAAAAATGAGGTATCGCTGGTAGCGTCTTGATCGTCGATGTGACGCTACATTCAATTCAATATGGCGCCCTCTAGAGGACATAAAGTCATGAACTATTTTTTTTATTATTATTATGCCTTGTTGGGTATCAAATGAAGAGGCTTGACAAGCACAATAGAAATATGCATATTAAAAATAAAAAAAATAAAAAATAAGCGGCTCTGTAAATACTTTATCACGAAAATATAACCCCAAAATATATTGAATAAAAAGTAAGTTAAAAAACTAAACCCAAATTATAATGGCATGCGACCACGGCTTTACCCTGACTATTTTTGTACCTATGTCTTGATTTCTGTCTGAAATATTTTCTAGTTTTTAGAGCGTGATTTTTCAGTAGTCGGTTTTTGAACTTAACGGGCCGGCGGAGCATGCGTAATTCAAACAAACGTAATACCAAAATAATTTGTAAATCAAACATAAGCGTGTATTTATTCCGATTGGATTATCAGAATATCTAGGCTCCTATAGTAGGCCTATTATAAATGCGAAAGTGAGTTTGTTTGTTACGCTTTCACGCTAAAACGGCTGAATTGATTTGGATGATATTTGGCACAGGGGTAGACTTTGAACTCGGTTAGGACATAGAATAGTTTTTATCCGATATTCCCACGGGATCGTGACTTATGCGGGTGAAACCGCGGGGCGCAGCTTGCAGATATTATAAACGCGAAAGTAATTCGTCTGTCTACCTTTTAACGCATAGAACTTCTTTATTATATCTATGTTTTAACGCTTATCAGAGACAGGATCGTCATGGAATTTAACAGATATCTAGCTTGGTACCTGGAGAAGGACACAGGCTACATTTCATCCTGAAAGAAAGACAGAAAGAATAATATTTATTTGGAAACAGTTCGTGAAACACAATAACAAAATAAAAAGTGAAAATAATCGTATAGCAATAAAAGTGGGCTGCGCCAAAAAGGTTCATTTCAGCATTCATGCCAAACAAATGCTGTCTGACGCTGGTTTTCTAATGGACAAGTGACAAGGAGTACCAACAGTTTCAACATACCTAATACATCATTTTTATACCTCTAAATAACTGGACTGCGGTGAACAGCTAGTACTATCAATGCGAAAGTAAATCTGCCTGGGGCCCAAATCTGCAATTTTTATAAATTCGTCATTCCAACACGATCTCATTGTAATTTTGCTAAAAGTTCGTAATCTGCTAAATTCATAATGGTCGATCATTGGTTGATCATTGTATTCCACAAACACGATATTCGTAACGAATTAAAAGCAATGACTGCACAATGACGTTCTCATGGTAGGTCACTGATCAAAGGAACTGTCAAAATTTTAGCAGATTGCCGCCTAAGTCAGTCATTCATTTGTCATTATGTACGGGATTACCAATAGATGCCATTTCTTTCAATGAAGTGTCAGTGGCTGACCATTGGAGAGTCATAATGACGCCAATATGTTAGTAGATTACCAAACTTGTCAAAATCAACAATTATGAAATCAATGACAAACCATTCTGATACTATTGTAATAGCCGACTTGAGGCCCTGTTACCTTTTACGGCTGAATGCATTTGGGACAACGTAAACAACGCAGTGAATGTTGTTGAACTGTCAAAATTAAAGCCATTTCTACTGTTAGTGCGTTACGCAATTACCCCGCGGGGTTAGGACTTAGGATACTTTTTATCCAGATAATACCTTCCCGTGGGATAATATCCACGTACCACCGGCAACCACCCCAACTGAAGTACTGTCATTACTAAAATATAAGAAGTAAACGATTGCTGACACACTTGTAAACACGATGCGATGAAAAATGATATGGTGGAATATTTTATTATAGACTTCCAAGTAAGTGGCTCATGTCGTGGCCTATTTTCTTGAGCAAACATAGGTACCTATAGATAGTGCAATCCACCTCGACGCGCCCCACTCCGCTCCGCTCCGTACTAAAGTACAGCTTACAGGGGCCTTATTATGACGTATTAATGCCACCATTATTCCAGTGTGAGTGAGAGACGGAGCTATACTAGGCCGCTAGCACCATCCTTTTTTCGCAGTGGAATAATGATGGCATTAATACTTCATAATAAGGCTCCAGTACAGTAATCGCGGAGTGGGGCGCGTCGTCGTGGATTGCAATATCGGTACAGCTACTAATCGATTCACTTCTTCGTTGCTTATCCTTTTGACATTACCACAAGCCGTGTGGCCAATGGGAGAACATCATCGGCATCTTTTCAGCAGCGGTCTTTGCCTTACCCGAGTCAAATGAATTTATTTTCTTTCTTTATTTTCCTTAGGCGATGAGTTTCCAAAAAAACGATCAGTACACTTTTACCAATTAGCAGGCATCTAATTACCAACTGCCATGTTTTTAACTACAAATACCGGCCAGTATTTTTTATTAGCCGGCCAGTATATATATGAAAACATTATGTATGTTCGAAAAAATCTACATCTCTATAGTAAGATAAGTGACAGGCATAATTTTAACACAAGAAATAGGAACAAATTAGATCAACCACGTTTCAGATTGTCTAAAGTACCTACACACTTCTTTTATGGGGTACTGTGTAAAATGTTATAATAAAATACCACTCGATATTCTTCAACTAAATGAGAAGAAATTTAAAACTTGCATTAAACGCACACTATGTAGACAAGCATACTATAAGCTGGATGATTATATCGTAGATAAAAATGCTTGGCTAAATGCTGGTCCTGCTCCACAGCCACTTGGGCTCACTAGTTAAAAATGAAAAAATTGGTAGAGTTGCTTCCCCTTTTTTATTTTTTCTGACTACGTACTTTTTGTTTATTTTGTTTTTTTTTATTAAACTAAGTTTTAATTATTGAATACTCCAATAGATAATATTGATTTTCTTTCTTTTGGTGGTAAAATTCTTGCAAACTATAGTTTTGTATAACTTAGACGCATTTTTATTTTCAATTTTTGTAAATGTGAGTACCATGGAGTCGTTTTACTATGTTATTATGTTGATTTTGACTTGAAAGAGCAGGGTAGTTGAGAGTATGTCATGCTCACTTAAATGTCTCGCTGATGGTGGCGAGTGTGTTGGATCATTCGGTTCCCTACAAAATGGTTGAGCTGGATGGTGCTGATCCACGCGTCATGTTCGTGAACGGGCGCCGTCAGTTGAGACTGGTCATCTCTTATCTGCCAGGGCTTGTTTTTGATTTATATATATATATATATATATATATATATATATTTTACATTGTTCTCACATATAGAATCAACAAGAGTAATGTACCCAGGATTTTGTAATTTCTATATTTAAAAGAGTGTCCTTGGAGTTTCTTGCCCGTTCTTCTCCATAGATATCTACGTTTTGGAATGGGCAACTAGCTTCAACTTTCTGACTAACTGACTCTTTGACAATTCAAAAGTGCCTGTAAAGGGTTTAATTGAATGTAAATGGTTTGAGTTGAGTTGAGTTGAGTTGAGTAAGTATTTCGTATTTTTATTTTTTTTGAAGTGCGAGTCAGACAGGCACACGTAGGGTACCGTGCCTACCAGTCCTACCGCCGTACAATATTTAGCGAAAAACGCCAAAAAACAAGTTTCTTGTAACGGGATAACCCCTTTAATTTATAACTTTACTGTAAGAGTCTTAAGGCTCGCCTTTGTTATATTTACTTATTAAATTTACAACCATATTCCAAAAGTAATAATAGAACTACCGACCTACCATTTAATTACTACAAAATAAATCTAGAAACATGGCTTTACCAAAATAACTTTTAAGTATAGTATACACTAAAATATTTTCTTGATTATAAGGCTAATACATATGTACCTACATTTAAATATTAGATTTTATAATATCTACAATTATTGTTGTTGTTGTCAAATCAAATCAAATCAAATTCTTTATTGCGAACTAAGTGTAGAATCATAAAGGTGTTATCAGTAGGTAGGTTCTTAGAACTTAGTTGCCTGTTAAGGCATTGCAAATTAAATGGTTTATAATTAAAAAAAAACAACAAAACAGAATATACACACTCATTAGTACAATTATACAGTTTACATTATGTCATATTAAGTTATCATTATTCGTACATTTTATATTATATCATACTATTCTTATAATTTATCTATATCTAATTTATATCTCATTATATTATGTATCACAATAATTTCAGTAAGTACCACATATTTATTTTTCTTCAAGAAATTCCTTCACAGAGTAGTATGCCTTCTTAATCAGGTAGTCCTTTAGCTTCCTTTTAAAAATACCAATTAAATGAATGCTTTTAATGTCTATGGGTAACTTATTATAAATTTTTATGCCCATACAAAAAATACTATTACTATGTACTGCGGTGTGGGATGTTTTATTGCTTAGTGTGTGTTTTATTTTAGATTTTAATAGCGTCTAAATGTATATTTTATGTCTATAGTCGTTTTGTATTGTTATTAGAGTATAAATAATAAATAAGTTAGGTTTTATGACCATGTAAATATTCACGGATGTGTCCTGAACATAATTATAACTAACCCCGTACGCGTAACTTGTACGCGTGTACCTACCATAACCGACGAATAATAATTATCTTTATCTTTTTAAGAATTGTTCTACATTCCATACTTCTAGATCCACACCGGTTTAGGCAGTAGGTACGTCGTGTGTCAGTGAATTTTAATTATGGATGCTTACCTACACACTGCTTGTATATCGGTGGGGTGGCCCTCAATAAAATCAAGGT
Organism: Xanthia togata; assembly: GCA_963853775.1. Lineage (NCBI taxonomy): Eukaryota > Metazoa > Arthropoda > Insecta > Lepidoptera > Noctuidae > Xanthia > Xanthia togata. The sequence continues at coordinate 1,183,758 of OY970818.1, read as the reverse complement.
CAATACATACAAAACCTGGCGTTTAACGTTTGAATTATAAATTACATACCTACCTACTTTGATAGTCGAAAAGTAGGTACTCTACTCATTATACATAATTAGTAATAGTTTTACTGAAGTTCATGATACTAGAAATGCCGGTTGTATGACAATTAAAATTTATAATAAATTACCACCTGCCCTGAGGATGTTACCAATTAATAAGTTTAAATGTAACATGTTTCATTGACATGTGTTTTTATTCCGTCAATGAATTTTTAAATCATACTTTTTGTTATTGTAATTAAAATCTTAATAATGAAATTAGTACTTACTTTGAAATTATTATGAATTCTTGGACGTTTTTATTTTTATTTTGACATTATGATTTATTCTTTGACATTATGATTTATATTTTTGATTTAACTATTAATATTTTGACATTATAAATAATACAATTTTTATGAATTATCAGTCTATTATTATTACTTATAAAACTAACTTAACTTTTTGTTAACTTCATAAACTCAATGCAAGATTTCATAATTTGAGTCAATATTTTTATAATGTTCCTAGTTCTGATTTGCATGTGCTTAATTTCGGAAGTTGGTGTCTTTGGTTTTGAATTTTAGTTTTTTGCCATCGACTTCTGAAATTAAAGTTATGTTTCACTTCGTGAGTAGTGTTTTTCAAAATCGGTCCGAAATTGACGGAGACATCGGTGGACTTACATAAAAACATATACTACGATCATAGAACCTCCTCCTTTTTGGAAGTCGGTTGATAAAATATTGATAACACTCACGTAAAGTGACAATTTGATCACAATGGTTTTCATTTCGACAGTTCACCCACGTTCATTGTGATACGTTGTTGAGCAGACTAATTTTTCAAACCTATGAAGCAATGGAGTAGAAATATCCTTCAAAATTATTCAGATTGTGATTGAACGTGGTTACGTAATATGGGTGGTGGTCTGGCAGGGTGAAAAAACTTAATTGTAAGGGCTTTTTCCATCAGGAAAGTCTCAGTATCAGTCCGGAGTCTGAATATGGCAACAGACTCGCCTACTATTGGGTACGCAAGGCATAATCTTACCGGTGAAAATAAGGGTTCTATTTACAACCTCTGCTTACTCCTTGGCGGAAAACCGATGCGTTGTGATGTTGTCTCCTTACTTCTTATCATTATAACATAATACAACGCCTGTCATCCCCGAAAGGTGGGCAGAGGTGTACCTGTAGTACACCCACATTTTGCCGGCGAGCCTATTGCCATAATCGGGCACAAGTCTAGACTCCGCTGTTATAGAAAAATTCCTGTTGGATGTACTCAATAACTCTTTGCTTGACTTCTGCCTCTGCCTACTCCCTTGGTGTTATATTATGTAAGGATTAGCAAACTGATCGTTATTGCTCGAACAGCACCCTTATTGCGTTATCAGTTTATCAATGACTATCCCCACCTCACCTCTGACTTTTCGGATTCATGTGCGTATTGTATAATTATCACTTGCTTCAAAAACGGTGAAGGAAAACATCGCGAGGAAACCGGAATGCCTTTTTTTTTGGGTGGGAAATCATCAAATGACTTGGCAGAATATTGAAGGCGTTGGCGATTTCTAGAGACACCGCCAAGACGACCGCACCCTGGGGTGGGGGTGCGTCCGTCTTGGCGGTGGTTTCCTCACCCTTACAATTAAGTTTTTTCACCCTGTCAGACCACCACCCAAATTACGTAACCACGTTCAATCACAATCTGAATAATTTTGAAGAATATTGGTAATCCATTGCTTCATATGTTCGAAAAATTTGTCTGTTCAACAACGTAAATAACGCAATGAATGTTGTTGAACTGTCAAAATGAAAGCCTTTGCTAATGTAAGTGTGTTACTCAATTACCCCGCTGGGGATCGAACTCAGGACTCACGTTCAGCAGTCAAAATTCAAAATTCAAAAGTCATTTATTCAAACTAGGCTGAGAATCAGCACTTTTCGAACGTCAAAATTACATAAGACAGTCCCCCAAAACGCCCACCCTTCACCACTTCCTAGTGCTTTTGCTGGGAAGAAGAAGTGGCGCAACAAACTCCCCAGCAGCACAGCTGTTTGTTCAGTTAGAAAAAAAATAAAAAATGATTCTATACAACAGTATGCAAGACAATTTACAATATGCAAAAAATAATTTAAATTATAAATTAAATAGCTATAATTAATAGCCATATGACAGCTAGCACACGCCAATATACCAACCAAAAGCATCGAGAACTATAGGTACTCAAGCAGAAATAAAAATAACTAAAAGTAAACAATATAAAAAAATAAAGAAAAAGCCTCCAGGCATAAAGGGCGTGCCCGCTTAAGGTAAACGCAGGTATTAACGACCCCCCTAAGGCAATTTTAAAATCAACCATATTTTTTTAGTATACTTGTTCCTCTAAAGATTAAACGTTTAATTTTATATGCTAGTGTTATGTTTAAAAAATGTATTTACTGAATCAAATACATTTAAATAAAGGATTATCTTGTAAAAAATAATTTACAATGTGACTTAGTCGATTGTTGCAATTACCGACCCATAAAAACGGCTGTGAAGCTATTAACGATTTTTATGCAGCTATTCCCGATCCAATCGAAGTGTTTGTAGCGGCTCCGCGGTTATTTCAATTAAATTATTATTTTCTGGTGCAAGAATCGAAGTGGACAAGGGTGTTAACTCGTTAGTAGATGGTAGAAGTATATTATCTTGTTGAGGAGTAGATGTCTGCAGAAACTGGTTGAACTCATCTTGTACAGTTAATAAGTTTACAGTAGGCGACGAGGGTAGCGGTTTTTCAATAAACAAGGATAAGTTGGATGCCTCTTCTCCCAATACTTCTGAACCTTATTGGCAGTATTAGATTACTCTCAGCAACTATATCAAAATTTAGGATAGTCTCAGATATTGGCGTTTCATTCACAAAATTGTTATTTAGTGTTGATTCCCCTAACAGCAGAATACTTCCACTCTCTTGATTTATGGCGTTTTCGGGGGTAATTTTCTTCCAATATTCGAATAACTTTTTATAAGTTGGATACACTTGTACCGTCATTAATTGCTTTGATTGCTTCGGCGAGTTGTGTTTTACTGTATACTTTTCGCCGCTTTTGTGGCTCCATACTTCTGGAAAAAAAATATAATTGTATGTTTTATGTTGCTTTAGCTAAGAAGTAGCATTTATTAATAGGTACCTATTATATCATAAAAGTAGGTGAGAAACTAAATAATCTATATACGATCGGTAATAGCTTCTTATTGTTGGTATTGCCGACCCTCATGGGTCGGTAATATAGTATGTAAGTATAAACATATATTGTATTACCGACTCATAAAAAAATAGTTATTTTAATTCAATTGGCCTTCGGACTATAAAATAGATTATAATTGATTAATGTCATAAAAAATATTAACAAATGCACACTGTTTTAAACACAAAAACAATGATTTATTACTGTAACTATTCAATTTCGATCTTCGAAAAATATCATAACTTTGATTAAATTGACAACGCTAAAAGGTAAAAACTAGACAAAAAAGTTTAGTCGCTAATAGATTTTTATAAAGACTGATAGCTTAGATTTAAACAGGTTCATAAAAATACTTGTGTTAGTGTGATATATTAACATAAAAGAAAAATAAAAAGAAAAGTTACGTTGCTGCCATTGCCGACTTATGGGTCGTTGATAGCTGCCACGACTAAAACTGATGAAGCTAACACCATCCCATTTTAATTTAAAGTTTTATCGTTTCAAATTACTTTATATTAATAAAATTTCGTAAGAAATCAAGAGATGACACTTAAATGAATACATTTAGTAATATAAGATAAAGTATAAACGTCATTTGTTTGTATAAATGTCTTAAATAGAAAAGTCACGTACTTACTTGAAGGAACAAGGGAACAGTACGACACGTAGTGCGTCCACGCTGCCCCGCAGTAACTGACGTATTTTATATCTTTTTTGCACAGCTACTCACACTAACGTAAAAGTATACGATGCTCAAGGAATAAACGCGTGTGTAACTTTGCCTACCTATAGCTAGAATAGTTCTGGAAACGTAAAGATTTCGAATTACTTTTATAGGTCGGTAATAACTACAGATTTTCGATGGGTCGTTAATAGCTGCGTTTACCTTACATATAGCTGTAACTAGAAGTTACAATTGATAAACTAGGACCATCGAGGTAAAATAAATAATTGTCGAGGTCGCTAGCTAACCACATATTGCAATACAACTCATTAAAAAAATATTGTAATGAGTAGATTATGTCAGCACTAAATTAAAATAAATTGACTTATAAAGTAAAATTATAAACAATTATTATATAAACTCATAAAACCTGTCAGTAGGTAAACTAATTCTGGAGAAAGAACATTTAAACATTGTCTTGAGTTAATCACAGCGACCATCTATTAATATCAGTCGTTGATAGAATAGTATGCCTTTGAACAAAGGTTGGACTTTAATTTAGTTTTAAACGCATTAAAAGGCAAATCTAGCAAAGAAGAGGGTAGCTTGTTATAAAAGGTTATACCAAGCCCAACAAATGAGTTATGAACCTTATGAAGCCGGTGAAAGGGGGAGCACGTAGTTTATCCTTACTTCTTGTGTTAACATTGTGAATATCACTGTTTTTAGTGTATAAGTGTATAACATAACATAACATCACGCCTTGTTTCCCCGGAGGGTTGGGCAGAGGTGTACCTGTAGTAGGTACACCCACATTTCGCCAGTTATGTTTAAGTCCCATGTAATAGGGGGCGAGCCTATTGCCATCAACCGGGCACAAATCCAGACTCCGGGCTGCTACTAAGAAATTCTAGATAGAAAAACCCAATAACACTTTACCCGACCCGGGAATCGAACCCAGGACCTCATGCTCAGCAGTAGCGCTTGCAACCACTAGGCCAACGAGCCATAAGGGTATAAGTGTATATTTTGCCTAATATATAAGATCGATCACTAGGCCAACGAAGCATGATCTCGCTCATCCTAGCTCGCTTAGCCTAGCCTTCTCCTAGCTATGTTGGAGTCCAGTCTAACCGAGGTAGTGCTCATATTGTATGTAAAATAACCTTATTGTCATGTAGGTAATAATTGTCTTGTGAGGTCACATGGCAGTCACCCCTTGTGGAATACTGGCATTCAACCGCATAGTTTATACTTTACAATAGTCCAGAATCCGATGGAGAGGCTTATAATTAGCCAAGGGACTATCTATTTGACCTCCATAACCCAGTTACTGGGTATATAACACTTGTAAGTGTTACCGCAGTAACTGGGTTGTGGAGGTCAAAGATATCATTAGGTAGATACTCGTAGATACGACTGTTTGCTAGAAATTCGGGCATTCAGTCAGTCGGATTCGAATCACACGGCAAATTAGGCATCAGTCTATGAAGAATTTAAAAAAAAATTGTTTGTAGGACAATGCCCGATACTCGGTCCTAATATAGATACTATTTTTTTTTTAAATCTATTAATAGTGAGATAAAAATGTCGTCTTTATAAATCAGTTTGATTATCAAGTCTCAAGGCTAACGTGAGTTTTTATTTATAATAATATAATTCTTTATTCGCAGACCTTGAAGTCCATAGTGTTAGTAGTGAGTAGTGACATGAAATATACTAACGTAACTATTATTAGTAATCTATTTATTCAAACAATGAACAATAACATAATAAAATACACTCGAGAGCAATGAATCCGGGTCACTTAAAGAATCCTAAAAATCTCGGAAACTAAAAATGCTAGGTTAATGCAATAAATTGTATTTAATAGACAATGTAATACTCCTTAAATGAAGGTATTAAAACTTCTTAGTTATTGTAAAGTTATATCATAAAAAAATCAAATTTGAAAAAGGGCCACTTTCGAAGATGGAACTACGAAATTACAGCATTTGGTTTTGCTTTTGTTTGTAATCTGTCATTTATGTGGGTACATAAACCATGTTGATAGTGCTCTATATTCATTATTCAGGCTGAAATTATGTCGCTTACGCCTGAAGAATGCACCAGAATACTTACAATGCTGGAAACCGGCCGGAGTCAGCGCGATACAGCCAGGACTGTCGGTGTGTCGCTGTCAACAGTACAAAGAGTTCTCCGACGTTACGAAGAAACTGGTTCTAACCTACGCAGACCAGGAACGGGCAGAACCAGGTGTACCACAGCACGAGAAGACCGATACTTGGTGAACACCATGCTTCGAAATCGCTTTCTTACAGGAACTGAACTCACAAATCAGTTTCGACGCCTCGGAGGAAGTAACCCAAGTGCATGGACAGTAAGACGTCGGCTTGCTGAATCTAACTTAAAACCCCTTAGACCTGCAAACGGCCCTAAACTGGAGCGTGGGCATCGTATTTCAAGACTAAGATATGCCCAGAGCCACGTAAATTGGAGTATTGAAGATTGGTCAAAAGTTATGTTCTCCGACGAATCAAAATTTATGCTCTACAAGCACGATGGAAGACACAGAGTGTATCGAAGACCAGGGGAAAGATTCAAGCAAGCATGCATCGAAGAAAAAGTAGCCTACGGTGGTGGGTCTGTACTTGTGTGGGCCGGAATTTCTTCTGAAAGTCGCACAGAGCTGGTGATCATAGAAAACGGCTCTTTAACTAGCGAAAGATATGTGGAAGAAATCCTCAATGATCACGTTGGTCCATTTATGGTCAATTTAGGTGAGGATGCTATATTTATGCATGACAATGCCCGACCTCATACAGGTAGGATTGTGAATGACTACCTTCAAGAGATGAACATTACTCGTATGGAGTGGCCAGCGCGCAGCCCGGATATCAACCCGATCGAGCATGCTTGGGACGAGCTAGGCAGATGCGTAAAACAACGAAACCCTCCCCCAATCACGCTTCGTGAGCTCAAAATTGCTCTCACAGAGGAATGGGAGAATATTCCCCAAAATCGTATAAGGAACTTGGTGTACAGCATGCCGAACCGCGTAAACGCAGTAATGGAAGCACGAGGAGGCAATACGAAGTATTAAAATTCAAGAAAATCGTAATAAAGTTCAAAAATTTCATGTTTCCTATTTTTGTTTTAAGGAGAGATCAGCAGTTTTTTTCTTTATGTAATTTTGTGTTAATAAAATGTATGGTGACTCATATTTTTTTTACTTTCATTTAAGGAGTATTACATTGTCTATTAAATACAATTTATTGCATTAACCTATCATTTTTAGTTTCCGAGATTTTTAACATTCTTTAAGTGACCCGGATTCATTGCTCTCGAGTGTATTATTAGTAACCTATTTATTCAAACAATGAACAATAACTTAATAAAATGAACAAGATGTCCGTATAACTACTTAGAGCCGACCTGTGTGTGCAGTCTCACCCATCGGCCAAGCATCGGGCAGTCCCCACAGGTCACTAAATGCCCTCATCATGCTGTGGGAGCTAAAACATGTTCTTTGCCGGACCCTCGCATCAGTAAACATACCGGAAGCGCTACAAAACCGCGGCAGCCCCACCTGCATTCTGAAGGCATTGTTATATTGTACACGCAGAGCGCTGTATGCCTTCTGTGTATACTTGACCCAGAGGCTGCAGATGTGGAAAGTCTGACAAAAGGCTCGAAAAAGCGTAATTTTAACCACACAGGTACACCGTGCAAACCTGCGTGTAATAAGTAGCATGAAAAAATATCTGTGTTTTGTATAAACTACTAATTTACTTACTAATATACTAATATTATAAAGAGGTAAAATTTGTTTGTTTGTTTGTATGTAGGTAGGGTAAAATTAAAAAAAAAAACATAATTCAAAAGTCATTTATTCAAACTAGGCTGAGAATCAGCACTTTTCGAACGTCAAAATTACATAAGACAGTCCCCCAAAACGCCCACCCTTCACCACTTCCTAGTGCTTTTGCTGGGAAGAAGAAGCGGCGCAACAAACTCCCCAGCAGCACAGCTGTCTGTTCAGTTAGAAAAAAAAAAATGATTCTATACAATAGTATACAAGATAATTTACATTACTTATGCAAAAAACAATTTAAATTATAAATTAATAGTCAAATGACAGCTAGCACACGCCAGTATACCAACCTAATAATACCCCAGAACATAAAAAAATACCTTTTTATGATCTGGGTATCTGGGTAGTAGCTGGGATCAGGGTAATACCGACTGGTAGTAGTTCTGCTATCTACTACACAACACATCTTCGTGAACGATTACGACTAATCTGTTTCATTTTGACAGTTCAACAACATCCATTGCGTTATTTACGTTGTTGAGCAGATTTTTTTCGAACTTATGAAGCAATGGATTAGTAATCTGTTTTAAAATGACTCTGATTCTGGTTGATCGTGTATTACGCAATTAGGGTACTGGGGTATTAAGATGTACCAACTAACCAGGAGAAATTCCTGTCCTAATCCCCCAACTCCCACTTTGCCAGAGCTGGTATTCTTCAGGTTCTAAAACTAGATGAGGCCGGTGTTTCCTCTGAGAAGAAGACCGGAACAAACTCGATGTCACCAGTCTCATTTAGTCCAGACATAATCATGGTCAAATCATGTGAGGACCATGCAGATGATCTTTTGAGGAAATAAGCATAATAATAGCTTTGAGTGAATCTGTGCAGTCAGTGCGCGAGAGATGTTAATTAAACTCTTATTTCGCCCACAGTCCCCGCCTGGCCAAGTGACGGAAGCCGTGAAGGATGCTATCGACGCCGGGTACCGACACCTCGACTGTGCCCACGTCTACGAGAACGAGAAGGAAGTCGGGGCTGCTCTCAAGGCGAAGTTCGACGAGGGAGTTATTACGAGGTACCCTTAGCTTCACTGCATCATACCAATAACATCACGCCTGTATTCCCCGAAGTGATAGGCAGAGGTGTACCTATAGTACACCCACATTTCGCCAGTTATGCTTAAGATTTTTGCCATTAACCGGGCACAAATCCAGACTCCGGACAGCTACTGAGAAAACCCTTTGTCTCCAGATTCCTTTATATCCAGGTGTAAAACCCGGGAATCATACCCAGGACCTAATGCTCAACAGTAGGGCTTGCGACAAGTAGACCAACGAGGTAGTCATGTTCAGTTTCTCATGATCATTCTCCTGTAAGCATCGTGGGGAAACCGGCATGTCCTGGAACTAAATATTCGAAAACATGTGACATCTACCAACCCGCACTGGGCCCGCGTGGTGGAAGGCGAAAGGAGAAGGCCTGTGTCCCAGGAATGGGAATGTTATAGGCTGATTATGCATCCTTCTGTTCTCAGGACAACTAATTTGAAAATAAGTATCGTGTTAATTGTAACAAGAGACTTATTTCCAAATTAGTTCCGCATAGATAGCGCTAAATATATGTTTATTTTATCCAGCTGCCTGCACTAGAGTTCCTTGCTTCGAGAAGGCGCTAAGTGTTGTTAAGTCATGACGGCCGATTGGTCGTTTTCCATTCAAGATCACTTTGACAAGTGACAAACACTCAGCGCCCTCTCACGGCGAAGTTTTCAGCAAGCAATTCCTTTAGGAGAAGCATGGAAGCATGTTAGCATTAGCATATCTTCTACATCGGCTGTAACAGCAGACATCGCATTAAACAGATTCATTCTAAACCCTCTCTATCCATATCCAATGAGGGTTTTCAAGAAAATTCACGCCACCAGTTGGCGCCACTTCGACAAGAGGTCTTCCATTTCGACAATGAATATAAAATATAATTGATGACGCGTCTATCACTCGTTCATCATTCAGTCACGACTAAAGAAGATGAGGTGCTTTGACACTTTTGACAGATGCTCGGATCTGACGTTTCAGTGCTGCCACCTAGTGTACGTCAGAAAACCCTCATTATCCATCCGTTTCCTTTGATGTTTCTCTTCTCTGTTCCTATTTTTTGTTGAAATAAGTATAAATCCTTAGCCTTAGACGAATCATTTAAATAAAAAGCGACTTTTGCTACGACACAATAAAGTGCAATTCAGGTCGCACAGCGCCAATTACCTACAGTTATATTCACCTAGAAGTTGCCTCTCTTTCTATCGCGTAACTCTTAGATCTTCTGACTACGTTACACTCACTGAATTGGCCCGACAAGACGGGCCCGCTGCGTACTTGTAGCTTCATATCTGACAGCGGAGTGAACCATCTGTATAATCTGTGACTCAGGTCATAATTTGTACTATGCTGTGCGGTTGCTCGCTGTTAGCATGGTTCATCATCATCATCATTTTAGTTGGAAGACGTCCACTGCTGAACACAGGCCTCAAGCGCCGCCACTTCGACCGGTTCTGTGCTTCCCGCATCCAGCGGTTTCCTGCGGCCTTCACCAGGTCATCGGTCCACGTTGTGGGAGGCCTTTCAACGCTACATCTTTCGGTACGCGGTCGCCACTCCAAAACCTTGATAAAGAACCTCCAAACCCCATCGGCCATTTGTTCTCCGAGCAATGTGCCCTGCCCATTACCACTTAAGTTTAGCAAATCTTCGGGCTATGTCGGTTACCTAGCTTCTCCTGCAGATCTCTCCATTTCTGATTCGATCACGTAGGGAAACTCCAAGCATATCCCTCTCCTTCCTCTCCCTTTGGGTGACTTTTAGCCTTCTGATAAGGATCATTATGAGCGCGACCTCGTTTCAGTGCTAAGGTCATCACTGGCAACACGCACTGGTCAAAGACTTCCGTCTTGAGACACTGCAGTATGTGGGAGAAGATATTGCGTAGCTTCCTGAGCGCTGCCCAGCCGAGTCGGATTCGACGATTAACCTTTTGCATGTAGCCTGGTTAGTCAATAAGATTATCACCTTGCTGCCTTCCAAGCACCGCCACTTCGACCGCTTCTGTGCCTCCCGCATCCAGCGGATTCCTGCGGCCTTCGCAAGGTCATCCGGCCACCTTGTGGTAGACCTTCCAAACCTACAAACAGAAGTAAAATCATTTATTAATTAACACTTCTAGAGTGTGCTGGATACTCCATTTAAGTAATTACTTATCGCCAGTACGCCACTACTGTTAGCAATTAATTACATAGGTACACAACGACACATCGAGCTAAGTACCTACCCACTTCTAATAAGACCTGACCTCGTATTTTAAGGTTATCCATACAGTCAGGAAAAAATAATTGTTTATCTTTACTACCTACATAAATGAGACCACCACTTTGACAGTTTGTTAAAAGGTCTTCCATTTCGACAACGAATAAAAAATATGATAACGTTCAATAATCGTTTCATTTATTCGTTCATCATTCAGTTAAGAAAATAAAGGGGGTTGACACTTTTGACGGTGCCCGGACCTGTCGTCTCAGTGCCACCTACTGAACGTCATGACAGAAAACCCCTATTGGTGCCGATTCTCTTGTCACAAATGCGTCTAAACTAGACTAAAAATCACCAAATTTTAGTTTACTCCTGTCAAACGATGATTTCCCATCCTGTAATCTCAGACTAAGGAAATTTCCTTAGTCTGAGTCTGAAATAGACTAAAGTGGCACAACTTAACTATATTTTAGTTTGACAGTGGTGCCGATTCTCTTGTCACAAATGCGTCTAAACTAGACTAAAAATCACCAAAATTTAGTTTACTCCTGTCAAACGATGATTTCCCATTCTGAAATAGACTAAAGTGGCACAACTTAACTATATTTTAGTTTGACAGCACTAAGATTGTACTGAGATTTTAATTTAGTGAAAATGACAATTTTGCTCTTCTGAATTTGACGTGTTTCACCTAAAATTTTAATTTTCTAACTAATTCTGACCATTTTTAATCGCCACTGAAAATGGTGTGGAATATTATTAGTTGTCATGAACTAAAATTCACACGAACATCTCGACTTGGGGTGCAAAAACAGTACTGTACTGGATTTTTTTCTTTTCTTTTGCATACTTATATCTCGAAAATGGTGTGTCATATCGCAAAAATAATGAAAATTTCGACCCCCTTTATACTCATCACGCAGGTAATATTTTTTTTATTTTCCGTACAAAAAGTGAAATATTCCTTATAAAACACGTCGAGGCTGCCCCGACTGCGCGCCTCCGGCTCTAAAAAAATTCACGGGGTAGGGCAAACAAGTATGTACCTACCACGTGGAGTCGCAATTGTCAAATTCGATTTAGCTATCAAAATATTTTTTTTTACTACAGAATAGCTTTAAGATTCTCATAGCCAAAAGTAAGGAATTTTAGTGATACCTAGTTTAGTTAGTTTAGTTCGGTGTACAAGAGAATCGGCACCATTGCCCGTATATTTTAATCGAACAACGGTTATTCTTTGACGGGTTTTGTATATCTATACTATAATAATAATTAATAAAATTTGTTTGTTTGTTTGTAAGTGTATGCGAAAAATATAAAATATTTAACGAATGCCAAAACGGCTTTCGCAGAAACAGATCCACTATTCTAGCAATATATAAATACACACAGGAAGCTTTAAATAACGTAGCTTTATAGTACCGCCGTAGGTTTACTATTAGATAGGGGTGGTTATCCATTCTGGACGTACATTCAGAGGGAAATGTATACCTCGATGTGTCGTATGTATAATATGTTTGCAATTAAAATGATCACCGAAGTTTAAAAGACCTATTGTTTTCGTTTCTTGTTCATAAGGTTGTAAAAAACTCAATAAAGTGCTCTCTGAGGCCGAGATCTATAAACGTTACTTACCACGTACTTTGGCTAACCGTACGTTTGCACTGGCAAAACATCACAACAGCACATGTTGAAATCTTAAGTTCCTGTCAAATATTGTATGGAACTTTGACAGAAACGCAACATGTTTTGTTGTGAATGTTTCGCCAGTGCAAACGCACAGTAAGCGTTACGTTATTGATATAGGTAGCTGTAGCTGTCACACCACTGTCAAACTACAATTAGTGCTAAATAGAGACGGGAACATGTCTTAGTTAAAGCATGAGCTTTATGAGGCCGCGTCGCGTGAATACACGATCGGTCGCGTTCATATGTCACTTTTTGTTCAGAAAACCGGATAGCGCCCTCTGTCGGCACGACCACGCAGTTCAAACGATCGTGTATTTGCACGACGATCGCTTTGTATTAGGACGCGGGGTATTTAAGTAACGTTTATAGATGATTGCTTTGCGTATTGCTACTCTAGATTACTTATAGTTTAAATAATTCGCATGTCGTCATCATCAGAATAGCCTTTTCCCATCCTGCCCCGCCAAGCCGAAAGGCGCTATCTCAATCGGAGTAAGTTTTGAGAAAATTTATTAAAAACTAATTATAATTTAAGGCAACTTATGGATATAAAAAAGACTTCTGAATGGTTTTTAATGTTTTAAGTTAGATAGCGCTATTCGGCTTAGCAGGGCAGCATTTATGTTGGGGTCGGCTTCCAGTCTAACCGGATGCAGCTGAATACCAGTATGTTACATGGAGCGCCTGCCACCTCCACAACCTAGTTATAGATACTGGTTTACACGATACCACTTGGTCAATATAGTGTTTTTATCTCACGAAGCGACGCGCGCTTTAGTTGTGGTAACCAAGTGTACAAACACGCTGTGCATGTGCGCGTGAAGATACTAGCGTCAGCACAAACACGAAATGAAATGAAATTGTTTATTCTGTAAATAGGATATTGGAATCACTTTTACACGTAGTTATAAAAAAAAAAATAGCTAGATGAGTTCGGCGTTTCCTATCTGACTACTCTGAGAAGGAAGGCCGAAACAAACTCAGAGGTCACAGTCTCTTTTAAAGTCCAGACATAATCTTGGTCAGGCCATATGAGGACCATGTAGATTAGTCTGAAATGGTCTTTTGAGAAAAGAACCACACAGATTTGAGTGGACCTGTCCTGTCAGTGCAAGCATTTGTCAGTAATCGTGGAGCTCAACTCAGAACTTAAGGAGCTCAACTCGACGAACAATACCAAAGAAAGGACATTTGGGTAGCCGTCCGTGTCTCGGCCGGTACCGACAGCTCCTGCGCTTACGCACGCATTCAGAGCGTGTTTGTACAGTTGGTAATCACAAGTAAAGTGCGCGAAACTTCGTGGGATAAAAACTCTGTGATCTAACACTGGTTGCCAGCAGACCCTCGGGCGTATGACTACCTGCTGTAACAAACAACAGTCAAAGATGACAGTCGGGACCGACGTCAAAAAAAAGGAATAGAAAAGATGTAGAGATGAAATATTATGTACCTATGGTATTAGCTGCTGCCCGCGGCTTCGCTCGCATGGACCCTCCTGTCAAAATCGGTCTAGCCGTTTCGGAGATAGGCCGGAACAAACAGACAGACAGACATTTTTTTTTTTTTTGTAAGAACGGCATATACTTGCATATGCATTTAGTAAAATGTTGTTATTTGACTTTACAAACAGACACTTTAATTTTATAACTAATTATGACTTTGGTTACTAAATTAATTAACTAACTAGGCGTCGAAGTATCTCCATAACGCTGTCATTCAACATCTTTTCTTTCAAACTACTTCATTTCTTTTTCATTTGCTGTTTCCTAACAACTTATTGTCGTTTCTTTGTGTTGTGTTGTCTTGTGTTGTGTTGTGTTGTACTGTGCTTTAAATGCTAATCATATTGACCATATAGTGTAATGTAAGTATCAAAGATTCATTATGCTTTGCGAATGTCCATTCACCAAAAAAAAAATGTTTAATATTTGTAAGTAAGTATGTATTAAAAAAAAACATTAAGTATGCTTATTATTTTGTAAGTTTAAAAAGAATCACTATGCTTTTTATTAATTGTAAGTATAAAAAATTCATTATGCTTTGCGAAATGGCGAATGTTCAATAATATTATCACTTTATCGGGTTTGTCTCAAGTCTGCCTCCATCGGTTTTAGGGATGACATCTTCATAACTTCGAAGCTGTGGTGCACTTCCCATCGGCCGGATCTAGTTGAAGGAGCTATCAAGACCACGCTCGAGAACCTAGGCCTTGAGTACCTGGATCTGTACCTGATTCATTGGCCTGAAGCCTTCAAGGTAGGTCTACAATTGGTACTAAGGTAGCCGGAAAACTCAAATTATCTCACGTTTTTTGCAGTTTTCAGGTCAGTTTAGCAGTTTGTATGTTGTTATAAATATGATTCGCGACCGTAATTTTTTTTATCAATACAATTTTCTTCATAAAGGAGCTTATCTGAGGAACTCCCTTGCAGATGAGCTCCTTCGAAAAAAACTGCTTGCTGTTGAAATTGGTAATGCCTATACAGGGTGTAAAGGACATCGACGCAAACTGTTACCATGCACATGATAGACTCAACAGAGTTGAAATATTACGTCGGTTGCTTAGCTGTTCCATACATTCTGACCGTGTCGGTCATAGGTAGGTATTATCACGTTTGTATGAAACATTTCTTTGCGCCCTTAGATACCTACCTTACATTAAAGATGTGCTGAAACTATTAGGTATATAAATAGCAGTATTAACACGTTCAGTGCCGAGAGCCCTCGCAGAGGGCTCATTTTAAATGTAGGTTTGTCTTAGCGGATACAGCATTAGAATTCGTGAAAATAAAATCTGATGTACTATATTTTAACAAGATTTATTAGTATAAGCGTTGGTTTTAAAATCCAAGATTTTTTTTATTTTTTATTCACTGTTACAAAAAATATTCACTAAAAATTAAAAGGTTGGAAACTACGTATAGCGAGAAGACCCCCTAAAAACACAATTTTACTTGTTATACAGTGTTTTATAACACGGTTTTAAACCTAATGCTGTTGACCGTCCGCGATGGTTAACTTTAGCGCAAACGTAATGCCGGCGGCAACCCTCCCGGAGGGTTCACTTCCATTATGTATGGCGGCATGGCGTATGAGTTCTATCAAAATGGGTGAAGTGGAAAGTGTTAAGTACGGCGGCGGCGTAACCGCCATAGACTTCAGAAATAAAATTATTCGATATTTAATTAGAGCGATCTGTCGCTGAACTAATTAAATTGGGTTTGGTTTTAATGGCCATGTTTACTATATCTGATATAGTAAAATTATCAATATAAATAAATTCGTGTTGAAGAGACAAGCCGATCGGCAAGATTTGTATCGCGATCGATGTAGGTACAGTTTGCGTCAAATAACTTTGCCGCTCTGAAGTAGACTACAAAGGACTGCGCAGTAGGCAATCTAACTTATAAAACAGTAGCGCGCATGCCAGAACGCATGCGCAACCTAACTTCAGAGCGGCCAAATAATTTGACGTGAACTGGGCCTTAAGTCGGCTATTACAATAGTGTCATAATGGTCTATCATTGATTTCATAATTGTTGATTTTGACTAGTTTGGTAATCTACTAACATATTGGCGTCATTATGACTTTCCAATGGTCAGCCACTGACACTCCATTGAAAGAAACGGCATCTATTGGTAATCTCGTACATAATGAAAAATGAATGACTGACTTATGCGGTGATCTGCCAGTTCTGACAGTTCCTTTGATCAGTGACCTACCATGAGAACGACCTTGTCACGGATATCGGATATATCTTATTATAAATATTGGATATCTATGGTCCTTTGTGCAGTCATTTTTTTTAAAACGTTACGAGTATCGTGTTTGTGGAATACAATAATCAACCAATGATCGACCATTATGAATTTAGCAGATTACGAACTTTCAACAAAATGACAATGGGATCGTGTTGGAATGACGAATTTATAAAAATAGCAGACTTGTTCTACAATCATCCAGACACTTGTGCCATGTTAACACTTACACGATCATTATCCAAACAACAAAAATGAACAAAATGAAAAGATTACAAAAATGGAAATTAAGATTATAATATGGCAGAACCTACAAAGCGGGGATGAGATTGAACCCTTATTGCATAACACAAGATTAATCATCTGAATTATTTTGAATGATATTGCTAATCCATTGCTTCATATGTTCGAAAAAAAAATCTGCTCAGCAACGTAAATAACGCAATGTATCTTGTTGAACTGTCAAAATGAAACATAAGATTTCGTTGCTATTTTACCATGGTTTATTTGTTTTAGGAAGGCGAAGTGCTCTTCCCAAGGGACGATGATGATCAACTCATCGCCTCTCCGGTCGACTTCCTGGACACGTACAAGGAAATGGAGAAACTTGTGGAAAAGGGACTGACGAAGAGCATCGGCCTCTCGAACTTCAATAAGAGGCAGATTGAGCGGGTCCTCGGAGCCGCCACGATTAAGCCTGCTATGTTACAGGTTTGTAATAATTTGAATGAAAAAAAACGGTACTTTTTCATCACCTTTGCTCTCAAAACGGTGAAGGAAAACATCGTATCGAAAAATTTTGTATCGTTTGGCAGGCCGATGAGGGAGGGGGTGTTGAGAGGGTGGTGCCCCCTCTCCCCTTGAACCACCCCCATGAAAAGGTAACGCACCATTCTTGAGACAAACAAATAATTGTAACCTAACTTCACCTCAAAACACTAAAAAAGCCAATGCGGGTTGCTTAATATGGATCCACCTAACCAAATAAGAAGAAGAAATTTGTGGTTTAAACACAAAGAAATATGATAAATGTAGGTAAGTTTTGACGATGAGCGAGCACTGTGAGCGCGTTCACGAGCATTCCGAATTGTTGACCGCCCTCAGCTGTCATAAACGTGATATCTAAATCGGAACGCAAATTATTGATGTCAGCGCGGTGTCTAATTCGGAAAGCGGCCCAAGGGGTATCATATTACCAAGTTATTGCACAGAGTACATATTTATATAGGGAGATGATGAGTTCATGGGTTGTGGAGGTCAGATAGGCAGTCGCCTCATGTAAAATACTGGTATTCTGCTGCATCCGGTTAGACTGGAAGCCGACCCCGACATAGTTGGGAAAAGGCTGTAGGTTGTACAGATAGATTTTTGTATAAAAGATTATTAAAGTAAAATGTCTCTTATATGAGATGACTTTTGATAAACTATAACATCCAGTTCAACACAGTGCGCGATAATCAAAAAACAAGGTTTACTTGTGAGGATACGAGTACAGTAGTAGGTTTTATGCGAGGTATCTTAAAACGAATGGGTCGAGGACAGGACGACAACACTCTAGAGTAGCGGTCGGCAACACGCGGCCCGCCCGCGCCGCTCTCCTCCTTGGGGCCCGCGACATTTTTGTAAATTAAAGTCTTATTTTTTAACCGACTTCAAAAAAAGGAGGAGGTTATATGTTCGACTGTATGTATTTTTTTTTTTTTTTTTTTTTTTTTTTTTGACTTCCGAAATCAAAGTTATTTTTCACTTTGTAGTGTTTTTTTTGGAAGTCGGTTTTATTTTTTGTGAAAAAGTTTTTATATATTGTTATTAAGCCTTTATTGCCAACGCAATTTTCAATGAAATCTTACATTATAGTTTTTTTTAACAATATAACCTACCATGTTTAGTTGAGTGAATCTAGACCCAACTCTTCAACTTACTTTTGTATTATATCTAAGTAGGTAAATAAAATTACGCTATGTGGGTGCATTTATAAGCGACTGAGCATTTTATAAAATTAAAAACATACATATCTACTTATAGCTACAAACTCAGTTCAACAATAGATTTGGAGTCTTCGAAAAAGTTTCTAGCAAATTGAAGATGAGGGTATACCGAGTCATTTACAAATGAACGTGATTGCAGTCTCCAATCCAAGGACACACTCGAAAACTCTTTCTGTGAAATCAATGATATTATTAAGTTTTATGGCAGCCTGCCATATGATTAAGACGAATTATGAAGGTTTGCTCAGCATTTTTTTTTTTTTTGGCAGTAATTACCTTGCCACCACGAGTCCCTTGCCTGCTAAAAGGTTGCCGACCGCAGCTCTAGAGACTTATCAAGGAATTAGGCGTAAACTATTATAATATCTAAATAGGAACTTGTTTCAACCATCGGCAAATGAATTAACTAATTACGTAAGACACGATCAATCATGATCTGAATCATGCTAAAGGATATTTTTAGCATTAGCAATATCTCAAATTTACAAGAATTTATTGACAAGTTTTGCGAATATATGAAGCAATGGATTATCATTGCTTCATATAAAGAACGCAATGAATGTTGTTGAACTGTCAAGATGAAACAGATTGTGATTAATCGTGTGTTACGCAATCAGGGTGCGGGTTAAAATACTTATACAGGATTACTGGTAATTCGACGTATATCCGTCAGGGGCTGATAAAGGGGGCCAAATGCAACAAATTGAACCCCCCATATGTATGGCCGAAATTCAATAGTATTCGAGATATTTGAATTTTAAGGGTTTTTCGATATTTACCCAAAATTTGACATTTAATTCCAAATTAAAAAGAAACTACACATTTGAATGGGTACCATTAAAAATCATGTTGTAGCTAGCACTTCAATTAAGCTATGGACATAGTTAAAACTACTTAATTTAACAAAATAATTAAAATAATGAACGATATAAGAATAACATCTTACCAATAT
The DNA here is from genome assembly GCA_963853775.1 of Xanthia togata. Classification (NCBI taxonomy): domain Eukaryota; kingdom Metazoa; phylum Arthropoda; class Insecta; order Lepidoptera; family Noctuidae; genus Xanthia; species Xanthia togata. The sequence goes on along the minus strand of OY970818.1, from coordinate 1,164,324 downwards.
TTTTATTTTACGCTTCAAAAATGTTGCCTCCTCACAAAAATTTCTATGACATTAATCGTAAAAATAACTAAAAAAACTTGCCTATTCTGTAAGCTCGGCATTTGGCCCCCTTTATCAGCCCCTGACGGATATACGTCGAATTACCAGTAATCCTGTATATAAGTATGCCTGTAACATAAAATATTGCATTGAAAATGAAAAACTTACCTAAATGACAGATTCTTAAATAATTATGTTCTAACTACGGAAGAAATTTAAACCTTAACATAACATCACGCCTTGTTTCCCCGAAGGGTTGGGCAGAGGTGTACCTGTAGCAGGTACACCTACATTTCACCAATAGGGGGCGAGCCTATTGCCATCAACCGGGCACAAATCCAGACACCAGGCTGCTTCTGAGATATTCCAGATAGAGAAACCCAATAACACTTTGCCCGACCCGGGAATCGAACCCAGGACCTCATGCTCAGCAGTAGCGCTTGCGACCACTAGACTGAAAAGGCGTTGAATTTCATGCAACCTTTATTATAAGGCTAGCTTTAAGTTTTGTATTTAAAATTAGAAGCTAATAATGAAAAAGACTGGACATGACTCTCAAATCGGTGAAGGAACACATCGTGAGGAAACCGGCATGTCTTGGAACCGAAAATTCGAAGACATGACATGTGACATCAACCACATAATATACTGATTATAATTATATCACTCCTAAATACCCAAAGACCACCTCACAAGACAAGCTTACTTTCCGCCACATTTTACTTTTATTCGTACTTTTGACTTTTCTTTTTCCACCAGATCGAGGTCCACCCATATTTGAACCAGCAGCTTCTGATCGACTTCTGCAGGCAGCATGACATCGCAGTCACCGCTTACTCCCCGCTCGGTTCCCCTGACAGACCCTGGGCCAAGCCTGGTGAGCCTCTGCTGCTGGAAGATCCCAGGATCAAGGCTGTGGCCGAGAAGTACAAGAAGAGCATAGCTCAGGTGTTGATCAGGTCAGCTAATATGATAAATTATATTTATTTCTGTAAATTGGTTTAAAAAACACTTTTGCACGTCATAAATAAATTATGTTTTAAAACTAGATGAGTTCGGCGTTTCCTATCTGACTACTCTGAGAAGAAAGGCCGAAACAAAATCAGAGGTCACCGTCTCTTTTAAAGTCCAGACATAATCTTGGTCAGGTCATATGAAGAACATGTAGATTAGTGTTTGAAATGGTCTTTTGAGTAAAGAACCTTTTGAGTGGCTGTCATTTTTTTAAATCTTTAATAGGTTCCTGGCTAAGTTATAACAGCCACACGGATTGTTCAAGGATAAGCTGCTTACTGAGGTCGGTCTGTGGATCGGTCACCAGTCATTATCACAAACCCCTCCGTGCTTCGGAAAGCACGTTAAAATTTGATGGAAACTTCTGGAAAGTTTGTTGCGCTACTTCTTCTTCCCAGCTTTAAGCACTAGGAAGTGGTGAAGGGCATGCGTTTTGGGGGACTGTCCTATGTAATTTTGATGATCGAAAAATGCTGACTCTCAGCCTAGTTTGACTAAATAACTTGATTTGATTTGAAAAGCCGTTGGTCACGCCGGCTGTCATTCGTAGATCTTTGACAGTCTTTACGAGTAGTCCGAAAGTCAGTAACAATCGTGATACCCAGTAACTGGGTTGTGGAGTTCAGTCGAGCAGTCGCTGCATTTAAAATGCTGGTACAGATCGCGGCGTGTTAGTTGAACCAAAATGGCGGTCGTCCGCGCAGGAAAAACTATGATTATACTTCGATTGAGACCCGAAAATGTGTTACAGAACGCGGCACCGTAAGTTAAACTATGACCTTAAATGCGCCAAAAACATATTCAGGTCTCAATCGAAGTATAATCATAGTTTTACCTGCGCGGACGACCGCCATTTTGGTTCAACTTATGTGTCACGTCTCTCGTCTATCTGTATTCAGCTGCATCCGGTAAGACTGGAAGCCGACCTCGGCATAGTTGGGAGAAAGCTACGCAGATGATGATAAATATAGGGAGATTGTTTCGGAATTTCTTCTGCGGGATAAGTTAGCTACGAAATGCCGACGCCAAAGTGTCTTAGAACTCTTAGAAGATCTACTTAGAGAAACAATCATTTCATTTCATATTAAAAATAAAGGATGATAGGATTGATATTTGTTGCACTTCACTTTGAAAATTGAAGCGCCAAGTCTAACTATGTACCTATTGATAGTGCAAACCACCTCGACGCGCCCCACTCCGCTCCGCTCCGTACTAAAGTACCTACAGCTTACAGTACTGTAATCGCGGAGTGGGGCGCGTCGTTGTGGATTGCACTATCTGTAACTCAATTACTCCAGCTATTGTAAATGATTGTCTTGTTATTTTTTTAATAAAATTGTGTAACTATTATGTGGCATTTCTTTGCATAAGTACCTACATAAATTTTTGTTTTCTTGTGAACAGTGTAACAAATTATAAATAGACCAATAAATAAATGTATAACCTGTCTGTTCTCCGACAGATACGCGATCGACCGCGGCATCATCGTGATCCCCAAGTCCGTCACCAAGTCCCGCATTATTCAGAACTTCAACGTGTTCGACTTCCAACTGACCTTGGATGATATCAAGTCCATCGCTGAGCTGGAGTGCAATGAACGCTTTTGCAAGATGGGAGAGTGAGTACTACTTATTGATTGAAGTAGTGGCACATAGTGATCGTATTGGTGATGCTTCAGAAAGGTCAGGCGCGTAGTACTCGCCACCGGCGGCGTGCGTGTATGACCAGCTATCTTTTTCGTAAATGATTAGGTACGACATTTTTTTTTTCATTTTGACAGTTCAACAACATTCATTGCGTCATTTACGTTGCTGAGCAGATTTCTTTTTCGAACTTATGAAGCAATGGATTAGCAATTTTTTTCGAACGATTCCAATTCTAATAATTAAGATACCTACAGATGTATGAACGTAAACGAAGCAAAAGGAGTATGTAAGGATCGTAGCAGGTGCAAGGGTTCTGTAGTTCCTGCTTACCCCCATGACCGGATATTGTGGCGCAGCTTGGAAGAGGCCTATGTCCAGACGTGGACTACGTTAGGCTGAGTTTCAGATTGAATCAGATACTAGGCAGAATAAGGAACTCTTCACATTCAAAACTGGGATGGCAACGCGTCTACAATGCCTCTGGTCCAGTATTGTAGATGTTCATCGGCGGTGGTGATCATTTACCATCCAACTGAAACTCAACCCAAACTCGAACCACACGTTCAATGCCGGGAGCCCTCCTGGAGGGTTCACCTAGTCGAATATGGGATGCCGGGAGCCCTCCCGGAGGGCTCATTTTAAATGTGTTTTAAACTGTGAAAATAAAATCTGATGTATCTTCTTCTTTTCGTGTGGTTAGTGACTAACAGCAGGTGTCAGAGTCTTAAAGCCGCCCACGGGCCTCTGACTTGGCTTCACATGCCGTCGAGAAATATCTCTCAGGCATGCCGGTTTCCTCACATTGTTTTCCTAGACCGTTTTTGAAGCAAGTGATAATTATACAATAACCAATTATTAATTATTATATCTGATGTTTATCAAGATTTATTAGTAGGTACCTAATTGCATTAAATTTTTTGTTCACTGTTACAAATATTCACTTAAAATTTATAAGGTTGGAAACTACGTATAGCGACAAGACCCCCTAAAAATACAATTTTACTTCGTTTAACAGTGTTTTGTATCACGGTTTTAAACCTAATGCCGTTGACTGTCCTGGCGATGTTTAACTTTAGCGCAAACGTAATTCTGGTAACCCTCCTAGAGGGTTCACTTCCAATATGTTTGAGTTCTATGAAAAGTGGGTGGAGTCGAAAGTGATTTTCTGAAATGACGTTCACTAGGTGACAGCACTGTGACGTCAGATCCAGGCACCTGTCAAAAGTGTTAAACCACCTTTATTTTCTTTAGTCGTGACTGAATGATGAACGAATGAATTAAACGAATGAAGAACGTCATCATATATTTTATAATCACTGTCGAAATTGAAAAGAAGACCTCTTGTCAAAGTGGCGCTACCCGGTATCGTGAATTTTCATGAAAACCCTCAATTATAGGCACTTTTGAATAGTCTAGGATTCGGGCCGTGAGAAAGATGACACTAGTTTAAATGGGCCGTGAGATTGTTGCCATTAACAAAAAAAAACTAAAATTATTTATTTAAACTTTTCACACTTATAAAAAGTACAAAGGCGGACTTAATGCCTTAGGCATTCTCTACCAGTCAACCAAGGGTAGTGAAGAGATTAGATGGCAGGTGCTCTGTTTGAGAGGAACAAAGAAAAATCATTCATTCATCATTTTATTAAAATATATCATTATAAATAATTATATTACACTCACATACATATATATTTAATAAAATATATACCTATATTATATATATACATTATACAAATTCAAGGGAGAGGTGTTGAGATGACTCTACTCTATTTATTTTGATAAAAAACTCTGTAGTTTCCGCTTAAATGCATACCGACTGGTATTCGACTGCCTATAGTCGGTCCTGAGTTTGTGGAAGTGTGAACCAAGTTTTAGCGACTTTTTTAATCGGGCCTTTTTCAGTAGCAGTGGATTTGTGTTCGGTTAGTGCAATAGGCTCGCCCCCTATAACAGGTACAGACGCCAGCAGGTCAACCTACCCGAAACTGTCAAATTTTTCCAATCAACTTTGAACTTTATACTGTAGTGATAAAGTTGAAAATCTATTAAATAAATTTGACAGGTTGTACTAGGTTGATGTGCTGGCGTCTGTACTAACATAATCTCTGCCGAACCCTTTGGGGAATACAGACATGATGATTGATGACAAATTGTAATAATAAAGTATAGATAGATAGTGCAATCCACCTCGCCGCGCCCCACTCCGCTCCGCTCCGCACTAAAGTACAGCTTACAGTACAGTCATCGCGGAGTGGGACGCGTCGTCGGGGATTGCACTATCTGTAATACGGGCTGCTTTCCGCAACTCCACGCCAGAGCGCGTATTTTCCGTACGGAATAATAATTATTGTTTCGTTTTTATTTTCAGTGTCGACCATCCGGACTACCCATTCCACGACGAATACTGAAGATACACATTCCAGATTATTTTATTATTTAAGTAGAAACACAATAGGTATATGTTAAAGCACTGCGTGATAAAATGAAATAAAAATAAAAGAAAAAAAATCTGTCAAGAGCGACTCGAGCTCTCACAAGTAAGGTTCCGAACCAAACTACATCGAACATGGCCAGTCTGTGGAAGGGTCGCGCTGGGGCCCAAGTCTGCTATTTTTATAAATTCGTCATTCCAACACGATCCCATTGTCATTTTGCTAAAAGTTCGAAATCTGCTAAATTCATAATGGTCGATCATTGGTAGATCATTGTATTCCACAAACACGATACTCGTAACGACTTAAAAGCAATGACTGCACAATGACGTTCTACTGGTAGGTCACTGATTAAAGGAACTGTCAAAATTTGATGAGATTACCGCATAAGTCAGTCATTCGTTTGTCATTATGTACGAGATTACCAATAGATGCCATTTCTTTCAATGGAGTGTCAGTGGCTGACCATTGGAAAGTCATAATGACGCCAAGATGTTAGTAGATTACCAAACTTGTCAAAATCAACAATTATGAAATCAATGATAGACCATTCTGACACTATTGTAATAGCAGACTTGAGGCCCTGGCCTGTTGTATTTATTGCATTACGCTTAGTTAATCATCCTGTGCTAGGTCCTAAACTATAATCTGTATTACTAGGCATATTATAGAGTAGGTATAAACAAGGTCCCATAAAAAATAGATGGACAAATTTTAAGACAGCGTTCCGTACTTCTAACCAAAGATAACCAACCAAAAAAAAAACACGGATTAAGGCGAAATGGGTCCCAAAGACGAGGTTTTGACGCATTTCGGCTGCACGCAAAATCAATTTTTGTCCTCAAAAACTACAAATTTGCCTTATTTTTTTTAATGATTATTAAAATTGAAGATATTTTTTAGTGAATTATGAGGGCCAAAACACGATTAACATAATTTGGCTCGATACAAAAAAATCGCAAAGTTTCCAAAAAATGTAGAGTTTTTATGAGAAAAAATGGTTTTATTCGATTGTAATTAAAGCAATTTCAATAAAATTTCGTCTATACGTTCACCATAAAAGACTTTAGGGGATTATGGATTTATTTTAATGTAACAGCAAATAGAATCTTAAAATAAACCCAAATATAGTAAATCGGGCTAAATCGGCTCGCGCTCAGAGTCCTGCGGGACGTCATCGAAGGTGGACCTGTGTCAATTTTTTTTAAAATACGCTCTCTCTGCGGTTGTTAAAAAAAAATCAAATAAAAGAAGAACACATTAGATATAAAATTGCGACAACTCAGAAAAAATATTTCGTAATTTTAATATAGTTTTAATTCATAATATTGTTTTCGAAAGTGTGATTATTTATATGCGATATGATGACGTTTAATTGTCATCTTACAATAGTGTTAGACACACTACAAATTATTATCGATAAAATTATAGTCAAGTGCGAGTCTTATATAATTTTTTATCGTCGTATATGAAGAAGTTTTTTTAAAGATTTTTTTATCAGATTCATCCATGTTACTATATTTACTCTCCATCGAACTGTCTTTGCTAATATCATATTCTATATTAATAAACATATAATATACAATTGGTCCGGTTGTCGGTTGTATAAAAAATATTTTAAAAAACTTTCACTCTGGCAAGAACGATTAAAATTAGAAAAAAAAATGCTGTTTCGAACAAAAGTGTTATACTAACATGACCAAATGTATAGAACACGATAAAAATCGTAATTATATTTTTCGAATGGCTGAGCCAGCAACACAGTTTTTTCTTGAATCCGTGATTGTATCGTATTGACTCAGTATGAATCATTTTCAGTTTTGAATACAAAAAGTCACTGGTTACGATATCGAATACGACACTTCTGTATACGATAAAATGTCGTTCTAAAATGTCGATGTCCTAAAATAATAGATTCGATAATTTATAGCTGTAGCAGTAGGTACGTCACTTGGCAATAAAGTACGGCAATTTTTACTTCATATAGAGCTGTCAATATTTACGAATCTTCATGAGTGGTGGGAAACATCCAAAACAAAAATATATGGTCACAGTATAAGCGAAACAGTAAGACCATTTTTAGACCATTCAACTTAATAAAAATCCTGAAGAAATAAAGATGAAAGTTTGTATGGTTTTTTTTCTTTCTTAAATTCACTGACATACAATACACAACCTAAACCACGCTGGGTATAGAAGCATGCAATTTTGCAGATGTTCGTTCCTTTTATAACGAACGAAATTACGACTTTGATATTTTCTATCAAAATTACATTTTGCGGGACCGTTGAGATACGCAGTAGAACCATTGCAATTTTAAACTTTCACCTTACTACCGCAAAGCCATTTTTATCTGCAACTAGTTTCTGTCCGCGTCGTCTACATTCACGTGGCAGTTGTAAGATACCACAATATATTAAAATAACAGGCATATTTTATAAATCTTCACTGTAAGTACAATAGGTTTGTAGTTTTGGTCTCGCCCACCAAAATATACAGAGAGTTAGGACTGGTGACGCGACTGGCTGGCTGGCTGGACTAGCGAGAAAGCGACAGAGTTGTCCGTGTGAGAAGCAGCTCCTCCTGAGGTCTAAACGCGCAGCCTTCAGTAGAAATTTCCCATTCCTTGCGAAGTTTTTCATTTTAAGTGTATTATTAAATGCCTGCATTCCTTCATATAATATCTAATGGCACAACACTGATACACTAATGGATTCTTACAGATTATTCATGACTACCTAACTATCACTAAAAAAATCCCGTGTGCAGTTTGTACACGGGATTTCTCATTAACAGTCACCTAACCATAAATATTGATTTTTATTCAAACCATAGATGACAGAAGAGGCCTAAACTTCATGTTTTTCTGTGTATCTACGTTCTACGAACTATCCCATAACACTATATCAAAAGGTAAAAATGTTGTTTCTTTAATTAATAAAATGAATTGACTGTCACAAGTTCACAACACAGCACATTAGCCGATAACGACACCGACCCGACATCGACACGATATCGGAGGTCTGATGATCGGATACGTTTAGTGTCTACCAAACGCTTTTACATTGTCTTGCTATTGTCACCTATATCGTTGCAGACAGCGACCGACACCGATATAGGTACGATATCTATCGGCGAAGACACAGTGCGGTGAGAGTAGCGGCATTTTATCACTTGAACACATTTTTTTGCACTGCCGACTTCAAGACGGCGATACTTAGTAGGTAACCATCGCGATGCACCAAACAACCACATTGTTTGGTGCGTCGCGGTGGTTACCAATATCATTGGGCCGATAATAATTATATCGATGTCGGTGTAATAGCTGCCGACATATTATCGGTATCAGGCTGGTGTCGTTATCTGTTAATGTGAAAACGCCCATTAGGTACACAGGAAATTTTAAGTAATCATTTTAGTTCACTACACCGTACCTAAGTCCCATAAAATGTAAACTTATTGAAAAAAATCGAACCTAAGAAAAACTACTTCAGTTGGTCAACTGCAAATATTTTATGCTGTGGCATGGATTTTTCGCGAAATGATCGGCAGTGAATCGTAAATAAATACGTCTTTCTGCATTTGGGGGAGGCGGAGGTAGCGTTTCAAAGGCCCACAGGCCAGGAAAACGGCGCCTTAAAGTGATTTTATTTTGACTTAAAATAATAAATGGTACTGGGTAACCAACATTTTTAATGCATTTTTCTTGCATTTTATTTTTGTACCATTGTTCTCATTTTGGTGATCTGAATGATTTCTATAAGTTTGTCCGTCTATTTTAATGGGACCTTATATATGATTCAGCTAACTTACTATTTTTATTTGATAAATTCAAATAAATAAGGTCAAGTATAAAAGGAAAATGGTGGGTCGGATGGCCAGTATGTACCTATTTTTCCGTTTTTTCATTTTACGCTGGAACCTTAATAACCGTAAAAACTGCTTCAAAATTCACTGCAAGCTAATACAATAAATGAGAATAAGGTACATCTCTGCCTAACCCTTCGTGAATTACAGGCGTGATGTTATGATTACTTATGTGTGTGTGAGAATAAGGTATTACGATGGATATCTATGGGTAACGATAAGCACAACTTGCAAATAAATTAACTTCATAGATGCATACACCATTACACAATTGTATTTAATTTTGCATTCATTTAATTTTCATTGCAATAGCGTTCAAGCATTTCATTGCTAAGGTAATTCGAGATAAGTACTTTGTAGATTACGTAGAAGTAAATTAATGGTTTTAATGGTGCTTACAATTTGAATGTTGATTATAGACCACGGAAATTTAAATGGTAATTCATTCATTAATCCATCACGATATAAGATTCACGATTTTAGAGAAAGTAAACAGCATCTTCTATAACTCCACAATTTAAACATTGTTATTTTTCCAAAGTGTTGCATTTATTATTTAAAATAAAACAATTTTAGCACATTTTCTTCGTTTTATTTAACAACCCAGTTTTATTACTATAACTTACCTAGTCTCGTATTTTCCCACAAAAAATAAATTATTAGCTCTAACAACCCAATTAAATTCTGTACGATACAAAGGTAATTTTAATTCACGTCTGGTCACCCGCTGCTGTCAAAAATCGGCTATACTCGACTGACGAAAATTACCAAAATTGTTTTAATTCTAAAAATGTGTGACGAACTGTGTAGATTGTGTTTATCTAAAGAGAATTTGATGCCATTATTCATAAATATAGAAGAAAACGATAACTTTAGCGATGTTTTGTTTCTAATAGCAGGTTTAAAAGTAAGTTTTAAAGTTCATTGACTTTTCATTGTTCATAACATAGCATAAAATGTAAATGAATAACAATTAAGTATACCTCGCATGTTATTTTGTCAAACCTATTTACCTAGATAACTTGATTTAAGTTTTTAATCAAGTTAAATTAAGTAAGTTAGGTCGATATTAAACTCAATTGATTACCTTCTTAATGCATGTTTAGGAGAGTGGTTGGGTCAAGGCACTCAAGGCCTCGAAAATGTTTTGTTGCGATCTGTACAATCCTAGGTACTTCTATCATTTGGGTCCGTATTTATATGCATAGATATCGTGCATCGTCTTCTCATAATATATAATTAAGTAATTAATATGTAAGTATACAAAATATTGTAAAACATTTTAAAAGAGTAACGGTGGGATTTTTCGACCCCCTTTATGAAACCCATAAACCCCTAACATTCAACATGTAGGTAATATTTTTTCATATTTTCCATACAAAAAACCAAAAATTCCTTAAAAAGCACGTCGTTCCAAAATAAATAGTAGTTTAAAACTAAGTATTTTCATTATTAATATATTGTAAAATAAAATGATGACTAAAATAAGTACAATTATGAAACTGCCATGTTATTTTGGAGTTTTTTTTTAAATCATAATTTTGTCTACTCTTCTCGTCGTCAAAATCGACGACGAGTAAATACGACTAAATGATAGAAAAATCGGAGATTATCTCGTGTTGAATTGTCAAAAATCGAGATAACTAAGGTGCCATGTTAGGGTTTGTCGAGAAAACATCAATTTTGACAGAAGGAGTCGACTATTTTGTATGGAAGCGCTGTCAGAAAACGAGAAAGTGACCGAAATAGACAAAAATTACTCACGCGAGAGCGAGTAATTGTCGCGTGTGTCATGTTAGGCCTGCTGTGAACGTGAACGTGCTTACCTGCTCACACGCAGCGGGCGCTTTGTACAATCGCCTCGCTTATAACTCGCTCGCGGTGTCCTGTCTTTTCGCCGACAATTGTTTGGCAGATTATCACTTGCCAACCAACGTTTCGCCGATGTTTCACTTTGACAACTAACGATTAGCAAATTTTTGTATGACAACGTTTCATTTGGTAGAATTATTGTTATGCTGATTATTATAATGACACAAAACGTTTGGGACATTTATCATTTGTCAAACATACTAACTAGGCTTAGTGTACTGTAGATTTGTTGACCATAATTATTGGGTTAAGTACCTGGTACTTGTTGAAAGACCTACACTGTCCTCCCATACCTAATAACACTGTTATTTGAAAATATTGTAAAAGCCAATTATTTTTAAAAGAGTAACCGTGAAGTTTCTTGCCGGGTCGTCTCCATAGGAAACGACCAATTGGAACCGTGCACCTAGCTTCTGACGTTTCATAAGTGCCCACGTAGGTATATGTGAAATAAAATATTTTGAATTTCAATTATTCGGCGAAATAAAATTCTGCGAAACGTTAGTTGGCAAGTGATAATCTGGCAAACAATTTTCGGCGAAAAGGCAGAGATCCCTCGCTCGCAAATCACCAGTGTGATAAGGTCCTTTTATTTATTCGATGGTCGCCTGAATGGACACGTTAATTCCCACTTTTCAACAGGGCTACCCAGGGATGATATGAGTAGAATAGCGAAGTTTTAGTTAAGTTAGAACGGCCATGTCCAGCAGTGGACTGTCAAAAGCTGATTGATGTTGGTGATGCGGTTTTAAAGTACCTCCGGCGAAATCACGAAATGTATCATGATTCCACATTATGTCAGTATTTTTATTTTTCATAGATTGAACCAAATGATGGTTTTCCACAAAACATTTGCGGGAAATGTAAAGACGACGTTCATTCTGCTTTACTTCTCCGTAATAGGAGTCAAGAAAGCGAACAAAAATTAATTGAACTTGGCTACCAAAGAAACTGTGAAAATATAGTCAATTATGACGAAAATATTTACAAAACCGATGAAATTATAACTCAAAGAACTGAAAACCATAACACAAACCATGAAATCGATGAGGATTGCGAAAATACTGACAGATTTCCCGAACTGAAAATAGAAATAGAATTTGACAGACTAGACCAAGATGGCGGCGAAACAAAATGGCCGGCAAACGAAACTGTCAAGAAGCTATCAAGAAAGGAAAAAAGACAGCAGTATTTGGACATGGTGGATGGCAAATTCGATCCCACAGGGCCAGTTAAATGTAAAATATGTCAAAAGTCTGTCAGTAATTGGAAATGCTTTATCAGTCATGCGAAATTGCATTTGGGATTCAATTTTGTATGTGAAGTAAGTATCCAGCTCTAAAGATCTGGCCAAACTGTAGAGAATCTCGCTCGGGATGCGCCGTTTGGATCAACTAACTTGTATGGAAGTGTTCAGACTGGCACGAATATTCACATGGCTTCCTATTCATTCATTAAAACAAATGACACGCGCAGTCCCGTTCCGTCTCCCGTGCGGGATTCGTCTCAGTGTTGCTAGAGTTTTAACCCCTTGATCTGAAAACATAATCAGCTTATAAAATTCGCACTGCTGGGACAGGCCCCTTTGTGAGAGGGAGTGGGCCTTAATCCACCACGTGGGCCCAGTGCGGGTTAGTAGATGTCACATGTCTTCGAATTTCTTATTCTAGGACATGCCGGTTTCCTCACGAGTTTTTCCTTCACCGTTTTGAGAGCAGTGGTGATGAAATAATTTACACAAAGCAAAGCGCCTGTCTGAGTTCTAACCTACGACCTACAACTCGTAAGTCAAGGTCGTTAGGTACCACTGTGCCACCACTGCTTTCAGAGGTCAGATAGGCAGCCGCTCCATATAAAATACTAGTATGCAGCTGCACCCGGTTAGACTGGGAGCCGACCTCAACAGGAAAAGCTAGGCAGAGTATGCGGCATTTATAAACCGATTATAGGTACCATTCCGAACCCGACCGCAGGCGGCAGCAGCCCGTATTCCAGTCGGTAGATAGAAGATAGAAAAACGTGTTATGGCTCGAGCGTTGGCGGCACTACTGGTCTGCGGTCGAGCTGCACGTGTCGCCTGTCAGTCGCCCTACAGAAAGTATTTCATACAAATTCATAGAAACCAGTCGTGTAGCGGCGACACGTCGCCTGAAGTTGCTTCCTGCGGTCGGGTACTGAATGTTACCTTTATTGTTTCAGTTCTGTGGCAAAAGTTTTATTTCTACCACACAACTGAAGCGCCACTGCAGATCCTACCACGGCATGAGTAGAGAACTACGCTGTCAACACTGCAGTTATCTCGCTCTGGACAACGCTCAACTGAAGGTGAGAGAAAGGGACAATTGTATTATCTAGCTAGTATTTTTAGGCTTTCACGATTTTTAACACAGTATCTTCTTCTACTAACTCAGTGGTCGGCAAACCGTGGCTCACGAGCCGCCAACGGGGGGTCTTTGGCCTAGAGAGTGCGGCTCTACTTGTACTAGACAATGTTGATGAGTGCGAGCGTAGGCTACGACGCAGGGGTCGGGTTTCGGTCATTAAGAAAGATATCAAGTTTTATTCAAAATTCAAACTATATTTGAAATATTTATTTCCGAAGTATTTCTACCAAAAATTAATAGGACATCGAAAATTAATCAAAGGTTAACTTGTTAATTTAGACCCGATTTCACCAAACAATTCTTCTGAGTTTGTTTCGGCCTTTCTTCTCAGAGTAGTCAGATAGGAAACGCCGACCTCATCTAGTTTTTAAAATATGATTGACGTGTAAAAGTGTTTGTACAAACCTACTTGCAGAAATAAATCATTTATCATTTAACGAGCCATCAGCAAATGCTCTGTTAAAATTGACGTAGACGTCAAAAAGTTTTATGTTCTATGGAGGGATCTTAACAAGGCATTGCTAAATCAAACATCTAGCAGATATTATATATTATCGAGTGAACAAAAACGACCGGTCTGACTTTTCATTCACTCTCGTTTTTATGCAACCAAATTAAAATGTCATGGCGTCTAAGCAAAACGTTCTATAAACAGTGTAATTCTCTATTAGTCGTTTTAAACGTCAAATTCGTAAAAATGTTTTCAAATGATTTTGTTTTGTGGTATTTTTTGCTGGCTGAGCTTGCTAACAATGAAACTAAGATATCATTGTAACACAGTGGTTTAATAAAGTACATTTTATTATAACACAAATTAACTTCATTTGTAAAACACAGGATGACACAAACAGGGGTGCTTGGACAGGAAACCTCCCCGTGTGCCTGTGGGCTGGAATTCCCTTCGGATGCGTCCGGGGGGAAGGCCAGTCTTCAGGACGGTGCACCCTGGGATGCGGGCAATGTCTCCCCATTAGGTACTCTGTGCCTAAGGGGTCCCATTGTCTGCATGCCAATATCCTGTCGGAGGAACGCTCTAACGTGTACTCGGAGAGAGCACACGTTGAGCAGCGTTGGAGCACGGGCTCGGCGTGCACTAACACTGCCGTCGGGCAGGCAGGAGGAAGCCTTTTCTTCTGCCACCGTTGGTCTCGTAGCCCCGAAGAGTGTCAAGGTCATGTCTCTGGCACTTGACGGGGGTCGAGGGTCTTGGCTTAACCGCCCGGACCGCGAGGAAGAAATCCTCTATAAAAAATTACCCCAAACCTCCAAGCGGCGGCGCACCGTGAGGGAGGTTGTAAGCTTGACTAATGGGTAGCTATTAGATAATTAGTCGCTAGTGCAAACCACTATTTTGAGTCAATAAAACATGTTTTTACTCGTGGGAACTACTATGGAAATAAATAAAAAAACCAAAAACCAAGGAGAGGGGAGTGATGCGGGGTCGGAGTCCGACGCTGCGTCTGGCGCGAGGAGCTCGGGTCAGAGCTCAGAGCGCGAAGTGGTGGTGGGAGCGACCGTGAGGAACCGAAAGTTCCTCCGGAAGCGCTCCAAATAGGGGGGTTGGTCAGGGGTCGTCCGACGAGGTGGTCTCAGGCAGGAGGAAGATACACTCCAGTCGGCGGGGTGCGGCCCGGGGAAAAGGTGTGGGTAGAGGGCTCACCACCAGGGAGGCAGGCGAGCCGAGTCCGGCCAGCCCAGCTGAGGTGGAGAGGCCCTCTACAGAGGTGGAACACCAGCCTGTAGGGACGAACACTGTGGCGGCCCATACAGAGTCGGCAGGTGGTGAGCCGGACGCCGCTGGCGGCTCCAATTCGGAGCGAGCGGCCAGGTTTGCTGAGGCCGTGGCTGCCGCAATCAAGGCATTGGTTTTGAAGAGGACTCAGTCCTCTAAAGACAAAGCCATGCCCGCGGCCATGGCCTCTATTTTGGCGGCAGCGGAGGCCTATCACCTCAGGCCTCCGTCAGACGGCATGTCCGAGATGCGGGCGGAGGTCGCCCGCTTGACAGCCGCAATGGAGCTTCTCCGAAAGGAGAATGAGGAGCTCCGAGCGGACCTGGCCGGAATCCGTGGAGCCGGCCCCCGCGAGGTGCCACAGGGGAGGGAGCAGCATGGGCAGAGACGGCCCGTGCCTGCGGAGGACCGGGTTTTGACCCTGGTGAGGCAGGAGATGGCTTCTTTGCGGTCTCGTTTCTCTGCACTAGAAGCCATCGTCCTGCGCCCTCCTCTGGCGGCGAGCACGCCACCGGTCTCTGGCCAGCGGAAGGCGGCATCATATGCTGTCACAGCGGCTGCCTCAGCCAACCCAGGTTCCTTGGGGCAGACCAAGAGCGGGGCGGCTACTCAGGCGGCGAGGGCCCCAGCCCTGACGGCGAAGGCCCCAGCCCTAGCGGCAAAGGCCGCGGCCCTAGCGGCGAAAGAGCCGCCCCCGCCTCCTCATAAAGCTACACCGGCTGACGCCGAATGGCAAGTAGCCGGGGAGAAGAGGAAGGCGGGGAAGAAGAACAGGACGGCCCAAAGAAAGGCGAGGCGGCAGCGACGCAAGGAGCAAAGCGTCGCTGCTAGGCTCCGCGCCCCGAAGTCCGCAGCTGTAGTGATTACACTACAGCCAGAGGCGGAGAAGAGGGGCGTGTCCTACCGTGACGTGCTCGCCAAGGTGGGGGCGGCGGTGGACCTCAACGAGATCGGTGCCACTGAGGGCATCCGGGTGAGGGTCACTGCGACTGGGGCCCGGATGCTGGAGGTCCCCGGTGCGGCAAGCGGCCCGGCCGCTGACGCTCTGGCCGAACGGCTTAGGGCGTCCCTAAATGCGGACGAGGCACGAGTGTCCAGGCCTACCAAATGCGCTGACATGCGTATTTTGGGCTTGGACGACTCAGTGACGGAGGGACAGGTGGTGGCCGCTGTCGTTAGGACTGGGGGGTGCTCTGCCGAGCAGGTTAGGGCAGGCGCCATCCGTCCTGACTTCACGGGGATGCGAGCCGTTACGGTGAGCTGCCCCGTGTCGGCGGCCAAAAAAATTGCCGGGGAAGGCCAAAGGCTATTGGTGGGCTGGGTTTCGGCGCAGGTAAAACTGCTGGAACCCAGACCTCTGAGGTGTTTCCGCTGCCATGTGGGTAACCACGTGGGAGCTAAATGCACCTCGGAGGTGGACCGCAGCAGTCATTGTTACCGCTGTGGTCAGCCCGGTCACAAGGCCGGCTCGTGCGAAGCCACGCCGCATTGCGTCGTATGTGCGGCGGCTGGCAAGCCAGCCGGCCACCGGATTGGGAGCAAGGCCTGCGCTCCACCCGCCAAGGCTAGAGGCAAACCACCTGCCACCGCCGTCACAGCCGCAACCGCCGCCACCGCCGCCATTGCCGCCTCAACAGCCGTCGTCGCCGCCGCAGCCGCCGCGGCAGGGCCCTCACAGGGGGCTAAGGAGGGTGCTGCAATGGAGTGCCAATAATGGCCCCATTTCGCCTCCTCCAGACGAACAGCAACCACTGCGCCGCAGCTCAGCATCTGTTGCTCCAGAGCATGGCGCAGTGGTCGATTAACATCGCCGTGGTCGCTGAGCCGTACTTTGTCCCACCCAGGGATGACTGGGTGGAGGACCTGAGCGGCTCAGTGGCCCTAATTTCGTCGGCCGCCGCCGGTACCCCGTCCCTCGAGGCTGTTAAGAGAGGACGGGGTTGCGTTGCAGCACGGTTCGGGGAGATTGTCGTGGTAGGGGCATACTTCTCCCCGAACCGAACTCTCGCCGAGTTCCACAACTCCCTTGCTGAGTTGAGAGTCGTCGTCGTCGGGTTCTGTTCCCTCCCCGTGCTCGTCCTCGGGGACTTCAATGCCAAGAATGTGGCTTGGGGTTCCCGGTATACGGACACACGGGGCAGGATGGTGGAGGACTGGGCGCTGGAAACAGGCCTGGTCGTCCTAAACCGGGGTTCTGTCCCCACGTGTGTGCGGATGCGGGGTGAATCAGTGGTGGACATCTCGTTCGCCAGCCCCGCTCTGTCGCCACGTGTCATTGTCTGGCGCGTCATGGAGGGGGTGGAGACGTATTCCGATCACCGGTACATCCGGTTTGACGTCTCCGCCCAGACCTCGAGCGCGCCGGTCCGACAGGCCCCGAGTGGTCCGCGGTGGGCGCTGAAGCAGCTGGACCGGGAGCTCCTCCTGGAAGCCTCAATCGTGCAGGCCTGGGTGTCATCACCGGACAGGCCTGCCGACATCAACGACGAGGCGGAGTGGTTCCGGGAGGCCATGTCCGAAATATGTGACGTGGCAATGCCCCGGGTCCAGCCCGGACGTGCTTCGCGCCAGGTGTACTGGTGGTCGCGACAGCTGACGACACTGCGCAATGCGTGCGTTGCTGCGCGACGCCGGTACACCAGGCACCGCAGGCTCCGTATTCGACCTCCGGATACGGAAGCCATTCAGGCGGAGCTGTACGAGGGGTACAGAGCGGCGAAGACCGCCCTCCAAGCGGAGATCCTGCGGGCCAGGGCACTGGCCCGCGAGGAGTCGCTGGAGACTCTGAACAGAGACCCGTGGGGACGCCCATACAAGATGGTGCGGGAGAAACTCCGCCCATGGGCTCCCCAGCTGACGCAGAGTCTCCGGCCACAGCTTGTGGGGGACGTGGTGAGCGCTCTGTTCCCTTCGAGAGGGGAACATGCCTCCCCACCCATGGCTCCGCCTACTGCGGTGCCCGATGCGGACCACACCGCCGACGACGACGACGATGCTCCGGAGGTGACCGAGGTAGAGATGAGGGTGGCGGTACGTAGGCTGAATGCCAGAAATACCGCCCCAGGACCCGACGGCTTACCTGGGAAAGCCTGGGTCCTGGCCTCAGAGGCTCTCGGGCCTCGACTAAGGGGGCTCCTAAGCGCATGCTTGGAGAGGGGCCAGTTCCCGCTTCGTTGGAAGACGGGGAAACTGGTCCTCATCAAGAAGCCGGGGCGCCCTGCGGACTCTCCGTCCGCTTACCGGCCCATCGTGCTGCTTGACGAGGTGGGCAAGCTCTTTGAAAGAGTAATTGCAGACCGCCTCGTCGGGCGGCTGGTGCGGGTGGGGCCGGATTTGTCGGAGAGCCAGTTTGGTTTCCGCAGGGGGCGCTCCACGGTGGACGCCATCATGCGCGTGCGAGCCCTCACGACGGGGGATGCGGTGGCTCGGGGTGGGGTCATCTTGGCGGTGTCTCTAGACATCGCCAACGCCTTCAATACCCTGCCCTGGAGTTGCATCAGGGAGGCACTCCGGTATCACCGGATGCGGACCTACCTCTGTCGTGTGGTCGAGGCCTATTTGACGGACAGGGCCATCATCTACCCCGGTCACCAGGGAGAGTGGAACCGGCGAGAGATGTCGTGCGGTGTCCCACAGGGATCGGTCCTGGGGCCGCATCTGTGGGACATCGGATACGACTGGGTGCTGCGCGCCGACCTCCCCAATGGCGTCAGCGTCGTTTGTTACGCTGACGACACGTTGGTCCTGGCGCAGGGGAGGTCGCACCAGGCGGCGGTCGAACTAGGGACACACGGGGTTGCGACAATCGTGGCCAGAATCCGGCAGTTGGGACTCGAGGTGGCGTTGCACAAGTCCGAGGCCATGTGTTTTCATGGTCCTCGGAACGGGCCACCGTCGGGTTCCCAAATAACGGTAGGAGGGGTTCACATCGGCGTCGAGTCGACGATGAAGTACTTGGGACTCGTCCTCGACAGTCGGTGGAACTTCGAGGAGCACTTTCGACGTTTGGCTCCCAGACTGGACCGGGCCGGGGCTGCCTTGAAGCGGCTCCTGCCCAATCTAGGGGGTCCAAACGCCTCCTGCCGGAGGCTATACGCGGGGATCGTGCGGTCCATGGCCCTGTACGGGGCACCGGTGTGGGCGCGTTCGTTGAGGCGGCGGCCTGCCCGCCGGTTGAACGCGTCCCAGAGGGTCATGGCCACCCGGCTGGTCCGGGGATACCGCACGGTCTCCGGTGAGGCGGCGAGCCTCCTTGCCGGATTGCCGCCATGGGATCTGGAGGCAAAAGTCCTCGCGCATATTTGGGAGTGGCGCGGGGAGGCGAAACGCCGGGGCTTGACTCCGATGCCGCGAGAAATCGCGGCACAGCGGACAGAGCTCCGACGGGATCTCATGGCGTCATGGAGAGTGCGATTGTCGCAACCCAGTGCTGGGCACGCCACTATTGCGGCGATAAGTCCCCTCTTTGAGGAGTGGCTGGAGAGGCGCCATGGCGTCCTCACCTTCCGCCTGACGCAGGTCCTCACCGGACACGGCTGTTTCGGGAGGTACCTGTTTCGGATAAGGCGGGAGGAAACGCTCGGGTGTCATCACTGCGTGGATCGCCCGGAGGACACGGTGGAGCATACGGTGGAGGTATGCCCGGCTTGGGCAGAGCACCGCCGTGTCCTCGTGGAGGCGATCGGTGGCGGGGATCTCTCGCGTCCGGCCCTGGTCCAGGCCATGGTACGGAGCGAGAGAGCATGGGAGGCCGTCACCTCCTTCTGCGAAGCAGTATTGCTCGCGAAGGAGGAGGCGGAGCGCGTGAGGGAGAGGCAAATTTCGCGCCCTCACGCCCCTAGCCGCCGCAGGAGCAGACGCCCTGGGCGTCGGGAATCGATTGCCGATTCCCGGCCACCGTAGGCGCGGGCTTGCGGACGGTGAGCAATGGGTAGCTCGCCGTCCGGTAAGGACCAGGCCCGGGTCGACGGCGCGTAGTGTTCCACGCGCGCCTCAAAGAGTGTCAGTGAGTGAAGGGGTCCAATGAGACCATTGCCTGCCGGGGTTGCGGGAAAGTCCGAAAGGGATACCGTGGCCCCTGGCATTGCACAGGCAAGAGAAGGAACACGGGTGGGTTTTAGTCAGTAAGAGTCTGACACGCCCTCCCGCTCCCCCAGAGCGGGAGACGTCATTTGATGATTTCCCACCAAAAAAAAAAAAAAAAAAACAAGGATGACACAAACAACAGTTGCTAGGCAACAACTAAAGAAGACTATTCTTAATTCATAGTGCATTATATATAACCTTTATGGTACTTACAACAAATTTTGATTCTTTCTAAATTGTAATTTTTACTTATTTTGTGTGTTAAAATGTCGAAAAAAAGTCGCCGAGAAATTTTAATAGGACTCATTACAAAACATAAAAATGTTGTTGAAAACGAAAAAACAGATGCAGTGACGATTGCTCATAAAAATTAGGGTTGGAAGGTACTCTCTGTGATGATGGGGCGGTCCTATTACTAGTGGGAACCACTCTGTGAGCTTTTACACTACGTTAGGTAACAAACATTTCTAATAATATTAAACATCATGGGTGGGTACCTACTTACGTAAGAAGTTGTAAGTCGAATCATAGGCATATTTTTATTACAATTCACATACCTAATAAGGCAATTTTAAGGTAGGTACTAACCGATTTGATGGATATTGAAGTTTATCTTCAATCATTTGCAAGACCTCTATATGTACAAGATTCTTTCGATAAACGAAACCTTGTCCTGAAATCTAGATCGTCATATTCTTCAAAATATAAGTCACGTCGATCTTTGTATGTTTTAGGACGTTGAACTTTATTGTCTAAAAGTTTTTTTTTTAAAGTCTTTATTTTCGAAAATATCATCATTTCCGTGTTCAAAAATAAAATTTTACGCTGCTTCCATTTTATTTGACCAACTTACAACCAATTGACAGCCGTTAAAAGCATTAACGGACCTTTGGAGCAGTGATTAAGTTTGACGCCTTGTTAAGAGGATTAACGATTCGTTAGTACTTGGTGAAACACTCACTACGCTTAACGGGCCGTTGTCTATTTAACGGGACGTCAAAACTAACTAACAGTGTATGGTGAAACTAGGTCTTAGACCCGATTTCACCAAACAATTCTTAACGAGCCATCAGCAAATGCTCTGTTAAAATTGACGTAGGCGTCAAAAAGTTTTACGTTCTATGGATGGATCTTAACAAGGCGTTGCTAAATCAAACATCAAGCAGATATTATTTATTATCGAGTGAACAAAAACAACCGGTCTGACTTTTCATTCACTCTCGTTTTTATACAACCAAATTAAAATGTCGTGGCGTCTAAGCAAAACGTTCTATAAACAGTGTAATTCTCTATTAGTCGTTTTAAACGTCAAATTTGTAAAAATGTTTTTAAATTATTTTGTTTTGTGGTATTTTTTACTGGCTGAGCTTGCATAACAATGAAACTAAGATATCATTGTAACATAGTGGTTTAATAAAGTACATTTTATTTTATCACAAATTAACTTCATTTGTAAAACACAGGATGACAGAAACAACAGTTGCTAGGCAACAACTAAAGAAGACTACTCTTAATTCATAGTGCATTATATATAACCTTTATGGTACTTACAACAATTTTTGATTCTTCTAAATTGTAATTTTTACTTATTTTGTGTGTTAAAATGTCGAAAAAAAGTCGCCGACCCAATTTCAGCGCTAGTGAAAAAGAAATTTTAATAGGACTCATTAAAAAACATAAAAATGTAGTTGAAAACAAAAAAAACAGATGCAGTGACGATTGCTCATAAAAATGAGGGTTGGAAGGTGCTCTCTGTGAAGATGGGGCGGTCCTATTACTAGTGGGAACCACTGTGAGCTTTTACACTACGTTAGGTAACAAACATTTCTAATAATACTAAACATCATGGATGGGTACCTACTTACGTAAGAAGTTGTAAGTCGAGTCATAGGCATATTTTTATTACAATAAGGCAATTTTAAGGTAGGTACTAACCGATTTGATGGATATTGAAGTTTATCTTCAATCATTTGCAAGACCTCTATATGTACAAGATTCTTTCGATAAACGAAATCTTGTCCTGAAATCTAGATCGTCATATTCTTCAAAATATAAGTCACGTCGATCTTTGTATGTTTTAGGACGTTGAACTTTATTGTCTAAAAGTTGTAAATTTTCTAAAATATCATCATTTCCGTGTTCAAAAATAAAATTTTACGCTGCTTCCATTTTATTTGACCAACGGACAACCAATTGACAGCCGTTAAAAGCATTAACGGACCTTTGGAGCAGTGATTAAGTTTGACGCCTTGTTAAGAGGATTAACGATTCGTTAGTACTTGGTGAAACACTCACTACGCTTAACGGGCCGTTGTCTATTTAACGGGACGTTAAAACTAACTAACAGTGTATGGTGAAACTAGGTCTAAGACCCGATTTCACCAAACAATTCTTAACGAGCCATCAGCAAATGCTCTGTTAAAATTGACGTAGACGTCAAAAAGTTTTACGTTCTATGGAGGGATCTTAACAAGGCGTTGCTAAATCAAACATCTAGCAGATATTATATATTATCGAGTGAACAAAAACGACCGGTCTGACTTTTCATTCACTCTCGTTTTTATGCAACCAAATTAAAATGTCATGGCGTCTAAGCAAAACGTTCTATAAACAGTGTAATTCTCTATTAGTCGTTTTAAACGTCAAATTCGTAAAAATGTTTTCAAATGATTTTGTTTTGTGGTATTTTTTGCTGGCTGAGCTTGCTAACAATGAAACTAAGATATCATTGTAACACAGTGGTTTAATAAAGTACATTTTATTATAACACAAATTAACTTCATTTGTAAAACACAGGATGACACAAACAACAGTTGCTAGGCAACAACTAAAGAAGACTAGGTATTCTTAATTCATAGTGCATTATATATAACCTTTATGGTACTTACAACAAATTTTGATTCTTTCTAAATTGTAATTTTTACTTATTTTGTGTGTTAAAATGTCGAAAAAAAGTCGCCGAGAAATTTTAATAGGACTCATTACAAAACATAAAAATGTAGTTGAAAACGAAAAAACAGATGCAGTGACGATTGCTCATAAAAATTAGGGTTGGAAGGTACTCTCTGTGATGATGGGGCGGTCCTATTACTAGTGGGAACCACTCTGTGAGCTTTTACACTACGTTAGGTAACAAACATTTCTAATAATATTAAACATCATGGGTGGGTACCTACTTACGTAAGAAGTTGTAAGTCGAATCATAGGCATATTTTTATTACAATTCACATACCTAATAAGGCAATTTTAAGGTAGGTACTAACCGATTTGATGGATATTGAAGTTTATCTTCAATCATTTGCAAGACCTCTATATGTACAAGATTCTTTCGATAAACGAAACCTTGTCCTGAAATCTAGATCGTCATATTCTTCAAAATATAAGTCACGTCGATCTTTGTATGTTTTAGGACGTTGAACTTTATTGTCTAAAAGTTGTAAATTTTCGAAAATATCATCATTTCCGTGTTCAAAAATAAAATTTTACGCTGCTTCCATTTTATTTGACCAACTTACAACCAATTGACAGCCGTTAAAAGCATTAACGGACCTTTGGAGCAGTGATTAAGTTTGACGCCTTGTTAAGAGGATTAACGATTCGTTAGTACTTGGTGAAACACTCACTACGCTTAACGGGCCGTTGTCTATTTAACGGGACGTCAAAACTAACTAACAGTGTATGGTGAAACTAGGTCTTTTAGACCCGATTTCACCAAAAAATTCTTAACAAGCCATCAGCAAATGCTCTGTTAAAATTGACGTAGACGTCAAAAAGTTTTACGTTCTATGGAGGGATCTTAACAAGGCGTTGCTAAATCAAACATCTAGTAGATGTTATCTATCATCGAGTGAACAAAAACGACCGGTCTGACTTTTCATTCACTCTCGTTTTTATGCAACCAAATTAAAATGTCATGGCGTCTAAGCAAAACGTTCTATAGACAGTGTAGTTCTCTATTAGTCGTTTTAAACGTCAATTCATAAAAATGTTTTCAAATGATTTTGTTTTGTGGTATTTTTTGCTGGCTGAGCTTGCTAACAATGAAACTAAGATATCATTGTAACACAGTGGTTTAATAAAGTACATTTTATTATAACACAAATTAACTTCATTTGTAAAACACAGGATGACAGAAACAACAGTTGCTAGGCAACAACTAAAGAACACTACTCTTAATTATTATTCATAGTGCATTATATATAACCTTTATGGTACTTACAACAATTTTTGATTCTTCTAAATTGTAATTTTTACTTATTTTGTGTATTAAAATGTCGAAAGAAATTTTAATAGGACTCATTACATAACATAAAAATGTAGTTGAAAACAAAAAAAACAGATGCAGTGACGAATGCTCATAAAAATGAGGGTTGGAAGGTGCTCTCTGTGATGATGGGGGGGTCCTATTACTAGTGGGAACCACTGTGAGCTTTTCCACTACGTTAGGTAACAAACATTTCTAATAATATTAAACATCATGGGTGGGTACCTACTTACGTAAGAAGTTGTAAGTCGAATCATAGGCATATTTTTATTACAATTCACATACCTAATAAGGCAATTTTAAGGTAGGTACTAACCGATTTGATGGATATTGAAGTTTATCTTCAATCATTTGCAAGACCTCTATATGTACAAGATTCTTTCGATAAACGAAACCTTGTCCTGAAATCTAGATCGTCATATTCTTCAAAATATAAGTCACGTCGATCTTTGTATGTTTTAGGACGTTGAACTTTATTGTCTAAAAGTTGTAAATTTTCGAAAATATCATCATTTCCGTGTTCAAAAATAAAATTTTACGCTGCTTCCATTTTATTTGACCAACTTACAACCAATTGACAGCCGTTAAAAGCATTAACGGACCTTTGGAGCAGTGATTAAGTTTGACGCCTTGTTAAGAGGATTAACGATTCGTTAGTACTTGGTGAAACACTCACTACGCTTAACGGGCCGTTGTCTATTTAACGGGACGTCAAAACTAACTAACAGTGTATGGTGAAACTAGGTCTTAGACCCGATTTCACCAAACAATTCTTAACGAGCCATCAGCAAATGCTCTGTTAAAATTGACGTAGACGTCAAAAAGTTTTACGTTCTATGGAGGGATCTTAACAAGGCGTTGCTAAATCAAACATCAAGCAGATATTATTTATTATCGAGTGAACAAAAACGACCGGTCTGACTTTTCATTCACTCTCGTTTTTATGCAACCAAATTAAAATGTCATGGCGTCTAAGCAAAACGTTCTATAAACAGTGTAATTCTCTATTAGTCGTTTTAAACGTCAAATTTGTAAAAATGTTTTTAAATTATTTTGTTTTGTGGTATTTTTTGCTGGCTGAGCTTGCTAACAATGAAACTAAGATATCATTGTAACACAGTGGTTTAATAAAGTACATTTTATTTTATCACAAATTAACTTCATTTGTAAAACACAGGATGACAGAAACAACAGTTGCTAGGCAACAACTAAAGAAGACTACTCTTAATTCATAGTGCATTATATATAACCTTTATGGTACTTACAACAATTTTTGATTCTTCTAAATTGTAATTTTTACTTATTTTGTGTGTTAAAATGTCGAAAAAAAGTCGCCGACCCAATTTCAGCGCTAGTGAAAAAGAAATTTTAATAGGACTCATTACAAAACATAAAAATGTAGTTGAAAACAAAAAAACAGATGCAGTGACGATTGCTCATAAAAATGAGGGTTGGAAGGTGCTCTCTGTGAAGATGGGGCGGTCCTATTACTAGTGGGAACCGCTGTGAGCTTTTACACTACGTTAGGTAACAAACATTTCTAATAATATTAAACATCATGGATGGGTACCTACTTACGTAAGAAGTTGTAAGTCGAATCATAGGCATATTTTTATTACAATTCACATACCTAATAAGGCAATTTTAAGGTAGGTACTAACCGATTTGATGGATATTGAAGTTTATCTTCAATCATTTGCAAGACCTCTATATGTACAAGATTCTTTCGATAAACGAAACCTTGTCCTGAAATCTAGATCGTCATACTCTTCAAAATATAAGTCACGTCGATCTTTGTATGTTTTAGGACGTTGAACTTTATTGTCCAAAAGTTGTAAATGTTCTAAAATATCATCATTTCCGTGTTCAAAAATAAAATTTTACGCTGCTTCCATTTTATTTGACCAACTGACAACCAATTGACAGCCGTTAAAAGCATTAACGAACCTTTGGAGCAGTGATTAAGTTTGACGCCTTGTAAGAGGATTAACCAATCGTTAGTACTTGGTGAAACACTCACTACGCTTAACGGGCCGTTGTCTATTTAACGGGACGTTAAAACTAACTAACATTGTATGGTGAAACTAGGTCTTAATATGTTAGATGCCTTCATCATATTATTATCAGCCGATTTGATGATGATGATGAAGGCATCCTACTTCTTAGTAAGTTCATTTTAGGGAGCGTCGTGGAGCGAGAAGATGGGAGTTTTAGGGATTAAGAAAATTAGGAATTTAGGACACACAGAAAGGATTGGCTCTCATAAGAAATCTTAGTCGTTATTGTATTGATATTTGACTCTATTGACTAGAGTCTGCCGACCACTGTTCTAATTATGTCGTTCAAAAAGACTGAATTCTCAGCTTAATTTGATTATCTAAATGTTTTTTGGTTTTGATTCTGTCCACTAGAGACCAAAGAAACTAATAACCATCTCATTCTTAGCCTATCGCCTTCTCTTTCAGCTCCACGAGCGTCGCATGCACACGTTCGAGCGTCCATTCGGCTGTGACGAGTGCGGCGCGTCGTATCACAGTCGCCGGTGTCTGGTTCAGCATATTGAAAGTCATCGTAGCGTTGCTGCTGTGCAGGTAACTGCTGGCTTCAAAATCAAAAATCATTTATTGGAATTAGGCTGAGAATCAGCACTTTTTAAACGTTAAAATTACATAGAGGGGCTCGTCACTAAGTAATAATAGCTCACGGGAAGATCGAAGGTTAGGTTGATCACTTACCGAGGTTGGGTCGGTCGGTCGGTAAATAAGTAGGTACCTAGTACGATTATCAAGACAAAGCACAGAGGGTGCCTCGGAAAAGCAGTTCTGCATTACATCCGTTCCGAATCCGAGAAATGTCGACCCGATATAGCTATAGTACGATTTGTATGAGGGGTTGCGCACACTAAATCCGAACTTTCTCCGAATTTAGAACATTCCCAATTCGGATTGAACTCGGATCTTGAATTCGGATTCGGTTCCGAAGCCCGAAGATCTTTAACAGTTTTTACGAGTACAGACCGTTCACTATAACTTGTCCCTTGCCATCATGTTGGCACCATTGCTTGTCAAGCTTAGTTTCAATACCAATAGATTTCAAAATGGCGACTGACAGAAGAGTACTACCAATCGCGTCACGAGACAAGTTATAATAAACGTACTGTAGTCACAAGCCCGAAAGTCTGACAACCAGTCAGTCTTGCCAAGGGGTACAGACTAGGTACTATCGAAGAACTTCATATCTAAGCAGTTTGAAAACAAAATCCCGTGAACACGATGACCATATCTGTTACCTCCCCGGTTCTATAGCGGCCGACTGCTGCAAGCAGAAATAGTCCTTACGGTGTATAGATATGAACTTCTTCGATGGTACAGTGTTAGTAGTCTGTGAGTGCTAGGTTAGAGCAGCGAGTTATTTGGTACAGATCGCTGCAGGTTGATCTACGGAAAGCAACGGTTAGGTGCCATCTCCACGGAAGAGAGAATCGCAGCGTTAGTCACGTTGCGCCTTCAACTTATCGCCGCGATGATATCGCTGAGTTGGGATTGAGTCTTAGGCCCGTATTACAGAACGCCACTCAAAACTCAAGCATTACATAAAACTCGTTTAAAGCCTTTTAGTTGGTTGAAACTAGTTTTATATGATGTTTGAGTGTTGAGTGAGGTTCTGTAATACGGGCCTAAGAGTTTCTATTGAATTTGATGGCACGGCGAGGCTATGCCACGATTTTCTCGTCAGCACGGTTAGCATGACCACAATAGAACCGGGTTTAGTCGACGGAAGAATAGACAAAATGACAGATTTTGAATGTCTGTCATTAAGTCAGCTGTCATTTTGTATGGTTGTCATGCTACGTGTGCTTTGGAGATGGCGCCTACTATACTTTACCTGTATCTTTATGTGTGAACTGATGCTCACAACTTGTGAGCATAAGTTAATGTTTAATACAGGGCTGTTTTACCCGCACCGATCAGTACTGACTTGTCTTTACCGAGAACTTTGCCCGTTAACTGCCTCTGCCAGTACATAAGTAGGTTGTGGAGGTAGATGGGAGTCGCTTCATATAAAATACTGGTACCTATTCAGCTGTATCCATTTAGACTGGAAACCGACCCAAACATAGTTAGAAAAGGCGAGCTTATTAACTACTAAGTACTATGTACAAGATAAATAACTAAGGTTGTCTTGTTTCAGTGTGAGCAATGTCCTCAATCGTTCAAGTCAGCGCGGCAGTTGTCTCGACACCGTTACCGCACACACAAGCATACGACACCGCACGCAGCCAAGTTTTGTACAGGTGCTGATTGAATAGACCAGCCCCCTTATCATCATGCAATCTAAAGGCTGACGCAGATTTGGGACACACCGTATTGCAAACGCATATTGTTTATTCCAAAAGTAACTGATGAAAATGTAAATAAAAGGATCAGAAAACTATACCTGTGGATGGCAATTGGCAATTTGTAATGCCACGTACATATTGAGTGCCATTGATTTGATTATTTGTTGACTACAAATAAAGCTTAGAGCTGAAATTCTAATTGCATGGGTACGAATTTCCATTGACGTCCAACGAATTTAGGGTGGGAGTAGGGTGGGGGGGAGGGGGAGGGAGGGGTACTACCCCCCCTTAAAAGGAAAAGTTGCGGAGCCCCCCCCCCCCCTTTTTGAGTTTTTATTTTATTTTTAATTCTGAGGAAATTTCCCTCATTTTAGGGATTAAAATTAATAATAAGTGTAAAAAACCAGAGGGGACCCCTTGGGGGAAGGGACGTTCCCCCCTAAAGAAAGGGGGACGCAGTTCATCCAAAAAAAAAGGAGGGACACTGATTCAGAGGGATTTCTGTATCTATTTTGAAACTGCAACTTCTCCGGCACTGCGGGAAGAGCAGCCTCTACGCCCTTGCGTAACAAACCGTAGGCATCGGACGAGCCAGAGCGGCTGAGGCTGGTCGCCGAAGGCGACCAACAAGCCGAAGCTGCGGAGGCGAGGAGGCGAGTGAGCAGGCGGAGGCTGCTCTCCCTACGTGCCTCCGGTTCTATAAAAACACTCTAGGGGTAGGACAGACTCGTACCAGGTGGAGTCGGGGTCAATCAATTCGGTTCTGTGACATAAGTTGAACCTAACCTATTTTTTTGCGTCTGTCTTACGTTTCGTTCCACAAGCCGGCAAAGACTGTAAACACTAAACATTATAATTTTAATAGCTCGTAATGAAAATAGCGCTGTAATTTAATGACAAAATTGATTTTCAATATTTTTTTTCTCAAAAAGTACACGTCTCCGCGTGTTGAAACTTTGCGTGAGTGCTTATAAAGTACCCTTTCTGTAAAAAAAATATCAACCTCCAACTCGTTGGACGTCAATGGAAATGTATGCCTAAATTTTGATTTAAAAATCACCGTAAAGATATTTTTCAATAGACATTTGAGGTTAATTATATAACCTCAATTTACGTCCATAATGTACCTGCGAGATCGAGCTGAGCTGCTCTGGAGAAAAAAAAAAGAATGCATTGAAAATTCTCTCTTTTTACGATGAAAGTAGCATTATAGGGATTAACGGGAGCGAAAACTCGACCTAGCTAGGTCTCATATCTGGGAAAATTCGTTTTCTCCGTATTTTCACCCAGCCGAGCTGAGTCGCCCAAAGTTTAGAACAAGATGGCTACCTTTGAATAATGATAGTAGGTATGTACCTACTTACTAATTCCAGAGGTTGAGGCTCACTGTCAGACAGTCTTGGTGACTTAGCCACATATTACTACGCTAACTCACTCAATCCCAATCCAAGCAAAACCCAGTCTTGCACACTTCATCTCCGCAATAGAGAGGCGGGACGCTAACTTAACATCGTTTGGGGTGGGATACGAATCGAGCACAGCAACTCCTCTAAATATCTTGGTGTCACCCTGGACAGGTCTTTAACATTCGGCAAAAACTGCAAGAACATCAAGCAGAAGGTACACACTCGCAACAGCCTTCTTCGTCGACTAGTCTCATCGAAGTGGGGTGCTTCGCGTGACATTATGCGGACTACGGGACTGGCTCTATCTTTTTCTGAGGGAGAATTCGCGTGTCCCGTGTGGAGTCGTTCTGCCCATGCAAAACTGGTGGATACAGCTTTGGATGAAACATGCGACCATCACTGGTTGCCTAAAACCGACCCCGGTACAAAGCTGTATCCACTAGCAGGAATAGCGCCACCAGTGGTTCGCAGAGCGGTGGCAGCCTCCAGTGAAAGAGTCAAAATGGTCTCCGACTCACGACACCTTAGGCACGTCAACATCCTTGCGCCACAAAGGCTGAAAAGCCGAAACAGTTTTTTAAAGTGTGTTGTCCCGCTCACAGGCGAACGATCCGAAGAAAGACTGAAGCTGTGGCGAGCCGGTGCTTCCTTACCAAACCCATTTGTTCCACCCGCTGAAGACCTCCCGCCTGGACATGAGTTACCTTGGGTAACCTGGAAGTCTTTAAACAGACTCCGGACCCAGGTCGGCCGAAGCAAGGAAAACCTGTTCAGGTGGAGATTCATAGATGACTCCGTCTTGGAATGTAAATGTGGTGCTGTTCCACAAACGATGGGACACTTAATATCGTGTCCTGCGTGTCCTGTCAGCTGCACGTTACAGGAACTAATGGACGTTGGTGATGGCGCCAAACAAGTCGCCGAATTCTGGGCCGAGTCCATTAAGATTGCTATCGACACGCTGAGAAGAATTCCATGCGGGCAGCATGGAATTAGCATGAACTATCCTGTACTATTAAATGAGCATTCTCTATTTGTCCAGAGCAGAGATCGGTCGCCCAGGTACTGTTTTACTCATTTCCTTTAGCGAGTGATTGCAAGAATTTGACTTGAACTGGGTTTGTTTACACTTCACACAATCAGATATTTTGGAACAGAGTACTTATAGGTTAATGATTGATTGATAAGACGCCTGATTGAGGCAGTTACAAATGTTTTTTTTTTAAACTGAGATGCTGTAGGTCCTTACTGGCTATTACAGATTGAAATAATGAAACACTGCCATGTATTTACACATCATTTATTGTACATATAACAAATCTATACATAATACAGTGTTTAAGCCACACAAGTGCTCCACTCTTTACATAAACTCTATTTATTAAAAATAATTTATAGTACCCGAGCGTTAAAAATTTTAAAAAGATACTGTCACACAGGAATGAGTGAAAGAGACGAACTCTTTCTGAAACCCGATGTGCGATATTTATCGGATTTATGTAGTATTTTTATCTCACGAAGCGACGCGCGTTTTATTTGTGATAACAAGTGTACAAACACGCTGTGAATGCGTGCGCAGAAGCTCTCGGTACCATCCGCGACAATGCCATAGTCGGGAGTACCTGACGCTACTCGTCTTCACGCACACATTCACAGCGTGTTTGTACACTTGTTAGCACAAGTAAAGCGCGCGTCGCTTCGTGAGATAGTATTAATTCCCGAGTTACATGAGGCTAGTTTTTTAAGCTAGGATAGCAAGAAAGTGCTAGTAAGCTAGTAACTGGCCTCGTGTATACAAAACTAGTTTTGGGCTAGTAAGCTAGTGAGATAACAAGCAAAAGTAATAGGATGGATTTCTATTTTTGAGCTAGCAGCGCCCCCCGCCAAAGATTTTAATATCCTGACTTGAAACACTACCCTCGTGTAATGTAACCCGGGCATAACTTCTTACCATCCGGTTTCTAAATCATTAAAACAATCGACGGGCGCATTCGCGTCCCATCCGCATCCCGCGAGGGTATTCGCCTCAGTGTGGCCAGAGCTTAAAAAACCGGGGTGTCGTTACAATCAGATAAAATATATATCAATTCTGATATATTTATTGTACACTGGTTATTTAAACTAATTAAATAAATAATTTAATTTACAGTACCTACATAAAGAAAAATTAAATTGGAGATTTATTGTTGTTTTCGAGTTTTTTTTACACAGTAAATATCCACAGTCCTGGGGTCGTATTATGACGTATTAATGCCACCATTATTCCAGTGTGAGTGAGAGACGGAGCTATATGAGGCCGCTAGCACCATCCTTTTTTCGCAGTGGAATAATGATGGCATAATTAAGGCCCCAGCTCATAAGTACCGCGCCTGCCGCGAGTCTTGGTTTGATATTCTGCCAAAGTGTCACTTTTAGATATTTTGAAGTAGTCAGGGAATTTAATTGGACAAATTGACTATAGTTCGTTTTTTAATTCGAGAGACAATTTGACAGCTGCAAATGTCAAACCATTCACTTGAAATGTCAAATTAGTCCCATAAACGAACTTTACCAACTTCAACTGAGCGCATAATCCAATTACAGCTGTCGATCTTTGACAGTTGTGATTGAAAAACAACTGTTATCTTTGACAGTTGTATGATACGACTACACAACGGCAAATTGAAGTAGGGTGTCAATTTGCTAACAAATTTCCCAATTAATATAACATCTACTTCCGTAATATTCAGATGCCCAAAATCAAAATCACATTTTAGACAATCTAATTTCTTTTAAAATACGGATGATGGCTGAGCAAAAAAAAAACTATTTAGTCCGACAGTCAGATAATAAAAACAAAAAAAAAAGACACGTATTTTTAGCTTTAACATACTAATGAAAAAAAACCGGCCAAGTGCTTGTCGGACCACGCCCATTGGAGGGTTTCTTAGTTAGAATGAATTTATCGCAAGAATAAACTGAACTTCGTAGTTGAAAAACATGTTCTCCTATACAGATTCTGTATGGGAGAACATGTGCATTAGCAACTGCAAATGTAGGTAAGTTGGTCGATTAGTACTCGTTAACTTGTAAAGCCTACTTAGCTGTGATAGTTTTCCTTTTAATTTCGTTATATATACTACTGCCCTGAATTTTTTTCACATTTCTAAAACCAACTATTTGGCTGGCAGAGGGGGGGGGGGACACTTTGACCCTAACAAAATTAGCACTTTAAAGCTTTATATTTCGCAAACGGATCCCTGAATCCAAAACTGGTTTTCACAAACACTTTTTTGAACGACCTTTCCAACGACACCCCACACCATGAGATAGATGAGAAAAAAAAAACATCCCCACTATACGACATACGTGTAGGGTATCGAAAAATATGTTTTTCATGATTTTACTTTACCACTTTGTCGGCGTGATTAATATGTTTAGCCATGCCAAATTACAGCTTTCTAGTACAAAGAGCCTCTTAGCTAAGCCGCGGATAGACACACATGGTGAAACTATAAGGGTTCCTTGTTTACTACGGAACCCTATAAAATTACTTGGATAAAACGCATTAAAGTTGGGAAGTGGGAGCTCGCTACGTCACAAATAAGTATAAAATGTACATTCTCGTGACGTCATGCCACATTTCAACTCAATGTATCGCCGTAATCATAAATAACTTAAACAAAAAAATACGTGTCTAATATTTTTCAATAACCTATACGATGAAAAAAATTGTCGTCATCCCTATTGTACTAATTAAGGTTTTTTTATTTATGTAACTACCTATCGGTGTATTTTTTTTGAGCCGCACAAAAATTATTCTTTTAATTTAGCTTAGTTTAGTGACTTAACTCAGCAGATAATAAATACTATATTTGGTTTCGTTCGTTTTTGCAAGAAAACGAAAAACTTAAATAATCTATTTAATTTAATTTAAATATTTTGGATTTAGTTTAGCATGCCTGTGCGCCACTAAATTGATTTAATCTACATAAAAACTTCTACTTTTAAAATTATCTCTGGCACAGATGATTAAAGATGGTTCACTCCACTTTTTAAGTAGGTATTCAGAAGCTACAAGTAGTTACGCGGTGGACCCGTCTTGTCGACCCAATTCAGCGAGTGTAACGTAATCAGAAGATATAAGAGTTACGCGATGGAAAAAGAGGCGAATATAACTTCTAGGTGAATATAAGTGTAGGTAATCTGTGCGACCTAAATTGCACTTTATTGTGTCGTAGCAAGAGTCGCTTATTATTTAAATAATTTTCTGGAGTGAACCATTTGTACTAACCTGTGTCTCTGGTCAAACGTCGATGACAGATATGCAATAGACATAGTTTTAAAGCCTATGTAAACCTAAATATAAATCTCACACACATTTATGTAAATACATAAGTATATTTTAAATTAATACAAATATTATAGGTATAATTAAATAATTATATTTTTAGAATTAATACGTATAATAAGAATGCTTCCAAGAATTGACAACTAAAGATTGAGCTTGACGTAGTACTAAATTTAGTGTACTAAGCCAAAATTTTAGTGCCTTATTCGAAATTTCGACAAGTAGGTATTAAAAGACTCACTAAATTTAGCATGACGTGATAACGTTTAATTTAGCTAAAATATTGTCCTAATTTATCTTATTTTGTACAGCGATATTATCCTAAACCTACTTAAGGCAACATTTAGTGTGAAATCGAGTTAAGAGTTTTCGAGCCCGTTGTTGAAGTTTTATCTTTAGTAAAGTTTATTAAAAACAATCATTTTAAAGTTTTACAAAAACTACTTTTAAACGCGAGTCTAAGTTGTATTTTTTTACTAAGAACTTTATTTCTGTCGGAATAAAGCTCGAAATAAAAAATAAAATATGGTTGGATAGCCTTGGTTTAGTCGATGCCGGCTCTAACAGCGACCGCCCAGGCGTCTACGTGCGCTATGGGGTGCACAAAATGGAATCAGGGTAAATTCTAGTTTTTATAGTTAAAAACTAGAATCTACGCTGATGCCACTTTGTCTTTTAACTCGACTTCACTTATTAAAGATCTTTTAGCTATGAGTGCTTCATTTCTATTTTATTTTAATTTAACATATTGATATAAATATTATGTTTTTATTTTATGATACGTCTGGGCGACTGAGCGTAAGATATGTTTTTAAATATTTTATTAAATATAAATTAGTAGTATTATATTTATTCATTGTTAGATATTTATTTCTGATATAAATACTCTTGGCATTTCTGACACTTTTTTGTTGACATCTGTCAAAACTGTCATTTAGACTTTGACGGTTATCTCCACAACTTAATATTATAAAAAGGTGCAGTCAGGGAACTATTTTTTAAGCGCCACCTTTAGTTAATTTGCCGTAATACAGCCATGTCTTACAACTGTCAAATAATGACAGTTGTGATTTGAATATACGGACAGTTCAAGTTGGTAGTCATTATGCTTAAAAAATGATTTCCCTAACTTTACATTTATTTTTGGACAATAATTGTACACAATCACAAAATTGTACACAAAATACTGACTAATAATACTGATGTTTTACTAATTTACTAAAAATATAAATTCGTTGTAATCAACATATTTTTTGAGATATTTGTTTTTAAATTTTGCTTGAATGTTGGCAATAAATGACAGATACGTATATGTATTTTTATTCTAGTTCACTAGTTAGCCATATTTATTATTTCCATACAGTCTTAAGGGCGTTTATTCTTAAAGTTGGCAACGTCGCAATTAGATGTCAAATATTTCGCTGTTTTGATTAATTTGGCAATATTAATGTATGGAAATATGAAATGTGGCTAACTAGCGAACTAGGATATTAATAATGAATTGCAATTATAACACTGAATTTGATGTTGTAACCGTTTTAGGTGTTAAAAAGGCATTTAGAAAGTTTCCAAAGACTTTTTTTACATATAAAAGTAAATGTTCGGTATTACGATATTAATTATTGCATTTTACTAACAATATTTTAGTTCGCTAGTTAGCCACATTTCATATTTCCATACATTATTATTGCCAAATCAAAACAGGTAAATATTTGACAGCTATTGGCGACGTTGCCAACTTTTAGGGTAAGCCCTCTTAATGCCAAAATAATCAAAACAACGAAATATTTGACATTGCCAATTTTCTGTAATAACGCTCTTATGACAGAGCCTCAGATAAGTAACGTATATAAATCTCAACCGATAATTATTATCTGTATGAAATACTTCAGAGTCACACAGTTGTATAATAAAAAATATGGCCGTCGATAATTTGTGCCAGTTTAGTCACTAGCACTATGATGGCAGCACTAAGTGCCAGATTGAGTGTAATGTGCCTTCAGTCCATCCAGTCGTCGCCACCGAAGTCGACCGACTCGGAGAACGATGATGCTGGTACCTAAAACCAGAAGTCAGAGTTTAAATTGAAGTCTAAACTCAAAAAGTTTAAACTGTATGGTCTGTTCCAATAGTACCTATCTGAAGAGAATGTAGATTTGTTTACATTCTACGTACTCGAGAAAAAAATGTAATTGAACAGAGTTCGAGGTTATGTCGGAAGCACCATACTTCTATATTGATTTAAAATATTAAAATCACCAAAAATAACGAAATAGGAAAATAAAACCAAACCCATGAATTAACACGAAATGGAATGAACGACAGGATGTCAAATTTTGTATCGTCGTATGGCGTCAGGGACTAGCTATGGTCACGCCATCTATAAATAGCTTTGAACGACCTTCCCCATTTTATAAATTCAATTTTCGTCGATGATTTTTTCAAACAACAGTTGGGCAAAGTGGTGATAGATAAAGTTTAGACCTTCTAAATACAAATTAATGTGTTACTAATTCCCTTTATTGAGTGATTACGTAAGAATTTTATCTGAACGGGGTTTGCTTAGACATTTATCAGATACTTTTAGAACAGACATTAGGTTTAATTAGTTTATTTTAGGAGATAACAACTTATACTGAATTAACTAACAAACTATACACATTAAGTAAAAAATAACTAATAAAATATCCCAACTTAACTAAACGTTCTAGGTACACTAAACAGACTCCTAAGCTACACTAAACTAAGGGTGTATTTCCTCTGAAGCGGACTCGAGCGGCGAGTGGAGAGGAGCAGGAATCGACCAATTACAGATGAGGCCAGAGGCGCGATGTGGATTTCAACCAAAGCGATTTATCGATGAAAAACCGGCCAAGTGCGTGTCAGACGACGCACAACGAAGGGCTCCGTAGTTGGGATGAATTTATTCCAAGAACAAACTTAACATTGTAGTTGAAAATATGTTCTCCCGTACATCGATATACGTCATGGTCAATTCTTCAACAGCAAATGTAAGCTTGCAATAGCAAAAAAAAAAATATGCCATAAAACTACACATTAACGATTTTCGGACCTTTTTCTGTACTATTATGCTGTGAAACCTTGCTTTTTGCCAAAATTCATGATTTTAGGTCAAAGGGCACCCACCCTATAGGATTTTATTTATTTGCGAGTATCAAATTTTTTTTTTCTCCGCAACCTGGAAGCTCTTGGCCTGCATCTCACCTGATGGTAAGTATATCTGTCTTGCCTCTAACTGCCGAAACACAACAATGCTGTTAACATTGTTGTCATGGCGACAGACTTAGATAAGATGGTGGTACTTAGCTAGCCAGGCGGACTTAGACCAAGCCCTACCACCAACCAAATAGAGCAGAAAAAAAATCCCCCACTAGGAATCGAACTCGGGACCTCTGGGTCTGACACAAGTAGTCTAACCAGTAAGGCCATAGGGGCAGTTATAATCTAAATAATTATGTCACTTAAATGGCCGTACTTTCTTATTGCGCTTACATAGAAGCTTGATGTACTGGACCGGAGACCTACGTATTTGATATTAATTTCAACTTTTAAGAGGGAACAAACTGGGTCTGCGATTTTCCATACAAATTTATTCCCCTTTTTTCTTTCTGAATAATGCCTCTAGAGCAATAATCAATCATTTTTCATAAAATCAAGGTCTGCTGAAGACACGTCCCTGTTATTTCCCCTTTTTCAACAACATATTGGTATTGAAAATATGACCCTCCAAAAATTATAAAAATGCCCCATTTTTGCCGCCGTTATTAGAGGACTACCAGACATATTCGAAGTTTTTAACTTAAACGAAAATAATAGGAACTTACGACATACCTACTCTTTCTTAAAATTTAAATGTAAAAAATAATTGAATCGGCTCA
This sequence comes from Xanthia togata, assembly GCA_963853775.1. Taxonomy (NCBI): domain Eukaryota; kingdom Metazoa; phylum Arthropoda; class Insecta; order Lepidoptera; family Noctuidae; genus Xanthia; species Xanthia togata. The sequence continues at coordinate 1,126,012 of OY970818.1, read as the reverse complement.
GTTTTCGAGGTGAAAAAAGGGGAATTTCGAAATGTTCGATGTACATAGAAGATGAGTTATGGTTATGTTTTAGTTAAATTTTGATTTTATTCTATTCTGATTTTATTTTGATTTAATTTAGTTTTTAATGTAATTTAATTCTAATTTTAATATTGATTTTAATTTATTTATTGTTTTTGATCGTACATTGGTTGTGATTTTAATGCTACTAACATAGTTTCTAAGTTCTAATACTATTACAATATGGATGTTTTTCTAATTGAATTGAATTGAAACGCCGATCTCGTTTTTTTTTTTTTGTGATATAATCGGTCTGAGCTGCAGCTGTCCCTATCCCTATCCCACTCTACGGAGGCAGACTTGAGGGAAGACGACGGCAATAGTTTCTTCAAATACCTATTTTTCAAATTCCTCGCAGGCCCCAGGGCCTTATTATGAAGTATTAATGCCATCATTATTCCACTGCGAAAAAAGGATGGTGCTAGCGGCCTTGTATAGCGTCGTCTCTCACTCACACTGGAATAATGGTGGCATTAAGGTGTATAGAGGGCTCACTGACCTTGTGCATGTGGGCGGAGCCAGGTTAGATTTCCAAACATCAAAGCCGTTTAAGTATTAGCCATACGAAAAAATCCTGTTTCAAAAATGTTGTACATGAATCTATAGCAAAAATTTTTTTTTTTTTCAGAAATTCTAACCAAACCGTTAATGAGAAGTAGGCTTCATAAAGTGACCGTGTTATGGTACTAAACGAGAGTAAGGCCCTTAATACGTCATAATATGGCCCCTGTTCCCTCTTAATACTTCCACGCATTCTTGAGAAAAAGGGTCTTGACCATAGAAATATAAAAAACAGCAGACGGACGGCCAATGAACTGATGCTGTAAGGGTTCCGCGTTTTTACCTTTTGAGGAATAACAAAACACAGAAAACAAAAAAATCTGGTTAAAATCGCTTCAACTCTTCACTCGTGTCCGCTTCAGTGAAACGCACCCCAACTTCTAAACTATAGTTTAGGTGATAAGTTGGGGTGATAGGCCATAAGTCTTACTCCATGATATTCGTGAACCTTGGTTTAATCAAGATAATCATAGTCATTTTCATCGTAGCCGTAATCTGGTTCAGGTTCAGGTTCAGGGCGGGCTGTGGTCGGCGGTGGCGAGGCCGGGGCCTCAACGTATTGTGCCGGGGGCGCAACGGTTTCTGCCGGTTCCTCAAAGGTTTGTGCCGGGGGCGCAACATTTTGTGCCGGGGCTTCAACGTTTTGTGCCGGGGGCGCAACGTTTTGTGCCGGGCCCTCAACGTTTTGTGGCGGACCAACGTTTGGTGGCGATGCAACGTTTTGTGGCGGAGCAACGTTTTGTGGAGGCATCGATCCTCCCTGTTGGAAAGTTTCTTTTTGTTTTTGGCAAGCTTGCCGTGTTGATCAGAGAGACAGACAAATGGATGGACGGACAACGAAGTAATCCTATAAGGGTTCCGTTTTTTACTTTTGAGATAGGTACAGAAGCCAAAAAACAAAAAATAAAAACAGTTCTCGAGCCATTTTTCGTGGCAATCTCGTTCGAGACCTCGACCAGCGCTCTAATTGCGTACCTCACACTCTTTCATCCACAATTCGAGGGTTTTGAAGGACATTCCTGATTATTCCATAGCTTTGAAAAATTCGTTTGCTCAACATCGTAAATAGAGCAATGAACAAGGCTGAACTATCAAAATGAAAGGCGTTGCGATCGATTGCCGTCGCTTGTTGCTCCGCAATTACCCCGCGTAGGTCGAGCTTACGAACGAGATGTCGAGACCCAGCGCACGCGACTTTTCACTCGATGCTTTTTAAGAAGCTTTTCAAAATAATAATTAGTGGATTTATAGCGTGCGTGGTGCGTGTACTGTTTTTTGCTTTCTCAGACCAAATAAAAACACAACACCAAACATAGCGCTGTCAACAGTGACGATCTACTCATTACAATGTTTTTTTTTATGCCTGGAGGCTTTTATTTAGATATTGTTTACGTTTAGTTATTTTTATTTCTGCCAGAGTATAGTTCTCGATGTTTTTTGGTTGGTATATTGGCGTGTGCTAGCTGTCATAAGGCTATTAATTTATAATTTAAATTATGTTTCGTGTTGCGTAATGTAAATTATTTTGCACACTATTATAAAGAATCATTATTGCTGGGGAGTTTGTTGCGCCACTTCTTCTTCCCAGATAAAGCACTAGGAAGTGGTGAAGGGTGGGCGTTTTGGGGGAATGTCTTATGTAATTTTGACGTTCGAATAGTGCTGATTCTCAGCCTAGTTTGAATAAATGACTTTAGAATTTTTGAATTTTAACGTGAAGCCGGTTTCGTAAATATATTATGTGTGCACTTTGTTTGGCGTAGTGACATTGTAAATGTGTGCGTGTGAGCGTGTATGCACTGAGCGGGTGTAGTTTATGGCATGCTTCACTGTATTGTTCGCAGCGCTCTGTCTTGGTTTTTTATTTGGTCTGAGGTTGCATTATGAATAGTCACGAGAATAACTACGGGGTCAATTTAAATTAGCTAGCCAAACTTCACAGACGTGATGGGTATCGATTAAGGCTGGGCCGAAATCTCGGTCTCGGCATGCTCGGCTACAAATCCAACCGAGAAACTCGGCCATAACTTAGAACCGAGACACATTAAGTAATAACTTACTGCATCGTCAGCTAGCTCATCAAATTATTCTAATTACGTCTGTAAAAAAATACAAAAAAATAAGATTAAAAAAAAAACTGATATTTTAAGTCACTACCTGCTTGACTCCAAAAAAAACTCATCAAATTAATTTATTTCTTGTTCGATCATGTTTGTTTGACCCATCGCGTTTACGGAGTTTGGCCAGTTAATTAATTTGACCCTGTATATTATGTAATGTCATAGATTACTACAGATGGGTCACTCCGCATTTTAGGTATGAAGCTACTAGCCAAGTAGGTACGCGGCGGGCCCGTCTTGTCGGCCCAATTCAGTAAGCGTAACGTAGTGAGAAGATATAAGAGTTACGCGATAGAAAGAGAGGCAACTTCTAGGTGAATATAACTGTAGGTAATTAGCGCTGTGCGACCTGAATTGCACTTTATTGTGTCGTAGCAAGAGTTGCTTTTTTTTTAAATATATGTCTTTTTTTTAAATTCAGATTTTGTGGAGTATCCCGTCTGTACTAGTCTGTGCCTATGTAGGCTACTTTTATTTATTTATTTAATACTTCAAGCACACAAATGTAGATACAGAGGCGGACTTGCCATAGGCATTTTCTACCAGTCAACCTTTGGGTGATGCAGAGACAAACAGTGGTAGTAAATATTTATTCCACAATTTTCGATATGCAATATCGAAAATTAGTATAAATATAATAAATAATTGTAATAAATATTTATTTATACCGGGTGACTTGTAATTTGACGTATTCCTTCTAGGACGTGGTAGTGTGGCCCATTTGCAACAATTTAGCACCCCATAAACCCTAGGCAAAAATTGATGGGACTCAACACCAACCACATTTTAAGAATTTTTGAAAAAATCCCAGTATTCGTCACTAAATATCACTAAACTCGTCTTCATTGCGATTCCATTGGGCACCTAATATTAGGGGTTAAAGTATGAAATTGCCGTTTTATTTTAATAGGTACTTCGAATTGACATAGAACCTTCATGGTTTGAGATTTTTGAGTGAGACTTTTTTCACATGGTTTTCACCGTGAGATGGTTACAGAATAGACCAGCTGGTCATGACGACCTGGGTGCCTAGCGTGTGATGGATTGCAGAGGGTAGAAAGTAGTGGGATGGCACAAAAAAAGTTAATTAATTCGATTATCACAAACAATTTCAACAATTTCCAAATTAGCCAGCATTATCGACATTTTCGTCGGTATCTCTAAATATTTTCTAAACTTTTGTACACATAATGCCATAGTAACATTTTGAGATAACTAGTATCTATCAAAGATCAACAAAAAGTTCATTAACTATTTTCAAAAATCATCTACGTAGATGATTTTTGAAAATAGTTAATGAACTTTTTTACTTTTGGATGTTTTAAAAGATTGGGGTAGCCAATGGAATCGCAATGAAGGCCATTCAATTTGAGAGTTTAGAGAAAATTTAGAGTTTAGTGAAGAATTCTGGGTAATTTAAAAAAATACATAAAAATTGGGTTTTTTCGAATCCCATAAATTTTTGCCTAGGGTCTATTTGCAAATGGGCCACACTACCACGTCCTAGAAGGAATACGTCAAATTACAAATCACCCTGTATATACCATATTTAAAAAAAAAACCCTATCCGATCCGAAAGGGACACATAGGTAGGTACTGCAATAACATTACCAAAAAGTAACTTATTTCTTATTATTATACTGAAAGTAAATAAGTTATCTATTGCTATTTAAATTCACATGTTTAGTACCAAAATTAGGTACCCCAAATCCATTAAAAATTTGCAAATTTTCAACAGGGGTCATAAGTTATGACTTGTAGACACCCGCGACTTGTAGAAGTATGGTCTGCTACCGCTACCGTGTCTGTACTATATGAGGTAAAGGTCAGCAAACGATAACAGACGAGATCCTTATAAACTGGTACCTATTAAGTGATTTGCCAAGACTTGCCAAATACCTACAAAAAAAACTGCCTAGCAATGTGCGTATGCGTACCTACGCATTTTTAACAAAATGCCAGGTCGCTTTAAGGTATTTAAACTCGAGGAAATTAAAGATTGAATTACACATGAATGTAATTTTTACAGTTGAAAAGATTTTGTGGATGTAAGTTGTTGATTCCTTGCTTATTTTGTCAAAACAGAAATTTTTGCATGCTATGTCTTATCTTAGCGAAACATGTTGATCTACTCTAATGATATTAACACCAATGTACCTATTTACGCAATTACTTACTAGCTAAACGACAGTACAGACGCCAGCAGGTCAACCTACCCCAAACTGTCAAATTTTCCCAATCAACTTTGAACCATAAACTTCAGTGATAAAGTTGAAAATCTATTAAAGAAATTTGACAGATTGTAGTAGGTTGATGTGCTGGCGTCTGTACAATAATAGCTTCCCGTTGAATTTTTTTTTTTTTTTTCTTTTATCCTGAAAATACTCTCAGTACGATAACTAACAAAACCCTCACGGATCGGACAGGTTTTTTTTACATGTTGTATATGTATATAAATACAAATAAATTAGACAAAAAATTGGAAAACATTACCGTACATTACTTTAACCCTGGACATTAGTATACAAAAAAAACACAATACACGCAGACGTATTAACTCTGACGTACCTCATCGGGCTCCTCCTTTATTAGATAGTTTTAAAAAGTAGGGTTAGGTATTAGTAAACATGAATGCTATGCACAGTCAATCACCACTGCTCTCAAAACGGTGAAGGAAAACATCGTGAGGAAACCGGCATGTCATAGAATCGAAAATTCCAAGACATGTGACTTCCACCAACCCGCACTGGGCCCGCGTGGTGGTCCTAGCAGTGGGAACTTTAAAGGCTGATAATAGCTATACAAAAAAAATATTACACAAACAAATATTAGGTACTGGTTTCCACCGGTGTCGGAACTGGATTAGGTATCATTATTAGTATAAATCCATCGTCTTACCCCAGATGGGCCGCTTTGGTTAAAGCCGCCTCCCATCATGTAGCCGGCCAGCCCGCCAGCAGCCATGCCGGCGGCGCCGGCGCCCAGGGCGCCCATGCCTTGGCCCCCCTGTCGACCCTGCTGCATCTGTTGACCTTGCTGCATCTGCCCACCTTGCACCATTTGAGGTTGTTGAGGATATTGCTGAAAAGAAGTAATACGAAAGACAAAATCAAACGTCATTTATTAAAATTAGAATAGAATTCAAATTCAACAACAAACTGAAAATATGGCGTCGAAACTTATCTCCGACGACGATATAATATATAAAAGCGTGTTATGTGGGCTTTTTTACATTCACAAAGCGTTAGCTCTTGGCCTGCATCTCACCAGATGGTAAGTGATGATCAGGCCGAAGGTTGAAGCGAGCTTCACCCGGAATGCTCAACCACAGAGGCTGGTTATCTTACCTCTAACTGCCGAAACACAACAATGCTGTTAACATTGTTTTTATGGCGCCAAACGTACGGGGTGTCCTGCGTGAGCGACGAATAAGACGCGACGCGACACGATCACACGACACGATGCAATGCGACGCGATGCTACACGCAACAAATGTCCTACGTGATTTTGATCATTGCCTCTCGAATCATGGCGAGGTACAGTACAGTTTTGCTTGAAAGTAAAGTAGTTTGTGGTGTCGCGTCTGGTCGCCCTTAAAACAAGTACGCGTTACGTCGCTTCTCGCCGCAGACTGCCACAGAGGCCGCAAGCAGGGTGTGCCGTTGAGTTGATCGGGTTCGTCGCCTTCGCAGCGTCGCTTCACGTAGCATTCGTCGCTCACGCAGGACACCCCGTTAGATAAGATGGTGGTAGCTAGCCAGGCGGTCTTAGAACAAGCCCTACCACCTAACCAAACTGGGAACTGAACCCGGCACCCCTGGATCTGAGACAGGTGGTAGACACTAGACCACAGAGGCGGTATTAATTCAGGTGTCCATGAGTGTTATGGCTTTAAATTACGGTAAACCGACTCCTAGCTGCAGCGACACAAAACTAAGGGCGTGTTTCCACAGATGTGATGGGAAACGGGATGAGAATATTATCTAATGCGAACATTTTTCCCACATCAACCTACATGGGCACTTATGAAACGTCAGAAGCTGGGTGCACGATTCCAATTCGTCGTTTCCTATGGAAAAGAGCCGACCAATCGAAGTAAATACTATTTATTATGGACCAGGGGTCCTGCAGATATTCGCATCCGCAAACGCATTAAGACAAGGGTGAATATAAGTAAAATCATAATCAACAAAATGGAAATGATAATCATTTAAATCATCAATAGTTCTAAATCGTCACATTTTCATGAAATAGCCATATATCCATCAAGCACTTTCGAGAGCTAAAATATAGAATTTTAAATTATTATAATTTAGTATTTACTTTATTGTATTTGCCGCGAATGAAATTATAATCAATATACAGCGAAACGGCGTAGCATTTTGCAAAATAACGTCAGAAATTTTTGAATTTCGGCTTGCCGCCTTGACGGATCCCTTAAAAAAACTTGAAGTCTGGATCCGCATCCGCGGATGTGAGCCACCATAAAGCCGCATCCGCGAATGTTACAAAATCTGTATCCGCAACATCCATAATAAGTACACCATATAAACTACACAAATAAATGTATAAATTTTACAAATGGCGGACACATTGGGCGGTCTTATCGCTAAAATTATCTTTTAAAAATACACCTTTGGATGGATTTTTTAACGGTTCTTAAATAATTACAGAAAATTTTATATTTAATTAGAAAGAAAGAAACAGTTTCGGTTTAGAAATGAGCGTTAAACGAAAAAATATATATCTACATGTAATCTCACTACACCCCCCGGTGTAGTGAGATTACATGTAGATATATATTTTTTTCTTGTGATATTTCGTGATTTTTTCCGATCCCCCATGGACGACCCCTTCCCAGTGTGGCCTGCGCTTTAGGAGACTGTGTCTTTACCTTTTTTTAAATTTTGATCTGCTTTTGTTTTGCTTCTTTTCTGATTTTAACACAACAGAAGGTACCAGTAATAATCTAAATGTTACCTACCTAATGCCAAAAAGGTGTCTTCTTGCTCAAAAATAACTAATTTTTATGGTGGCACTTCACATCGCTATTCGTGTTCGCGTATTTATTCGTCTTATTTCCCCAAATACGAAAGTTACTCCATTCTTGCTTATTTTTCATGAATAAGGCGAATACGCAAATACACGAACACCCGTACCCGCCGGTTGTCTATTTTGGTCACATATGAAAGGATTGCGAATATAGGTACTGAATAAGTTCGTTTGCCGTCCACACGTGGCTTGCTCAGTAGAGTGCGCTGTTTTATGTATGTATTGGTAATTAACACAGAGGAAATAAACTGCCTCAGTCCTCAACACGTCCATCTTTGCCTTCAGATTAGCAAAAAGATAGCAAAAATATTCTTGAATGTTTATTTATTCACAAACTCCACAGTTCTTTAACAATTTCACTAAGGATTAATAAACTAATGTTACAGCCAATTACGGATTAACAATTTAATAACTACACTCTTATTATATGCATCAGAAACAAACAGGATGTCATGCTGGCACCTTCGGAGCATATCTAAGTGTGCAGTGAGAGTGGGTGTGTAGGAGTGTGTGGGTGGGTGTGTAGAAGCATGTGGGTGGGTGTGTAGGAGTGTGTTGGTGGGTGTGTAGTAGTGTGTGGGTGTGTGTATAGGCGTGTGTGGGTGGGTTTGTAGTAGTGTGTGGGTGGGTGTGTAGGAGCGTGTGTGTGAGGAGTTGTAATGGTGTATGGTCACGGATTACTTTATTCAGTTCTATTTAGAATTATTAGTCACTAAAAGTTTCCTGAATACACCTTTTTTGGTGTTAAATTTATATCAAGATGAGAGAATTTCTTGTCGAAATTTCTTAATATGCTACCAACGACAGTATGAGCAGCGCAGTGTATGTATATATATTCGCTGTTCATGACGATGTATGAGCGGTGTTCGAGTTATTCGGACTTCTACACTATACAGGGTGTTTGGCGCATGGACCGACACAATTATTTGGGGGATTGGGAGCGTCATTTGGGAGGTTTCACCCAAAGACCCCATGTCCTAAGTGTCACGGTTATTGAGATGTTTTTTTCACAAAATTACCCGAAATCTCGCCTTTAAATAGTCATTACTTTTTTGTTTATTGTTCTAATTGCACGAAATAACTTTTATTGTATTCTGCAATGTATTCTTATTCTAAATAAATAAAGAACTTTTTTAAATAAAACTATGTTCATAATTTTTGGAAAAAATCTAAAAAAATCATATCTTATTAACCGTGACACTTAGGACATGGGATCTTTGGGTGAAACTTCGCAAATGACCCTCTCAACTCCCCAAAAAATTGTGTCGGTCCATGCGCCAAACACCCTGTATAGCCGAATAAAACACAGTAAGAAATTCGAATAACGAATAGGGATGTGAAGTGCCATCATTAAAAAGAAGGTCGGCAGAATGCCTTAAAATTAATTTATCTAAATATTCAATATTATTATTGTTGACCGAGCTTCTGAGCTCCGCGTCTTATGCCTCATTCATTCTGCCCCTGCCGCTACTCCTCGGGCTGCCGCTCATAATTCCCTAATTATTGCCGTAGCTGGATATAGGGAAGTGTGTGTTTACAGACTGCCCTGCCCTACCACTCACATCGCTTTCAACTTTCGGAAATGGTAGACGTCGAAATACTTCGCTGAGAGTCCGCGCTATGTCTTCTTGCAATACATTATTTAATAAAGATATCAAACTCAAAAAAAGAACATTCGTCGTCGAACAAGATGGTGGATCCTCTCAATTACATCGAATGCAAACCATATCGGATGAAATATGTTATCGTCTGCACCTGCTTTAGATCGCATAGCAGCAGTTCTAAAAAAAAAACATTTTATTACTCCACTCGAAGAGTATTTTGGCAGATCGTGTCAGATCGTAAGGCGGTACGGACGTCCAATTCGTCCAGACTCTCGATAAGAAGTGAGTGACTGAGCTGAACTGAATGTAAACACGCACTGCCGCTCGCGCTGCCCGACTCGCATAAAAAACGGCTCATTTGGGGAGTGCCGGGCAGCGCGAGTAGCAGTGGCAGCAGCATGAGAAATATCGTGTATACATACTCGTCCTGCCCACTTTCCTGCTCACTGCCGTGGAAGTGAGCTGAATGTAAACGGGGTATTAGGTTAGTGCGCGGCGAGACGGGCGGCAGTGCAGGCCGCTCATTCTTCAATGCTCAAGGCGCGCGGCGTCTTGCCCGCCGCTCATTCGTCTACGCTGCCCCTCGCCTCGCCGCACATTCCTAAGGCGCGCAGCAGCGGTGCCGGTCAAACTAAAGAACTTGAAAAGTTTTTATAAAAAACAAAGTTTGCCATTGTTTTTTTACTGAACATCGGTTATAGGATTACCAAATGCTAATTAATGATGAGAAGATATTACATAAAATTAGGTTCTCTAATCTAGATAAAAATTGTTTAAAATATAAACAAACACATGGTTTATCAGTCGAATCATCGAACTGTCCTGTCGTCTCTTAGATTAGCTGCAGCGGCTTATTTTTTTTTTAAATTACGGATGCCTTTATCGTGCACGTCTTTCTACATTGATCTCAACTGTATAATTTCAACATGAATGACGTAACCAATATTTTGTAACAATATAATGTTTTAAAAGAGTGTCCGTGGAGTTTCTTGCCCGTTCTTCTCCATAGGAACCTACTACGCTTGAAATGAGCAACCAGCTTCAACTTCTGACTGACCGACCCCTTGACAATTCAAAAGTGCCTCTTACTGGTTTATTTGAAATGAATGATTGAAGTTTGATTTAAAAAAAAAACATGAATCAGCAATAAAATGAGCCATTTAACTTAGTTTGCCGTGCCCAAATGGACACGGTGGGACTTTACCGGACTTTTTGATGCCAATCCATCCTGTTTGTTATAAGCCATAAAATACCCCTAAAATTTATATCTAGTTTAAAAAATATTATTGACGTGTAAAAGTCTTTGTACATTGTACAACTACAAACCAAAAATAAAATAATTTAATCACTTCATTTTATTCGACTCAATCTTAATAACGCGACTTTTTCTAGTAGATACTCCAACCTCAGTTGGTCCAGGATCGATTGGCATCAATAAAGATTTTTGTGCAAATTGCTAATTTTCTTGCTGACTAGTCTTGTATTTTTGTCTTGTATTTTTGTGTGTTCTTGTCTTGTATTTTTTTTTACAAAATCTGTAAATGGCGATCAAAATTTCTCAAAAAACTAACGGACAGTCTCCTAAGACCGTTTTCCTGTAGCTACAACGGTTAACGTATCTACCCTTAGGGCGTCTGTCCACCGCAGTCGTCAACGGGACGTCATCACCCAGAAACGAGATTATTCGAACGGCGACGGCAAAGGTCAAACGTGTTTTGTATTGCCGGCACATCGGCCCGTCATAATCTCGGGCCGAGTTCTAGCGATCGTGCCGAACTACTCAAAACATCGGCGACCGGGATGAAGGCGCTCAGGGGGCCTACTACCACCTCTTACACTAGTACTATGGAAAGAGATGGAGCTATACAGACCATGTAACTCCATCTCTTTCCCACACCTAAGTGAGGTTAAAATAATACTGCTATAAGAGGTGGTGGTAGACCCACAGGTGACGGACGTGCGGTGGACACGCGGCCATAGTAAATGTATCTATCGCTACTTCGGCGCCGCCCTCTCTTTCTAGGTGACGTACCCGTGACGCCTCCGGTGAACAAGCGCACGTCACGTCACTGCCCTGGCTAGTAATTCCAACCTGTATAATATACAATAATAATCATGAGACACGAACAAAGCACTATACAAAATATATACCTAATGATGGTGTTCAAGGAGAGAGGAGGTGTTTTTGCACGTAAAAATTACAAAAAACAGTCCCCAAAAACGCCCGCCCTTCACCACTTCCTAGTGCTTTAGCTGTGTGCCATGTGTAGCAATACGTATGAAGGACTTTTTTACTCCCCTATAAAAGCGAACTTGCAACGTTTGCTTGTAATGTAACGAGTTTTTGTAACGCGTCAGTTCACACCGAGATGTGACGCGACGTGACGATGCTTGAAGAGGTCACGGGGTGTCCTGCGTGAGCGACGAATACGACGCGACGCGACGCTGCGAACGCGACGAACGCGATCAACTCAATGGCTATCCTGCTTGCGGCCTCTATGGCAGTCTGCGGAGAGACGCGACGTAACGCGTACTTGTTTTGAGGGCGATCAGACGCGACACCACGAACTACTTTACTTTCAAGCAAAACTGTACTGTACTTCTCCATGATTTGAGAAGTAATGACCAAAATCACGTAGGACATTTCTGGCGTGTAGCATCGCGTCGCTTTTCATCGCGTCGTGTCGTATTCGTCGCTCACGCAAGTCGCAAGACACCCCGTCAGTGGTATCGCGGCGCAATTGGTGCCGTGCGAACGTGGTTCTGTGTTGGGTAGTGGGTAGCATTTGAGCGCGTTTGTTCCGGTCCGGAGGTGGGAGGTACTTATATATCCTCAGTACTGCCTTGAACACAAAGAGCTGCTTCACTGTTAGCAATTTACAGTCGGCATAGAGGTCAGATGTTGGATATCTAAAAGGCTTTAGTTATTACTTTCAGTATTGCTCCTGTGCTCTTTCTCTTTTAAGAAAAAAGGTTTTAGCTGCTCCACCCCTTGCAATTATACAGTACCCGAGTACAGATTGGCATAGGGAGGAGTAAATCATCTTCAGCGTGGTACTGTCGGCAGAATCTCTGAGGGACTTGAAAATGTGGATTAGACGCATAGTTCTTGAGGTAAAGGTGTCAGTTTGCTTGTCCCACATTAGTCTGCCTTCGATCTGTATGTACACCCAAATACTTAACTGCGTCTGAATGGCTTATCGTGGGACAGGAACAAGGTACCGTGGGGTCAGGACAGGAGTGAGCTCCAATTGTGAAATCTGATGCAGGAATATTACCATGTCTTAACCCGAAAGGAATGTAAGTAGTTTTATTTAGGTTTAGCGTCAGCGTTAGAGTTTAGCTATAACATTATTTTAGATATCTGCAGCTTCCGCATTTGCCTTTACCATATCCCAGGTTGAACCACGGACTAGGAGTGCAGTATCGTCAGCGTTGGCGTAAATATTGCAATTTGGAAGGTTCATATTACACAGATCGTTGACGTAAATTTGGAATAGGGTTGGTCCTAGTATGCTTCCCTGGGGAACGCCGTAGGTTTATCCATCCAGAATTTCTCAATGGCAGCCCGGAGTCTGGATTTGTGCCCGGTTGATGGCAATGGCTCGCCCCCTATTATATCCGACTTAAACTTAACTGGTGAAATGGGTGTACCTGCTACAGGTACACCTCTGCCCAACCCTCTGGGGAAACAAGGCATGATGTTATTTTACAGGTTTTAATTTCTTCCGTTGTTAGAATATAATTAATAGATTATTTAATAATAGGTTGGGGAAAAACTTGCTTCGCATTTTTTAAGATAATTCAAAACATTTTTAAATATAGTTTATTTACATTTAACACAAAGTATGTAGGTACCATTTTGTTCGATAACTTTTTGCCATCTTGTAGGTAGGGACATGATCCCATTGCTATAGAAATTTTGGGACTTTTGATCAAAATACCGCGACAAGTGGTTTTGGCAGTCCTCTCGTGATGTTAACCTGAAGAGACCGAAACAGGCGGAAATCTGAAGGTGCAAGGTCAGGACTATACGGCGGATACATTAACACCTCCCAGCCAAACTCTTAATTTTTGCTGAGTGGCTAAAGATGTATGAGGTCTAGCGTTATCATGATGAAAAACCACACCCCTTCTGTTGATTAATTCCGGCCGCTTTCTCTCAACTTCTTGCTTTAATCTCATCAGTTGTTCGCAGTGGAGTTCAGAATCGATGGTCCTGCCTGGTGGTAACAGCTCATAATGAATAATGCCCTTCCAATCCCACCACACACACAGCATCACCTTGTTGCGAGGTAACCTGGGTTTCGCCACAGTCTGTGAAGCCTGACCGGCCTTTGACCACGACCTTTTTCGCACGTTATTATCATACGTGATCCACTTTTCATCACTGGAGCTCGTGGCTAAGTAATAACTGCCGCACGGGTCGATCCATCAGGTTAAGCTACGCTTGCCGGGGTTGGTCTGTGGATGGGTGACCATCTTTACATACCGAGACTCCTCCGTGCCTCGGAAAGCACGTTAAGCCGTTGGTCCCGGCTGTCATTCGTGGATCTTTGATAGTCGTTACGGGTCGTCAGAAGCCCGAAAATCTGACAACCAGTCTTACCAAGGGGTATAAAAAATAACTTGCTGCCAGTTTTTTTTTTTTTTTTTTTTTTTTTTCCTGAAAAACTGGCAGCAAGTTCGTCATGCTCCCTTAGATGTCACTGCTTGCGGTAGCGTCGGGGGTCGGGTTGCCTCCTTCCCTCAAATATGGCGAGGGGGGTAATGGCTGATCTTTGCGTTAAGCTCGTGAACGGGTGCTGCTTGTGGTGACTGGTCGTCTTGCTGATCATGGTTTTGTTATTGTTGTTCGGGACGAATATCCGAACGGAACTGTATCGCATCATCGTAAGCCAATCACAGCACAGCTAAATGACGTGATACCTTGCTGTGATTGGCCCGTTTGTTCCCTTCCTTTTTCCCTCGATCGCTGTATACTTTAAATCAATAAATCACTTTTTCGCAATCCACCATTTTGTAACAACTTGTTTTTTTTATTGAAAACTCCCCCATCCGATGAGCCATCAAGCAGTAGCTAAGCAAGCAGTTCATACACACAAGAACACATTCAAACATATTTGGACCTTCAGAGCCATATTTCGAGGATTTGAAGCAAAAAGACCAAATCGTCGAGTCAAGCGACCTTTGGACTGCCACGCTTCTACGACCACGCAGGCACATAAGACGAGCGAAATTATACTTAGAAGCGAAGATTCAGCAGCATATTCACGCAAGGGCCTTCAATCTTACTGATGTGAAAGGACAATCGAAGATTTGGAAGAATAAGCGGACATACGGTGCGTTTAACAAGTTCCAGTTTTCAAAACCTGCTGAGTTCATAAGTGTAATACCGTTTTGTGATCTGATTCCAGTGTGGGTGTTGGTGAGGGTTGCCCATTACGCAGAGCGACACACCGGCTGCTCGTGTCACTACTAGCACCAGCCGTTTTCACACGCAGTCACTGTACGTGAGTACTCCACTTTTCACAGGCCACCGGGATGCCGTTAACGGCTGATGATGGGAAGGGTCCTAGTAAAACACGTGATAGGTCCCCCTATAGAACTATTAGTGATGAAAAAACTGAGCAAATCATGCGCGATCTGGTTAGGAAACGTGGCATCGTTAAAGGCAGGTTAACTAAACTTGCTAATTATTTAAATACTATCAGTGTAACAACTATATCTAGTGAGTTAAAAATAGATTTAAAATTACGTGTAAAGGGTGCTGAGATTTTATTTAGCGAATTTAATGAAATACAATCAAAACTTGAAGAACTAGTTTCCGATAGTGAAATAGAAGATCAGTTAGATCAGCGCCAACAGTTCGAAGACGGCTACTATAACACCATTGCCCGAGCTGAATCCATTCTTAGCGTCAGTGAAGAGGTCACTGATTGTTCCAAACCGTGTCAGCATATGAACAGGCCAGTATCCGTTAAATTACCAACCATCATATTGCCTACGTTCGACGGCGTGTACGAACACTGGCTCGAATATAGGGACACGTTTATATCTTTGGTGCACAATTCGACTGAGATTAGTAACATTCAGAAATTCCATTATCTAAAATCTTCACTTAAAGAAAGTGCCGAATCAGTTGTAAACGCGCTTGAAATCTCTGCAGCTAACTACTCTGTGGCATGGGAATTACTCCTAAATAGGTACGATAATGATAGATTATTAGTAAATAGTCACCTAAAAGCATTGTTCTCAATACAACCATTAAAAGAGTCACCTTCACTAATTAGAAAACTTATAGATACAATTATAAACAATTTACGCGCGTTAAAAACCCTTGATGAGCCAACAGATACCTGGGATACGCTTATAATATATATAGTTGTTTCTAAGCTAGATAAAACCACTGAACGAGAGTGGGAACAGCATAAAGGTTTATTGTTGGCAAACACCCCTCCTAGAACTAAATTGAAGGTTGACAGTTTGATTAATTTCCTCAAAGGTAAGGCTGATTTGTTGGAAACATTAGCATTATCAGTATCACACACAAAAGATCACCGAAAGACAGGAACAAAAAATGTCAGAGGTAATACAACACACTGCAATGTTTCCTCAAGTGACCCACCGTCAACAGCGGGCCGTAAAGCGCGTAGATTGTGCGTGGTATGCAAAGGTAAACACCCAATTTACACTTGCACACAATTCATTAATATGAATTTACAAAGCAAATTAAAGGTTGTCAAAGATAATAACTTGTGTGAGAATTGCTTGCGCTCCGGACACACTTTAGACGGTTGCTTGTGGGGACCTTGTAAACAATGTAACATGAAACATAATTCACTTATTCATCCTAATGATTCCAGCCAATCTAGCTGTACCGTGACAGGAACGACGACTGCGGCGGCAGTGGCTAGCACACCATGCGCGCCCCCACCGCGCGTCTCTGAGACAACACATGATCCCAATAACGGAAAGCAATTCATTCAAGTTAGCAATGTTCACACTGATACACACACACATACGCAATGCATAGATGTGCAACCGGTTCTCTTATCTACTGCGTTAGTTGAGAAACATAATAATTATCATGTCGCATGTGTACTACTCGACAGCGGTAGCCAGAGCTGCTTTGTTACACGTTCGTTTTGCGAATTGTTAGATATTCCGCTAATACAGTCCACTCATGAAATACGAGGAGTAGGTAATTTGGTATCACATTGTACACAAACGTGTGATCTAGAAATTAAATCACGTATTAATTCCTACTCAACTCACATTAAATGTTTCGTTCTATCTGAAATAACGGCCACATTGCCTGCTATGCAGGCACAAAGCACACAGTTTAGGATTCCTGAACACCTGCAGCTGGCAAATTCGCGATTTTTAGGGCCGCAAAAGATAGATGTTTTAATAGGTGCGGATCGATTTTGGGACTTGCTTATCGATGGCAAGATGCGTTTACCGAACGGTCCGTTCTTACATAATACGAAGTTAGGTTGGATAATATCGGGTCCTATTAATAATACACATCATAAAAATGGACATGTCCAATGTAACTTCACTCAATCCATGGACAATCAGCTACGTCAATTCTGGGAGTTGGAGGAATTACCCAAGCTTCGGAATACACACACAGACGAAGAACATGCCTGTGAACAGTCTTTCATCACAACCACTACGCGCAATAAAGATGGACGATTTTGTGTTCACATCCCTCTTAAAGAGTCGCCCGATGCTTTGGGTGAATCATTTTCCCAGGCAAAGCGACGTTTTTTTGTCTTTAGAAAATAGGTTATTACGCGCACCTATTAGCTATAAGAAATTATACACTGATTTTATACACGAATATATCAACTTGGGTCACATGACTCAGGTTGATTCTTATATGAGTCCTTACTATTTTATGCCGCATCACGGCGTTTTTCGAGAACATAGCACGACTACGAAACTTCGTGTAGTATTCGACGCCAGTGCTGCGACTAGTAACGGCAAATCTTTCAACGATATTCAGCTTGTAGGACCTCCTATTCAGGGAGACTTGCTGGGTATTTTGCTACGGTTCAGACAATTTAAATTTACAGCAATTGCAGATTGTGAGAAGATGTACCGTCAAGTTCTTGTTGATCCCTCTCAACGTGACTTGCAACTTATTATGTGGCGTGATGATCCGTCAAGACAGCTCGAGTTCTATCAGCTGAACACCGTGACATACGGCACAGCGTCGGCGCCTTTTCTCAGTGTTAGGTGTCTTAAGCAATTGGGAGCTGAGTGTACGGACTCCGAGGTTAAAAGGGTCATAACTGACGATTTTTACGTAGATGACCTTTTGACCTCGCATGACGACAAGGTCAAACTTCTTGACATATGCAAACGTACATCAGACAATTTTAAGTCCGGATGCTTTCCACTCCGCAAATGGACCTTTAATTTCGAACTTGACGGTGCATCAGCTCCAACGGCGTTACAGTCTAATCACAGTATGTTTCGTGACTTAAACTTAGGTGATAATAGTCAATGTAGATCATTAGGTATAGGTTGGTGTAGCAACGCGGACGAGTTTAATTTCAATACGCAATTTCAAAACGGTACCAATCCTGTTACTAAACGCATAATTCTGTCAACTGTTTCTCAGATATATGATCCATTGGGATTGTTAAGCCCTTCTGTTATCATCGGCAAAGTATTATTGCAAAAACTTTGGCTATTGAAATTGGATTGGGATGATCCGCTTCCCACTGATGTCGTGCGAACATGGAACCGGTTTGTTGAAAATCTTTCTTATCTTCACACTATCAAAGTTCCGCGACACGTCTTTCAATGTGATTCTACTCGGACTGAGTTACACATTTTTACAGACGCTTCACAAAGTGCATATGGCGCGTGCGCTTACGTACGTAGTGTAGGTATTAGTGAGGTGACAGTGAAATTGCTTATGTCTAAGGGTAAAGTAGCTCCACTGAAACCCGTTAGTATACCGCGGTTAGAACTGTGCGACGCGTTGCTGGGTGCTAGGCTGTTTGATAGGATTAACAGTTCACTTACTCGTAACTTTGATGACGTCACATTTTGGACCGACTCGACTATCGTATTAGGGTGGTTACGCATGGCACCTAATTTGCTTAAAACTTTTGTGCAAAACCGAGTCGCTGAAATACACGAACTTACGAGTACGTTTTCTTGGCGACATGTAAGTGGTAAAGATAACCCTGCTGACCTTGTTACGCGTGGTGTGAGTCTTGAAGACTTGTCTTCATCGACATTATGGTGGGAAGGCCCTAACTTTATGCACGGGCTTGACTTTGATAGCAATTTTAATTTGCAATTAACTTCGAATGTTAATGACATCTCGCCTAAAGAGTTACCCGAACTCAAAGCAAAAGTTATAAACTCATTATTAACAAAAAATACTACATTCGAAACATTTTTTCCATTCACTAAGTTTTCGCATTTTAATCGCATGAGTCATGTTGCTGCATATGTATTACGCTTTATTCACAACAACTGTGCGTGCAACAAAACAAATCAGCTGACAGGTACGATCACTGTTATTGAGTTAAGACATGCCATTAATACACTTGCACGATTATCACAAATGGAATCATTTCCAGTGGAATATAGTTTACTAAAAAATGGAAAAGATGTCAAGTCAAGCCTTGCGAGTTTAAATTTGTTTCTAGACACTAAAAATATAATTAGAGTGGGAGGTAGGATAAAGAATTCGCCTGACTTTAATTACAGTAAAAAACACCCGATTCTTTTGTCTTCTGAACATCACTTCACACTTTTATTATTTAGGCACGAACACAACCAGTCGATGCATTGCGGACCGCAAGCGTTACTATACCGTATGCGCGAGAATTGGTGGCCACTATCAGGTAGAAACCTAGCTAAGAAGGTGACGCAACAATGTGTGGTCTGTAAGCGCATTCGAGGTAAAACATTAACCCCACTAATGGGCAACTTGCCTAAAGAACGGGTAACCGCTAGTTTTCCTTTCATTCGCACAGGTGTGGACTACGCAGGGCCGGTGTTCGTACAAAACCGAAAAGGCAGAGGCGCGAAACTAATCAAATCATACATTTGTTTGTTTATCTGTTTCACGACGCGCGCAGTCCACTTGGAATTAGTTAGTGACCTCTCTTCTGATGCATACTTACTTGCACTTAAGCGTTTCATTTCACGGCGCGGGAAGCCCTCAGAAATATTTTCGGACAATGGACGCAATTTTGTAGGCTTAAGTAATGATTTTGCTCAGTTTTTATTAAAATGTAAAAAAGATATTATTGACTACGCGAGGGTTCAACAAATTCAATTTTCTTTTATTCCCCCATATTCCCCGCATTTTGGTGGCTTGTGGGAAGCTGGGGTCAAATCATGCAAGTACCATCTTCGCCGAGTAGTGGGCAACGCTCACTTAGCCTTCGAGGAACTCACTACGGTATTATGTCAAATCGAAGCGATGTTGAATTCTCGACCAATGACCCCGATGTCTTCGGATCCTCGAGACTATCTTCCCCTTAGCCCTGGACACTTTTTGATCGGACGACCACTCACCGCACCAGTCTGTGAAGATGACCTGCGAGACTTACCTGTTCATCGATTGACTCGCTACCAGAGAGTGGAACAGATCCGACAGCAGTTCTGGTCGCGCTGGGCCAAGGAATACATCTCGGAGCTACAAACTAGAACCAAATGGAGGAAAAATATGGCAGACCTAAAACCTGACACGCTTGTCATTATCAAAGAAATCAACCTTCCGCCGTTGAAATGGCAATTGGGTCGGATCATGAAGACGATACCTGGCAACGATGGTATCTCACGAATAGCAGACATTCAGACATCATCAGGCATCGTGAGACGGCCATACACGAAGATCTGCCCTCTGGTCGAAGATGAGTAAATGGAAGGTTCAATTGTAAGCTGAAGCTTTCAAGGCCGCGGGCATGTTCGGGACGAATATCCGAACGGAACTGTATCGCATCATCGTAAGCCAATCACAGCACAGCTAAATGACGTGATACCTTGCTGTGATTGGCCCGTTTGTTCCCTTCCTTTTTCCCTCGATCGCTGTATACTTTAAATCAATAAATCACTTTTTCGCAATCCACCATTTTGTAACAACTTGTTTTTTTTATTGAAAACTCCCCCATCCGATGAGCCATCAAGCAGTAGCTAAGCAAGCAGTTCATACACACAAGAACACATTCAAACAATTGTTATTAGTAATTAACTGTTTATTTATTTTATTTCGATGGTCCTAGTTTATCAATTATAACTCTAGTTACAGCTATATGTAAGCGGGCACGCCCTTTATGCCTGGAGGCTTTATTTTCTTTTTAGATATTCTTTACGTTTAGTTATTTTTATTTCTGCTTGAGTATAGATCTCGATGTTTTTGGTTGGTATATTGGCGTGTGCTAGCTGTCATATGGCTGATAATTTATAATTTAATGTTTTGTGTTGTGTTATGTAAATTATTTTGCATAAGTATTATTGTATAGAATCATTTTATTTTTCCTAATTGAACAGACAGCTGTGCTGCTGGGGAGTTTGTTGCGCCACTTCTTCTTCCCAGCGAAAGCACTAGGAAGTGGTGAAGGGTGGGCGTTTTGTGGGACTGTCTTATGTAACTTTGACGTTCGAAAAGTGCTGATTCTCAGCCTAATTTGAATAAATGACTTTTGAATTTTGAATTTTTTGAATTTTATCGTATTACCCAGTTACTGGGTTGTGGAGGTCAGATAGGCAGTTGCTCCATGTAAAATACTGGTATTCAGCTGCATCCGGTTAGACTGGAAGCCGACCCCAAAATAGTTGGGAAAAGGCTAGGCAGATGATGATGATGATCCACTTTTCATCACCAGTTATCAGCTTCTTCAAAAATGGTTCGGTTTCATTACGTCGTAATAAAGAATCACAAATGAGTACACGGTTCATTAGGTTTCTTTCAGTGAGCTCGTGAGGTACCCAAATATCGAGCTTTTTTGTGTACCCCGTTTTTTTCAAATGCGACAAAACTGTTTTGTGGGTAATTCCCAGTTCTTCCGCTACGTCGTAACTACTGATGACTAATATCTTCAACGATCTTGCTCCACTTTTTCAAAAATGGCATCCATTTTATCCGTAATAGGGCGACCAGAGCGACGTGCATCTTTGACATCAAAATTTCCGGATTGAAAACGCTTAAACCAAATTTGTGCTACTCTCACAGACACTGCACTAGGTCCATAAACATCCCAAATTTTTTTCGCGGCTTGCGTTGCATTTTTACCTTTTTTGTAGTAAAATTTTAAAATGTATCGAATTTCTTCATTAGATTCACTCATCTTGAATTCTTGACGGTACGAAAAACAAATGAGTATCACACATTTTTCCTAATTTGAATTTGGAATTATGTTCTTTAAAATTTAAACTTTCAATGATACCAAAACCAGCCAGATACAAATAGTATAGCCAAAGAGATTTTATTACAAGTTCATACATAGATACTATAGTGCGAAAAGACTTTTTCCCCAACCTAATAATCTGTCATTTAGGTAAGTTTTTCTTTTTCAATGCTATTATATTCATTATGTCATATCCTTCAAAATGATTCAGATTATGATTGTTCTTGTTTTATGTAATTAGTTAATTAATTTGCCGATGGTTGAAACAAGTTCCTATTTATATATTATACATAATTGCGACTAATTAGTATATGATAAGTCTCTAGAGCAGCGGTCGGCAACCTTTTAGCAGGCAAGGGCCACATGGTGGCAAAATGAGGTAGAGGCGGGCCGCACTTGTTCATAACTTTGATAATAGGTATCTATCTATTTGCTTTCATGTTTGTAGTTGAATTTCATAGTGTAGCTCTCAAATGCTCACATGTGAGACGAGAAGCATTTTTTTCTGTAATTCAGAATTGAAAAAGTTTGTTCGCATAAGTAAGTAGGTACTTACGTACGTTATATGGGACTTGTGACATTATGTGGGTGTACTATAAAGTACACCAACTAATGCAGCGGTCCCACGACCCGCTTTCTCACAGGCCCGATTGCGCCGGGTCAGGCCGACAGGCCATGGGAACCGTCGCATTAGATGAGGCCTGCGATGGCCTGTCGTCGCCCGTCCGATCCTTCGGAGGTCAGCAAGTTCAAAGGCGAGCCGTGCCGCGGCGCGTGGACACCTGTCGCGGCCTGTACGGGCCCGTTTCTTCTGCTTTCTTTTTGCTTTGTTTATCAAAATACACGCATCCATGCGCTCTGTATAACTTGACATGTTGGATTAGCGGTCAACAGGCCGAACCAGGCCGACACACGCCGTGGGAATGGTCGGCACGGGCCGCGACAGGCCAAGACAGGCGTAGCAACGCCAGCACGCTTAGCATGACCATATTAGAAACTGGTTTTGTCGACGGAAGAATAGACAAAATGACAGATTGTGATTGTTTATCTGTAATTTTGTCTATTCTTCCGTCGACAAACCCCGTTTCTATGGTTGGTTATCACGCTACGCGTGCTGGCGCGGCCTGTCAGTTAACGGGCTGACGACGATGCTAGGTTAAAATAAAGACTAGATGCAAAATATGAAGTAACTTACAGGTTGTTGTGGCACAAAGCCTTGAGGTGTCCCACCATAACCTTGTACACGTGGTGGTTGTACTGAAACAATTAAATAAATGTGTAACAATATATTAAAACATTGAACTCGGTGTTTCCTTAATACACTAAGGGAGAAATTCACCAACGACACTCAACGCTCACATAAACCACGTTTAAGAGCTGTCAGTGTCATTATTTTCTTTGGAATATTGACACTGGCAGCTCTTGAACTCGGATTAGATGGCATGGCTTACTAGGTACGCAGCGACTTTAGTCGCCGGCGATTGCTGGCGATTTCAATATCTTGAGTCCACACACAGAATTCACCAATGAAACTGAACGCGATCGGCATCTCTAAAAGGGGTAATAGACGTGCGAGCAAGTACGTGTACTTATGGCTCGGCGACTTTACTCGCCCGTGTGTCTTACTAAGTACGCGTACTTTAAAACTGCTGAGTAAGTTCGTCGGCAATGAGACAGGTTTGAAATTCTGCCCGCCTTGGTTCGTAGTTTCGTAAGTCTGTCAACGCTGCGAGTCGCGAGCAGCCATTTGCATCGACATTTGTGTAATGTTTATTTATTTTGGTTCAGAAAATTCGAGAACATCGCCGTGTGTGTCACTGAAGGCGAGCAGAACAAGTTCGCGAACTTAAAAACCGCGTACATTCAAGTTCGCACGTCTATCACCCACTTTAATCGAGTTCAAGAGCTGAGTGTCAATATTTAACAACAATTTTGACACTGACAGCTCTTGAACGCGGGTTAGCCCATAGACATCACCGGCGACAAATCAGTGTCAAAAAATGTGTGTAAACTTGAGATTCTGATATCGTCAGCGAGTCAACAGCGGCTGAAGTCGCTGCGTGTGTACGTACAATTACAATCCACACCCCACTGTATCGTCGCCAATTTTTTCGTGTCCTTAATGTTGTATTTAGAAAAGGTTAATAACCAGCAATCACAGTCTGGATAAAACTGGGCAAAATGGTTCCAAACCAAAAATATGGGATTGGTTGGCTTCCTCCCGACTGCGCGACAGCAAAGACAGGGCATAAAAAGCGAACTAAAACGGAAACAAGACTATGAAGAAGTACATGCACACTTTATGGCTTCTCGGAACATGAGGCGTGTCGCTGCGCAGTAACAATTTTACGTGTCAGCGGGGGTGAGGGGTGCGGTACTGCGCAGCTAGTAACGCACTTCAGAGCCGCCATAACTACTGTCATAAAATCATGCTCTTAATTAATGCCACAGGCGGAGGCCACGTATGTTTTCGGTAAGTCAGTTTGCAAATAGCAAAAAACTTTTTTTTTCTACCTTTTTATTCCAATTTTTATTTTCTTGTTTTCATATTTTAGTTCGCTTTATATGCATCTACCAACCAACCCGCACTGGGCCCGCGTGGTGGATCACAGCCCACTTCCTCACACAGGGTGGAGGCCTGTGTCCCTGCAGTCGGGTTTTTTTTTTTTTCATTACTATTAGTTTATCTAGTAGCTACTTTGCCCAATCTCCCTTAGCGCACTATTTTTTTTAGTATTTGTAAAGCCTTATAATATTATTTTAAATGATAATTAAAAAACAGTGAAAAATCTACCTTTCCAATTCGAACTCCAACGCAGTTTTTGAAATGTTGATAAAAACACTACTAGGTAAAAAAAAAAATACCCCATACATTTAAATTTTTAAAGTGGCTAGAGAGGGGGTGATACATAAATTGGATAAGGCCGGGAGAAAGATGATTCAGATGATTTTAATTTTAAAGGTCTAATCCAGACACACTGCTCACATTCATAAATCTTTTTTTTTTAATACATGTATCTTCTAAAGCCGCGTACAAACTGGTGAAATGTATCATGAAATGTAACATGCATTAAAGAATTTGCCGTCCACATTGTCGCAATGTATCATGCAATGTAACAGAATTCCTATAGCGTGGACGGCTTGCACGTACGAACCGTGTTCAATACGCGCACGAACAGAGCATTTCAACTCGTGCGCGCCGCGATCTGCCGTTTGTCGGTTTTTTCGCCGAACACAAAGGGGCGCGCTGTGTGCACGGAGCGTCAGTGTGGACGGGTTGTGTGTGTCTGTACTGCGGAACGCGCGCAAACCATGGAAGAAAACACAGCTACTGCAGAGACGCGCTTGCCGGAAACAGATGTGAGTACGTACATGCTCGGTTCGTGCGCGCCCTGCGTCCACACTTATGAAATGCTCCTTTCTTGTTACATTGCATGCTACGTTTCGCCAATCTGTACGCGGCTTTAGGCCCGAAGTACACCAAAGCGGAAACGAGAGGAGAGATGTGTTTTAATCAACCAATAGAATTTCGTTATTCACACATCTCGTCTCCACTCAAATTCAGTGGATACCCCTGAGCGGAGATGTATCATATTTGCATGGCGCGATCAAAGCGGAGATGTGAGCTGTGTCTCGTCGAGATTGAGCTGGGCGGCGGTACAAAGCGGAGATGTGAGCTGTGCTACGGGGCGAAGCGGAGGCGAGAAGGGATGTGAGCGGCGTCAATTTCGCTAACATCCGACGCTCGCCACACGCAACTCAGTTCCGCTCTAGCCAACACACATCTCCGCTTTAGTATAGCCAGACACATCTCAGCACAGATTCGGTGGATGCACCCTGGCTGAAAAACATCTATTCTCGTCTCCGCTTTGGTGGACTTATCTTGCGCGCAGTCGGCCTTAGTTAGGTCCTAACTAGACTGCGCCCAAGATAAGTCCGCGCGCGGTTGTAATCGGAACTAATCGTATGCTGCCGTTTTGTCGTAATTATTAAGACTAAATTATTAATATAGATTTAATCATTTAATTTATATTACAGTACAGAATTAAGCACGCCAGCGCCTCCAGTCGCGCGCAGGCTTGGCTTGCGCGCACTGTACACAGATTACATACTGCAATTACCTGCCAAGATCTTTGACAGTCGTTACGGGTCGTCAGAAGCCCAAAAGTACAACAATCATATCAAGGGGTATCGTATTAGCCAGTATCTGATGGAGTTGTGTAGGTCGCTCCATGTAACATACTGGTAATTAGCTACATCCGATTAGACTGGAAGCCAACCCCGACATAGTTGGTAAAAAGCTAGGCAAATATAATGTATGTATTGACATTGGAGCGACAGTGAGTGAAAATATGTATTAGCATTTGAACTATGACTGCCTGAGGCGCGAGGCGGCAAAATTAAATGGGGCTCCCCCGCCCCGGTATGCAGAACAGTTTGAGAAGCAGGAGAAGTCAGGACATGGACAAGAAAGAACGGGATTTAAGAACAGATGTACACATTTAGTATATTTTGCATCCGTATCCCCTATACGGAAGCAAAATATACTAACTGCCTCCAACTAAAAACTGCCTTGTACTTACTGAACACAATTTAATATTAGCTTTGTTTAGGATTCAAAAGTTCTCCCGAGGCCCGAAGCGCTACGCTCCTGCCCCCCCTACCCCTCTTAGTCCGCCAGTTCCCAGAAACTTTTCGAACAATGAGTGGCAGACCTTGTCACCTTTTATAATAGCTTGGTCAGTTTCATTTTTAGGCACCGCGTCAGGTAAGTGATCAAATATACGAGCGACTCGTTGTCGACGGCAGCCGTAGACGTGTCGGCGGCGGCCCTCGACGACTGTCGAACGTGTCGGCGGTTGCTCTGTTGCGTATGGCCTCTGCCGTAGACGCGTCCCACTCGTATGTATGAGCACTAAGATCGCGATCGCCCAATTCGTGGTGATAATAATGGACAACCTCTTCGCTCATCATAAAACATAATTCTGTCTCTTTCATCTTCAAATGAAGCTTCGTGCAGACTTGCGCAACGCGACACCGGTTATTGTTATACCGTGAAGTTTTCTTAGAAATTGTATTGTTCGAGTCTGTCGAGAGTCGAGCTGCCCCCCTAGCCAAGTCACAAACGATAAACGTAAACTCTCAAGAAAATCTATTGAAGATTACATAGTGTTTTCGTTCGTTCCGGTCGCTAACGCTCAGTAGTCTTTAATAGATTTTCAACTTTATGCTGTTAGGTATAAAGTTGAAAATCTATTGGAGATTACTAAGCGTTCACGTTTATCGTTCGCAACTTGGCTAGGGGGGCTGGTCTGCACGAGCACGGTAATAGTATCATAAATATTACTATGGCACGAGCCTTGATTGTAAATTCGTTTAGCGCCCACGTATTTGGCGATTTGGGATGCAAGCGGGCCTAAGATGTCAATTTTGTATTTAAGAACTTTACATGGTCGGAATAAAGTTCAAAATACAATAACTGGCACACAGGCTTGGGCTAGAATAGGATTGATGACTACATTTTTTATTTGTCCGTTAATTGATTATTAAAAAATTAAACACATTTTTTTCTTTTTTTACGTTATCAAAAGATTACGGCGATACATTCAGTTAAAATGTGCCTTGAAGTCACGAGTATATAAATTTTATAATTAGGTACTTGTGACCTAGCGAGCCCCCACTACCCAACTTGAATGCGTTTTATCTAAGTATCTTTTTAATAATATACTAAAGCAAAACGGACTAAATAGTTTTTTTTTTTTTTCTCCAGGTATCATCCATAATAGAAGTCGTTTTTTATTGAGACGGTTACTGTCTCGCTAACATATCTGGTACAGAACGGCCGTAGCGTCAAAAGAATGCGTTCCCGACAGTTGGACCATTTCTAGTACTAGACTAACAAATATGTGTTTTGCAAATTTGATCCTTATTACGTTAGTATGGAAGTGATATGTTCTCTCGACGGCCGCACTGTAAGCCCAAATGTGTTTGAAGTGCCGCAAGGACCTTTTGACACTCAAATGACGTCGACAGGTGGCGCTGTCGGTAAGTACACACATCAACACGGTCTAGGGATATTTCATACTCAATTAAATAACTCGAAAAGTACTGGCCGCATTGGAATCTTTTATACACCGATTTGTTTGTAATTTATCTCAGACTAATTCCAAATTAAAAATTTTGAAAATTCTTTTGTTTCGGTGGCTTAAAAATGTCTTGATGTATAGGAGAGGGAATTTTCATTTGTGCGAAATTTAGAAAACAATACGAATTACGTTTAGTTACAGTTTTTTTTCATTTTTAAACGAAAGATAAAGTTAAAATTGAAGTATTGTAGCCATGCAACGCCGACATTTGACGAGGGCGGAGATGTTACGAGCTGTGGGAATGCTGGAAGCTGGATCTGTTCAGCGTAATGTTGCTGAGGCCATAGGGACCCATCAAAATATAATTTCAAGATTGTGGACACGCTATCGTGCCACAGGTGAAGTAGCGGAGAGGCACCGGGGGCCAAGTCGCATCACTACCCCCAGACAAGACCGATTTTTGCAAATTACTGCGCGAGCTCAACCAAATGCAACGGCGACTCAATTGGTCCAAAGGCTGCGAGTGGAACACCAAGTGCTTGTGAGTGACCAAACTGTAAGAAAGCGACTGCATGAAAGCAATCTACGCTCTCGTAGACCACTCCGGGTCCCACCTTTACGGAGAGGCAATCGTGGACGACGATTAGAATGGGTTCGGAACCACGTGGACTGGGGCCGTGAGCAATGGTCCAATGTGCTGTTCACGGATGAATCCAGGTTCGGCTTCCATCCAGATTCACGAAGGACGCGTGTTTGGCGAGTTCCTGGACGATGGCGCCGTCTCCAGAACCCTCAGGAAGTTCACCCATACCAAGGAGGAACAATTATGGTTTGGGCAGGAATTCGTCTTGGAGGACGGACGGATCTCGTTTGGGTGCGGGGCAATATGACGGCAGAACGATACGTCCACCAGGTGCTGGGGCCCGTAATCTTGCCCCACAGAACACAAATGGGGCAAGATTTCCTGCTCATGCACGACAATGCCCGGGCACACACGGCGAGAACGGTAGCAGCTTGGTTACATACACATAATGTTAGGGCCTTAGACTGGCCTGCTCAATCGCCAGATCTAAATCCCATTGAGCATGCGTGGGATATGCTGCAAAGAAGAGCTCTGAAGGAAGTTCCTGAAAATCTGGCTACAGAAGATCAACTTTTTGCGCACCTCAGAAGGACATGGGACAATATTCCGCAGCAAGACATTGACAACCTTGTTCTGAGCATGCCGAATCGTTGCCGATGTGTTATGAACATCATGGGCGCTTTCTCAGACTACTAAATTCAAGTTTATAAACACAAATTAAATGATTTTTCTATTTTTTTCAGTTTTTACTCACAAATTAAAAGTTAATTCATATACGGTTTCCGTCTATGCTTCATTTTTTTTCCATAAAATCCTGAAATTTTAATCTAAGTACCTTAACCATTATTAAAAAATGGTAGAATATTAAATAACGTATCTTTTAAATATATACATGTCACATAAATAATTAACACATTGATAGTAATTCGCTTTTTTAAAAATATCCCTAGACCGTGTTGATGTGTGTATTTGCGATTGTTTTGAAAAAACAAGATGGCGGCGTCAGTTCCGAATTCGGCCGCGCGCCAAAAGATCCTTATACACTACGGTATCATTTTAGAAATGTAATTGTTTAATTTATTTTCTTTATTTTGCCTCACATCCTAAAGGTACAGACGCCAGCACATTAAACTAATACAATCAGTCAAATTTCTTTAATAGATTTTCAACTTTATCACTAATGCATACGGTTCAAAGTTGATTGGGAAAATTTGCCTTTTTCGGGTAAGTTGACGTGCTGGCGTCTGTACAAGTCCGTAGCCGACTGCAGGCAGCAGCAGCAGGCGACGTGTCGCCGCGACACTACTGGTTTCTATATATTTCTATGAAATACCTTGACGCTACGGAAGGTATTTCATAGAAATACATGGATGGATTTTAAATTAACTACGAACATTAGGTAGTTTGTAGTTAATTTAACAATAAATTGATGGGGCAATGATATTCCTTAATACGTGGGATGAGAATTAAAAATAAATTTTCTATTTTATTAATTAATTAAAATATGTGGGTGTAAAACCAAACACGAAGGATTTTCGAGATGGGGCAGTAAGGGCAGGTTGGAGTCTCATTTCATTAATTCATAATTAAAATATGTGGGTGTAAAACCAAACACGATGGATTTTCGAGATGGGGCAGTAAGGGCAGGTTGGAGTCTCATTTCCCACGAAATGTTTGGGAAAAGTTTTTGCGATTTCTGACTTTTAGTAGGTACTTAATCCTCAATTGGTCCAATAGAGTTTTTGATCCTTTGAAACAGGATCGATTGGCATCAAAAAAAGTTTTGACTGTATTTTTTTTTACAAGTCCGTGAATGCAGGTCAACATGTCTCACAAAGTTAAGGACAGTCTCTTAAGACCGTTTTTCTATAGCTACATCGGTTAAGGTAGCACCGTCTGCTCCACCGTGTCCTCCGGGCGATCCACGCAGTGATGACACCCGGGCGTTTCCTCCCGTCTGATGCCGAACAGGAACCTCCCGAAACAGCCGTGTCCGGTGAGGACCTGCGTCAGGCGGAAGGTGAGAACGCCGTGGCGCCTCTCTAGCCACTCCTCAAAGAGGGGACTTATCGACGCAATAGTGCCGTGCCCAAAGGTAGCTGCCCTTACTGCCCTATCTCAAAAAGATCCACCTTGTATACACATCTGCCCAACCCTTCGGGAAATAGGCCTGCTGTTACTTCCATTGTTATTATTTTGTTTTTTGATTCTTTGAATAGTCTACGACTTCTGCTTACTTTCCAAAACTAGTTACCTATGAACCTTATATTACGGCCACCGGGATAATGCGTTTCTGCCACCTGTCAGTCCGACAAGATTAGGAACTAATAAAGTTTAAATTCGTAAATACGTATTCTTTTGTACTCAGCTGACAGATGTCAGCAGGAACGCATTCTATCATCGACCGGGGTGTAATATTCTTAATTTAAACAACACATATGCTAGTAATCACCACATTATACAAGAATTTGGGAATTTATGAAAAAATAAAACATGAAAAATAAATTTAATATTTTTTATTAACTTTAAAATATTAAATAATGCAAAAATACATACAAAAATTAATACAACAGTTTCATTATTACATTCTAAACGCAACTACAAACATTGTGTGACTACCTGAACTCGTACATAAACTTGTAATTTAAATAAAATATTATTATATAAAGCAGCAAAAGGGTTGTTTGACCATAAAAATGAGTAATCGTAATTAATACTTACGAAATTTAAACATTTTTACTGAAAATTGGCTTTTCTTTAACAAAAAAAAATTTCATCATTTTAACCCTATTATTTTAATCATTTTTTCAAAATAAAAAGTTTTTTTTTTTTTTAAAGTGCCAAATATTTTTTTATTAAATGCGAAGCATAAATGCGCTTTTAACAGGAATACATGTTTCTACTAACATTAAATTTGTATCTTTTAACTTTAATTATTCTTTTACATTATTTATGTACGAAATAATAACAATAATTATAGATTATCAGAATAAAAAACATAATATACTAAAATCCAAAATGGAGAAGAGGTGTTCCATTGATCCGTTTTTAAATTAAAACAAAATATGTCTGACTTACGACTAACTGACATCGATGACGGAAAATATCGTGGGGGAAACCTGGATTTATAGATAAGTCTGAAATCGTCAACCCGTCTTGAGCAAGCGTGGTGATCAATGTTCGTGCCTTCTGTGTATGAGAAGAGGCATATGCCCTGCACTAGAAAATAATCCTGCCTATATCCTACGAGGCAGATCGCGACGCCATATTTTTGAAGCCAGTACCACAGAATAGTACAGAAGATTCACTCCGCAAAATCATTTAAATAAAAACCGACTCTTGCTACGACACAATAAAGTGCAATTCAGGTTGCACTGCGCTTATTACCTACAAGTTTCCTCTCTTTTTATCGCGTAACTCTTATATCTTCCGACTACGTTACACTCACTGAATTGGCCCGACAAGACGGGCCTGCCGCGTACTTGTAGCTTCATACCTAAAATGCGGAGTGCGCCGTCTGTACTATTCTGTGCCAGTAGGTACCCAAAAAAAATACGATTTTATCACTCGTTAAAATAATTATTCAATGATTTTATTTTAAATTCGAGAAAAGCTTCGCAGTATCGTACCTACCATGATTATTCTGATAATATAATTAAATATATCAAAAACGTATTAAAACAAAAATATATAGTGAGTAAAACTGGTATAATCGAGCCGTTTGGGGTTGAAAAACTAGGGCCAATGGGGTTCGAGTGCCCAGTTAGTTTTTCGAGACATCTTCAAGCGGTTGGTCGACTCTTCACGTGACTAGAGAAGGCTGGTCTATTTTAAGGCCAAAGAATCAGCATTGCCATTCAACGTGGCAATGCAGCCAGCCTTTCGGGCACTTTTCCTGTTGACAGCGATGCGGACGTTTTTTTCAAGGCTCTGATTCTTTCCCCTCCTTTTTTGAAGCCCTATGATTTATTCCCCCCTCGTTCTTATATAAAATTATGATTTTAACACCGTGTTGCACATTAACGCCTCATTACGTAATGGATCATTAACGCTAATGATTTTATTGATTTCTTCAAAGAACCATTCGAGACTATTTACAACAAATCGAGACTAATAGAAGATTACAACAATTCAATGGAGGATTAGTATTTAGTGACAACTTTAATAGTTAAAGTTCGTTTCTGCAATTGGCTTTTAGTAAATATTATATATTATGGAAATAATTCCACTGTAAGTACAGTTAAATATTAAGATTATCGTAACGAAAACCAATAAAACACCTCTATGATAAAGAAATTTTTGGCTTCAGTGGACATTTTGACTTAATAACTA
The DNA here is from genome assembly GCA_963853775.1 of Xanthia togata. Lineage (NCBI taxonomy): Eukaryota > Metazoa > Arthropoda > Insecta > Lepidoptera > Noctuidae > Xanthia > Xanthia togata. Next base: position 1,093,225 of record OY970818.1, on the reverse strand, counting down.
GCAAGTATGATTTTTAGTGCTGTCTGTCGTTGTACGATATAACTTGAGTGACTTTTATCATTATTATACAGGGTCGAATTAAACTATCTAGCGAAACCCCACAGGTTAAGTCGTGTCGATGACTAAGGAAAAATATTGATTACTTTTTCTGGGCTCAAGGCCGCATGTAATGTATAACTTGGTCGAATTAACTGTGTGCCTGAAATTAATGACGTCATTGCGAAGTTTTGTTCGCGACGAGGCGAGCGCGGGGAGGTGAGCCTTCTGCGAGGGGGAGGCATGTCATTCCAGCAAGGCGCATAGTTAATTCAACTTAGTATTTACTTGAAATATCAGTTAAAAAAATCTGTTATTTTGTGTAATCTTCACTAACGGGACAGTTCTTATAGGAACTGGTATCTAAAAACGATAAAACAAATAAATAAACGATTTTAAAATTAAATTCGACCTTGTATATTTATAAAAATGATGATAAGAAGGGTAACATATAAATTAAAATCTGGTAATAATAAAAGAGGAGGCCTAAAGCGACACAATGCCATAATATATGAAAGTAGGAAGAGACTATCTCACGAAGCGACGCGCGCTTTACTTGTGGTATACAAACATGCTGTGAATGTGCGTGAAGACGAGTCGTGTCAGCACATAACACACACACACACAAACAAACAAACACACACTTCCGACTTCGCCATTGTCTCGGACGGCACCGAGAGCTCCTACGCTTACACGCACATTTACAGCGTGTTTGTACACTTGGTAAGCACAAGTAAAGCGCGCGTCGAGATAAAAATACTGTATGAGTGACAGAGAAGACGCTCTGCGATGCCGAACTCTTCTCTTATCCAAGACTCGAACCGCATCAAAATCCCTTGCGTGGTTTAGAAGAACAACACGGTCACATAGCTACTCGACATGCGACTTTGCGATGACAAACTTTTTAGTTTTTTCATTAATTTTGTATCTTCCTAATTTAATCGCATCGTATCGCATTAGGCGCAACTATGGTTTTATTTAAAATATATAATGTACAATTGTGCTCACAGACCGACAGACAGCAAAGAATAGCTACAAGTATAAAGAACAATTCATTTTAAAAATAAAGTATTTAAAATACCGTTTCCAGATTATTAATTACAAAAAAAATATTATTTAAAAAAAAGAGTGATTGTAAAATTAAAACATTATAACACGGCAAGCTATAATATAAGAAATTGTGAAAAAAAAAACCGATTTTAAAGGAAAATATTAAAAATAAAACACTAAATTAAAAATGATAATTCTGTACAAATCAAGCGTTTTTTGTAACGTTAGGGTCGATACATACTAGCGCAGAGTCGGAAGTACAGTGAAGCGTTAATCTAAAAAAATAACAAAGCAAATTCACCCTTATCTCTTCATCGTAATTATTGCACATATTTCTACAGATATAAAAAGGCGCGCGTTCTTCCGAATACGCGCGTCATCGTGCGACCAACCCTGATTGGTGCTCGCACATTAGGTTGCAGAGAAAAGGGTGAATTCGCTATGTAAAGGTTCATGCATACACGTCTGTCACGTCAACGTCAAGACGCGGCATCGGTCACGTCAAAACATATAGTTACGTAGAAGTTGTAGGACGTCAGTCACGTTACTACCGGACAGTATTGCTAAAAACGAAACATAAAAAAAAAAAATATCATTATTAATTATTTTATTTTATAAAAATTGATTGAGTGACTATGTCTGACTATCTGTTCACGCACGTCCCTGAACCGTTATCTTGTAGATTTATGCTTCGCTGCGCTTCGATTCTGCGCTAGTATGAATCGACCCTTATTATTCTCATTGCCCAGGCAATATTGACAACACGGGCAAAGTTTATAAAAACTACAGATAAGACATATACATGTAGGAGATTCGTGTGATAAACAATTTCCTTTAAATTCGGTTTATGATTAAAATAACATAAATAAGTTGTAATTTTTAAAACTTTAGTGCCATCTTGAGTCTTAAAAGTTGTTTGTTATAATTTGAATAATAAGTTTTCCATCATTTTCTTCTTATTTTACAAGGCACCTGAAATAAAAAAAAAACATAGTTAAACATATTAAAAAAAATTACATATTTAAAAAAATAAACTGCAATTAACATGCTTTTTTATGTTTAACATCTTTTCTCTCGTTTTCCTGCAATCTGTGGGAGATATTTCGTGAAAAGGGACGGAAGTGTGTAACTTTCCTGAGTTACACACTTCCGTCCCTTTCCCTCGCGCAGGGGAAGCGCGCGCTATTTGATTTGACTAATGAGCGCGCGGTGGTAGAGTTGGTCGTCAAAAACGACCTTGACGAAGCCCCGCCCCTTTAATGTTGCTTATTACCAAGGTAAGATGTCAGATGTTACACATCATTATGTGCCTACTGTAAGCCTTGTTCAATTTTTTAAATTATCTCCTTTACTTAGAAGCTTACCACAAAATCTAATTGCAGCGTTACTAAAGAATTACTTTGCTAATTATCACTGTTATGGTATACACTGTTTTAAGTTAATTCAAGACTATATTGTACAGTGAACCGCACTTCAGGGTTAACAATTTGTAATTGACAGCGGCTCTATTTCCTAGCAGTAAGGGCGATTTTCGTAGTCCAAGTATATCCACAGATATACTTGATCAGATATACTTACAGATGATACAGATATACTTTATCCACAGATATACTTGGACTTCTGTACATGTATAGCAATTAGGTCCATATTCCAGAAAGATTTCACATAAATGAAATTTAATTAGATGAAATCTGACAGATTTGATGCAATTTTATTTACTGCTTCTTTTGCTAGCGCTACTGCTTAGTAGGAGGTCTTGGGTTCAATTCCCAGGTCGGGAAAAGTATTATTGGGTTTTTCTATATGGAATTTGTCAGTAGCAGCCCGGAGTCTGGATTTGTGCCCGGTTGATGGCAATAGGCTCGCCCCCTATTACATGGCACCTAAACATAACTGGCGAAATGTGGGCGTACTATAGGTACACCTCTGCCCAACTCTTCGGGAAAAGAAGGCGTGATATGTTCTATTGATGCAAAAATTATGCTCGCACATCGTTCCAGAATATGGGCCTTGTCTAAAGTATTAAATCAACTATACTCCACTTGAAACAAGATTAGACATAAAAAATTAGACCGAAAATACAATAGACGACGTATATTCAGCAACCTAGTCCGCTTAACTATTCCTAAAGAGTCATAGAGAACCCTGTAAGAAATAGACACGTGTTTCACCTCTCAACGAGGCATTCTCAGGATGACGATTGACTCGTCGCGAACCCGGACACGACGTGTTGCCACGTCAATCGCCGAACGCAGTATTCACCTGATTTGACTTCTATTGCGTTGGTGGCAAGACAAATGGCAGCCGTTGGTATTTTACCACTTTTTTGCTTTTAATGCCATCCTTATGCCTACGGTATAGAAGTCAAAATCAGTTGAACGGACTATAAAAAAAGGTTTATTCAAATTTCCAATCTTATTTCAAATGTACAAAAAAAAAAAATGATTATAATACCTGTATTTTTTCTCTCCGCTATCGAAAGCATGTCAGTAGAAGCCTGGAGCAAAGGAAATAATACAAAAAATAAATTAAAATTTAGCATTGGCAACAAAAAAATAACACTATTTTGACGAGAAACACCGATTCTAAATTCTTTCTAAAAGCATATACAGCAACGAGATATATTTAATATTAATAATATTGCATAAACTTGTGTTTTGAAATAATTTTGAAAATGTCGACTGTGTTTTATAGCGGAATAAAAAATCAAAACTTAGTATGGATAGTGGAAATATCTTTAATTTAAAAAAAATGTGCATTTATTTCATGATAAAATCGGAGTTTGAGTTATTTTCACATTTAATTGTCAATGTATATTATTCGAAAAAAAAAATGTTGCAATAAAAATGTTTGACAGTTAAACCAGATAAGGTACGCTCTTCGGTAATGTTAGCGTTTCCGAATCAGCACAAACGTGTCTCATTGCGCGTTTGTATGAACTTTTCCCTCTGTTTTTTCTCGTTTTGAAAAGTATATCGGGCATACCACATCGAGCTTTAGTGAGAGACAGTCACATAGGAATGACTGAGATAAAGACGAAATTTTTCTAGAACAAAATGTGTAAAGGTTCATACAGACTGGCGCGACGAAACGCGCGACGATTCTGCGATATTGTTGTCACGCAACATGTTTCACACTAGCGCGCCGCGAAAGGTAGCGCGACACCAAAGGAACATTTTGTATGGCGTCACGTCGAGATTACCGCGATAACACAAGAGAGTATTTTCTGTGTCGCGGCGCGACAGGTCGCTCCGTTTGTAGTTTCGGGCGCGTTTTCTTAGAAATGGTTTTCGCAGAAAGGCGTCGTGCGACAAGTTGCGCCGGTCTGCAAGAGCATTAACTTTAGAACCAGGTTTAACCCAATGAGCTATTATTAAATTTAGAACTGTAATTTTTTTTTAAATCGCAATAACCGAGTCTTAGTTGTCAATTAAGCATTAAGAACCTTACACTTATCGCATTAAAGCTCAAAATAAAATAACTGGGTCTAAGAATTGGGCTTGGACTGAAGTTAGAACTCGTTGAACGGCGGAATGTGCCGCTTTAACCCAGGCCCAGACGTCTGTAATGTAATATATCATGTAATGTAATGCGAAATCTGCGTGTGAACGCCACTACCAACATTACATGAAACGTTTGGGCTGGCGCTCGCGCTGATCCATCGCCTGTCGGTTTTTACCGACAGCAGTCGAACACATACCGGATTCTCTTTCGAGTTTGTACGTCGTCCACTATTCGCATTATATTACATTACACATTACACACGTGTACGCCCGGCGGGCGCACGCTTACCATATATTTAAAAACGTTTAACATTGACCTTGTAATTAATAATTCTAACATATATGTGGCGGTCACTTCAAAGACAAATGGCAGATCGAAGTAGACCTTGGCCTCGATAGCTAGTCTAGTGTTTAATACCTAGTCTGGGGTTACTTTAGACCGTTAAAGGCAATATTTTCTAGACTAATCGTTCTCCCATAAAGTATGTAACTCGTTTAGCCTAACAATGTATTTAGGAAAAAGATCCGATCAAGAATTTGACAAGAGTTAGTAGTGTTAAATTATGTTGTGAGAATGGATAATATATAATTATTAGTTACAATCCAGAAACTGTGACCCGTTTGAAGCGCTACAGTATTTTTGGAAACATGCATAAAATACTGTTTACTATCGCTGCAGAAACCCGTTCTTCAACAGTCTGGAAAATTAATTGTAAAACAAATTGACACCTTACGTCAATTTGCCGTGTTATAGACATTTCATACAACTGTCAAAGAATGACAGTTGTGATTTGAATATAAGTACGGCCAATTTAAGTTGATATAGTTTGACCGGGAACACTTTACCATGGCGAGGCGGGGGGCAGCGTTGACGAATGAGTGGCCTGCACTGCCCCCCGTATCGCCACGTACTTAGCTACAGATAGTGCAATCCACGACGACGAGCCCCACTCCACGCTTACTATACTGTAAGCTGTACTTTAGTACGCAGTGGAGTAGGGCGCGTCTCAGTGGATTGCACTATCTATAAGGCGCGGTACAGTCGTTTCGGTCAAACTATAGTCAATTTGTTTAAGAGGAAACGCGGTCACGTGGTCATTGGCGTTCATTCCATGCTAACTAATTCCTCTGTTTTCTCCCTGGTTGACGATAATAGTCCAAATATTTATTTTTACGATCTAATGTATACAGGGTCATTGGTAATATGTTGGCAATCCATTAAAGGGGAGGTGGTAGGAGAGGTCATTTACAACCAAATGACCCCTTAAAACTCCTATGCAAAGTCTATTGTATTTTTTAATGTCAATCAATTTCAAGTAATTTGCCATCACACACGTGAAACACGTGTAGATTTCTTACAGGGTTTTATAGGACTCTTTAGGAATAGTTAAGTGCAATAAGTTACTAAATATATCTACGTCTATTGTATTTTATAGTGGATTTCCGCAAGGTCACACCTGAATCAATTAACTATTGCCATTTTATATTTTTGTTTCATTCATTTTAAAATATAAAATCTCAAATTACACTTGCATAGGATAGGGGTCATAAGGGGTAATTTGATAGCAAATGATCTTTCCTACATCCGCTTAATTGATTGCAGACACATTACCAATAACCCTGTATATCTATCACTGCCATGTACATTTTTTTTTCTTAAATTAATATAATTTCTAACGACTACGTGACCGCATTTCCTCGTAATAATTAATTTTCCTTACTTTAACAAACAGACACAAAGCGATCCCACACCCGCATTCGAAATAAAGGACATACACGATTCATTCAAAGACATCACGATATAAAAATATAATAATAATTTAAAAAATATATATTCATTATTTACAAAAAAGGTACACTTACCTTTTAGTATTTTGTACAAAAAAAAAAACACTCGCGTTTTGTTGAAAACGGGCAATGTTAAATACTAACCAAAGTTCACTCTGACCGGGAGTTGATAAAATAATGTTTAAGTATCCAACAAAAGTGAAATATATTACAAAATGTTAACTTAAAAAGAGAAATTATTTTAAAAAAAATATATAATTTATATTAAATATTTTTTTAATAACCGGTCAAAGCATTATTATTATTAAAATCTGCTACCGAAACAGTTTTTTTTATTTAAATCTTTATGAACTAACATTTAAAGTTATAAACTTTAAAGAGTATTTATAAATCCTATAATAAGCATTTATCTAATAATATATTACATAATAAAGCTTATAAGCTAGTAGGTACAGCTACATTAAAATATATAAAATAAAAATCATGCAGAATAAGCATGCTTAGGATTAGGTTCCATACCCTCGTAGCGAAGCGAATGCTGTACTTTCGTTAAAACACTATAATAGTCCATCTCTTTATTAGTATAAATACAGATGGTTCACTCCGCATTTAAGGAAATAAGCTACAAATACGCGGCGGGCCCGTCTTGTCGGGCCAATTCAATGAGCGTAACGTAGTCAGAAGATCTAAGAGTTACGCGATAGAAAGAGAGGCAACTTCTAGGTGAATATAACTGTAGGTAATCAGCGCTGTGCGACCTGAATTGCACTTTATTGTGTCGTAGCAAGAGTCGCTTTTTATTTAAATGATTTTTGGAGAGAACAATCTGTATTAATCTGTGGTAAATATTTAATTAAAGAAATAAGACAGCTGTTTGGTGTAGTGGCCTAAAGTCACTGCTGAGTTCTGGTTCCGAACCCCGGGTCGAGCTAAATTTTATTGGCTTGTGAATTAGCTTACTTTCAGAAGCAGCCCGGGGTATTTCTGCCCAGTTGATGGCAAGACTCACCCTACTGACTTGTAACATAACTGGCAAAATATTCGTACATCTTTGCCTACCCCTTCCCGGAAAACAGGCTTGACGTTACGTTTATATTACTACAATAGCTCATCATTCGCTTCACTACAGCTTGAAGTAGCAGATAAATCTAATAAAAGTGTTAGTATATTATTATTAATTAGCCTTTAATAAAAACCAGCATCAGAAGGCATTTTAAGTCGCAAGTATGAAAGACATCCCAAATATACAGTTATCTACATGAACCTATAGTAATCCAAATCTACGAGAATAACTGAAACACAACCAAATATTACTACAGCACGCGTAGCATGACCTAGAAACGGTTTTATCGACGGAGGAATAGACAAAATGGCAGATTCACAATCTGTAATTTTGTCTATTCCTCCGTCGACAAAACTGACAAGTCCCTGCAATAAGTCGAAGGAAGAATAGACAAAATGACAGATTCACAATCACAATCTGTAATTTTGTCTATTCCTGCGTCGACAAAACTCGTTTCTATTATGGTCCTGCTACGTACAGGGTGGCCCATAAAATGACGTCGAAAAGAAGCCAAGGGCTTCCCGAAACACCCCTATGTATTTTCAGAGATTATTTATAGTTTCAAGGAGCCAGACATTTTTTTTTTAATTTTTGAGAAATTATCTTTTTTTAACCGGTTATCATGCAGATTAAATAATACAAATATAAATTTTAATACAGTTTTTTTTTTTTTGTTGAAAGTCTTTTTTCTCTACAAATATTAATTTAATTAAGGTCTGTGGCATTACTGACGCCAATCCCAATGAAACAAGGGACGCGTGCGGTCGCGTCCGGATCCCGTGCGGGGTTTGCATCACTGTGGCCAGAGTTTTTATTTACATTCTACAGTGCGACTACTAGCCTGGGTTGGTCCCGGCTGTCATTGATTGCATTGCATTGATCTTTGACAATCGTTACTGGTCGTGAGAAATCCGAAAGTCTGACAACCAGTCTCACCAAGGGGTTTCGTATTCCCAGTCATGTGGATCAGTGGATTGTGGAGGTCAGATAGGCAGACGCTCCATGTAAAATACTGGTATTCAGCTGCATCCGGTTAGACTGGAAGCCGACCGACCCCAATATAGTTTAGAAAAGGCTGGCAGATGATGAGTGCATCTAGTAGTATTTGGTTGCCGGTAACCCATATTAATCCATAGTTCCCATTTTAACCCATAGTTTCCTTACCAACCCATAGTTCTCATTTAACCCATAGTTCCCATTTTAACCCATCGTTTCCTTAGTTCCCATTTTAACCCATAGTTTCCATACCAACCCATAGTTCTCATTTTAACCCATAGTTTCCATACCATTCCATAGTTCTGATTTTAACCCATAGTTTCCATATTAACCCATAGTTCACATATCAACCCGTAATTCCCATTTGAACCCATGCCATGGTGTCCATTATCACCCAAGGTGTATATAATAAAGTATCCCTTACCTTGACCTTGACCGTAGCCGCCGGGTGCTCCGTAGGCCGGGGGCGGAGGCCCTTGTTGTCCGTACGCGCCATATGCGGGGGGTTCCGACTGAAATATAATAGTTTTAATGTTATTTATTTATTTTTATAGAGATATAAGCCGTGTGCCCAATGGCCATTGGCGTGTGGCATCGACAAAAATAACGAAATTCCATACAAACGTTCAGCTCATATTTAACCTTTTTTGGCGATGATTTTTCAAAAATCTTCAAGGGAAGATTTTAAACGTTTTTTTTTTTAAATCTATTAATTCTTTTAAACTATAAAAACTACACTCGAGTAACCACTTATGAAATTTAATTTTAAATAATTTTGTATTTAAAGCTTTGAAATGCCTTGGCATTTATTATAAATGCACACACACATTGCCAAGCAGTTACTATTGTATTTAGACAGTCTAGGCAAATCATTTAACACCAGCTTATATGGATCTCGTCGGTTCAGAGGATTGACATCATTTGCAGTCTTGAATAGTTGCTTATTTTTATCATTTTATCATTAAGATGAGAGCAAGAGAATGATCCTTCTTTTTAGCGAGTCGATGGTAAAATAACACATAAAATATATACGGCCCACTGCGGGCCCTATCAGAATACCAGCGCTGCGACATTTAGCATCATGCTGAGATAGGAGCCTTTTGGCCTCGCAGAGGAATTCCTGCTTTATTTTAATTTTACTTTGGTTTTTTTTTTTTAATGAGTGTTTGTTTAAATTGATCTCCTGTGCTTAAATAATAATAAATACTTTTTCTTTCTTTCTATATTTTTTTATTTTGTTTGCCCCAAAATTCAGCAACGGTAATACCGTTTGCTGACGCAGCCATTATGTCCTCACGTGTGCAGGTGACAGAGCATACGACGCAAGATGGGAGGTGAAGAGAATGATGATATTTTTTTTATTTATTTAAGGAAAAACAAACAGTAGCACAGTATGAAATAGTCATATTATCTTAAATATTAAATTTTTTAAATTATGCCACAGTTCTCCACAGATTACAATTTATTTATTAATAATTAAATTATATATTATATATATTTTTTTTTTTTTTTTTTTTTTGTAATTTAATAAAAAAAATAAGTTTTTTTTATAGTAGTCAAATACCCTCTTGGAGGATAGGCTAAGCAGATGAACGAATACACACCATATACATCTGCTGCGGCGGAGGCTGGGCACCCTCGTAACTGATCAGCTGTATCATGACGTCTCCGTCCACGGTCAGGTGCGAGATCCTCTGGAACGGGATCCGGTGAGGGAACTCGCAGAAGTGGACGCCGTTTAGAGCTACCTGGTGGTCACAAATAAATATAATTGAGCGCGCAACGTAACAAAACATTGTGCTTATTGGTACATGCAACGGTACTGGAGTTGTGGAGGCATTCAAAGTTAAGTTGTATCTAAACATCGGATATTCGGATGCATATTTTCCTAAAGTAATTTTTTGGCTATGAGAGACCATATCAAAAGACCATTTCAGACTAATCTACATGATATCATTTAAATAATAATACCATCACGAAGTCTACAGCCATGAAAGACCTAGGAGTCACATTCGACCGAAAGCTCACCTTCCACGACCATATGACCATGGTAGCGAAACAATCCTACCAAAGGTTAGGTTTTGTTCTGCGTAATTGCCGCGATTTTCGCACCGCTCAAGCCTTAAAAATTATATTTAATGCGCTTGTACGTAGCAAGCTGGAAACCAGCTCTTGCGTGTGGAATCCACATGAAAGGACTTACGAACTTTTATTAGAAAAAGTTCAAAAAGCGTTCCTTAGGTACCTATATAAGCAGAAACACGGCTACTATCCTTACCTCTATCCGACAAAATTCTTACTGGGTTGCCTCGGATACAATTCGCTAGAGGTAAGGCGAGCTCGAGATCAGATCATAATAGCCTGTAAGACGCTCCGTGGCGCAATTGACGCTCCTGAGCTCCTTGATGTGCTGGCGCGCTTCTTTGTCCCTGACAATTACAGCCGAGGCAGAAGGCACAGGCTGTTTGCCGTGCCTCCATGTCGTACTGTTGCCCGTGCTAAGTCGCCAATTCCTCGCACTCTGGCCGCGCTTAATGATCTCTTGGATTCTAACCCAACAGGCGACCTGTTTGCGGATGGATGGACGAAGATTTTATTGGTATGTCAGAAGTACTGTGAGAGGAATTTATGACAGTGTTGTTAACCTTCTTTTATTTTATTTATGTTTTCATGTTTAAATTTTGTATATTATAATGTGGTTTATAATATTGTCTCTTCTGTTTTTATAATGTTTGTTACTGTAATTGGTTGTAACCGTTGTAGCTAAATAAATAAATAAATAAAATAAATGATCCTCATATGGCCTGACCAAGATAATGTCTGGACTTTAAAAGAGGCTGCGACCTCTGAGTTTGTTTCGGCCTTTCTTCTCAGAGTAGTCAGATAGGAAACGCCGAACTCATCTAGCTAATTTATAATTATTTTTTTAAGATGACGTGTAAAAGTGATTTCAATATCCTATTTACAGAATAAACAATTTCATTTCATTTCAAAGTATGGAAGTAATTTGTGATGCCAGAAATACCGGGGAATGCATAACTAGTAGGGTGTATAGTATGGAAGCGAATTCTAAAAAAATATTTATTTAAAAAAAAAAACCCGGGATTCTTTGACAGCATAACTATTCATTTGCATATTTATTAAAAATTAATGTGTAACCGATACAAATAATGTGTATGTAGGGAGTAAGAGGAGGGATGGTGTATGTTAGTTAACACAAAAAAATATTATTTTTATTAGATTAAGTACTATATTATCCTGATTGGGCGAAATATTACCTCGGCTAGATTCAGGTAGGTAGAAAAAGACACTAAATTTGTCGATCCCGGAACCGTGAATTTTTTTTCGATGCAAAAGCGCTTTCCCTGTTTGCAAGTGAATATGCATCCGAATATCCGATCTCTAGTTATAACATTTAAAATTTGAGATCGTAAAAAAATACTCCTGTATTATGGAAACAGAAATACATGGAAGAGCAAATTTCTATTTCAAGGTTTACAATTTGTAATATTTAAAATCATTCTACATAACGGTGCTTAAGTTCTAACACCGCGGATGTCAAGATACGCAACTTTTCAGGAGAGCAACAAAACCATTTAATTTCTGTACAACACTGATAAACGACCATATCTAAAAATAGAACCTAAAACAACAAATTCGTTACTCACCTTCAAAGAATGAGGCTCGCACAGAACCAAGACCTCGAACTGGTCCCCCCTGTTGATGGGCATGCCACCATTTGTCTCTTCAACTCCCCAGTTCATAGCCGTCAGGTGGTTCCGTACGACGCACATCTCCGGGAAGCGGAAGTTCAAATGTAAGGCGATGTCGTCGCGAGGATCCGTGTTGGGACCGCATTGGAGGTTGATGGCGAATCTGGGGGAAGAAGAAGATGATAAAATTACGCATATACAGGATCAATTTCAACTTCGAGAAACAGGTCAATCGTCGAATCCGACCCGGCTGGTCAGCGTTCGGGAAGCTACGCAATATCTTCTCGTCCAACATACCGAAGTGTCTCAAGACGAGTCTTTGTTTGACCAATGCGTGTTGCCAGTGATGAATTATGGCATTGAAACGTGGTAGCTCACAATGGGCCTTATATGAAGACTAAAAGTCACCCAAAGGGCAATTGAGAGGGCTATGCTTGGAGTTTCCCTACGTGATCGAATCGGAAATGAGGGGATCTGCAAGAAAACCAGCCGAAGAATTGCCAAATTTAAGAGGCAATGGGCAGGGCACATTGCTTGCAGAACAGATGACCGGTGGGGCCGAAAGATTCTGGAGTGGCGACCGCGTACCGGAAGACGTAGCGTTGGAAGGCCTCCCACAAGGTGGACCCACCTTGTGCACCTTGGGAAGCACAGAACCCGTCGAAGTGGCGGTGCTAGGGGGAGGTCTATGTCCAGCAGTGGACGGCTTTCGGCTGAAATCTTGATGATGATGAGGGTCAAACTTGACAGACGTGATGGGTTACGATTTCTCATCATCTGCCAAGCTAAATTTTGTTGGGGTCTGCTTCCAGTCTCACCAGATACACCTGAAAACCAGTATTTTACATGGAGCGACTGCCTATCTGACCTCCACAACCCTGTTACTGGGTAATTCGATACCCCTTGGCAAGACTGGTTGTCAGACTTTCGGGCTCCTGACTACCCGTAACGACTGTCAAAGATCCACGAATGACATCAAGGACCAACGGCTTAGCGTGCTTTCCGAGACACGAAGGGGTCTCATATGTACCTAAATATGGTTACTCATCCACAGACCGGCTGCTGCAAGAGTAGCTTAACCTAATCGATTGACCCGTGCGGCTGTTATTACTTAGCCACGAGCCCCTCTCTCTCTCACATGGGTTTCGATATCAGAACATAATAAAACGAATCAAAATATAATAATAATAATACGATTATTTTTCGGTGGGGGTTCTACGAACTCTGGCAGTGTAGTTACTTGAAGAATGACACCGGTAGCATAGGTACCTCCGCTGCGAAACTAAGCAGCGAAACCGCTGTAATTTAATTCAATAGACTCGCGTCATTTTCCGCTACTCGCATCCTATTCGAGTAGCGGAACATGACGCGAGTCTACTGAATTAAACTATTGCGGTTTCGCTGCAATGGTTTCGCGGCGGAGGTACCTATGCTACCGGTGTCATTCTTCAAGACCGAGCAGACCGAGTCAGACCCGAGTCCAAGTCGAAACAATTGAGAACCATCGAGATGTTCGAACAATCGAAACAATCAAATAAAACCTCTCGCCATCGCGCATCGCTAGTTATATTATACCCATCAAGTATGTGAGCTAACACAAAAAAAATAAAAAATTAACAGATATTTCATGTAACTACACTAAGGTCGTTCGTTGACCCCAAAAACATATAATTTTTTTTGTTGTTTTATCAAGTTTACATATCGATGCCCATCACGTCTGTGGAGTTTCGCTAATTAATTTAATGTGACCCTTTATACCCTTATTTAAGATGAGTACGCATTCTAGTTATGAAGCTACAAGAACGCGGCGGGCCCGTCTTGTCGGGCCAATTCAGTGAGTGTAACATAGTCAAAAGATATAAGAGTTACGCGATAGAAAGGGAGGCAACTTCTAGGTGAATATAACTGTAGGTAATTAGCGCTGTGCGACCTGAATTGCACTTTATTGTGTCGTAGCAAGAGTCGCTTTTTATTTAAATGATTTTGCGGAGTGAACCATCTGTACTTATCTGTGGACTGGCATAGGTGTTGTACAGTCAGCAGTGAGTTTATGAATTAGCACCTTGTCTTATATAGCTAATGACACGTCAGCGACAAGCTAAACACAGCTACATGTACAAAAGTAACGTCGTAATGTTAGTCGGGAACAGTCTTAAACATGACAAGTCACTAAATAATAATAATCATGAGGCAAGAACAAAATCCCTTTCGCGCTTTGAAAACGGTTGTCACGGTATGATGTCTTTGGAACATATTTGGCGGCATTAAAAAAAACCTAGAAGATCTTATGTACGCTGCACCCTGGAATACCGTGCAGCCCAAGGCAGGCAGGCACAAGCCCCCTCTCTGTGACAGGGAGAGGACCGTCAGTAGACCGTCACATGTCTTCAAATGTTTGGTTCTAGGACATGCCGATTTCCGCACTAGGCCCGCGTGGTGGATTACGCCACTCAGAGGCCTACGAAACAGCAGTGGCCACATTATAGGCTGATTTTGACTGGCTTAACTACAGAGCTATAGTTCGTTAGTTCATACCGACATTACCTCTGAGCGCTAGAGGGGCAGCTACCGGGGATCGGGTCCACACTTGGTAACACATGACTGTAGAAGGCAGGGTGATTATGATGAAGGCTTACCTCTGAGCGCCAGGGGGGCAGCTACCCTGCACCCTGATCATGCGACCAGGGTACATGCCCGCAGGGATCGGGTGCACACATGGTATTACCTGAAAAAATACAAGGGATTTGTTAGATGATATGTTATGTAAGTTCTTCTAAGTTAACAGACAGCTGTGCTGCTGGGGATGCAGTTGTGTGTTGCGCAACTTCTTCCCCGCTACAGCACTAGGAAGTGGTAAAGGGCGGACGTTTGAATTATTTATTTAAGTATTTTTATTATAAACTTTATGCAAAGGTAAAAAAATACTGTACAAAGGCGGACTTAATGCCTGAGGCATTTTCTTCTACCAGTCAACCTTAGGGTGGTGTAGAGACAAAACATGGCAGGTGCAACATAAGTGATAAATAACTTGAAAATTAATACTACTAATACATAGATACATACATATAAGCCGAATAAACTCTGTCAGGAGAAATAACGATAGGTAGAGGAGAAAACAAATCCAGCAAATCAGCGCTGCAAAAATTCTGCCAGCTTTTCACGAATATGTTCACGTGCCTTCAACTTGACAGATAACCGACTGGTTGCCATCCTGATGTTCAGAGGAAGCGCATTCCAAAGATATACCGCCTGGACAAAGAAAGAAGAGTGAATAAAACCAGCGGTGAGGACATCGTAGAAGACGATTGTTGGTAGAACGAAGATTTTTGCTATGGGCAGAGCATAGGTATTGAACATGGGAAGTCAGATAAGAAGGAGAAGTGGGTTTGTCGAATGTAGAATACAACATTGACAGAGCCCTCCACTCTTATTTGCGGTAAACATGACGCAAAAAAGAGCTTACACAAAAAAATAGAAAAGGTCGGGGGAAACATGCGTCACATCCACGCAAAATGGCGATCGCTCAGCATTATGCTGCGACCCTATGCAAAAACAGAGCCCCAGCGCTGGTTTTCAGCGACAACCAGCGCCGACGTAATGACGTCGTTCGGTGCAGCAAAAAACAATAACTAGGACGCTGTACCGGCACTGTACAGCAGTACTGTACACAATACAGCGTACTTACAGAAAAATAATATAATTCAATTTAAATGTGATCAAAATAAAAGAAAAAGGAAACATACATGCTACGAGAATATCATCCTTAAAACACACAGCTAATCTATACAATACTCATATCTAAACGCTAAGCGAAAATGAAGCTATAGCGCGGTCGGGCGATACGATGCAACGTGGTGGGTCGGGACCGAGGGAGTTCTATAAAAATGTAACTGTTATTTTAAAATACTCGTGAGTATCGTACAGCTAATATATACGATACTCCAAGGGTAGGGCAGTTATTTATTACATAAATAACACCCAGATAAGTGTTGTTTACATAATAAAAGTTGATAAGCAGGTCAATGACTTGCTTATCAACAGGCGTTATGGCCGATTCCTATAATTTACAAAACCAGCGACTTCCAAAAATATAACTACAAAATAACTTTGAATTTCGGTAGTCGTCTGTTTAGAATTTTCACCACCGACTTGCCGACCATCGATATTTTCGTCAATTGTGTGTGGACGGACGGATTTAGAAAATATTTTTTTATTTGGTAGAGGAAGCTTGCGCGGTGGTCCCATGGAAATGTTGTTACTAGAGTCCGACCGAAACAGTTTTTTTGTCGAAATCTGAGAGCGAAATGTCTCACTCACACAGGGGATGCTCGCAGTGAGTTGAATTCGCCGAGAGTAAAATTGAACATGCTCAATAGGTATGATGACTAAAAAAATGTTTATTGTCCGTAATGAAAAAAAAACGTACACGTATTTTTTCTTGTTTTACGTCATCAAAAGATTACGGCGATACATTGAGTTATAACGTGCCATGACGTCACTTTTATTTTATACATACTTGTGACGTATCAACCCCCACTCCCCAACTTTAATGCGTTGTATTTAATTCATTTTTTATTAATATGATAAAGCAAAAAATACTTGTCTACTATTTTTTTTTTTATCTGACTGACGGACTAAACAGAATTTCTTTTTTTTGACCCAGGCATCATCCCTATTCTCGCTGTGATTAGGCATTCGCAGTGAGAACTTCTCACTGCCTAATCGCAGCGAGTGACCTAGGTTTTACGGTTTGGCGGCAAAGGGAAATTCTATAAAGTGCCCTTAATCAAGTGCACAAACGAAAATGGGTGAAACTGGACCATTATTTATCGTCAAAAAAATCTAAAATAAATCGTAATAAATTATCGATTTTTTTACTTTTTTACTGCCCATTAAATTCGACTGTATTAAAAACGTATTATCTTTATATTATTTGTAGTGAATTTAGTTAAAATAAAAACAATAATGATGACTGATAATTGATGTTGCATGGCAAATACAAAGAAACCCTTTAAAAACAGTCGGCAAATAAAAAAAACACGTTTCTTTGAAGACATGTTGAAACTTTAGTCTGATTTTTTCAATAAATTTTATTTAGATTTTTAGATTTTCTTACTTTTTTTATGTACACACATATAAACAAACAGAAAAGAAAAAAAAAGGAACAGAAAAATACGTACAAAGGTGATGCTTATTTCTAAAGAAATCTCTTCCAGCATACCTGCGATAGGACAGAGGGTAAAAAGAAGTTTTTTTTTTTTTAATCGAACAATGGTCTAGTGTCACCGATTTTCGTTTGTGCACTTTATCCAGGGACGCACTGTATATGACGAACGGGAAATTCTATACATATAATATGACAGACAGAAAAACAGGGGAAAGTTGGACGTAGTTACCTACTTTCGAACTTGTGTTTACGTTTACTTTTCCCCATCCATTTGGGAATACCTAGAGGATAAGTTGTTAACTGGACACAGAATAGTTGTAAAATAAAACCAATATGACAACGTCAAGCTAAACACGTCATCGACAGATGAAAGACGGAAGTAACAACTCAGATGACGGTTCGTCTAATACAGATGTCATCATCTCCCTCCCTAACCTTTTCTCAAGTAGAAAAAGAGAAGAGAAGAGTGAGGACCGATGAACAGCATTTTCAAGCGTTTAATTGTTGGTTGAATACGAGGCTTTTGGCTACTTTCGTATTAATTTTTTTCTGTAAATGTGCGTTTTGTTTGTGCAGAATAAACATAATATCTTTTTTTTTGTCCTTGAATCAAGTGCACAAACGAAAATGGGTGAAACTGGACCATTATTTTACCGTCAAAAAAATCTAAAATAAATCGTATTAATTATTATCGATTTTTTTACTGCCCATTAAATTCGACTGTATTGAAAACGTAATAACTTTTTTATTATTTTAGTGAATTTAGTTAAAATAAAAACAATAATGATGGCTGATAATTGATGTTGCATGGCAAATACATAGAAACTCTTTAAAAACAGTCATCAAAAAAAAAAAAAAACGTTTCTTTGAAAAAAAAAAATCTCCTGAATTCTCTTTTATTATCCTCGATTTTTTTTCTGTAAGTATGTTTGGGATCGGCTTCCAGTCTAACCGGTTGAAGCTGAATACCCCTTTTGTCAGA
The DNA here is from genome assembly GCA_963853775.1 of Xanthia togata. NCBI lineage: Eukaryota > Metazoa > Arthropoda > Insecta > Lepidoptera > Noctuidae > Xanthia > Xanthia togata. Next base: position 1,074,927 of record OY970818.1, on the reverse strand, counting down.
CTTTCGAGCTTCTCGACGACCTGTGACAACTGTCAGGTTAAGCATGAATGCTGAGACGCAGGTCAGCACAGTACAGGCGTGACAAAGAAAATAGAAAGAAGGAAAAAAATAGGTTTATTTGCAATCATCATGACGTGACGCAACGCCCGCTCTCAAAACGATGAAGGAAAACATTGTGAGTAAACTCGTCCTATAGAACCAAAAATTCAAAGACATGTGGACTGTACCCGCGTGGAGGAGGCCTGTGTCCCAAAAAAATGTAGACGAAAAAAAACAAGTAAATCATTTAAAAAAAAAAAACTGTATTTATTTAAAATTCACAAGTGTAGGTCCATAAAACCATAGAGGAAATATGCGTATCCCACACAAAACGACCATCGCTCAGCAGTGATGTTATTTTATGTTCAATGAGATACCTAATACGAGTCTGTGATGTCGGTGTACAGGACGACACAATCAATATTGTTGGCGAAGTCATAACGAACTGTGCTGGTCGAAGGCCATAGGTCGATCACTAATGAGACTAGAGGACAAGGTAAGGTCATATGGATAATCTAGTTTCTGCCCGTGACACATCAAAAGTGTCTAAGGATCAAGTACGTTTAAGAGTATCGCCGCAATAGAGATGATGAGTGGGTAAAAAAGTATTTGACACGTATTTTTTGACTCGTGGGACTTGTGGGAGCTCGTTACGTCACAAGTATAAAATCTACATACTCGTGACGTCATGCCACATTTCAACTCAATGTATCGCCGTAATCTTTAATTACGTAAAAAAAAAGAAAAAAAAATGTCCCATATTTTTTAATAATCTACATGACGCGACCAAAAAAATATTTTTAGTTATCACCCCTATTGAGGATTATTATTATTTTAACTTTTTGTATTGTTATTGATTCTTTTTAGTGAATTTCACTATTTGAATAAATAATTTTCTTTAAATTTTGATTAAAAAAAATTGAAAATCAACTGTCAATCAGGATTCCTATAAAAATGTGTAATAGCGTTTTTATAAAACCATTACAAGTTCTGCATCGGAACTGAAAATAATTGAATCAATATGGAGACGACATCATTCGTCACGAGAAGAGGTGATGAGAGCCGTCGGAATGTTGCAAGCTGGTTCCAGGCAACGTAGTGTGGCTGTCGCTCTTGGCACTACACAGAGCGTCATAAGCCGCCTTTGGACACGCTATCGTATCACGGGCAGCGTGGCCGAGCGACATGGAGGATGATCTCGCATCACCACTCGCGGACAGGACCGGTACATCCAAAATACTGCTTGACGGTATCGTACCATAACCGCATGATGTTGGGTACGAGGCTCCACAGCACTTCAGGCTTGCTGATAAACGACCAAATCATCCGAAATCGTTTACGTGAAGTGGTTCTGCGTTCCCGAAGGCCGCTCACAGTTCCACCTATAGTTCCCCGCAATCCTAGGGCCCGTTTACAATGGGCTCGCGAACAGAGAAATTGGGAGGAAGCAGGCAGGCTGGTGTTGTTTCCATTTTCCAATGAATCTCGTTTCGTTATGAGGCCGGATATAAGACGTACTCGAGTTTGGAAGACCTCTGGACTTCAAGAACGTTTGAAATGTTGTCAGGAAGTTCATTCATATGGAGGGGGGACAATAATGGTTTGGACCGGTATTTGGTTTGGTGGAAGAACCGATCTCATTTGGATCAGGGGAAACCTCAATGCTCAGAATTATGCGGAGAAGATTGTTTCAGACGCAATCATCCTTTTGCGAAGCCGTTTGAGTGATTCGTTTCGCTAATGCACGACAATGCACGTCCACACACGGCTGGAGTCGTAACACGCACTCTTGCCGATGCTCGCATCAACGTTCTGCCGTGGCCTGCTCAATCGCCAGACCTCAACCCAATTGAGCACTCATGGGATACCCCACAACTTTTTGACTTGTTAGAATGAAAACGGCCATTCCTCCAAGTGATTTTGAGCATGCCAAATCGCTGTTTGTATGATTTTTGTCAATGGTGGAAACACATATTTTTAACTTTACAAAAAAAAAAAAAAGTGTTTTTTGCCATTTCATTGACGACATTAACTTGGGTTAATTTCCCACAATTTCAATTATCAAAAATTGCAATTTTTCTTAATTTTTTAAAAATATAGGGATAAGTTGTTAACTTAAACATAAGAATTAAAGTAAGAAGCCAGCCTGGAAGAGATTTGGTCAATATTAATTAGATATTTTTTTATAGTTAAAAATGTACTTGATCCCTAAACGTAGACATTTTTGATTTGTGTACTAAAAACATAACAGCTACATTTCCCACCCGCACTGTTACTCCGTTTTCACTTAGTATTCTTTTGGGTTTTACTTTTTTTTTTTTTGCTTGGCTCCAAGAGTGTGATGAAGTAGCCTAACCTACTACCTCAAGAATTGCGCTATCAAATGCAAAAATATTTTATCAGAACCGACTGGCAGTTCCAAACTCAAACTCAAAGCATTTATTTCAATTAAACCATTTACAGGCACTTTTGAATTGTCAAGGGGTCGGTCAGTCAAAAATATGAAGCTAGTTGCCCATTCCAAAGCGTAGTAGGTACCTATGGAGAAGAACGGGCAAGAAACTCCACGGACACTCTTAAATAAAATAAAAAATTGATACAAAATATTGGTTACATCATTCATTTTGAAATTATGCATGTGAGAACAATGTAATAAGACTGCACGTTCGTAAAAGCGTCCGTAATAAAAAGAAGAAAAAAAGAATCATTCAAAAACTTAAAATAAATTAAAATAAGCCATGGCAGCTAAGAGATGACCAGTCCCAACTGACGGCGCCCGTTCACGAACATGACGCATGGATCAGCAGTTCAGCACCATTCAGCTCAACCATTTTGAAGGGAGCTAAATGATCCAACACACACGCCACCATCAGCGAGACATTTGAGTGAGTATGACATACTCACAGCCGCCAGGGCACATTCAAGTCAATGAAATACTACATATTACCCGGTAAATGGTAGCTCTTTAGTACATAGTACTCACACCTGTGCTATGCAATTATATAATACAATTCCAAAGATGTTACTCCGTTTTCACTTAGTGTTCTTTTGGGTTTTTTTTTTGTGCTTGGCTCCAAGAGTGTGATGAAGTAGCCTAACCTACTACCTCAAGAATTGCGCTATCAAATGCAAAAATATTTTTTCAGAACCGACTGGCAGTTCCAAAGATTAGCGCGTTCGAACAAAAAAACAAACTATTCAGTTTTATTATCCTTACTATAGTATCCTTACTACCGTCTGAACGCGATAAACTCAAAAACTACCCAACGAATTTTCAAACGGTTTTCACCAATGGACGGAGTGATTCATGAGGAAGGTTTTGGTGTATAGTTAATTTAGGTTTCGTGTAAATTGGCTGAAATGTGACGATTATTGTAGAAGATGTCGGAAAAAATCATACCGACTGGGACCTTTACTGGCGTACGCTGCGTGAGAGATAAATAAAATGTATATATCTCAAAGAGTTCAAATAACCATTTTTATATTACAGAATTTGATAAAAAATGCAGTTATTTCCGAAGCTATTTTCACCGGTATTATAATTATTAATCCTTATCCAATATAATATGTTATTTAAATTGGGTAAATGCCCAATTTAAATAACATATTATATTAGAAAAAGATTTAGATTAAAATATGTCATGTTGACATCATATCATTTAAACAAATAGTTTAAAAGATATCACAGATTCAAAATTAAGCGTAATAAAGTAATTATGGTTGACGACAACGCGGGCGCAGCGGTAGGAGTCAATGACCTTTGCCTCGGCCATTATGTATGTAATTCCGGTAGTACGTTCCCGTGGGATATTTTCCGATATCCACGCGGGCGAAGCCTAGTATCCTGCTCCTTAACCCAGTTGATGGTCTATCCATTTGCCAAATGTATGTATGTATGTTATAAACTTTAATATTAGTATGGCGTTGAATCTCTTTGAACTCCAGCTGATATCATTCATTTGTATTCTGTATGTACCTAATACTTGCACGACAACTTGGCAGAATGTGATGATACCATTGACTAATCTTAAGACCATTATAATGTACCAAATTCTGGTAAATAAATGATTATGATTATAAATATCTGCTTTTTAAGCCAGGTCATGGTCTATCCGTGAGCCAAGTGTATGTTATATTAGTATAGATTTGAGTCTCTTTGAACTCCAACTGGTATGATTAATTTAGGTTGGAGTCAAAACTAAAATTAGACTAACATAATATCTGAGTCACACATATTTTGAATATACCATTCATTTTCTTATTTAGTACACACAGTACAATGGATGTATGTACTATTAAATATGTAATTATTTAAATACCATGTAGTCTAGACATAAATAAAGGCTAGAGTACACAGCGCGACTGCGACAAGAAGTTGCCGCAATGTGAGCAACTCTCTTATTAGTCAATAAGCTCTCTACAAGTTATCTAACTGTAGAATGTTGCGTCTTTTGAGTCTGCTGACACAATCTGGTATTGTGAGTGAACCAATTGGCCGCTCACCATTTGGTTGGGGAGTCTCTCGAGTCTGGACTTGTGTTTAAAATGTAAGCGAAAACGCCACCTCGAAACTAACACTAGAATGTCACAATGCACTAGAACGAGTCGCAACACAGTGAGACTGCAATGGATAAAAGGACACAGCGGATCGCTAGGTAACGACGCAGCTGGCGAACTTGCTAGACGAGGATCCAGCACGTCATTCTGTGGACCCGAACCAATCGTACCAATTCCATTCAACCAACTACGCATGTGGCTACAGGAGTTCTTCCACACTCAAGCGGAGAACTGATGGATCATGCCAGCTATGCCAACCTTGGATAACAGGCTGACCAGGCGCTTATTACGCCTGAACAGGAACGACCTGCGCCTGATGACGGGGACCGTCACGGGTCACTGCTCGCTAAACAAACACTTCCACACAATAGGCATAACAGACAGTCATCTGTGCAGGGCATGCATGGGGCCCGAGGAAACCGTTGCGCATGTGCTCTTTGATTAAATGCACAGGCGTCACCCTGTGTCACAGATGTTCTGAACAGACCAGGAGACTTAATAAACTTCTGTAGTGAGGTGGGCTGATTGGAATAACCACCGACGGCCGCTATGGCCCACGCACAATGGTCCATCTGAAGGACTAAGAGCGGAAATCAAACCCCATAACATAGAAGCGTTAAGGCCGCTCTATGTATGTTTTGTAGTGTTACATTATGTTTTTGCTACATAAACAACAACGTACAAGATATACCACATTAGTGGCAACACTTGCACTACGAACACCACATACTTTTTAGCGTGACGATGGGAGCTATTTATGCACATCAGCTTTGTTGAGTCAAGAAATCAATCTACCTAGCCTTTCACCAACTATGTTGGGGTCGGCTTCCAGTCTAACCGGATGCAGCTGAATACCAGCATTTTAAGTGGAGCTGCCTATGACCTCCACAACCCAGTTACACGTTAACACGATACCCCTTTGATTATCACCTCTACACCCTTGCATTTTTTGTTGATTGCTATATTTATATTTACTGAATGCACATCATGTGAATTTCGTCACTAATAAACGTTATTTCGTCATCAGGATGACATCACCCGGTTCGCCCGCTACTTTGATGACGTCAACCGCATGCATCGTTAAATTTTACCGAAAGGAGGATTCAAGAAAATCTTGCGTGGGGAAATTGTGATGCGTGCGTGTGCGTTCACCTTTAGACCTTTACTAAACATGACATCCAATCCCCGAAGGTTAAGGCAGAGGTGTACCTATAGTATATCCAAATAGTTTCGCCAGTTATGTTTAAGTCCCATATAACAGGGGAGCGAGCGTATTGCCATCAACCGGACACAAATCCAGACTCCGGACTGCTACCTCATGCTGAGAAATTCCTGATGGGAAAACCCAATAACACTGCCCGACCTGGAAATCGATCTCAGGATCTCGTGCTCAGCAGTAGCGCTTGAGATCACTTGACGAGGCAGTATAAAGCCCGTGTCAAATAAAAAGCGAACTGATAGCGTGTTGAAGCGTTTTTATCATGCAATGTGTGGTAATGTTTGAATCTAACGAAAAGCCAAAGCGAACCGATGAGAGCCGATACCGCGGCGAACCGAAAGGGGTGTCACGCCATGACAAAATCAAAGGCGAGCGCGCGAAGCGAGGAGTGAGCGAGATAGTTGTTTCATCTGGCTTTGCATGCACGACGTTAAACAGAGAGGGAATGCGAGACGCGAAGCGAGAGCGACAGGCGACGGTTGTGTTTATTTACAAATTCAAAACGAGTTCGCTGCACCTAGTTTGACGTCTCCGCTTCTGTTCTTCACATTCTCCGTTTTCGGTTCGGTTCCAGTTATGTTTGACCCTGGTTCAATGCGAAAGCAAGGCTCCATTCACACTGAAAGGGCAGCGACCGGCAGCGGGCAGCAGCGTCAAGTGCGGCTAGTAGGTAGTCTCGCCAAGAGAAGGCTCGCGGCCGCGTTCTTGCGTGATGCTGCCAGAGCGGCCGCCGCTGATTTGGGCGCTAGACTGGTCGCACCAAAGGCGGCCTTTTTGGGTCTCTCAAGTGGTATGTACTTTTATTTATTGCCATTGAAACGTTTAGAAGAAGACTATGTATTTTAGTAATGAAGATAAAGGTAAAAATTATTTGACATTGAAACTGCTCGCCGCTTCGCTGCGGGCCGCTGCCAAGTCAGTGTAAATTGACCCATTTTTGGGAAATAATCAAGGAGCAGGATTGCGTGTCAGACTCTTACTGACTAAAACCCACCCGTGTTCCTTCTGTTGCTTGTGCAATGCCAGGGGGCCACGGTATCCCTTTCGGACTTTCCCGCGTGTAAATTGAGCCTTAAGCTACGGTTTCCTAGAAGAATGGTGACCGTCTCATACATAGCGTCCGCAATCTTCCGTATGACGTCACAGAAACGTTATATTAAATGAAAGTAAAGTAAGTTGGTGTGTTTTCCTAGAGATAAAGAAAAGAAAGAAAGAATAATATTTATTTGGGACTTTTTTTTTGGAGATCGTTTTATGACACCGTCAAATCCCACTTCCATCATTTTCATGACAGCCGTCGCTGCGGCCGTGAGGCGGTCACCGCTCTTCTAGTGTCTGTTAACTTTTGACGCACTATCGGCTGAACAAATTTGAATGAAAAATGGCACACAGGTAGACCATGAACTGACAAAGACATTTAGGATACTTTTAATCCTAGTAGTATTTGCGTTGCATGGGCAAAAGCGTCGCCAGTCAATGGTCCGGCGGGAGGGGGGCAGTTAATAATGGAGAATGGGAAAAGTATGATTTGTGGGTGAGTCTAACTTCTACGGCGCACAACAATGGGGCCAATATCGACGCTAGTGGAAATTTGATTTTTGACTAATCAGTTTCAACTTGGTAGTCCCTATGTATGGATTAGAAACGGACCTTTTGGGTTGTTTTTCCCAAAACGATTCAGAACTCAGCTGAAACCTAATAGGTTTTATGACTGGGCCTACCATCAACACATAATACGAATATTACGTCCTCGGACATCGGATTAGACCCGTTTAGGAGATATGGAACTTTCAAGAAGAAAAATTACATTTAGCGCTACTACATGGTGGTCACCCATCTGCGGATCAACCTCAACAAACGTAGCTGAGCCTATAATAAAAAACAAGCGAGCCTTACTGTAGTCGCATATGATATTGTAACATCTGACATCTCACCTTGGTAATAAGCAGCATTAAGGTAAAGGTCGTTTCTGACGGTCAATTCTAGCACCGCGCCCGCTCATTGGTCAAATCAAAAAGCGCGCGCCCCTGTTTCTTGTGACACACTTCTGTCCCTTTTCATGAAATCACTCCCACAGATTGATTATTTAGATTTATTTATATTCAGATTTTGATTGCAGGAAAGATGCTACAAACCAAAAAAATCCCACCAACATGGGAACTTATGTCCGAATGTAGAAGAGCTGCACAGTCACACGAGCATGGCAACATAGAAACGGGTTTTGTCGACGGAAGAATAGACAAAATCACAGATTGTGATTGTTTAGCTGTCATTTTGTCTATTCTTCCGTCGACAAAATCTGTTTCTATTGTGGTCATAGTAAGCGTGCTGGCAAGAAACTTCATAGGTTTTATTATTGTTACATTACTGTTCTTATTTTTCCATTAGCCCCTACGCTAAGTAATGTTATTGTTTGCTGTTGTGATTGCAGAAATAATTACCTAAGCCAATCAATCACATAAGACCTGACCTACACAAACTGAAACTCAAACTAAACTCAAAGCATTTATTTCAATTAAACCATTTACAGGCACTTTTGAATTGTCAAGGGGTCGGTCAGTCAGAAATATGAAGCTAGTTGCCCATTTCAAAGCATAGTAGGTACCTATGGAGAAGAAACGGGCAAGAAACTCCACGGACACTATTAAATCAAAAATTTGATACAAAATATTGGTTTTGAAATTATGCATGTGAGAAGAACTATGTAGAAAGACATGGCAGAGACAACAAAAAGAACCATTCAAAAATTTTTAAATAGGCCATGGCAGCTAAGAGATGACCAGTCCCAACTGATGGCACCCATTCACTAACATGACGCATGGATAAGCACCATTCAGCTCAACCATTTTGAAGGGTAAACCAGTAACTGAGTTATACAATACCCCTTGGTAAGACTGGTTGTCAGACCAGTAACAACTGAATACCACTAACTAAATAGAGAATATAGAAGAAAAGGACATTTTGTGCTGACCTCAAATAAATTGGAATAAAACAGGAGAATGCTGATCATTAAGCTGATATAAGCCTATGTAAGGCCTATTTTTTTATATAATAAACCAAGAATGTTATGGGATATGTTATTGGGTTTTTGCAATAGGAATTTCTATGTAGTAGCCGGAATCTGGACTTGTGCCTGGTTGATGGCAATTGCCTCGCCCCCTATTACATGGGACTGGTGAAATGTGGGTGTACAATAGGTACAAACCAAACCCTTCGGGGAATACAGGCATGATTTTATGTATTTCAACAAATGTACCTAACAGTTAGTTATTATGTGTGACTTAATAATCATAACAAAAATAATACAGAACAGTATGTGGAGAATCCAGACTTACTAAATCCCAGACATTTTCCTTAAATGATGCAAGTAGGCATCAATGTGTCTATAATGCAATCTATGCCCACAGATATTGAAATAATCTGTGTAGGTATACAAATGTATTATTTTAGTGATAGCTTCATTTCATTTCTATTTTGGTACTATTACCTTCTTTTTGATTATTGGAATGCTACTTTCTATAGAGTCGGCAGTGATAGGACAGGAATATAAATGGGCAAATTATAAGACAAATCAAATACCTAATTTGCAGAAACCTGCATGGCAAATAAAAATTTTACTGCAAGAACAAGCGACATTTCCAAGAATATGTCTTGAGAATTGAGGAAAAACCGTTAATTTACGCGGATAGCGTGAATTACCGTATCTGTAATAGGCAAGACCTTGGGGACGACGAAATACTAACGAATACTAATTTCTATCACCATATTAGGATCACGATAACTTAGTTCCATCAGAACAATGTATTTACATACCGCGTAATGTTAATAATCGTACCAAATTGTTCCAAATGCCCTTGCAAGCAAGTAAAATGCCGCATGCAATGGCATCTTTCGTAACAACATAGAAGAATGTAAAAAAACTTACAGGGTTGTAGATAGGAGGAGCAGCCATTTTTTCTTGGATGTTTTTCGCGGCGGCTAGTCCAAAAACTGATTTTAGAAAGCCTACACAACGTTTTTTGACGATTTACACTTAAATACTAAGCGCCGGATACGCCTAGCGCAATAATATTACACGATTCAATTGAATCAATTCTTTTAGTGCGTCATACGTCATATGACGGTGGATGATTAATCCTTGGCGTGATGTGTATTGGATCTGCTGTGCGAGCGAGATAGCAAGCGTCAGTTTACCGAGAACAAGTGAGATAGCGTCAAATAAAAGCTATATTCCACATTTTTTCAGTAAATGAAACGCACCAAGTAAAAACGTCAAACGTGTTCGAAGTTCGAATTTCATTTTCATGGCTTTGGCCCTTTGGCCTTTGGTGAATATGGCAAAAAAAAAACTATTTTCTACCTTTCTACCAAATAGCAACTGCGTGTAGCACAGTCATTACTCTTTACAAATCTGTGGTGTGGCCCATTAGTGTGACCATTACCTATGTAGTGCAAACCAATGAAGACTAGTTCACAAACGGGGCATCGTTTGAATTTTGAATGAAATAATCATCAAGTGGTTTACAGTAATTTCACAGTTATTTTGCTACAGATTTTGCTTCAGTGGCGGCTCCAGGATTGTCGTTTGGGGCTTGACCCCACTGTGGGTAGGTTTTAGCAAAGTAAACAATAAAAAAGCACACAATATTTTAATTTGCTTAACACATAACAAGCCTCCTCGGATTACTTTTCGCAAATTCGTCAATGACCTCCTTAGGTCCGGTAGACTACTTGAGATATTTCGGATATCTCGGTGAACATACATGGCGGCCAACCGGGCAACGTAAGTCGCAGAATGAGTGGCTCGCAGATTCAAAATTCGTCACATAGGTAAACAAAACATCTAAGTATATAAATTTTAAACTTGAAAACATAATACTTAGTATGTTAAGGATAATTATGTAATGACGAGAGTGCGATTGTTGCAAACCAATGCTGGGTGATAAGTCCCCTCTTTGAGGAGTGTCTAGAGATACACCAAGGCGTCCTCACCCTCCGCCTGACACAGGACCTCACCGTACACGGTTGTCTAGGGAGGTTCCTGTTCCGGATAAGGTGGGAGGAAACGCCCGGGTGTCATCATTGTATGGCCCGGAGGACACGGTGGAGCATACGGTGGAGGTCTGCCTGGCTTGGGCGGGGCTTCGTCTTGTCCTCGTGGAGGCGATCGGTGGCGGTGATTTCTCACGTCCGGCCCTGGTCCAGACCATTGTACGGAGTGAAAGGGCATGGGAGGCCGTCACCTCCTTCTGCAAACCAGTAGTGCTCGCGTAGGAAGAGGCAGAACGCGTGAGGTAGAGGCAAATTTCACACAATTTTGCATTTTTTTTTGTTTTTGTGTAAATGTTGTGTGCCTTGACCTGAGTCAAATAAATTTATTTTCTTTCTTTATTTTCACCCTCGTGCCCCTAGCCACCGCAGGAGACGTCGGGAATCGCAGGCCGATTCCTGGTCACAGTAGGCGCGGGCTTGCGGATGGTGAGTAATGGGTAGCTCGCCGTCCGGTAGGGTGTAGCGGTTACACCGCCACCGCCACATACGAACTACGCGTCAAAGATATGACGTAACACAAAATCCTGCATCGAGTAATCGTCCTGTATCCGACATCAACACCCGGGCAGTTGCCCGCCAGAGCCAGACACAACACCCGTCTGGTCGGAGGAGCCTCCCTTTTCTTTGGTGGATGAGTGAATTTTACACCCTGTTCCTCATACCCCTAAAGAGTCTGACACGCTCTCCCGCTACTCTGGAGAAGTTATTTGATAACGTCCCACTCCAAAAAAAAAGGTTAATTCATGACTATTATACCTTAGGTAGAGTACCTAGTATAATGCTTGCTAAAAAGTAATTATAATAATATCTAGTTCACTTTAGATTAGTCACGTTTGGGTGGAGGCTTAAGCCCCTTAGCCCCCCCCCCCCTGGATCTTGCTTCACTGTTATCTATATTCTCGTTCGTTGCTCCTATGATTGCTGGTGGGTTACTGCTTGGGTTTCTGTAGATAAAAATAACTGATAGGACTAGTCAACTCAAACTCAAACTCAAACTCAAACTCAAAGCATTTATTTCAATTAAACCATTTACAGGCACTTTTGAATTGTCAAGGAGTCAGTCAGTCAGAAATATGAAGCTAGTTGCCCATTCCAAAGCGTAGGTTCCTATGGAGAAGAACGGGCAAGAAACTCCACGGACACTCTTTTAAAAAAAATTATATTCTTACAAAATATTGTTTACATCATTCATGTTGAAATTATACATGTGAGAACAATGTAGAAAGACGTGTACGTAAAAAGCGTCCGTAATAAAAAATAAAAATAAAAAAAACAATTCAAAAATTAAAATAAGCCGTGGCAGATAAGAGATGACCAGTCCCTACTGATGGCGCCCGTTCACGAACATGACGCATGGATCAGCACCGTTTAGCTCAACCATTTTGAAGGGAACTCGACGATCCAACACACACGCCACCACCAGCGAGACATTTGAGTGAGCATGACATAGTAGTTCTGATACCTACTTACGGGATGATTGAGACTGTATACGCACTTCACCGTCACCGAACATAACCCTCTCACTCATACCAGCCCAGTGCAAATGGTTAGATTATGGTCTACATCGCTAGCGACAGCTCAGCTGTCAAAATCTCTGTCAAATTCATCAGCGAGTTGCTGGCGACTAAAACCACTGTGCGTAGGTGTAAGTGGGTGTAGGCACAGAACACTATTATCCTAATTCCTAATGGGGGTAGGTATACCTAGAATTATTCGGAAGCACATCCACAAATAAAATCTACCATCCTACTTAATTTTCTCCATTTGCTCGAATGCGGAAATAAGGAAACCATATGTTGGCAGCCCTGCAGTATTTTGATTGACGCAATGCCTAAGATCCATTATGCACCTAAATGTAGTGATTAAACGCAATTAAATTATATTTGCGCTAATTAAATTTGCGCGTCGCGATCTCCAAATCATTCTGTGACGTGTCCTTAACGTAAAAAAACAATTAACACCTACAACGAGCGTCTAAACACCGAAAAATGACGCTCGACGGCAACAAGGACGAAGCTGAAAAATGCATAGCAATAGCACAAAATGCAATTACAGGAGGGAATATGGAAAAAGCTGAGAAGTTTCTGCTTAAAGCTGAACGCCTGTACCCTACTACGCTCGCCAAGGAGCTCTTGACGCGGGTTAGGGCTGCGGGGCCGTCGACAGCAGCCCCTAAAAGGACTCCTCCTTCAAGTCCTAGTGCTGAGGAAGTGAGGAGGCGAAAGCCTACGGCACATCATGTCCCACAGAGGGAATACACTCCGGAGCAACAGGAGGCGGTACGCCGTGTCAATAAATGCAAGGATTTCTATGAAATATTGAGTAAGTGAGCCAATTAATTGATTATTCATTCAATATTAATGAATTCAGGTTCAAAGGTGATATACTCACTTTTTATTCATTAAATGGCTTCAAAATACTTAAGTAGTAGTAGGCCATTGTCATACTGTTATCAGTGACAAATTATTATTGTCTATGATAAGGAAGTTGCTTAGTCAAGACTGTTCACCATCTTTTGAATGTACCTGCAATCCTTGTGGTGACAGAGAGATGAGAACAAAATGTTTAGAGCTTACATGAGTAACTTAGAACCAGCTGGCTTCTCGTCAACTCAAAAATACTTAGTATAGTGCTTTTTGGGTCCAGGGTCGCTTCATTAGGGAGATTCCAACACGCCTGTATTCCCCAAAGGGTTAGGCAAGTGTATCTATAGTACACTCTCATTTTGCCTGTTATGTTCTAAGTCCCATGTAAGAGGGGGCGAGCCTCTTGCCAATCAGAGCAAAAATGTTAGTCGAAATAATAATAAAATTAAGTAGAGTCACAGATTAATGCAGATATGGTTCAAAAAGCGACTAGCTACGACACAATAACAAGCGATTATGGTAACACAGAGCTAAGTACCTACAATTATATTCACCTAGAAGTTGCTTCCCTTTCTATTGCATAACTCTTAGATTTTCTGACTACGCCACACTCACTGAACTGGCCTAACAAGTCGAGCCCGCTACGTAATCATAGCTTTATGCCTAAAATGTGGTGTGAACCATCTGTATTTATCTGTGGTAGTTTATATTGTTTAGTCAAAAAACTCTACAACAAAGGAAATAATGTATTTCCTTGAAATTCTGCTGGTCAAGGTTTATTCTTGCTACTAACAAGATTTGTAGCAGTATAACAATATTAAAGAAAACTATTGTTTGTTAATTTTTAAACATATATCTCAACAAGGCTTGAAATATTTTTGGTACCTTTGGCCTTGGTGTGATACCTACCTATGCTAGAGTAGTACCTATACTATTAGTACAGGTGCCAGACGTAGTACCTGTACTATTGGTATTTTAGGGGCATGAGGAACAGGGTGTAAAGTTCACTCATCCACCATAGAAAAGGGAGGATCCTCCAACCAGACAAGTGTTGTGTCTGGCGGGCTGACTGCCCAACTGTTGATGTCGGATAGTCTTATATATGTTGTTCGCGCGGTAAACTCTGATTGCGCGATGCAGGATTTGTGTTACGTCATGTCTTTGATCAGTAGTTTGTATGTGGCGGTGTAACCGCTACAGTATTTCTAATCAGCATATGTACTGTACCGGTACCAAAACCAGCACCAAACAAATATTTCCGTAAGTCTGAGTGAGAATTCACATCTGTATTAATATAATAAAGATGAACGATTTGATTGTTTGTTTGTTGTATTGGACAGGCTCTGAAACGACTGGACCGATTTGAAAAATTCATTTACCATTAGAAAGCTTAGTTTTCAGGGAGTAACATAGGCGGATAACTTTTTATCCCGGGAAAAATAACGGGTCTCGCGGGAAAGACCACGGGAGCGAAGCCGCGGGCAAAGTGCTAGTGTACCGTACGAAGTTCCTCATACAAACATGAGAGTTTTGGTATGCGCTGGGTACCTGAATTTGGTGCCGGTAGTACCCGTCACGTCGACAGATGTCAAAAACGCATCTTCTCGACGGCAGGACTGTAGTGGGTTTAATTCTCATAATGGCCAGTGTTATAGGAATAATTTCTGTGAAAAATTTCACTGTAGCAGCCTTCGTTGAAGAACACTAGCTGTATTGAAGTGATGTTGAAATGGCTGAACTTACTGTATTACGAACCTACTGTCGTGAACTTACTGCCAGGTCTGGCCAAATTGAAGCTGAACATCCGCGCCGCTGCTGGCAGGCCATCGGATTTTGTACTTTATATAAATGTTGTAATTTGTATACATGTTAGTAGCTGCAAGGACGAAAACAAGGGTTAGTAAAACATGTATTCTAATTTACAAACTTATGTGCAGGGTGTTTGGCAGACGGTTGAACATACGAAAATGGCGGATCCGTGGGGCCGTCTGCTACGTGTTTAGGCCCAATAACAAGACCCAGGCCACACGGATTTTTGAAATGTTTATTTATTTATTTTTAATTCGAAAATAAAGTTACTCCCTAAAACATCAGCTATCTGCCAGTGAAAGTCCCGCCAAGATCGGTCCAGCCGTTTCGGAGATGAGCCGGAACAGAGACAGACAGACAAAAATAAAATATTTTTAGGGTTCCGTATTCCGTACCTCAAAAGGAAAAATAGGAACCCTTATAGGATCACTTCGTTGTCCGTCCGTCTGACTGTGTCAGTCTGTCTGTCATGATGATTTACCCTGATTGACCTATTGATGCCATAAAATTACAGGGTGTTATTTTTTTCGTATTTCAGCCGGTTCGATTCCCAAGTATTGTATATATATACAACGTCACGACATCAATCGTCGGGCAGTAGCCCACCAGACGCAACACCCATCTGGTCTGATGATCCTCCTTTTTCTTTGGAGGATGAGTGAACTTAAGTGTGAAAAGCGAATTTTTGAATATCTTTGAAAGCAATTTTGGTTTCTTTTAAAAAATAAGGGAATGTTTCCTTTGAGTGAAATTTACTATCCAGTATTTAGAGTACTTTCCCTCCAGATGGGGTGAAAGAATTCCACCCTGTTTATAGGCATTATCATATGCAACCTCTCAACTATGTTGGGGTCGGTTTCCAGTCTACCTGGATGCTTCTGAATACCCCTTGGTAAGACTGGTTGTCAGACTTTCGGACTTCTGTCGACCTGTAACAACTGTCAAAAAATCAACGAATGACAGCCGGTGCAGGCGGCTTAACGTACTTTCCGAGGCTCGGAAGGGCCCAAATATGTAATGAATGGGCACCCATCCACGAACCGACCGCGGCAAGTGTTGCCTTACCTTGAAGATCGACCTGTGCAGCTGTTATTATTTAGCTACGACCTCTTTTCTAAATATACGAGGGTCATTCAATAAATACTTAGCCTACAAAAAGTAAACGAACATTTTGGAAAAGTGGCAATTTATTTTTCAACATAGTCTCCTTTTAGTTCGATACACTTAGCCCAGCGATGCTCCAACTTTTTTAACCCGTCCGAAAAATATTTTTTGTCAAACTCTGCAAAATAGGCCTCCGTGGCGGCGATGACCTCCTCATTCGATCCATATCTATTCCCGGCGAGTGATTTTTTCAGATTAGGAAACAGAAAGAAGTCACAAGGGGCCAAATCTGGAGAATACGGTGGATGGGGCAGCAATTCGTAGCGTAATTCGACCAATTTGGCCATGGCAACGGCAGACGTGTGAACCGGTGCGTTGTCGTGGTGAAACAGCACTTTTTTCTTCGCCAGATGGGGTCGTTTTTTCTTTAATTCGGCGTCGAATCGGCCCAATAAATCGGCATAGTAAAGCCCTGTAATTGTTTTACCCTTCTCGAGGTAATCTATGTAGATCACACCTTGTGAATCCCAGAAAACGGTGGCCATAACTTTTCCGGCCGATTTTACAGTTTTCGCCTTCTTTGGAGCACGTTCCCCGGTCTGGATCCATTGTTTTGATTGCTCCTTGGTCTCTGGTGTGTACCAGTGGATCCAGGTTTCATCGACGGTCACAAAACGACGCAAAAACTCCGCTGGATTCCGCTTAAACAGCGCCAAACACGTCTCCGATGTGGTCTCACGGTTGCGCTTGTTTTCTGGTGTGAGTAAACGCGGCACCCATCGCGCCGACAGCTTTCTCATGCCGAGTTCCTCGTGAAGAATATGATGCACTGTTACTTCTGAAATGCCTACAGTCTCAGCTAGCTCCCGAACCTTCAATCGGCGATCTGCCAATACGAGATCATGGATTTTTTTTAATGTTTTCCTCCGTAGCAGCTGTTTTCGGTGCACCTGGACGTGGTTTATCAAAAACCGACGTACGGCCACGTGCAAACTCGTTGAACCAATTCTTGACGGTGGCCATCGATGGAGAAGAGTCACCGTACACAGCATCCAAGCGCTCTTTGATTTCGATGCGCGTTTTCCCTTCGAAAAATAGGAATCTAATCACCGAACGATATTGCTCTTTTTCCATTTTTGTAAAACCGATCGACACGTTCGCTTCCATAAGTTGTCAAATGAAAACAAATGAAGGGATTGGAATGAAAATTTGAAAAAAGAATAAAAAAAGAATGTGCTACACTGTGGTAAAACTCTTTTGAAACTACAGCGCCCTCTGGCGATGAGGCTAGGTACTTATTGAATGCACCTCGTAATATAATATTGCTTTCCAGGTGTATCAAAGGAGGCGACGGACTCCGACATAAAGAAGGCTTACAAGAAGCTCGCTCTACAGCTGCATCCTGATAAGAACCACGCGCCAGGAGCTGGGGAAGCTTTCAAGGTATCTAACCCTATCTGTATCTAGCATGCCAGTGATGTCCAAGATAAACTAAGAAAGTAATAAGTAGCAAATATGAATTGAAAAAATTACATGGGTACGTGCCAGGATTTGAACCCACAACTTCGTGCATGAGAGGCAAGGCATTAACCATTAGATCTAGACCGTCACGAAAACATCATTTAGAATAATCTATGACGTGTTTCATCTCTCAACGAGGGATCCTCAGGAAGGAAGAGGAATCTTCATTCTGAGGATACCTCGTTGAGGGGTGAAACGCATGTCGATTACTGACAGGTTCTTTATAACTCTTTAGGAATAGTTAAGCGGATTAGGTTGCTAAATATATCTACGTCTAAAGTATTTTATAATGGATTTCCGCAAGGTCACGCCTGTATCAATTAACTATTATTTTTCTTCTCATTACAGGCAATAGGCAACGCTGCGGCCATTTTAACGGACGCCGAAAAACGCAAACAATATGATCTGCGAGGCGAAGAAACATCACATGCCCCAACAACACAGCATCAGTACTACTCCAGAGGATTCGAGTCGGATCTCACGGCTGAGGAACTGTTCAACATGTTCTTCGGAGCCACCGGTAAGAGTGTCTCGTAATCATTTATTTCAGTGTGAGCAAACCGTCTAGTTTTAAAATATTTTTGACCAAATTGACTTGTGTCTTCGAAGATCAACTTACAGAAATAATCATTTTTCATTTCATTTCAATTTGACCATTAAAAAGCATTTTTTTTATTTTACAATTAAAGGAAAAATTAAAAACTAAAACCCAACTACGACATTAACGTCAACTAAAACCTAACTACGACATTAACGCCAACTAAAACCCAACTACGACATTAACGCCAACTAAAACGGTACGAACAAGACATCTAACTAAATAACATTGGTTTTCGTATAGCCGGAGTCACAAGGGACCCGTCATTGACGATTCGTCAAAAAACACATTGCATACGGACACGAGTTTCTTCGCGATTCGTAAAATTTTCGAATAGATGTTAACACTTGATTATCTCGGCCGAGCGCTTCAGCGGATCCGTCACAAAAAAATCACGATTCATGTTTTTCGACGAACGTGACATTAGTCATTTAGATTATAATATCAGGAGCCAGGTAGGAGTCAATGACCTTTTCCCCGGCTATTATGTATGTAATCCCGGTATTACGTTCCCGAGGGATATTTTCCGACATCCATGCATGCGAAAGCCACGGGCAAACGCTAGTAAATTATAAAAGAGAGAAGAAAGATACTTTTGGAACAGACCATGTATGTTTATTTATAATACGAAATATCTTCATCTCTTTCCATTAGCAGATTAGATTAGTTACTGCCACCAACTTTGAGAAAAGGCCAGAACTCACCAATTCCCAGCAAAAGCACTAGGAAGTGGTGAAGGGTGGGCGTTTTGGGGGACTGTCTTATGTAATTTTGACGTTCGAAAAGTGCTGATTCTCAGCCTAGTTTGAATAAATGACTTTTGAATTAAAAAAAAAAAAACTATATTTTGACATAAAACGGCCAAGCCCAATTACATTAGTTAAAGACAAATACACAAACACATGATTAAAGTACAGTAAACAAAATTCAACAACTACTCCACAGTCATACGCTCATCACAATACTCCAGACATACTGACAAGATCCTCCACTCGTCCGCAAACACATCACAGTCAGGCTTAGCGTCCGAGAGAGCGTTGAGCGCAGAGTGCGAGGGACAGGAGACTGGGCTCGGGCGACGGTTCGACTCCGAGGACGGCGAACAATCTATGCCTCCTGCCACGGTTATAGTTTATCGGAGCCAAAAGATGAGACAATTCGTCATGCAGTTCAGGAGCATCTGTTTTTCCGTGAAGAATCTTACACATATTAAAAATTTGGTCATTTTTTCTTCTATCCTCGAGAAAATTGTACCCATTCAAACGTTTATAACGGTACTATCAAAGAAGTTCATGTCTAAGCAGTTGGAAAACAAAATCCCGTGAACACGATGACCATCTGTTACCGCCTCGGTTCTATAGCGGCCGAGCGCCGCAAGCAGAAATAGTCCTTACGGTGTATAGATATGAACTTCTTCAATGGTACCTTAGATCGATGCGACCATGATTAGACGCCCAAAAAGTTTTTAGGAGCTCATTTATTAAAAGCCAAAAGCTTTTTAGAGGGTCAATTAAATATTTTCCTTACGAAATATCTTCATCTCCTTCCATTAGCTGCATTCCCCGGCGGCGGTCCGACAGTCTACACTCGGCGTCGTGCGCGCGAGCCGGAACAGCGGGACGCGCACGCTGGCCTGGTGCAACTGCTGCCCGTCCTGGTCCTCGTGCTACTGTCGATGATGTCCGGGTATTTCATCAGCGAGCCGGTCTACAGCCTCGCACCGAACTCCAAGTATCCTGTGCCGAGGGAGACAGTCAATCTGAAGGTTTGTGCTAGGATAATGACTCTTCTGTGGACACTCATGCGCACATTACGCGTCAGAGGCTTACCGCGCTAATAACTCCATTCCTACCATAACTTCGGAGCCTTGAAAAATAGTTTAGTCAATGGTGTCTACGATTACCAAATAATGTAGTTATACTACAGGTATTTAGAAGCCCCAAAAGTCTGACAACCAGTCTTACCAAGTGGTATCGTGTTACCCAGTAACTGGGTTGTGGAGGTCAGATAGGCAGTCGCTCCATGTAAAATAAATATTCAGCTGCATCCGGTTAGACTGGAAGCCGACTCCGAACTAGTTGGGAAACAGCAGCGCAGTTTGAAAATTAAAAAAAAAAAGACTGTTCTTAGTTAGTTATTATTTTCTTATTATCCAACTACGACTAAGCCAAAAGGAAGGGTAATGATTTTATATTTATTCTTATTATAATTATAATAAATGTTGACTGAAATTTTCTTTTTATTTCTGAATATCTCAACTTTTGTGTTGTGTGTTGTTGAGTGATTAATATTGGTCTTGTTTTTCCTTATGTCTGTTCAATTCTATGTAACTAAAGCCCCTTAAACACGTTGAAAGCTTATTAATTTATTGCCTGTGACATACCATAAAATTGAAGCAACAATTATTGACGGGCACCGTCTAAACAACACGTCCCATCGAAGAAGTTCATATCTATACACCGTAAGGACTGTTTCTGCTTGCAGCGCTCGGCCGCTATAGAACCGGGGCGGTAACAGATGTGGTCATCGTGTTCACGGGATTTTGTTTTCAAACTGCTTAGATATGAAGTTCTTCTTTAGTAGAATAGTTTCACGATACGGACAAGTTACTTGCCGTTCAAAACTGGTATAGGTGTAAACAGCACGTACAATAAAATCGCATTCAATAGTTGAATCAATTATACAAGGACATGCAACTCTGTGTTTAGTGGTAAATCTCCCAATATTGTGCGTACAAACTTACATTTGCAGTTGGAATGTATGGGAGGACATGTTTTCAACTACAATGTTAAGTTTGTTATTGGGATAAAATCAATCGAACTAAGGAACCCAACCCTTCATTGTGATTGTGAGAGACACGCACTTGGCCGGTATTTTTTTCACTAATATTCCCATTTTAACAACTAAAACTCTGCCATCGTCGTCCTCCACTTCTGCTTACTCAATACTTAAAGAATGTGTACCAGAATGTGACAAACTTTTTGAATTCACAATTATTACTGCTAAAGACACTAGAATCTTTTAGAAATCTCGATGTAAAAAAACTGCTGACTTTTGGGGATTATCAGTACATATCATGTCTTCAGTCAAATGTTATTTCACCCTTTTTAGCAATCGTTTTTAACTCTTGTATTGCATTTGGTGTATTTCCTGATCTGATGAAACTTAGCAGTGATTCCATTGTTCAAATCTGGCAGCACAACTGATCCCACAAATTTTCGGCCTATTTCGATTTTACCTACATTGCGCTAAAACTTTGAAAAATTAATTATTACTGAAGAGCATATTCGAGGCCTGGGAGTAGTCAAAAGATGCTCTTGGCATTTTCTGCGACTTGTCCAAGGCCTTCGATTGCATACATCATGTACATCATACACTCAGGAAACTGTACCACTATGTTATGAGGGACAGGGTTCTCGACCTTCTTTCTGACTTCTTATCTGAACAACAGAATTCATAGGATCGATGTTAATGGCAAGATGTCACCATGGGCGTTCCGCGGGGTTCAATTCTAGGTCCTTTCTTATTTTTAATTTATATAAATGACTTACCTTACCACATATGGAATAATCACAAGATCGTTTTATTCGCAGATGACATTTACCTCATTTTTTAAATCAAACGTCAGCTTTCAACAAGTTAACGTTGCACTCTCTAAAGTTGTGCTTTGGTTTAATGTTAATAATCTTCTCCTGAACGAAAAAAAACAAAACTCCTTAGATTTTCAACGCCAAATGACAGGCAGCTAACTACCAATGTTCAAGATAATGGAGTAGAGTTGGACCCTTTTGAGTCAACAGTGTTTCTTGGAATAACTATTGACGGTAAAATACAATGGGGCCCACACATAGATAAATTGTCAGGAAGGCTTAGTTCGGCCGCCTATGCTATTAAAAAAATTAGACCGATAACTGAAGTAGATACAGCGAGGATTGTTTATTTTAGTTATTTTCATAGTCTTATGTCTTATGGGATTCTTCTCTGGGGAACCTGTTCGGACATTAATACTATCTTTGTTCTACAGAAAAGGGCTGTTCGAGCCATTTACAACCTAGGTCCAAAAGATTCCCTTCGAGAATAATTCAGAGAAATAAGCATTCTGACTGTAGCCTCACAATATATTTTTGAAAACCTATTGTATGTACACAAAAATATATCAAATTGTAAGAAAATGTCCGATATTCATAGTATAAATACCAGGACTAAACACAACCTTGCTGTACATCGCACACGTCTCCACAGAGTAGACAACTCGTCAATGTATACGCTTTTACAACAAACTTCCCATTGACATTCGAAACTTACCCTAAACGATTTAAAAGCTGTCTTAAAACCAAACTTTGTAAAAAAGGATACCATAAAATTACAGATTATTTAGAAGATTAAAAATCGTGGGATTGAGCTGGTCGCTCTGCTAAGCCTTGTGATAAAACCATAAAATTTTACATTTTAATTATTATGTAAAATCATTAAAATATACCAGTTTTATATACATATTGACATTGTTGAAAATTATATACAACAAAATGCCATGATTACTTTGTAAAGTATTATATTGTTTTAATTATTGTGAATGTGAGGACTATGTGGATATATATTTTTTTTCTTTCTCAGTTAGTTTTAATGATGGTCTGGTAGTTTAAGTAGATTATGCGGCCTACCCAAATGTCCTTTCTTTGGTATTGTTCGTCGAGTTGAGCTCCACGATTACTAACAAATGCTTGCACAGACTGGACAGGTCCACTCAAAACTGTGTGGTTCTTTCCTCAAAAGACCATTTCAGACACTAATCTACATGGTCTTCATATGGCCTTGCCAAGATTATGTCTGGACTTTAAAAGAGACTGTGACCTCTTAGTTTGTTACGGTCTTTCTTCTCAGAGTAGTCAGATAGGAAAAGCCGAAATTATTTATCAATTTTTTTTTTTTTATAATGACGGTTAAAAGTGGTTGCAATATCCTATTTACAGAATAAACAATTTCATTTCATTTCTATAATAACGCACGACGTACTGCCACTGTCTAGAATCGCACGACCGAGACTTTCACGGTTAATGCCATCATAAAACTTTTTGAGAGGTATGAGGAACAGGGTGTAGAGTTCACTCATCCTTTATAAAAAGAGAGGTGTCGTGCCTGGTGGGCTACTACCCGACAATTGATGTCGAGAAGTTATATTTATGCTGATCGCGCGGTAAACTCTGCTTGCGCGATGCAGGATTTCGCCTGACGTCAGTGTGATGCAGTTCGCATGTGGAGTTGAAGGTGCCGCCACACTTAATGATGTTGCTAAAAGTACACGTTTAGAAAGAAAAAAGACCCAACTAGTCAGGGGGACTGCCGGCAGAACTGAAAACCTTTAACTGGTATTAGCGCCATCTATATTTTAGGTTACAGCACTACGGCGCGCGGTGACGCGAATCCATAAGTTTACCCCCTACCAAAAAATCACTTAACGCCCCCAAAGAAGTTTTCACTTCAAAAATGAATAAATAAAATACGTTTATTTGCGGATATGCAAGTTACACGTATGAGAGTCACATCCACGCAAAACGGCCATCGCTCAGCATAATGCTGCGACCCTACGTGAGACCGAGCCCCAGCGCTGATTTTCAGCGACAGCCGGCGGCCCGGCGTTGACGTGAGATCGTCAACCGGTGCAGCATACAATGAGATAGAAATCTATACAATACATACAATACAAATCAATAAAAACTAAGTGTCTGTTAGTATATAGACGGTACATTAAAAAAAATAAAAAAATTGTATGTCTGTGTGTTTGTTCCGGTTAATCTCCGAAACAGCCGGACCGATTTAGACGGGACTGTCACTGGCAGATAGCTGATGTTATAATGAGAAACTTAGGCTACTTTATTATAGATAAATATTTAGGGTCCACGCGGGCGAAAGCGCGGCCAGCAGCTAGTAAGAAATAAAATAAATATACAATATAAGTAAGTACTGGGTATTTATCAATAATTTTAGTTACTGAACTCTGTATAATCCACATCCATCCGGTAATCCATAATCTCCAAATAACTTTGTTTTCTGCCAAATCGCAATTTATTTGGCTCTTGCAACGTGCTTCTGCGATGGCGTCTTCAATTATCAACATGCTGAGATAAGAGCCTTTTGGCTTCGCACAGAACTTTCTGCTTTATTTTAATTTTATTATTGTGTTTAGTTTAGTTGATATCTCCTGTGCTTGTCCCAATAAATACCTTATCTTTTTCTTTCTTCTTTAATTATCGGTATTTTTTCTCTTTTGCAAGTTCTATATTAGTCTTGCGCATAGTAGTTTGCGACCTGTACCCCAATTACGTAATGCAAAATCAATCCGTATCTGAATCGTTTTGAAACAGATTGCTAATCCATTGCTCCGTAAGTTCGAAAAAAAAACTGCAGAGCAACGTAAATAACGCAATGAATGTTGTTGAACTGTCAAAATGAAACAGATTTGTCTTTATCGTTTACGAAAATATGTTGCGTAATTAGAAAGCTGGAGCGCTCAGTTTTGTTCGCAGCTCCAGCTCCAGCTGACGAACCAGAGAAAGGCAGATCGTTCGCTTGCCTCGCTACTTATTATTATTATGAATCAACATCCGACGCGCCGCGCCACAGCTTTAAAGTCACCACTTACCATTACTAATTATAGATAAGACACACTCCACTGACCGAACAACTGAACGAACGATGAGAAGTTTAGTGCATGTCATTATCGCTTAATTACAAGTCGGTCTTATCGAACGAACTAATGAACTAAAAAGCGAGAGATCTGAGAGTTAGTTCACTTAGTTCGTCTATGAGAGCGCTCTTATGACCTAGTTCGTTCGCGAACTACACAAGACTATTCCATATAAATCCGTAATTTTTCTTATTGCTGCTGATTAAAGTTCAGTTTTCATTAATATCCGGCTCGAAGGACCATGTTGGGGATCTATATTCAGTATTTTTACGGATTATGCAAACGATAAGCTTCCGGTAATTTTTTAAAGAGTTTATTCCTTTTTACAGTGTTGCCAAAGAGGAAAAAAAACGATAGTGTTGCAATTAAAATAAAATTCTGAAAAACTAAACTAATCGACTAACGATGAAACACTGGCTCCTAGTGTTGCGCCGTAATAACATTTTTTTAAAGGTTTAACACTGCTTCCTCACTTTAGTTCGCTTCGAGACGCGTAATATGCACGTAGTTATAATACGCGAGAGTGCATATTGCAGTGGCAGCCCCCACTTGAACATTATCCATGATGCATAGCCTGCGGGCGCCGGGCGACTGAGCACCGCGCATGAGTTTGCATGACTGTATAGTCACATACTTCGTACTTCGGTCAATTTCGACTAGTACTTCGTCGAAGCAACTTCGCGAGTAATGTAATGCAGGTTTAAAGCTTTACCGCACTATAATATGTTTTACTCACTCGCACCTGCTTAACATCGTACGAATCTTGCGCTCGCGTAAACTTTATTGAATCTTACCTTCCTAGCACGTAATTATTTTTACTATACTTACCTTATTGTACACTACTACTTAATTAAATCAATCTACCTAGCCTTTTCTCAACAATTTTGGGGTTGGATTCCAGTCTAACAGGATGCAGCTGAATATCAGTATTTTGTATGGAGTGACTGCCTATCTGACCTCCACAACCCAAATACGAGGTAACACGATACCCCTTGGTAAGACTGGTTGTCAGACTTTTGGGCTTCTGACTACCAGTAACGAAAGATCAACGTATGACAGCCGGGAAAAAAAAACAACACATAAACGAAGTCAAAACAGACGTTAGCTACAGGTCAATATCCAAACTTTGTATTATAGCATTTGTAGCCAAGTTCTTAGAAAATAATATCTGTATACAACCAGATGTAAAACGCTCACAAAAAATTATTTAGTTCCCTTTACCATGGTTTTTTGAAAGCTCTACAAAAAATCGAAATTAAAACGAAAAGGTCTACAAAAAATCTAAATTAAAAGTCATTTGTAAAAAACTAGACTACTTTCGATCTTCAAAACATTATCCTTCTCAATGATTTTATTATCGACGCCATAGATGTAATAAGCAGGTCGATGTCCTTTATACTGACTATAATAAGGCTTTCGATCGGATTGACCATGAATTCTTGCTATCGAAGTTATGTGGCATGGGAGTACGCTGTGACCTACTCCGGTGGATTTCTTCCTATCCGGAGAACTGGTTCTAAGCCGTAGTATCAAATAACTGTATACAGGGTGTTTGGCAGAACGTTGAACATACGAAAATGGTGGATAGGTTGGGTCATCTGCTACTTACTCAGCCCTAATTTAATTGGCCCTGGACCCCAGGATATTAAAAAAAATTTTTTTTGCTTTCTTCTAGTTTCACCACTTTCTTAACTTTAGAGTGTAATTTTTATCACAAATGGATAAAACAGGCATTTTTTTTAAATCTTTGATGTTGGTAGATTCTTATAAAATTATTGCTTTATTCAGATGTTAGCTAGAAAAAAAGTTATGAGTCCTCAAACTTACAGAAAGATCTAAAAAATATTTAAATCTAAATCAAACTGTCCTGCAGTTTGGCAGAAGATTTGTGAAATACACCTATGTAACTTTTGTTGAAATAAATAAAAAAAAAAAAAAAATATATCAACCTGCATTTAAAAAAAAATGGTTTTAGTAAGTAGCAGATGACCCCACCTATCCACCATTTTCGTATGTTCAACGTTCTGCCAAACACCCTGTATATGTAGTTGAGTGGTTTTCTCTAGTGGAGTCCCTCAGGGTCAATTACTTAGCCCACTGCTCTTCATTATCTACACCAACGACGTCGACTCTCGCCTGATTTCTTCCAAATTGTTGTTTTTCGCTGATGATGTGAAAATGTATGCCACTTTGACGTTTATAATATTAGTAGTATATATACATAAACTCACGTCTTTTTCCCAAGGAGGTAGGCAGAAACTACAGAACGCTACCTGCTACGATCCTCACATAAAATATTATGCTTTTTAACTTCAGGTGCCGTACTACGTGAAAGAGAACTTCCACACTGACTACCAAGGATCGCTGCGACGTCTCGAAATGGCTATAGAGGAGGAATATATAGGTACGTCTAAAAAAACCTGTTTTGTAGTATCCTACCCAGCCGTTGATGTACCACATTGAGAGACATCAAAATCCGCGAGTTTTGAAGAACAACGCGGACAGAAAGACATAAAGCGACTTTAGTTTGTAATTATGTATAGAATAATCATTTTATTCCAGAAATGTATAATTGTTTTTATACAATTTATGCCCACTATTACCCCTTTAGTCTGGTTGTTGTAGTGGTGGGAAGGGCTACTGCTGAGCAGCGTATTTCCAATCTATACAAGGAATGTATTTGCGTACTACTCGTGTATAGTTTATAACGTGGGCGCACGCGTCCTGGGTCCAACTATACTACATCACTTACTCGTGACAAGAGTTTTAAAGGTAAAGTTAACTGGGTGAAATGGGTTAGGTTAGGTCGGCGGAGTGCAGATAATCACTTTTTCCGGCCCCTCTAAATGGGTCCGGGGACGGTGGGCTCGGGGACGTGCCGCCCCCTATCACATAAGAGCCGGGCGGTGGCGCCGAGTGTGCCGGCGTCGCGGGGGAGCCAGACAGCCCTCCCCCCGCTCGGCGGGCGCCAGTCGGGGGCTGCGTATAAGAGTGCTTATGTGCCTTCGTAGCCCCCGGTGCAAATGGGCGAGGGAACGCGGGGTGGTTTTAGTCAGTAGAAGTCTGATAGACCCCTTCATCCTCCCCAGGACGGAGGACATCATGAGGATGTCCACAAGGTTCCAAAAAAACAAAACAATTGGTAAGAACTGTGAACAACCGCGCGCGAGCCGAGTGAGCGAAGCGAGCGGCAAGTGCTATTTCCAAGTTGCTCGCAACCAAGCAGGCTACAAATTGTCGCAATCTATACACGTTAGTCCGTATGCGTACGGGCACTGCATATTTCGGAATAAGGTAGTTAATTAAGTCACTACGAAGTATACGCCAGTATTTGCGTACTACTCTTATATAGATTAGAAGGCCTAAGTAAAAAAGTGATTTCCAATCTACATGCGATTAGTTTCACACCCTTGCGTTCTGGCCTTATAAAGAAGGGAAAGACGTTGCTGAGCATGAGGTCATGGGTTCGATTCTCAGGTCGGGCAAAGTGTTATTGGGTTGATGGCAATAGGATCGCCCCCTATTACGTAGGACTTAAACATAACTGGCGAAATGTGGGTGTACTAAGTGATGTAATCTATATATTTGTCCTACAGTGGGCCTCCGCCACGCTTGCCAGCGCGAACGCAACTACCGCGACAGCATGGTCTGGAAAGCGCGCAACTTTGGGGACTCCCGCCAGTACGCCGACGCGCAAAAGCTGCGCACGCCCAGCTGTGAGAAGCTACAGAAGTATCACCGATAGTTGTTACGTGATTAATCGCTGTGTGTATGAAATTTTGTTATAAACCTAATTTATTTAAATATAATGTTCTTTAGACTCCGGACGTGAGGCCAGACGGCCAATTCCTGTATTTAAAAACGTTGTAGATTCATCTGGGCCACAATCAATGTCAAAAATGTATGAAGATTAGACGTATTTTTTACAGACTGAGGATAAAATGCGAACGTTATTTAAAATACGGGAATTGCCGTCTAGCAACGCGTATTGTAGCCCAGTTGTCACTGCCAAACAAATATCAATTCTGTCTCCCTCAAGATAAGGATACAAATAAATAAATGCTGTTCGCTTCGATGCTCATTGTAATTTTTTACTTATTTCGAACTTAATTTCAACTTGCGTAAGGTTGATAGTTGTTTGAATGTGAAAATTGCACTGCGCTGCGCGTCTGCTGGCCCTAATAGTGTAAAATATTTTAGGGTGATAGTACTCATCTACTTAGGGAGCTCGTGGTATAGTAATAACAGCCACACGGGTCGATCCATCAGGTTAAGTTACGCTTGCCGGGGCTGTCATTCGCGGATCTCTGACAGTCGTTACGAAGTCTGACAACCAGTCTTACCAAGGGGTATAATATTACCCAGTTACTGGGTTGTGGAGGTCAGATAGGCAGTCGCTCCATGTAAAATACTGGTATTTAGCTGCATCAGATTAGACTGGAAGTTGGGAAAAGGCTAGAGAGATTGATTGTCTTTATCTATCGATACCCGTCACGTTTGCGTAGTTTTGCTAACTAATTCAACCTGACCCTGTACATTCGTCGTTAGGGGATATATTGCCAATCAAATCTCCGTGCTATGTTAATAATGATTAAAGGGTTAAAATCTATTATAAACTTTATTTGATTAATTAACCAATTATAGTAATTATAAACGTTCAAAATCTAGTCACAATCTCATCTAGGCTCAAACTCAAAGCATTTATTTCAATTAAACCATTTACAGGCACTTTTGAATTGTCAAGGAGTCGGTCAGTCAGAAATATGAAGCTAGTTGCCCATTCCAAAGCGTAGTAGGTACGTATGGAGAAGAACGGGCAAGAAACTCCATGGACACTCTTAAATAAAAATATTGGTTACATAATTCATGTTGGAATATATGAGAACAATGTAGTAAGTTAAGCACATTAAAAGCGTCCGTAATAAAAAGATTAAAACATGAAACAATTCAACAATTTAAATAAGCCGTGGCAGGTAAGAGCGCCCGTTCACGAGCGAGCGGTCAGCGACGATCAATATCAAAAACTTGTCTAAAATTTAGAAAATTTTGAGGTATTTATGAGACTGCGATTTGAACGACAATCTAAAAAAAAAATGCAGATATTTTATGTGGCAACTCTGTCAATATTCTCAGGGTTGTCGTTAGTGAAAAATATAAATTGAATAAAATTCTTACAGCCTGGTTCATATTACACTCCAATAGATACTAAATATAACATAAGTTCAATGAAGATATCTACCAGTTAAATTAAGTTATTTGGAAGTGGCAAAACAGGCCGTTAAAATATGCTTTTGAAATATTAGTGCAATAAGTATAATTATGATATTATACCAATTAGTTATCCTATGTACATTTAGTGCACTTCAATGGTGATACTTGAAGTACGAAAATCGCCCTTATAGCTAAGAAATTATGGCGCTGTAAATATTAATTTGTTAAAGAACTCTGTTAGCTGTAGGCCTCCCAATGATCATTATAATATCATTATTATTACCAGAATTTAAATTTATTTTATTAAAATATAATTTTTCAAGCACTTATCTATACTGAATGAATGAAATGCTCAGATCCCAGCGTGACAAGACTCGATAAATCGAATGAACCCCAAGATTTGTACTAGCCCCTGGAGCTTCATGCTTCATGGGGCTACAGAAGCCTTTGCATATCAAGGAGTAGACCGGGGGGCGCGGTAATGGTAGGGAAGACGTGCCCTTCGGATATGGAAGGATTTGCTAGCCGTAATATACAGGGTTATTGGAAGCTGGGTGCAAAGCTTTAAGGCGAAGATAGTACAGACAATTTAGAACCATTTAAGCCATGGTTGTCTTAGACGAAGTCTTACCATTTTTTTTTTTTTTTTAATAAGGTTTAAAAAACGTACTGATATAAATTTTCTGAACTTTAAAAATGTCTGTAAAAAATGTCTAATGTTCACAGAAGCCTAATCATTCAATCTATCATTCAATTTGGCCATAATTATGCAGCTTACATAAAATTTTGGGAAATTCCGAATAAAAATCAAATATTAGTTTTAAATAATTGGTAAGACTTCGTCTGAAACAACCATGGATTAAATGGTTCCAAATGGTCTGTACTATCTTCGCCTTAAAGCTTTGCACCCATCTTCCAATCACCCTGTATATGCATCCTTTTCAATCACACATAATTATACTATAATAATATTATAAATGTGAAAAAAACTGTCTGTCTATTATCTTTCCCGTCTAAACGTCTAAACAGGTTGCGATGAAATCTAACCTAATTGCGTAACACAGGATCAATCACAATCTAAATGATTTTGAAGGATATTGCTAATCCATTTTTATTTATTTTTTAGACACCTTGCCCCATATTAGGATTTTCTCCTGTAACAGCCAGACCCGGAACAACTACTTGTAGGTCATACAAATATGTGTTCCGTGCGGAATCACGCAGTGCAGCAGTCAATTGCTACCACTGCGCCGTCACTATATACTTTTGTTGTTTTATATGTTCGAAAAATTTCAAACTCAAACTCAAAGCATTTATTTCAATTAAATCATTTACAGGCACTTTTGAATTGTCAAGAAGTCGGTCAGTCAAAAATATGAAGCTAGTTTCCCATTCCAAAGCGTAGTAGGTACCTATGGAGAAGAACGGGCAAGAAACACCACGGACACTCTTTTAAAGAAAAAAAAATGATACAAAATATTGGTTACATCATTCATGTTGAAACTATGCATGTGAGAACAATGTAGAAAGACGTGCACGATCGTAAAAGCGTCCGTGATATAAAGAAAATTCAAATTCAAAATTCAAATTCAAATTCTAATTCAGATGCAATTACGGGTAATTCCTATGTTCTAACCAGGAAAGTCTCGGATACCGGTAAAATTTTCAAGCCGTTATTATGTACTTGACGCAAAACCTTTACATCCGGTTTCTTTTTTAACCGGTATTTGAATGAGCAATTACATAAAGGTTTTTTCGGATTAAACGGTTTAGATCAATAAAAACCGGTTAATCGGTACATCTACGTAGCGCGCCGCTATGCGCGGCATCCTTACAAGTAGTCACAAGTTGCAACGCGTTTACCGACACGTCGAATAAACCGGTTTATTTAGGTTAAAATAAGGTTCTTAAAACGTTAACGTTCTTAAGAAAAGTACGGAGGAAAACCGAAATAAACCGGTATTAACCGGTATTTGTCTAACCGGTTCTGAGCCTTGTAACCAGGACATAGGATGTATTTAATCCCGGTGGTACGTTCCCGTGGGATAAGTTCCGACCTCCACGCAGGCGGAACCGCGGCGAAAAAACTGTTAATAAATAATTTTGTTGTGAATTCTAAATAGTTTGTGCCCTATGGAAAATAATATCACAAATTAAATAATCTACACATTTTTCTTTTTTAAATTGTTATTTTGTTATAAATAACGTGTATACTTTCATATGCATGTAGTAAAATGATGTTATTTTGACGTTACAAAGAGACACTTCAATTTTTTAATTTGTATAGATAAATCAAAAATAGGTTTGATATATTGGTATAAAATGTCCTGTACTACTTCTTCACCTTCGAAGCGTTACATTAAGGCGCTACCTCGAGCTGAGTGGCGCCCTCATTGAATAAAAAATCGTAGCATAGCATAGAAAATAAAGATAAGAGAATTTAAACGTGGAGTTTGTTACAAAGAGCGAGAGTACCAAAAGCGGCCGTTTTTTACTCTTATCTACTTTGGATACGAAACACTTTGGAGTCCTGTTTTAACAACGTAAAAATACTTTATCCTCTTTGTAACAAACTCGCAAGTTTCAATTCTACGACTTTTTATTCAATGAGGGACTTAGCTCTGGGTAGCGCCTTAATTGAACAGCCTGTATAAGTTAAATAATAAGTTCCTATATCAATGTTTACTATTTTCTACACTTGTAAAAGTAGTGACTTGGCACTAGTTATGAATATTATTATTATTTTGTATAAACCTCGGGAATGTTGCATTTTTTTTAATAATAATCCCGGGATTTTCAGTCGTCTCACAGACTTGATCCCGGGATGTTACTAAGTATATCCCGGGATTTAACTGTACGATAAAAAAAAACTTCTAGATGGAGTAAATTCCCTATCTGACTACCCCAGCACGCTTATCATGACTAAACGTAAGAATAGACAAAATGACAGATAAAAAATCACGATCTGTCATTTTGTCTATTCTTCCGTCGACAAAACATATTCGTGAAAAGTTGGCAGAATCTTTGCAGCGCTGATTTGCTGGATTTGTTTTCTCCTCTACCTATCGTTATTTCTCCTGACAAAGTTGATTCGGTTTATATGAATGTATCTATGTATGTTTTATGTATTAGTAGGTATTCATTATCAAGTTATCTATCACTTATGTTGCACCTGCCATGTTTTGTCTCTGCACCACCCTAAGGTTGACTGGTAGAAAATGCCTCAGGCATTAAGTCCGCCTTTGTACAGTATTTGTTTAACTTGTGCATAAAGTTTTTAATAAATAAAAATAAAACCTGTAGAAAACCTGTTTCTATGGTTGTCATACTACGCGAGCTGAGAAGAAATGGGGAAACTAACTCAGGAGTCAAAGCTTCTTTAATCTTGGTCAGATAATGTGAGGACCATGTAGATTAGTGTCTGAAAGAATATTCTGTATGTCTTGTCTATTTTTTTTTCATTGGAGGCGTCATTCGCTGGAGCGAGAAGTTCGCGCACCGCCCGCTTCCACCTTCGCCCTTCGCAGGCCAAGAGCTTCACCGAGGAGGTTAAAAAAAGGACTAAAAATAAGCATAATTACTTGCGAATTGACTTCTCGCTCTTGTCAACTATTAAATAATTTGCAATAATTGCACTTCAAACTCAAATTTTATAACCCTAGACCTAAAATTGAGTAGCGTTTGAGAATACGGCCGTAAGTCCTACTGAACCGGTTTTGATTATATTTGCCAAAAGGCAGCTTGGTATCTAGACGACATAGTGCATTTTTCATCCTTGAATAATAGAATCTTTACACTTTGTCACAGCTAGTAATAATAGTTAGTGTAACAAACTATTTTAATTCTACGAGTTTTGGAAAAAAAAAAGGTATAAAGGTGGGACACCCGCACCACACACGATCAATATTTACGTGCAAATTATTGTTCATGCCAGCACGTCAACCTATTCATTCTGTCAAATTTATTTAATAGATTTTCAACTTTATAATCAAAGCATAAGGTTCAAAGTTGATTGGGAAATTTTGACAGTTTCGGGTAGGTTGGTGTGCTGGCGTCTGTTCTTACATTGTCTGTTTATTTATATAAATTAGGCAAATAATGTACGTACATCGATAGTATACATGAATGATGTATAATAAGTAAATACAAGTTATATTTAAGTGATTAAGGAGTCTAACACAAACTCAAAGCATTTATTTCAATTAAACCATTTACAGGCACTTTTGAATTGTCAAGGGGTCGGTCAGTCAGTAATATGAAGATAGTTGCCCATTCCAAAGCGTAGTAGGTACCTATGGAGAAGAACGGGCAAGAAACTCCACGGACACTCTTTTAAAAGTGTTCTTTTATCAAATGTAAGTAGCAATACAAACCAAAGATCAACCTGTATTATGACTGTATACATAAAAATAAACAATCTAATCATATAGAAAGGATATTACTAATTCATTGCTTCATTATCGAAAAAATTTGACTCCTCAACAACGTATATAACGCAATGAATGTTGTTGAACTGTCAAAATGAAACTGTGATTGATCGTGTGTTAGGGCGCTACTGGTTGGAACGAAGTTCCTTTCGGTTTTGCACACTTGTAACTAAAGTGTCGTGTCAGACAAAATGTTACACTTTTTTTTATTGAATAAATAAATTCAGATCATGATAGACCTCAGAGTAGAAATTTTATGTTGTCAAGCACTGCTGTGTTCAGTTTGTAGGGTGTCGGTACACTATAAATAAGGACAGTATGGACTATTTTGTGAATGGATCGCGGTGACCACTCGTCTCGACGCGGCACCCGCAACTGACAGCACCGCGACAACCGCTTGAGGTCTCGTCAATGAGCGCGTCTGTGTGAGTGAGCCGTGTCGAACGTTTACTAAGTACTTTCTGTACTGTCCATATTTATACTGTGGTGTTGGTGTCATTGCATCAAACAAAGTATTTCTTAAGCCCTGTTTCGCAGTGTACGGATAGGCATTATTTACTATGCAATTTAAAATAATGGAATAGAATTTCGAAGAAATCATTTAAAAGATAAGTTGAACATAACTTATCTTTAGGTAGTGGAACAGGTTATCCAGCTAAATTGCCAAATAAAAAAATTCTAGGTAGGTACAATACGACCGATATTACTTGGCAGGTCTGAACATAGGCACTACGAATTTTAGCGCATGTCCTCTCACGCAAACTCGCCTCATGTCACCATTTGGTTCCTAAAAACTGTTATTGCGCAGCCTTCTGCGCGAAGTTCGGGACCGCCAAGTTAAATCAGCCTTATCGTAGTTCTCTTACTACCCAACTTTGCGGCATCAAAGAGTGTGGTTTTCCAAAATTCGTAGAATTAAATTAAATAATATTCCGAGTACCAGAATGCTATGTAAATTCATAATTATCCTATAATAGGTGTATCTACTGATTCTGTAAAGGTACCATTCCTTACCCGACCGCAGGAGGCGACTTCAGGCGACATGTCGCTGCGACACGAGAATTTCTATGAAATACCTTCCGTAGCTAGAGACACGTGGTTGGCAGCTACGGGCGAGTGACAGGCGACACGTGCAGCCCGACCGCAGAGCAGTAGTGTCGCCAACGCTCGAGCGATAACACGTTTTACTATATTCTATCTACCGACTGGAATACGGGCTGCTGCCGCCTGCGGTCGGGTTCGGAACCATGCCTGCAGCGACATGGCGCGTGCAGTTGATCATGCATTTACAGTATGTATGGCTGAGTGCTGAAAGAAATTTTCCCTTGAAAAAGTATTTTCTATTAATTTTATAGTTCTGTATCAAATATCTCGACGCTACAAAAACAGTAGATACACGTCGCCATTGCTCACAACCAAATAGCGAAATATTTGTTTCTTTTTTTTTTTGTAAAAATTTACGAATTTAGGTTTAAACAAATGTTTATAATTTATTTAAAAAAATTAAAAAAAAATAATTTGTATGTAAATATGTTTTGTTTTACTTGATTATTATAAATAAAGAAGTTATTATAATTTGTTGTGTATTTTTTTCTACTTACTATCTAAGTATCTAAGTAAGACTGAAGCTGCCCCACCGGCCGCCGTCGAGGAAACTACTAACTATCAACGTTTTTCTCCCTCAAAAAACGTACAAAAGATCCCGTGTAAGTATAAAACAGACATAATTATGTGTCGTGGCCAGATCTTAGCTAATCCGATCCAGCCTGTCCCTCGCTGTCCTCCCAGCGACGCCCTAAGCCGAGGCCCGTACCACAGGGGGGTGCCCTTAGCGTGTAGTCGCTTAGTTTCTAAGTTTCATGCCCTGGCTGGAGGACATAATATATTGAGGCTGCCACAGGAAAGCCCGATTAAGCAGCCGACAACTTCCTAGTTTGACATTCGAGATCCCATTGATAAAAAAGTGGTCAGGTCTTAGTGGAATTGATAATTTCATAAAGTGTTCGACATAGTGCGCAGACATAAGTGCAGAGTTTCTTCTCTCACTCTTAGTCCGATGGGAGGGCAATCCGACACAACCGGAGAGATCAGGCGCAGGACCAACGGCTTAACGTGCTTGAGCTACGAGGGTGTCACTGCCAGCCTCCAAACTCCGGGCTGCCGAAGAAATTCCTAAAGGGAAAACCCAATAACACTTTTCCTGACCCTGGAATTGAACCCAGGACCTCACACTCAGCAGTCGAGCTTGCGACCACGAGAACAACGGGGCTTACCGTACCACCAGATATTACCACAGCGGAGCAGTCCTAACCAAAATCATGAGTATTGAAAAAGGAAAAATGATTTTAATAACCC
Organism: Xanthia togata; assembly: GCA_963853775.1. NCBI lineage: Eukaryota > Metazoa > Arthropoda > Insecta > Lepidoptera > Noctuidae > Xanthia > Xanthia togata. Next base: position 1,037,984 of record OY970818.1, on the reverse strand, counting down.
GACTGCATACCACTTGAGAATTTTGGTATTGCAAGCGGGACAAAGCAATACCGAAAATATGGTGTAGTTTTTGTGGCTTGCAATACAAAAATTCTATACTTAGATGCTTGTTTTTCTCTTTTCAGTTGTGTTTTTGCAGTCGGGGTTTTTTTCTATAATAAGTTTCTTTTTCTCAAACATGCTCGGAAATTCGAGAATAATTCGAGGACTCGCACACGTAGGGTTCCCGTACCACCGTACTATATTTGAAAACTACATACTTTTAGGGTTCCCAAAATATTAAAGGTCGTCCAAAAATCATGTTGTTTTCGGTGTTTTTATTTTGCTAAATATTGTAAGGTGAAACGGAACCCTTAACAAGCGAGTCCAAATTGCACTTGGCCGGTTTTTTGGTACAGATAAATGAAAAATCTTTTTACAACAAAAAAAACTTGTTGTCCTTGGTTCTGTCACCGACTTCCAAAATTTAAGTTATTTTTCAGATGAGTGTTTTTATTTTTTGTTTGTTTAAGTATTGTAAAAAGTTTTTTATAGGCTCGCGGGTCGAATCTAGTATATTAATAAAAATGGTGAATCATTCCAATTAGCCACAAACTCAATACGAAATCAATGTACGGCCCACGTAGTCGTGGTTTTAAATTAAACCAATCAATCTGCCTAGCCTTTTCCTAACTACGTTGGGGTCAGCTTCCAGTTTAACCGGATGCAGCTGAATACCGTATTTTACAAAGAGCGACTGCCTATATGACCTCCACAATCCAGTAACTGGGTAATACGATACCCCTTGGTAAGACTGGTTATCAGACTTTCGGGCTTTGACGACCCGTAACGACTGTCAAAGATCTACGAATGACAGCCGGGACCGACGGCTTAGCGTGCTTTCCGAGGCACGGAGGGGTCTCGGATTGTTAAGATGGTCACCCATCCACAGACCAACCCCGGCAAGCGTAGCTTAACCCGATGGATCAAACCGAGCGGCTGTTATTACTTAGCCACGAGCTCTTAACCTCCGTGGTTTTAAACCAATTAAACAAATTTGAAACGGATTTTGGTTAAAAACGGTTTATTTACAACTCTACTAATACGTCACCGTTACTGTAAGATCACTGCAGACAAATTTGCGTTTTAAAGATACATATGTTTTCGAATCAATTTAGTTTCCGCTGAATGTTACTCTATCCATGCACAGTAGTACAGTATTTTTATCTCACGAAGTGACGCGCGCATTTCTTGTGGTAACCAAGTATTCAAACACGCTGTGAATGTCTGTGTAACCGCAGGAGCTTTCGTCACATGAGTAAAGAAACGGAACAGAGACAAAGCTTCTACACTACTACAAACATAAGCCGCGTGTGTGCGCACCACGGAAAAAAACCTGTTTATACCGGTTCGGCAAATTGAATCGCTCACTGCGCCACAGATTACCAGATAAATCACTCCATGTATTTACGCCCGCTAATTACCTACCGGCCGCCGGGTTCGCAAGCGAACCATTTCTCAGTGGGTTGCCGACAGCCGCGAGGCGCGTACGTACGCATATATTTCGGTCGATCTGACGTACTACTTAGTTTCAAATTCTTATGATATTACTGGTTCTGGTGCATTATGTGCAGTTGATGGATGTAGATCTAGCAACAGAAGAGATACAAACTTAAGTATATTTTTTCAGTTTACTTGCTGATACACAAATGTGTCTAATTTGTTATACTATCGTTTTTTAAATAGATAAATTGTTTAAAATGTTTCGTGTTTTGTATTTTATTGGTAGGTACGTAATTACTTCTACCACGTAATCTGTGCTTCTACTATGCGTCTGAGATAAGGATAGAACGGTCAATGACTACCATTTTGTCAACTGTAATTTTTTCACTATTAAACATGCTAAAACATTAAAAAGAATTTTATTTTATTTGATAAAATGTACTACAAATACCTACTGACATCTATCGAAAAAGGCAGCCTTGGCAATTTATTTATTACTTCAAAACACACAAATTTACAGAGGCGGACTTAATGCCATAGGCATTTTCAACCACTCAACCTTTGGGTGATGCAGAGACTAACAGTGGTAGGTGCAATAGCGAAAATTGAGGAAAAAATATTTATTGAAATATACTTTAAATATAATAAGTTCACCTAATCATATATATAGGTAAATATAAGCACAATTATGAAAAATAATGGGAAAAAATTATCGTTGTTATGATACTTAGCTACCTAGCTTCTTGCAAATGTGCTCGCGAACTTGAATTTTAAAAGATAATCGGTTGACCGCCATCCTGGTTTCCTGGGGGAGCGCATTCCACAGAGAGATAGACTGAACGAAGAAGGAAGAGTGAATGAAGTATTTGCCGTGAGTGGGACATTGAAGAAGACGATTGTGATATGATCGTAGATTTCTATTGTGGTTGGCGCAAATGTACAGACGTCAATGGATGCAGAACGTCAAAACTCTTTAATTGATTTTCATCTTTATTACTAAAGGATAAGGTTCAAAGTTTATTGGGAAAATTTGACAGTTTCGGGTAGTTTGATGTGCTGGCGTCTGTATTGAACGTGGGGGGAACCAGGTAACTAGGGGAAGAGGTTCCCCTAGTTATATAGTCCAGAAATGAAAACTAGGTGGTCAGCGCCCTTTGCTCCCTGCGCTGACGATGAGAACGTACACGCGTACCTTAGAAGCGACCGATGCGCAGACATAATCATATTTACGCAGATTGAAAACGATATTCAGGAAGTCATTGTTAATTTTATCCGCTTTTTTTTCATTGTCTTTGCTTTACTCAGTGCTCTCGGTACCGTCCAAGACACGGGTGAAGTCTGAAAAATGTGTGTGTATGCGTGAGTCATTAAGAGCGTGTTTGTTTTGTAACTGTATACACTTGGTTTGGTTACCACAAGTAAAGCGCGCGTCGCTTCGTGAGTGAACAGTGAGGGCCCGGACGTGTTTGGACACAGTAGAACACCAGGCCAGAGCCACTTTGAGATCACGATAATATAAATGCACTTTCGGTAAAAAAGTTTTTAATCCATTCAATCAAAAAGTATATTAAGCAAAATATACCAGAAATAAAAAGAAAGAAAAGAAGGCCAGAAAAAGAATTTGAAAAGGGTCATTGAAAAAAATCGAACGTTCAAAACTCAGTCACGCAGCTTTTGTTCTAACGAGACAAGCTCCTACCATGGCCAAAATTTTCAAGTAAAATATACACTACATACCTATCTAGACAAATTTTCAAGTAATAATCAGGCAGCTATTTTTTTTTGTACCAATTAGAAAAGTATAAGTAAGCGATTCAAACATGTCCATAGTAATAAGGAAGGCGATTTTGCCCAAAAACTTGTCGTTGCTTAAATACTTCAAAGGGCGACAACTAGCCACTGCGGCTACTAAAAAGAATAATGGAGTATTATGTGAGTATAATCCATTAAATAAATACCATTATAACGTAAGTCTTGTGCGATAGTTTGTGTGTAACCCCAACGTAGTAGAGATCTGGACTTAGGAAAATGATCACATCACTACTAGTGTAGGCTAAATCGGGCGCAACATTCTAATGATTCAAATTCATATCGTTCTTGATGATACTAGCTAACATCTTTGTGTTAATCTTATTTCTGACCGACAGGTAAGTGGTAGCATAGTGTAGTGTAGCTTAAGGTAAAAAATGTAGTATTTGAGTAAAAATAATGTACTAATAGTGAGAATTAGGTTTATAAAATCAATCGTACAAAATAAAAGAATCGTGCGTTTGCTGTCAGTTTGACATTTTGTCACTGAGCATTACGGCTGGTTTTTGAACTCTATAATAAACGATAAAGTGGCGTCATATACTTTATTACACTGAAGTGATGCAGCAATGTTTCATATTTAGGTATTAATTATTGCATTGAAATGACCGGGCAACTATATTGGCTTTCCGACTTACCTGCCGCTGGTGCGGTTCTGTTATTTTGGAGAACGGTGGCCGCCGTCACAGGACCTCCATGCTTATAATACTCGGCGAGTGCGCGTGAGCCCTTCGTTCTTCCGAATAGCATAGCTTTCCAACCAGCGGCTTTCTCGCCTAGTATTATATGCTTGGATGTCCTTTGCAGCGCTTCGCGGCTACAATGTGGCGTCCGTCGGATCCCGATTCTGTGGTCGAACGAAGCTTCTGTGTTGTGAAAATCGGCGCAGCTTGACGAGAAGTTATGGTGACAAAAAGGACGAGAAGAAGGGGTGTCCAACTTGCGGGTGCCCCTACTGCGGCTGCGGCTGCTCAGGCGGATCCTGTCCACCTTACTTCTCCTGTGGGGGCTGCTCTCCGTGCGGCCCATGCCCCTGCGGCCCGTGCGGACCATGTGGACCTTGCGGCCCGTGCGGCCCTTGCGGCCCTTGCGGCCCGTGCGGACCATGTGGCCCTTGCGGTCCCTGTCGTTGCCCGTGCCCTTGTGGCCCATGCGGGCCATGTGGCCCTTGCGGTCCTTGTGGCCCCTGCGGTCCTTGTGGCCCCTGCGGTCCTTGTGGCCCGTGCGGTCCTTGTGGGCCCTGCTGCCCATGCCCCTGTGGTCCATGTGGCCCATGTTGCCCGCCTTGTCCTAAGCCGTGTCCCAAAAAGTGCGTAGCAAGCCCTGTATGCCCACAATGCTTAATGAAGGCAGGATCAAACAAAATGGATACGTGCAAGAAAGAGGATAAAAATATGCCATCTAGGCTAGCTGCAAGTTATAACAAGCAAGCGCCGTCGTGCTAACTTTACTGATGAATAACTTTTATTACGTCTAAATAAAGCATTAGTTTTATAAATTTCATTAAAAATATTTTTATTATGTATTTTACATTTAATTTAAACGTTTACAATAAAACCTCCATATAATTTGTTAGTTTCATTTGACTAAGCCCGCACAGATTACTCACTCCACACTGTTGCTATCTCATATACTGGAGTAATCTTTGCGAGCGATATGACCCGTTCGAATATGTGAACTACCGACAATAGTCTCGGATCTTTTAATGAAGGTGAATAGCATAAAATTCCCTTGCAGCGTCAGCGGTCTCAAACCTCCGAAACTTCAAGAATAAGACCCGACCGCTGCGCGTGGGGATCGTGAAGACTCAAAAGACGAAGCCGCTGCCAACGGTCAGCGTGTGTCGCGGTGGCAACAAGACCGCAACATTGCGGTTCTGCGCGTCTTGCCCATACATCGTGCCTTTCTCTAGAACGAGACGCAGCGGTTCACCAATATCATCCGGCTCTACGCGCTCCATTCTTCACGAGTCGCTGCTGACGCACCGGAAAGGATCGGAGCCTTTCTTGGCGCCCTGCAATAGTTTGCATACATCGCATGAAATATTTAATGCTGCATGTGGTCCCCCAAGCAAAGCTTCGTGTTGCTGCCCGAAGTGCTGTCCGGGCTGCTACGGCAGCTTACCGCCACCATGTAACACGCCACCAAAGTGCATCCAGTACATGACAGGCTACTACTACTATCCTTATGGCTTTTGGTTCTGCGGGCCGTACCATGTCTCAGGCACATGCACTCCCTGTGGCCCCTGTGCTCCTGGTGGCCCCTGTGGCCCCTGTGGCCCTTGCCCTACCCCCTGTGGCCCTTGCCCTACCCCCTGTGGCCCTCCCTGCCCTCCTACCTCATGCATCTGTCCTAGCCCTGCATGCTGTGCCTACATAAACCCCGTGTTAGACCGTGACTTAGAACCTCGTTGCCAAAGTGTGCAGGCCCCATCCCCAGCATTACCCCATCAGAAAGACATTAATTATCCACTACCGTTTGATAAAACACCTACACACGGTCCACAACCCCACATCAAAGGAGGCATAGCCAAGTTCTTTCCCTTTAACACCGTCCCTGCATTAATGCCCCCGCATCCCGCGCCGCACACGACTGTGAATGTATGCCCCTACAGCACCCAGCCCCAGACTTGTCCCCAGTATCGCAGTACATACCCTGAACATAAACCAGTTCACTGCTCACCCTGCATCAAGCCTACCTTGCGCACATGGCTGCAGCCCTTCTCTAAGCGTTCAGAAAGTAGGAGCCCCATTCAACATAAGCGGTCCAAAAAAGTAAATTGCGAACTACGCCCCGTTTTAGAAAGTCCCAGAGGCTTAATGACTAGGGAGCAACGCGATAGACCTGCCACATTTCCTGGGGCGTTCCAGTACACCAACATCCCGAATTATCGAAAACCCTACCCCCCCCAGCCCCCGAAAGTCATAGAATACAAGGAGTACGAGACTTAGAATATACATACCAAAGTATTAGATCTGATTTACTTTCTTGGAACAAAAGCTGATGATTCCCTCTAAATATCGATTGAAATAACAACAATTTGTAACAAGCAAAAAATGAAATAAACATCTCTTGATAGATTAATGCCGTTTAATTTTTGATTATACCTACTCTCTTGTACTTATTAGATAGGATTGTGATTACAGTTAAACAATCGTCCTTTCAGCAACTTTCGCGTCGATGAAGAATGCGATGGAGCAAATAAGTGTGTCTCAGAATACTCCTGTGGCCGGAAAGCATGGGATGCAGAGGCAGGCGGCCCCTGAGAAGCGGAAGCTCACGTCGCCGCTGCAGCGGTGCGCGTCCTGTCCGTGCTTCGGAGCAAAAGGGCCAGGACAGTTTGTACCAGTTCCGTGCACATACCTGCCGAAGACTCTGTCTGCTGTCTTCCATCAAGACCACTATCGTCACCCGCTCTGCATAAAAACTTCGCAAAAGGTTTCTAACAACTGCCGGGCGTACTACCGAAGTGAGCCGTTAATGTCTCAGGTCAAAGATTCATCCTCGATGATGCAACACATTAGTAACGTATGTGCTCCTTGTTGTGCTGCTCCCTGCCCCGCGCGGGGCGGGCCCTGCGGGCCCTGCTGCAGCCCCCTCCCCGCGCCCTGTAACACGCCCCCTCGGTGCGTCCAATACATGACAGGTTATTATTACTACCCTTATGGCTTTTGGTTCTGCGGACCTTACCACGTGACGGGTACCTGTGTCCCCGGCGGCCCCGTGTCCCCGGGCGGCCCCTGCGGCCCATGCTGTCCTAACCCCGGCGGGTCATGTGGTCCCTGTAACCCTGGATGTGTCTGCGGAGTGCTCAACAGTCTTGCTGTAATGCCGATTTGTAATCAAAGCAGTAATATCAACCTTATGCCTAGTGAGCAAGCGATGAATATGTTGGATGTAACTAAAATTAAATTACCATTTGATATGAGGTCTTTGCCTATGAATTGTCTCCCCCTTTATGCGTCAGCTAAGGGGGGAAGGGATAATAAATGTAATTTCCCGAGTGGACCGTGTAATGCGTTTGGCGTATGTGGCCCGTGTTGCGGCTGCGGTTGTGGGTGTCCCCCGTGTTGCGGCGGTAAAGGGCCGTGCGGCCCGTCTGGCCCTCAAGGCCCTTTTGGACCGTGTGGTCCTTGCTATCCTGGTGTTGGTTGTGGTAGCGGCGGTTTTACTGGCTGCGGTTCTTCCCGTCAGTGCTGCGTAGGCCCGGGTTGCGGCTGTAACAGTTTTTGCGGTGGGATGTGTGTTGGGCCTTGCGGCGCTTGCGGTCCTTGTGGCGGCTACAGCTGCAGCTGCGGCCCTGGCGGATGTTTTGGCTGCGGCTGCGGCCCTTGTGGTTGCGGTGGCGGCCCTTGTGGCTGCGGCCCTTACGGCCCTTGTGGTTGCGGCCCTTGTGGACCTTGTGGCCCATACGGTCCTTTTTGTGGCCCTTGTGGCCCATGCGGTCCTCTTTGTGGCCCTTGTGGCTGCGGCTCATGCGGTTGTGGCCCCCGCAGCTGTGGCACGTGCCTTCCCTTCGGCTGTGGTGCATGCTGTGCAGTCGCGCCATGTCCAAGCTCTACGCGACTGTGTCCACCCAGCTCGCCACCACTCCCCCCGCCGAGCACCACCGGACAATGGTCAGGCCCATGCGTTAATTGCAAATGTACGCGTCCCATCCCTGTCAATGATTCATCCCTCGGATCCCCTGCGGGTCCTGCCGGTCCCATGCCTTTTACCCAATGCTGTCTTGCTATGACGAAACTTGAAGTTGACAAGCTTTGTGTCTGCCCCACTTGCACCAGCAATTCAAGTTCTGAAGACGTAGAAGCACCGCTAATTCCCATACCGCCTAAAAAGGCTGTAAGCACTGTGCAAACTCTTAACCGGCTAGGTGGTACCAGACCGTGTAGCCTGACCGTGTTCCACCGACACCCAGGTTACAATGAGAGTAAGCAGTTAACCGATCGACCAAAGCCCATGGTCAACACAATTCTCTCTTGTTACCAGTCAACTTTGACAGGCACTTCAAGCTTACGAGCGACCAAAGCTGTTGATGACAGCATGCTGCCGAAACAGCCCAAAACACACTTATGGTCACATAACCTCCGCGCTTCCGATGAGTTCTTTTCTACTGTTGACAAGCCAAGGTACATAATACCGACTTACGACAAGCAAAGATACGTACCGAATGTGGAAAGAGAAACGCCAAGCTTTCCAAATTGCTTCACAAACTTAAACCCCCATCCGCGGCGCAGTTCCGATGTCTTTTCCTACTGTTGACATGCCGAGGTACTTAATACCGACTTACGACAAGCCAAGATACGTATCGAATGATGTAGAAAGAAATATGCCTAGTTTTCCAAATTGCTTCATCAACTTAAACCCAAATACCAAAATCCGCGGTGCGTATCTAAGTTCCATGATTTCAAGGTTCCGACCAGGCCATAGCCAATCGCTTGTGACAGCCATTACTGATAAAAAATGTGTAACCTTATCTCGCGACAATCTAAGAAGCCCGCTCCTAATACCTATCAAAATTATTTAATATTTAGTAACCGATTCTCGAGACATATCGTTTTATTACACAAATCATCAGGTAAATAAATAAATTCACATTTTCCAGAAAAATTATAATAAGTTGGTTGCCCTTTTAATAAATTTATTTTCAATCATAGTTAAAATGTACGTCTCCTCAAAATTTTCTTTAGCTCGATTTAAAAAAAAATATATACCTATGTAAACATTTAATAATACAGTAAATACACGTTTCTCTCTTTTCTAAATGTAATGTTTGTAAAAGTATCGATTTTTCAGAACATGATTTAATTCGCTCAAAACACGGCTTAAAACGGTCACAACACTACGGCAACGAACCCAAAGACATGACATTGTAATAACGTCCTGTTGGAATATTAATCAACGATTAATTAGGTGATTTTTGAGTGCAGACATGATATTGTAATAACGTTCTGTCGGAATATTAATCAACGCTTAATCCGTGTTTTTGAGTGCAGACATTGTAATAACGTCCTGTCGGAATATTAACGATTAATTCGTGTTTTTGAGTGAATTTTTCCAATATAAAGTGAAACTTGGTGCTTACGAATTATACTCATTGAAGTGTTTATGGATAATTAGGATTATGAATTTGATTTTTCTATTTCTTACGTAGACGTTCATACAAAGTTATCGCAGCATGTATAATTAGAAATGTCAAATCGGGTTTCTTAGATTGTCGCGAGATTAGCTTGTTTTTATAATTAACTATAGTTATAAAATAAAAAAAATCGTAATAATAAGAACCATTTGGTTTTAATTTTCGTAGCTTTATTCACTCACTGACTCGCTCACTCACACTCACTCACTCGCTCACTCACAGTGAGTCCACACTCACGGACTCCACACTCACGGACTCCACACTCACGGACTCCACACTCACGGACTCCACACTCACGGACTCCACACTCACGGACTCCACACTCACGGACTCCACACTCACGGACTCCACACTCACGGACTCCACACTCACGGACTCCACACTCACGGACTCCACACTCACGGACTCCACACTCACGGACTCCACACTCACGGACTCCACACTCACGGACTCCACACTCACGGACTCCACACTCACGGACTCCACACTCACGGACTCCACACTCACGGACTCCACACTCACGGACTCCACACTCACGGACTCCACACTCACGGACTCCACACTCAGTCATGCTACGCAGATGATGAACGCTCGCACAGCAGAATAAATCGTGTAAGCGTGTGGCGTTTAAGAACGTGGTAGCACAACGCACGCTTGACGCGTTATCTGAACGCAACGTAACTGAACACAGGCCGTCTTGCAACACAAGACAACATCGCACACACTCTACTTATTTTGCAAGCATCAGACAGCACCCCGCCTGCTGGAGTGTGGTTACATCCTCCTTAACCTGGATGTCACATGAAGGCTCCAGCTCCTGAACCCCCACAGTGCAGTGTCTTTCGGCTGAAATGATGATGATGATGGTGATGAAGGCTGTTCTTAGTCTCCGTTATAGATAGTGCAATCCACGACGACGCGCCCCACTCCGCGATTACTGTACTGTAAGCTGTACTTTAGTACGGAGCGGAGCGGAGCTGGGCGTCGTGGATTGCACTATCTATAGCCTCTCACTGCTGTCGGTAGATACAGGTCTCGCCCAGTACAGTTGAATTCAGGTACACACCGAAGCAACTGTCTCGGCGCCTGGATGAGGGTGCAGGACTGGTGCCTGTATACCCAGCAGGACCCTACGTTAAATCCGATTGAAAGCTATAGTCTAACTTGTAGTAATTAGTACCTTCCGAATTATCTATTTAAAAAATTGGTACCTTATTGACTACAGCGAAATCTTAAATTATTTTCCAGCAGGACCCTCCGCTGTTTGAAGGTCTTCAGACCAATCACATAATTATGGTCCCGTTTAGCGGTGTGTATTAGTACCATCAAAATACCTTAGTTTTATTTTAAAATAATTTTTATTTTTGTGAGGAATGCACCTGTAAAACTTGTCATGCCAGCAGGACCATATTTTGTTTTGATGCTTTCAGCCCAGACAGTCATATTATGTCTTATTTACAGTAGCATTTTTTTAGTACTTCTCTAAATAACCTAACGTTTAATTCAAATAGTTTGTATTTTAACAGACAATTTGTTTTAAAACTTTTAGCACTTATACAAGGTATTTTGATGGTACTAATACACCGTTAAACAGGACCATAAGTGATTGGTCTGAAGACCTTCAAACAGCGGAGGGTCCTGCTGGAAAATAAATAAGATAAGGTAAGTACTAATTTGTTACATAGATAATTCGGAAGGTACTAAATACTACGCACGTTAGACTACCTAGGTATAGCTTTCAATCGGATTAAAGGTAGGGTCCTGCTGGGCATACAGGCACGCAGGACTGTGCTCCCAAAAAATCTGCAAAGGTTTCGACTACCAAAAAGGTGGATACTCGGTAACGTATGCCTTAAAATCCACCCTAGGCCTAGTTGGATAAACGGAATTTATAGGCTTAGGGTGAATTCTCGGACATAAGTTACACCGTAGAAACTGGTTTTGTCGACGGAAGAATAGACAAAAACAGATTGTGATTGTCTAATTTTGTCTATTCTGTCGACAAAACCCGTTTCTACGGTGGTCATGCTATAGATAGTGCAATCCAAGACGACGCGCCCCACTCCGCCCCGCTCCTTATAAAGTACAGCTTTTTACAGTACAGTAATCGCGGAGTGGGGCGCGTCGTCGTGGATTGCACTATCTGTTGCGTTTAATTTTGTCCGACTGCGGCGGAACCCAAAAGGAGAAAAACATGTTTCTCAAATGTTATGGTTAACATTATCAAATTCAAGTCGTATATTTAAATTAGGCTGGGAATCGTAACTTCGTAAGTGCTTCAGCTGGGAAGAAATTATAATATCCATCCCCTGTTAGATCAGCTGCACAGAAATTACACTATTTGTGACCGATAACAGCTAACCCTTTGTTTATATGTTGACCCTACTGCGGCGGAGCCGAAAAAGAGGGTAATGTGTTTCTGAAATGTCATAACCTCTTTGTTATTTAGTCGGTTGTAATTAATTGCACAAAGTTAATAATAAATCCCAGTTTCCGCAGCTCATTAGATATACTTATTCATTTATTAATTTCCTAGCGACCCTCCCCTGCTTCGGACGAATTATTACATGCGCATCAGGGAGTTATGTAAAGATGGTCACCCATCCAAGGTCCATCCCCGGCAACCGTAGCTTAACCTGATGGATCGACCCGTGGGGCTGTTATTACTTAGCCACGAGTACCTCAAATAAAAAAAGTAAATTGGGATGAAAAATATTACATTTTTTTATTTTTATATCTGTATTTTATTAAGATTTCATGTCTAAATACAACTTTTTATGTATAAGAGATCAAATTCAGTAGTTTAAGTTTTAAGCAGTGATAGCCTAGTGGTGTGACCGTCAGACTGACAAGTCGTAGGTCTCGAGTTCGAACCCAAGGCACGCACCTCTGACTTTTCGGATTCATGTGCGTATTATATGATTATCACTTCCTAAAAAAACGGTGAAGGAAACATCGTGAGGAAACCGGCATGCCTGAGAGATATTTCTCGACGGCATGTGAAGCCAAGTCAGAGACCCGTGGGCGGTTTTAAAACTCTGACACCAGCATGTCGATTCCCGTAACCACTTCACCGTGAAAACATGTGAAGTGAGCGTGGAGTGAGCTGTCAGTGTCATCTCACCCTGTTGGAATGACAACTCACTTCACCTAAGTTTTCACGGTGAGATGGTTACAGAATAGCACTGCAGGTTAGTTTACTAACCACACGAAAAGAAGAAGAATTCAGTAGTTGGTTGATGTCATGTGTTGATCTGCCCAGACGCAACAGATTCACAAGGAGCCCAGCCCAAGGAGATCTTTTAGAAGTTTTTCAGTCGCTTTTATCGCAGCTTCTAGAAAAAGAGAAATAAAAATTATTGTGCTAACAGTTTATTTATTTATATAATCACTTACAACTATGTTTACAGGTACAACCCAATGCAATAGTGATAATAACAACTTATTTTCTAAAACTTATTACATAAAATGTTATTCTTGTGAATTCACTCCGTGCACAAGCAAAAATGTCAATTTCCTCCTCTACAAGGTTAAGGTTGCGAAGCGCCCGCTCCAGGGGCGCCTCATTTACCAGATTAGTGCGGCCACGAGGTCAGCCAGCAGCTGAAGCCGCCGTCGCCGCCACACATCTGTCGGGCACACTCAAACACACCAACGCTATTATGTTGGCGTTATGTATCTGGCCTCTAATAATGAGAATGCGGCATTCTCATCCCGCGAAATTCATTTTTTGTTACCGTAAAACGGGGTGAATAGAATTCACGGGGTGAAACAAAACCAAAAAAGTTCTACAATCCAAATCATCCAAAAATGGATTTACGCGTTCGCCATTCCGCTGGATCCATTACGCGTTTTTTTTTTCGTTCAGGGGCAAAATGTCCAATTCTCAAAATGTCCAACGGTGTCAAAATGTCCAAATACCCAAAATGTCCAATTGATAAAATGTACAATTCCCAAAATGTCCAATGGTCAAAATGTCCAATCTTTGAGAATGTAGCAAATTTGTTCAATAACTCATCAAAACGCTTTTTTAATACTTATGACAAATAATAAATACAAAAAACAAAACAAATGGGTTCAAAATAGGTTTTATTTATAAATAACAAATTAAAACCAGAGAAGACCAAATCATACCCGAAATCACTATTTTTGTCATAATGTATTATTATAAAAATGCAGTAATCAACACCATATTTTTTATTATTATTATTAATTTAATTAAACATTAAACATAGTTTTACAAGGTAAGACATAAAAAATACTTTTATTATTTTAGCTTAGTCAAGCAAGTAATAATCAACATAATTTTGATTTATAATCAACAAGCATTTTTTTTTAAATATGTTAATAATCAACATAATTAATTTTATGATTTATGTAATTTAAACCACATTAAGTTTTACTGTCTCAAAAAAAAATTTTTTTTCAAAAATCGTTGTAATGTGAGATCCCTGTTTCGTAATTTTATTAAATATTTTTTGTATTTCCGATCAAACTGGATATGTCTCTAGGTCTTCTTTTAGTTCTCATTTTCTTAAACAGCGAATCCTCTAAACGACAGTCCCAATATGTACTTTCATTTCTCAATTTATATAAAAAGAAGTACAAATTAGGATTTTTCTGTATACGGCTATTTAATCGTCTGTGCCATCCTTCTAATGCGTTAGTAGTTCTATGACGCTGTCCAGCACAGCTCAATAAAGCTGGCGACTTCTTTGGGTACCATGTGGACTCAAAGTACGTACGAAACTTATCCATTTCGCGCGAGTTTGGGCTAGCCTCTAAAATATAGTGCCATGCAGCTGGTATTTCATTTGCCGGAACTAACGGTATAATGGCACTCATTCGGGTAGTATTTCGTCCTGCTTGTTACATTTAATTTATTTTTTTACGAATACTTCCCAGATGGCTTCATTGAAGTGGTGGTAACATCCGGTCACTTCAGCTTGCGAATAAACGTAAGATACGGCATTTAATATAGCGACTTCGTAATCTGATTTAAACTTTCGGATCTGGACACGTAGCTTAACTTTTAAGAGCGAAAATAAACGCACATAGGGTGTGTTCCATTTTATTTGGCAAAAGGGCGTAGATCAGGTATAATGTTTGTTGTTTTTTCGTCAGAACTAATATCTAAATGTATAACAAAAAACTAATAGAATGGCTTTGGTGCAGCTTTGAATGTTCCATCTGCGTAGTATGAACCTGGTGATTTTAAGAATTTCTTCGCCGTATTTGTTGAAAATATTATAATTTTATCTGTGTCACCATCTTCACAAATTAGAAATTATTTTGCCAATTTTTCAGGTATTTTAATTGAACTAGTATCACTGTGTATTAATAAATTTGTATTCAAATACTTTTTGCGGGATCTGTATAAAGTTTTTTTAATGGTATGAAATGTCGGTATTAAATCTGCATCATCACGGTACTCTTCTCTTAACTTTTTCAAAGGTTCTTCACAAATTTTCTGAATCGGTCCTAAATCTGTACATACTTCCTTCTTCAAAGATGATTTTACTTTATTAATATGCAATTGGACAAGATTTTGTTTGCAAGTGTGCGTCGATTCTCTCAATACGTTTTTTCTTGATTCATCTATGGTGACTGATGCAGTACATATTCGTCTATTAATGCAACGCCATAAAGAGCTTCCATTTTTATTACTCACGTTTTTGTAAAACTGGAACCCATTTCGAATCAATGTAAGCTTATCCTTCTGGTTACAAATGAACTCATATTCTTCAGTCATTGTAGATTTCGAAATTATACGAAATTGAAAAACACAAAAAACACAAATTATACAATATTGTGACTACTGGTTACATGTAGGTACTGTATCAACGCATTTCCTTAAATTTAATAAAATAATAGACGTACGGCGTATTTTTTTTTCAAACATACCCACATTAAAGCAACTTATACCTACTTTTATCTCAAGATGCGTTCAGTTTATGCATATTATTTAGATTTTTTGTTTTGGTTCTCATATGACTAATAAAATTAATATCCATAATTCCATATCGCCAGTACTTATTTGAATACGCATTAAAAAACATACAGTAGCAAAGTAATAGAAATACCAGAAAACTTGGCAACAAAATAACTCGATAGATGGCGTTATTAGCGTTAGATCGCGATGTGTTTTTTACCCGACTACGGCGAAGCAAAAGGAGGTTTATGATTTTGACCGGTGTCTATGTATATGTATGTTCATCTGTTCCTTCATAACTTCTCAACTGTATTATCATATTTTGACAAGTGAGGTATCGTTGGGAGCGTCTTGATTGTCCGCTGGTTATAGGCTATGCGAAATCACATTAAATTGTATAAGTATGGTGCCCTCTAGAGGGCATAAACTTATGAACTAAAGTATTAAAAAGCGCATAAATGACTTATTGAACAAATTTGCTACATTCTCAAAGATTGGACATTTTAGGAGTTGGACATTTTGAGAATTGGACATTTTGAGAATTGGACATTTTGACAAATGGACATTTTGGGTATTTGGACATTTTGACACCGTTGGACATTTTGAGAATTGGACTTTTTGCCCCTGAACGTTTTTTTTTACTACTCCTTTCAATTTATTATAAAATGGCAACACTTGATAGTCCATGGAGTGAGCCAAAAAAAGATATAACGTCAAAAAGGTGACTATGTAATTCGCGGCAAAGTTAAGCTCAGGTGTTTTTAAATAAGTTAAAGTGCAGTTACATTTACAAAATTGGTGTATTTTGAAGCATTAGTGAGTGCTCATTATTTTTGACAAGTAACTGTAAGAACTCCCTAATTAAATTAGATAAATAATGCAAAATTTGAAACATTGCCGTTTTTTTAAATGGTTACGAGGTTAAAATAGACACGCTAAAGGGGCGAATAGACACGTAGTACGGGGTGTATAGGTACGACATGAGGGGTCATTAAATACGGGAAGGGTTGAATAGAAACACGAAGGGGGTTATTAGATACAATGCCGTTAGGGTTGTCACATGTACTAAATTCTTTTTAAATATTATTTTCATCTACTTACCTGTTTTTTAATTTGATTTAAAGAGTGAATCACAACAAAACAATAATAATAATATTTTTTATGTTATAAATTGGAAAGAAAAATAATTTCTTTCTAATATTATAAATTCGAAAGTGAATTTGCTTGTTTGTTTGTTACGCCTTCACGCTTTCATTAAGTACGAGTACCTACCCACTGATCATCATGACTAATTACTAGACTTAAGTTAGTGTTCAATGCCTATGATGAAACTGTCTGTGATTTATAATTTAATAAAAACATACCTACCTATGTAATTTTTAATTATTTCTACCGTGAAGTAGTAGGTACCTATTCATTTTCAGTAAAAACATGACGTGAGACAAAGACGAACTAACTCAAGACTCGATGTACCGTCTTTTTACTGTAGCGATACCTTCCTTACCTTCTTCTAGTCTTAACACATTTGATGTGCAGTTGTTGATTTCTTGGAATTCCGTGTATGTTCACCAGATGTTTCTTTACTGAAGCCGGCCGCTTGTACCTGGAATAGTGAACAAGCTCACTTTTCAATCGACTTCAAAAAGGAAGAGGTTCTCAATTCGGTTGTATATTTTTTTTTTGTTTGTTTGTTACGCGATTACTCCACCATATGTGAATAGATTTTGATGATTCTTTTTGTTTTTGGTAGGGCAAAGTTCAGAAGTGGTTTGGTCAAGATCTGATGAGGGGTTTTTTAGGAGTTAGCTTCAATAATACGTATTTCTCCCATCTAGTATATGTGGATGATGTTCTAATAGTTCCTGTCACTGTAATTTATATAGCAGGCATATTCAAATTTTTGTGGGGGGTTTGTGTAGGTACCACAACTAAAAAGTGAAAAATAAAAAAAACACTACAAAGTGAAAAATAACTTTGATTTCGGAAGTCGGTGTCTTTGGTTTTGTATTTTTGTTTTTTTGCCACCGACTTCCGAAATCAAAGTTATTTTTCACTTTGTAGTGTTTTTTCTTTTGGATGTCGGTTTTATTTTTGAAAAAAAAAAAAAAATATCAAGCAATCTGATCCAGTTGGTGACATCAAATCTGAGATTGAACTAAAATAATTGACACTTGAACTTTTTTGGTGCAGTCTTTTTTTTTGTTTAAACCTAAGTGTTGTAACACACCCATTGGTTTCGGAGATTACCCGGAACAAACAGACAAGACAAACCAGCTAGCCTTACAGTAATCGCATTTGATATGTAACATCTCGACATCTCACGTTGGTTATGCAACATTAAAGGGGCGGGGCCTCGTCAAGGCCAACTCTAGCACCACGCGCGCTCATTGGTCAATTCAAATAGCGCGCGTTTCCCCGCATTCCTGTTACACATTTCCGTCCCTTTTCACGAAATCACTCCCACAGATGTCTCAGTCCACAGATTGCAGGATGCCGAGCGGATAGATGTTACACATCGAACATATTATAAGTGCCGTTTAAGCTTTCATATGCAAATGCATATGATCCATCCAAATTGTGTATGTATACATGCATGTGTACAGGGGCCCAAGTCTGCTATTTATATAAATTCGACATTCCAACACGATCCCATTGTCATTTTGCTAAAAGTTCGTAATCTGCTAAATTCATAATGGTCGATCATTGGTTGATCATTTGTATTCAACAAACACTAATCGTAACGAATTAAAAGAAATGACTGCACAATGACGTTCTCATGGTAGGTCACTGATCAAAGGAACTGTCAAAATTTTGCAGATTATCGCCTAAGTCAGTCATTCATTTTGCATTAAGTACGAGATTACCAATAGATGCCATTTCTATCAATGGAGTGTCAGTGGCTGACCATTGGAAAGTCATAATGACGCCAATATGTTAGTAGATTACCAAACTTGTTAAAATCAACAATAATATTATGAAATCAATGATAGACCATTCACTATTGTAATAGCCGACTTGAGGCCCAGTAGCATTGTTATATACTCACGTCTCAGGACATAGGTAGCACAGGTAGGTGTATATAAGGTAATGGACTCTGTTCTGATGTCCAGTGAGCTCCGAACGACTCCGGAACATGGCGGGACAGCGCTCACACTGAAACAAAGAATCTTAGCATGGAACTTCAAACTCAATGTCATACGGAACAAAGTCCAAATTCCTTTGCAGTCCAATTCTGGACCATTTTTTTTACAAATTGTGATTCAAAAATTAACTTTGACTACATAACGTTAAAGTAGATAAGATATTATACCAGTAAGAGCGTCTCCTGCGTTCAAATTCAAATTCAAAATATTTTATTTCACATAAATCTACAAGGGCACTTCTGAAACGTCAGAAGCTAGGTGCACGGTTCCAATTGGTCCTTTCCTATGGAGAAGAGCCGGCAAGAATCGCCACGGTTACTCTTTTAAAAGTAAATGGTATTTACAATCTTTTCGAGTTACAGTGTTTATAGGTATGAGAGGACACTGTAGGCCTATCAACAAGTACCAGGTACTTAGCAAGATAGAAAACGATCGACAGATCTACAAGTCTGTTATGCCTGCAACGTTCTCACATTCACAAAATATAAAATAAGAACAAAAAAATAATTAAAAACCTATTTAAACCAAATGACATGACTACCACTAAAGCTGTAACAAATCTAATTTAATAAAAAATATAGTATATTGAAGTTAAATAATGTCAAATAACGAAAAGATTATGTCAAAAAAGAACGCAAAATAAAAAAATAAATAAAAATAGGTAAGATAAAAATAATCATCTTAATTTGTAATTGAGGTACCAGGGAAGCCACATGTGCAGAAGAAATTATTGCCAAACTTCCTTGTCTTCAACGTAGTCTTTAATCTTATAATATGCTTTTTTGATAAGGACACGTTTGATGTGGGTTTTGAACTTTCCATCACTAAGTTCTGTAACCGACTTTGGCAACTTGTTATAAAAGCTAAAACTAGTAAGTCATTTGTTATAAACAGTTATAACAAATGACTTACTAGTTTTAGCTAACCTAAATTTGGGTATCACAATTTCATGTTTACTACGTGCATTTATATTATGGAAATCGCTTCTAATTTTGAAAAGTCCTAAGTTTTTCCGAACATACAAAATACTCTGAGTCAGTCATCTGCCTTATTTTGCAGCCGAACTTAATCTACCTGAAAGAGCTCTAATGTGGGCGCCCCATTGCAATCTCGAATCTAAAGTAATGCCTAGAAATACGGTTTCCGTAATAGCATCTAGTTTCTTACCATCAAGTTTTAAATTTAGACCTACTTGAGGTACATTTGGTCATTTAACGGAAATCCCCCATAAGTCTTCAGTGTTTTTTATGTTAAGACTTTTGAATGCTTTTTCAATTGTGACAATAGAAATAGGCTTGAATTCAAAACTTGGAATGTCCTTACTGAAGTTTTCTTTTAGAAGAGATTCAGCTAATATATATGATGAGGGGAGAGATTTCGTAACCTCTATTGGGATGTTCGTAAATAAATTTTCTAGTGCTTCAGCAACTTTTAACTTATCTGAAATGGTTTCATTATCAATTTTTAAAGACAATTCATTCTGATCTCGCTGTTTTGTGTTCCCAGTTTCTTTGTTTATTACCTGCCACACAGCTTTTATTTTATTGTTAGAAATACTAATTTTGTTACTTATTAATTTAGATTTAGCTTGGGCGCAGACTCGTTTGAATATTCTGGAGTAGTTTCTGACATAATTATGAAGGGCTTGATCAGAAGTCAATGATTTCTCGTTGTACAAATTACATAAAATATCTCTGCTTTTTCTAATGCCAGCAGTGGCCCATTCATTAAATTTTGGTTTAGCATTGATTGTTACTTTTTTTACAGGACATGCTTTATTGAATTCATGGCATACTGTAGAAAATAATGTACCGTAGTTTATATTGGGGTCTTGTGAATCAAAACTAGCAGTTGAGAGATTGCTAGGAACATTATTATTAAACGTTTTCAATTTCTCATTAAGTTGCCAAAAATTTAAACAAATTTGTGTGTCTTATTTGGAAAAAATACTTTAATACCTACACATAAAGCACGTGAGTTCCGTAACCGTAACATCATCAAAATATTGTATAATTCCCTTGTGGGAAGTAAATTAGAATTTGCAGCTTGTGTTTGGAGTCCATATGAATCAACATACACCCTAGGAATTGAAAAAGTTCAAAAGGCTACGCTAGTTGTATAAGAGAAACCGCGGGTACTATCCATTTATGTACCCCACGGATTTTTTACTAGGTATTCTAGGATATAACTCCTTCGCAGATCATCACTGCTCTGAAAATTATACAGAATGTAATCGACTCCCCAGAAATTGCACAACATACTATGCACATTTTATGTCCCTGACAGGCACAGGCACAGGCTATTCGTCTGCTGGCACAGACTATTCGCAATAGGCACAGGCTATTCGTCTGCCGGCACAGACTATTCACGACTGCACAGTGCCGCACGGTCCCGTGCACATTCTCCGCTGTGTCGCATGAGCAGCGCAATCAATGCCCTTATTTTTGACCTACCTGATTGTGACGTGTTGACCGATAGATTCAACCAAATCATGTTATTGTGTTTGATATTTTGTGAAAGACATTATATATGAATAATTATATGTCCTAGTCCTACTAATTTGTAACCTAACGATTTTTTATATTTTTTATATTAATGCTGTACCTACTATCCAGATGAAATTGTAATTTAAATAATAGCTATGAAATGTATTAATTACTGTTACTGATGTATAACCGTTGTAATTAATAATAAATAAATAAGGTTCAATTTGCGCCATAAGTTCAACAAATATGACTTATGGCCGTATATTTAGTAGTATGTAATTAGATATTATTTGTTTTTATCCGCTCCCAACCAAGATTCAGGTGTGTTAAGATATTTTAATAATAATCATAAATTAAATTAACATACAACGTTACAAGCTTACTACACTCAAAGCCTCCAGCCAGGAGCAAAACTATTCTAAATTAAAATTAGGCGAACGCTCGCTAAGGGCACCCCCTGTGGGGTACGAACCTCGGCTTAGGGCGTCGCTGAGGGGGGGACAGCAAGATGGGACGACGGGTGTCGGGTGTGTTTGTGCACTGTACTGGTGGCCCTATTGCTCTCCTGGAGGAGAGTGGTGGGATCATCTGGATCGGAGAGGTCCAACGATTGGTGTTGGGACGTTTTTGTATATACTCTTCGCGCGGTAAACTCCGCTTGCGCGATGCAGAATTTTGCGTGACGTCAGTGTGATGCGTGGTTCGAATGTGGTGAAGTAGATGCCATAGAATTTAAGAGTGTTTTTCCATCGTTTGCCCGTTTTCTTGTTTATAGTACCTAGCTATTACAAAAGGTTTTATTTAATCGAATTAAACCGAAACTTATTGATAATTGCGTATAATCTATACTAATATTATAAAGCTGAAGAGTTTGTTTGTTTGTTTGTTTGTTTGTTTGAACGCGCTAATCTCGGAAACTACTGGTTGCAATTGAAAAATTCTTTTTGTGTTAGATAGTCCATTTATCGAGGAAGGTTATAGGCTATATAACATCACGCTACGACCAATAGGAGCGGAGCATAAATGAAAAATGTTACAAAAACAAGAAAAAATATTGCTTTTTGAGAGCTTCCGTTGCGTGCGCTGCGTAAACGGTTTAAGTTACGCAAATATCATGTATGACGGAATTGTTCCTCTTTAAAAGTTCAAAAAAAAAGTCCGCGAGGGTATATGTCTATCTTTTAAGATTGACTCACTATAACCTTTTTTATCGTAATCAAATTTGTTCGAAATTAATGCATTATTTGCGAAGGAGTTTTATCAACATAATATTAATCCATAGCCAAATAAATATGTTATTAATCACAAGTATTTAAATGTTAACAAAATTGTCCTTGACATCACTTGATTTCAATGAACATCTTAGGAGATATAATAATTTTAAAAGAACTCCGCAACAAAATAAATAGATATGTGCGGGTTCACGTGCGGATGACGCGCAAGACGCGGCGGGTGAGGGGAAGGGGCGCTGGCCTGCCGCCGCCCGGTAGTTCTGCGAGTTGCATTAGTTTTGACTGGTCCAGCAGTTGGTCAAACACTGCTTATACCTCGCATCCCAATGATTCCCAATGATTTACCTTTTAATTTTTAAAAGAATTCAATTTCCCGTTAAGGTATCTTTTGTCGTAGCAATTAATAAAGCACAGGGGCAAACATTTAAACACGTAGGAATCGATTTACGTTAAGACTGCTTTTCACATGGACAAACTATATGTCGCGTTATCAAGATCAGCTTGCGTAGAAAATCAGTATGTTCTTCTACCACAAGAAAATAAAACTAAAAAATATCATTTACTCTGAAGTACTTTAAAATACCTTAAAAAAATACTACTAATTATATAATCGTTAATTTATTTACCCACATTTTTATAAGACCCCCAGTACGTTTTTTTACCCAACGTTCCTTTATTATTCCTGTTCCCGTGCCATTTTTTACTATAGTTCCATTTTTTTTAGGTTTTTCATCAAAACGCTGGTACAGCTATGTCATAACAGTTTTTGAAGTAACTCTGTCTGTCTGTCTCTCTGTAACGTTTTCACGGCTAAACTACTGAACCGATTTTGACGAAGATCGAAGGACATAGTAATATTATTTATCCAACCACGATAATGATATTTACGCGGACGAAGTCGTGGGCAACGCTATGACTATTATGATGATATAGGAGCGGCACATCAATGAAAAATGTTGCGAAAAAACTGGGAAAATTCATTACTTAAACCACTCTGTGACGCAGACGAAGTTGCGCAGGTCAGCTAGTATATATATATATATATAATAGATAGATAGATAGATAGATAGAATACTCTTTATTGTACACCATAAAAATCACAGACATAATTTAGAAATTTTACATAGGGTGACACAATGGGCGGTCTTATCGCTTAAAGCGATCTTTTACAGACAACCTTTGGATGGATTAAAGGTAACAGGAGAGACAATACTGCAGGTAGTCAGCGGTGTACCATCTACATATACAATAAATATGTACATACATACATAAAGCATAAACTTATTCATATAAATATATACTCGTAAATCTATAAACATGAAACAAGAGCAAGGAACTAAATGTAATGATGATGTTTAAGGAGAGAGAAAGTGTGTTTTTACCAGAGTTTTAAAAGTGGACAAGGATTGAGCTCGCCTTATCTACACGGGCAAGGCATTCCATAACCGTACTGCTTCAACTGTAAAAGATTTGTCATAAAAGCTGGTTGAATGCATCGGCATCTCTAGTCTCAAGTTTTCCGATGATCTCAGATATCTATTATGTGTGTCATGTTTTACATAGGGTGACACAATGGGACTTAATGAACTTGAAACGTTCTTTAAGATAGGAGGGGGTTATAGGATTGAACAGAATACTGTAGATAGGGTAGGTATGTATAATAATACTGACTTTGACCTTCAGATATAGTAGATTTTAGTTATTAAAAATATAACAGTGAACTCATTGTGCATTGTTTCTTAACTAACGTGGAATTATTAATAAAATTGTTACACATTTTAAATTATTATTGAAGCATAAAAATGTTTTCGTTTTTAAATATTTTTATCTCAAAAATAGATTTAATTCTTTAGTAGCTTTTGTTCACCATTTTATGCAAAAAACATGTTTTTCTGTTGCGGGAATCTTGTTGCTGGCAAGATGGAAT
Source organism: Xanthia togata (assembly GCA_963853775.1). NCBI lineage: Eukaryota > Metazoa > Arthropoda > Insecta > Lepidoptera > Noctuidae > Xanthia > Xanthia togata. Next base: position 1,013,834 of record OY970818.1, on the reverse strand, counting down.
GTGGCTCTGTTGCTAGCGACATGTAAACATTTCGTATTACACCGTTATCCTGCAACTTAGTCAATAGCGACTGTCGCGCGGCGCAAGTACGCCATCGAGGTGAACGTTTGTATGTATTTTGTCGTACAAGCGCCTCTTGATTGGTTCTGTTCTTCAAGATACAGGATTTCCCTAGTTTGAAGGGCAAGGGTCTTACTCATACGCCGAGGTGTAACTCCGCTGCTACGAGAAATCACGGCACAGCGAACAGTGCTCCGGCGGGATCTCATGGCGTCATGGAGTGCGATTGGCGCAACCCAGTGCTGGGCACGCCTCTATTGTGGCGAGAAGTCCCCTCTTTGAGGAGTGGCTAGAGAGGCGCCACGGCGTCCTCACCTTCCGCCTGACGCTGGTCCTCACCGGACACGGTTGTTTCGGAAGGTTCTTGTTTCGGATAAGGCGGGAGGAAACGCCCGGGTGTCACCATTGAGTGGATCGCTCGGAGGACACGGTGGAGGTCTGCCCGGCTTGGGCAGATCACCGCCGTATCCTCGTGGAGGCCATCGGTGGCGGGGATCTCTCGCGTCAGGCCCTAGTCCAGGCCATGGTACGGAGCGAGAGGGCATGGGAAGGCGTGAGGGAAAGGCAAATTTCGCGCCATCACGCCCCTGGCCACCGCAGGAAACGCCCTGGGCGTCGGGAATCCCAGGCCGATTTCCTGCGGACCGGGAACAATAGGTAGCTCGCCGTCCGGTAAGGACCAGGCCCGGGTCGACAGCGCGTTGTGTTCCACGCGCGCCTCAAAGAGATATCAGCACAACTGACGGGGTGCGCTAGGGCCAATGCCTGCCGGGGTCGCGGGAAAGCCCGAAAGGGATACCGTGGCCCCTGGCAATGCACGGGAACAGAAGGAACACGGGTGGGTTTTAGTCAGTAAGAGTCTGACCCGCCCTCCCGCTCCACCCAGAGCGGGAGAAGTTATTTGACAATTCCGCACCCAAATAAAGTAAAAAAGGGTCTTACTCATTTGTAATAGTATAATTCCCATCCCATAATCATATCACACTGATGTTACCTAGGCTAAGTTTTTGATAAATACATGATTACTTACTTACTTACTACATTGATTGCGCGATGATCGCTTTGGTAGGAAGCGATCTTATACCTTTCTAATAACTGGATTGTCAATCCAGACAAGTTATTTTAGTTAAGTTATTTTTTATTTCCAACTTACATCTATCATTACAGGGTAACCTATTGCGATAACGTACCTATCTTACTTATTATTAATTATAATTATAATTTATTTTAATTTATTAGTCTCCATAAGAAACGATCAATTGGAACCGTACACCTAGCTTCTGACGTTTCATAAATGCCCATGTAGGTTTATGCGAAATAAAATATTTAGAATATTAATTAAATTTTGTTGTTTTAAGTTATTTTAGTTAAGTAAGTTTACCTGTAAGTTTCTAACACCGAAATGCTTCCTCATGTGCTGGGCTATGTTGGCTCTCATTCTAAATGTGTCGCCGCACACGTCACACGTGTACGGTCTTTCTCCCGTATGCTCTGCGCGCTCGTGGTTCTACAAATATAGAAACAATAATTATATTAATCATCTGCCTAGCCAAGTGGGCTTCCAATCTAACCGGATGCAGCTGAATACCAGTATTTTACATGGAGCGACTGCCTATCTGACCTCCACAACATGCGCAGTATTCTCTGCGCATTCGTGATTCTAGAATAGAACACATATCACAAATGAAGTAAACTGATAAAAAATGTACAGTTAATCGCATATGCAATACGAAAATCACCCTTAAGCTTTGGTTTCCATAGCAAGCGGTTCCGTCATATTACAACGGCCGCCATAAAAATCCGTAATTTTCACCAGTATTTGACATTATGTCAAACCCCGCTGCCCAAAGATTTAAATCGCTAGATTTGCCCTCACCGTTATACTTAGCCACAAGAAAAAGTGTCCATACTGAGAAACCGTGCCGTGAATGAGCTCAAACATGATTAAAAAGTGTCAATGACAATCAAGTGTAGTGACTGCGTCAGAGAGGTTCTCTCTATCTGGCAGAATCTTGATGCTCCGAAATTTATTTGGCATAATCATCAAAGCACACTTGGCATAATTTTATTTAAACAAATATTTTAAAGGCATAACAATTATTGAATATAATTATTGTTTGGCCGAATGTTTATATGTCCGAATTTACAATGGCATACTTTTAAGATGGCAGAATTTTATTTCGAATAATTTGATTTTTGATTTAATTTTTAATCTTAAATTAAATTAAAATATTGTCTTAAAAAGTCAATATATTGTGCTACAAAAGTTAGTGACCAAACGTACGTGAGAGTATACCAAACGATTTTCTGCGAAATGAGTTTATGCTATCCGCTGTTATGCAAAATATGTAATATTATGACATTTATGACATAAAACGTTCTGCTATAAATGCTATAATGGGTAAACACGTGTCAGAGGTGTCAAAGCGAATCAGAAATGCGACTACCTTTTGACCCTGTAGAGCGAATCTAACGATTAAAATCTTTGCTGCGGCCGTCATTTTCATGACGTGACGGCCGTTACCGGCCGACACCGGTCTTCTAGAAAACCGTAGCTTTACTGCTAAGACGTAGAGGCGCTGCAAACAGTGGTCTATAAATGTTGCCCATAAGTTACCTGTAGCTGCAACGGGTCTACAGCCCTGTAGGAACATTTGCTGCAAGCCAACCGCTTCCTGCGACCATGCACGCGTTGCTGATGATAACGCATGTGGCTCGGATTCACAAACTTTTTGCCGCATTCCTGGAATATTATAGCACTTTTTTTTAGGTGGTAAACCAGTTACCGACATAACTCGCAGAGTGAGCAAGATGAAGTGGCAGTGGGCTGGCCATGTTTGTCGAAGGACCGATGGTCGGTGGAGCAGAGTCCTGGAGAGGAGATCGTGTATCGGCAAGTGTAGTGTGGGACGCCCAACAGTTAGTCCGACGGGTGACTGGGACAGAAGTCGGAGGACGGGTGTTGTGATTGTGACATTAAAATGTAGGGAAATATATTGGTATTATTGGGGATATAATACTAGACATTATGCGCGATGGAAACACGATTTGATAAAGTTGTCTCAATTGAATAAATACGCAAAGTTACGTCTTATTGAGTATTTTTTTCCTCTATTTAACCACTTTTTATATAATTATGTAATTTTATAGTATTATGATTAATAAAATAAAGTTCATAGATGACTGGACTTATGCGCGACAGTTTGTTTTTTTTATTTAAGAGCAATGCAATATGGTGAAAAAGACAACGAAAAGCATTGACAAAGTACAAAAGTGTGGTTATTTTCTTTACTCTTTAGACGTAAAGAAAAAGACAGAGACAAAGGCAAATAGTCGGTACCTATGCTCTAAAGGGGGATGAGCCAGAACCCGCGAAATTAAAATTTTCTTTAGTTTTTTGCTATTTGCAGGTCAGTCAGTGTCAGGTTGTGTGTTGATTCAAATATGATTCTGAACCGTAACAAATATGGCTTTACAGAATTATAATCATTACAATCAGCAATACAACTCCTCAAGTTAGCATAATCCTCAAATGTCATGATTTCATGAAATAGTCATTTAATAGGTTTTAGAAGATAAAAAAGCATGGGATTGAGGTGCTCGCTCTGCTAAGCCTTGTGATAAAACCATAAAATTTGTCATTTTTTATTATTATGTTAAATCATTAAAATGTAGGTACCAGTTTTATATACTTAAATATTGACATTGTTGAATATATTATACAAAATGACAAGATTACTTTGTAAAGTATTATATTATTTTAATTTTTGTGAATGTGAGGACTATGTGGATATTATTATTATTATTTTCTTTCTCAGATAGTTTTAATGATGGTCTGGCAGTTTGAGTAGTTTATGCGGCCTACCCAAATGTCCTTTCTTTGGTATTGTTCGTCGAGTTGAGCTCCTTAAGTTCTGAGTTGAGCTCCACGATTACTGACAAATGCTTGCACTGACAGGACAGGTCCACTCAAATCTGTGTGGTTCTTTTCTCAAAAGACCATTTCAGACTAATCTACATGGTCCTCATATGGCCTGACCAAGATTATGTCTGGACTTTAAAAGAGACTGTGACCTCTGAGTTTGTTTCGGCCTTTCTTCTCAGAGTAGTCAGATAGGAAACGCCGAACTCATCTAGCTAATTTTTTTTTTTTTTTAAGATGACGTGTAAACGTGATTCCAATATCCTATTTACAGAATAAACATTTTCATTTCATGTAATTAGGATTTAAATATAAACTTAAGAGTTGTATTGATGATTTTTATTGATTATAATTCTATAAATAAACATTTGTTACGGCCGCGAATCATATTTAGATCAACGTACAACCTGATACTGAACTGCAAATTGCAAAAACGTAAGAAAATTAGAATTTCGCGGGGTACCCTGACACTTTCGCAAACCTTGATTGATGTCAGGGTTTTACTGGCAAGTACTGTGAGGGTAATTGATTTTTAACTGTTTTAATCCATGATAGAGATTAGAGGCCTCAGTAACACTAATTATGTGAAAATTTCAACTGGCAACCCTGTGACAGACAGACGGACAAACAGACGGTGTTGGCTTAAGGCTGACTGTCCACTGGAGCGGAGAGAAGACGAGCGGAGCGGAGCTGTGCCAATGGAATTGCATAAAATCTCCGCTTCGCTTCGGTGGCCAGAGATTTGAGAACAAGTTTAAAAATTCATACGAAACCGGGACGCGGAGCGGGAAAGCGGAAAAAACCGGCCGTGGGGTATTACAGCCCACTCAAATGACTCGTCACGTGAACTCGGCCTAGCTCCGGTTCGCAACTCCGCTCCGCGTTAATGGTCAGGTTGCCTAATAATAATACCTTTGGCACCCATTGGTTCCCACAGAGCCCAAAAAATCATTCAATAGTTCTTACCTCACATGCATTCTGTGGTTCAAAATGTGTTTTAGCGTGGCACTTGAAATTCTGCATGTTCCTCATCTCCTTGTTACATAATGTACATCTTACTGGCCCTTCGCTGTCATACGGCATCGCTGCTAATGATAACAGCTTGGCATCTTGCTCCTAAAAATGATATTAAAAACTTAACATCCTTTTCATCATCATCAATTAGTTACGTTTACATCTTATATACAATCATCATTATCATTTCATAAACAGTATCCGCTTTTTTAACAAGTTGCCTAAGTCGGTTACAGAACTTAGCGATGGGAAGTTCAAAACCCACATCAAACGTGTCCCTATCAAGAAAGCATATTATAAAATTAAAGACTATGTTGAAGACAAGGAAGTTTGGCAATAATTCCTTCTGCACATGTGGCTTCCCTGGTACCTCATTAACGGCAAATTATGTACCTAAGTCTATTAACTGCTCCCAAATACCAGGTTTATATTTTTTACATTCTTCCTCGACATAATCACCCTATTATTTGACATTATATACCTACAATTTAATGTCAACTCTTTATTAGTGGCTTTTGTGGACATTATAATTATTCAGATTTGTTACAGCTGTAATAGCAATAACGTCATTTTGTTTAAAATACAATATTTATTTTTATTAATTTATTTATCTATATATAGATTCTTTTCTATTTTGTGAATATGAGAACGCTGTAGGCTTAGTGGACTGTAGATTTGTTGACCATCATTATTCTGTTAAGTACCTGGTACTTGATGAAAGACCTACACTGTCCTCTCATACCTAAAAACACTGTTATTTGAAAATACATAGGTACTGCAGAAAATAATGTACCATGGTTTATATTGGGGTCTTGTGAATCAAAACTAGATGTCGAAAGATTGCTAAGAACATTATTAAGTAGATACTAAACATTTTCAATTTATTTTAAGTAAGAGGTCTTAACTGAATAGTTTTATTTAAACATAACTTTTTATATGATTCAAAGGATATAAGTTGACCTGTGTGATATGTTATATAAATGTATATCACTCTGTGAACTCAATAAGCTGCAGTCTAGTATAGTTCAACTCATCTGCGCGCGCGGCGCCATGTATGCGTGCGCTGTAATTATAAAGCTTTAATTTGTGTGGCAGTGACGCGGCAGTCGTCGTCCGAGCGCAACACAAACTAAAGCTTTATAATTACAAGCGCACGCACACATTGCGCCGCGCGTACCGATGAGTTGAACTATCTGTAATTACTAAATGTTTTTAGACGAGTTCACAGCATGAGTGAATTTTGGCAAAATTATTACTTACCAAATTTTCGGAATTTGCCAAATTCACCATAAGCAAAAGATTGTAAAACATTTTTAAAAGAGTAACCGTGGAGTTATAAAAAATACTAGCCCACCGGTATCGGGAACAGGGTCCAAGTTACCGGTGGTCAGGGCTCCAGAGAGAGGAACCTCCTAACAATGCGAGCCGTGTTCAGGAGTACCGCTTTCTGAATCAAGCCCTTAATCCAGCTGCCCAACGAGAGCCTCCTTAGGTGTTGGTCGAGGCTCTTGGCAATTAAGCCATTGGCTGATACGACTATCGGCACAATGTTCGCTGAGTCCACATCCCACATGTCGACAACCTCGCGAGCCAAGTCAAGACACTCAATTTGTTTATCTTTCTCGGTTTTCACGAGGTTTCCGTGATGCCTGAGCGGCGCGCAATGATTATTGACATAACGGTCCCTATGTCAATAAACATTGCGCGCCGCTCTCCACGACTCACCACCACTATATCAGGCTTATTGGCAACAATAAGAATAAACATATAAAAAAATATAATATAAATAATAATTTACCTCTACGAACTACGGGCGCTAATAACTGCGACACAGTTACTACTAACGCAGTATTAACGTACACAAAAATTGTTAAATGTTTTTGTTCCAATAAATTATTTGTATTTGTATTTGTCTACGAACTACAGGCAAAATTTATTTATAGTGCTTGCAAGTAGCAACTTCAATAGCATGTGCAAGCAGCATGATTTCGATGCTTTCTTAAGAAAGGAAGCCAAGCCTCAGGCACTTTCTGTCCTCGGTCAGACTTCAAAAAGGAGGAGGTTCTCAATTCGGTTGTATGTTTTTTTTTTTTTTTTGTATGTTTGTTACGCGATTACTCCGCCAATTATGAATTGATTTTGATGATTATTTTTTTGTTTTTGGTAGGGCAAAGTTCAGAAGTGGTCCCATATAAGTTTGGTCAAGATCTGATGAGGGGTTTTTTAGGAGTTAGCTTCAATAATACGTATTTTTCCCACCTAGTATATGTGGACGATGTTCTAATAGTTCCTGTCACTGTAATTTACATAGCAGGTAGTGGTATTCAAATTTTTGTGGGGGTTTTGTGTAGGTACCACAACTAAACAGTGAGGAAATAAAAACTTTTTTACAAAAAATAAATCCGACTTCCAAAAAAAAACACTACAAAGAGAAAAATAACTTTTTCACCTCAGCACCTCAAACAAGCAGGTTTTGCTGTCAAAAAACAGTGTGCAAAATTCAATTTTGCTGCGAGCGTGAGACAAAGTATTTTTTTTTTTTTTTTTTAAATGCTGAGGACAGTGTTGGGTCTACTCGCAAATTCTAAAGATTTGAACTTCAATTAGTTTTGTCACTTTCACTTCGATACGAAAAAAGCGAGAGATAGAAACAAGTCGATTCGAAGTTCGATTTCAAAATTCCATAACTAGTAGGCCCAAAAAAGAAACAAACAATAAAACGTTCGGATACATATTATAAAACCTTTAAATTGCAAATCATCTGATAAGGTTTTATTTAAAATCAGATCTGTTTTATTAATTTTTTTAGAACGAAGTTCTTAACCCTTTATAAGGCACAGAAAACTGCTAAGGTTATGGAAATAAAAAAAATGATAAATATGATAACTAGCACCTCTTTATTAAGAATATGAGTTTTTTTTTTTTAATGTTTTTTTTAAACATGGTGTCCATTATTTGGCCAGAGCCTTACTAAGGCTTATGGAATTCGGCAAAGCATGGAACCACACACAAGGCAACTTCACAGCGGCTGCACTGTATTTTGGATTTTTTGCTGTTTTCCTTGCTGCTGCAAGCTCTGCATCTTCGGTAACTTTCCAGTGGACCAGGTAGATGAGATCCTACATCTGTAAGCCGCAGATCGTCTGGGAGACCATACTTGGCTTTCTGTCGGCTATCAAGTTTTGGTTTTTTGCAAACAAATGATGGTAAGTTAGACACCCTCTTTTTCCTGCTGCTGAAAGAACCAATCAAATTCCTTCCCAGCATTGTGCGGAACTGCAAACTGTTCGTGGGGTATCGCATTTTTTGAGCATATAAAATATATGCGTTGGTGATGGCAGCATCTATTAGAAAATAAAATATCCTCATCCACCATCTTCGACTTCGCCTAGCCACTTGATATGTGCCACGCTTTTGGTCGAAGCGGTCCACACCTCCCATCCTCTTCGTATATTCAAGTACGCCCAGTGGACATGGCACTTCCTGCTTACTGCCATCTTTTTGTGTCCTCTTGCATGACACTTTTTGGTTTGGATGGTAGGCAGTACTAAGAATATTTACGATCTTAGTATCCATCCAACAAAAAAAACTAACATTTTTATTGACCCTCCACTTATATTGCCCCTTAGTTAGTTTTGGTCCACTTTTTTTGGCAGTCTGCTTTTTCAATCGCCGGGGTAAATTTGTTCTGTTAGACCGGACTGTCGCTGTCGAATATATGTTCTGTTCAAATAGACTCTGCATAAGCTCAGTGAAGAAAAGAAATTGTCAAATGCAACGTGAACAGTATCCATCTTTTCTTCCACTAGTGCTTTGCAGAGACTTTTTACTACACTAGCTCCCAATCCAAACTCTGTTTCACTGTCCTTTTTGCCAGTATATATTTCATATTCATACAGATAGCCTGTGTTGCTATCACACCGCGCCCATATTTTGAAGCCCCTCTTTACGGGCTTATTGGGCATATATTGCTTCAAAGTACTGCGCCCTTTGAACTTCACCATACACTCATCTATGCTTTGTGATGAAGAGTTCCTTGCCCCATTTTGAAAAGCCGTATTCATAAAATCGACTAAAGGCCTAATCTTATACAGTTTATCGAATGCTGGTTCACCCCTTTTAGGCATTTTCGTATTATCATTTAGATGTAAGTTCCTTAGGATAATTTTGAATCTTTTGGATGTCATAACATCCGCAATTTCCCGGACGCAAAACAGTGGATCTGTTGCCCAGTATAGATCTAAATTTGGAAGAGGATGTACACCCATTAGTACCAATGTTCCAAGAAACGCCTGGATTTCTACAACAGAAACATCAACCCAATTCTTCTGCTTGTTTTGAGCTGCATAAAGATTCGTTTGCTCAACTATTACAGACAAGATTTCCTCAGAGAAAAATACTCTAAAATATGTATGAGGACTACTTCTGTTTGGAAAATTCTGTTTTGGTTTTACTGGAATATCATCAAACTTTTCAATTGGTGCCATATGAGGGAAAAACACTTTCTTCCACTCATCATCATCATCGTCGTCTTCAGTGTCTGAAATAGTTTCAGGCTCCGGACTATTGGCATCATCTGGTGCCGATTCGTTGATATCTTGAATTGCAGAAACTCCACTTACAGAAGGTATAGGTGAATTGATAGCAACTTGGCTTCTAGAAGACGACGGAGAATCCAAAATATTTTCGAGGTCTTCTTGACTTATTTCCGTAAAAATCGCCTCATTTTCCCGTTCGTCGCTTTCATAACCATCTTCCGATTGCTCACCATCCGATAAGCCAAAAAGTTCCTCTATAGTTGCCTCAAGATTGTCTAATTGTATTACCTGAAACAGGAAAAAAACATAAAAGCAGTTTATTCAAAAGCGCACTTCCGGACAGGCCAACGGGCTCTGTCCAATATATGGACGTCATAAGTTTTCGAAGTTTACTTTGTAAAATGAAAGTTATTACTAAAATAAAGATATTTATCCCATATTTACAATATTTTGAACATCTTGTAAAATAAAACTTACCTTTCTATTCATTTTTCACGAAGATGAAGTTGGATAAACACACAGCACTCAAAAATCACCAAATTTTGAGTTATCCGAACACCGTGAAATACTGTCCATAGATATTGTTTCTTTTTTTTCGTTTTGTTATTGCTAACAAACTGTCAAATCACAGAGTACAAAAACTGAATTTGACTGACGTTTCATTCAGCCGCAAAAATTTAAAAAGTATGGTGTCCAAAATATGGACAGAGCCTTATAAAGGGCTTGCGGTAAAAGTGCACTGGTAGAGATCGTCACGCGAAAAGGTGCTGCGACTGTTTTTTTCTAATTCAAAGAGAAAGATAGAAAGTGTGAATTTGGTCAAAATGAAAATCCAAGATGGCGGTTGCGAAATTTTTTACATTTTCCGTTATGGGTATCGTTTCTATGGTTTTCAAGGTTGCTAAAGCCGATGGTGAACTCAAAATAAAAATCCAAGATGGCGGCTGCGAAAATTTTCACATTTTTCGTCATGGGTATCGTTTCTATGGTTTTCAAGGTTGCTAAAACCGATGGTGAAGTCAAAATAATAATCCAAGATGGCGGCTGCGAAAATTTTAAAAAAATTCTTCATGGGTGTCGTTTCTATGGTTTTCAAGGTTGCTAAAGCCGATAGTGAAGTCCAATTAAAAATCCAAGATGGCGGCTGCGAATTTTTTTTAATTTTTCGTCATGGGTGTCGTTTTCATAGTTTTCGAGGGAGCTAAAGCCGATAGTCAGATCAAAATATAAATTCAAGATGGTGGCTGCGAAAATATTCAACTTTTCGTCATGGGTATCGTTTTCATAGTTTTTGAGGGTGCTTAAATCGATAGTGAGGTCAAAATGTAAATCCAAGATGGTGGCTGTAACAATTTTGTTTATGTTTTAAATTAAATCATACGTGAGAAGGAACTTCGTGCCTGACAGGGGTCCCCCGACCACACTTTTTTTTTCTAAAAAAGAATTGGTATTTGCCATTGAAAAAAAAATGGGGATTCGGATTTCTTTTTTCCTGAAAAGTTCCACATAAATATGCTCCCAGTACGATACCTAACAACACCCTCACGGATCGGAAATGTTTTTTTTACATGTTGTATGTTCTCGCTGCTGAGGTGAAAAGTTGTATGTGTTACACGAGAGCAAAGTTATTTACATCTCGTGTCTTTGAATCCCTCGCCGCGCTCAGGATTCTAACCTAGAATCACTCGCTACGCTCGTGATTCAATTATAGAATCCTTCGCTTACTCGGGATTCAAAATCAACACTCGCAGCAAAAAACAACTTTGCTCTCTTGTTGCACAAATAACTATTGATTTCGGAAGTCGGTGGCAAAAAAACGAAAATAAAAAACCAAAGACACCGACTTCCGAGATCAAAGTTATTTTTCACTTTGTAGTGTTTTTTTTGAAGTCGGTTTTTTTTTGTAAAAAAGTTTCAGTCGGTTTTATTTTTATTTGTGTGCCTTTTAGTCTTTAGTCTGTGCCAAATAAATGTATTTTCTTTCTTTCAAGTGGTGAAGGGCGGGCATGTTGAGGGACTGTCTTCAGCCTAGTTTCAATAAATGAATGTTGATGTCTGAATCAGTCAGATGGTGTTTGTGTGTGTATGTAGCTGTAGAATAGAGTGCGTAAACTGCGTTCGCAGTTTAGTTTCCAAACATAAAAAAGTAGGTAAGTTTTTGGAAAACCAACTTTAACACCTCTGCGTAAAGTTTAGTTTGCTCTACAGCATTGTTGACTTGACCTTTTCAATAGTATTAGCACAGTGGTATTAGTTATTCTAAAATCAACTGACTTTCTACTACTTTATAATTGATATTTGTTTAAGTGGAAATAACATCAACTGGATAAAAGGATTTGAATGAACCTTAGCAGTAGTAGTCAAGTACTAGGAAGTCGTGAAGGGCAGGCGTTTTGGGGGACTGTCGGAAGTAATTTTTGAAGTTAAAAAGTACAGATTCTCAGCCTAATTTGAATTAATTATTTATGATTTTTATTGTCTTGTCTGTCTAAGTCAATGTCAAATAATTTATTTCAATTATAAGGCACTTTTGAGTGTCAAAAGTTACAAGAAAATAGAATAAATTCTAGTACTAGCTACTAGAATTTATTATATTTTCTTGTAAATTGCAAAAATAAGCTTTATATGGAGAAGAATGGGCAAAAAACTCCATAGTTACTCTTTTAAAAATGTTTCAAAATATATTTTTCAATTTAAAATTCACCATAAGCAAAATATGACACTGAGCATATACCACCCGTATATCTAAACGGGGTATCCTTGAGTCGTGTGTCTGAGTTTAAGTATCTAGGGCACATTGTAACTGAAACCCTCAATGACGACAGAGATATTGAGAGAGAGAGAAGAGCATTGTCGGTGCGCGCTAACATGTTGGTGCATAGGTTCGCAAGGTGTACAGCACAGGTTAAAGTAACTTTGTTCAGAGCATATTGTCAAAGCTTTTACACCAGCGCCCTATGGACCAACTATACGCAGCGGGCCTACAATGCTCTTAGAGTGCAGTACAACAACGCCTTTAACAACGGTTTTGCAGCGCCTCGGGCATGTTTGCCGACGCGAGGGTGGATGACTTTTACGCTATAATGGGCAAAAAATCAGCCTCACTAATTCACCGAATTCGAGGTAGTGGCAACGGAATCCTGAGGATGATTGCAGAGACCTGAATCTGCAGTTGTAGAAAGGTTCATCAGGCTGCATGTTCTCTAAGCAATTTTTCTGACTAACATAGTTATAAGATAATGTTACTAACAATTTATGGACATTTTATTAGTCTGAAATAAACGTATTTTATTTTTATTTATTTTAAAATATTGTATATTTTGCTCATGGTGAATTTGGCTAATTCCGAAAATTTGGTAATATAAACTCCATTAATTTTGCCAAAATTCACTCATGCTGTGAACTTGTCTAAAAACCTTTAGTAATTACTATACTGCACCTTATTGAGTTCACAGAGTGACCAATTCAAATATATCATAACACCTGTATTCCCAAAGGGTTAGGCAGAGGTGTACCAATAGTATACCCACATTCGGCCAGTTATGTTTAAGTCCCATATAATGGGGGGTGATTTAAATGTATAATCATAATTATGAATGAAAAAAAAACTACCTTACACAGAAGTTTTCTTCTTTCTCTCTCCATTAACTCCTTTTCTTTCAAATCCCAGTTAACTTTATTAAAATCCTTTGATTCATTTTTAATTATATTCTTAAAATCCTGGTCCAAACTGTCGCTTGATTCCAAGTCTTCTATACAGATGTTTGTCTCATTATCAGTCTTAATGGAATCCAAGTCATTAATTAAGAAGTTATTCATAAAATCAGAATCATTGCTTGATTCATAATCTTCGATTCTAACTGAGAATTCATTTTTGATTATGTTGCTATTTTTTTTTATGTCAAACCTCTTTCTCTTTTTTTTTTGAACTTTTTTTTGTTTACGCTTTGTCTTATTTTTTTTTTTTAATTCTATATTTAAATTCTGTGTTTCTTTTTTATTTTTTTGCTTCTTACTATCATTTTGAACAGTTGTAATTTCTGATTGATGAGATAGTTGACTATCATTGTCATCAGATTCGATTTTTATTGTTTTGAATGACTTTTTGAGTATTTCTTCTGCTTTTGAACTTGATTCTCTTAGTTTTAAAGCTCCGTTGACTAGATTTAAACATGACTCGCATATTAGCTGTGTTAGGCCATCATCTGGCTCGATCTAGAAAGAAAAAATAATTTTATTATTATTAAAAATGCTATAGGTAAATCTAATCCTAACTAATAATATAAATGCGAAAGTAAGTTTGTTTGTTTGTTACGCTTTCACGCTAAAACGGCTGAACAGATTTGGATGAAATTTGGCATAAGGGGAGACCATGACCTTGAGAAGGACATAGGATACCTTTAATCCCGATATTACCACGGGATCGAGAATTATGCGGGTGAAACCGCGGGACGCAGCTTGTTGCTATTTAATTTTTAAAAAGTAGTTAAGTACATGTAAATGTAATAAAAATACTACACATAGCGAACTTCTCTTCAACTTTTTCTTTTTGTATTTCCTTGTAGATAGAGTCGATAATTTCAAATGTTTTTTTAATCACAGTGTTTACCTTGATTCCACAAACCAAATGTAGCTGTTTGCTGCGTAAACTAACAAGATTCATATCAGGAAATATTTGTTTTAGATTGTTTTTAGATAAACACGTTCTACACATTGTCATTTCTATTCAATATTAATGTACAATAGCATAAAAAAACGATAAAATCTAAACAAGTGAATTTGTACGTGAAATACGTGAATCGTAAATAAATTATCTTTTACAAAGATCGCTATCAGTTTATTACCTTAATATCAGACAGCTGTTAATTTAAATTATCGTAAGCCAACTTGTTGAGATTTTATCTTTGCAATTAATGTAGTTTAGAAAATTATGTAATGTCAATATTTGATCGCGGATAATTTACTTGTATCCTCATAAAATTTGCTGTTTTCAAAAGATAGGGTATCGTTAATAAAGCTATCTTTGAAAACATAGATGCAATTTTATTTTGACGTTTGAGGGTTGCTAGCAGGGTAAAAAACATTTCCTCTCTAAAAAAACGAATACTGGATCCCCGACTCCCAGTAGCAATTTTGAAAACATCATTGTGTATCGTCGCGTCGCTTCGAAAATAATTCGATATTGATACGATAATATAGAGCAAAATAAATTGGTGTGAGTTTTACACATTTTCCTTTGGATACAGGGAGAATTAATTGAAAGACTTTCAACACTGAATAATTTATCTAGTGTTGTGCTTCACTTTTTTATAATTACTGACTGCGGCAGAGGCTGAAGCAAGCAACCAAGCAAAACAATGTTATGAGGGTTTATCCAAAAAGTTGGCGACGTCGCAAATAGCTATCACATATTTACCTGTGATTAACCACTTAAGTCCCTACATAGGTATTAATAAAAACTGATATTGATCACTCAGTCATTGTACTCAAAGTAGTTAAAGTAATGCATCAACTTTCAACATTGCTATATGAATGCAATTTTGCCTGTAGCAGAACTAAGTAGGTAGCAAACTTGTGATTAACACGATTTACAGCACAACGTCATGTCTGTAGGCTTGATTTACACGTGCGTGCAGACTGTGGGTGAATCACACCTAAAAAGCAAATTAAGCTCTCAGTGTCCAATACAACAACGCCTACGAAAAACAATTTAATACCCTATTAGTTAAGGGCAGGAGAACGATGATGATGATAATTAGTTCTCAGTACTCTAATTACGTAATACACGATCAATAGAAAATTTAATCGTTTTAAAAGAAATTGCTAATCCATTGATACACAAGTTCGAAAAAAAATCTGCTCAACAACGTAAATAACGCAATGAATGTTGTTGAACTATCAACATGAAACAAATTGGTCGTAATCGTTTACGAAAATGTGTTGCGTAATTAGATAGCTGTTCTAGTATCATAACATCACACAGTAATCTAAATTCCTATACTAGTTTATTTAAGATTAACGCATAGATTTATTTTACTGCATCAATAATTGTTCAATGAAACTTTATTACTCGTAAAACTCGATAAGACCGTCATTTGAACCGTTCCAATGAATGCAAATTCTAACTACATTAAATACCAAAATTACATGCAATTTTTCAACTTACTCTTTCGTACGTATCATTTGTATCCCGAAGTCTTCAAAGTTTTCTGTTTCGTTCTGCTTTTTTTATAAAATAAAGTATCTCCGCTAAATAAAATAATCTTTACAACTTTATTCATAATCTATCGGTTGTAAATTCCAAGAATATTTTTACACATCAATTCATTCTGACTGACTGCATTCCCATCCCTACACTGAAATGTCATTGACTCCATAGTCGGACTCGATTGCCGAGTGCCGCTCGTCGTGCAATAAAAAGCTCGTGAACGTAGCGCAAGCGATAATTACAGTTCATCCTTCAAAACACTTGGTCGCCACATGTGTTAGCTATAATATAATCACTAAAACGCGACACAAATCAATTAAACCGCCGCTGTACGATAAAAATCGTCGATCAAATCTCGTTTCGTGATTAATAATACTTGATAAACATAAATATATCGTGTTTTAAACTGTTGTGTGAAGTTTTACTTCCGTGGTGTCTCGCGTGAGTATTTGCGAGTGTATTGTTGAATCAGGAAGATGGTTATTGAGAAGATTTGCTGTTTGGGAGCTGGTTACGTTGGGGGGCCGACCTGCAGTGTTATAGCACTAAAGTGTCCCAATATACAGGTAACAGTCTGTGACAAGAGTGAAGAGAGAATAAACCAGTGGAATTCTGATAAATTACCGATTTATGAGCCTGGTCTCGACGATGTAGTGCAGCAATGTCGAGGTAGAAACTTATTTTTTTCAACTGACATCGCGAAAAGTATTCGGGAAGCCGATTTAATATTTATATCAGTGAACACGCCCACCAAGACGTTTGGTAACGGTAAGGGAAGGGCCGCAGACTTGAAGTATGTTGAAAGTGCAGCCCGTATGATCGCAGATTTGGCCACAAGCAACAAGATTGTTGTTGAAAAGAGTACTGTGCCCGTGAAAGCTGCAGAAATTATCATGAAAATATTGAGAGCTAACACTAAGCCTGGTGTTGAGTATCAGATTCTGTCTAACCCTGAGTTTTTAGCTGAAGGAACTGCTATTGTAGACTTGGTTGAGGCAGAGCGAGTGTTAATTGGTGGTGAGGAGACTCCTGAAGGTCAGAAAGCAATCCAAGACCTGTGCTGGGTCTACGAGCACTGGATCCCAGCTAAAAACATCCTAACCACAAACACATGGAGTTCAGAACTGTCTAAATTGGCAGCAAATGCGTTCCTCGCTCAACGCATCTCAAGTATTAATTCCCTCTCAGCGGTATGTGAAGCTACTGGTGCGGATATCTCAGAAGTCGCCAGAGCTGTGGGCAGAGATTCTCGTATAGGACCAAAGTTCCTGGAAGCGTCAATAGGGTTTGGTGGCAGCTGTTTCCAAAAAGACATTCTCAACCTTATTTACTTGTCTGAATGCCTAAATTTGCCTGAAGTTGCAGCATACTGGCAACAAGTAGTAAACTTAAACGACTTTCAAAAGACCAGGTTCACAAGAAAAGTCATAGAAGCGTTATTTAACACTGTTACAGACAAGAAAATAGCAATACTAGGTTTTTCGTTTAAGAAAAATACTGGGGATACTCGTGAATCACCTGCTATTCATGTTTGTAAAACATTATTAGATGAAGGAGCAGAACTACACATATACGACCCAAAAGTGGAACAGGACCAGATCTTCTACGAGCTAACAAGTCCATACTTGACATCAGAGCCAGAAATTGTAAAGACTAATGTAGAAATCCACGACACAGCTGTATCAGCTTGTACAGGGGCCCACGCATTAGTTCTTTGTACCGAATGGGACGAGTTCAAGTCACTAGACTTTAAAAAGATCTATGAAGTTATGATGAAACCAGCATACATATTTGATGGGAGGAAGATCCTGAATCACGAGGTGCTACAGAACATTGGGTTCCATGTTCAGACCATCGGCAAGCGTTTAAGCAGAGTCGGCAGTATAAGAGCTCAAGGGAGTCAAACTATGCCTTAATGTGAGTATTTTTATTTGTCTAGGTACCGAGGGCCAATTCTCGTATTTTTAAGAATGGTCCCATTTTACTTAATCTGTCTAAATCTGTCAAAAATACCTCAGGTATACCTGCATTTTGAAAAAAAAATTGGCATTGGTAGTAGGTATCTGAAAAGAGATTGCAACTACATTTTGATCGATTTTAATACAGAAATTTGCATTCAGTTTTAATTAAAACAACTTAATTTTTCGGCCAACGGTAGGATCCCTAAATCCCAAAAAACCATCGAAAGGAAACCCTGTATTCCACGACGCGGACCCAGTGCGGGCTTGGTAGATGTCACACACAAGACTTGGAATTTTTGGTTCTAGGACATACCTACCGGTTTCCTCATGGTGTTTTCCTTCACCGTTTTGAGAGCAGTGGTGATGAAATTATTTTCACAAAGTACTATACCTAGCGCTAGCTTGGGTTCGAGCCATAGAAATATAAAAAAACTTATTTCTTAGATCTATGGTTCGAACCCATAAGTCGGGCTGTTACCCCTGCCTTGGACCATCACTTCTCTCCGCTTATCACTCGCGACAATACATACTTTATGCTTCTGTTGCGCATGACCAAGGCCGTAGGCAGGGTTTTGGTTTTAGGGGGGTTTAAACCCCTACGAAATGTGAGAAACTAGAATCTCAATACAGAGATCAACCTCCCTAAGGTACCTCCGTACTCCTCTAATATAGATAATTGTAATCTATTCCGCGTAAACGTAAGGGTACCTACGCTTAAATACCTACTGTATTTTTATCGTGACTGTATTGAATGAAATCCTCTAACTTCTACATTCTCTGAAAGACTTTAATCTATCCCAGGGCGGATGTACGCTCGCTCTTGCATCCTACATTCTCTTAATTCTAGTCTAGCCAGTCAGTACGCATCTCCGCACAGCTTCGGTGGATACACCCTAGCTGAAAAACATGTCTTCTCGTCTCCGTTTCGGACATCTCCGCACAGCTCCGCTTTGGTGGAGTCTGGGCCTAAGGCAGGGATGGGGAATCTTTTTCCTTCGCGTGCCAATATAATACTAACGAAATATATGGCGGGCCAAGTTGTTTCATTTTTGCCTATGTTAATTACTGAAATAAAAATATTGATATGTATTTTTGAAACACTAATTTATTGTGCAATATTAAAAAATAACTATTGGAATAAAAAAAAAATTGGAAATTGTAGTTAAATTAAACTTTTAAATTTGCTGCGAAGTAGAAGGTTGAGGAGCGCTGGTCTTTGTGGGGACATGTGACATGTGGAACTGTTTTTGTTTTTGCATGATTTCATCATAAACCGGCTCCATTTGTGATGCTGAACAATTTAGTAGTGAATAAAGGTGGTAATCCGAAAGTCTATTACGAAGACAATTTTTTGTTAATTTCATTATTGAAAAAGTTTGTTCGCACAAATATTTAGCTTGTGCCAAACATGGCCATTATTTTTTGGGCGTGGGCAACTATATTTGGGTATTGTGTCCTAGATATGGACTTATAAAATTCCAATTTGCTGGTGATGAGAGTGAAATTACTAACAATACGAAATATTCTCTTGATTTTTATTTGATGGTCGCGGGCCGGATTTTAAGCCTTCGCGGGCCGGAGATGGCCCGCGGGCCGTAGTTTCCCCATCCCTGGCCTAAGGCGTCACTCCACAGCAACTCACGGCTAAGCTACGCCCGTGCAGCACAGTGCATCTCAGCGTACTTGGATACGCATTCGCGCTTACACTGAAATTATACCTTTGTCTGTAGTAAATAGGTTCGAAATTTTTTGCTGCAGCAGCGCGCAGCGTTTCTTTCCGTCACAACTCGCTTTAAATTGACCCTAAGAATGTAGGCGAATATAACTACGACCCACGGCCACGCTACGCACGAATGCGTGGCTGGCAACACAAATGAAACGCGTAGTTAACGTGGCAGACCTCTCCATGCACCAAACGTCAGTGAACGGTCGCCTTTAAGATTATTTTTAAATAACACCAAAACAATTCAGTTTCGGTATGCGTGGAAAGATTAATCTCAATATTACAGATGAATATGCGTCAGAACGTACTGACCGGATGCGTACACATTCATTATGATAATAATATCCTCCCGACCGAATTTCGGTCACGGTGGCCAATCTCAACGGAGATTAGCCAGGTGATATTATAGTGTACAAGTGTGTACGTAAACACAGGTCCTGTGCACTCTGTTCCTTTACTCTCATAGTCCAATCCAACACGACCGGAGAGATCAGGCGCAAGACCAAAGGCTTAACCTACTTTCCGAGGGACGGAGGTAACACACCGGAAACTTCTAAACTCCCCGCTGCTTCTGAGAAATTCCTAATGGAAAAAACCAGCTTCAGGCCAGCGCCACGACAATTCACGACATAGGGCGGTGCGTCTTGCGCCGCTCGAATGTTTCCGCGCCGCGCTCCTGTCAGCAAGTAGCACGCGGCACACGCGACACACAGCGGCGACTCATGGCACGCTCTACAAAACTAAAAAAAAAAAAACATAATACTTAAAACAAAAAAACTAAACAACTAAAATAACTTCTAAAATTTGTTCTCGCCGCGGTCGCAGACGCAAGACGCGGGTCCCGTAAGCGGTGATGTCGTAGCCAAGGGGTGACATTTTGTTGTCGCCGCGGTCGCAGACGCAACACGCAGGTCGCGCGAGCGGCTATGTCGTGGCCAAGGGGTGACATTTGTTGTCGCTGCGGTCGCAGACGCAAGACGCAGGTCGCGCGAGCTGTGATGTCGTGGCCAAGGGGTTATGAACACTATGCGTACATATAATAATATACCAAACGATCAGACTGTTTAATTTCAACAATATGCTTCAAGTAGTAATCGTGGTATCGTGTAAAGGCTCGTGCAGACCAGCGTGACGCGACGGCGCGACACGACTCGAACAATACAATTTCTAAGAAAACTTCACGGTATAACAATAGCCGGTGTCGCGTCGCGCTAGTCTGCACGAGCCTTTACCCAATAACTGGGTTGTGGAGGTCAGATAGGCAGTCGCTCCATGTAAAATACTGGTATTCAGTTGCATTCGGTTAGACTGGAAGCCGACCCCAATATAGTTAAGAAAAGGCGAATCTTTGACCCCATTCCATGATTCATTCACACAGACACCTGAATAAAAAAGTGGCCAAGAGCGAGTCGGACTCGCACACGAAGGGTTCCGTACCACCGTACATTATTTTACTCAAGACTGAATTCTTTATTACATTCCAGATGTATTACATAGATGGTAAAACAAAATAAAAGATCAATATGGACCCTGTCGGGCACAGCAAAATTAGGAGAGAGGAAGAGGGCTAAGTAGCAATATACTTTAGTGAAAAAAAAAACAAGAGTTTCTTGTATGTTTCCCTTAAACTTTTAACTTCATTTTATTTTTATTATTTGTGTTATAGCGGCAATAGATTTAAGATTTATATTTTCTCACCACAATATTACAAAAAACAATTATTTCATGGTATCTGAGTCAGAAAACATTTTAATATTGTGGAAGACTGGTGCCTAAACTAAGCTCTAGGCCTGTATTTCAGGACACCAGGTCTCCGCCCTTTTATAAAATGATACATTTTTTTTTGTTATGTACTTATACACTGACAACCTAACAGATAAAAAAAAACAAGTGCATACCTATATACTTGGAATTTTCACAGAGTTTGTACTACCAATCCTTTTATAATGTTGATTTTTTTTTGTCTACTGTTTCTACTGTTCAAAATATACAACTCTGTGACAGACGGATGGACAGCGGAGCCTTGGTAACAGGGTCACGTTGGCACTCTTTGGGTAGGGAACCCTAAAAGGGTCGGTATCTGTGTATTGTTGTTTTTAAAGATAAAAATAACTTTAGATAATCTTTTCTTTGTTGTTATTTATTGTTATCTACATATGTATAGATAGCCAGCATAGTATAATCCACGTCGCGTTCTAAAAGTATTGGCCTGTAGGTTAATAGGACATCCCGAATTTGTATATTAGTTACTTTTCTTTGAATAGTTGGCACATAAACAGGCCACTTACCTGAATATCATCCACACGTCTGGTGCGGCGACTGACTCACATTCTGTTGATTATGAAATAATAAACTACTAATAATTAAATAGATTCGTAAAAAAAAATAAAAACACTAAAAAGCATGGAACTAGTATGTACTACGTACAACGTAGTACATACTAGCTCCATGCTACAAAGTGACAGATAACTTTAATTTCGAAAGTCGGTGTCTTTGGTTTTCAATTTTCGTTTTTTGCCACTGACTTCCGAAATTAAAGTTATTTTTCACTTTTTAGTTCACACCTACCCCACACAAATTCGAATACCACTACCTGCTATGTAAATAACAGTGACAGGAACTTCTTATAACATCATCCATATAGACTAAGTGGGAAAAATACGTATTATTCAAGCTAACTCAAAAACTACCGAAGCAAAGTTTGTTAAATTTATATGGGACCACCTCTGATGAATGACCTACCAAACAAAAATAATCATCAATATCAATTCATAATTGGCGGAGTAAAAGCGAGCAGTACCTCTACTATAATGTTAGGAAGAGGAAGTAATAAACATGAATAAAAAGGATCACATATTTCTTACTATACCAAATTACTCTCTTGCGGCTAGCTATGCTCGTGATAACAGAAATGGTGGATCATGAATGTATCATAATAAAAAACAATCTAAAATTTCAAAGAATTCAAAAGTCATTTATTCAAATTAGGCTGAGAATCAGCACTTTTCGAACGTCAAAATTACATAAGATAGTCCCCCAAAACGCCCACCCTTCACCACTTCCTAGTGCTTTTGCTGGGAAGAAGAAGTGGCGCAACAAACTCCCCAGCAGCACAGCTGTCTGTTCAGTTAGGAAAAAAAAAAAAGATTCTATACAATAATTTATAAGTTAAAAATATGTTGAAGAGTTAAGTATCCCAAATGTGATAGAATCCTGTGCTATAAAGTTAATTGAACATCCCATTGTCATTGTATGTTTGTATCGTGTGCCAAGGTCTCGGATAAGCGATATAAATATCTTTCTTGAAACTTTGACTAATATTCTTAATAAAGAGCTACGTCATAGAGAATTCAAAATAATAATTTGTGGTGATTTTAACATAGATCTTAAAAAAAGAACCTACTCATCATCTGAATTTGAAAATACTATCCTAAATTTTAACTTAAAATTTGGTACCAGAGAATCAACGCGTTTAAGTAGCGATACATGTATAGATAATATCATTAACAATATTAGGGGTAGCAAGTGCGACATCATCGATTTTGCCCTCTCGGACCATACTGCACAAATTTTATCATGTCCAGTTAAAAAGACCTGTCGAATTAAACAGTGGTATACCTTCAGAAGAGATTTTAGTAACATAAATAAAGAAAAATTTAAGCAGTGTATAGAAAGTCTGGCGTTTTCTGACGTTTTTGGCGAAAATGATGCAGAAATAGCTTTTAATAACTTTTTTGACAACTTTCAGTTGTTTTGTAATCTTTGCTTTCCTGTTATAAGAATAAGAAATACACCAACCAAAAAACCTACATGGATCTCAAAGGGCATAGCCAAATGCTGCCGACGGAAGAGAGAATTGTTATGGACGTATCGCAAAACGTCGAATAAGGCGGATCATAATAAATTCAAAAAATATTCTTCAAGGCTGAAGCGAATAATTAACTTAACTCAAAAATCACAAAATGACTACAGTATAAAACAATCCAATAATAAAACCAAAACAACTTGGAAGATAATTAACTCCACAAAACACAATATTCCTAAAGATGAAATACCCAACAAACAAAAATTGCTCTTGTAGTGGCTTATATTGCCAAAAATAATATTCTTATAGGAGCCACATTATCGCTAATAAGGGTGCATTTGGGCACAAATTATAAAGACAATAACCTTATACCCCCCTTATAGTTGCTTTATTGTCCGCTTTTTTTCCGTATACGTGTTATATTATGACAAGGAACAAGGAAGTTAAACTTATAATGGCAAGAAAAAAGCTCATAAAAAGCCAATGCACTTGTAAGAAACATATAGAAAGCGTTAATACGGTCGATCACCCTAATTCGTGTTTTATTATGGTCTGATATAAGGGAGTTAAATTCATTGCGGCAAATCAAAGGCTCTTAAAAAGCCGTAGGCCCTTATAACCGTCTATTAATGATTCTACAATAAGTTTTTTTCTTAGTGATTTACATTATTTCGCAACAGTTTGAAGAATAAAGAGAAATGTCAACCATTTTACTGAAAAGTGAACGGTAAGTTATTATTTTATGTAGTTTATTTACCTAATTTATGTGCTCGTTTATAGTGAAAAGTGTATGGGAATTCAAATTCATGATAAAATGTGGTACGCTGTGTGTTGTAGTATCATTCCGCCCTTGATTTTAAGCTGTTTTTGTGCTTTAAACGTTATTAATTATTTAGTCATGTTATAACCAGTGCTATTATGAGAGCAAAACGATTCGCACATCGTCTACAAGAAGCCTATGAGAGTAAAGACTTTATAATGGCAACATTTCTTGCTTATGCTATCGCCATTTTACATATCATTAGGGTTCCTTTCTCACGAACAAAATCCTGTACCTAGCTAGTCTTGTTCCCATTTGTATAAAATTTATGTTTCACTATGGATGGGTTGGTTGGAAGAGATCTCTTTATAGGAATAAACTTGATTTTGTGCACTAATTTTAAGTTTGAAGTATAATTATAATTGTAAGTACACAATAAAGAATATAATTATATATTTAATATGTTTTTCCGCAGATATTGCAATGGTAGTATACATATTGGCAGATGTTGACAAATTTCTACAAAGTAAAGATAGAAGACATAATATGCGATGGCCATGGAAGTGGACACATTTTATTTTAAGAAAGGAATGCTTTAATTGTACATATCCGACCCTTTCAAGTTTACCTTTACACTTTGTGATAGGTCGTGAAAACATAAACACAAATTATGACTTTAATAAAAATATGTGATTTTCAAATTACTTGTTTTATTTTACCGAATTATATTCTACATTTAATAATTTACATTTAATGTCAGCGCATGAAAAGTCATATATATTTATAAATATAAATTAACGAAGACTTTCAGGGGTAGTTAAAGGCGTCAACTAAATTATCCATGCGGTATCCTTCTAGTCGTATTTCTTCAGTTTCATTCATGTGTATTGCTCTTATTTCTATAATTTGTTCGTCCGTTGTTAAAAACCATGTATCATGTTTCCCACTACTATTGGTGATATATTTTTAATTTCAATAATTTTGCACCATACTGGCCAGAGTTGATGATTCGAGCTTTTATGTATCGGTAAACCATCGACATTTAAATTCAAGGTTATTTTGTAGGGCATTTCATAGTTTTGGAAAGATTTTTGTGATTGTGTAAGTAATCCATTATGCCAATATTGCCCAGTACCAATTTCAGTAATGCATATTTCTACTTTATTTGTTTTGAGCAATGTAGGTGCATCCAATGGCATTTTGTTTGGCATTACATGATGTAATATTTTTAATAAGTCAGTTAAGTGACATGGGAAATGTTGAATGTCACTGCCCAATCTCTACGAATATCAATATTCTTCAATTCTTCATTTAAAAATATGTTTATATTACTATCGCTACAGTTATATTCTTCCTCACTGGTTTCCTTTTCATTCTCATTTTCTATTAAATAATCCTCTGCGGAACCATTGGCTGATTTGTTGGTATCGGCTTGGTCATTTTGTAGCATCATAGGAGTAGAGGTGGTGGGTGTAATGCTCACAACCATGTTTTCGTAGACTTTTTTTTACTTTTCTCTGTAACCACCGCTCCTTTCAGACTTCTTCCAGTCTTTTGAATCCATCTTTTAAATGTGAATTCCACTCTGTTATAAATTCACACAATCTGCTGTACTTTCAAAATGGCGAATCTAGTTATGTAAAACATTGTAATGTAACTATATAGAGAATAATATCTTTGTAATTACTGTATAAGGGAATACGATTGCTTTCATTCTTGTAAAGATCATATAAAATGTTAGAATTCGTTTGTTGGATAGACGTCATATCAAATGCTCCTATAAGTTAAAAAGCATCATAGTTACCTTGTCCATTACTTTTCTAAGAATAATTGACCATATTAAAAGCCTTTATATGACTTTGAATATTATATGGCTAAGAAGCAATGTAACTAGCCTCTATAAGAAGAACATATTTCGAACCCTTATTGTAGCCGTATTAATTGAATTTATTAACGTTTACCCAGCCAAATTATAAGAATAAAGGTAATATTAGCCAATTCTTCTAATAATGTGCCACTATAAGGAACACTGACATAATAAATGCTCTTTTATAACAAATATAAGAGTTTAGACCTTATAAACTTAATTTTATAAGTTTAGTTTGTTTGTTGGGTAGTACGAATAAATCTAAATGGAAAATCTATAACGGATCCGCAACAAATTGCTGAAGCTTTTAATACTTACTTTGTTAACCTTGTTAATTGTTGTCTGAAGTTGATAAATAAATAAATAAACCTACAAACCCTTCAACATTGGATTCTTTGACATCACATAAAAATCAATCAGCAGCGCTGACATTGATTGATAATAATTATAATTCCTTATTTATATGTCCTACCATTCCAAATGATATATTTAAAATCATAAAATCTTTAAAAAATACACACAGTACTGGATACGATAATATATCTACGTCAGTTATAAAGTACATCGCATTATCCATTAGTCTGGTTCTAACTCTAAGCTACTTGATTAATCTATGCATCCTAAACGGAAAATTTCCCAGTAAGCTAAAAGTATCAATCATCAAGCCTTTGTTTAAAAAGGGTAAAAAGGAGGATATTTCTTGCTACAGGCCAATAGCTTTAATCCCTATTTTTTCCAAAATAATTGAAAAAGTAATCAATAATAGCATTTATAACTATTTTGAAAAACAAAATCTTTTTATCAGTGAACAAAATGGATTCCGTAATAGCAAAACTATCAATATGGCCATCTACGATCTTCTTATTAAGATTTACAAAAATATGAACATTAGGACACCAGTAACGGCTATGTATATGGACATGACCAAAGCTTTCGACCATGTGAATCATAAACTACTGATCGAAAACTGTATAGATACGGCATACGGGGTAATGCTCTAGACTTGATAAAATCGTATTTAAGCCACAGGTTGCAAATAACTGAAATAAATAAGCTTTCTTTTGTGACGAAAACTGAAGTGCAGTATTTATCAAGCCCAAGCGATGTTACATATGGCGTGCCGCAGGGAAGTGTCTTCGGTCCCTTGCTTTTCCTTATTTATATAAACGATTTACCAAGAGCCGTGAAAATTCCGTTAATCCTTTTTGCTGATGATAGCACTGCTGTATTTTCTCCGACTGACATCAACACATTTGAAAATGACATAAACGAAACTTTAAATGACATTGTAAATTGGTTAACATGTAATAATCTCATAATTAATTTAGATAAAACAAAAATAGTTAGTTATTCCCAAAGAAAAACCCCTTTGACATTAAAGTAAATTATGAAATGAAAAAAATAGAGGAAACAGATACCACCAAATTCTTAGGACTATGGATTGACAAAAATATGTCATGGAAAACTCAAATTGATACGGTGTGTAAAAAACTAAATAAATTTTCCTGCGCATTGTACAGACTATATAAGATTGTAAATCAAGCAGCAGTACTAACCGCCTATCATGCCTATGTACCGTCTACGCTTAGATATGGACTAATTTATTGGGGGAATGCTACAAACAGGGAACTCGCTTTTAGGGCGCAAAAGAAATGTCTTAGAGCTGTTTGTGGCATACGTGCCCCAGATAGCTGTATGCCATATTTTAAAAAGCTTTAGATTTTAACTTTTCCTGCTCTCTACATCTATGAGGTCGCTACATTAATTGTAAAAACCAATAGGGAATAGTTTGGTAACCTGCACTCCCGTCGACATGCCGACAAAATAGCAAATAATATACCCTCAAAAACAGCCCTACTTTCTAAAAGTTTCTTCGGAATGTCTTCACGAATTTATAATAAGCTTCCTAAGCAAAGAAGAGAAATTGAAACCATTAAATTTTTCAAGAAAAAATTAAATGAGTTCCTCGTAAACAGGCCATATTATACAGTACATGAATTTTTGTCCGACAGATTCGTGATGAGTTAGTGCCAAACTGTTTTTATGTTTTGATGAAAAATAAAGCTCTATTACAATAGAAATGTATCTTTGAATTAATATAATATACCACGTAAACTTAGGTCTAACATAATAAATTGTGAACTATTGTATACCTAACATGGTGGAGCAGTGCAACAAACACCATTTAACAATTAACAACTGTGTAACCACAGTCTCACAATGAAATTCTTTGACTTTGACTTTGACTTTAAAAATATAATAAAAGAACAACAATTTTCCAAGCATTCTAGTCAATTGTTTTAAATGTTTTTTATTGGTTTTCTTTTTATAACACAATAACATTATAACGGCTTTTTCATTGATAAAAAACATGTTTGTTATAAAAATTAAAACAGCTGTTATATTAACAACAACAACTATATTACAAGTTAGCCTTCGAATAATTACGAAATACGTAATTATTCGAAGGCTAACTTCTGCCCGTGACTTCGTCCGCCCGCGTGAATTTTTTTGTTCCCCGACCCACCGCATCGCATTGCATCGCCCGCCCGTGCTTTTACTTACTTCGTTTTTGCTTAACGTTCTTTCTGTTTGTTCAGCTCCTGAGTGTCGCAGCGTAATGAGAAATAAATAGGTAGCTGAAAAAAAAAATTGACGAAGTATATTTAGTAACTTACCTAGGTTACTAAATAAATATAGGTACTCGTCGTCAATTTTTTTTTCAGCTGACGGACGGACGACAAAAAAATCATGTCTGTTGCATGGGAGCTCCTATTAAATATTTATTTTATTCTGTTTTTAGTATTTGTTGTTATAGCGGCAACAGAAATACATCATCTGTGAAAATGTCAACTGTCTAACTATCACGGTTCATGAGATGCAGCCTGGTGACAGACGGACAGCGGAGTCTTAGTAATAGGGTCCCGTTTTTACCCTTTGGGTAGGAAACCCTTAAAACTACAGATTTAATATATTAGTATAGATAGTTGGTAATTTTTAGATGGCTAATAAGAGTACCTAGGTAAACCAAAGAAACCATGGATGGACTGTTTGAAAGATCTTCTTCTTAGCGTGTCGATAGCAATCTAAATAGACTCGGCCCAGAATTCGGCGACTTGTTTGGCGCCATCACCAACGTCCATTAGTTCCTGTAACGTGCAGCTGACAGGACACGCAGGACACGACATTAAGTGTCCCGTCGTTTGTGGAACAGCACCACATTTACATTCCAAGGCGGAGTCATCTATGAATCTCCACCTGAACAGGTTTTCCTTGCTTCGGCCGACCTGGGTCCGGAGTCTGTTTAAAGACTTCGTTACCCAAGGTAACTCATGTCCAGGCGTGGAAGATGATATGGCTAGAAAGGGGCTGACTACCGAGATGACGACTGATAGAGAAGTGTGGAAGATGAAGACATGTTGCGCCGACCGCTAATATATATTGGGATAAGGACTGGAGTTGCCTCGTTTGGCTAGTGGTTGCAAACGCGACTGCTGACCGAATCCGAACTGCGATCAAAGCTAAGGTGCCTAAGGTGGCTGCTAAGGTGTTATTAGCATAACATAACATCACGCCTTGTTTCCCCGAAGGGTTGGGCAGAGGTGTACCTTAGTACACCCACATTTCGCCAAGTCCCATGTAATAGGGGGCGAGCCTATTGCCATCAATCGGGCACAAATCCAGACTCCGGGCTGCTACTGAGAAATTCCAGAAAGAAAAACCCAATAACACTTTGCCCGACCTGGGAATCGAACCCAGAACCAGTTCAGCAGTAGCGCTTGCAACCACTAGACCAACGAGGCAGTCAGGTGTTATTAGGTTTTGGCTAAATTGTCATTAGCAGCCTGGAGTCTGTGTTTGTGTCCAGTTAATGGTAGTGATAGCCAAGCGGTAACGACGGCGACTTACGATTTATAAGTCGCAGGTTCATACCCAGACAGGCACTTTCATCGTCATCATTTCAGCCGCGTAAGAGGTCTAGATAGATACTCGTAGATAGATATCTCGTTTATTTGGTGCACATAAAAGACCTAGCACAAAATACAAAAACACGATTAATAGTAGATTTTACAACAAGTGCACAAAACGAACCATTTTAATCCGAGACTTTTAGCAGCCCGAGACGAAGGCGAGGGCTGATAGTAATGTCGAGGATAAAATGGTTTTGTGGACGAGTTATAAACTCTGCTTTTCACTTCGATTGCGAGGAAATAAAACAGTAATAGTACCTATAACATAACATTTCTTTAGTTAAAATTCAAAGTAAAATTAGTACAGTTTTGAATACTGAAGGAAATTGTTTTTCCCGGCGTTGATGCTGCAGACCTATACAGCCTACTATTAAATTAATTTTGTAATAATAATTTTCTTAAATTAATTAAATAACCTTCCGTACTTGAATTTAAATTTTAATATCTTTCATTTCTTAAAAAACACTTATGACAAATTATTAAAGTAAATATTATATAATAATAAATTCTATCTATGAACTTCTGTATTTGGCTGAATGGCTCATTTTATTGATACATATATGAGTAGATACGTTAATGCACTAGTGCACAAAAATATGCAGCCTATATCCTGCACAAATAAGCTCTTTCAGAGCATGAGAAGTGAAAATAATAACTAAGTACAAGGTGCCAATATACAAAAAAAATAATGAAACAAGACATTGCGATGACATGATTGTGTTGTGACGTCCACTGCTGGACCCAGGCCTCCTCCAAGCGCCGCCACTTCGACCGGTTCTGTGCTTCCCGCAACCAGCGGATTCCTGCGGCCTTCACCAGGTCACCGGTTCACCTTGTCAGGTCAGCGGTCCATTATTTCATCACCACTGCTCTCAAAACGGTGAAGGAAAACATCGTGGGGAAACCGGCATGTCCTAGAACCAAAAATTCGAAGACTTGTGACGTTCACCAACTTGTACTGGGCCCACCGCTGGGACGCAGCCCTCCTCTTGAGAGGGAGTGCTCTCAGGGCTGCGTCCCAGCTGTGGGAACATTATTGGCTGATTATGGTTATGGGAATATGCTCGCCCTCCATAAAGTGGAACCTGGGTACAACAGGCACAACGTGAGTCTTTTCACTGCTGCCTCCCCCTTTCGGGACTTCTGGCGTGCGTGATACATGTAAGGATATCATTAGAAGCTATTGCTCCTTCCAAATTAAGTCTTTACTTGTCACGTCAATTTAAACGGAGTATTTGGTATTTATGTACTCAGCAGTCATTAATTAAAAAATTAAAATAGTTACCTAACGAAATATTAAAATGAACAATATTGATACAAGTGCTCAAAAACGTGTCCCATACGTCTATAATATCGTCATCATCTTTCAAAATGAAAATCAAAAGTTATTTATTCAAATTAGGCAGAGAGTCAACACTTTTTGATCATGAAAATGACATAAAACAGTCCCCCGGCACGCCCGCCCTTCACCACTTCCTTGTGCTGTAGCTGGGAAGAAAAAGTGGCTTAACAAACTCCCCAGCAGCACTGCTGTATGTTCAGTTAGAAGGACTTTCTGCCCCAATCCGAACTTATTTGTCAGCATAGCATGTGCTTTTTATCCACTACCTTCATCTCCGAGTTTACTCTTTTCGTTTGATGGCTTACTCTCTAAGTCTGTCAACGAAGATACGAGCCCGTCTGAAAGTAGTTCGATACTTCGAAATTAATCTTACTTACTGCCGATTAATTAACTTTTCGGTCGGGGAAAAAACACATCGGAAGTACGGACCACTGTCAAATTGTGATGTCATTCATTCTTAATCTTATGTCCATCGTGTTTCCTACTCCGCATTTAGATTATTTCGGGACCCGAACTAAGAATTAATGACAACAAGATTTGACAGTTGTTCCTACTCCCAGTGTGTTGTTGCCTGTCCGAAATATTGAAATTGACACTTCTTTTGACAGATCAACTCAAACTCAAAGCAATTAAACCATTTACAGGCACTTTTGAACTGTCAAGGGTTCGGTCAGTCAAAAATATGAAGCTAGTTGCCCATTTCAAAGCGTAGTAGGTACCTATGGAGAAGAACGGGCAAGAAAATCCACGGACACTATTTAAATAAAAAAAAATGATACAAAAATTGGTTACATCATTCATTTTGAAATTATGCATGTGAGAACAATGTAATAAGAAGTGCACGTTCGTGAAAGCGTCCGTAATAAAAAAGAAGAAAAAAAGAATCATTCAAAAACTTAAAATTAATTTAAATAACCCGTTCACGAACATGACGCATGGATCAGCACCATTCAGCTCAACCAACTACTTTCGGATGAGCCCTTATCTTTGTTTACAGACTTAGAGTAGAATCGCAAGAAATGCCCGCAACTTCGGCCGCAACTATGAATTTCGAGCTTAGTGTGTAGACAATCAGTACCTACCAGTAAAATTGACACATCGAATTCTCGAAGAACTAACTTCTGCTTTGTTAGAGCGTTTGAAAGCTCAAACGAGATGTTATATTTACACCCGGATACTGCACCTATGTTGGTAGCAGACAGTACGGCCACTGCTGCCCAATCTCTTGACGACTAAAATAATACTTAGTACACCCACATTTCGGCAGTTATCACATTCCCATGTTATTGGCAGTCGCTCCATGAATACTGGTGTTCAGCTGCATCATAGGCTGATGATGAAGATATTATAGGTGGTGAGCCAATTGTCCACTGCTGGGCATAGGTCTCTCTTTTCTTATACCAAATCCCCACGCTCGGGTAGTAGGTAGGTAGGCACAGGCCTACCTCATCCAGGTTCTGCCCGCGATCCGCTTCTCGGTCATCACTACTACGCCTTGCCAGATGTCGTGCCCAATTCCATTTGTGTTACGAGTCCCCGAACTGCTACTGAGAAATCCCCAAACGGAAATCCCAATGACTCGTTAACTAATTTGCAGAATAAAAACAAAACTTATCGTGTACAAAACGAAGGTTACTTTGCCAGACGCCAACATTGATTATAATAATGACGGTATTCAGTGATTAAGTTTCCAAGAAACGTGCGTTTCAAACAGATACACGCACGATTTAGGCATAACTTTGGAGATCGGTAACCGACAGAAAAGGAACGGGTTATGTGTTTACATTACTAAGGAGGTTCTCATGGCTAGGTAGCGGTTGACTGCATCCATTTATCTGTAAGGTTAGCGTGTCCGTTGTTACAAACCTTTAGGAATGTATGCATTTTAATTGGGGAGTTTGTTGCGCCACTTCTTCTTCCCAGCTAAAGCACTAGGAAGTGGTGAAGGGTGGGCGTTTTGGGGGACTATCTTATGTAATTTTGACGTTCGAAAAGTGCTGATTCTCAGCCTAGTTTGAATAAATGACTTTTGAATTTGAATTGGTACTTTGAGTGTTGTTTAGACAAGTTCGTCCTTGTAGGTAGAGTGTCGTGGTCTCGGTCAATCATAAACCTTTCTGACAAGGATACAAGATGACTGGTAATTAGTGAATGATACTTAAACACGTTACTTTACTCACTCATCATTATGAATAACTATAACCAAACCAGAAATCGCGAAAAAAAAAAACAGCTTTTCCCTACATTTTGACGAGTTATGGGAACATGGATGCAGGGAACAGCTGATTTTTTCGTTCCGATATTTAAAAAAAAATATCATAAAAACGGCAAAAAAATCATGTCTGTTGTATGGGAGCCCCCCTTAAATATATATTTTATTTGTTGTTATAGCGGCAAAAGAAATACATCATCTGTGAAAATGTCAACTGTCTAACTATCACCGTTCATGGGATACAGCCTGGTGACAGACGGACGGACGGACAGCGAAGTCGTAATAGGGTCCCGTTTTTACCCTTTGGGCCGTACCCAACCCAACCCTAAAAATGATATCGTTTTCGATATATCGATAAAAAAAAAACATCGATATATCGGTGCAATTATCTTTATGAACTATCAAACACATTTGAAACTATGAACATTTCTGATGTAAAATAAAACTGATATAAAAATATTTCTTTACGGCTCTGAATTCCATCTTTTGTAGTCTCAACGGTATTGCTATTGAAATTTATGATATTTGATACGTTTTCGATAATTGATATTTTATATCGATGTATTGAAATAATAGATAACGCTAAAAAATATTAAAAAAAAAACGACTGGCCCACTCAATCTGTGTGGCTTTTACTACAAAATACCATTTCAGACACCAATCTACATGATCCTCTCATAATCTGACCTTATGTCTGGACTTTAAAAGAGACTGCGACCTCTGAGTTTGTTTCGGCCTTTCTTCTCAGATCAGTCAGATAGGAAACGCCGAAGTGTTTGTACAAACCAATTTACAGTAATAGAAATCATTTCATTTCATCACCGGTGGTTCGCCGTGTCATATACAAGCTGATACGATTATTCTACGGTGCAGCTAGCGCGCCATATCGTAAAGAAACCGCTCCGTGTACAACGGGCGGGCCTGACTGGGTAACTTGATACCACGCGGTAAGTCTGCAGACTTTCGGGATTTAAATACGTTTGATTCAGTAATTTCCCTTCTCCTTCACTAAAGAAAGAAACCTGCGTTCATGAAATTGAAAATACTGATTACCCACTTAGAAACTTATGTATATCTTTTAAGTGCCACTTCTTATTTATTGTTAAGGCACTATCTACGTGTGAATCATTTCCTGAAAAGATTGATATCACATACTCTAAAGCGTGATAAAATCATGACTGTGATTTGTAAGTTACAGTACAGTAGACCGCAACACTTAGACCTGGAATTGCCCTAATCAATCAGTCAATCAACTCAGCCTATCGCGGTCCACCAAACCACGCTTGCCGATATCTGGTCTCCTCTCCAGGTCTCGTCTGCTTTACCGGCTATCGGTACTTCGACAAACATAGGCAGCCCACTGCCAATTCAGTTTTGCTTACTCTGCAAGGCGCCTTCCGCATCCAGTCTGTCCCAGCAACCTCCTTAAGGTTGTCGGTCCATCTACCTGGAGGGCGTCCCACACTACGCTTGCTAATACGCGGTCTCCACTCCGCAGCACTCGTATGCTCCACCAGCCATCGGTACTTCGACAAAAATGGCCAGCCCACTGCCACTTCAGTTTGCTTACTCTGCAAAGCGCCTTAGAACCATAGAATTGAATTGGCAGAATTGAACATGTATCCTTAATGCCCGAGATACCCGAGGCTGGTTTTTCAAGCTAGGATAGCCAGCTAGTAATTTCCTTGCTCACTATCCTGGCTTACCACATGCTAGAGCTGTTAAAAATGAGGAAACATATGTCTACACGAGGCTAGAGTGACTAGCTTGCTAGTTCAGAGGTATAAGGAGTTCACTCATCCCTATAAAAACAGGGAGGATCCTCCAACTAGACGGGTGTTCAGCCATCTGGCTAAATTAGCCAGCTAATTGGACGCCTAGGCCGTTCATTAAAAGCCGGCATCCAATTGGATACCTAGGCCGATAGTTAATTGAATTAGTATCATTCAACGTTTAACAACTTGGCGTATTGAAAGTCAGCCCTTTTAAGATGACTGACCAAGACTGAGCCAAGTGATTCAAATGGTGAAAAAAATTCTGCGAGCAACTTTGAAATTGCGCTCGCCGGCCGCTGCCGCGGTTGGTCATAGTTCTAACCTAACCTATTTCACCCAGTTTAACTAAATGACTACACGACATTCAGCCATCTGGTTAAAAGTTGTGCTCATTGACTTGGCTAGTTGTCTTTCAGCTATTTAATTGGATATTGGATAATTATAGCTATTTTATTGCATTTAATGAACGCGCTAGTCATTCAATCAAATAGCAGATGCAACCAGATGACTGGGATATATACATATGTTGATTGCGCTGTAAACTCTGTTTGCGCGATGCAGGATTTCGCGTGACGTCAGTGTTGTGCGTTGTTCGCATGTGGAGATGTAGCAGCCGCCACACTAGCTTACTAGCACCACGTGTTACCCGGTCATAACGGGTACTAATTTTCTATGGGAACCTACGGATAGTAAAATATTCGTAGGTAGATGGGAACGAAGTCGTAGTAATATTAAATAATGTCAAAAGATAATTACATCATTGGCTGCCGAGCCAAAATCTCGTTTTATTTTAGACTACCGGTACGTTGAGTTGCATTTGTATAATCTAGATCATATCTAGAATATTTATTAACGAATACTGTCGATTCTTAGTTTAAAATTGAGGTTTGTCGAAGAAAAAAGGCAGGGCGTTGTATGCGCTTCGATTGACCGGACTAGGCAAACTCGGCCCTGCAAATAATTATGGTAAGGTCTCAGGTTACCTTAAAGCTCCGTTTTTAGCCGTTTTCTCAAAAGGCTGTTTCAGTATAATTTACCTTATTCCACCATACTAATGTCTGGACTAAAAGAAATCATGACCTCTCGAGTATATTTCGGCATTTCTTTTCAAAGATGTTGAAGGCTGAATAGTTTGTTGCGCCACTTCTTCGCAACTACAGCAATAGGAAGTGGTGAAGGGCGGGCGTGCCCGGGGACTGTCGCATGTCATTTTGACGTTCACAAAGTGCTGATTCTCAGTCTAGTTTGAATAAATAACTTTTGATTTAGATACCGTCGAACGAATGGTATTAGAGTACTACCTTTCATATTCCCAACGCGAACCTGCTTTGCTGTGTCTCAGGGCAACACATGAACATGATACATTTCAGCTTCGTCTGGGACTGACATGGCAACCTGCGAATTTTTCGTCCTGAAATGTTTTAAATTTTTTTGTTTTAAAACGGGGAAGCTTTTGGCCTGCATCTCACCTAATGGTAAATGATGATCAGGCCAAAGGTGGAAGCGAGGTTCACCCGGAATCCTCAACCACAGAGGAACAGGCTATCTTACCTCTAAATTGCCGAAACATAACAATGTTGATAACATTGTTGTTATGGCGACAGACTTAGATAAGATGGTGGTAGCTAGCCAGGCGGACTTAGAACAAGCCCCACCACCAACCAAATCGAGCAGAAAATTTTGCCCCGCTGGGAAACAACCCAGGACCTCTGAGTCTGTGACAGGTGGTTCAATCATTAGACTGGTTAAAAAATATTGCATGTATTTAATCTAACCTCTAATAATTCCCATTTTGCGCTCCTAAAACTATTATAGAACACTAATATAATGATTGCGCCTCTTTTTGTGAACCTCAAAAAAATCATATTTTGGGGTCCTAAAAATAGGTACTAAAAAGCCAAAACTGCGACCAACTTGGATGTAGCACTTGCCGGTTTTTTTAAATTAGAATTAGAACTTTATTTATTTGTAAGAATGTAGTTTTACATAGTAATATTTTTGTTAGTTCTATACATTCTACCACAAAGTATATGGTGTACAAATATTCAATTGTCAGTCTTAACTAAGTACTCGTACAATATTAATTTTAAGATTTGTGATTTGTATGTCCAATGTGAAATAGTATTCATATAATTAGGTAATCGTTACTTTAAAATGTCAAAGTTAAGTCTATGTCATCTTGGATTTTTACTATATTCCATATATTCGCCAATGTCATAAAAGCAATTATCTAATAGCCAACTTGTCAGCTTTTTCTTGAACATGGGGATGGGAAGTTCCTTAAGTGAATTAGGTAACTTGTTATACACATGAATGGCGTTAACATATACATTCCTTCTAAACATTTTGTAATCTACATTGAGGTACATTTAGTTCGTATTTATAATTATTTCTAGCAGTAGCCTTTTTGTGACTGACTTCAATAATACATAGTTCTTTGATGTACATGCAGGGTAAAGGTAATATGTGAAGTTTTTTAAATAACGGTTTACAGCTAAGTCAAACTGAGATTTGGGCGTTATTAAGTAGGCATTTGGTTTCAATAACGATTTTGATAGACGTTCCCCAGTATCAAAACCGTATCGTCATACAAGCCCTCAGTGAGGGCCAACCCCTCATACCATCACGCCTGTTTTCCCCGAAGAGTTAGCCAGAGGTGTACCCTTAGTCAAAGTTATGTTCATATTCTTAAGTACTACTAAGAATCACTCAAAATATTTTACACTACTATTGTCAGACGTAAACTGCGCCCACCTACAAGTCTTGATACCTATTACCTATGTTATCAGAGTCCTACAGACTATTCGAGTGCCATACTGGTTTCTTATCTCTCTGAAATATGTTATGCATGAAGTGGCATCCACATTGATGGCATTTCAAACGATGATACACTACAAAATATATAATCTTACATAGATTATATATTTTGTAGTGTATCGTTGTTTGAGTGAACACATTGTTATAAACTAGCTCCTACCCGCGACTTCGTTCGCGTTTCATACTTCTTTTTCTTTTTCTCGGCTCCCAAGGGTCGGTGCGTGATGTTAAATAGCCTTTGTAGCGGTTACACCGCCACATACGAACTGCGCATCAAAGACATGACGTCACACAAATCCTGCATCGCGCAATTAGAGTTTACCGCGCGAACGACAATATAAGACTATCCGACATCAACAGTCGGGCAGTCGGCCCGCCAGACACAACACCCGTCTGGTCGGAGGATCCTCCCTTTTCTATGGTGGATGAGTGAACTTTACACCCTGTTCCTCATACCCCTAAACCTTCATCAAGAATTGGGCTATCAAATGCAAGAAGAATTTTTCAAATCCGACTGGTAGTTCTAAAGGTTAACGCATTCAAACCAGGGGCCAAAACCGGTACGAGCAATACGGGTATTTTTCGGTTACTTACGAGGGTGCGTTTTTAAGTTCGCGGAGTGGCAGGTAAGGGGGGCAAA
Source organism: Xanthia togata (assembly GCA_963853775.1). Taxonomy (NCBI): domain Eukaryota; kingdom Metazoa; phylum Arthropoda; class Insecta; order Lepidoptera; family Noctuidae; genus Xanthia; species Xanthia togata. Next base: position 975,219 of record OY970818.1, on the reverse strand, counting down.
TAAAAATTCGCAAATATTTTTCTTTTTCGATATATTCACCTGCAAGCCTAATACATTTTTCAGATCTTTCAATAAGCTTATGTATACCATAAAAAAATGATTTATTTTTGTCCTTAAAACACGCTAAAACTGCGTCCTTCACTTCTTTATCACTTGAAAATTTCTTGCCACGAACTTCCTAGTGATTTAGCTGGGAAGAAGTGGCGCAATAAACTCCCCAGCTGTAGCTGAACTTGATTCTATTCTTACTTTTGTAACACAAAACATTAAATTAAATATTTTTCTATATGCCACCTAGCACACGCCAATATACCAAACCAATAAAAAAGTAAAAAGAACTTAATACCCGAATGAAACCCTCCAGGCATAAACGGCTATAACTATTAAAGCTGTAACTCGGAAATCACAAATGATAAACTAGGACCATCGAAGTAAAAATAAATAAACAGTTAATTACTAATAACAATAACAAAACCATGATCAGCAAGACGACCAGTCACCACAAGCAGCACCCGTTCACGAGCATAACCCAAAGATCAGACATTACCCCCCTCGCCATATTTTAGACGTAGAATTAAGGACCAGGGTTCCGATTTGCCTTTGTCTCTGTCTTTTTCTTTACGTGTAAAGAGTAAAGAAAATAACCACACTTGTACTTTTTCAATGTTTTTCGTTGTATTTTTCATCATATTGCTCATATTACTCATCATAATCCATCACTGAATGCAGGTTGACATTAGACATTTTATGGTATTTTTGTTAGTGAAGGTATAAACTGCTTTTAAAGACAATCAATTAAGAGGTGTGTTTGAAGATTTTTTTGAAGCATTAATGTATGTTTAATTATGATTTGAGTACCATCACTTTATTAAAATAAGACTTGAAAATATCATTCTTTTTTTTTTGGTCAAAATTATACCGTAATTTATAGAGGTTTTCGGTCGTTGGTAGGTACATTGCTCCCACGCAAGCAGGGCGAGTCGTTAGTGCTTGTTAGAGATGACTACAGAAATACAGAGCCGATGTTATAAGGAGTAACTTAGGATACTTTTATTTTAAAAAAAGAATTAGGGTCCACAGCTGCGGGCAGTAAATAAATAAATGACTTAGGTACTGTTGAAACTTTTTTTCTCATACAAAGAGTGGGTCTGTCCTGACAGTTGACACACTTGAGTGACTTGTTTTATTGCTTATTCTCAATTTAGGGAGCTCAACGACCCGACGCCTATTACACATTGTTTTCATTCCATTAACTGCTCAGTAATGGCTAGGGTTCCCACCTCTCTCTAATTCCTTGAGTCTCCCGGACTTCAGCAATGAAAATTTGAATCTCCTGGCTCCCGGTAGGAATTTCAAATAACTAAACAAAATTCTCCCGGAATTTTAAATTCACGCGCACTGGCGGAATAATTGACATTGGCGAAAATCATACTACTGGCCTATGCAGTCGTAAACTCACGACAATCGAATTGTTTCAATACTGTGTCAAACGCCGCCTGCGAGCATGTCTTTAGTATACTATTCGATATGGGCAAAGAAAGAAACCGCTTAGATGAAGAACATGAAGGTAGAAATCCAAACGGTTTTTAATCTTAAAATGTACTGCATAGTTTTTTTTATATTTGTTAGTTCAAGACCAGATATTTTGAAGTCTGTACGTTGAAATAGAAAGTATATGTAAGTAAAAACTGCGTTTTTTTTAAACATTTTTTTTTTCCTTTTGGATTTTAACCAACAAGAGGTGGCAACCCTAGTAATAGCTTAATGGTGTGACCGTCGGACTGCCAAGTCGTAGGTCTCGAGTTCGAACCCAAGGCTAGCACCTCTGACTTTTCGGATTCATTTGCGTAGGTATTGTATAATTATTACTTGCTTCAAAACCGGTGAAGGAAAACATCGTGAGTAAACCGGAAGATATTACTCGACGACATGTAAAGCCAAGTCCTTGGGCCGCATAAAACTCTGACATCAGGTTAGTCACTAACCATTCGAAAAATTAATTACCTGCTTCGTTGGTCTAGTGGCCGCAAGCGCGACTGCGAAACTGTGGTCCTACGTTCGATCTTCAGGTCGAGAAGACTGATATTAGGATTTTCCAATACGAATTTTTCAGTACCAGCCGGCCAGAGCCTAGTTTTTGGCATTATTTGATTCGTCCGATATTTTAATTTTTTTGAAGGATATCCCAATAAAGTTTGTGTACGTCCTAGCCTTTTTCCGACATTTCCACTTACATTCGTCTTTTAGATACCTACCTTTTGTTATTCGCTTTTAATTTGTCCTCTCCCCATGACCACCTAAACAAACTTTTGTCACTATTGTTTTTCCAAGCGTACTTTTGTGCCTTCTACGAATTTTAACGTTGTGAAGGACATCTATCACCAATAAGGTATGTGTGTGTCCTTCTGAGGCATCTCCTCTCGGCGTTTCCGCTTACGTCCATCTTGTTTTTCGTATTTCATTCATCCTCTTAACATGATCCAACCATCTATGCATACTCTTTGCAACGTTTATGTACGTTTACTTTAGTTTCTCTGTTTTGATGCAAATGGATTCTGGAATTTCTTTGCAATATGCAAATAAATTCCATTGTGTTGGATCATTAAGTTCCCTTCAAAATGGTTGAGCTAAATGATGACCCATGCGTCATGTTCGTGAACGGGCGCCGTCAGTGGGGACTGGTCATCTCTTAGCTGCCATGGCTTATTTTAATTTTTGAATTATTTTTGTTTTCATATTTTTATTACGGACGCTTTTAACGTGCACGTCTTTCTATATTGTTCTCACATGTATAATTTCAACATGAATGATGTAACCAATATTTTGTAACAATATTCTGATTTAAAAGAGTGTCCGTGGAGTTTCTTGCCCGTTCTTCTCCATAGGAATCTACTACACTTTGGAATGGGCAACTAGCTTCATCTTTCTGACTGACCGACCCCTTGACAATTCAATAGTACCTGTAATTGGTTTATTTGAAATAAATGATTTGTGTTTGAGTTTTGCACCCACACAGAATCTTAAAACTTTGGAACATAAATTTCAGTAAGGGTTTAAGGCCTTAAAGCCTTTCTTTGGTTTTTTGCTTCTACTGCGAAAAGTGCGAACTGAAGTACTTTAGATACACGATTGTTGGAGAGTATTTGTAATGAAAATGTCGATTGAAAACTTATATAAGTTTGATTTAAGTACCTTTTTTACAATGGTATCCAAAATTACCATATTATACAGATATATCCGGATTGTCATCTGGAAGTATCCGGTTGCGGGAAAGTCCGAAAGGGATACCGTGGCCACCTCTGGCATTGCAGGCAACAGAAGGAACACGGGTGGGTTTTAGTAGAGTCTGACACGCCCTCCCGCTCCACCCAGAGCGGGAGAAGTCATTTGATGATAGTAAAATGGGGCGGGTAATTGCATGCCCTAGTGGCGGCAACTACAACAATAGATGCGTCCCATACAACCACTCTTACGGCTCCTCCTGTAACTGTGTTGTGGAGGTCAGATAGGCAGTCGCTCCATGTTAAATACGGGTATTTAGCTGCATTCGGTTAGACTGGAAGCCGACCCCAACATACTTGGCTAGGATGATGACACCACATTATATCCGGAACTTATTAATTCGTACGAAACCATAGTTCGTTTAGAATTTAATTCACGATCAGCCTTGCCAATTAAGCAAGGCTAATTCGTGATTGATCAATCATGGCCCAGCAATCAATTATTTCGCTCTTCACATACTTTGATGTGTGTAGACAAATAAAAATGTAGGTCATGGGCCATGCGTATGACTGAGTACGAATTTCCTCTTCGAGAGGAAAGAGGCGTTATATTTTTTGTCTTTCCTCCTTTAAAATTTGTGAACACTATTAGGTATGTGTATATTATCATTAGCTGTCTCCGCGATTTCACCCGCCGTTAAGTTTAAACTAATCGCAATATAAAAGATGACAAATACAAAAGCGAATGCAACACAGACAGTAGCTGTTCTGTAACGTAGCCGCGTCCGTATGAATAAAGTATTACAAACACTATTACATCACAGACATTTGAAAACTGTCTGCAATGTGATCGGCTCCGAATGACACTGCAATGCAGCTTATAAGTAGGTACTTGCTCTGACTACACTTCAGAGTTACCTAGTAACTAATGTCTGTACTATGATCGCGTTCGGAATGGCAACATGGGCAACCTCGCACGAATGCGGCAGCTTTACAGACCGATCGCGGGAGACACTAACAATAGGGAATAATATGCACGTAATTCAAAACTAATGCCTTTATTCTGAAAGTTGGCAAAGTCGCAAATAGATGTCAAATATTTCGCTGTTTTGATTAATTTGGCAATATTACTGTATGGAAATATGAAATGTGGCTACCAAGCGAACTAGAATATTAATAATGAATCCTTTAATGTTGCTTATTATTACCAAGGTGAGATGCACACACATCATAAGCGAGTACTGTAACACTCGCTCGTAACTCCACATCACTTTTGGCAGTTTGTGTCTATGTATATACATAGTTACTTGCACTCCTCAATCGTCTATATTTATGTAGGCCAAATAGTTATTGCACGAGTTGTTAGTGTTACAAGATCCATTCGTGTGAATGTAGGTAAATTTATATTACGTTTAAGCTATTATGTTCTGAGTATTATGTGTTGAGTATAAATACTGACGTAAGAAAACTTCCTATTACGTGAGAAACGCTAGAAATAACTAATATTCGGTTTCTGATTTTTGCTTTGGGGACTGGCTTATGTAATTTTGACGTTCGAAAAGTGCTGATTCTCAGACTACTTTGAAAAAATGACTTTAAATTTTTGAGAATTTGATTTTGAGATCTTGTCAAATACTACTTTAGCAACAATTACAAGATGATTCCATAATTAAGTATCCATTTTTTCTTGCAAAGTATTGTTTCATGTTCGCGGGCGCCATCTTAAGTAATGCTTATGGCGAAACCGTTAGGTCAGTCCGCGATTTTAAAATTTTCTAACGTTCTTTGCAATTTGCAATCTATTCGCATGACCACAATAGAAACGCGTTTTGTCGAAGGAAGAATAGACAAAATGACAGATAAAAATTACAATCTGTCATTTTGTCTATTCTTCCGTCGACAAAACCCGTCTCTATGGTTGTCATGCTAGGTGTACATGTCAGTGTCAAGTTGTGTGTTGATCTCATATCCCTATGTAGTCTGTGGTTGATCTAAATATGATTCGCGGCCGTGTCAAATATATTTATAAAAGTATAATCAAAAAAATTCATCGATACAAGTCTCTAAGTTCATATTACCCTATTGAATGACTATTTTTTAAATCATGACATTTGTGGCCTATTCTAACTTAGAAGTAACGAGTATATTGCTGGTTGTAATGATTATAATTCTGTAAAGCCGGAAAGAAACCGGGTGTAAGGATGCGTAAGCATTGCTCAAAATGAGTCATTAAAATTATTTTTGAATATCTGTCATAGAACTCATAGAAAAAATCATAATGGGACAATGGACAGTTGAAAGAAAAGAATAAAAAAGAAAATTAAATACGTTTTGTTTGCAGTAAATACGACGCAAAGAAAGAACAACAACACGAAATAAAAAAATTGAGGGAACATAATACATATGCGTCACATCCACGCAAAACGGCCATCGCTCAGCATAATGCTGCGACCCTACGCGAGACAGAGCCCCAGCGCTGGTGCTCAGCGACAGCCGGTGCAGCTTAAAATTAGATAAAAAAATAAAATAAATATACAATATAATTCTGCATGTTTATAGTATAAATTATAATATTTAAAATGGCAACATTCCGTTCAGTCGGCATCGAATCGCGACGACTTTTTGACAAGATGTAGCCATCATTATCACCTTCAGCCTGGCTCTTGAGTACAGGTCTCCTCCCTTTTGTGCCATGCTTCCCTGGTCTGTCATCCAGCTCTTCATCGCGGTCTTCTGTAGGTGGTCCACCGCTATCTGACTGTTGGTCTGCCAACGCTCCTACCGTTTCTCAGCCGACTTTTCGCTAAGGTTCCGTTGGAGTCTGCATTTTCATAGTCATCTCTTAGCTGCCAAGGCTTATTTTTATATTTTTATTATGGACACTTTTAACGTGCACGTTTTACTACATTGTTCTCACATGTATAATTTCAACATGAATGATGTAACCAATCTTTTGTAACAATATTCTGATTTAAAAGAGTGTCCGTGGAGTTTCTTGCCCGTTCTTCTCCATAGGAACGTACTACGCTTTGGAATGGGCATCTAGCAGCATCTAGCGACCCCTTGACAATTCAAAAGTACCTGTAATTGGTTTATTTGGAATAAATGATTTGAGTTTGAGTTGAGTTTGAGTTCTGTGCAATGTATGTAGTCAATCAATCTGCCTAGCTTTTTCCAGCTGAATAACAGTATTATGCATGGAGCGACTGCCTATCGGACCCCCACACCACACACCAGTAACTGGGTAATAAGATCACTCAGGCTTGTTGTTTATTGCAGCATTGTTTAAAGACGACTTTAAGAGCTCGTAGCTAAGTAGTAACTGCCGCACGGGCCGATCCGTCAGGTTAAGCTACGCTTGCTGGGGTTGGTCTGTGGATGGGTCTTTATATACCGAGACTCCTCCGTGCCTCGGAAAGCACGTTAAGCCGTTGGTCCCGGTTGTCATTAGTGGCTCTTGACAGTCGTTACGGGTCGTCAGAAGCCCGAAAGTCTGACAACCAGTCTTACCAAAGGGTATCGTATTGTACACAGTTACTGGTGTGTGGTGTGGGGGTCCGATAGGCAGTCGCTCCATGTAAAATACTGGTATTCAGCTGCATCCGGTTAGGCTGGAAGCCGACCCCAATATAGTTGGGAAAAGGCTAGGCAGGTTGTTTAAAGACGACTTTAGTTAATTGAACATTAAGTTATGCGAAGATCATTTTAGCGCTAATGATCCATTACGTAATGGAGCTTTAATGTTTGTCTTTGTGTAACCGGGTGAATAATTCCTGTAACTGATAAGGATAACACATTGTTTTACGTAAATATATCGTTTAGTGATGAACTAATTTATTATGAGTAATTATTATGTATATTGCGTAGGGTGCGCTGTACGTTAATGGTAACAGAATCAATATAAAGTTGGCCTCCTATTGTACTAAATTCCGTACTTCGCTAGGACAGCTCTAGATAAAAGTGTGACCACAGACGCACGATTGACTGTGCGTCTGCTAACTCCGTTTCTGACATAATTATAACATGCTTCGTTGCTTGCTCTAAAATATTTTAAGTATCAGAATTTATAAATCTGAAATCTAAAAAAAATAAAGTTAATAAAAACATTATAATACGAGTAAGTATGTGCATCTTCAACGCCACGGATGCGAACTACGCATCAAAGACCTGAGGTCACACAAATCCTGCATCGCGCAATCAGAGTTTACCACGCGATCAGCAAACAATCGTCGGGCCCACCAGACCCGACCCCCATCTGGTCTGGATGATGATTTTTCCAACTATGTCGGGGTCGGCTTTCAATCTAACCGGATGCAGCTGAATACCAGTATTTTACATGGAGCGACTGCGATCCTATATCTGACCTCCACAACCCAGTTACTGGGTAACAGGATAACCCTTGGCAAGACTGATTGTCTGACTTTTGTTACTGAATACACGTAACTACGATTTTCTCAGAAACTACAGAACCAACCAAAAAAAAAAAAACTTGATGTTTTATTTTTGGCAAATATCTTAATTATTTTTCTCTTTTTTTTTTTCAGGTACTGTATCGAGTTAAGAAGTCAAATATCAAGAAGCACGGTAGAGGCGAGCCAAGATCTAATGCTATGGAATTTATTAATTATACCTTATTTTAAGTTAGATAATATTAAGATTGATATACTATGTGGGTGTACTATCGGTACACCTCTGTCTAACCCTTCGCAGATTACAGGCGTGATGTTATGTTATAATATTATTATTTATTTAGTGCTGCCGAGAAATTCTTGCGAGAGTATTTTATTTTGGACGAAACGTATTAATTTTCTATTACAAAAGATGTCAGGCCATAGATATGGCGTAGACTTTAAGAAAAACTTATTTATCATACAAATATGATATCATATCTGTCAAATTCTATGATCATAGATAAATGATGCTGTTCTTCATTTATACAATATTTCACTTATATTGATCATATAAACGTCATACTTAATCAAGATGGATAACGATTTAGCTGTGTTTGATTTAGGAATTTTTGAGGTTAGACGGTGACTATGATCATAGACAATATGAATCATGTGTAGTTATTATACCGTCATAGGTTCTTCATATAAAAATTACTCGTACATCTCTGATCATATATATATGATAGTCTAATATGGCTCTTAGTCTCACGTCGCCTTGTCACTCAAACCAGAGGCCCTAGTGTGAGTTTCTTTTAACCATCTCGATGTTACGCATCGACCGCGTTCGGTGCTCCGATTGGCAGCCGGCCGGCCTTCACCAGTGAAGGGCCAATCGGAGCGCCGAACGCGGTCGATGCGTAAGGTCGAGATGGTTAAAAGAAACTCACACTAGGACCTCTGGTAGAAATAGAAATAAGAATGTCTTATTCTCATTGAAATGATGAAAATTATTGAAAAAATATTCAATTGTTTTGTGTTCTTGGCATCACATATTATGTATACCAACTGATTATTAGAAGAATAATTTTAATGGAACACAGTGAAATATCTCAGAAATTATCTATATATTTTCGGTCGGCGCAACATGTCCCTTTCCTCCACACTTCTCTATCAGTCGTCATCTCGGTAGTCAGCCCCTTTCTTTCCATATCATCTTTCACACAGTCCATCCATCGTTTCTTTAGTCTTGCCCTACTCTGCTAGTTATCCACATTCATTCAGGAAACTCGGTATCTTCTCTTAATGGAAATGACTTTACTATAAATTCGTGCTGCTTCAATCAATCAATCAACTCAGCCTATCGTAGTCCACTGCTGCACACAGGCCTCCCGCAGGCCGCGCCACAGCAGCCAGCCTGTCCCTCTGCGCACTCCCTAAGCTCGTCGCTCCGTCGCCGGGGCTCCCACACCACGCGGTTTGCTCTCCAGGCCTCGTCTGCTCCACCGACCATCGGTCCTTCGACAAACATGGCCAGCCCACTTCAGCTTGCTTACTCTGCAGGCTTTGTCGGTAACTCCAGTTCTTTCCGGATAACTTCATTTCGTGCTGGGTGGTATGATGTCAGTATTTTAAATCGAAAGGATTTAGGAAATAGGAAATGTTGCAATTTCACAAATACAGATGGGTCACTCCGCATTTTATGTATGAAGCTACAAGTAGGTACGTGCCGGGCTCGACAGAAGATATACGAGTTACGCGATAGAAAGAGACGCAACTTCTAGGTGAATGTAACTGTAGGTGATTAGCTCTGTGCGACCTGAATTGCACTTTTTTGTGTCGAAACAAGACCCATCTGTACTAATTTGTGATTACAGTGCCAATTAGTACGGCTTTCGCTCTATTATTGATAAAACTCTATTATTTTTATCGCGGCTATTTATCTAATTAAAATTAGTTCCTATAAATTATATTTGAGCGTCAATATTATAGATTAGGCACTGTATTGTGAATTTGAATTACATTATAAGCTGAATATGACTTCCTCGCAACAGAGATGAATTTGATACATCATCTGTTAGTCTTTGTCCCAACTAGGATGGGGTCAGCTTCTAGTCTAAACGGATGCAGCTGAATACCAGTATTTTCCATGGAGCGTCAGCCTATCTGACCTCCACAACCCAGTTACTAACACGAAAACCCTGGGTAGGACTGGTTGTCAGACTATCGGGCTTCTTACTACCCTCGACGAGATGAATTTGGTACAAATTTTAGAAAAACACAACTCTGTCTTTTCTGTTCGCAGTCGGGTGAAAAGGGTTCGTTTCCTAAAGAAATGTATTAGTTCCTCAAATAATCTGAGATATTTGTAATAGGTACTTTTAAGTGCCTAAACTTAACTGAAATGCAATTAATAGCATTAACTTATAAATGTAAGAGCCAGGCAAACTAATCAATGACGGTTTTCTGAAATGACGTACACTAGGTGACAGCACTGAGACGTCAGGTCCGGGCACCTGTCAAAAGTGTCAAACCACCTTTGTTTTCTTTAGTCGTGACTGAATGATGAACGAATGAATTAAACGAATGATGAACGTCATCATTATAAAATATTTTATATTCATTGTCGAAATGGTCCTCTCGTCAAAGTGGCGCCCTGGTGGCGTGAATTTTTATGAAAACCCTTATTCAAATCAGTGTTGCCGGGGTACGTAAATACAAAGGCAAAAACTATAGGTCCAATAGCGCCAATCCTTAGTATCAAGTGGAGAGAAGAGTCACTTCACTGAACGTTTCGAGATTTTTACTGAATAGATTGGCTGGTTTTTTTGCCAGATTTTGTGGATATTTGTGGCTTCTTTCAAATAGTTCCATAATCGGCCTAAAATGTCCCCATCGCTGGGACACAGACCTCTTCTCTGTGAGAGGGAGTAGGCCGTAATCTACCACGCGGACACAGCAAGAGCAGCGGGGTAATTCCGTACCACACATAAAATGATAATTGATCGCAATGGGTTTCATTCTGACAGTTCACCCACGTTCATTGCGTTATTTACGTTATTGAGCTGTCGAATTGTTCAAACCTATGCAGCAATGGATCAGCAACTTCCTTCAAAACTCTCGGATTGTGATTGAGTTTACTGTCCAGTAAAGTTGTCAAAAAATATAAGGTCCGTTTTAGCATCTATAATTATATTCTAACCTAACCTAACCTAAATTCAGTAAGTAATTATTGGTTACAACACTAGTATTAAAAAAAGACTGAGAACGTAACTGTTTTTGAGACGTTTCGTAATAATTAGAAATTGCATGCTACTATAAAGTAAGTGCGAAAAGAATACACGCAATATATTCCATCATATTATTCTTAAACATTTTGTAATTAATTATTATTTTATTGTTTCTTTCAGTTTCGTTCCAAGTTACGTTCTAGGGTCTTTCTCAAATGTCAAAACGCGCCTTTTGTTGTTTGACAACTTTAGTGTTCAGATGCGTTGGATGCCGAATTGATGACCAACTTAAATTGTTCGTATATTCAAATCACAACTGTCATTCTTTGACAGTTGTACGGAATGGCTGTAACACGGCAAATAGATGTAGGGTCTCAATTAGCTGAACAATTAATTTCCCTAAATGTAAATTTAAGTAACCCTACTTTGAGGCTGTTTTAGAGACTTACGTCGCCAACTAAATGTATGGTTGGCTGCGTAACCAAGCGGACGCCAGTACCCAAATTACGCAACACATTTTCGTATTTTGACAGTTCAACAACATTCATTGCGTTATTTACGTTGTTGAGCAGTTTTTTTTTTCGAACTTACGAACAATGGATTAGCAATCTGTTTCAAAACGATTCAGATTCATTGATCGTGTATTACGTAATTAGGGTACTGGTCAGCTATCCACTATATGTATAGCTGTAAACATTTAGTTGGCAGCGCGACCTGGCGACGTCGCCATGGCGTTCCGGTCAGGAGGTATGGCTATTAAGAGGGAACAGGGAATGCGAGGAATTTAAATAAATAGGTCTTTGAAGAAACTATTGCCGTCGTCTTACCTCAAGTCTGTCCTCGTAGAGTGCGATAGGGACAGCTGCATCTCAGACCGATAATATCACAAAAAAAATTGACGAGATCGACGTTTTGTATTCCCCTTTTTCTCCTCGACAACTGAGCCGATTCAATTATTTTTTTCATTAAAATTTTAAGAAAAAACATGTCTAGGTTCCTATCATTTTCTTGTATGTTAAAAACTTTTGTAATTTGTCTGGTGGTCACGGCGGTAAAAATGGGGCATTTTTGGAGGGTCATATTTTCTATACCAATAAGTTGATGAAAAAAAGGAAATAACATACGTGTCTGACAATACAGCAGAAAAAAAAAATTGCAAATATAAAAAAAAAATGCTCTAGAGGCAATAACCAGGAAGAAAATAGCGGAATACATTTGTATGGAGAATCGCAGGCCCTGTTCCCTCTTAATGTAACCCAAACATGTGTATGATCAGAATTAATATTATAAGATTCAATTTTCAATCGTCATAAAACTTTTTTCTGAAGAATGATTAAGACCATTTGGCATAGATATATTTTATACAGGCGACTTGACGCCGCGACACGTCGTCTGCAGTTGCCGCCTGTGGTCGGGTACGGAACGGAACCTTTAATGTAAAATTTACAATTCAAGTACCGGTTGTTCACAAGAACGACTTTAAATGGTTTTATGTTTAATTATTCGGCTGTAAGACCGATAATACATGGTACATTAGCAGTTATTCCATTCTTTACTTGTGACTATTAAGTTATTTATTAACTGTATTACTTACTGCCATTTTAAGTCAAATAGTCTACTTGAGGCTATGTAAGTTAGGCTAGAAATTTAGCCAGAAAATTCAAGATGTCTGTAAAACAACTATTATTTTGATACCTATATTATTTGTACCTTGTAATGTCATCTAGTTTTGAAATAATAAAAAGGTCATATTTAAACGCTTACCGGAAAATTACCTATTGAGCTACCAAAATACAACATTAAAAAACAACAAAAAATGCATTTTTTACCAAATTTATTTATGGTAATTTTATTTTAATTGGTTAGTTAAAAAAATACATTTTGGTGAGCGTTGAAAATGTAGCCATTTTAAAAAACGCTAAACAAACTAAATTCACTTAAGGAGGCATCTAATTCTCATATTATTTATTCCCTTGGTTTGTTTTTAAACTTGTGTAGACTAACAAAAATACTAACATCTACGATATTATTTCTTAGTTTACAACACTTGACCGGTTTTTCGTAATAACTGTTTGACATAAACTTGCCAAATTACGCGGCTGTTATTAAGACACATCGATTTAAAAAAAAGTTGATCCTTTTATAGCGTCGTCTCTCTCACTATTGCCTATGTGACAGTTTCTTTCTCGCTCGGTGTCAAACTCAAACAATTGACATGCGCTTTTGAATTGTCAAAGGACGGTCAGAAAGATGAAGCTAGTTGCCCATTCCAAAGCGTATTATGGAGAAGAACGGGCAAGAAACTCCACGAATACTCTTTTAAATTTGTCTTATTTTAACGCCCGAGTATTGTAATTTTAGATTGCAATCAGACGAGGTAAAAGATAAGAATTTATATTAAACTTTACGTTATCAATTTCTGGCTGAGGGTAAAACCCAAAAAAGAACTATGTAGGTATAACAAAAAATAGGTATTGGTCACATTTTCAGAGGAAGTTTTGGGCAGTCGCGTAAAAAAAGGTAGTCATTTAGGGGGAGGCGTCCTAACACTCGTTATAATAATTGGAAAAACTAAAATTTTATCAGCGGTAACTTAGGAACGGCCACATGTGAATGTGACAGTTAATGTCTTTCTCTTTTTTCCTTACGGTAAATCCTGTGAGTTAAAAAGGATACCCTATAGGTTTTTTATACGAACGAAATCCCTTTTTAACCGACTTAAAATGTTAAATATAATATACGATATAACACTAAAATATACATCAATGTTATTAGGTTCCGCCCGCGGCTTCGCCCGCACTGTATGTCAATTAAAGTAGTCTATGTCCTTCCCAAGGGTTCAAAGTATTCCCATACTAAATTTCATGAAAATCGCTTCAACCGTTTAGCAGAGGCTTTCACTGCTAAACGGCTGAACCGATTTTCATGACAACGATTTTCGTAAAAAACAAACACAAAAAATAAAATCTTTTTTCTTTAGGTGTATAAATATATAAAGGAAAATAAAATAGGAAAAAGGATAGAGCTCATTGAGCATCAAAAAATTCGTCCGTATTGCTGTCAGTGGTTAAACTGCCCAAAATGCTGGCAGCGTTGCCACGTTGGGTGGCAATGCTGATTATTTGACCTTTGGCCAGAACTCTGGTCAAGTGAAGAGTTGACCAGCTTGGCGATGTCCCGAAATGTGTGATGTCCCACTTACCATGTTCAATGTTCGACACACGTTTGTCGGTTATCGAAATAGTAATAAAGTGCACAAAATACCTATAAAAGTAATTTTATGTGTACAACATCGTAAAAAAACACTCCTTAGTGAGTGTTATCGCGAAAATAAAATTTTAAATAGGACTTAAAATTACAAATTGTGCAATAAAAAATAATTTATTTTAAACATTGACAGAACAATTATGCAATGTTACGACAAGATAGATGCATCTGGTTAGCCATTTTGCATATTTCGTAAATGGTCACATGAACGGAGTGAAATGTCAAAATAATAAAATTATGCAAAACTATAATACATTTTTTTTTAAACGCGCTGCTCTCTGATACTTGCAGTCGGATTTGAAAAAATATTTTTGGGTTTGATAGCCCAATTCTTGAGAAGGGATATAGGCTATATAACATAAATCTACGACCCTGAGGAGCCGGGCAAAAATAATAAAAGTAAAAAAGAACGCTACGCGAAAACGAAGTAACGGCGCGGGCGGGCGATACGAAGCGACGCGCGACGCAACGCGGTGGATCGGGGAAACAAAGCCCGTGAAATTTTAACCAATTTCTGATCACCTCCACCCCCTTTCGTAAAACAAGACTTGTTCGGAACCCCAGCCCTCAAAACGTCTCACGTAATAAATGAACAGCCCCTCCCTAAATTTTATATAAAAAGGTCGTGTTTGTCACTCATACCATGTGACATTCTCTTTCTAAGCTTGATGTGTCAAACTAACTCCCGCCGTACGTTGTCCCCCTATCAGCCAAGGACTAGGACCAATAAAACAAGGACTTTTATTGGCCTCGTCCTATTTGGAAGCGATCGTAAAATTCAACAGTTTTTTTTTACCAAAAACTGGTCGACCTTTTACTAGCTATATTTTTACTAATACAAGAATTTATTTAATCATTAATTTCTAATTAGCATTTATTTTTAGTTTCGTATTCATATTTCGAATTGCAATCTAGAATAAGTTCAAATCCTTTTAAAAGAGTATTACAATTAATTTATATCATTTAATTTTATTGTTCTAACGTTAAGGACTTGGCGGGTTGCACTACTGTGCAGCTTATCATTATTTTCCTAAAATGTATTACTCCCTATTATTTTTAATAAATAAATAAATATTTTATTTTAGTACTAAACTTTTGTTTTGTTTACCTTGCTGACTGAAATGCAATATTAGTCATAATTACAACTTTCTTTAATTAAGTAAAGTATCAAAACCGCAGTTTATAACACGCCCCTATTCTTCGAAAGGGATAGGAATAGGGGCAGAGGTGTATTGCCAGTTATTGTAACAAGTGTCATGTAATAGTATGCCTTATGTCCAAGTAGGGCATTGACTTATAAAACATATACAGGACCTACGTCAATGAAGTAGGGTCAGTGCATGGTCTAAAACACAATGTCTGGCATTCCGGGAGTGACACAATGCTTACGTCACTATCCAGTTGCCACTTTATTGCAACAAAACACGAATTAGGGAAAGATTTTCTGTCAAAAAATATATACAAAGAATTTGAATTGTCGTTTCGTTTGTCTAATCAAACGAAACAATTCAATTTGAACATATACCAACGTAATTGTTAATTAAAATCTCATGGTTTTATCAGATTCGCACAGGTAATAAGGTGGTTGGGGAGTTATTATCGCACACTACTGGTAACACAGCTGTGATGACGTAGACTTGTGTCTCCCACGTGACCACTGTGTCTCGGAATGCTATACCTTTACCTGGTATTATTGTACCATGGGTGAGTGTTAATGGGGTTTTTAACTTCTGCTCTTGACGAAAAACTTCAATAACACTTACTTGGACATCGAACCCATGACCACGTAACCAGGCAATCGCCGCAAAATGTCACAACAAGAAATTATCTCTCTGTTCTTTAAGCATGCTTTTATCTTTTTCGTAATTACTATTGTTTTAATTATTAACTCAAATGAACACAACTTTTTACAAAAAACAAAGCTGGCAACTGGAAAAAGCCTCGTCGCCATGACAACGTAACATACACCAAAAGACAGTTTATAAACAAGGCTGACGTTTTAGGAAAACATCATAATTTATTTTAGAAATAATAGAAAATGTCTGGCCTAAGTGGATTCGACGGGGAAGCCATCGGTTTTGACTCCGTTAAGATGAATAAGAGTGAGGGAACCGATTCCACAACTCAGACAACGGAATTCCGTGAATCTGGTGCCTCGTCCCAAACTCATGTTTTAAAAGAAACGGGCTCTTTAGCTACCGCAGAAGACTTGAACACTCAGGATGACATTCTAAAAGAATATCCACCTCCAGGGCTGACCGAATTCCTGAAAAGAGTCGTGCCTTCGATGATGGCACAGCTCGATCACAGCGACAGAGAACAGCTTTATAACTCCTCAGATTCCGATGAAGAGGAGGTAATAGAAGCAAAACTGTTTCAAGAAATTAAGCTGACTGACTTAACCGGGATGGGAGCTGGAGACGATTCGCGCTGTGTTCTCGACATGTCCTGGAGTAGCGCTGGCAACTCTCTAGCCGTCTCCTTAGGCAAGAATCAGCACAAAACATGGTGCGTAGACGAAGGATTGATCAGGATTTTCACCATCAAACGAACTGCTGGCGATACCTTTGTCAGAAGCCTTGATTTGGCTGAAAAAAGCTGCGTAACTAAAGTGAAGTACCATCCTTCAGTGTCTGCGCTGTTAGCTTACGGCACGACCTCAGGAGAAATTGTTTTATGCAACCTAAGGAATCTAGGTGCCATATTGTTGACCTCACCAGCCGGCGCGCATGGATCAAGGCGCGTCAGTCACTTGCAATGGGCTGACGCTACTCTTGCTAATACATTTTTAACCATGCAGATAATGAACACAGGCAAAAGACGCGGCGCCTCTGACCACATACTGATGTCATCTGGCTTCGACGGCACTTTAAACGTATGGCGCGTCAACGCGAACCAAAAAATATTTGAGAACGTGATCTGTTACTCGATCAACGGTTCCAGGAATTCGAATACCGTTCTCATCTCTTGTTTCGATTTCATTAAGTCTTACCCGCTTCGTCCGAGCGACCAGAAGGTTCCAGATGATATTTTTGTCGTTGGGTCGCGCACGGGGCCTATATATCTTTGTAAGACTAAGACTTATAAGCCTATATTGAATAGCAAGAAGGTGGATCCTGTGTATGACGTGTTAGAGGGGCACATAGGCTACGTGCTGGATATTGCGTTCAGTTTTCAGAAGCCTGGAATCTTTGTGTCAGCTTCTCTTGATTCTGAGCTGAGGGTCTATGATATTAATCAGCCTAGTCCTCTGAAGGTATGTTGTGATGATAGTTATATTCCATTTTATGTTTTTGTATATATTTAATAGTGACAAATATTGGCAATCGGCGGCATCTGGGACTGGAAGCCGACCCTAAAGCTGGGAACAAATTATCGGACGAGTCCGCAAGCAGCGGCTGATGAGTGTGCAAGTTGTTCCCAGTCCAGCCGGCCAGATTTCTATCAGACGCAAGGACAGCCCAAGGTCACGTCCACGAATTAGTATAGTTTGAACAGTGTAGTGCTAAATGTACTATCCAGATACAAATAAGCTTGTCAGCCGCGGCTTACGGACGCGTCCGATAATTTGTTCCCAGCTTAACTGACGTATTTTTTGTGACACTGACGCCTGCATAAATAGGTTACCACTCATGCATTCAAATATTTTAGAGAACAAGGCAACCAATTATTAGTACAAGGACTTAGGTAAGCTGGGTTCGAATCCTGGGTCGAGAAAAGTGAACTATTATTTTTATTTATTTATTCATCGTTAAATTTGTTAGTATTACTTAAACTATATTATTATAATTAATTAAGACACAAACATTATAAACAATTAGATGTTTCTTGCTCTTTTTATTGTTATATAAAAATATTTTATTTGGGAAACGCACAGGAAATACAAACAGTAATAAAAAATCAAATTAAATAAAAAGGAGCATTTACAACTAACAAAATTAACATATTTTTGAAGTAAACGAAATAAAAAACACAATATGTGACACACATTCTCATTTTGTGTTCTGCTTATCCTTGTCCCAAGTGACTTGGGTTGGGATAGGCACAAAATGTTAGTGAGCTGTCGCGCTATCCTATCCCTTCATATTTTCATCCCTTACACTATCCATCCCTCTTTTCTCTCATCTCCCACCATCCATCAAAATTAAAATTCATCGCTCTGAAGGTCGACTTAGACTAACCAAGCGAAAGCACATTCTAAGTATCCTAACTCTATTCTACCAAGTTCATTTTGTATGTAAACAGGGCAGAATATTCTTCCATTTCTCTATCCATACCATAATGTAAAGAATAAAAAGAAAATAATGCTCTCGTTGTGGTTCTATGTTCGAATGGTCAAAACCCACCTTTACAGATTTGTATTTCATTCCCGTCAAGGCCTATAATACATTTTGGGAATGCAGATGTATCCATACTAATACCGAAATTTGTAATAACGATAGACCATGACCGGGGTTAGAACATAAAATACTTTTTATCCCGGTAGTATGTTCTCATGGGTTAATTTCCGACATCTACGCAAGCGATGTCGCGGCTCGCGGGCAAAAGATAGTGTGGATTATGTTTTAGGTTATAAGCCTAGACGAGACAATATCCTGCGTGGCGTGGCTGCCAAACAACCCGTGCGTCGTAATCCTGGGTCTGATGAAGCCTGAGGGGCAGCTGGCACAGGTCTTCAACGTGAACAGCGGGCGTCGAGTGCCCGTGGAGGGGCTAACTGGAGTCGGGGGCTGTGTCACTTGCATCACAGCTAACCATAGCGGGTTGGTATTTGTATAAATCTACATCAGTAAAAATTTAAAAAAGTCATTCTCTATTAGGCCCAGACTCCACCAAAGTGGAAACGAGACGTGAGGAGGTGAGATGTGTTTTAAACAACCAGAATTTCGTTATTCACACATGTCGTCTCCACTCAGCTTCAGTGGATACCCCTGAGCGGAGATGTGAGCTGTGCGTCGCCGAGATTGAGTTGGGCGGTGATACAAAGCGGAGATGTGAGCTGTGCGTCGCAAGCTGGTGACGGCACAAACCAGCACACATCTCCGCTCTAGCTCCACATGCAGATTTAAGACCTGACGTCACCCAAATCCTGCATAGCGCAATTAAAGTGCAATCGTTGGGCAGTTGTTGAATAGGGGATGAGTGAACTTTACACCCTGTTCCTCATGCCTCTAAAAGCACACATTTCCGCTCCAGTCTAGCCAGTACGCATCTCCGCACAGTTTCGGTGGATACACCCTAGCTGAAAAATATCTCTTCTCGTCTCCGCTTTTTCAAAAATAGTTCCGTAATGTTCACTTTAGTTAAATAAGGAACTCTAGTGCAAAATGTCATTCATGCTTCTAGATCCAGCTGATTAAGTTGTGCTGCAGTGCGTTGTCTGACATATAGGGGAAATAGATCTCTAAAAACATATTTAACTTCTTTCTGGTTATTGAATAAATAAGCCTCCAAAAAAATGTATACTTCTGTTTTAAGCTTTTTGATGTGTAACATCTTTCCCCTCTCGTCTCTCGTCCTTTCCGTGAAAAGGGACGGAAGTGTGTTACAGGAAGCCGGGAAGCGCGCGCTATTTGATTTCGCGCGCAATGCTAATGTTGGCTGTCAGAAGCGACCTTGACGAGGCCCCTTTAATGTTGCATGGTACCTTAATGTCGCTTATTATCAAGTTGAGATGTCAGATGTTACACATCCTAAGCGACTAGGTACTCGCTCATTAAAAAAAAAAAATATGTTTCTTTCTATCTGACCTTTTCGCCAAACATTCCATTAGTACTGCCGTCTCAAGACGATGCCGGCGCGGCGATCCCGTACTTTGTGAATAACACCGAGGTTTATGTGCTAAAAAATCTCTCATTTCGTTTCTAGCGTATGCCGCATCGCAGCAGGAGATGCTGACAGCAATCTGCACATTTGGGAGCTCCCTACTCGTCGGATTAAGCTCACTCAGGACGAACTAGACTAGACTTTAAGATGTCCTAGATGTTAATATACCACTATACTTTAATAGCCGTGTGCTCGATGGTAGTTCCTCATCAGCCAAAATGCCAAGTTTCATACAAACTTTCATCCCCTATTCAACGCCTCTAGGGGGTGAATTTTTATTATTCCCTGCATTACTGCTCACTTTCGTTATAAAATGTCGCTCGTTGGCATGTGGCCGCCCGTATTTGTCTGAGTATTCATAGAAAAATCTCGAAAATTTAGGTACTTTAAAAGGGGAGTTTATCTTTACTATTTGTATTTTTTTAGTAGCGTTTGCCATATCTCCGATGTTATTGGCTCGATTTGGATTCTGTTTATTATTTCTAAAAGCCTATGAGTAGTTTTATCGGATTATCTAACATCTTTTATTAAAATGTCTACTGAAAAAAAACTGAACAGAAGGTATTTTTTTCTAAAAAAAAAACTGTATTTATTAAAAACATAAGTGTAAGTCCATAAAAATCAGGGAGGGATTTTGAAAAAAATAAATAAAATAGAAAACATGAATAAAAAATTTAAAAAATTCGGGCGGTCACATGTCCGTGGGCGGCTTTGTATAACTCTTGTGCAAAATTTCATGTTTCTAGACCCAGAGAGCGGCTGTGCGTTGTCTGTGGTCTGTCAGTGACTGAATCAATGAATTTAAGAATTTTATTTAAGCTGAAGAAGATTCCGAATTCAAGTTTGGGTGTAGGTACAATTTGTGTTATAGTGTATGGATGATGCTAGGGCTGCACCTGCGTATATCCTGACTTAGCTTCGCACAGTGATACGATCACACGCAGACGTGACCAACCATTATCGGCTATTGTGGCGATAATTCGGGATGCGTAGCATTTACCGCACGGGAG
Source organism: Xanthia togata (assembly GCA_963853775.1). Lineage (NCBI taxonomy): Eukaryota > Metazoa > Arthropoda > Insecta > Lepidoptera > Noctuidae > Xanthia > Xanthia togata. The sequence continues at coordinate 954,277 of OY970818.1, read as the reverse complement.
CGTGGCGCGAGGTCAGTCGGCCTAGCTTGTTCATTTCGACTATAGTTTCCAGACAGCATAGACGCTCTGTCGAAATAATGGAGAGCCATCTTGGGTTATTGCACGATAATTCGTTCAAATTATGAAGCTGCTAATGTGACAACTGCATTGGCGCAATACATTTTAGCGAGCAAAACATACCAAGCTTCGGCACCACATATATTATATTAAAAAAGAATATAGACATAGATCTTTTATCTGTGTTCAGCACGCATTGCTTTGTAACGAATGTCACACAGACGCAGATGCGGCCCCAGGATGAGTATAAGTATATTTTGATCCGTACTCAAATGGCGTTTTATTATGTGTTTTTTTAAATAATTGTGTTTGTTTTATTATTATATAATGTGTGAACGAACGAGTTCTAAGTTACGGAATTGTTATTGTTTTAAACGAGATGTCGCTAGGTACCTATATTTAGTATTGGATAAAGATACCTATTTTAGTTAGTTTATTATGGTTTACATTTAGTTGTTTTTTCTTATAAATAAATAAAACCTTGAATTTACTCTGGTTTATTTTATTAATATCATTCATACGAAAATCCCATTAAAAAATAATTTTCAATTTTTACCATTTTTTAGGGCATTATTGGTTTGCGAGCAGCGAACGAAATTATTTTCGTTCACTGTTTGCGAGTCAGTTTCGTCGTTGTGAGATTGTGCTATGTTTTTTTCAGATTTAATACTTGCCTCCGTTGTTCGGCGAATCACAATTTTACTCAAAAAGAGCATCTGGTTATTGACTTTTCGCTACTACTAGAGCCGGATTTAGATTTCTTAATTTCTGTTTGCCATTCCATCCAGTTTTCTCTAGCATTGTTCCATTTTTTTACACGACTGCCCAAAAAGTAGTGTTTACACGACTGCCCAAAAAGGAGTGTTTACACGACTGCCCAAAAAGGAGTGTATTCAGGGTTGATGTATGTATGTATGTTTCTTTATTCCACCATAACTTTTAAACGCCTAAACAGATTTGGATGTATCGGGTATCGTTAGAATCCTTACATCATCCCGAGTGACACTGGCCATTTTTTTTTGAAAAAAAAACAATTTGGCGGCAGTATGGCTCCATTTTTAAAAGTAAAAATTTTTTTCTTCAGTTATTACAATATCAAATTGAAGGCCTTGATGAGCACATTCCAATTATATATAATTTATGGGCACCACTTTTACTTAGGTACGGTGTACGTGCAAAACAAACTTTTCTACTTTGGCTGTGCAAACGATTTAATCCGACTTTAGTAAGACTGAGAATGTAAATGAGTGAATGGTTTCGTAGATGATTGAGTTTTAGAATTCTTTCATCATCACACCGTCACACGAGTAACATACTACGGCAGGTAAAAAAAAAACAAAAACCAACATATTAGGGTCAATGACCGCTTATACTATGCTGGGCCGTGACGGGACGACACTGGACAGAGCCGTCATGGATCTAGGCTCTAAATTTTTTGCTAAAGGCCAAGCTTATGTCGCGCTTAGTCGCGTGAGACAGCTAGAAGGTTTGGCAATCAGCGTTTTGAATCCACGAAACATTTTTCACGAGCCACATGATAAAAAGTCTCTAGACAAACTAAATCGCTTGAGAAATGTGGGAAATCACCCTAACAATGACTTGTTAGGCCATACGGGATACATACATAACGGGAGTCGTCCTTGTCCTCGTCCATCCTATCTACGCCTCGCCTCGCCGTGAGACTAAACCACATTTAGTGAATAAATTAAAGCCACCTAACATGAATAAAGCTTGTCACTAAAATGTATTAAATAAAAATAAATAATTAAAAAAAAATAACAACACGCCTGCTCTGCCAAATAACGAACTAAAAAGTAAAAAACAAGTTGTATTCCCTGACTAAACAGATAAATAAAATTGTCATTGCAGTCGGGGGTCCTCTTAGATTAAAAAGGGTACATCGTAATTATGTCTGCAAAACTTCAACATTGATGGCAGGCCTTGAGCATAAGACGCCTTCTGATAACCCCTTGACTCCAGAAACTATTGAAGTCAGTAGTAACAATACTAACGAGCAGGACTCGCAACCAGAAATTGCAGCACCCCATGTAACTCCAATAGAAATCAGGGCATCGCCCAAAATGATGGTGAATACCACCAACACTCGCAGACGAAAAACACAAAGAGCCGAAATACTTACAATAACACCAATAAAAGATCAGAAACGAGAAAAAGAAGGTTTCTATGAGTAAAATCCAAGCAGTGAAGAAAATATTTGAAACGACTTTAAAAGCTTCTACTAGTAAGAGACAAAGGAGATTATGATTATGGTAGATTTGTCGTTAAAATTAATCATACTGCTTGGCCGGGTCGGACAGCGGTGACCAGACACACTATATATATACTAACTGCGCCCCGCGGTTTTAACCGCATAGGTCTCGATCCCGTGGGAATATCGGGATAAAATGTACACTGTCCTTCTCCAGTCATGGTCTACCCATGCGCCAAATTTTCATCATCAAGTCAGAATGTATATTTTTTTTTGTATTTTACATAATCTACTTAAGTACGTATGTAATCGTATGTACCATTTTTTAGTTTGTATATTGTTCTGTAGAACGCCTTGGGAGCATATTCTGTCGGAGCATGTTATCACGAAAACTTAAATAAATAAATAGTTAGTACAAAATTCCCATAGAAAATGCTTATAATTTTTTTCTTTAGTGTTATCTAAGATTCCAATAAACAGTAAATGATTTATCCACTATAAATTAAGGTTTTATTCAAATTTTTCTTAATTGTATTTCTTGTAAGAAGTTTTGGGAACCATGAGTATGGTTGGTGTCGACGTCGCAAGAGCGATTGCTGAGCGTGGGGTCCTGGTTTCGATTCCCGGGTCGGGCTCCTCCGTGCCGTGTGTAGTAGATAAATAAAACGAAATAATAGACTTATTTTTTTATGTCATTTCATTTAAAAATTACAATATCTAAGGAATCATTTTGACTAACTCAAAATATACATTTTGTAGTTTCACTTTCTCTTGTTATTGCATGCTTTGAGTTCTTGTTTTGGTAAACGGCTTCTGAAAAAGAGAAGAAAATATATAAAGGAGATGTTCCAAATCCGGCCCAGAATGTGTACAGTACCTCGAAAAATCGAGAAAAATCTATGGAATTCGGGAAAAATACAGATAAATTGCTTAAGTGTATACTTTTCTTGTAATAATTTGATATTTATCAATTATTTTTATCGAGTTTCAACATGGCGTCTCGCCAATTTTGGTACTCTGTGGTTAAAAACAATGACAGTAAACCATAGATCGGCCATTGATCATGAACTGTCTACTGTCACTTCATTCGCTTTGGTTGTCGTTCGCGGTTTGATATTCGTTTTGTTTTAATTTCTCGAGTCTACAAAAGACTGAACGAAACGCAGTGATTTGATTTGATCAGTGACAAATAAACATGTCAAACGTCATTAATCAAACAACATGACAGCTTACCGCCATGACGGGTTTTTGTTGTGTGTTGCAAATACAAGTGTACATACTAGTGTTTTACTACCAAACAAAGCCAACTTAAAGTAATTGGATGATTGAAAACTGTTTTAATTGTGTTTCCACATTTTTTTGTATAGTGTACAAAGACGTGGCCGGGGGGCTCCCATACATTTGGAAACATCTCCTTTACTTAGTTTATTTATTTGAGAAGAGTTGCCAAAACAAACAAGCCTTGGCCACTTGGCATTAATGGACTCGCGTATGTGTGCCCCTTTTGCAGGCCGCGGCGGAAATGTACTTTATTATTATACTGGGGTAGGCAGACATTTGAACATACGAAAATGGTGGATCCGTGGGGCCGTCTGCGACGTGGTTATGCCCACTATGAACACCACACGGATTTTTTAAAGGACATTGTTCGGCGTCCATACATCGTTCGCCTAAGAACCTACGGACACGAGTATTTACTTTCTGTGTTCTAAATAACGCATATATTCGATTGAAATTAAATTAAAATCACGGACACTTCTGAGAATTGTAAAAAATCAAAAACACTTTCGGATTTTGGGGTTATAATTAGGCCAATAGAAATATATAAACTTAGCGTTTATTTGTGAAAATATATTGGATTTGGACATTGGACCGAGTCCGAACCATTAAATCTCTACACTACTTTATTTGTAGATATGACCAATAGAAAAATGTACTCTGAGTGATGACACTGTCATTACTAGCAAATGTCAAAGTGTCAATTCATCGACTGTCAGTCGATGTTGCTCGTTTCACGCAGCGCTTTCAGCCGCTTTATTTTGTTGGTAAATAAAAACCTTATTCATAGATCAAGCGCTGAGTGAGCCTATTCAAAACGTCAAATTGAAACAAAAAATAATGTCGCTGAGGAATAAAACCGAAGTGATTACTTTTTAAATGTTTTCAAAATTATGAAGTGTCCGTTTTATTGTAATCATTTTAATGTAAATTATAAAATAAACTAGTAATTATAGTAAAGGTTTCATACATGTTGATTCATAGGCCATTTTTTACAATGTCCTTTCAAACGTCAATAATTTCATTTAAAATAACAAAACTGGTAACATTTTGATAAGTTAGCTCCTTGATTGCCATGTTTTAAATTAAAAACTTCGTTCCATTTTTAAATTACACGATAAATATGAATTTTCATAGTAAATTTTTCGCCCGCTAAACACGACAGATATTTATCTTCGTACTAACACTGACGGCCGCGAAGAAGGTTGTCAAAAAATTCAAATCATCAATGTCAAATTGCAAATTCGTCAGAAAATTCTTCGCGGACTACTGTAGTGCATCCCTCTTAACGCCAAGCAGTAGAGTCCGTCGTTCAGCTGGACGATGCTCACCTGTCCCGGGTCACTGCTTGGCCCTCCGCGAGGGCTCGGTCGCGGTGGGGGGCGGAGGTGGGCCCTTCTTCTCCAACTCCTCGAGGTAGCTGGTCAGGATCTGCTGTCTCTCGTCTGGGATGTGGTCCAGTGATGTGTACCTGGAAATTATGGAAAACAACCGTTTGAGACAACATTAGATATCTGTAAATACAAATAAATTAAATTGTATGTTTGTAATCTCAAAATAACAGCTTTTTACTAAATGCATCTGAATGTATGTAAGGTACTTATAAAAAAAGTCTTTTTTTTTCTGTCTATTTGTTCCGGCTAATCTCCAAAACAGCTTTCATTGGCAGAAGAAGCAGTGACATAAACTACTTTTATTTTAGAACAGGAGTTAGGAAGCTCGTGGCTAAGTAATAACAGCCGCACGGGTCGAGCCATCACGTAAAGCTACGCTTGCCAGGGATGGTCTGTCTGTGGATGGGTGACCATCTTTCCATACCGAGATTCCTCCGTGCCTCGGAAAGCACGTTAAGCCGTTGGTCCCGGCTGTCATTCGTGGATCTCTGACAGTCGTTACGGGTCGTCAGTAGCCCGAAAGTCTGACAACCAGTCTTACCAAGGGTAATGTATTACCTAGTTACTGGGCTGTGGAGGTCAGATAACCAGTCGCTCCATGTAAAATACTGGTATTCAGATGCATCTGTTTAGACTGGAAGCCGACCCCAACATAGTTAGGAAAAGATTCAAATTCAAAATATTTTATTTCACATAAACCTACATGGGCACTTATGAAACGTCAGAAGCTAGGTGCACGGTTCCAATTGGTCGTTTCCTATGGAGAAGAGCCGGCAAGAAACTCCACGGTTACTCTTTTAAAAATAATTGGTTTTTAAAATATTTTCAAATAACAGTGTTATTAGGTATGGGAGGATAGTGTAGGTCTTTCAACAAGTACCAGGTACTTAACAAAATAATTAAGGTCAGCAAATATACAGTCCACTAAGCCTACAGCGTTCTCACTGGCTGGAAGATTGATTGATTGAGTTTGGTTCCACGCGGGCGAAGTCGGGAGCAAAAGCTAGTTATGAACAACACTGATAATGTAAGTTTGTAAAGCTTCCACTCACCTATTATGTGACAGTACCCGACAGGGTCCTTGATAACAGTCCCATTGCAAGGTAAGTCGAAAATAAAACGGTTAAAACAAGAAAAGATTTCCAACTTTCTGTTTTGAAATTTTTCCTCTCTTCTCATCACTGAGATGAGAAGAAAAGTTTATAACTAAGAGAATATAGATGTTGATGGATAGAGAGGGAGGGGAAGGCCAAAGAAAAGATGGATGGATTGTGTGAGGAGTGATATGAAATGAAGTTGTTCATTCTGTAAATAGGATATCGGAATCACCCTTACACGTCATATTAAAAATTAGCTAGATGAGTTCGGCGTTTCCTATCTGACTACTCTGAGAAGAAAGGCCGAAACAAACTCAGAGGTCACAGTCTCTTTTAAAGTCCAGACATAATCTTGGTCAGGCCGTATGAGGACCATCGAGATTAGTCTCTGAAATAGTATTTTGAGGAAGCATTTGCACCAGTAATAGGTAAGACATCGGGCGGGCACTCACCGCGCGTCGTGCTGCAGCGCGTCCAGCACGTGCTGCAGCGCGGCGGGGTGCTCCTTGACGGCGGCGAGGCTCTTGTGGGTGATGCTGCGCGTCTCCTGCAGCAGTTGCCGCATCGCCGTCTTCGCGCAGGACTGCTTGTCGCGCTGGTAGTCGCGGAATTCACGTTCCATCTGCACGGAGAAGAGGATCCATTACTGTTTGTAATTTCTAACGTGACGATATCATCGTGGACGTCCACGTCCATAAAATGTAAGGAAATATGTGCACGTTGTAACGTTATCGTGGATGGAAATTTAAAAGCGTCTTCATAATATGTTTCCATACATTTTCGCTACGTTAGAAAGTATAAAATCGCTCATTGGCGACTGCGAAGTCCGAGGCTAACGTGCCATATATAGTACCTAACACAGACTAATATCCTAATTCTAAGTACCCTAACTTATTATTAACCTAACTAATATTACAAATGCGAAAGTCATTTTGTTTGTTTGTTACGCTTTCACGGTAAAACGGCTGAACGAATTTGGATGAAATTTGGCGCATGGGTAGACCATGATCTGGGTTGGGACATATGATATTTTTTATCCCGATATTCGGATTCCCGATACACGGGATAGAAGACTGCGGGTGAAACCGAGGGGCTCAGCTATTCTTCTATACATATAATATAAAACAGTAAAATCCGGGTGTGTACATTGAAAAAAAGTAATAAAAATACCAAGGGGGTAACTAAAGAAGAGTAATAGAACATAAATCAGCGATTCTGTAAGTCTGTCTGTTTGTTTGTTCGCGCACAACTCCGAAACTAGTGAACGTTATTTGAAGCAGAATGTAACCTTGTTTAATTAAAATCATTATTATTATTATTTTTGCAACATTCGATTTGAAATACTTAAATATTTTTTTTTCATCATTTTAATACTTTTAAAGATATTTAAGCAAATAGACGCCCCATAACACCGCAACTAATTAAACTAAAACTTTGAAAAAAAATGCAGAAAATAGTTCTATACTTATTTAAGGATTACATGAAAACCTATAAGAAGTCTACATATTATGATCTTAAAATATCATAGTTAATCTCCCAATATTGTGCGTACAGGTAACATTTGCAGTTGGAATGTATGAGAGAACATGTTAAGTTTGTCCTTGGGATGAATTCATCCCAACTACGGAGCCTTTCGTTGTGCGTGGTCCGACACCTTGTGTTGTTTACCTGTGAAGCACTATTATACACGGGCGCAGTGGGTTCCTCTGCCAGAATCGCGCGCACTTCCCTCCAGTGCGCCGTGCACGATATCCCTCGGTCGTTCAGTAGCGCGCGCAGTTTGTCGCGGCGTTTTGTCGCAAGTGCGCTCGTGTGTTGCATGAATAACCTCTCCTGTAATGAACAAAATATGTTTGCTTCAACTGCTACTCGACTATTTGTCTGTCTGAACGCGATAAATGCAAAAACTACCGAACGGATTCGCGTACGGTCTTCACTAATGGACGGAGTAATTAATGAGGAAGATTCTGGTGTATATTTCATTAAAGTGTTTGTGTGAACGTGGAGTCGCGAATGAAGCAAAAGGAGTCTGTCAGAATCGTAGTCTTCTTCTTTTCGTGTGTTTAGTGACTAACCTGGTGTCCGTCTTAAAGCCTCCCATGGGTCTCTGACTTGGCTTCACATGCCATCGAGAAATACCTCTCAGGCATGCCGGTTTCCTCACGATTTTTTCCTTCACCGTTTTAGAAGCTAGTGATAATTATACAATACGCACATGAATCCGAAAAGTCAGAGGTGCGTGCCTTGGGTTCGAATTCGAGACCTATGACTTGGCAGTCCGACGGTCACACCGCTAAACTATCACTGCTTATCGTAGTAGGATGGCATTTTGTTTCTACCAGCCTTTAATTTTTTTTTTTTTTTTTTTTTGTAAATGTTGTCGTTCATAAGTGCCTTTTTTGTGCCCAATTGAAATAAATTATTTGACTTTGACATTGACCTGCGCACCCTCATGGGAAAGACTAGTGGTCACACGCCAGGTCAAAGGCCTACTAATATTATAAAGAGGTCAAATGTGTGAGTTTGTATGTAGCGGTAACCTTCGGAACTGCTGATCCGATTACGAAAATGCTTCCATTAATGGGAAGCTCCAGTATTGGTGAGTGTGAGGGCTATATTTTATGTTAGAACAAGAAAGAAGATGTTGTTACCTTGTCGTCCTTAGTCAGTAACTCAGCTAGGCTGTATCTGTGGTCCTTCTTGAGCTGTTTCTTAGCGTCTCGCCACGAAAGGTCAGGGTTCCTAACCAAATCTGCTAGTAATGCGTTGAAATGCTGCAAAAAAAAGTACAAAATTTTACTTAGGACACTCGAAAAATGCACTGTCTCTGTGGGGTGAGCAGCAAAAAAACCCAAACGGCGGTGTTCGTTCAGATTTTGTCCACGCGTCAAACTAACCGTACAACGTTTTAATTTCGCGAGAAAATGCTCTGGTGTATACTCACTTTTAAACATACTGGAATTGCTCTTCTGATGTCTTGAGTTGGTGGCGAGAAAGAAGTCTCCACAAAAGTAAAAACTAGTTGTCAATTAAATAAGATGCTCACCTGAACAGCCTCATCCCTCTTATGATACTCCCGCTCCTTGTCCCTATCTCTGAGACTGGTCGCCAGCGCCCTCTGTACCTCCCTCTCCCTCTCCTTGATAGAAGCCTGTGCCCTCGCCTCCTTCTCTCTTGCAGCTGTCTCCCCGTCGCTGGCCGCTTCTGGCTCTTCTTGTTCCACTTCTGCCGTCTCCTCTGGTGGTGGGTCCTGGTGGGAAAGGTGGTGGGATTTGAGATGTGTGGTGGAGCAAAATGGTTGGTTGTCATTCTCGTATAAATCAAACAGCTTTCTTCACGCGTTCAGGTTGCCTGCCGGGTTATCGTAGGGTCGGCAGTGTATAGATAGTGCCAGCGTAGAGTGGGGCGCGTCTTCGTGGATACCTATGGCAACTTACAACGGACAGTCAAAAGCACGTGTCGGTGTTGTGATAACAATTTGATATTGCTTGTCCCTTTATTCCGTAACAGTAAGACTGGTTTTCGTATGTCAACTGCTACCAGACACCTGCGGTTGACTGCGCCAATTTCACCTGGTTTATGGTGGTCGCACTTCTGACGGAAGATGCGTCGTTCAACGCGAGAACGGCCGCTCGTGTATATGAGCACTTAGTGCGTCTAGGAAATAAATAGACGCGAGACGCATATACGTTTGCTGTCGTTTAACCATATGATAAAAGCCTTAGCCGCGAACTTGGATCCTTATTTTAGTTGACATACTTACTCATTGTTTTTTGCGACCTTTATACTCTAAAGTCTAGATGGCAGGGTTTGAAATATAGGTGTTTTTGGGAACCGGTACCATTGGCTTTGGAGTGCTACCGGTATCAGAGTAGTACCTGTACTATTGGTATTTCTAATCAGTATCAGTTCCAATAAAATATTTGTGCATAAAAGAAAACGGTAAGTAAAACGGATAGTTAATAGGCATTAGAAATATAACTACAAGGTTGCCAACTGTACGAGGTGCCTCGTACAAATATGAGATTTGTGGTACGCGCAGAGTATTGAATGAATTTGGTACAGAAATGGCAAAAACCGCTAAGTACCGATACAGAACCTATTCTTTTGGTAACGGGGTCCAAGCCCTGCTAAATGGTAATATATATATTTTACAAGTTGTAGCTACCCCTATTGCATTCTTCGCACCCAAATTGCTTAACAGATAACTGACTCGGAATGACAAATGAGGGGACCTGGACATGGACAGGTCCATTTCAGACAGCAATCTACATGGTCCTCAAATGATCTGACCAAGATGGTCTGGACTTCAAAATAGATTAGAGAGAAATTAACAAGATTTTTTTATTGATTCTAGGCTCCCCTTCCAAAATATAGTTTCGTATGGAGTAGAATGGGTCAGAAACTCCAGTTACAGGGAGGAGCATCGTAACTTTACCAAGTATACATATTAACCGATTGTGGCGAAACTTAAAAAATCGGTAATGTTATTAAGTCATGAAACGAGGGTACTTTAAATATAAGTACAGTTGTCGCACCTGATATGTAACATCGTACATCTCACTTTGGTAATAAGCAACATAAAAGGGGCGGGGCCTCGTCAAGGGCAACTCTAGCACCGCGCGCGCTCATTGGTCAAATCAAATAGCGCTCGCTTCCTGTGACGCCCTTCCGTCCCTTTTCAGGAAAGCGAGATGAAATATATTACAGTGCAAAAATCTTTTTGTGGTGCAGGGCATTATAAAAATAAAATGAACAACATACACAATTTATCAATTTATTCACTTGCAATTACAATTAGTAATTATAAAACCTATGTACAGATTACATAATTATTAAAAGAAGATGGTACAAATGTACTTATAATAAAACATTATCTTGAGTGAAGAAGTCGGGTAGTCGAAAACAGTCGAAATTAAAAATCTTGTTTATCTTTGGAGACTAATAAGACATATACGTTTTTGTAATCCCTATATATTTTAAAACAAAGACCCCCGCCGCGTCCGTTTCTCAAAAACTACCGCACGGATTTTCATACGTTGATAAATCTCTTTTGCAACTTTGAGTACACATAGTGCCGCGCCCCACTCCGCGCTGACTGTACTGTAAGCTGTACTTTAGTACGGAGCGGAGCGGAGTGGGGCGCGTCGAGGTGGATTGCACTATCTATACTGTTAACTGAATGTTATATATAACTGTATCACTTCAGAAAGGTCAGGCGCGTAGTACTCGCAGCCGGCGTGCGTGTGTGACCAGGTGTATGAACGTGAACGAGGCAAAAGGAGTATGTAAGGATCGTAGCAGGAGGCGTTCTGTAGTTTCTGCCTACCCCATGTGAACGCGTGAGTTTATGTATGAATCACATTTAGTAAAAGTTTTTAGGATTCAATTATTATTTTTAACGCCGTTTAACGCGTTTTATTTATTACGCCTATTTTTTCTGGAAGGGTAAGGCAGAGGTGACATATAATGCAGCCACATTATTATTTTGTATGAATAATAATTTTAAAATTATTTTGTAAAAATAATGGTGCATCCATTTCAATATAAGATTAAAAGCATATTCATTGAATATGTCTAATTAGTCTCCAAGATTATAATTATTAGGGGGATTAAGTTTTTTTTTTCGTAAAATCAGATCAGAGTTCAATATTAATACAACATAAAAGGCCCAAAGTATAAATCACAGAGTCATTTTATTTTACCTCAGAGAATAGCAACCTTACTGTAAAGATAATAAGGATCACTTTGATTTTGACACATACATACATAACATCACGCGTGTATTCCCCGAAGGGATAGGCAGAGGGGTACCTGTAGTACACCCACAGTTCGCCAGTTCTGTTTAAGTCCCACGTATGGATGGGATGAACGAAAGACAATTGCATGCAGCTGAGATGAGAATGCTAAGAGGGATGTGTGGTGTTACACGAATGGATGGAATAAGAAATGAGTACATAAGAGGAAGTCTGGAAGTGACTCCGGTGACTGGAAAGTTGTGCGACAATCGGTTGTCGTGGGGAAACTTTTGAGTATGAACGTCGATGGTTAGAAGAGTAGGGGAAGACCAGAGAAGCGATGGGTGGACTGTGTGAAAGATGATACAGAAGTGTGGAAGAAAAGGACTTGTTGCGCCGACCATAAATAAATTGGGATAAGGATTGGAGAATGATGAGCTCCCATGTGCGAGCCTATTGCCATCAACAGGGCACAAATCCAGACTCCGGGCTGCTACCGAGAAATTCCTAGATTGATTTTGACAGTGCTGCTGAATCAGAGGTAAAATATTGTGTAAGGACTCTAGTGACATTTAAAGTTGTCATATTATTATTATGTAATGGTGTTGCCAAATGTGTCAAAAACTATAATGATAACACTTAGGTGGGAGGTCATGTTGGTAAAATAAATCAGTATTTTATATTGCATGTTGCCACAATCACATTAAGGGTATAAAATTATTAGGTCACATTATATTATAAAACATCTGCATAAAGCAATAAGGCCGTGCGCACTGTAGACGAATTTGTATCGTACGTATACGATCGTGGCCGTACGAATTGAGTGTGCACACTGAATACATTTTTCTCCGTCAAATAGGTAGTGTACCGGTGATGTCGCATTGAACGCACGAACAATCCCAACAAGTTCGGATTGTTTTCAGACGTCGGAACTATACGTCCGACTAACTCGCACTTAGTACTTGGAAGGTCGGGATCGTTCGTGCGTGTCCGTATGTGTTTGCACGAGTAAAATTCGTACGAAAACGCGTCCAGTGCGCACGGCCTCATAGCATCAAACGCTAGTCAGAAAAGTCGGTAAAATCAGAGAAGTCGGTAAAGTCACATTCAAGTCAATAACGGAGCTTATAATTGGGACATTCACGGATTGCTTATTTCTACAAACGTTTGTGGTTTAAACATATCATAACAAAGTATAGCCGTAGTACACACTGAATGAAATTTTGTATCATATTATAACATAACAAAACATAAAATCACGCCTTGTTTCCCCGAAGGGTTGGGCAGAGGTGTACCTGTAGTACACCCACATTCCACCAGTTATCTTTTTTATGTCCCATGTAATAGGGGGCGAGCCTATTGCCATCAATCGGGCACTTTTCCAGACTCCGGGCTACTAATGAGAAATTCCTGTTGGAAAAACTCAATAATACTTTGCCCGACCTAGGAATCGAACCCAGGACCTCATGCTCAGCAGTAGCGCTAGCGACCACTACACCAACGAGGCAGTCATCGCATCTATGTTTAAAGAGATATAATATTAAAATGTCATAACAAAATAAACACACACAAACTTCCAATATCGGGAACAAATCCGTCTACACAGATCTGTCCCGACGCGGGAATCGAACCTGGAGACTGGGGCTTAGAATTCACACAATACTACTAAACAAACAAACCAGCTCCAACAATGTATCAGTCAATACTGACCTCCAGTGTGTATTACACCTCATACAAAAATTGATACAATACCAGTTAATATGACAAATCGAGTAGAAGAAGAAGAATTTACAAAGCCATAAACATCACGCCTGTATTCCCCGAATGGTTAGGCAGGGGTGTACCTATAGTACACCCACATTTTGCCAGTTATGTTTAAGTCCCATGTAATAGGGGGCGAGCTAATTGCCATCAAGACTCCGGGCTGCTACTGAGAAATTACACATGGAAAAACTCAATAACACTTTGCCCGACCCGGGAATCAAGCCAGGACCATGAGGTCCTGGCTTGCGACCACAAAACGAGGCAGTAAAACAACATATTCTACTCAATGTTGCCATATTTACGGATTGGTACTGTAGTTAATACATATTGACCTTGCTTCACTTATAGTGCCAAGGGAATACATATATAAGGTGTTAAAAGTTAAATTTAGAAACTAAGAGGCGGTTTAGACCATTATACTGAATAACTATTACAATGGAACTAAAATTAAAACCACAAAAAAAAAGTAAAGTTTAATACCTACTGTTCTCAACTGTATGGGACTGAGCTTCTTTTTCGCGATTTCAAAGCTGGTCACGTAGTAAAATTTATATTCAGTTCGATGGTCTAAAGTACCTCTTAAAGTTCGTAAAGTTAATTTTTAATACTTTATACAAACGTATTAAATAACTTAAATATTATAAAATATGTACAATTGCATCTTTAATACAAGTCATAAATGACTTGTTGAACCACGGACATATTAACCTATTGACCGCTTGGTTTTACATCAATTGCCGTGCCCGCGGCGGCCGGCTCATAAATTGACATTCACATAAATAGGTACCTACGACGTTGTGCAGTGATATATGTGCAGTAATAGATTCTGTCGTATAAATACGACTAAGGCGGTACGGGCCCGAAGACATTTGTCGTATTTAGCCGACTGGGCGGGCAATAGGTTAAAGGATTTCCGAATTCTCGTTTCAAATAGTATGTTATGTTGTTGTGACATTTTACAAATCAAAATAATAATTTCAATTGAAAGCGTTTAAACAGAAAATGGGCAATTTCGCAAATAGCTGTCAAATATTTCGCTGTTTTGTTTAATTTGGCAATATTACTGTATGTAAATAAGAAATATGGCTAACTAGTGAACTAGAATATTGATTATGAAATGCAATAATGAATACCATAACACCGAATATTTCGTATTAGATGTGAAAAAGTATTTGGAAACTTTCCAAATGCCTTTTTTACACCTAAATCGGTTAAAACATAAAATTCAGTACAATAATTAAAACTAATTATTAATATTCTAGTTCACTAGTTAGCCGCATTTCATATTTCCATACAGTGATATTGCATTTAATCAAAACAGGTAAATATTTGACATCTATTTGCAACGTTGCCCACTTTCAGGATGCACGTTCTCAAACCAATTGGCGATTTTAACGCCATCTATACATTAAAATCGTGACTGATTCACAGAATGTCAAATTGTTCCTTATTTTTTGATAAAGTGTTTTCTTAGAGCATGTAACAGTACCCGGGCGCTATGACACATCGATCTTAAGACTCCATATACACGGTGCAAGCTTATTGCCTGTGGCATACCATAAAATTGAAGCAACCGCTGACTGGCACCGTCTAAACGACACGTACAATCGTTGCACGATACGGGCAAGTTAGTTGCCTTTCAAAACTGGTATAAGTGTAAACAGCACGTACACTAAAATCGCATTCAATTCTGGTATGAACATTTTCTATTATTCAAACACGAGTGCGTATACCAGCGGTTCTAAAACTTTTTTTTGCGACGGAATCAATTTGGAAAACAAAATATTTGACGGAGAGCTAAAATAATCAATAAATAAATTAAAATAATAAATACGGGTAGTACTTGAATCAATTGTACAAAGACGAGGCAAAACTTGCATGCCTTCGTGCAAACACAAGTCGGATGCAATTACTGAATCACTTGCTTTAAATTAATGTATGCGTGTTAACACTTGAATTGAAATTCTTGATTGGAAATAATTGCACGTGCTATAAGACATTCGATTATTGCTCTTCTAGAACTTACCAGAATCTTGCACCGTGTAGTGAGAAGACGACAAAACAGTTTTTTTTTTAAATACAAAATTCGATTTCCCATATTAACGAAAGCGTACTGTATTTCAAATCTGTGAGAATGACGTGCAGCATACCAGCATGTCATTTTATGACAATCCGTGTCAAAATATCGATAAAAATATTTGATGTATCGATCAAATAATACCAAGACAATTTAGTCATTTAGCTTCGTTATGACTATTGTACTGTATACAGGGTGATTCGAATCGCATGTATGCTGTATGCCATTCGAATCGCCTACGTTAGAACTACTTAAATATAATTTTAATCTAGGCTTATGAAATAATTTAAAATTTACATGTATTTTTCAATATTTACAGTGTCCAAACGGTTTGGTTAAAACATGATAGGATTAGCAGACTGACCGAGTAACTCCATACAAATACATAGTGTAAAATAGGAAACTATAAGAGAATAACATACACAAACGACTGAGGGGGTATTTTTGATTCTTCATTTCCTCGTAGCTCGAAAGATTTAAACTAATTTACTTATGTTAAAAAAATCCTAGCTAATAAATACATGGCCGAAAATTTTATGGGAATTTAAAAATATGTCTGAAAATGTTGGCATGTTGTGGGTCACTATTAATAACAAAAAGATTAAGATTGTGCTAGAAATTGTTGGTTGTGTTGTCTTTTCCAAATTAAGCGTTTTTCGTACTATTTTTTTTTGCTTTTCCTTATTCTGATGGGATTTTTACGATGATAAAACAAAAAAGTTGAACTGAAACAGTTAATATTTGACACGTTTGAATGTTTTCAATTAAAACGCTTTCAGAAACTGCATCAATATTTTTTTGAAGATTCTGAACTAAAAAGGAAAATGGAACCATCACAAAATACATTTTTGTCCGTCAGTGACAGAGGCTTTTGTCACGGGAGCGTTCAGTGTCCCGCAGTCTTAATAAAAAAATTGTAACATGATTAAAAGGCTATATATTCAATAGCCAATCAGTCTGCTATCCACATAAAATACAGAAAACATTAGTTGCTATTGTAATAATAACACGAAAGAGTCTATGTTTTGATGTGTGGGTAGTCCTTACAATTATATCTGATCTGCTGTCTGTCCCGTCTCATGTTTTTATTGAAGCTTTAATATGTGAAATTAAATCAGCTTGGAAATCTCCACAAACGCCATAGGGGTCGATATACAAGGTTTTTTTCGGGTTCAACGACCGTTAGCACAACTACATTCGCGTTAAGAAAATAGTGACTCATCTTTGTAGCACCTCGACCAATCGGGTCTCAATAGACAAGCATTTCGTAAGAGGACCTGCCGTCAATGGTTAGCTTTCTAAAGCGACCCGATTGGTCGACGGGCGGGGCTAGGCCGATGAGTGACTATTTTCTTAACGCGAATGGACTATAACGGTTGTTGACCCCGTAGCTTTAGCTTTAGTTTTATTGAACTATGTTTAGATGTCGGTACTCACAATGTATGTGGAGTTTCGCCAGAGCGAAATAATGAGTTTTGGTAATTAACCGAAATGATCTTGATATCGTATTGACTAAATAGAGGTTCTGTTATATTCAGGTTCATAAGCAAGTTTAATTGAAGATTTTTTTTTAATGGGGAATATTTTACAGATCCATTAACTGAACCTGTTATTAGAACTTATCATGTTACCCTCTACAAATCAGTTCCAACTTTCAATATGAATAATTTGCGACATTTCTCATTAATTACAAAAATATCCTATGATAACCTAGTATAAAAACCACAATTTCACTAAACATCATATCGCCACTCAAACCATAGACTATTTTAAATTACAAAGTCAACCAGCAACGGCCAGACACTTTCCACTAACAAAAATGAACTGCACAAACTTCAAACTACCCACACATCAGAGGGAGGCATGAACAAAGTCCGCCACTAGGTGCGCAACGCACGGTGCCCGCCGAAGAAGACGTACATCAAACACTATTCCTTCTCAGACTTCTTCCGTTTCCGCTTCTCTGTCTTCTCCACCTTTTTCTTCTCAACTTTCTTTGAGACTGCCTCTACTTCTGGTTGGATTTCTTCTTGTTTCCGCTTTTTGGGAGGTGGTTTTATTGGTGATTTTTCGTTTTTTTCTGGCGTTTGTGCTATTTCTTTCTTCGAGGATCGGAGTTGCTTTGGGGAGGGTTGGTCTTCTTCTGATGTGGACTTGGACTTGTCCAGGTTCCTGCGTGTGGCTTTGGATGGTTTCTTAGGGTCATCCTCACCTGGGATGCCCAGGATCTCTGCCCATTGGTCAGGGGGAGGGGTCGGCTGTTTTCGCTCTTCTTCGGTTTCAGTCGGTTTCTGGGGGAGAAACGGAGAAAGTGAGGTTGTTGCGAATGTCGTGATGTTTACATCCACAATATTTTGGTTCTGTATTACAGGGAAGTATTATTTGATCACACACTTCAGTATTGTCGTATTCAATTTGTTCAAAACTGGCAAAGAACACAAATGGTTCGTACAAGTTAGAAACATGAGGATTTTAAATCTAAATATGACTGAAATAACAAATATCTAGTTTGTTATGCACGAAACCAAATTTCAAACTACAGTTTATAATCACGGCTCGTTAAAGTAACGAAAAGTAACCGTTAATTAAAAACTGCTTGCAATCTCCGCTCAGCACAAAATAAAGGTGTATTTACACGATTCAACAAAATATTGTGGATATAACTCATCAGAATAGACATTTAGAAGCGACTCTGCATCGGACATCAATTTACTGACTGACACGGCCTTAGAATAAAAAAATAAACTCGAAATGTAAAAAAAAAAACTTATTTTAAATACAGATTAATGTAGAATTTTTAAATTAAATTAATTTTCTCGTAGACGAGGATAACCTGCAGCTCTGCATTAGTTCAAAAATAAAAATAAAATAACGAATGAACAACGCATCGCAGAACAGACAACCACAAGTGACGCTGCAGAGATTATTTCTAAACTGCAGAGTTTTTTCAACACTGCAGAGATTAACGTCATTATGTTATTTTTCACTTTGACATTTTTGTAGAAGCAAGTCGACGTTCGAAGCCACATGCAGAGCTGCAGATCAGGTGTCCCTAAGGCCGTGTGTCATAAACTGCGGGCGTTTACTACCGATAGCTACTGAGCGTGTAAGGTCACATTTTAATATAAATAAAAAATAAGTAAAGAGATTATTCTAAACTGCAGACTGAATCTGCAGACTATTTGTGGATTATTGTTTTTGTCGCAAAAAAATATACCTAAAAGGGTTATTAGAGCTATGAGCTTTGATGGTAGATTGAGAAGATTAAATTAAATAAGAGAAAATAGCTAATATTCCATAACATATTAAGACTGCTTTTCTGCATTTTGCTTGCCCCGCGATGCTGTGCGGGCAAATCGCATAATGCAGTCTGTCGACCTATCCGAGCAGGGTAAAATCTTTTAGATATGTATAATACCAATATTTTATCTAAAAGACAAACGATTTCTGTAAACCAAATATTCTCATCATCATCATCAATAAAGCCTGTTCCCAAAATACGATGTCTCGAGTATTGGTAAGATTCGTTATTTCAGATATTTCTACATGTCCTAATTGGCTTTTCAAGTCACAGAAATTAGAGGACGAATAGGCCTTAGCAATGCTTAAATACCATCTGCAATAAGGTAACATCTCCAGAAATATGCTTGCTCTTAATAAATATACGAAAAAACTGTCCCAATTCTGGAGAAGACACTTCTTCAGGCAAAGGTTTTTAATTATCCCTTCCTGTGGGTGCCAGAAAAGATAAATTATGGCTTACTAAACATTAAGTTTCTCCGTGTATATGAATCTTGATTATGTAATTTATTTCTAGGAATGAACAAAAATGTAGCCATTTCCAATACATTTGTGACTGTCAATGTTCATGATGATAATAAGATGTTTTACCATCTACTACACTAAACCATCCCCAATTAATTTAGAATACCAATTATTTACGAAAAAAAAAAACAACCATCCACAAAAAAATAAAGACACCCGGCACACGAAACAAACTTAGCATCGACAGAGATATGGGAAATCCAAGCCGCTGCAGAGTAGGATCGTGTGTGACGGTCTTAATGAATAAAATGTGACCCTAGAAATAAAATATTGGCCCCTGTGACTGAGAATGCACTGTATGTGGTGTAGCTATACATTAATTATTTTTTAATACCTATATGATTTTAATTATCCAATAAATATCGGTACTCCCTACTACGGTATGTGCAAAATTATATAATAACACTGCGAATAAAAAAAAAACCTTAAATTTTTATGTTATTTAATAATAATATTCATTCCTAAAATTCGTTGAAGTTGTATTATATTTTAAGTATTATTTATTTTATTTTGTTACCTATATATTATGTAGAAACAAATCACTGAACCTAAATTGATTTTTGTACGTGTTTTACTACTGAAAATCAGCGCTGTGCTGTGAGTCCCCCATAGCACAGCATTATGCATCTTTTCACAGTCATGACAAGTTTATATTAATATTTATATTATTGATCTATTTTGTTTTCTGCTTACCTACTCGTCTATTTGTATGCACGTGTTTCTGTGACAAATAAACCTATTTTTATTTAATTTTTTCTTTCATCACATTTTTTTTTTATTTTGTGGAATGAGCTTGTTTTTCTATCAGAAAAAACAAAGAAAAAAACAACATACAGGTCGAAATGCGAACGTCCTCCTTATTTAGAAGTCGGTTAAACATATGATTAATTTTTGCACCAGTACTTAAGTGTTCTACTGTTTTGAAAGACATCAATATTTTCTAGAAATTATTAGCAATCGGGTCATACGTAAATAGGGAGTATCGAAGTATCTAAAACTTCTTGAAAAATGAACAAAATGCTACATCGCAAGCCACAGTGCACCCTCAGCCTGTCCGATGCAATTCGCCGCAACCACCACACGTCGCTCCATCTGTCCGCACCATTCTCAAAAACTATGCAATTCTGCAACCAACACTTAACTGCATTAAGTCACTGCACTTGTATAGAACCTTCTTCGTAACGGATAGCTAATCGCCACCCGCAGGTTATGACAGTCGGCATATAACACAAATATCCGAAAAATGCCTTTTGAGTACAGGCGCGTTCAAAATCACAGCTGTAAAACCGGTTTTCTTGAAAAATCCGTATTCGGGCTACACCTTTGTTCGGGTCGGCATGGTTCGGCACAGCCGGGCGGCAAAAGCCAATATTTATGTAGATATATGTTCGGGGAAAAAGCCGCTTGGCTTCGCTCGTAATTGTGCCGAGCGGCCGGAACATGATTTAGCTAGGATAGTTGCCGAACGGAGTTCGCCGAGCCGGTGCAGTAATTATTTGTTGTGGTAAAGCCACAACAAAAAAAAATAAAAAAAATACTGCCGAACCGAACAAGAGTTGCCTCTTATGAAATTGTTAATTTTCCCGCATTCGGATTTCTATAAAATTGGGGCTCTCGACCAAGCATTAGGCCTCGGAAGCACGCGCCGACGACCATCATATCAATATGGAACAGCGCCTTTATAATTTGGTATTCACCGACGGCAATCGACTTAAGGCCCAATAGTTCGGGTAAGGTTCAATTCAAATAAAAAACATCGTGGATCGAGCCCGAAATTTTGGCGTTAAAAATCTTCTAAAGTATGAATTAAAATTATATTTCGTTCAAGGACATGAGGAGAAAAGGTTGTGAAATAAATTCTTTAAAATTTATTGAGGTACCTAAAAACAGACCCTTCACGAAGTCGTCATCTACGCGTTCTGTATCTACATCAAACTTAGTAGCCCACTAAGGCAAACGTCGCAGACGCGCATGCAACTACGATTTTTTGAACATGTTGTTATGTCTCAAATTTGGTGCCCATGGTGCTAAAAAAACGGTGAAATTCTGGCACCTGTTTCAGTTATTTATTTTTTGAAAAATACACCATATGAGCGTTTATCCAAAAAGTTGGCAACGACGCTAAATAGCTGTCAAATATTTACCTGTTTCGATTAATTTGGCAATATTACTATCTAGTGAACCAGGATATTAATAGTACACATGCGCGTTTGCGATGTTAGATGTTGTTATAGACTGGGCTAAAGTAACTTTCAGTACAAAATAACTGCTGGGAAACAGCGTACAACGTATCGCACGCACAACATTGTGCTTATGAGTGCAGATCGTGGGAGTATTCAAAGTTAAGTTATAACATTGAAAACTTGTTTTCGTAAACAAAACTGTACAAAACAAATCGTACTTTGACCCTCAATATCTCCGGAACCAGAAGGTTCCCGGGTAAGGTACAGAACCAAAAAAAACATAATAACGGAAGAACAATTGACTCTCGGCTTCATTAAGGATGTTTCTACACCCGTTATAGTTAGTATAACCACAGAATAGTACAGAAGCCGCACTCCGCATTTCAGACATGAAGCTATAAGTACTCGGCGGGCCCGTCTTGTCGGGCCAATTCAGTGAGTGTAACGTAGTCAGAAGATATAAGAGTTACGCGATAGAAAGAGAGGCAACTTCTAGGTGAATATAACTATAGGTGATTAGCGGTGTGCGACCTGAATTGCACTTTATTGTGTCGTAGGAAAAGTCGCTATTTATTTAAATGATTTTGCGGAGTGAACCATCTGTACTAGACTGTGGTATAATTTTGATTAAAACCTATGTACGTACCTGAGCAACTTTGAAGACGACGACATTATAATAAATCTTGCTTGTAATATACAAGGTGGGGGAAATAAAACAAGTTTTTTTCAATTTTATTAAAGTTCTACAATAAAGTACACAATAGAATTACTTATTTTATAGATATCATATCATTTTCTGCGAATATAATCATACTTGTACTTTTACGAGTCATGTTGAGCGAAGAGGAAATAAATAAAGAAAACAGCAGATTTGGGACAGTCAATGAGCGCTTTTTAAATTTCAAACGTGACGATATCATCATGGACGTCCACGCCCACATTATTCCGTGGACGGAAAGATCAAAGCGTCTTACAATCCTAATGAATATTAACTAATAATACGGAAGTCAGTTTGTTTGTTTGTTACGCTTTCACTTTAAAACGGCTGAACGGATTCGGATGAAATTTGGCGCATGGGTAGACCATTACCCGGAGAAGGACATAGGTGACTTTTTATCCTGGTCCGCAGACGAAGTCGCGGGTAACAGCTAGTATTTTCATACCATAATATCGTCACGTTAAAAAATATAAAAGCACATTTTGGAATAAATATCTATTAAATAAATAATAATAATAATATTATCGAAAAAGTCAGCCGTGACGTGAACGTTGAAGTCAGCCACGTAAAAAAATATAAAAGCGCACATTAGAGCAAATATCTATAAAATAAATAATAATAATGTCGAAAAATCACGAATAGAAAATAATTACTTAATTAAAATTAAATCAACCGTCAAGAGAATTTCAAAGTAATAATATTTTTAAAATGTCCGACGCAGTTTCGCTTTAATAAAACGTTTAAAAACGATCGCTCTGCAGGCTGTCAAAATATGACATTAATTTATCTTTTAATTTATACTCACGACGCCTCTGTCATATTAGAGACAAAATGTCGGAACGATATTATAGCGTAATCCTAGAAAAACAAAACTTTACATTAGAATTACCCATGACTAAACGCTCCATAAGTCTGTGGCCATACTCTCTTATTTAATTTAAGGGACAAAAAAATTTGAGACGAATTTTGTCGATGGCAAGTCAAAGCTTGTATTGCTACGAACGAGACCATAGCCATGCTATAGATAAACTTATTGAGTGACTATGACTATCTGTTCACACACGTCCCTGAATTTGACGTGACTGATCGGCGAGTTGACGTTCTGACGTGTGTTCATGAACCTTTACACTGTTTGTCCACCGCACCGTGAACGGGACGTCATCTGGTTCTCGTTAAAGTCCCGTTCTCGGGGCGGTGGACAAACGGCACCAGTCGCAAGGCCGGCGATAAGCGAGAAGCGAGTCGAGCTATCAACTAAAACGACTTTTTTGTTCGACCGAGTTCTTACCGGTGGTGTGAACAGTGGATCAACTATTAATATATGTATCTGTTTTACTGACACTGAACCTACATCTATTGTACGTTTCTTGAGCGAGAACAGTCGATAGCTAGTCGCTTCCTCGTCGGCGGTGAGACAGCTAAGATTTTTCCTAAACTAATGGGGGTATTTCAGAAACCCCTTTGATATAGGCTTCTAAAAAATCGGTTTAGACCGCTATAAACGGGCCACACTATATGAAATGTTCTAATTCGAGAAAGAGATGAGAGCTATCCAGTATAGCGCCATTCGATTTTGACAGGCGTTGGCGTCGTGAGCAAATTGTAAGGAAGTAAAATAAATCTGGATCCAGTTTCAACAGTGCACAATTAATATGAAATTGAGAACACAACGAAAAACCAACACAGAAAACGGTCGAAAACAAAATATGCGAAAAAAAATCATTTCGACCGAAAACCGAAGACGAAATTCGGGTGGACTCTAGAGATTTCAGTGATTTTGAAAGGATAAGAGATTTAAACAATTTCTATGAATTCAGTAGACGCTCGGTAATCCGGCGCTCACTGATCCGACACGTCCAGTAGTCCGGCGTTTCCTAACTGAGCTCTCCTCCCATAGATATCCGTCTCCTACTCTGTAATCCGGCAGGTTTAATACAAAAGTGTCGGATTACAGAGCGCACGCTATGATCTTTGTCGTTCATATTTCCATACAGTAATATTGCCAAATTAATCAAAGCAGCGAAATATTTGACATCTATTTGCGACGTTGCCTACTTTCAAATAAACGCTCTCAAAATTGCTGACACTTTCTATAGAAATCCATTAATCCGGCATGGGCGCCGCATTACCGAGCGCCTACTGTACTCTCTCTAAAAGAAATTGTGCACCGTTCAACCACAAACAGTAACAAGTACTTACATCTCCCTTTTCCTTCTTCTTGTCTTTTTTCACTTCCTTCTCTCCTTTCTCCTTGTCCTTGTCTCGCTCCTTCTCTCGCTTCTCCTTCTTGCCGCTGGTGCGTTCTCGCTCTGTAACCAGATGGAGTTGTGTGATACTCTTCTTGTATAGTTAATAGTGTTATAGTTTACTTTAGTAATGTTATTGTAACTATGCTTTATTTTAATTCAATCAATCTGCCTAGCCTTTTCCCAACTATGTCGGGGTCAGATTCCAGTCTGACCGGATGCAGCTGAATACCAGTATTTTACATGGAGCGACTGCCTATGTAAAATCAAGTCATTTATTCAAACTAGGCTGAGAATCAGCACTTTTCAAACGTCAAATTTACATAAGACAGTCCTCCAAAACGCCCACCCTTCTGACCTCCACAACCCAGATACTGGGTGACACGATACCCCTTGTAAGACTGGTTGTCAGTAGCTTTAAGCCATTGTAAGATCGCAACCAACAATAAAGAATGCAAATCTGTTCCTACTAATAAAAAGCTACTATTCCAATTCTTTCTCTGTCCATGCAGTAAGGTTGTGGAACTCACTTCCGCCTAGCATTCGTGACTTAAAAACTGTTTCACAATTCAAATATCGAGTAAAAGAGCATTACCTTTCCTCTCAACTGTGAGTATTTATATACCTATAGTATGTATGTTTATATATTTAAGCTCTATGTATTTATTTAAGTATATGTTAATTTATTACGTTATACGTGTAGGTTTATTTCAATATTTTAGTTTAAGACTTCGCATATTTATAATTTTTTCTCTTCTTGTTCTCACACACTATTGTCTACATTTCTTTCTTTCTCATTTCTCCTGTCGCAGGTCTGCTGGAAGAAATTTCTTAAGAAATAAGCAGTACCTTTGTACTCATAATTATGATTATGTCTTATCTGTATCTATTTTTATGTGTGTACATAAATAATAATAAAAAAAAAAAAAAAAAAAAAAGGTAGTTTTTTTGTTTGTTTGTACGCGCTAATCTCTGGAACTCATAGTCGGATTTTAAATCATCGTTTTACATTTGATAGCCCAATTCTTGAGGAAAGTTAGGTATAGGCTATTTGAAATCACGCCACGACCTTCAGGTGCCGAGCAAAAAGATAAAAAGTCTGAGAGGACGAGGTAATAGCGCGGGCGGGCGATAGTGTGCCGCGGTGGCTCGGGGGACGAAACTTCACGCGGACAAAGTCGATCAAAATAAAAAATGTCAATAAAGATATTGGGAGATCGTCACTCGTATGACTTATAGACACAGCGCTCCACACTCTACGAAGACGAACTTTTTCTTAAATTCATTACAGGAAAAAGTTTATCTTGAGATTCAGGTTTAGACAACTCGTAAGTCGCGCTGTTATCATTACAGTTGAGTTGAGAAATTATCTGAGGACCTCAGAGACCGGGCATTCCTTAGACCACCTTAGGCGCTATCCATAAATTACGTCACACACATTTTATGACTTTTGGTGACACATGCCCTGGTGAAATATAAATATATAAAAAGCATTTTTTTTTATACAAACTGAACATTACGCCTTGTTTCCCCGTAGGGCTGAGATGTACCCTATTGGTACACTCACATCTCGCCAGTTATGCTTTAGTTAATAGGGGGCGAGTCTATTGCCAGCAACCAGAGAAACTCCAGATGGAACATTATCATTCAATCTCATAAAATAAACAGTAAGTATAAAATTACTTTAGTTGTATTCATACATGAGACGTGACGAAGCTTATGACACATCCCCTCCCCCACTGTCAAACGATGTCACATTTTGTTGGATGTGTGACGGAATTTAAGGATGGCCCCGTATCAATAAATAAAAATACAACTCACTCTTCTCCTTCCCGTCTTTCTCCTTCTTCCTCTCTTCTTTAACAATCTTACAATACTCCTTGAAGTAATCTTCCCTCAGATTGCTGCTCTCCACGGCCTTGTATTTTGCGTCCGCGTCAATCTTCTTCTTGGCGTCGATCCAGCGCGCGTGTCTGTCCACCCCCTTCTCTTTAAGCAGCGCTATGAACTCGGTTTTCACCTATAATGAGATATCCGACCGTTATTTGAGGAGATGGTTTTTCGGTTTTTTAAAGTGGGTTTTTCACGATTGGTTTTTAGGAATTGTTGGGTTTTTAAATTTGGTTTGGGCTGTGATCGGCGAAAACAAAAAAAAATTACATGACATCAAACCAGTATTCCCCGAGAGCAAATAGAAAAAATTTAATTCTAAAATGTATCTTGTTTGTTTTGTTACATTTTAACAATGATATTAGAAGTAAAAAGACGTAGATAGGTTACCTACCTAAAATTCTATCTTCAAAAACGGCACTATGTCACACTATTATATGACACGTGGAAGTAGGAGGGCATGTCGTAATTATCGGGAGCGAAAAAGAGACAAAACGAAGATAATGTGGCTAATTAGCCAACTTTGGACGTGCCACTTGCGGAACGTTTATAACCTATCTACCTCTTTTTACATATAATATCATTGCATTTTAACGTCTAAAATGAGAAAAAAAAAGGGAATAAAATTACATTAAATGGCCCCCAAGATAATTATTTCAAATCCGAGTGTGGGTATGACAGAAATGTTAGAGACAAAAAAAAAAAAAACAAGGAACGAAAACTGACGCCTATTTTATCCCAGGGATTGGGCAGCGTTGTATAGTTCACCCATATTACAATAGTCACATTATACGTCCCATGTAATAGAGGCAGGAGATGGATTGGGAGGACATTAAAATCGAATACCAACATGACACTTCAATAATTTAAGGATAAAACTGCCAAACATCAGCCCAAAATATTACAAAAATAAATTCGCTGAGCATACTCCTGAAAACCAGTCGTTCGTCTACCCAGCACGCACAGAGCCCGCCGACAACAAGCTGAAAGAAAGATTTCATCATTAGAAGCTGAAAAGTTCAAAAGTTTTCATTAGAAACCTGTGGAGTGAAAAACTGATTAAGTTCTGAAAGAGAAGTTTGATTAGAATTATTTGGGTTTTTTTTGGCAGACGGAAGTTGTATTTAAGGAGTCTAATAGTTTTGATAGATTATAATTTCTTTGGGTAATTTGAAAACCGTATCGACAATCCTTCAATAGTTTTACTAAAATGATTGTGGAGTAATCTCATTTTTGTTAAATTACTCTCAGGTTAAAACTGACACCACTAGGCTATTACTGCTCGACTGCCAAGTCATATTGTATTGAATTCGAACGTATTGGATAGTTATCAATCGCTTCATAAACGGTGAAGGAAAACACCGTGAGGAAACCCAATAAATACTTGAGAGATATTTCTCGACGGCATGTGAAGCCAAGTCAGAGGCCCATGAGCGGCTTTAAAACTGACACCAGGTTAGTCACTAACCACACGATAAAGAAATAAGAAGTTTAAAACTATTTAAAACAAAAAACTTTTCGAGTAAAACTATTAAATCAGATTATGACTCGATTTTCAAAATTATTGCACATTATTAAAACTAGAATCATTTATGTTCAATTAACTATTCTAATCATTTCAATAATATATCCTCAAACTGGTCATTTCCATAAGCATTCTCAGGTTCAAATCCCTTTTCCAAAGGGAAGGCTGTGGTGAACTTTTGTACACCATTTTTAAAATCCACATCGTGTTCTGGATGTATCGAGCCTCATATACGGAAACGATTAACTCCCGAATTGCACGATTTGGGAGTCGAACCCAGTTAGGGAGTCGATCTTACGCTCGTAATTGGCTCAAACACCACAATCTCAGACTGCTATTGAGTTCTTCCAAACAGGAAAACCAAACAAAATTTTAGCATCCTAGGAATTGAACCTAGACAATCGCACTGTGCAGCCAGCTCAAAGACCGTAACAGCTGATAGTTCATTCCCAAATATAATACCAGGGACGGGAATTGAACCCTGCCCCTGACGCTTCGCCAAGAAAATAAAAATACCACTCACAAAACTTATTTACAAAGCAAGGTACACACTTTATACTTTCCGGGTTTCGAACCCAGATATCTGTAATGTGCAAACACCTAAAACATTGCATTCTGACCATTTCTCTACGACCTATGTGTGGAATGTCATAGATAGAGCCATCCACGAAGTTTTTTTTTTAAATTGCGTCTCGCAGGTCATCCTTGGAGGTTGTCGGCTGCTTAACCGGGGTTTCCTACGGCAGCCTCAATATATTAAGGCCTCCAGCCAGGGCATAAAACTTAGAAACTAAGCGACTACACGCTAAGGGCACCCCCTGTGGGGTGCGGGCCTCGGCTTAGTTTGTCGCTGGGAGGACAGCGAGGGACAGGCCGGATCGGATTAGAGTGGGGCTAGTCTTCATGGATGCCACTGTCTATACAAGTTTATTTAGTTTAAAAGATAATTTAAATCACACTGAAATCACCAACCCGGGTTAACAGAGTAACAAAAATGGTGTGGATTATATTAATAATCACTATTTTTGGCTGGAAATCGCTATTTGTATGAAACGTAATTATTTTATGAACTACCACCATGTTCTGAGAAGATATTTTTAAACACAGGAGTACTTTTATATATTATTTTTCTGGGCGCAGGCGTCGAACCTGCGTATTTGTGGTATTTGGCTGTTTCAATATGAAAATCGAGCAAGCAAAGCCGCGGTTATAATCAAAGCGAAAAACTTCCGTTTACCAAAAATGTATAGTATGCCTAAATCTGATCTTTACTTAAATCAGTCTCATTTTGAAATTGAACCAATGTTACGGGTGAAAGTCGCAGAACTACGTTCTACTGCTTTTAAAAAAATTATATCAAACAACACAAAATAACACTAAGCGACCTAGGAATCGAACCCAGGACCCTATGTTTAGCGGTCGCGCTTGCAACCAGTAGATCAAAGCTGATAGTGCCGTTTTTAGTGATTTCCTAAGCTAGGTTCACCAAAAAATTTACTGAAAATATATATTTTCAACTCATAAAATGTGTAATTATTTGGCAATGTAATAAAATTCCAAAATTAATTTAAGCAGCTAGGGCTTTGTCCTGTTATGGAAATTCCGAATATCACTTACTCCGACCTGGGGATCGAACCCAGGACCTCACAGTGACAACCGCACTTGTTATTGGCTGTGGGTGACCGTAGTCACCCATTTGACCAAGTTATAAATATGGCCATTTTCCTAGACACCGTTCACTTATACATAGCATACCTCTCCCGTAAACTTGATTCAATTTCATTTCTTCAAAATGTTCTATTATTATTCTTTACAGTTATTATAGTTTATTACTTGAAACAATTAACTCTCTAATCTTTACAACAGTTCAATATTTACTTTAAAACTTTAATATTAAATGTATTATAGAAATTATCATCCATAGAGAAGAGAAATAAACTAAAAACGATTCAGTTTTTTTTTTTTTTTTTCAAAAAAATCTGCAAAATGGACGCTAAGAGTAAAAATAAATCAGAAAAATGCTGAAAAAGAAATGATTAGTATCCCTATTTTTTTTTTTTGCTAATTTCCATTTTTTATTTACATAAAGTGACGTTTTTTGGGCCCATCACCATATACTTAAGGCTGGCAGCACAGTTCGACGTCTGTGTTGCCAGCACACTAAATTATTTTTGTCCACTTTAAGCGTGGCAACACTGCCTGTATTTAGCATCGCATGCATGATATCTTGAAGCTCGTTGTGGGGGAGATATTGTTCTCTATATAATAATAAAAGAAGATTTTTAACACAATGTTGGGAAAAGTAGCTTCTCAATAAAAAACATAAAAAACGAACGTCTAAAACAAAACAGCCTTTACTATTTTTAAATATACAGGATGTAAACTTTTCAAAGTTTTTAAATATTTTTATCATTTTCTATTTATGCCATTGTTCTCAACCTTTCAATCGCCCCTGTTCCCATCATTGAAGGCAGTGTTTCCAAACATAGTTTGATATCTATTTGATTGTTAATTGTACTGTAATCATGACTGATTGATTGAGCTGCTTAAAATATGTCTAACCTTTAAATTTTTCGGTCGACGCGGCGTGGCCGATTGACGACTTTATTTTAATTCAATATTTCGGAATTTATTTCTGCTCACGGTATTTTCAAATACTGGCAATTTGAGCATTAGTCATTTGGTTTTAAAAATATTTCTGTAATTTAAATAAACATCCCATGATTTAAGTTATTTAACATAAATTTAACTATTTATAATTAAAATTGTCATCACATTGACTTAATAATTCAATTGATTAAGAGACACAACCACACGATTTTTAAGTTAACTTTGAAATACTGCTTACCACCCTACCACCCCAAAAATTTGACTGCACCACAAAAACAGGTATTTCTTTTCGAATATCCTTCAGAGCTGCAATGTTTTGCCAAATAGCCCATTTTCAGGTGTCTATTAAGACACATAATAATCATCAATGGGCCGTGTTTTAGCCAAAGAGTCTCATTTTCAAATGTATATTATGGCACAAGTCGTCAATAGGCCACGACCGCGGCCGCCGTGCGAAGTCCGCTCCGGTCGCTCGCTCCGCTCCGCTGCCGCCGCTCAGCTACCCACAAACAACGGTGCTACTATTTGCCTTTTAAAGCTAAAGGGGGAGCTGCGGTCGTGTTGTCGTGAGGAGCCTTTTGTTTTGATAATATTTGTAATATAAACTATTATTTTTTCAATTATAAAAAGTTTCAATATTTTTATAAAATTTAAAAATTTTAAACAATTTTTTTTTCTCGATTTTCAACAGACAAAAATAGTTTAAAATTATAAGATATTATCACATTTGAAGGCTTACGTCAAGAAACACAACCGTCATTAAGAAAATAATGTTTTAAAGATAAAAGGTCCATCACATTAATAAATATTTTTCAAAATATATATTTCTCCAATATGGTTCATCAAAAATGCACACGTCTTTGATTTTGTTTCAGAAACATAACAAAAAAAAAAGTTAAAAAACATTTAATTATAAATTCAAGAACTATGCCCCTGATCAGAAAAGGTTAACTTTTGCTTTTATCTATAAAATAGCTCAAATTTTTTAATTATGTAATATATAAATATTCTGTTTTTCAGGTTGATAAAAAACACGTTTTTAACCAAACAATATCAGAGACCGATTATAATTCAAAGAAAAAAAGCTAAGAATTCATTTCGTTTCAAAATTCAATTTTTATCACTAATGCAAAAATGTTTATAAAAATTCGCACAGCAGATTTTTAGTTTTAAAATATCAATATTATTGTCTCGGGAGTCGAACCCAGATTCGGAACAATAATCTTAAACAGGGCTCGAACCTGATATAATCACCATAACAAAAAGCTAAAAATAAAAAGAAAATATAAAAAATTCGCTGAAAAAAACATAAAAAGTCAGTAATAATCCGTTCAGGAATCGAACCCAAATTCTAATCTGCAATATAAATTCATAATTTTACAAATCTGCTAATACGATTCTGATTGCAATATTCAATTTTTTTTAAACTGTACACAATATTAAAATTGGAAAGACACATAAAAATATCAATTAGTAATCATCTTTGTTTGATACAAAACAAACAGTCTTGGAAAAGATTGATTTTATGAGAACTTATAAAACACATAATTTTGCTTAATATTTAAAAAAATCTATCAATTTTTATGCCCACAACATGTATATCCCAATACTGGGCCAAAGACTTCCTTTTTAAAACACCCTAGAACTATATTATTATATTTAGAAATGCGAAAATGAGTTTGTTTGATACGCTTTCACTCTAAAACGGCTAAACAGATTAGGCTAAAATTTGGCACAAGGGTAGACCATGACCTGGGTTAGGAAATAGGATATTTTTTATCACGATATTCCCACGGGATCGAGAAATGCAGGTTAAACCGCGGGGCGCAGCTAGTTCTTGATAACCGAGTAATTAATTAGAGAAAAAATGGACATCACAAAAAAAGAAAGAAGATCTTTGACTTTCGCTACGGGCAGACAGAAGCCCGAAAGTCTGACAACCAGTCGAACCGCGACGTATCGCGCTACACAGTGACTGGATGGAGGAGGTCCGATGGGCAGTCCCTTCATGTAAAATACTGGTATTCAGCTCCAACAAAGTTAGAATGGCGACACTGATGATGGTAACGACAGAAAAAAACATAACAGGTTACCTATAGTACACCAACATTTCACCAGTTATGTTTAAGTCCTATTTAAGTGGATGCGAGTCTATTGCGCATTGAGTATATACGGCACAAATCTATGCTCCGGGCTGCTGCTGAGAAATGTAAAAAACCTAGTAACACTGCCCAACCTGGGGATCGATCCCTGACTGTGTGATCTTGCAGCATTGAAGATTGCTTATCTACTAATAGCAGTGATAGCCTAGTTGTTGACGTCGGACTGCAAAGTCAGAGGTCTTGAGTTCAACCCAAGGCACGCACCTCTTACTTATGGATTCATGTGCGTATTGTATAATTATTACTTCAAAAACGGCGAAGGAGAAGATGCCTGAGAGATATTTGTCGACGGCATGTGAAGCCAAGTCAGAGGCCCATGGGCGGCTTTAAAACTCTGACACCAGGTTAGTCACTAACGACACGAAAAGAACAAGATCTACTCAATAAGAATCTTTAATGAATTCAGCGACAGACAAGGCCCGACCCTTGACCGCTCGGTCTAGAAGTTTGGAGGTATGAGGAACAGGGTGTAAAGTTCACTCATTCTCTATAGAAAAGGGAGGATCCTCCGACCTGACGGTTGTGGCGTCTGGCGGGCAACTGCCCAACGATTGATATCGGGGAAGTTATATATATGCTGTTCGCGCGGTAAACTCCAATTGGGCGATGCAGGATTTGTGTGACGTCAGGTCTTAGATGCGTAGTTCGCGTGTGACAATGTAGATGCCGTCACAGAAGCATGAAATTTAGCAAAAAAAAATATAGAAAAATTTCACCCCTAAATAATAGGGGATGGCGTATGGAAGTTCATCATTTTTGTCGATGGAAAATCTTTTTGACACCCGGCTTGTGAATTGAAAACTTTATAAATAAAGACTTTTGCCCTTCAAACCGGGATACAACAATGTCTAACGGCAGAAATAGGTGCGGTAGTAGTACTTCCCCGGACACTTACTACTAGCTGATAGATACGGCTATGGTCTCCTATAAACGCCGTCGGACGCTTACAGCATCACACCGTACGCCGCTTCACGATGCTTCCTATAGAAATCGACTGTTGTGGTCTCCTTCACACGTCGACGTCGGCGTCTTGACGTCGTACGCACCTTGGCGTCGTTCGAACCTTTGCAGCGTCAGGTCGTGTCAAGTGTCACATGACCACTCTCGAGTAACGACTAAAGCGTCGTCGTCCACTGCGGACGTATTGACCGCCGACGCTGTGCGTTGCGTTCAGTCTGAAGTCAGACGTCGCATATAGCATAAAATAAGAGACCAAAGCCTTCAATGTTAAAAAAAATACTATTATATACCATGATATTTCCAGCCCAATCATATACAATATATTTACAATATATTGACAATATATTTATTCAACGGGCAATACTGAATTAAGAAACTACCTATTTATTGACATTGAGAAATTGCTAGTGGAATGCAAGTAAGCCTTATTTATATTATTAACGCAGAGACACGATAATGATTTCCTTTTCCGACGTAAGCAAGCAATAACGTCGAAAATTAATCAGAATGTCGATTTATATGAAAAATCTTTAGGTTTATAAGCTTGAAACTTGACAAAAATACTAAATATAAGTTTTTCAAAACTTCCCTTTACGGTTTCATATACTTAAATTGCCTACACGCGGTGAGCAAGCGTGCTTATAAATATTTCTCCTTTCCTATAAAACCATACTAAGCCATTTCAAAGTGACACATACAAAATGTAGCCATCTCCCTCGCACCCGCGCAGGACTCACCTGTTCTCTGGCCTTGTCTTTTTCTTCCTTCTCTTTCTTCCGCAACTCTGCTAGGTATTCGTTGAAGAACGTCTCTCTCTCGCGAGCCTTGTCTATACCTTTGTAGCGGTCGTCGCGGCCATGTTTGGAAGTAAAATCGTTGAATGATGACCTTAGGAGGAGATTTAAAGATATTAACATCACGCTTGTATTGCCCGGATGAGTAGGCAGAGGTGTTTCGCTAGTTATGTTAAGAACTTTGTAATAGGGCAGCCTATTGTCATTAACCAGGTGACTCCGGGCTGCTACTGAGAAAATCCTTATGGAAAAACTCAATAACACTGCTCGGCCTAGGGATTCAAAGTCAACTCGTTTATTTCAAATGTTCACTGTTTACCTATTGTGGTGTGTGGTTAGTTAGGAGCATCTACTCGTAATTAATATATACAAGATATTGAGAAAACATTTTAAAAGAGTAACGGTAGAGTTTCTTGCTCGTTCTTCTCCATACGAAAACTACCTTTTGGAAGGGGCGACCAGAGTCAAATCAATTTTTTTTTTTTTAATTTTTGTCATTCTAAAGTGATAAAAGGCACTTTTGAACGTCCACATTTAATCGACAGACCAACTCCGGCAAGGGTAGCTTAACCTGATGGTTTGACCCGTGCGGCAGTTATTACTTAGCCACGAAGCTTCTTTTAAGCTCCTCCAATGTGGAAGATCATAGTAACAAAAAACTAAAAAAAAAAAACGGGATGTTGTATATACTCGTCGCGCGGTAAAATCTTCTTACGCGATACAGGATTTCTGTGACGTCTATTCTATGATGCGAAGTTCGCATGTGGCGTGGTAGATGCCACCACAGAGCTGTTCTCAAAGTAAGTTGCTAAGTATGTTATGTATACTTACTTGGAGTGCAGCTTAGCCTCGTCCATGAGGGCTCTGAAGGCTACCTTCTTCTGCTGAAGTCGATTCTTCTTCTCCTTGCGTTCTTCCTCGGCACGGTCGCGAACGTATTGGTCGAATACCTGAAGGGTGAAAATACATTCGGATTATTTATCCAAAAAACTTAACTGTTTATTACCTAAAATAAAATAGACGCAGAGCTCTGCGTCCGGCGCTCGCTGTGGCAACACGCCGAGTTCGGGGTCGCGACAAGTCAATCGTCAAGGATGCCTCGTTGAGAGGTGACACACGTGTAGTGTCTTTAGGAATAGTTAAGCGGAATAGGTTACTAAATATATCTACGTCTAAAGTATTTTCACAAGTTCACGCCTGAATCAATTAACTTTCTCCTTTTGCCCTGTGATTGAAACGGTCTTGCAATTTGAATGGGATGTGACGTCCTTACCTGTCTGCGCTCCTTGGAGTTCAGCATCAGATACCTAGGATCGAACACGATCTTGTGCAGCTCCTTCTCCCAGGTGGAGAAGGCGGACACGTCCTTCTCCTGCAGCATGTGCAGGAAGGCGGCCAGGCGCTGCGGGTGCGGCAGCGCGCCCCGCTCGCGCGCCGCGCGCACCTCGGCCTCCACGGCCGCCGCCGCGCCCACGAGGATCGTGCCGCCGCGCGACAGGCTGCACTGCAGGGGCGCGCTCTTCTTGTCTGTGGGGGGGCGGGCGTTACGGGCAGGCCTAGCAAGACGACCTGCAGCGTGTGACAGCTGTGTTCGAAAGCTAAGAGCGTTCTGGAAGTGGGCAACGTCGCAAATAGATGTCAAATATTTCGCCGCTTTGATTAATTTTGCAATATTATTGTATGGAAATATGAAATGTGGCTAACTAGCGAACTAGAATACTACCAAATATTGAATTGCAATTATAACACTGAATTTGATGTAACTGGTATATGTAGGTGTAAAAAAAGGCATTTACAAAGTTTCTGAATATTTTTTTACATCTAAAACTAAATATTCGGTGTTACGATATTAATTATTGCATTTCATTATCCATATTTTAGTTCGCTAGTTAGCCACATTTCTTAACTACTTACAGTAATAAAGCCAAATAAAACAAAACAGGTAAATAATTGACAGCTATTTACGACATCGCCAACTTTTAGGATAAGCGCTCTTAAGGGTCCACACCCTTAAGAGCGCTTATCCTAAAGTACAGACGGACCATCAAACGTATGAGAATTAATTTTAAAGAATAATATATATTTGGACACAATTCTGGAAACACATAATAACAAAGTAAAAATAATCTTATAGCAATAAAAGCGTGTGCCTAACGCTGCTACAGAAAGGTTCATTTCAGCATTAATGCCAGACAAATGCTGTCTGATGCTGGTTTTCTAATGAACCCCTATGGATAAATGACGGGGAGTACCAAAAGTTTCAACATACGTAATAGATCATTTTTATACCTCTAAATAAATAAATAATCTAGCAATCAAATATGAATTAAAAACAGAAAAAAAACAATACGAAATCAACAGGAACTGTCCAAGCAAAAACCTGTTCTTAGCGATGAGCACCATGCACTCACAAAGCAGCACTTTGGACAAAATTCTCCATGGGAGGCGGATAATTGTTTCGCGATGAAGATGTTGGCCTCATTGAAAAACTTGTGTAGTTTGATGGTCTGCACCACAACCTTAAATATCACAACACAACATGCTGTATATTTAAGATTCCTATCAGCTCATAGGCTCGCTGTATGGTTTTTATTTTTTTGTTTCTATTTGCTGTAGTCGGGACGCTTGTAACGTGTACATACGTCTTTTTTTGCAACATTCTCACATAATTATAAATTAATGATAAAACTTATGTTTTTGCAACAATATAATTTAAAGCAGAGTCCGTGGAGTTTCTTGCCCATTCTTCTCCATAGGCACCTACTACGCTTTGGAATGGGCAACTAGCTTCATATTTCTGACAGACCGACTCATTGACAATTCAAAAGTGCCTGTAAATGGTTTAATTCAAATAAATAATTCTAGTTTGTAATATTTTTATGCAACCTTCAATATAAACAAGCCTTCCACAGTCCAAACAGTCAGTCAAGGTAGTTATGCATACCAGGCATTAGTTCCCACAGTAGAGAATCACTCGACACCCTAAGCTGTTTCTAAACACTTGTATTAATTATTTAGTTAATAGCCATGTCACCGATTGCAGTTATTTATTATACATCTCTTTAGACACGACACCTTTTTCTAACACTTAAGTTAACGTTGATCTGAAGTGGCCTGGTGGTCCCTTCCAGAAATATTGTTTTTTTGGATTTACCTTTTTTATACAATATGTACCAATAGTTCGTTAGCATTCCGTCTGCATCGCTCTAACCGAGCACACCTCCTAATTATTGTAAATATCGTAATTAAAATTTATTTTAAACTAAATCACTGCCGTTCATATTTGACTAGGTAGACGCTTTTGAATTTGCGTTGTAACCATTTCTCGTTGATACCAAAACTGTTGTTTAAGATGTTAGTGCCGAAAATGACATCAACATCCAAGATGGCGGTATAAAAATTACAAAAATGACGTAACGACTATCATTTCTAAGGTCTAAAGGTTGTGTGCCACAAGTATTCAAGTTTAAGGCATTTTTAAGCCGAAAATTGGGTAGCAGAAATCACTGAAATCTAATCAAGTTTCTTGGAACTGGGGCCAATCCTTGACAAAAGTTACACATGTATCAATAAAAACCATAATCCAATAACTCACCTTCTTCGACCTTGGTCTTCTTGGCGGCTTCCACGGCCGCGTCATCAGTGCTGGAGTCAGCGGCTCTCTTCAGCTCCCCGTTAGCAGACTTGCTGCTTGAAGCGACTGCTGCGTCCTTACGCTACGACAAAATACTGAACATTACAACTGTATTCGTTGAAGAAGTAGTTTCAAACACATTTCGCTTATGTTTAATAGCGTTGCTGTCTCGTTGGTCTAGT
This sequence comes from Xanthia togata, assembly GCA_963853775.1. Classification (NCBI taxonomy): domain Eukaryota; kingdom Metazoa; phylum Arthropoda; class Insecta; order Lepidoptera; family Noctuidae; genus Xanthia; species Xanthia togata. The sequence continues at coordinate 915,934 of OY970818.1, read as the reverse complement.
GGTCGCAAGTGCTACTGCTGCGCATGAGGTCCTGACTTCGATTTCCATGTTAGACAGTGTTATTGGATTTTTCCATCTGGAATTTCTCGGGCCGGGATGGCAATAGGTTCACCCCTTATTACATGAGACTTAAACATACCTGGCGAACTGTGGGTGTACTATAGCTGCACCTCTGCCTAACCCTTCGGGGAATACAGGCGTGATGTTATGTAATATTTAAGTTACATATGATATTGGGTGAGTCTGTTGCCATTAGCCGGGCAGACTCTGGGGCGATAATGAGAAATTCCTGATAGAAATCACACACGTAACATTTTGGCCGACCTGGGGATCGGCCCCAGGATCTCGTGCTCAGTAGATCGCCACATCCTAACGCGCGTTATGATCAAATAAGATTAATTAGTGTTATATTTAGTTATGTGGGTATATACAGTCGACTGGATGTCAATGGTAACAGAACTAGTATGAGTTGGCTTCACATTCTATTGAAGCGCTGTATGCTAGACTAGCTCAAGGTTACTGCTGACTTGCGGTCAACTGTACATTGTTCATTAGATATTGAAATATCGCCGTTATTCTTTGCAAATTTTATCAGTGGCGAAGGGTAACTGTTAATATAAGCGTGTCATTATTAGTGCAAAAATATAAAAAGAAAAAAACGAAAATTATCTGATGAAATTGGAAAATATCTCATCATTATCATCTGCCTTGCCTTTTCCTAACTACGTTGGGGTCGGCTTCCAGTCTAACCGGATGCAGCTGAATACCAGTATTTTACATGAAGCGGCTGCCTATCTGAACTCCACAACCCAGTTACTGGGTAACACGATACCCCTTGGTAAGACTGGTTGTCAGACTTTTGGGCTTCCGACTACCCTAAAGATCTACGAATAACAGCCGGGACCAACGGCTTGACGCTCCGCTGCCTTCCGAGGCACGGAGGGGTCTCGGTATGTAATCGATGGTCACCCATTCACGAAACGACCGAGGCAAGCGTAGCTTAACCTTAAAGTGTTAACTAATCCAGATTAAATTACGCATACACTCACTCAAGGGAATTAGTAACACATTCATCTGCATTTAGAAGGTTTCAACTTCGTATCTAACCACTATTCCCAACAATTATGGTTTGAATAACATTATTGCATTGTAATTGAAAAATCATCAACGAAAATGAGATCATAAAATTATAATTTTATTTGCAGGAGTTAAAATGTATAAACAAAATTTCTGTCGTTTTTAACGTGACATAATTTATGAACATATTGAATATCCTGTGTACCGTATGTCTGGCAAATAAATTTGTTTCAATTTTAACAATAGTAACTTTAAATTGCACACATTTTTTAACTAAATTCCGTTATTAAATCTTACCCTTCGCCACTGACAAATTCTCTACACAAATATCGCAACATTTAATTTCTAAAAGAATAATATTTTTTTGCAAAACAGGATTGTACGCAGCAAAGTATCAATATGCAATCCACTGAGAAGCGCCCCACTCCGCTCCGCTCCGTACTAAAGTACAGCTTACAGTACAGTCATCGCGGATTGGGGCGCGTCGGCGTGGATTTTACATGTTTACCCGGGCGTAAACATGACACATCTAGCTTTAGAAGGAGACTGTCGTACAGTTATGAGTTTCAGAGACGACCTGAGACCAAGACGAACTATCTCTAAGACTCGATACGTCATATTTACAGCGGGTACTATTATTTGACCAATACCACGGTACCACGCCTTTGGAATGCGCGGCGAAGCAGGGGGCGGGACGTGGTGAACGTTGACGAATGAGCGGCGTGACGCGGAATAGCGATATCGGTCAAACTATAGCAACTAAGGTCGCAAGTCATCGCAAAGCAAGTTTTTGTACACTTTGTTATATTCGAAAGCTCCTAATATTGTTTCTATTTGTTGAGTAACATTTTGTTATGTTACTAGATAAGATAAGTGAACAAAAAGCATTACAGAGCGGCCTCCTTAAAAAAAAGTGTCAGCATAGACACAAGAGCAAAATGCTTGAGCATAATCTTAGCAGTCAAATTTTAAGTCGAAATCACAAAGCACAGAAAAATCGAATCAAGTAATTTATTCAAATTAGGCTGAGAATCAGCACTTTTCGAACGACAAAATTACATAAGACAGGCCCCCAAAACCCCGTCCTTCACCACTTTCTAGTACGAGGCGCAAGACGGCCGCTGCTAGAGGCGAAATTGTCAGCACTTACCATACAAACCAAGTGTTTCACAGTTTATTCCACCACTCACACTAAGACACTGATGACGTAAGGAAGTGACAGTACTAAATGACGGTCCGTGTAGTACGTTCAAGGCGCTTTCACGGAGGAATTTTATGAGTAACCCCTTGTTAAAACGCTGCTGGAGCGTCGATTGCGTGTTCTATGGTGCGTACGTTAGTATGCGCGAAGAACACACGTTATAGGGTATCATCTCTTACACGCTATTTCGATCTCTATTTTAGTTTCGATTAAGTTCATTATCAATTTGTCTAAAACTGCTCGAGCATTTTCCTCTCTGCGCAATGACAATACGGTGTCAAATTGTTCAATTTTATGGTCCATAAAGAAAAAAAAAGTAAGAAAACTCCTGAAAAGTAATTTAAATTCTCATAAACGTATTACCAACAAAGCTTCAGTCAGTTTCAAAGCCTAGATCCACTATTAAAATCAGATATCTGAAAAAACTGTTTTCCCGAAAATGTTTATAAACATGTTTCGAAACACCTAAACAGTACTACCAACATCGATCACATGTTTTGAAACGTTACTCAACAAAAAGTAACACTTATTTTTGTCGTTTGATGGCAAAGATCTGCAATACCAGAGGCACAGAATAGGCTATTTGACCGTTTTTGAGAAACCGAAATTCTTCAGAGATTTTATGCCACCCATGGGCCTCTGACTTGGCTTCACATGCTGTCGACAAAATATATCTCAGGCATACCGGTTTCCTCACGATGTTTCACGAGAAACCGATTAATCAAATGCATTTATTCAAATTAGGCGGAGAATCAGGTCTTTTTGGAGGTCAAAATTACATAGGACAGTCCCTCGGTATGCCCGCCTTTCATCACTTCCTGGGGCTTTAGCTGGTAAGAAGTAGCGCAACAAACTCCCTAGCAGGATAATGTTCTTTGGTTCTGGTCTCTATTTAAATGTCCCTCAAAATATGAATATTTCCGCTAAATAGCTTAACATTAACAAAACATTTTTTAAATTTCTATAACGCAATTTAATTTTTATTATCAAAACGAGGCATTATGTCTGTCATGGCGGCTCGAGTGACTTAATTACATCCGCCAAATCTGTGAGCTTTTTTATTTTTCAAAAATATTAATTAATTTTATTACTTACTTTTAAGAAGGCTTACAGACTAATTACAAATAATAGGTAACAACAAAACATTATCAATTTGCTAATAAAAAGCCTCCACAGATATATAACATATCGATTAAAATCATTATAAAAATGATTTAAATCATTTGCAGAATAAAATTGATTTTTGATATTTTTCTTACTGTCAACTAGCGTATAACGGTCAGTTCCAAACATCGAGCGAAAACGGACGCTCACATAGAGACGATTCACATACAGCTAGTACAAGAGGCTTCACGTACAGCGAGTACAAGAGGCTTCACGTACAGCGAGTACAAGAGGCTTCACGTACAGCGAGTACCAGCACACTCGCAACTGGCATTCGGTTGACATAAAATGCGTCTGTTGTCTGATCCAAAAGTATCTAATAAAAATGTAAACAAATTAAGTGTTTAAATTGTTTGTATATTTTCCAAAATATGTGTTTTTGGAAAAACCACTTTAACATCGACGCATAAAATTCAGCTTCCGCTACAACTTCAAGCATTTTTATGACTTCTTCAATAATAAGTCATTCTGAAATCAACTTAAGTTACACTACTATATATATAAAGATGATATTCGTTTAAATGAAATTAACAGCAATTAGAAAAAAGGATTTTAATAGACTTTAGCTCACACAATCATTGTGCATCCTGTGTTTACTTTTTTAGGGCATGCAGTATTATGTGTATCTTTAAGTTATATTTTAATGCCCGATTTGTGAACAAATAAACAAATAAAAAATAAAAATGGATCAGAAAGGTACCTGTGGATGACAATTTGTAGCGCCACTTACAAATTAAGTGTTTGGATTTGATTATTTCAATAATATCTAAAATTGTTCATTTGACAACTGAGCTTAATTGTATTACCGCAATTATGGTCGTTAATTTTCATTTAAAATTTAACAATGCAGTAGAAACCTTCCAAATACAGATGAATGTGTTACTAATCCCCTTTAGTGAGTGGTTTCGTATGAAATAACCGAACAGTTTGTTTACATATTCATCAGATGATTTTAGAACTGACCATATGTGTACGTGCGCATTTTTTTTAAATTTTGGACTATTCTGTGCCAGAGGCTTCGAAGACGCTTTGCCATCCCAGAGACAAAGAAATGTCTCATTTGCCTGTAACTTTCAGACATTCATGCATACACAGGTTACCTGAGAGGCAGGTAACTGGGTTGGACTTGGAGAGCAGAACCCAGCATCTGGCTTGTAGAGGACCACCAGGCGTCCTTCAGAGTCCCATGTGCTGAGAGTAACTCTCGATCGGCGAGCAAAATCATTCTAAACGTGCAATACACAAGATTTTTTTAGTGACGTCACTAACTACTTGTTTAAACCGGTTCCTATATACAAAAACGATTCGTTTTTGTTCTCGAACAATATTTCATACTGTTTTAGAATGCCAATTAGTCCCTAGGCTTTCGATACTTGAAATGTAGTCTTCCGAGGTATTTTGGAGTTCAATTTTGAGATGGATTTTGGTCGATTGATATAGGAACCGGCAATTTTAATATGTATATAAGATTAGCTTATAAAGCCTGCTTAGTGTAATTAATCAGCTTTCAACTGTGCTTGGTGTATTACCTAATTTTGAAATAACGCTTGATGGTTCATCGAATTTGAACATAAAAAAAAAACAAACAAAATTAATTCTTAATATTTCTTTACAGTTTGCTAAAAAAGGAAAATAGCTCTGAATATTCAATCGCGAAATCATATTGTATATTTTTAAATAAAAAGTTCTTTAGGCGCGTTGAACGATTTTTGGTAGTGGGTAAACTTATACATTCGCGTCACCAACATGCTCGCGCCGTAGTGCTGTACTATAGAACATAGATGGCGCTAATACCAGTTTAAAGTGTTAACTCTGTTGGCGGCAGGCTCCATGACTGCCTATTTTTTATTTATTATGATTAACTGTCATGTCATATCTGAAGTTAGATGTTGTGTTTGGTTGACCGCAATACAAAAAACAAAAAATCATATAATGCTCGGTTCCTATAAACAAACCGAATCGTTTTGCGTCCCAATGGTAGAATTTTTTATCGCTAAACTGGGTATATAAATATATTCGTAAGCTAATTTTAAATTGACAGCTACTTCCATATGGGAGCGTCTACTATGCAAAGCTTTGAGGTCTTTGCTTCATTATTGACAAAGACACAAGAGTCTTAATTCTAACCAATAACGGTCCGTAATTTATAGGAATCGGCCGTAACTTGATATAAGATTTGACAACTGATTCAACATTATTGGATGAATCTGAAGGCTTGTAATGTTTTTTTCAGGGCAATCGCGACGACCGAAAAACGCTTAACATGAAGCTGAATAACGCTGATACTTTAAATGAATCCTGTACACGTCCACTGCTGAAACTGATCCGCTACAATCTTCAGAAGATGAGGAAAAATGACTGTAAAAATAGAGCCTAAAGCCTGCACTAACTACTCGCGAAGTTCATCGAAGTTTAAGTCCTCCAGACCGTATTTCGGCCACGGCGGCCAATCTCAACGGAGACTAGACTGCCAAGTGTGTGCGCAGCTCTCAGTCTGCGCACACACTTGTGCACTATAATATCTCCCGCGCCGAAGGCTAGTGCACTCTCTCTTCCCTCACTGTCATAGCCCCGTTGGTCTCGTGGTCGCAAGCGCGACTGCTCAGCGTGGGGTCTGGGTTCGATTCCCGGGTCGGGCAGTGTTATTGGGTTTTTCCTTTAGGAATTTCTTAGTAACTAACAGCCCGGAGTTTGGAGGTTGACGGTGTGATAAGTGAATGAAGCCGTTAATCCTGCGCCAGATCTCTCTCCGGTCGTGCCGTCCCATCGGACTATAAGCGAACACGAGGGTGTAGAATGGAACTTCGGTTCGCTTCGTGCAACCTCCGGTCGCTTCGGCCGACTTCCAATCATCGTCGGTTTTGCTTCCGAGTCAAAGGACTCGAAGCGTCCTGTAGTTCTTCGCACGAGTGTGTAGTAACGTACTTCAATTTTCGGTCAACTTCGGCGAGTACTTCGTCGAAGCAAGAGTTCAGCGTGTTTACCATTGTAACTCTTTTTAAATACGATAATGTGACACATGAAGTCGAAATAACAATACGGCACATGAATCATGGCCGGTCTGAAGTTTGCGCAGAAGGCTGCGCAATAACATTTTTTAGGAACCAAATGGTGACATGAGGCGAGTGTGCGTGAGAGGGCATGCGTTAAAGTTCGTAGTGCCTATGTTCAGACCGGCCACGATTCATAGGTCATATTGTAACATCGAAGATATTCATCTATACACCGTAAGGACTATTTCTGCTTGTAGCACTCGGCCGCTATAGAACCGGGGCGGTAACAGATGTGGTCATCGTGTTCACGCGATTTTGTTTTCAAACTGCTTAGATATGAAGTTCTTTGATAGTACGTCGCGAAATTTCCATTGAAAATATAACCATGCGTAATACGGATATTACGCATGGTAAATGACGTAAAACAAAAAAAATATGACATTCTACGAAGATAGCAATGCAATTAAAAAAAATATTCTCGCTTTATGCACGCTCAGCTTATTATAAGTACCATTACAACGAAAGGTCTATTCACCCATTTTTATAGTTAATAAAATATCTGAAATAACGAAAAAACGAGGCATCCTCCGGATGACGATTGGCTTGTCGCGAACCCGAATAAAGGCGTGTTGCCACGCTGTGCGCCGGACGCAGAGTAAGGATGCCTCGTTGAGAGGTGAAACACGTGTCGATTTCTTACAACGTTTTTTATTACTGTTTACTCTTTAGGCATAGTTAAGCGGAATAGGTTACTAAAATATATTTAAGTCTAATGTATTCTTTCTTAATAATTTTAACAAAACATATCGACTTTAGCTGCTGACCTAGCTGCACACCTGCTACCTGGAAGGATATGACGGAATCTTACTAGGTATTTATATTTTCATCACATCTATTAAAAAGAGGTGATTTTTCTTCGTAAACAGGAACCAAAATAGGTATTTAATCCCTAGGGGCGAAAAGTGATTTGATTTTGGAATGTGGATATTGTTAGTAAAAGTTCCAATTACTAAAGAGATCTATCACGAAATTATAGCGTTTTTTTTTTTTTAATTTTCGTCATTGATGTCGTTTTCATAGTTTTCGACGGTGCTAAAGTCGATAGTGATGTCAAAATGTAAATCCAAGACGGGGGCCGCAATTTTTTGTTTTGTTTTATATCATACGTGAGAAGAAACTTTGTTCCTGTTGGGGTTCGGACCGCACACGTTTTTTTTTTTCTCATTGAGTGTGATAAAAAGTAGTGTTCACCTCGGGAGCAACACTATTTTAAGCTCGAGTCGCGCTCGAGTGACGCACTTTGAATCCCTCGCTGCGCTCTGGATACAAAGAAGCACTCTCGCCTTAAAAATAGTTGTTTACTCCCTAGGCATACAATCTACTATTGCCATCTCATTGTAGTCTTAGTATTGTTGCAAATAAATATTATACCAGTAAATATGTTGTTACCTATTTGTTAGCACCTGAACAAGCACACGCTGTTAGTGAGATCACTTGTAAGTCGGTTAGCATTTAGCAACTATGTTATAAATTTTATAAACAATTTGTTAAAGTATGACAAGCCCCCAGTTCTTTTCCTAACTAAAATAAAACTACTATAATTTACACCAACGTTTAACCCAGCATTAATTGCGTAATACACGATCCATCACAATATGAGTCATTTCGAAACATAATGCTTGCTTCACAAGTTCGAAAAAAAACATCTGCTCAACAACGTAAATAACGCAATAAATGTCGATGAACTGTCAAAATGGAACGGATTAGTCGTAATCATTTACGGAAATGTGTTACGCAATTGCGTAACACCTGCTATCCTGCTAAACCTGCTATCTAATTAGATAGCAGGTTCGCACGAGCGATTTTAATACAAGATGATTTTTTTTCGCGCAGTGTATTTTCAGCTCTCGGTATTCAGCCGAGCATTGAGAGTACAACAGAGCGCATCTCAACGTGTCAAGAAAACATTCTGTCAAATTTTCAACTCTCGGCGCTAAGCAGAGTGTTGAATATCAAGTACGCGTAAAAATTCATCGCGATAAAAAAAAACATACGAACCTGGGCTTATGGCAGCTGCTGTCATTAATAGTGAAATCGCGTCCTATTCAAAAGATCGTCGCGCGAACACACGATCGGTCGCATGCAGATGTCGAACGACAAGTTCGAACGACGCGGGGTAAGTCCGTCCGAGAGCACGTATTATAAGCGCGACTGCCACATGCCTTGGCGTTTAGTAAAGTCAGTCCACTCCCACACCGACGGGTGCGCAGTTGTAGAAGGGTAAGGTCGGCCTACCTGCAGCTCCAGCAGCGCGGCGGGCGGCTGGCTGACGGCGGCGTCCACGTCGGCGCGGCCCAGCAGCGCGCCGGGCCGCTCCCACACCGACGGGTGCGCAGTTGTAGAAGGGTAAGGTCGGCCTACCTGCAGCTCCAGCAGCGCGGCGGGCGGCTGGCTGACGGCGGCGTCCACGTCGGCGCGGCCCAGCAGCGCGCCGGGCCGCTCCCACACCGACGGGTGCGCAGTTGTAGAAGGGTAAGGTCGGCCTACCTGCAGCTCCAGCAGCGCGGCGGGCGGCTGGCTGACGGCGGCGTCCACGTCGGCGCGGCCCAGCAGCGCGCCGGGCCGCTCCCACACCGACGGGTGCGCAGTTGTAGAAGGGTAAGGTCGGCCTACCTGCAGCTCCAGCAGCGCGGCGGGCGGCTGGCTGACGGCGGCGTCCACGTCGGCGCGGCCCAGCAGCGCGCCGGGCCGCTCCCACACCGACGGGTGCGCAGTTGTAGAAGGGTAAGGTCGGCCTACCTGCAGCTCCAGCAGCGCGGCGGGCGGCTGGCTGACGGCGGCGTCCACGTCGGCGCGGCCCAGCAGCGCGCCGGGCCGCTCCCACACCGACGGGTGCGCAGTTGTAGAAGGGTAAGGTCGGCCTACCTGCAGCTCCAGCAGCGCGGCGGGCGGCTGGCTGACGGCGGCGTCCACGTCGGCGCGGCCCAGCAGCGCGCCGGGCCGCTCCCACACCGACGGGTGCGCAGTTGTAGAAGGGTAAGGTCGGCCTACCTGCAGCTCCAGCAGCGCGGCGGGCGGCTGGCTGACGGCGGCGTCCACGTCGGCGCGGCCCAGCAGCGCGCCGGGCCGCTCCCACACCGACGGGTGCGCAGTTGTAGAAGGGTAAGGTCGGCCTACCTGCAGCTCCAGCAGCGCGGCGGGCGGCTGGCTGACGGCGGCGTCCACGTCGGCGCGGCCCAGCAGCGCGCCGGGCCGCTCCCACACCGACGGGTGCGCAGTTGTAGAAGGGTAAGGTCGGCCTACCTGCAGCTCCAGCAGCGCGGCGGGCGGCTGGCTGACGGCGGCGTCCACGTCGGCGCGGCCCAGCAGCGCGCCGGGCCGCTCCCACACCGACGGGTGCGCAGTTGTAGAAGGGTAAGGTCGGCCTACCTGCAGCTCCAGCAGCGCGGCGGGCGGCTGGCTGACGGCGGCGTCCACGTCGGCGCGGCCCAGCAGCGCGCCGGGCCGCTCCCACACCGACGGGTGCGCAGTTGTAGAAGGGTAAGGTCGGCCTACCTGCAGCTCCAGCAGCGCGGCGGGCGGCTGGCTGACGGCGGCGTCCACGTCGGCGCGGCCCAGCAGCGCGCCGGGCCGCTCCCACACCGACGGGTGCGCAGTTGTAGAAGGGTAAGGTCGGCCTACCTGCAGCTCCAGCAGCGCGGCGGGCGGCTGGCTGACGGCGGCGTCCACGTCGGCGCGGCCCAGCAGCGCGCCGGGCCGCTCCCACACCGACGAGTGCGCCGCCGAGTTGTAGAAGAACACCGAGCCGTCGCCCGTCCACACCACGCACCTGCGGGAACAGGGGGTTTAAAAGGTGGAACATTTTCCCAACCACGTTGGGGTCGGCCAGTCTATCCGGATGCAACTGAATACCAGTATTTTACATGGAATGACGGCCTATCTGTCCTCCACAATCCAGTAACTGGGTAATACGATACCCCTTGGTAAGACTGGTTGTCAAAACCCCGGCAAGTGTAGCTTAACCTGTAGGATCGACCCTTACGACTGTTATTACGAGAATAGATGGAACAATGTGACATATAATTTTATGCACTTGCAAATTATTAGCGGTGAACCAATTTAGGACCTGCAGTAGGGCGTTATTTAGGTCGTCAAAATTTGTAACACGTCTATCTACCTTAAAATTTAAGGAAGTATCGTCAGCAAATAACACCATTTTTGGTTGATTTTTTAATAAATGGTTTAGATCGATAATATACACTAAAAAGAGGAATGGACCCAATATCGAGCCTTGTGGCACACCCATTTTTACTTTTAAACCTTGTGAATTGATACTGTTTATTTGAACTTGCTATTGTCTATCATTTAAATAAGATTTTACTAAATTGAGTGCAAGTTTTCCAAGTCCGTAATGCTCAAGTATCAAAAGTAAGGTTTCGTGATCGACGCAATCAAACGCCTTAGAGAGGTCACAAAAAATTCCTATTGCGTCTTGGGCATCTTCCCACGCGTTAAAAATGTGTCTTAATAAGGTAACACCGGCGTCGGTCGTACAATGTCCTTTGGTGAAACCATACTGTTGATCGTGGAGGATTTTATTTGTGTTAAAATGATTGAGCATTTGATTAAGCATTACCTTTTCAAACACCTTGCTAAAAACCGGCAACACGGATACGAGTCTATAATTATTGGTGTCTTTACTGTCACCGGATTTGAAAAGTGGTATTACCTTGCTGTTTCATTAAATCCAGGAAGACTCCTTGATCCACACACAAATTAAATATTAAAGCTAGGTAAGGCGAAAACATATTCAATATTTAGAATATTGATACCTTCATGTGTAACAAAATCAGAATGTTTAAATGAGAAAATTACGTTTAAATGTTTAAACCTTAATAACTCAAAATGTGGTCACAGTGGGTTGGAACGTTTTGGCACAACTGGGTCCAATTGTTTGGAGGATAAAAAATTGGACAAGACACCATTTGGCAATAGAATCCCCATAATATTAGCTGGAAATATCGCCTCAATAAATTAACTATGTGGCTATATTAGCCTTGTGGTAATTTAACAAATAACCTATCTCCTTGGCAATATTGGGCACAGGGTAATTTGAACCGTCGTGGCAACATTACCCGACCTGGCGATATTACACTTTAGGCAATATAGCCCGTCCAGGCAATATTACCCGACCCAGCTATATTAACCATAATAACAATATTAGTCATTGGGGAGCATTTCAACAATTTTCTTCGAAAAAAAAAACTTACCATGGCGTCCCCAAAATCGGCGTGCTAGATATCGGCCTACTCCTATCCTGCTTGGCCTTATCTTTCTCCTTCTCCTTGTCTCCCTTGTCCTTCTCTGCTCTCTCTCGCTCGGCCGCCTGACGTTCTTGGTCGGCTTGCATCTCCTGTCTCTCTCTCTCTTCGGCGGCGTGTCTTTCGGCTTGCAGGAGTCTTTCGGCTTCGGCTGCGGCCTTCGCTTCGGCGTGGGCTTCTACGTCGATTACTGTGAGTAGGAAATCTTTGGTTAGAATGGGACCTCCTAACAATGGTGTCCAGAAGTACCACTTTCTAAATCAAGCCCTTAATCCAGCTGCCCAACGAGAGCCTCTTTAGGTGTTGGTCGAGGCTCTTGGCAATTAAGCCATTGGCTGATACGACTATCGGCACAATGATCGCTGAGTCCACATCCCACATGTCGACAACCTCGCGAGCCAAGTCAAAATACTTAATTTGTTCATCTTTCTCGGCTTTCACGAGGTTCCCGTCATGCGGGACCGTTATGTCAATAATCATTGCGCGCGGCTCTCCTCGATCCACCACCACTATATCAAGCTTATTGGCAACAATAGTCTTGTCAGTGATGATAATATTATTATTATTTATTATAGGGGGAAATTTATGGATTCGCGTAGTGCTGGGCTATAGAATATCGTCATCATATAATCATATATCACTGCTTAGATACAGCCCCAGTTCTCGAGAGGGAGCGGGCTGTAATCCACCACGCGGGCCCAGTGCGTTTGGTAGATCTCACATGTCTTCAAATTTTCGGTTCTAGGATATGCCGGTTTCCTCACGAGAATTTCCTTCACCGTTTTGAGAGCAGTGGTGATGAAATTATTTACACAAAGTCAAGCGACTGCCGCAGTTCGGCCCCGAGAAAGATGGGTCGACGAGATAGGAAAAGTAGCGGGCCAGAATTGGCCTGCAGCAGCACAGGACAGGAAAGAGCGGCAAGAAAGGGAGGAGGCCTTTACCCAAAGAGGGGGTCCTTAATTAATTTATTAATTAGTTATTTTTTGTTATTTTTTTTTAATTAAGGAATAAAGAGGCTATATTACTATTTACGTCTTTGACATTTCTCGGGACCCTAGGGTCCCGGACCTTTGGAAGGCATACGAAGTCACGGACGGGCCGAAGCCAACTCGCAGAGGCCCGTTAGACGTGTCTAATGAAAAGAGGCACTAACCGACGATTATCCCTGTACGCACTAATCTAGTGCACCCAAGGACAACCCCCGGTTAGTGCAGGACTATTGCAAGATATGGAAACAATGATATTGGATTATGGGTTTGGGTGACTAAATGAACTGGTTATCTAGAACTATGGAAAGACTATGTCCCCTGCCTGACCAATATCTTATATAAAATACACAGGTAAAATGGCAGGAGGTGACTCGCACACTCAATAATGGGCCCCCAAAAACGGTCGCTAGCACAAAGTGTCGAAGCGACAAGGGGGCAACATTTCCTGAGGTGCTTATAAGGAGTAGAGCGGTATTCCACGGCTATCAGGACAATCCCGGAAGTACGGTCAAGATCCCTACCAGCGTCTTACTGGAATACTTCCTTCCTCCGAGCACATTTGCTCTTGCGAATCTCCACTCAAGCCGGCAAATAAAGGCAAGAAAGAGGTGGGTCTATTCCTCGACAGTGTTCACTCCAGCCGGCCAATAAAGGCAAGCCAGAGGTGAGGAACAAGATTTCTTCCAGGAGATAGGGTCCGTGGGGTCGCTACTGCCCAACAGCTCGCCACATGCTGCTAAAATTATTTTAACTACTGAATAAATAATCTATCCCGGTACAGTTTTTTTACTACATAAGTTATTTATTCACGCCCAAAGACGAGTTAAAATTAGTCTTGAATTATGGAAGTTTCGACGCTCATCACACACAACTTCCAAACCAATTTTTTTTTTTTTCTAGTTCTGCTTCCATACAGGGCTAGATAATGACAAAATAAAATTGTTTTGTCAAACAGACGACTACGTTTGTATGGAAGAATGACCGACTAGTGTGCCCTTAAGACCCGCCTGTTGGCCCCGCTGCCGTCGTATGCTAATATCATCCGCTAAAGGATAATAATTTATTTGTTATTATTTAAAACTCACCTTCTATCTTACCATCATCGACGTCCATCTTCTTGTCATTTTTCTTGTCTATCGGTTCTCCTTTCTCTAACGCGATCTTCGTTCTCAATTCTATATGGGACAAAGGAAATAATAGTTTTGTTTATTTATTCACAAAATGCACAGCTCAATGTCAAAGTCAAATAATTTATTTCAATTAGGCACAAAAAAGGCACCTTTGAACTTCAAAATTTACAAAAAAAAAGATTCTAGTCACCCCTTCCAAAAGGTAGTTTTCGTATGGAGTAGAATGGGCAAGAAACTCCTTAAGGCGCCATTTTCCGGGCCTGTGGGCCTTTGAAACGCTACCTCCGCCTCCCCCTAAGGGGGAATGACGTATTTATTTACGATTCACTGCCGATCATTTCGCGAAAAATACATGCCACAGCATAAAATATTTGCAGTTGACCAACTGAACTAGTTTTTCTTAGGTTCGATTTTTTTCAATAAGTTTACATTTTATGGGACTAAGGTACGGTGTAGTGAACTAAAATGATTACTTAAAATGTCCTGTGTACCTAATGGGCGTTTTCACATTAATAGACACCAGCCCGATACCGATATGTCGGCAGCTATTATACCGACATCGATACAATTATTATCGGCCCAATGATATTGCTAAGTATCGACGTCTTGAAGTCGGCAGTGCGAAAAAGTGTGTTCAAGTGACAAAATGCCGCTAGTCTCACCGCACTGTGTCTTCGCCGATAGATATCGTACCTATATCGGTGTCGGTCGCTGTCTGCGACGATATAGGTGACAATAGCAAGACAATGTAAAAGCGTTTGGTAGGCACTAAACGTATCCGATCATCTGACCACCGATATAGTGTCGATGTCGGGTCGGTGTCGTTATCGGCTAATGTGCTGTGTTGTGACAGTCAATTCATTTTATTAATTAAAGAAACAACATTTTTACCTTTTGATATAGTGTTATGGGATAGTTCGTAGAACGTACACAGAAAAACATGAAGTTTAGGCCTCTTCTGTCATCTATGGTTTTAATAAAAATCAATATCTATTGTTAGGTTACTGTTAATGAGAAATCCCATGTACAAACTGCACACGGGATTTTTTTAGTGATAGTTAGGTAGTCATGAATAATCTGTAAGAATCCATAAGTGTATCAGTGTTGTGACATTAGGTATTATATGAAGGAACGCAGGCGTTTAATAATTCACTTAAAATGAAAAACTTGCAAGCAATGGGAAATTTCTACTGAAGGCTGCGCGTTTAGACCTCTGCAGGGCTAACATGACAAGCGCGAGAAAGCTCTTTTTCTCGTTTTGTCGAAATTTGTCTACGATTCTGACGTCATTCTAATCCCTAACATGACCATAAACGACGAGATTTCTCGAAAAAGGCACTTTGACACTTCTATATGTCGCGACGAGAAACCGATATTGCAAGTTATTAAAAACAAATTATTTTTATGATAGCAACATCGGCTTGAGATTCCGTTTCATTCATTCAATGGTGCCGATTCTCTTGTCACAAATGCCTCTAAACTAGACTAAAAATCACCAAAATTTAGATTATTCTTGTCAACCGACAATTTTCCATTCTGAAATAGACTAAGTGACACAACTTAACTATATTTTAGTTTGACGGCACTGAGCTATTAATTTAGTGAAAATGGCAATTTTGCTGTTCAGAATTTTACGTTCTTCACCTAAAGTTTAGATTGTCTAAGTATTTAATCGCGATTAAAAAATGAACTAAAATTCACACCAACACCTCGACGGCGCAAAAACAATAATGTCTTTTTTTCTTTTCTCTTGCTTATATCTCGAAAATGGTGTGTCCTATCGCAAAAATAATGAAAAATTCGACCCTCTTTATGAAACCCATAAACCCCTAACACTCAACATGTAGGTAATATTTTTTCATATTTTCCATACAAAAAACGAAAAATTCCATATAGAACACGTCGTTCCAATATAAACAAACTTTCATCTTTATTTCTTCAGGATTTTAATTAAGTTGAATGGGCTAAAAATGGTCGTACTGTTTCGCTTATACTGTGACCATATTTTTTTGTTTTGGATGTTTCCCACCACTCATGAAGATTCGTAAATATTGACAGCTATACATGAAGTAACAATTGCCGTACTTTATTGCCAAGTGACGTACCTACTGCTACAGCTATAATTTATCGAATCTATTATTTTAGGACATCGACATTTTAGAACGACTTTTTATCGTATACAGAAGTGTCGTATACGATATCGTAACCAGTGACTTTTTGTATTCAAAACTAAAAATTGTTCATACTGAGCCAATACGATACAATCACGGATTCAAGAAAAAATTGTGTTGCTGGCTCAGCTATTCGAAAAATATAATTACGATTTTTATCGTGTTCTATACATTTGGTCAACAGCATTTTTTTTCTAATTTTAATTGTTCTTGACAGAGTGAAAATTGTTTTAAATATTTTTTATACAACCGACAACCGGACCAATTGTATATTTATTAATATAGAATATGATATTAGCAAAGACAGTTCGGTGGAGAGTAAATATTGTAACATGGATGAATCTAATAAAAAAAACTTTAAAAAAACTTCTTCTTAAACGACTATAAAAAAAATTATAAGACTCGCACTTGACTATAATTTTATCGATAATAATTTGTAATGTGTCTAACACTATTGTAAGATGACAATTAAACGTCATCATATCGCATAGAAATAATCACACTTTCGAAAACAATATTATGAATTAAAACTATATTAAAATTACGCTCTTAAATCTTACAGCCAATTACGTACGCTCTTAAATCTTACAGCCAATTACGCTCGCGGAAATTATTTTCATTTGTATAAATATTAAAACAAAAAGCTGTATTTACAGCTTTCATACAGGACGTTATTAAAATAACTGAAATTAGTACACTCACCTTTTACTACAGACACAACTTTTACTTTTAGTACAGATGGTTCACTCCGCGAAATCATTTGAATAAAAGGCGACCCACACAAAAAAAGTGCAATTCAGGTCGCACAGCGCGGATTACCTACAGTTATATTCACCTAGAAGTTGCTTCTCTTTCTGTCGCCTAACTCTTATATCTTCTGACTACGCTACTCACTGAATTGGCCCGACAAGACGGGCCCGCCGCGTACTTGTTAGCTTCATACCTAAAATGTGGAGTGAACCATCTGTACTATTCTTTGCTAAGGACCAAGTCTGCGGGGTAATTGCGTAACACACTGACAATGGCCTTTCATATAGTTGTATTGATGATTTTAATGTAATTCAAATCATTTAATTCAAGTAACATAGACTCATAATACAATAGACAATACCATTTACAAATAATATAAATTTAAAATTAAAACTTAAATTAAATTAAAATTTACACATACAATTAGTTTAAATTGTTCGTCATCAAAAGAAAGAAAGCGACACGTAACGCGCTTGGAAATATAAATGTTATACTTCCAAGCGCGCCGCGTGCCGCTCACAACAGTGTGTAATGATGGCACAAGCAAGCCTCCCGCGAGCGCGGCCGCAGTGACGCGCCGCACAGCGAGTGCTGCGCTTGCGCATTGTTGCGTAGAAACAATCACCGCGGGCTTCCGCGAACATCGTCAAAACGCTGCAAAAGCGGGGGAGCCCCAACATTATCCTGAACGTGTTGTTAAACTGGACACGAAGGGCACTGTACGATTTTTGTATAGTTAGACCACAGACTGCAGGTGTACATTGTGGTGCAGTATACTCTAAAAACAGTTATTTTAACTTCACTTATTTAAAAGCCTACCTTCCAGCTCCCTCACGGCGCGCGGCTTCTCCCACACGCTCTCCTGCTTGGCCGCGCGGTAGTAGTAGGGCCGGCCGTCGGGCGCGCGGTGCGTGGTCCACTCGCCCGCTGCCGCGATCAGTTCCGGCGTGATCACCTGCGGGAACCGTATTTATTTATATAATTAAGAGCAACCAACAAAGCATACACCAAAAATACATGTTAAAATAACCATCTTATTTATACATGCATTGAACAGTAGGAAATTCAGTTACAAACGACACAGACTGTCCATCAAAACAGATGACCGACCTGGTACAGCACTGCGAGTGCGACTAACTGGACCTAATCATCTGCACCGACTCGAACGCCCACCACCCGCTCTGGGGCAGCGACGCACCGAACTCCAGAGGCGAGGTACTATCCACCTATTTATTCTCCACTAATCTTAACATCATTAACCGCGGCTCGGAACCCACTTGGGTCACGCTCCGAGGACAAACGATTATAGATCTAACACTCGCTACAGAAAACGCGACAAACCTTATCACAAACTGGCACGTGTCGGACGAGCCTTCTTGCTCAGATCACAGAAGGATCCGCTTTACACTGATGACCGACTGTAGGGAACCCGAGCCGAGGCGAAACCCGAGGCGCACTAATGTTCCCGGATACAGACGCCTCTTGGCCTCCCTATTAACTAGACACCTAACACAAGTAACCATAAAAGACCAGGCACAACCCCGTGACAAAACTATCAGAATACCTAACCGAAGAATACCACTCATGCTGCAAACTAAAAGCGCCACGAACCAGGAACGAGAGGAACCCCTGGTGGAATGCTGAACCTAGTAAACTCAGAGATGTGCTGCGTAATCAATTCAACAGAGCCAAAAACACCAGACTCCTGGACCACTAGGAGATATACAAAACGCTAGGAGGACGTAAATTCTGCGAATCCATCGACACTAATAATGAAGCCGCAAGGGTAAGGAAGATCCTATCAACGGATCAGGATCGAACTCTAGGCGCGCTTAAGAAACCTGACAACTCATACACAGCAACTGACTATGAAACCAGTAAGGTCCTTCTCGAAACTCACTTCCCAGGATGTAGAGTCCTAGAGGACAGGACGTGGGATGCGGAACCAGAATGAGCCCCAACGGATCAGGACTGGTCAAGTGCCCGCAACATAGTAACAGAAGATCGAATAAGGTGGGCTATTAACACCTTTCAGCCTTACAAGTCAGCAGGGCTGGATGGCATCTTCCCCGCCTTACTGCAGTGGGCGGTAGTGCGGCGTCTGACACCATGGCTGGTGGAGATTTACCGAACCTGTATAGCACTCAGACACACACCTCTTGCATGGCGCGAGGTGAAAATCATATTCATACCCAAACCTGGCAAGACTGACTATACACAACCCAAGGCTTATAGACCCATAAGACTCACATCCTTCCTACTGTAAACCCTAGAAAGTGACAGGCACATCCGAGACGGACCTCTCCGGGTAAAACCACTTCATGAACAACAACATGCGTACTCCACAGGCAAGTCGACAGAATCGGCGCTGCACAGCGTGGTTTCTAAGATCGAATGTGCACACATAATGGACCACAAAGGCTCAGCACTGGCTGCCTTCATCGACATCGAGGGCACTTTTGACAAAACAATGTTCAACAGTATAAATATGGCCCTCGACAGACACAACGTAGACCCGACCCTGAGTCGCTGGATCACCAACATGCTCAAGCGAAGGGCTGTACAAGTCACAGTAAATGACACTACGAGAGCCATCGTTGCGAAAGGCTGCCCGCAAGGGGGCGGCCTCTCGCCACTTCTATCGAACCTAGTAGTAGACAGCCTCATTAAAATACTTAATGACAAAGGTTATTTCACCGTAGGCTACGCCGATGACATAACCATAATAATCAACGGGACCCACGATCAACCCCTATGCAATCTTATGCGTCAAGCCCTGAAAATAGTAGAGGAATGGTGCAACAAGTACCAACTTTCAGTGAACCCAAAAAAACCGAACTGATTCTCTTCAGAAAAAAGAGAAAACTGATGACACTACAATTACCACGATTCTTTGGAACAACCCTAAGCCTCTCAACTGAAACCAAATACCTGGGCATCTATTTGGACAAACAACTGAACTGGGCAAAACACACAAACTATACTATTACGAAAGCCAGCATATCCCTGTGGCAATGCAAGCGACTGCTTGGCAGGAATTGGGGGATCAGCCCCAAAGTCACCTACTGGCTATACACCACAGTCATCCGATCAATTATCACATACGGCTCAATGGTCTGGTGGCCCAGACCTGAGCACAATCCAGAGAGATCACGAGAAACTGCAGCGGTTTGCTTGTGTCGCAATCACTAGCTGTATGAGAACTACACCGACCGCCGCCCTACAGGCAATGCCAGGGCTGCCGCCTCTACACCTAATCGTACGAGAGGAAGCGGCCCTGGCCGCCTTCAGGCTCCATTTATCGGGAACCCTAAGTAAAACCACGAAGGAGACAATGTTTTTTGTCCCTAATAAATAAAATAAAATAAATCTCGTTATATGAAGTATGTCAAAAAATCATAAATAAATAGTTACATCACCGTGTGCAAGGGCCGTTGGTCGTTTCCTATGGAGAAGAGCCGGCAAGAAACTCCACGGTTACTCTTTTAAAAATAATTAGCTTTTACAATATTTTTAAATAACAATGTTATTAGGTATAAGAGGACAGTGTAGATCTGTCGACAAGTACCAGGTACTTAACAGAATAATGATGGTCAACAAATCTACGTTTAGTAATATTAATAATAAGTTTGTATGTAGGAAATTTGTTTGTTTATAGCAAATTTTTTATCTCCAGAACTGCCAATCAGATTTGAAAAAATCTTTTTGCATTGGATAGCCCAATTCTTGAGCAAGACCACCAGACCACCGCGGACCAGTTACAGACAGAAGCTAGTACCAAATAAAAACGTAGTTTATACTCACAGCGTCCTCCTTAGCCGGCCTGTCAGTCGGCGTGGGCGAGTCGCATATAAGGGTGGGCTCCTGCATCGGGCTGGCCCCGTGCACGCCCGGCCCGCCAGCGGCGCCTGGCCCGCCCGCGGCGCCCGGCCCGCCTGCGCCCCCGCCACCCAGAGCCACTGCTGCGCCCGCAGAACGGAACAAAGACAATTTATTTATTTGATCCAGGTTAAGAGTCCTATTATTTTTTTTACGCAAATTCATAATTTTAAGCGTTGTAATCTTCAGCAACGGTAAGATATATTTTTTTTATTTAAGTATTTAATTAAGAATCACAACAGTGCCATTTTCTTTCTTGTAAGTTGTCTTTCGCGTAATTTACTATAAATAATTCACGAACTCAGTTTACAAGAAATTTGTATCATCTTAAACTTGTACCTACATTGATGGCAAATAAATAAATCTGAATCTGAAGAAATACGTCGGCGATGGAACTTTGACGCTCAAATTCACATTGTTTCATTCAATTCTAATAAAAGCTAAAATTACTAAAAATTAAGTTGAATGTTTTACTTGTTTATTAGAGTTCTGAAATTTCTTTAAATTCCTTGAGTTTTCACGGAAAACATCGTAAGCAATAAAAGTTCAAATTCAGCGTCCATTATATTCTAAATAAACACAATTTTATCAACTTCTATCTACAATGAATACGTTTCATTCGTTTTCGTTTCTCAATATAATGAGACAAAAGTACAATACTTAAATAAAATTAAAGTATTCATATCTTTATTTGCATTCCATAATGTAGGTATAAAGGTGTTACATTGGCTTACTATAAATATTCCGCGTCAATTCAGCAAATTACACGAAAATAATGTGTAACTCCAACTAGCAAGAAATAGAATGGCACTATCGTTATTATAATCAAATAATTAATAGTTATTTATGCAACTGTTGTATAATAAGGGGTATTAAAACACGAATGTGGGTTTATCACATGAGTGTTTTAATACCTAATTATGTACAGTTGCATACAAGACTTTATCTACACCCATGTTATGAAACCTCTATAAAACGTTCTGAAACCATAGGGTGTTGTACAGTGTTGTAAGAACTCTATGTAAATTCATGGAAAGTTTAATTGCTGCGTATCTAATACCTACAAACAAACTATGTATAGAATTATTTATTGTAATAATTATTTACATTTTGGATCGTACAATTATTGAAATGCACTTGAATATATCTGCCAACATTCAATGATATACTCGGAATATTTATTTAATTATGGCGGTAATGAAACGCGCGGGCATTACAATGTTCTTTTTTTGAAATGGAGCTGCATAATGAAACTCAGTACAACATTATAACTCCCGTTTGGATGCTAATATGGTTACTATGACACTGGGTGTTTTAATGTTGGCAATAAGCTAACTGTTTCAGAAACATTTATTGAGGATTTATAGCATGGGCGTAGATAAAATGTCTTACGGCTGCTCAAATATACAACGTCAAAAATAATTCATTTCCGTAAAAAAATATTTTTAGTTACTTTCTAGTGCTTTAGCTGGGAAGAAGAAGTGGCGCAACAAACTTCAGAACTCTTATGAACGCTTATCCTAAAAGTTGGCAACGTCGCAAATAGCTGTCGAATATTTACCTGTTTTAATTAATTTGGCGATATTACTGCATGAAAATATGAAATGTGGTTAGCTAGTGAACTAAAATATTGATTATGAAATGCAATAATAAATATCGTAACACCGAATATTTAGTTTTTAGATGTAAAAACCGTATTTGGAAACTTTTTAAATGCCTTTTTACACCTAAAACGGTTACAACATCAAATTCAGTGTTATAATTGCAATTCATTATTAATATTTTAGTTCGCTAGTTAGCCGCATTTCATATTTCCATACAGTAATATTGCCAAATTATTATTTATATATTTGACATCTATTTGCGACGTTGCCCACTTTCAGATTAAACGCTCTTAAGGCACATGATACATATGTGGGTTTATTTTTATTTGTAAACGTTGCTTAAAGCATCTCTTGCACTAGAAGGCCATGATCACGTCCACTGGTGAAAGAAAAAAAATATAGCTATGTTTTACTATACATGTATGTATTCTTTGTTAATTAGGGATCTCGCGCACGAAACGGCCACGAATCCGGCCAGTCGTGGCCGTCTAGAATACCCCTAGACGGCCACGATTGGTCGGATTCGTGGCCGTGTACGGTATGTGGCTAGTTGGCCGTTGCGACCAAGTGCGCGAGTCGTATCGGTTTCTATAGTTTACCTGGTCGCGGCGTCTAGTGTGCGAAATCCCTTATATGTATATGTCGCAGTCATCTGGTTAAGTTAGCCAGCTAATTGGACGACTAGGCCGTTCATTAAAAGCCGGCATCCAATTGGATGCCTAGGCCGATAGTTAATTGAATTAGTATCATTCAACTTGGCGTATTGAAAGTCAGCCCTTTGAAGATGAATGACCAAGACTCAGCCCAGTGATTCAAATGGTGAAAAAAAATCTGCGAGAAACTTTGAAATAGCGCTCGCTCGGCTCGCGCGCGGTTGTTCATAGTTTTAACCTATTTCACCCAGTTTAACTAAATGACTACACGACATTCAGCCATCTGGCTAAACGTAGTGCTCAATGACTTGGCTAGTTGTCTTGCAGCTATTTAATTGGATGCCGGCATTTAATGAACGCGCTAGTCGTTCAATCAAATAGCAGATTCAACCAGATGACTGCGATATCATCATCATCATCATCATCTCATCCGAAAGACGTCCACTGCTGGACACAGGCCTCCCACAAGCACCGCCACTTCGACCAGTTCTGTGCTTCCCGCATCCAGCGTGGGAGGCCTTCCAACGCTATGTCTCGCTGAACCTTGATGCACGAGGGGCTAGAGGGGCTAGAGACACGTGCAGCTGTGTACTCACTGGAGTCGGGCACGTGGCCGGGCGGCGGCTGCGCCAGGCCCGGCGGCGGCCAGCTGGCCCAGGCCGGCCACGCCGCGCCGTAGCCGTAGCCGCCGGGGAACATGTTACCTGCCGGGGGGAAACGTCTAAGTCTCGATCCCGTGGGAATATCGAAATTCTAATTTCTACCGTGGAAACTACCAAGTAATTGTATTTCTAAAGTGTACGTTTTTTAGATTTAATCCTTAAATGTTACGACATTTTATATTAATTAAAAAGTAAACTTTACCTTTTCAACATTTATTCACAATCATTAGAAAAAACTGCTTTAACAAAAAAAGTCAAGATATATGCGATTTTATTGCTCTCAGGTGTAGATCGATATTTCGCCCCCGTAAACCCCTATATAGCAACTTTTATCGAAATCGCTAGAGCCGTTTTCGAGAACGTGATTACAAATATATACATATACAAATATTGCTTGTTTATTAGTATAGGATATTATCTTACCATTGGCTGGTTGCGCGATCGGCGCGCTCTCTCCGGGCGGCACGTCATCGTTATCCGTGGGGCTTTCTCCCTCCTTATTATCCTTTGAACCTGACAATACAATAATTAATTATAGATGAAAACATAACAGTCAATCACGCCTGTGTTCCCCGACAGTTTAGGCAGAGGTGTACCTGTAGTAGACCCACATTTCGCCAGTTATGTTTCATACAAAAAAAACCAGCCAAGTGCGTGTCGGACCACGCACAATGAAGGGTTCCGTAGTTGGGATGAATTTTTTGCTAGAACAAACTTAACTTTGTAGTTGAATTAACATGTTCTCCCATACATTCCGTATCGGAGAACATGTTTTTTTCCACCGCAAATGTAAGTTGGTCAATTATTACTCGCTAACTTATAAAGCCTACTTAGCTGTGATAGTTTTCCTTTAAATTTCGTTATATATAAGTACTACTGCCGTGACAATTGAATTTCTAACTACAACCGTTTAGTCGATAGAGGGGGGGACACTTGACTCTAACGAAAATTGGTGCTTTAAAGTTGATATGTCACGAACGGTTTACTTAATCAAAAAACGGTCTTCGCAAACCCCTAATATTTTTGAAAGAACTGTCCAACGATATCCCACACTATGGGAAGGACGAAAAAAAAAATTATCATCTCCACTTTACATGTAAGGAGGGAGGTACCCTTAATAATTGTTTTTTTTCAAATTTTTATTTTACCACTTTTTTGGCGTCATTAACGTGTATACTCATGCCAAATTACAACTTTCTAGTACCAATAGTTTTTGAGCTAAACCGCGGACAGACAGACAGACGGACATGGCGAAAGTATAAGGGTTCCTTGTTGACTACGGAAACCTAATAAGACCCTGCATATTTAAATGTCGATTTAAAACCATGTACATCATTTAAAAAAAAATCGCAAGACAAATCTAAAACCCCATTTAGTCGATGCAAATTTCTTGTCTGTAGCTTACAATAAAATTGAAGCAACAAATGAACGGCCAAATCAATCTGACCAGCATTTTTCTATCTATGTTGGGATCGGCTTCCAGTCTAACCAGATGCAGATGAATACCAGTATTTTTACATGGAGCGACTGCCTATCTGACCTCCACAACCCAGTTACTGGGTAATACGATACCCCGTGGTAAGACTGGTTGTCAGACTTTCGGGCTTCTGACGACCCGTAACGGCTGTCAAAGATCCACGAATGACAGCCAGGACCAACGGCTTAACGTGCTTTCCGAGGCGCGGAGGAGTCTCGGTATTTAAAGATGGTCACCCATCCACGGACCAACCCTGGCAAGCGTAGCTTGACCTGATGGATCGACCCGTGCGGCTGTTATTACTTAGCTTATGAGCTCCTCCAATACTCCAAGCTCTCCATAGCGGCCAAATAACGACAGTTATCGTGTTGTATTGGTTACATTACTGCATTTTAGTGTTCAAATTTATTTGTAAAAGTTAAATACATGATAATTGCTGTTTATTGCCCCTTGTAATAAACGAGCTTATTATACACTTATATGGAAATAACGATGGCGCTATAACTTTATTTGTCTAATGTTATAATTTAATTTCAAAATCCTACCTCCTTCCTTCACCCACGGAGGAGGCTGCGTCATAAACGGCGGGACATTCCCAGACGGGGGCGCGTTGTGGACCCCGGGGGGCATCACGTTGGACATGACGCCGTTCGGCATCATGCCCATCGGGCCGGACATCGGCCCGCCCATGGGCCCGTTCATGGGCACGGTCTGGGGCATTGGGCCACCTGTAAAAAAACAATATGATATTACATTTGTATGACCTAGAAGGGTTATAGGTGTATTAGTAATCTCACACACTGTGAGTTATGTTTAAATCACATAGGCTATAATTTAAAAAGAAATCACGCGAGCGAAGCCGCTGCCAGAAGCCAGCTCAATATGAAGTAATAAAAATAAAATCTATATATTTAAAGAAAATTAATTGCCGTTCGTTAGTCTTGCTAAAACTCGAGAACGGCTGGGCCGATGTGGCTAATTTTGGTTTTGAAATATTTGTGGAAGCCCAGAGTAAGTTTAAATGGTCAGAAAAAATGGGAAATTAAAAGCAACAATTTTATTTTCCCATATGGAACGAAAGCAGTAAGAATAATATTTATTTGGACACAGTTCGTGAAACACAATAACAAAATAAAAAGGTAAAATAATCAAAAAGCAATAATAGTGTGTGCCTCACGGCTGCGCCAAAAAGGTTCATTTCAGCATTAATGCCCGACAAATGCTATCTGACGCTGGTTTTCTAATGAACCCCTATGGACAAGTGACGGAGAGTACCAACAGCTTCAACATACCTGATACATAATTTTTATACATCTAAATAAATAAGAAAACTAGGACTATTTAAATAATTGTTTCCAATTTATGATATTTCCACTAAAACAAACATCAACTTTATACAAGTGTAAATAAAATATATTTTAGACTGACTGTTGAGTACTGTTGAAAAAGTCATAAAAAAATATGAAGTTGCAGCGCAAACAGAACCCTATGTGTAGGCATCACAGTTGTTTTTCCTCATATAAACTGCCGTTGCCATCAATCCTAACCAACACAAAGCACTAGGCTTGCATGAATTCTCGATAGTACGTAGGTACCTATTTCAATACAATAAACTTTATTTTCTCACCACAATATACATACATTACAGACAATGGTACACAATTCTGGTAAGTATTATATTGTGGGAGACTGGTGCCTAAGCTAGGCTCGTGGCCTGTGTTTCAGGACACCAGGATCCCACCCATTTTCATTTTATAAATTATGTACTAAGCGCGCCGAAAGAATATAGTAAGGAATCATTAATGTCTACGTTAAGTATGCGAGACAAATGTTAGTAGATGTGTAGTATGGGTGATTGTGTGGGTGTGTGAGTGTGTGGGTGATGTGAGAGAGTGTGTGATGGTGTGTTTAGGACAATAAAAGGATGTTTTCAGTATAGTTTAATTGTCAGCCAGTCAGTTAGCCTCTTTTTGCATATATTCTTTGTGAGACTAAAGATACCCCGGTGTTATGTGTGTTAGGTGTTAATAGGTAGGTAGGTGCACCGTAGATAAGTACTTAGTGCTACCCGTGCGAAGTCAGGCAGGGTAAAGCTAGTAAAACAATAAAGAAGAATAGTATCGATTCTTTTTTAAAAGACCCAGAGAACTAGCTAAAACGCGTCAGTGGCGCCTCCCTTTAAAGAATAGAATTTCCTTAGAAGAATAATGAACTTTTTGTAAGTAATTACTCTACCTGATGAAACTAAGGCTTCCATGTCGGACTGTGATATGACCTTGCAGGTGGGTGACTCCTGAGGCCTGGTCCAAGTGGTTTCCCTCGTCCTGGAGTGGTAGTAGTACGGCTTGCCTTCGTCCGACTTGGTCTCTACCCAGAGTTCCGGCGCCGGCTGGTAAAAGGACACATGAATTAGTAGTCAGTCAAATAATTTTCAATTAGGCACATAAAAGGCAGTTTATAACGTCAAAATTTACAAACAAATTGAATAGATTCTAGTAAACCCATCCTGAACGTAGTTTACGTTGTATTTTTGAATACCACAGGGTATTCAAGAAAGCACAGAACAAAATATTTATGGGATATAGCTTTTATTCCGACTTAACTGTCATTTTTTTTAATGTCATCTGGTGTCAGATAACCAGGCGACCCACCCATGGTGTGGTCAATGCAGTACGTATAATATGAACATCTACAACACCAGAGGTATTCCAGATGGCAGGGTAATAAAATTGGTTGACTTGAAACATTTTTTTAATTTTTTTTATAGGGTACAGATGTCTTTAACCGAAGTCTTTGACTAAGGATGACGTCCTAATTAACTTGTTTTCAACTTTGTGAACACTGTATTGTTTACTATTTCTAAGATTATTAAATACTGAAGTGATGACATTTAAAAGTGCGCCCTTTTAAATTATGTAGGTTTACTAATACAGACCTCATAAGTAAACAAAAACGATTGCAGAGTAAAATACCCCTTATTAATAAAATACTGTTTATTTGAAAGGCAAAACAATCCCAGAAACATAATAAACTGAAAAAAACACTTACCATATTAGGCGGCGGCATACCAGGAGGGCCACCGAACGGCGGCGGCTGTCCCATCATATTGGGGGGAGGGCCCATAGGTCCACCCGGAGGCATCATGCCAGGCGGAGGCCCAAACGGTGGGGGGCCACCCATCATGCCAGGTGGAGGCCCGCCCATCATGCCCGGAGGCGGAGGACCCATCGGGCCCCAGTTATTGTCAAAGTTCGGTCCATTGTTCGGGCCAAAGCCACGTGGGCCGCCACGACCGCGGAAGAAGCCTCGACCTCTCATCGGGGGACCACCTGGACCGTAGCCGCGGCCTCTGAACCTCATAGGAGGCCCATTCATCCAGCCCGGCGGGGGCCCACGGCCTCTACTTCTGTTCGGAATTTTATTTGTGTTAGACTTATTGACTGAATAATATATCATTTTAAACAATGAAAGATATGTAGTTCTTGTTAACAGCTGTAAACTTGGCATTTATTGTGAATGATGTAAATTATGGAGTTTAAAATAACATGGAAATTAGGCTGATATTTTACTAAAGCTTTGTGAAGACCTCTGTTTGCTAAACTACTAGCACTTTAGTTTAAAGGTAAAAACAATAAAAAAGACTGTCTTGTCTATGTACAATTGTGCCATGAATGAAAATGTCTATTAAAATAAAATGAAGCTGCTGTGAACTAATTAACACTATAAAGTGATTTGGCATCAAATTAACTAATTAGACTTAAACAGGCATTCCAAATGTAGGGGTAGCTTCATAAATTCTGCTCTCAAGACAGTGGAGGAAAACATCATGAGGAAACCAGCCCGTCCTAGAAATAAGACTGCAGCAGTGGGAACATTATTGACATACTATGCTTATGCAGTGGAAGCCGGGAACATTTTAAGCTGATTAGTGAACCAATTGCAAAAGGGTATCAGAATCCTTCATATGGTCTGTAATGTTAAAGGTTACCTTCTAAAAACATCATCTATGATGCAGGTATGTGACTGACAGGCTAACAGACAGCACACAGCCTAAACCAGTGCAGATAGAAACAAGATCTCAACAAGATATAATCATTTCCCCATGTGCGCTTCATGGAGGCCCTTGCACGAGCCGCCGCAAGCGGAGGCTACACAAGTGCTACCCATACATACTCTTGTTTTATTTCTCGTATTGCCTGCTGGAGAGTGTGTACCCGGGGTTAGAGAGGTATGTGGTGAACTAAGAAAGGGTTTTTTTTTTTTATTCTATCCATGATAAGGTGAAACATAGGTTAAATGGGTGTATGCAAATGACGTTACGGGCAAAGGCTTGGGGATTTCACATGCAGCTGGGAAACAAAGCTAAAGCAGTGCACACACAGTTATATCTAAGAGTTAGCAGCAGTACAGAAGGTCAGCATGATTATAATAGAAAATACATCAATGCTGTTTCCTTCTCTATATGAGATTAGTCCTTTGCTCTGCAGTGGCACAGTTAATATGTAGCAATTACACTGATCTGGTGTAGTACAACAAATTCATTGAGTCTGTATTACGCTTGAAATGAAATGAAATTGTTTATTCTGTAAATAGGATATTGGAATCACTTTTACACGTCATCTTAAAAATATAATAAAAAATTTGCTCGATAGTTCAGCGTTTTCCTATCTGACTACTCTGAGAAGAAAGGCCGAAACAAACTCAGAGGTCACAGTCTCTTTTAAAGTCCAGACATAATCTTGGTCAGGCCATATGAGGACCATGTAGATTAGTCTGAAATGGTATCTTGAGAAAAGAACCACACAGATTTGAGTGGACCTGTCCTGTCAGTGCAAGCATTTGTCAGTAATCGTGGAGCTCAACTCAGAACTTGCCAGTTAATTTCAATTTTATTGGTAAAGTTGATTTAATCTGTGCTTTTTTAGGTAACATGTAACGTTACAATTCTTATTATCCCTTCAACTAAGGTAAAAATTCTTGCAATAAGACAGGTTTTATGTCAATAGGACACATGTCAAAAAACAACACATGTGAAAACTCGTCTTTTTTACTTGCCAATAGGAGTGTTAATAATTCAGATATTGTTGTATCAAAAATTTTGAGGTTTATAGATTATAATTAGCACTCATCTATAATATCCTAGGCTGATAATAGTGCTTGTAGCACAAACTACCAACAGAATGTCTAGTTTATTCAAATCAGATCAATAATGCAAGCAGTTACACAAAATACACAACTCGGGCACAATTGCAGGAAATTTAAAAACATTGTTTCCGATGACAATTAGGGGATCAAAAATATAACATGTATGACATGCAAGTGCAAGGCGGCAATGCATAGTTTTAAAACGCTAAAGGACATACACAAAAATTGTAACATTATTGGCTTTGGAGACTATGTGACAGTAAAATATATGTGAAGAGGTTATAATACAGAAAACGTTTCTAAGATCTAAAAATATTGATTTAAATAACCCCACTGGGTTCGCTACGCATAAATTAACGTAATTTACGCCAGCAGACTAGCTTACATCAACAGATTTTACATGTAAGCACACCCAAGGTGTTATTTTAACAAACATGAATTTACACATGCAGTATGCTCTACAACTGTGGGGAAACGCTTCCAATGGCCGCAAAACACTGCAAATGGTTATTTAGATCACAAATTAAAATAAGATACTCAGGAAATGTAGCCAATTGCAAGATTATTGATATGGAACAAGTAATTTTTTAATGAAGCATAGACATTGTTACCTGAAGTTCCCACGCCCCCGACCTCCTCGGAAGTTGTTTCCACCTTCGTCGTCTTCGTAATTCTCGTCAAATCCTACAGGTACTCCATCGCCGAAATCTTTGGTACTGTCCACCAAATTTTCACTCACTTCACTGTTATTACGATTAACCACTTCAGTTACAGCTGAGTCCTGAGAGTCAATGTATTCCTCTTCCATTTTACGTATTATCACTACTAAATCAAAAAAAAACTTAAGTCCTCATGCTAAATCAGTTTATTTTGTTGAAATGAAGACACATTTCATTTGATACGGAAATCAACAATGTCGACCTAAGATGGCGGCCGGCGGCTTGCCTACTAGTGCTTGACGCAACTGTAGTTGAGTATTTGTTGAGTCGCTAATATCGATTATGTCTGTTGCTAGCGATATTTTTAGAATTCTTTGTACTGGGTTGCTGATCTACGAATATTTTAACAAAAATGTTCTAAACGTTTTAAATATTTTTTATTTTCGCTTGATTTATAGATTTCGATGTCTTTGTTAGTATAATGGCGTGTGCTAGCTGTCATTATGGCAAATAATTTTATTAATGTTTTACTGTTCGTTTGCAATGGCGAAACAATCGAATCTTTAGTTTCTGTCAGTTTCATAAAATATTTGACAGAAACTAGAGATTTCAACATGTTTTGTTGTGATGTTTCGCCAGTGCAAACGCACAGATATGTTGAGTAATGTAAATTGAAGGGCGGGCGTTTTTTGGGCCTATGTAATTTTTACGTTTGAAAAATGAAAAGTGCTAATTCTCAGACTAGTTTCAATAAATGACTTGAATTTTGAATAAAACTTTTTATGTGAACACAGAAATATTTGCCGTATTTTTTTGGTTTTTGACGATACACCATTTGAAACTCAATGCGACAGGTACGCCTCGAGATTTTTTTGCCCCTTCAGTTTTTCCGGTCCTTGTGGACTATTTATCCACAAGCTACTTTTGCATTAATTTGTGTATATGTTTATATGGTCATTTTCAGCAAAAAGAATTAAAATTAGCCCCTTTTTTTTCAATGAGGAATATTACCGAGTTAGTACAGACGCCAGCAAATCAACCTACCCAAAACTGTCAAATTTACCCAATCAATTTTGAACCTTAGACGTTAGTGATAAAGTTGAAAATCTATTAAATACATTTGAAAGATTGTAGTAGGTTGACGTGCTGGCGTCTGTGCATGGGGCGCGGGTGGCCGTCGTAACGGGTGTCTACAAGTCATAACTTCTGTGTTGTGTGTGTACTCGCCATAATAGTGTAAGGTCATAGAGAATAACTCTATGACTCTCTTCTAGCCACGCTATGTTGTCTCTCCCCTTCCAACAATAAATGTTGTACCGAGCGCACGCCTTTTATTTAACAGTGGCGACGAGGAAAATTAAAAATAAGATTACAGCGCAAAACCGAATAAAATGTCGGTGGGTCAGGTACGTGAGTTCAACGTTTCAACAGGAAACTGGTCCGCTTATGTTGAGCGACTAGAAATGTACTTTTTGGTTAACAACGTGAAGCCAGAGCTCAAACTGCCGACGCTAATCTCGATGATGGGTGAGGAGGCCTATGAGCTCCTATCTTCATTGGCGAGTCCACTTAAACCCGCTGAATTGACGCTTAATAGAGCAGTGGAGTTATTGGCTGCCCATCTGCAGCCAACACCATCAATATTAGCCGAGAGGTTTAGGTTCCGGCAGCGGCGACAGCAAACGGAAGAATCGGTTGCGGAATATGTCACACAACTTAAAAAGTTGTCGAAACACTGTAATTTTAAGACGACGTTAGATGAAAACTTACGTGACCAGTTGGTTTGTGGCTTAAAGAGCGATATAATCCGGCAAAGGCTGTTCGCTGAAGAGGATCTCACATACAATCGAGCGGTCAGCTTAGCGCTGTCATTAGAGGCCGCGGAACGTGACGCCATTTCTGTGGAGCGTAGTACGGAAGCAACGGAAAACTTGAACAAATTTGAAGAGTGTCCGAAGTGTGGTGATAATCGACACAAAGCGAACGACTGCAAATATAAAAAGTTCGTATGCAGTGGGTGTCACGAAGTAGGCCACTTGCGAAGGATGTGCCCGGGGTACAATGAGACCAGACGGAGTAAGTCGGCGGGATCGGCCGATAGTCAACACAACAAAGCCAACCGTGGAGGGCGCGGAAGCAGCCGTGGTACGAGCGGACGCACAACGAGGAGGCGAGCAGGGCGCGGGCAGCGCAGCACCCGAGGTAGCCGGGAAGGTGCTACTTTGTATTCATTGGATGAAGAAGGCAACGGTTGCAAAGGAAACGTGGATGAGGAGGAAGAAGATGAGGAGCCCATGCACCAAATGTCATTGAGCAAATACAAACCGGTGTGTATAACTGTTCAGGTACAAAATAATTTACTAAATATGGAGATAGATACAGGGTCAGCCCTATCCTGTATCAGTAAAAGTGTATATAATGAATTGTTCAGCAACTTGCACTTGAATAAATGTAATTTGAACATAAAGTTCTATGATGGCTCAACTATTCAACCAATAGGTTTCATAGAAACATGTGTTAGCTATAATGGGGTAATTAAAACATTAGATCTGTATGTTTTGGACAAAGGCTCCTCAAACTTATTGGGACGGCAATGGT
This sequence comes from Xanthia togata, assembly GCA_963853775.1. Lineage (NCBI taxonomy): Eukaryota > Metazoa > Arthropoda > Insecta > Lepidoptera > Noctuidae > Xanthia > Xanthia togata. The sequence continues at coordinate 882,458 of OY970818.1, read as the reverse complement.
TAGCTGAGCTGAATATACCTATTAACATATCTAAATGCCATTTGCTAGTCGATCAGAAGATAGGTCATTGCACATTTAATAAGAAAAAAATAATCAATGAAATTATTTCCAGGCATGAATCCCTATTTGACGGCACATTGGGGAAATTTATGGGAGGTATGGCAGAGCTACATGTGCAGGACGGAGCGGTGCCCACATTTTGTCGCGCGCGGCCTCTGCCATATGCACTACGCGAGCGCGTTGATGCCGAGCTGGATGCCATGCTGAAAACTGGGGTCATTGAACCGGTGGACCATTCTGACTGGGCCACGCCACTAGTCGTGGTACGTAAAGCGGATGGTGGCATAAGAATATGTGCTGATTATAAGGTAACCCTGAACAAAGTTTTAGCAATTGACAGATTTCCGATTCCAAAAATGGAAGACTTATTTAGTAACCTGATCTAGTCCTGTCTCTTTTCTGGGAATGTCTTTACCCACATTGTCCGTCACCCTTAGCCTCAGCTGATCGATATGTCTGTGTATTTCCGTCCCTACGTCAGATCTAATGGCGTAATTTGTACTACCTAAGCGTTTGAGAATCGTTCCAGGAACCCATTTATCAGAACCTCTATATTCACGATACCATACACGAGCACCCAGCTCGACTTCGCGCTGTGTCCCGCCCGCGTCTCGCTCACTACGAGCTTGGCGCGCAGCGACCTGCGATTCTCGTTCTGGTTTTAGGTTATCCAATCTCATGCGAAGACTACGACCCTGCAATATACTCGCTGGACTATCCCCGGTGGTAGCATGTTCTGTGTTTCTGTAGGCTAAAAGAAACCTAGTCAAAGCTATATCGACATTAAGATTCTGTTTAAATGCCTTCTTTATAGTACGTTTACAAATCTTTACCGCGCTTTCCGCTGCTCCATTTGAAGCTGGGTGATAAGGAGCTGTAAATGTATGTTCTATGCCATTATGTTTAAGAAAATTTTGAAATTCTATACTCGAAAAAGGTGGGCCGTTGTCACTTACAGTTTGTTTTGGCAGACCAAATTGCGACCACACACTTCGTAGTACATTGATAACTGCTTGTGCTGTAGTTCTATTCATTCGGACTGCTTCTATCCACTTTGAGCAAGAATCTACAATAATTAAATAGGTCACACCACCTATAGGCCCTAAAAAATCCAAATGAAGCCTGGACCAAGGACGTGACGGCCAAGGCCATGAGCGTGGCACGTGTGCAGGCGGTGCGTCAGCTACAGCCGCACATACTACACACGAGCGACATGCCGCCTCCAGGGCTTCGTCAATTCCTGGCCACCACACGTAACTACGAGCTAGCGACTTAGTCTTTACTATTCCCATGTGTACCTCGTGAAGTTCTGAAATTACTCTTGTTCTACAAGACAACGGTATAACTACACGATGACCCCACATAACACAACCCAATTCGCTGTATAATTCGTTTTTTCTATTAAAATATGGTTTCAGTTCTTTTATTTCCACCTCCGATGGCCAACCATCCATTATATAGCTTAAAACGCGGCCTAAAAGTGGGTCATGTTTTGTTTCTTTTTTAAGTACATTATAATCAAGCGATAGGGCTTCAGTCGCAAAGTGCAAATATGTTTGCTCTGGTAAGATCTCCTCTTCAGCTGCTGTTTCCCTTTTTTGTGAGTCAATTAAACGTGAGAGACAATCAGCAGTGTTTTTGTCCGTTTTGACATACTCTATTGAAAAATCATAAGCTGATAATTTTATTGCCCAGCGTTGTAATCGGCTTGCTGCCGCGCTAGGAATACCTACATTAGGCCCAAAAATACTAACAAGCGGTTTGTGATCAGTCCGAAGTACGAACTTCCTCCCGTAAAGGTACTGATGGAATTTCTCAATAGCGAATACAATTGCCAAGGCCTCCTTGTGAATTTGACTGTAGTGTAGCTCATGAGTCGTGAGTGAGCGCGAAGCATACGCAACGACACGCTCCTCACCTCCTGGTTCGCGCTGTGCCAGCACGGCGCCTATCCCACGCGCGCTTGCGTCTACTGTTAATACCGAATCCTTACCCATATCAAAATGTACTAGCGCTTTTGTGCTGCACAAATGATTTTTAATTTGAATAAATGCTGAATTTTGTTCAGTTCCCCATTTCCAATGCCTACCCTTTTTTAAGAGTTGGTACAGAGGCGACAACTGCATACTAGGCGCCGTGCTGGCACAGCGCGAACCATGAGTCGTGAGTGAGCGCGAAGCATACGCAACGACACGCTCCTCACCTCCTGGAACGATTCTCAAACGCTTAGGTAGTACAAATTACGCCATTAGATCTGACGTAGGGACGGAAATACACAGACATATCGATCAGCTGAGGCTAAGGGTGACGGACAATGTGGGTAAAGACATTCCCAGAAAAGAGACAGGACTAGATCAGGTTACTAAAAAGTTGGAAATCAATAGTCATTCACGTAAATCATTATCATTTCCCATGACTAGTGGCGAGGATCCAGATCAGAGTGCGGGCGGTTCGAGAGAAATGAGTCTAGGTGGAGTTTTGTCTCCAAAACCAGTAGTACCACCGGTCATGGTGGAACAGGAAGCCGCCGCCGAAGTAGCTTGTAGTTCGTCTAGAGAACCCAATGTGTCGACCAATAGGGAGGATGCTGTTAATGTTGTCACAAGAAGTAGCCGGTCAGTAAGAGTTCGTAAACCACCAGTACGATACGGGTGGCATGATGAAATAGATTAAAGATAATTAATAATATTAATTGTATGGTTTAGGATAAGACCAAACTAATAAGTTTATTACCACACTTGTTTAGTTTACTTGTAATTTAAGTGTACTAGCTTACTGATTGTGCTAATTTGTATTTTATGTTATTTAAGGTGTAAAGACTTTGATATTGTTTTTCTTTGACTTTATTAGTAATTAAGGGTGGAGGTGTTGTGTGTGTACTCGCCATAATAGTGTAAGGTCATAGAGAATAACTCTATGACTCTCTTCTAGCCACGCTATGTTGTCTCTCCCCTTCCAACAATAAATGTTGTACCGAGCGCACGCCTTTTATTTAACATTCTGTTGAAAATTTGCAATTTTTTTATAGATCTGTGGTAATTTTGGTACATACCTAATCAAAATTTGTTTTATTTTCAATAATCATAACATTTTTAGTAATTTTTGGAGTAAAAAGCAATAAAAAGACAAGAGTAGGTAAGCAGATAACAAGATAGATCAATAATATAAACATAACAGAAATAGTCGGCAGCTGCACGTCATGACTATGACAAGAAGGTTTCCACTCAGCATATTGCTGTGTTATAGGGGACCCGCAGCGCAGCTCTGATTTTCAGTGGTTACCTATGTCACGGTATTATAATCATACAGTATGGTAACTCGGCCGTATCTTGGAAATAAATGCCTACAGCCGCGCGGTACGTAAACATGCGATAGGGCTGCCCGCCTCCAACATTTTAATTACATTTGCCTACTTTGTGTTTCCATTTAGTTTTGTGATTGTAAATATTTTTTTTTTATATCAACAATTAAAATACTTTGTGAATTGAATAGGAAATGTTCAATAAAAATGCGTGTTGTTTTTTAATTGGTAGATTCAATTAAAAAAACATGTTTATGTTTGAAATCGGTCTTATAAATTTGCGACCGAAAAATATTTGCGCCTCGACTGAGACGTACGAAATGCTTTATTATTAAATTAAATATTAATCTGAAATACTTAATCTAAGAAAATTTCAAATATCTAGTGACGGACAGGCGGTCAAATTTATTTTTTCTAGTATTATTCATACACACAGTACAATAAACAACTATTACTTATCACTAATAAAATACCACGTCTTTACTTTGAATTATACAAACTAACAAAACAAAACACACATGCCCCGAGGTTTTAACACAAGCGTAGGTACCTACCGTATCATGATTCATGATCCGGCTATAACTACCTATTTCACTCATGTCAATCACTTTCCTTTTCTCTATTCTCTTTATTTATTAATCGAGATAAAAGGAAATACTATCCATTAAAAAGACACACATTATGTACCTACCTACTAGTAAGTAACATTATTTTATAGTCTTACCTTTCTGTTTCCAGGTAATCTAAAAAGAGTTATCTCTGGATGCATTATTGACGAATTCATGCAACCAAAAACAGCACAATTTATCCTACTCGTCATAATAAATATGTACTTGAACTTATTTTCAGTGAAAAAATAGCGCGGTTTTTGTTAAAAAAATAACACCGTCCGTTCGTCACTGCGACACACTCGCGACTGTCTGCATGCCGAACGGATGCCAAGATAGAGGCGCGTAGGCATAGCTCGCGCTTCGTCCGTATGTATGAAGTTGGAATACTGTATGATGATAATATTACTGTGCCTATGTGCCCCTTTCGGATCGGACTGGGGTTTTTTTAACATAATATTGTATACCTACTACATCGTGTTTTGGCGATTCACGGCGTTAGAGTGCGGTTTATCGTTTTCCATTGATGTTCCATTGCATCGGTTGTCGAGAGGGTCGCTTTAACGAGCTTTCGAAAAGCAGTGAAAACAGAAAAAAAAAAAACGCTGTACGCCGATGCTAAAAGTAGCATGTCTGCAACGGTCTTAATTAATTTGAAAAGGCATTCGCGTTGAGACATTCGCGGCGGCAGCGATAGATAAAGTGCAGAGAAATAAGTACGAAGATAGGTAATTAATCAGAATAATCTACTTGTTACCTCAACCAACATTATATTTACGCCAATATTTAGAGAAAGACCTGTTCAAAATATATCTTTACACAATTTTGCCCAGAAAAAGCATGCTAGGCCCGCAATGATCGCAACTATACGGGAGCACAAACAAAGCACGGAATCGCCATCACCACGCCAGCACTATAGTTTGACCGATACCGCTGTACCGCGCCAGGAATGACCGGAGGGCGGGATGCCGCGCCGTGAGCGTTGACAAATGAGCGGCTTGCACTGCTCGACTGACGCGCGGTCAGCGCTGACATCGGTCGCGTACCGATGACCGTCGGTGCTACACCAAACACGTCCATTTATCGTCAGTCTTGGGACGCGTGACCGTACGGTACGCGATGGACGCGACGTCAACGTTACAAAGGCTTCGCCAAAAATAGAACGCGTACTTAGCGTGCGTTAGCCCACGTTCGCACGGGAGCCATTCGGAGAAAAATTGACGAGTTACTAAGCTGGACAAAATGGACAATTTTAAAATGCCACTAATATTTCACGACTCTAAACGAACGTGACGAACGCTTTACTAACAACAATGACGACAAAACCAATATTCTTTGTTATTTTCGAGGGAATAATTATTTCATTACAATTGTAAATAATTATAAAGTATAATTCGCAATTAGGAAAGAATGTATCACGTTATATCTGTGACTATAGTGGACTTCTCATTTGACTACGTAGTTCGCACGCCTTTCGTCACCGAATACCGCGTTGATACCGCGTCACGGTTGCCCGATGGGTAAAAAGAAATGGCTGATCTACCATAACAACGGTATCTACCATGAAAATAAAATAACTTGTTTTGGTAGTTTTGTACCATTGACAGTACAAAATGAAACATTGATTTGAATATCTATATTTTAAGAATTTTATTGTACCTAATACTTACAATAAGAGATGTTTATAAAATAAAGGTTATAATTTAAAAAAAAAACAGTATTCTTTGAAACCTCACAAAAAACGCGGAGTGTCCTATGTCATAATTCATTTTAAAATGAATTATTTTTAATCTTAGGTCTGGTAATACGGAAACAGGAATGATTTTGTATTTTATAGGTAAGTACTTACTTATTATGTAGACCATTTTAATAAATAATCAAAACGTTTCGTGATTTTTTTAATTTTCCACATGAACCCAATTTAAAAGAAAAATGGATTGAGGCGACGGGAAATAAAGATAGGTTCCGGCTCCACTTCGTTTTTCTCCCCAATCGTGCGGAGCTTCAGAATTTTATAGTGTGTAGATGTCTTCAAATAAAACGTTTTCCCAAAATTTCACACTGAGCAAACGCCTAGTTTTTGAGAAAAAAAATCCTAAAGTTTCAGAAATTTTAACCAATTTACGTAAATTAATTGTCATTTTACCACAGATAATGTACGAGTTTCACTCCTAGGTTGTTCCATTTTACGTTCAGACAAAGTGACAGCGGACTCTTATGGTTTTTTATATAAATATTGTAAGTTTTTAACTTACGTTCACTTTTAATTAGTTGCTACCGCAATTAACTTAATTATAAAGTAAATATTATAGTAAATTAAATTAAAAAAAAATAGTTTTATTTGTATTATTAAAAGATTGTCTGTAACGAAACGTAATCCAATGTCAGTGTAGCGAGCTCGGGACTTGGGGCACCCCGACACGGACAGGTTAGGTTAGAAGGGGATGGCGGGGTCTAGTGAGCGAGCGTAGCGAGCGAATAGACCCCGCCATCCCCTTCGTGGTTATTTTTTTTTAAACCACCCAGAAATAGGAGCCCCGCTAAGCGGGGCTCCGTCGACAACGCTTTACTAAAAATAACCTTGATTGTTACAAGGTAATATTCCAAGATTTGAGCATATTTTGGTTTGACCTTGACTTTTGATGTGTAAGACCTTGACTTTTGGGTGCTGACCTTGACCTTGACGATGTGTTTGACCTTAGTATTGCTTGGAAACTAATTTAGACCCGCCACGTGATCTTCCCCGCCCTTAATACTTTGGCGATTTTTTTGAAACTTTGGCAATTTTTTTCTCGGCACCTATGGTTTTGCTTATTTTGGGGATTTCAAAAATACAATAGAAATGGTCTACTCTATCCAAAAAAAAATACCAACTATAAATCAGAGCTGGGGAGAAAACCGAAGTGCTTCCTAGGTTCCCAACAAAGCATAGCACTTAGGTACATTTTGAGGAAGTAAGCTCTGTTTATCTCATTACTCTGACACAAAATCGATTAAACGATTCTTAATAATTCTTTGCTGAACCACAATTACTCAATAAATAGTAAGCCGTACAGTAAATTGTGAAATGGTGTATACAAAGGCGAATTCACCCAGCAAATCTTTAAATGATAGAAGAGATGAAAAAGGGTAGAATCTCGTTGCGTTGAATATAAGATGTTAGGTACCGAATATTCACGTGTGTGTATTGGTAAACTTACTTGAAATTCGCACCACGAAGTTTTTTTAACGTACTGCCGGCTGGAAGCGCTCGCGCTGGCGCAGGGCGGGGGGCGGGGCGCGACGGGTGCCGCACGCGGCGGCGCGGCGTCTTTGAATCGATTTGACTCAAACTCAACTCAAATCATTTAATCCAAATAAACCAATTACAGGTACTTTTGAATTGTCAAGGGGTCGGTCAGTCAGAAAGATGAAGCTAGTTGCCCATTCCAAAGCGTAGTAGGTTCCTATGGAGAAGAACGGGCAAGAAACTCCATGGACACTCTTTTAAATTAGATTATTGTTACAAAACATTGCTTACATCATTCATGTTGAAATTATACATGTGGGAACAATGTAGTAAATCGTGCACGTTAAAAGCGACCTTAATAAAAATATAAATAATTAAAATAAGCCATGGCAGCTAAGAGATGACCAGTCCCCACTGACGGCGCCCGTTCACGAACATGACGCATGGATCAGCATCATTTAGCTCAACCATTTTGAAGGGAACTTAATGATCCAACACACACGCCACCACCAGCGAGACATTTGAGTGAGCATGACATACTCTCAGCCGCCAGGGCACATTCAAGTCAATGAAAGACGTACTCAGTAAATGGTAGATTTAAAGTAGGTAAACAGTGCTCACATATCGTCACCCTCCTTGCTAACTGGTGTATATCACAAACTGACGTATCTACACAGACATTACCTACATGGTCATAACTCTTCAAAAAAAGTTATATGACCTATAGGGCCTTAGGGCAAAATAAAAAAAAAAGAAGTTGTTAATTCATTAATCAAGCCCTACCTAACGCAACGATAGTAACATGATTGTCGCGCCCGACTGAAAAACTGTTGCCCTGGAAAAATATCAATTGCTAGATAGGACAGTTAGCGGGGAGGGTGACGATATGTGCAATGTAATTACATTGATTTTCTCATCCCTAAATCGTGATTGACGTCATAGACGGTAGTCAAAAAATGCCACGCTTGGTTTTCATACAGATCGTGATATTTGTGTTGTCGATGTCTATCTTTATTTGTGGTGGCAGTACTATTTCCTTAGGGTCAATTTTTCTCGGAATGGCCCACGAACGTAATAAAATCGCGGCGATTTCTTTTCGTGCACTGGATTTTCAACGCTCTGCTTAGCGCCGAGAGTTGAAAAACCACTGTTGGATTATCAACGCTCGGCTCAACACCGAGAGTTGAAAATCCAGTGCGTGATAAAATCCCACGTGTCTTAGCACTAAATGCAGCTCTTGGTCAAAGTCAAATAATTTATTTCAATTAGGCCCCTTTTTTTTTTTTTTTTTTTTTTTGGTTTGGAAATCATCAAATGACTCCTCCCGCTCTGGGTGGAGCGGGAGGGCGTGTCAGACTCTTACTGACTAAAACCCACCCGTGTTCCTTTTCTTGCCTGTGCAATGCCAGGGGGCCACGGTATCCCTTTCGGACTTTCCCGCAACCCCCGGCAGGCAATGGTCTCATTGGACCCCTTCACTCGCTGACACTCTTTGAGGCGCTTGGTCCTTACCGGACGGCGAGCTACCCATTGCTCACCGTCCGCAAGCCCGCGCCTACGGTGGCCGGGAATCCGCGATCGATTCCCGACGCCCGGGGCGTCTCCTCCTGCGGCGGCTAGGGGCGAGAGGGCGCGAAATTTGCCTCTCCCTCACGCGCTCCGCCTCCTCCTTCGCGAGCATTACTGCTTCGCAGGAGGAGGTGACGGCCTCCCATGCCCTCTCGCTCCGTACCATGGCCTGGACCAGGGCCGGACGCGAGAGATCCCCGCCACCGATCGCCTCCACGAGGACACGGCGGTGCTCTGCCCAAGCTGGGCATACCTCCAACGTATGCTCCACCGTGTCCTCCGGGCGATCCACGCAGTGATGACACCCCGGCGCTTCCTCCCGCCTTATCCGAAACAGATACCTCCCGAAACAGCCGTGTCCGGTGAGGACCTGCGTCAGGCGGAAGGTGAGGACGCCGTGGCGCCTCTCCAGCCACTCCTCAAAGAGGGGACTTATCGCCGCAATAGTGGCGTGCCCAGCACTGGGTTGCGACAATCGCACTCTCCATGACGCCATGAGATCCCGTCGGAGCTCTGTCAAGCCCCGGCGTTTCGCCTCCCCGCGCCACTCCCAAATATGCGCGAGGACTTTTGCCTCCAGATCCCATGGCGGAAATCCGGCAAGGAGGCTCGCCGCCTCACCGGAGACCGTGCGGTATCCCCGGACCAGCCGGGTGGCCATGACCCTCTGGGACGGGTTCAACCTGCGGGCAGGCCGCCTCCTCAACGAACGCGCCCACACCGGTGCCCCGTACAGGGCCATGGACCGCACGATCCCCGCGTATAGCCTACGGCAGGAGGCGTTTGGACCCCCTAGATTGGGCAGGAGCCGCTTCAAGGCAGCCCAGGTCCGGTCCAGTCTGGGAGCCAAACGTCGGAAATGCTCCACGAAGTTCCACCGACTGTCGAGGACGAGTCCCAGGTACTTCATCGTCGACTCGACGCCGATGTGAACCCCTCCTACCGTTATTTGGGAACCCGACGGTGGCGCGTTCCGAGGACCATGAAAACACATGGCCTCAGACTTGTGCAAGGCCACCTCGAGTCCCAACTGCCGGATTCTGGCCACGATTGTCGCAACCCCGTGTGTCGCTAGTTCGGCCGCCACCTGGTGCGAACTCCCCTGCGCCAGGACCAACGTGTCGTCAGCGTAACAAACGACGCTGACGCCATTGGGGAGGTCGGCGCGCAGCACCCAGTCGTATCCGATGTCCCACAGATGCGGCCCCAGGACCGATCCCTGTGGGACACCGCACGACATCTCTCGCCGGTTCCACTCTCCCTGGTGACCGGTCAATTAGGCCCCTGGAAGTATAATAAGGATTTAAGCTCCTAGCGTATTTTGCCCTTAGCGCATATTTTGACGAATGTCTTTCCGAAGGAATTTTCCCTAGTTGTCCCAAAAAGGCTTATCTATACTAATATTATAAAGAGGAAAGATTAGACATGTTATGAGCTCAGTTAATTGATTCAGGCATGATATTGCGGAAATCCATTATAAAATACAATAATCGTAGATTTAGTAACCTATTCCGCTTAACTATTCCTAAAGAGTCAGAACCTGTAAGAAATCGACACGTGTTGCACCTCTCAACGTGGCATCCTTAGGATGACAATTGAATACGTGTTGCCACGCCGAGCGTCGGACGCGCTCGCGTCCGGCGCTCACAGGGATTTTTATGACTCTTTAGGAATAGTTAAACGGAATAGGTTACTAAATATTTCTACGTCTATGTATTTTTTAAGTTGTGAGGTTATTTAATCATAACCAATATGTCTAAACATAATATTGTTGAAATGGAACGTAGTTCCAATAAATAAGCTGGGTGTCTGTCACCTGTCGTAGACTATTTTGTATCACGCAGCGCCCGCCGGCCCTTGATCAAGTTAGAGCAAGATTGTCTTTCGGCGTCCTTTAATCGACGCATTCACTTCACGTAATGGATTTTTAAATGGATTTTTAAATATCTGATCTGTTTTACACTGCTCCCGTGCATCTTAAAAGGCGCCATCAAAATTTGATTTTGCGCTGGAAATTGTTTTTCTCATTTGGCTTTTCATAATACATTTTTGTAAACGATTACGACAAATTTGTTTCATTTTGACAGTTCAACAACATTCATTGCGTTATTAACTTTGGTGAGCAGACTTTTTTTCGAACTTAAGAAGCAATGGATTAGCAAATTGTTTCAAAACGATTCAAATTCCGATTAATCGTATATTACGTAATTACGTAAAGGTTAGGCACTAACCACACGAAAAAAAAACCCGGTAAGGGGACTGCCGGCAGAAGTAAATACTTAAAACTGGTATTAGCGCCATCTATGTTCTATAGTGTACTATAGAACATAGATGGCGCTAATACCAGTTTTAAGCACTACGTCGTGAGTCGTGAATGCGTAAGTTTACCCTCTACTGCTCAACGCACCCAAGAAATTTTCACTTCCATTTCCTACAAACATAATTAAAACGCTCTATATATCGTGTACATATTGTATTTATTGGGTAGTGAAGCCCTAGCGCTCCAGGGCTCTAGGGCTCGTCTGAGGGCGCGAGCACGGCGCCGCTGTACGCGAGGTCCCAGTAGTGTTCTACGCGATGCTTCTGGAAGTGTTCCCGAGCTTGCTTCTCTGTCGGCATCACCTGGCGAAGAAATAAACTTGAATGTGTGACAAATATCAAAATCAAAATTCATTTACAGTTCTCCAAGGGAAAGTATAGGCTTCGGGAATCATCGTCCATCTTCGGTAATACGAACGCGCGATAATGAGATCTAAAAACCGGCCTAGTTCGAGTTGGACTCGCACACAAAAGGTTCCGTACACCGTACAATATTAAGAAAATATATGAAAATACTAACCAAAGAATATTTTTCATTTTCAATTTTAAAAACCCTGAAGAAAAAATACCAGCGTTTTTAGGGTTCCGTACCCAAAGGGTGAAACGGGACCCTATTACTAAGACTTCGATGTCCGTCTGTCCGTCTGTCACCGGCTGTATCTCATGAACCGTGATAGTTAGACAGTTAAAAATAGAACAAAATAAATATTTAAGTTTCCCATTCAACAGAAATCTTTTGCCGTTTTTTATATATAATGGAACGGAACCCTTCGTGCGCGAGTCTGACTCGCACTTGGCCGGTTTATTAAAAATATTTGTTGATTATATACAGTTTATGGTATATTTATGGTACATGATATACAAAAGTTTCAAATTCCTAACTTGTGTAGTTGTTGCGATAGAGCTCGTACACAAATGGTCTAAAACTGACAACTTGTACGGCCCTTGTTCGCCATTTTAGAAGATAAAAAAAATTACTCTACTCGCAATAGAAAATTTCAACTGTCTACCTATTTCTCGGTTCACGAGATACAGCCCGCTGACAGACAGACGGACGGACAGCGGATGTTTAGTAATATGGATTCGTTTGGCATCCTTCGGAATCCTAATATTCGCTTCTCAACTTTAACGTTATGTAGTCTGCTATCTTTTTGCTCCGATAACCTGTTCGCCGCCTCGGAGTCGAACCGTCGCCCGAGCCCAGTCTCCTGTCCCCCGCACACTGCGCTCAACGCTCTCTCGGACGCTAAGCCTGACTGTGATGTGTTCGCGGACGAGTGGAAGATCTTGTCAGTACGTCTGGAGTATTGTGATGAGCGTATGACTGTCGAGTGGTTGTTGAATTTAGTTTACTGTACTTTAATAATGTTTTTGTGTCTTTGACTTTAACTAATATAATTGGCATTAGCCGTTTTATCTTAAAATAGAAAAATTGTCTGTATATTCGAGTGACTCTTGGTAATGAAAATGCTAAAATCGTTTTCTTTGCAATCGAATTTGAATTTTGTTATGAACGACATTGAGTTTGTTGTTCCATAACTTAATGATTTGTCTCACCCGTGCACTCTCGTGCAAGCACACACACAAATGTTTCAATATAAGTTAATAAGTAGACACCAACTACGCAACTTATTTCTATCAACTTCATTTTTTACTTGGAAAATTGTTTTGAGAAACTTAAGTGTTTTTTCTAAAATAAAAAAATATTTCAATCTACCTAGCCTTTTCCCAACTATATTGGGGTCAGCTTCCAGTCTAACCGGATGCAGCTGAATACCAGTATTTTACATGGAGCGACTGCCTATCAGAACTCCACAACCCAGTGACTGGGTAATACGATACCCCTTAGTAAAACTGGTTGTCAGATTTTTGGGCTTCTGACGACCCGTAACGACTGCCAACGATCCACGAATGACAGCCGGGACCAACGGCTTAACGTGCTTTCCGAGGCACGGAGAAGTCTCGGTATGTAAAGATGGTCACCCATCCACAGACCAACCCCGGCAAGCGTAGCTTAACCTGATGAATCGACCCGTGAGGCAGTTATTATTTAGCCACGAGATTTTTTTTTTTTTTTTTTTTTCATAGTTGCTTGCAAAATGTTACACTACCTTAAACTTGATGTCTCCGAAGGCTCGCTGCTTGACGGCTCCCTCCCACACCAGGTTGCACGTGTTGGGGACCTCGTTGCCGTCCGTGTCTTTAATCATGTCTTCTTCCCATTTGATGCGGTGCAGCATTAGTCTGCAGCAAGATACGTAATATGTTTATTTGGGGCCCTGAGTGAGTCAAGACCCACCACGCATAACTGACTGAATGGGAGTCTAAGTGTGAAATTGTAGGCTTAGTGGACTGTAGATTTGTTGACCATTTTCTATTTTGTTAAGTACCTGGTAGTTGTTGAAAGGCCCACACTGTCCTCCCATACCTTATATTTACATTGTTATTTCAAAATATTGTAAAAGCCAATTATTTGTAAGAGAGTAACCGTGGAGTTTCTTCCCGGATCTTCTCCATAGAAAACGACCGACGATAAGTGCCCATGTAGGTTTATGTGAAATAAAATATTTTGAATTTGGTTTTTGAACTCGAGACCTATGACTTGGCAGTCCGACGGTCACACCACTAGGGTATCACTGCTGTAAGGAAACTAACTAATTCTACGACCAATTGGAACCGTGCACCTAGCTTCTGACGTTTCATAAGTGCCCATTTAGGTTTATGTCGGTGTATTTCGGTTGGTGGTAGGGTTTGTTCTAAGTCCGCCTGGCTAGCTACCACCATCTTATCTAAGTCTGTCGCCATAACAACAATGTTAACAGCATTGTTGTGTTTCGGAATTTAGAGGTAAGATAGCCAGTTCCTCTGTGGTTGAGGATTCCGGGTGAAGCTCGCTTCCACCTTCAGCCTGATCATCACTTACCATCAGGTGAGCAGGCCAAGAGCTTCCCGGTATAGGAAGAAAAAAAAAACAGTGAAATAAAATATTTTGTCATTAAAAATGTCAAAATATTTTATTTCACTGTTTTTTTTTTACATAATCCGTCGACTACGCCTTACTGCAAAACTTTTATATTTACCATATAACATTTTTTTTTGTTATATGACCTTGAACTTCAGACGTTTGACATTGACCCTGAAAATGTGTCTCCTGTGAACTGATGGGTGGGAGTAGCACTTGTCCTTTTCCTCTCCTGCCTTCCACCTCCCTCTAAATTTTTTATCAACCTTTTTGTGAGATTTGTCATATTAAAGGTTTTCGTATAAGATATATTTTTTTGTTCGTGTAACAAAAAAAAATCTGTTAAGGGGAGTCGGGGTTGGGGTGGGGTTAATGGGTTCAGCTGCATCCGGTTAGACGAAAAGCCGTCGTACTTGGGGTGTTTTCTAGGCCCCCCTCCACGACAACAATGCAGCATCCTCTGCGCAGCACGACGTTGCCTGTCATGTCATTGTGTAATTGTTGTTGTTGTCACGTACCTTTTGTACTTGGCGTGTTGTTTAGGCCCACCCTCGACGACCACAATGCAGCAGCCCCGATGTAGAACAACGCTGCCTGTCATGTGCAGTTGTTGGGCGTTTGCCTCTACTTTGAACTTGGCTGAGGCACACTCGAAGAGGTCTTTTATTCTGTAAAATAATAATAAGTGTCAAAGTGGGCATTCTGAACGGCAACATTGCAAATAGCTGTCAAATATTTGCCTGTTTTGATTAATTTTGAAATATTAATTACGAATTTCAATGATAACACTGTAAAGACAGCATTTGGAAACATTCAATTGTAGATATTATTATAACTAGCGACCCGCTCCAGCTTCGCTTCGCTTTTATCACAAGACATCAAGATTTCTTAGTTTGTAATTTATATCTTTCTATCTTATTATATTCTACATGTTATACAGTCCACTCATCTGTAATTTGATTCACCACGACCTATCGTCGCGATCACTCATCAAAATCTGTTGCGTGGTTTAGAAGAACAACGCGGACATACAGACAAACGCGAAAAGCGACATTAATTTATAATTATGTATAGATTAAATATAGAAGAATTTCAAGCGGATATTTGACCTGTAAACGGCAACGTGAACTCCCATAGTCGTATCTTCTCTGATCTTTCTGTCCACCTGAAACAAATGAAGTTAAATATATGTTATGATGTGTAAGATGAACGTAAAGCCGATAGCCTCAATGTTTCCCCGCATCCCGAGTTACGATGTAATCGATTTGAGCGTGCTAACAGTCGTACCGAATTAACGTGGACGCGATTACGTTGCGTCTTGAATCGTCATAGATGACGTCATGACGTGCGCCATCTTGCGATATCGCCGTCTATGCCTTTTACTAATAAAACCGTGAGCGCTGTCAAAAATGATAGTTGTGCTGTTTTGTTTTGACTCGCATCATATTTCTCTGGCTGACTCGTGGCATTTTCAAAATTGTGCTTCTGGCTACCGATCGCTACGTAAACAAAGAAGAAGAAGAAATTTGTTATAAAAAGAAATATGATATACAATTTTTGACGTTGAGCGAGTACTGTGAGTGTTTACGAGCGTTCCGAATTGTTGACAGCCCTCAGCTGTCATTATCGTAATATCTTACTCGGAACGCCAATTAACGATGTCAGCGCTGTGAGCGATTATGTTCTAATTCGGAAAGCGGCCTTTATACGAGTAAGGTGGGCAAAATGTCAAGGGATCCAACAAAATTAGCAATGCCAATATGTAGAACAGCGTTCTGCCATAAAAACACGAGTCGAATGGCAATACAGATATTTAATAATATACCGAAGTATATTAGAGAACTGCGAACCAGCCTATTTCAAAAGCATCTCAGAGCATGGCATAAAGAAAACTGTTTTTATAGTATTAAGGAATTTATTAATTCTAGGAGAAATGGGAAAATTGCAGGACATGTAAATTACATTTGACATCTTTATTTTAAGCTATTGACATGATATTTTGTAATTTAATTTCTTTGGTTATCATTTGTAATTTGATAATTTAGACAATTCTTGATTTAGTATTTTTTTTTTTAAGATAAGATAAGTCTTTATTTGCCTTAAACATGGTATAATGGTGTTACAGTCTAATTTAAATACAATGTTCACATGTTTAGCTATACAGAATATGTATCAATTGCATGCAAAAACAATTATGATGTCAAAATAACAGTGAGTAGTAATTATATAATTCAAATTAATAGATAATATATTATAAATGTATGTCAAAGAAATCCTTAATGTCATAGAAATTATGTCCATTCAGCCATTTATACAGCTTGTTTTTGAATGAATTAGCATTGTTTATACATTTTAGTTCTGTAGGGATTTTGTTGTATATGCGTACACACATAACGAGGCAGCTTTTCGCATACTTGGCTGATTTAGGATTATCCTTTGTTACAAGTCTGTGTGGATCCCTTGTTGGACGAGTGAAATTTACTTCATATGCTTTTTTGAACAATCCCTTATTACTGTAGACAAAGTTACAGATTGCGTATATGTAAAGCGCAGGAAGTGGTAACAAACCTAACTTCTTAAAAAATGGCTGGCAAGATTCCGCAAATGGCCCTGACGCACTTCTTTTGTGCAATGAATGCTCTGTCTTTATCCGTACTGTTCCCCCATATAATAAGTCCATAACTTAAAATTGATTCAATATATGCATGGTATGTAGTAATTGCCGTTTTTACGTTTGTTACGTTCTTTACTTGTCTGAGGGCGTAAGTAAATTTATTATTTCTATTGCATAAATCATCCAGATGTACTTTCCAATTTAAGTCTTGATCTATGAGTACACCCAAGAATTTGGTTTGCGTTACTTCTTTTAGTCTGTCAATATTAAGTTTAAAATTGTATTTGGCATGTTTTGATTTATTAAATTGTATGTAATTTGATTTATCTAAATTAATTTTTAACTTATTAATCTGTAGCCATTGTAAAATTTTGTCTATAGTATTATTAATTTCAATTTCATGATCAGATATTGATTTTTTATCAGATGTCACGATAATTGAAATGTCATCTGCAAATAATATAAAAGTATGATTAGTCACCAGTGGTATGTCATTTACATATAATAAAAATAATATGGGACCTAGTACACTTCCTTGAGGGACGCCACATTTATTTACCCTAGAGTTTGAACAGTAGGAAGTAAGTAAGTTTTCATTTACTTTGTCTATAACGACGTATTGTTTACGATCACTTATATAAGACGAAATCCACTGCAATGCAACTCCTCTTATTCCCAGGATTTCCAACTTTCTCAATAATACGTCATGCGCTACAAAGTCAAAAGCTTGTGACAGGTCGAAAAATAGACCTGTTGTTAGTTTATTATTGTTTAGGTTACTCAGGATATTGCTCACAAGAGTAAATATTGCTTGTGTGGTTGACTTGTGCTTTTGTAATCCAAACTGTTCATCTGATATAATATTAAATTTGCTACAAAAGTCGACAAGTCTCTTGAGCATACATTTCTCGAAAACCTTTGACAGTATGGGAATAAGTGTAATCGGGCGATAGTTTTTGACGTCATTTTTATCGTGTTTTTTGTACAGTGGCTTCACGACTGATAATTTTAGGGCATCAGGAAAAATACCTGACGAAAACGAGAGGTTAATTTGACATTGGAATTTAATTATTTTGTTAAATTACACAATTGTCACACAATTTGCATGCCGAATTTAGTTGGCGGAATATGAAGAACTATTGTGTATTTGTTATAAAACCTGTAAAATACACATATTTCAGGCAAATAAATGAATCCATCTAAGTATGTGCCTGCGCAGACTGGCGGACGGAACGGTAGAGGATTTTATATTTAATACTTATCCATTCGAAGAGGATAGATAGAATACTCTTTATTGTACACCATACAAATTACAGACATCAATTAAAAAAATTACATAGGGTGACACAATGGGCGGTCTTATCGCTTAAAGCGGTCTATTACAGACAACCTTTGGATGGATTTAAGGTAACAGAAGAGACAATACTGCAGGTAGTCATCGGTGTACCATCTACATATACAATAAATACATACATACATAAAGCAGGACCTCGTGGCTAAGTAATAACAGCCGCACGGGTCCACCCCACAGGTTAAGCTACGCTTGCCAGGATTGGTCTATGGGTAGGTGACCATATTTATGTACATACCGAGACCCCTCCGTGCCTCGGAAAACACGTTAGGCCGTTGGTCCCGGCTGTCATTCGTGGATCTTTGAAAGTCGTTTCGGGTCGTCAGTAGCACGAAAGTCTGACAACCAGTAAGGAGTATCATATTACCCAGTTACTGGGTTGTGGAGGTCAGATCGGCAGTCGCGCCATGTAAAATACTGGCATTTAGCTGCATCCTGTTAGAATGGAAGCCGACCCAACTTAGTTGAGAAAAGGCTAGGCAGATTGACTTATCCAATCGAAATAAGGTATATATTTCAATGCTCAGTGATCGACCTTGGAGCATCGCAGCCCATTTTTTCTGTATAACTGAGCATTGAAATATATACCTTATTTCGATTGGATAAGTATTAAATTCAATTGATAAAATGAAAATCCACCGCCGATGACGACTTTTTATGGCCTGCGCAGACTGGCGGACGGGACCACCAGTCTGCGCAGGCCATAAAAAGTCGTGGAGGGAATCTATACATCTGCTCTACACAAATAAATAAAATTGAATTGTCTGTTTGTTCAAAAATTGTCTGTCTGTCAGTTTGTTCCGGCTAATCTCCGAAACGGCTGGACCGATTTTGACGGGTCTTTCACTGGCAGATAGCTGATGTTATTAAGAGAAATATAATCAGGTACTACACGGGCGAAGCCGCAAACAAGCAATTTCTTTTTTCTCTCGTTTACCCTCGGGTCGGGATTGGATTTAGGCGGACGGAAGTTTGTTAAGAAGTTCGACATTTTGCCGATGGGATATCCAATCAACACGGCTTGTTTCTAAAGAAACCTTTGCAGTGTATCTTCCTGAAGTACACTCGCAGAATCAGCCTATAACGTACCCACTGCGCCACTTCTTCTTCCCAGCTAAAACACTAGGAAGTGGTGAAGGTTCGGCGTGCCGGGGGACTGTCTTATGTAATTTTGACGTTCGAAAAGTTCTGATTCTCAGCCTAGTTTGAATAAACACACTTGCATTTGTTTTGAAAACTGCTGGGACACAAGCCTCCCCTTGGTAAAAGGGAGTGGGCCGTAATCCACCACGCGAGGTTGCTAGATGTCACATGTTTTCGAATTTTGTGGAAGGACATGTCGGTTTCATCCTGAAGAGTGATCATAAACTAAGATGAAACCCACCTTCTCTCTCTTCTGGTCCTTGGTGAGAGCTCGCGCCTTGTTGGCTTCGAGATGCGTCTTCTGTCGCTTGGCGATCTGCTCGCGAACCTTGGCTTCGATGGCGGTGGGGTCCTGCACAGCCTCCGTGCCGAGAGCTCGCATCAGGTTTGATATCCTGGGAAAAAGTAAACGAAAAAAGAGTGGTGTTATAAGTTTAACGTGTGTATCTGTGTGTCTGACTGCGCCATCGTAGCTCCCAAACGGCTGAACCGATTGAGATTTTGTTTTTTTTTAAAGCTGACTTGAACGAGTGTTCTTAGCTATGATTCAAGAAAATCGGTTCAGCCGTTTGAAGATTATCAGCTCCTTTCTAGTTGATGAATGGATGTGAGCGTCTTCCAAAGTTCTGATCCATTTGAAATTTGGTATTCTGTTACTTCAATGATATTAGAAGAACATAGTAACCTTGAACTGATGCTGCAGCATCGCCTGGAGTTTGCACGATGACCAACTCCCTAACCAACTTACAGCACAGGTATCGTGTTTGGGCTCATTGGAATGGTCTCAATGAATAGGCTATAGATAGATGAACAGGGTCTGGTGATGGAGCAGGAAAGAGAAATGAGGAAATGTCTGTGTCGGGGGTTTTTTAAATGTTATAAAATATGTTTGTTGTTTTGTCGTCTTTACATATCGATGCGACTCAGGTATTTTTTGTGAATGGCATCTAGCAGGTCAACATAGAAGGTTTTCGGCTGCTTAACTGGGCTATCCATGGATACCTTAATAAATTAAGGCCGGGCAGCATCAAGTCTGTGCAGTTTAGCCAGCTAATTTGACCTAGTGACTATCATTACGATTACTCAGTAACTGGATTGTGGATGTCAGATAGGCAGTCGCTCCATGTACAATACTGGTATTCAGCTGTATCTGGTAAGACTGGAAGCCAACTCAAACATAGTTGGGAGAAGGCAGGCAGGTGATAATTTTATCTATAGGTGGTGAGCGTTTTATGTTATTATTAGATGCGTGATGATTACCTGAGCTTAGGCTCCGGCGGCGCTTCCAGCCCGAGTCTGACCTTCTCCTGTTCTTCCTTCCATGCTTCTCTGCGGCTCTGCCGGCGAAGCTTCTTCCTCTCTTTCTTTGTGAGGAACACTGGCATGTATGTCGGTTTCAGGGGTTCAGCTGAGGACAAACAGAGATTATTAGATTTATCAAATTATAATTAAGCTGATGAGTTTATTTGGACGCGATAATCTCTGGAAGTACCAGTCGGATTTGAAAAATTCTTTTCGCATTTGAAAGCCCAATTCTTGAGGAAGGTTCTAGGTTATTCTACATCAGTAATAGCGCAGGTGGGCGCGGGCGATTCGATGCGACCGGTTAGGGGCAGAAGCTAGTACCAATCTATTCTGCTCATAATATTCCCATTGCGATACAGGCCTTCTCTCTGTGGTGTGGAAGAGGGCCGCAAGCCACCACGCGGGAACAGTGTTGGTTGGTGGATGTCACATGTCTTAGAATCTTTGGTCCTAGGACATAGCGTGTTTTTTTTTGTGAAACTTCTTAGGCGGCTATTCTATAATTGGACGAGAATTGAGAGTAAAATTTCAAGGACACTTCACGATTCGGCACATTGCGTTACATGAGAAATTCAAATTCAAAAGTCATTTATTCAAACTAGGCTGAGAATCAGCACTTTTCGAACGTCGAAATTACATAAGACAGTCCCTCAAAACGCCCACCCTTCACCACTTCCTAGTGCTTTAGCTGGGAAGAAGAAGTGGCGCAACAAACTCCCCAGCAGCACAGCTGTCTGTTCAGTTAGTAAAAAAAAAAATTCTATATGCAAGATAATTTACATTAGGTACGCAAAACATAATTAAAATTATAAATTAATAGCCTATGACAGCTAGCACACGCCAATATACCACACACATACAGAGAGAAGAAAGATATAACTCTCTCTCTCTCTGTTTCTCACACAAAATCTCTCCTATTCTTAATTTTTTAAGAAGGTTCACTTCTATGGTACGGTCATTACTAATTAGCCAATTATTATGAATATACTTTAGAATGATATATTTTCTGGAAATACTGATAACCTCAATTCAGTAGGTTCAATCAGACTAGGGTTTCATTCGACTTCTTCTCAGTTTTAATTTCGTATCATTTACATCAACCAGGCTTACCGCGTGGTACCGTGTTACTCAGTAACTGGGTTGTGGAGGTCAGATAGGCAGTCGCCCTATGTACAATACTGGTATTCAGATGCATCCGATTAGACTGGAAGCTAGAACGGCTGAACGGATTTGGATGAAATTTGACACATGGGTAGACCATGACCTGGAAGGACATAGATTTTTTATCCTGGATCACAGATGAAGTTACGGGCAACAGCTAGTACATGTTAAGAAAGAGAAGTAAGAATTTATGATAACAATTGATTTATTATATTATTGTCATTCTACATTTGTGTGAGTGTAAGTGGGAAGTGTAAGAGTGTGTTTAATGTGTTGATGCGTAAAGTGTGGTGGTGTGTGAATGGAGGTTAGTGAGAGGGGTCAGTGACAGCTCAGCCCGAGTCAACTCAACCAGTATAAATAATACTGGTTGAGTTGACTCGGGAATAATACCAAATATATCACTCCCGATTACAATAGATATTTTAAGATTAATAATTACATTAATCTTAATTTTGTTTTCCCAAGATTTTGGTTTTTAGGGTTCCGTAGTCAACAAGGAGCCCTTGTAGTTTCGCCATGTCCGTCTGTCTGTCCGCGGTTTAGCTAAAAAACTATTGGTACTAGAAAGTTGTAATTTGGCATGAGTATACAAGTTAATGACGCCGAAAAAGTGGTAAAACAAAATTTTGAAAAAAACTATCATTTAGGGTACCTACCTCCCTTTTCTTTTAATTTTTTTTTTTCGTCCTTCTCATAGTGTGGGATATCGTTGGATAGGTCTTTCAAAAATATTAGGGGTTTTCCACGACCGTTTTTTGATTAAGTAAACCGTTCGTCACTTATCAAGCTTTAAAGTACCAATTTTCGTTAGTCAAGTGTGTCCCCCCTCTAACAACTAAACGGTTGTAGTTAGAAATTCAAATGTCACGGCATTAGTACTTATATATAACGAAATTTAAAGGAAAACTATCACACTTAAGTGGGCTTTACAAGTTTACGAGTAATAATCGACCAACTTAAATTTGCGGTTGCAAAAACATGTTCTCCCATATATTCCTTATGGGAGAACATGTTTTTCAATTACAAAGTTAAGTTTCTTATTATCGGTAAATCGATAAATTCATTCCAACTACGGAACCCTTCATTGTGCGTGGTCCGACACGCACTTGACCGGTTTTATTTTATTAAAAAGTAGACCATAATTATTTACAATGCCTATTTCAATTATGATACCTATACAGGGTGGATTTGAGATGGGGCAGTAAGGACACCTACCTTAACCGTTGTAGATACAAGAAAACGGTCTTAGGAGACTCCTTAACTTTTTGAGACATTTTTATCAGCATTAACAGATTATGAATAAAAATTACAGTCAGCAAGAAAATAGGCAGTTTTCACAAAAACTTTTTTTGATGCCAATCGTGACCGATCGTTTCTTATAAGGATCAAAAAACTCTATTGGACCAATTGAGGTTTGAGAACTAGAAAAGTCAGAAATCGCAAAAACTTTTCTATCCAACCTACTTTTCACGATAATAAACTGGCCTGACTGGCCGAAAATAAACAAAAAAAAAAATGGATTTTCAAATTTCGAATAAATACGCGTTATGATTTGAGAACAAAATTTAGGTAGTTTGTTGCTACTAGAACATAAAAGACAGAAAGGCAATTTCTGCGAAAAATTGCCCGTGTCCTTCCGACGGTACTCACCACTTTTTCGGCGTTTTGACGACGTAGTATCCGGTATTATTATTCGGGTTGAGTTGACTCGGGCCGAGCTGCCACTGACCCAATGAGAGAGTATGTACGTGGGTGATATGTGATCTTTAATTGACGTAGAGAGTCAATTTCCCTGACTGTATGTTTATCAAACAGACAAACATATTTTCATTTATAATTATGACTACTAAGAAAACATAACATTCAAAATTCAAGATAACGTTTTGAGATAAGCTGTGTTGATATATCGCACAGTAAGTCCTCGATCGTCTCTTAACAAATACTACAGTTGACACATTATTATAACAAAAAATATAAGTGAAAAAAGTGTATAAAAAATAATAATAAATAAAGATCCTTAAAAAAAATACCATTCTTTTTATAATAACACTGGAAAAAGAAAAGAATATATAGAAAACATACAGTGATATTTCGTGCTCAATTTCCATCAAAAAGGTTTTCATACAAAATGTTAATAATATATTTTCTACTGGGACTCGGCATAACAACAGCACATAGTGACTATGGCGTATCGTTCCGAGCACAGAACTTCGATAAAACAATTCAAAGTATAGATAAGGAAGCGTATATAAAACCTCAGCGAGAAAAGAGGTTTGTCACGGGGTATTTTGTACCCCAAAACCTCACGAACAAACCAACATGGGGGAATTTACATATCTCAAGAAATCAAACGACATTTGCCGGACTATCCAATACCAGCAGAACCAATGCCCAGAATGCCAATGAACAGATTTTTTTTAATAACGTTACTTATCCCACTAATAAGACCACCAGATTAATCCTTATCAGACCCGGACCATATGGAAATATGACGGATGTAACAGGAAAATACGTCAATCCGTGGCAGAATTACAATACAAATGTGACCTGGCCCCTAAACCCTACCTACAACTATATTCAAGTAACACCCGGATATAATACCAATGGTAATAATACGTCTAACGCTTCTGGGTATACCGTTCCGGTCGACTCTGTCACACCCGGGAATACGCATTATCCAGGATATCCTGGCTACCCAGCGCCAAATACCGGTTACCCAGTACCAAACAACGATAACCCAGCGCCAAATACCGGTTACCCAGCACCAAACACCAGTTATCCAGCACCAAACAACGGTTATACAGCACCAAACTCCGGTTATCCAGCACCAAACACCGCTTACACAGCACCAAACACCGGTTATCCAGCTCCAAGCAACTGTTTTCCAGCACCAAATACCAACCCAGGGCAGAACTTCAATACTACTATAACTAGGCCCGTATACCCTAACTACAACAATATTATCGTAAGACCCGCAAACAAAACCAATTTTAATAATAGCAACCCTTCTGGGTATAACGTTCAGCCGTTCAACCCTATCGCACCCAGGAATACGCTTTATTATCCAGTACCAAACACCGGTTATCCAGCATCAAACACAAATAATCTAGCACCGAATACCTGGTACCCAGTTTCGAATAACGGTTATCCAGCACCAAACAACGGTTATACAGCACCAAACACCGGTTATCCAGCACCAAACAACGGTTATACAGCACCAAACTCCGGTTATCCAGCACCAAACACCGCTTACACAGCACCAAACACGGGTTATCCAGCTCCAAGCAACTGTTTTCCAGCACCAAATACCAACCCAGGGCAGAACTTCAATACTACGATAACTAGGCCCGTATACCCTAACTACAACAGTATTATCGTAAGACCCGCAAACAAAACCAATTTTAATAATAGCAACCCTTCTGGGTATAACGTTCAGCCGTTCAACCCTATCGCACCCAGGAATACGCCTTATTATCCAGTACCAAACACCGGTTATCCAGCATCAAACACAAATAATCTAGCACCGAATACCTGGTACCCAGTTTCGAATAACGGTTATCCAGCACCAAACAACGGTTATACAGCACCAAACACCGGTTATCCAGCACCAAACAACGGTTATACGGCACCAAACTCCGGTTATCCAGCACCAAACACCGCTTACACAGCACCAAACACGGGTTATCCAGCTCCAAGCAACTGTTTTCCAGCACCAAATACCAACCCAGGGCAGAACTTCAATACTACGATAACTAGGCCCGTATACCCTAACTACAACAGTATTATCGTAAGACCCGCAAACAAAACCAATTTTAATAATAGCAACCCTTCTGGGTATAACGTTCAGCCGTTCAACCCTATCGCACCCAGGAATACGCCTTATTATCCAGTACCAAACACCGGTTATCCAGCATCAAACACAAATAATCTAGCACCGAATACCTGGTACCCAGTTTCGAATAACGGTTATCCAGCACCAAACAACGGTTATACAGCACCAAACACCGGTTATCCAGCACCAAACAACGGTTATACAGCACCAAACACCGGTTATCCAGCATCAAATATTCCAGCACCAAACACCAGTTATCCTGCACCAAACACCACCCCGGGGCAGAACTTCAATACTACTATAACTAGGCCCATATACCCTAACTACAACAATATTATCGTAAGACCCGCAAACAAAACCAATTTTAATAATAGCAACCGTTCTGGGTATAAGGTTCAGCTTTTCAACCCTATCACACGCAGGAATACGCCTTATTACCCAGTACCAAACACCGGTTATCCAGCATCAAACAGAAATAATCCAGCACCGAATACCTGGTACCCAGTACTGCATACTGGGTACCCAGCACCAAATGCCGGGTACCCAGTTTTGAATAACGGTGATTCAGCACCAAGCGGTTATCCAGTACCAGAAACGTGTCATCCACCACCGAGGTCCGTCATACCACCAGCAAATGTAACTGGGTTTGTTCCAAAACCAAACACGGGTTTCACAATACATGACGCAGTGCCTCGTAATAACACTAACGGTTTTAATAATAACGCAAGTTTGACAAATTGTAAATGTAATCTTCCTAGAGCAAATTCTACTATAACAAAGGAAGAAAGAACTATGGATGCGTGCATAATAGCTTGTAATTATTGCCCAGCTGGCATGAAGAGGTCGGCTTTCGGTGTATGTGTCAAAGATTTGGATTATGATGATGAATAGTAAAATAACTCTTTGCCAGTGACCTTGTCCGCCCTGTATTCCCCCCTAACCCGTGGAATTTCGTGGTTACAAGCTCACTGGTGAAGTGAATTGTAAGCACTGTCCCCAGGTTAGGCAAAGTAATATTGGGGGTTTTTATTAGGCACTAGCGGCGACCCGCGGTTTTTTCCGCATAAGTCTCGATCTCGCGGGAATATCGTGATAAAAAGTATCCTATGTCCTAATCCGGATCATAATCTACCCATGTGACAAATTTTATCCTAAGCTGTTGACCCGTTTTAGCGTGAAAGCTTAACAAACAAACAAACTCACTTTCACATTTATAATATTAGTTAGGATTTAGTGGCCCATTCTGGCCCAAAGCCTGGATTTGTGGTTGATGGCAATAAAGACTTGAAAAATATGTTGAGCCAAAAAATACCTTGTAACACCTATAATATGCATCATACCATGTATAGTATCTACACATGTTTTTGCAAATAAATGAATCTGAATCTAGAACCCTTATAATTTTGTCATGTCTGTCTGTAAGCGTGGGGTATTTTTGGATTGCAAAATTAAAAAGATTATGATGTTTCTTGAGTTGATTTTCAATTTTAGTTAATAATTTTTGAGTTATGGTATGTTCGGTTACAACCGCCGAAATTACTTAGTTTTTCATAGTTTTTTCGAGAAATATAACCTCATTTTTGCAGTTGATTAAATCAATTCTGTGCATGCGTAAATATTCGTCCTAACTACGGAATCCTTCACTGGTCGTGGTCTAACACGCAATTGGCCGGTTTTTATGTTGTTGTATAAATTTAAATCCAATTTGGCAAAAAGTATGGTACAATAAAATAATACTAATGTATTCATTATAATCGGCTAATTAGTAGCCAATTATAATGAATATGCTTAAGATAGATAGCTTCTCTGCAAAATACTGATAACCTCTTAAATAACAAATTCAGTCGGAATCAGACTAGCTTTTCATTCGACTTCTCCTTGGTTCTAATTTTATATAATTTACACAACATATACAATAACCAGACTGTCAGTCTTGGCAAGGGGTATCGTGTTACTCAGTAACTAGGTTGTGGAGAACAGATAAGCATTCGCTCTATGTAAAAAAAAAACTACTTTCTCGCAAATAAATGGATTTGGATTTGATTTTAAAATACTGGTATTCAGCTGCATCTGGTTACACTGGAAGCCGACCCAAACATGGTTGGGAAAAGGCTAGGTAGAATATGCCTTTAGATTTACATAAGGGTTCTGTGGTTCTGGATTCTGTAAATGCTACCTATCCCCATGGGAAAAATACCTCGAGTTTATTTATGTCATCATCATCATTTTCAGCCATAGGACGTCCACTGCTGAACATAGGCCTCCCCCAATGATTTCCAAATCGGCCGGTTGGAAGCGACCTGCATCCAGCGGCTTCCTGCGACCTTTATTTATGTAAAGTCACGGAAATAACAAATTGACTGCCAACATAAATAATTGTCCGTTTATTCATATAGCGTTGTATGAACAATAATGATAAGTTTGTCGTTGTTTTGATTGATTTGGCAATATTACTGTATGGAAATATGAAATATGGCTAACTAAAATATTGATTATAAAATGGAATAATTAATATCGTAACACCTAATATTTAGTTTTAGATGTAAAAAAAAGAATTCGGAATCTTTCCAAATGCCATTTTTACACCTAAAACGGTTACAACATAAAATTCAGTGTTATAAATCCATTATAATATTCTAGTTCTCTAGTTAGCAATATTTCTGAATTCCATACAGTAATATTGCCTAATTAATCAAAACAGGTAAATATTTGACAGCTATTTGCGACGTTGCCAACTTTTAGAAAAAACGCTCTATATAATAAATTAATTCTTTAATGGCATAATAAAGTGTACAAACAAAGTAAAGCCTTGACTTCTGCGCTAGGTAATAACGCCTGTGTTACAGGGGCTAGGGTCTTCTCCCAATCAGTAGGTTTTTGATTTTATGCAATATGCATCGTTTGAATTTACTTTACGATAAACAATAAAATATAACTAAAATAGCAAAATAGTAGTTACATTCTTTATTAAAAGTATAATTAAAATAGTAATCATGATTAAAATAGTAATAAAATACATGATAAGAAAGAGAAGTAGAAATTATGATAACCATTGATTTATTACATTTTTGTTGTTCTGCATTTGTGTGAGTGTGAAGTGTATGTGTTTAATGTGTTGATGTGCGGAGTGTGGAGTGTGGTTGTGTGAGTGGAGGTTAATGAAAGGGCAATTTCCCTGACTGTATGTTTATCAAACAACAAACAGACAAACATATTTCCATTTATAATTATGACTACTAAGAAAACATATCAATTACTCGTAAAACTCAAGTCAACATTCTGAGATAAGCTATGTTTATATATCGCACAGTTACTTCTCAATCGTCTCATAACAAATACTACAGTTGACATACTATTATTATAACAAAAAATATGTGTTAAAAGTGAAAATAGTGAAAAACCATAACCCTGCCTTAGCAATCGCGCATTCGGGTAAAAATAAACGAAGATCGTTAACAAATAATACCAATCTTAAAATATATAGAAAACACAGTGATATTACGTGCTCGGATTTCCACCAAAAAGGTTTTCGTACAAAATGTTGATAATATATTTTCTACTGGGACTCGGCATAACAACAGCACATAGTGACTATGGCGTATCGTTCCGAGCACAGAACTTTGATAAAACAATTCAAAATATAGATAAGGAAGCGTATACAAAACAGCGAGAAAAGAGGTTTGTCACGGGGTATTTTGTACCCCAAAACCTCACTAACAAACCAACATGGGGGAATAACGTTTTAAATAACGGTACTCTTCCGAATAATCACGTTAACCTCAGTCCGGGGCAGAATTACAATACAAATGTGACCTGGTCTGTATACCCTACCTACAACCACATCAAAGTAAGACCCGGATATAACAGCAATGGTAATAATAAGTCTAACGCCTCTGGGTATACCGTTCCGGTCAACTCTATCACACCCGGGAATACGCCTTATCCAGGATATCCTGGTTACCCAGCGCCAAATACCAGTTACACAGTACCAAACACCGGTTATCCAGTACCAAACACCGGTTATCCAGCGCCAAATACCGGTCACCCAGCACAAAATACCGGTTATCCTGTACCAAACACCGGGTATCCAGCACCAAATACCGGTTATCCAGCACCAAACACCGGTTATCCAGCACCAAACACCGGTTATCCAGCACCAAATACCAATTATACAGCATCAAACACCAACCCGGGGCAGAACTACAATACTACTGTAATTAGGCCCGTATACCCTAACTACAACATTATCGTAAGACCCGCAAACAAAACTAATTTTAATAATAGCAACCCTTCTGGGTATAACGTTCAGCCGTTCAACCCTGTCACACCCAGGAATACGCCTTATTACCCAGTACCAAACACCGGTTATCCAGCATCAAACACAAATAATCTAGCACCGAATAGCTGGTACCCAGTACCGAATACTGGGTACCCAGCACCAAATACCGGGTACCCAGTTTCGAATAACGGTTATTCAGCACCAAGCGGTTATCCAGTACCAAACACATTTTATCCACCACCGAGCTCCGTCATACCACCAGCAAATGTAACTGGGAATGTTCCAAAACCGAACCCGGGTTTCACAATACACGACGCAGTGCCTCGTAATAACACTAACGGCTTTAATAATACAGTAAGTTTGGAAAATTGTAAATGTAAGCTTCTAAGAGCCAATTCTACTATAGCGAAGGAGGAAAGGTCTATGGATGCCTGTATGATCGTTTGTGAAAACTGCCCAGCTGGCATGAAGATGTCGTCTTTCGGTGTTTGTGTCAAAGATTTGGATTATGATGATGAATAGTAAAAGAACTCTTTGCCAGTGACTTTATCCGCCCTATATTCCCTAACCCGTGGAAATTTCCTAAGCATACAATAACGAACGCCTTGTTCTGATACAGCCTGGCAGTGACTGCAGAACCCTGAACCCTTTTGTAAAACTTGTGTGGTCATCAGAATAGCCTTTTCCCAACTACACAACTACGTTAGGATCAGCTTCCAGTCCTACCGGATACAGCTGAATGCCAGTATGTACTATAGAAGAACTTCATATCTAAGCAGTTTGAAAACCAAATCCCGTGAACACGATGACCACATCTGTTACCGCCCCGGTTCTATAGCGGCCGAGCGCTGCAAGCAGAAATAGTCCTTACGGTGTATAGATATGAAATTCTTCGATGGTACATGGGGCGATTGTCTATCTGACCTCCACAACCCAGTTAGTGGGTAACACGATACCCGATTTAGGCAAACATATTCAACTTTCCAATATTCTTATTTATTGTGTGCGTAATTTACACAGGTTAATACAGATGGGAACCTCCACATAAGTATTTAAATAAAAAGCGACAACTTCGCATTGTCTCGGACGGTACTGAGAGCTCCTGCGCTTACACACACATTCACAGCGTGTTTGTACACTTGGTTACCACAAGTAAAGCGCGCGTCGATTTGTGGGACAAAAATACTGTAGTAGAGCGTCGTCTCTGTCACTCACAACTGTGTGACCGTCTATCTACTGCCCGGATAATTTATTGCATTTTTTAAACATAAAATGATGTTCTGTTTTATGTTTAATTTCAATTACTTTTAAGTTTTTTTTTTCATTAAAACTTATATGAATTATTCTGTATTTTTAGTTATTATTAAAACTAAAATGTTGTGTTTTATTTTTTGTTTTATTTATGTTGCGTGGGCTCCCGGGTTCGATCCCCAGGTGTGGCAAAATAATATTGGGGTTGTTTTTCGGAATTTCTCAGTAGCCAATTGCGTAACACACTTTCAATCACACTCCGAGAGTTTTGAAGGACATTGCTAATTCTTTGCATCATAGGTTTGAAAAATTAATCTGTTTAACAACGTAAATAACCCACTGACCAAATGATAAATACGTGTGGTACGCAATTCCCCCCTTGGTTTGTTGTGTGCATGTGTGTGTGTGAGTGTGTGTGTGGTGTTCGTCATTTAACTTAGATTTCAGATCTCTGTTTTGATATGTCGCCACAAAATTAGATTACACCCGTGCCAAAGATTAATTTATGTAGATGGTTCACTCCGAAAAATAAATCATTTAAATAAAAAGCGACTCTTGCGAAGACACAATAAAGTGCAATTCAGGTCGCACAGCACTAATCACCTAGAAATTGTCTCTCTTTCCATCGCGTAACTCTTTTAAGTTCTTACTACGTTACACACAGTGGCGTGCACAGTGTTTTTAGACAGGGTAGGCAGAAAATTTTAAAAGCCTAAAATACTTACTGCTTGTTGGTTTTGGTTCGTCGTCTAGTCGAATAAATATTGATGTAGATAATAGCCACCTCAAATATCCATAGATTTATTGATTTTATCACTTGTTTTTTTATCACCGAATGATAGTTTTGAAAACGCATCATTTTTTTTATTTTCTCTATACACACACCACCTGAACAACTTTCACAGTGAATATTATCCATTTTTCATACTATTGTCGACGTTAAACTCTTAAATACCAAATAATATGGCTCTCAAAACAAATCAAAACGAATAAAACAAACAATATGGCGATCATGTCACAAACTCGGAGACAGAGCAAAAAATAATACGACAAAAAAGAAATAGCTTAAGATAAGATGCAATAAAAATGAAACAATACTACTTTTTAAAATATTTGTATAGCCAATTTCGGTTCGGAAAACATCGGATAATTTCGTAATTTGTCGTGCTGTAAAAAAGGCACTGTCTATTCTGTACGGTTGTGTGCGTTATTGTGACATTGTGTGCCACGTATTAATAGGAACGCACACCCATTCATTCCGCATGACCACGAGAGCACACTTATAAACATTTAGACCCGAATAACTTGTGTCTTTCCCGAGGCAATCCTGGTACTCAGCGTAGCCGTAGCGGCGCTAGTGCCGCGCAATGCCACAATACTGAACGAGCTTGCTTGGAGCGAGTTTATGATTCTTTGTTTATTGTTGATAAAATAATAATAGATATCAGAACAAGATTATACTGAGTTAGGTAGGGTAGGCAGTGTCTTTCTGTCTTTATGAAACGCACGCCACTGGTTACACACTAAATTGGCTAGCTTAATACCTAAAATGCGGAGTGGACCATCTGTATTTATCTGTGCCCGTGCGAAGCAAGGGCGGGCAAATTATTTATAACTGAATCATTGAGCTACACTACTGTCGAGCCTCAAATTCTGGGTTCAATGCCCGGGACGGGGAATGAGTTAGTGGGTTATTCCATCAGGACATTCCATCTGACAGTATCAGTACGAACGCTGAATTTGTGCCATCTTTACATATCAAGACATCCCTACCTCGGAAAGAAAGAATAATATTTATGTGGACACAGTTCGTGAAACACATAATAACAAAATAAAAAGGTAAAATAATCATAAAGCAATAATAGTGTGTGCCTCACGGCTGTGCCAAAAAGGTTCTTTTCAGCATTAATGCCCGACAAATGCTATCTGATGCTGGTTTTCTAATGAACCCCTATGGACAAGTGACGGGGAGTGCCAACAGTTTCAACGTATTTCATACCTAATTTTCATACATCTTAATAAATAAATACTTAAACAAATTAAATAAATTAATTTATGTTATTTCCGCTTAAACAAACATCAACTTTAAGCATGTGTAAATAAAATTGATTTTAGACTGACTAGTACTGTTAAAAAAGTCATTAAAAAATATTATGTTGTAGCACAAAAGCAGGTAAAGCCTTTGGTCCCGGCTGTCATTCGTGAATCTTTGACAATCGTTACGGGTCATCAGAAGCCCGAAAATCTGACAACCAGTCTTACTAAGGGGTATCGTATTACCCAGTTACTGGGATATGGAGCTCAGATAGGCAGTCGCTCCATGTAAAATACTGGTATTCAGCTGCATTCGGTAAGACTGGAAGCCGACCCCGACATAGTTGGGAAAAGGCAGACAGATGATTATGTAGACATCATCAATACAACTCTGCTGAACCCGTCGATGAATACAGGCGTGATGTGTTATTTCAACGAATTTTAATAAGAATAGATACTGCGTTCCAAGCAATCTATAACAATAATATTTTGTGGAATTTTAGTTATTGTTGAATGTAAACCTCTGTGATAACCTTAATTCCAGATAAATGTGATATATTATATCTTGCGACTTTGCTTGTCTTGACAACTGACAAAAGAAACTTATTTTTTCAAATGTGGCCACCGTTGTCAAACTCAAAGGATTTATTTCATAAACCATTGGGATTGGCCGGTGAAAACTTTAGATAGATGGCGCTAGCATAGCTATCACCTGTCAAATTTGTGTTGTATTTTGGCTTCCCTTGTTATCGGTTTGTGTTTTATAATTGTGGTCCGTACCCAAAGGGTGAAACGGGACCCTATTACTAAGACTCCGCTGTCCGTCTGTCTGTCCGTGTGTTACCAGGCTGTATCTCATGAACCGTGATAGTTAGACAGTTGAAATTTTCACAGATTATGTATTTCTGTTGCCGCTATAACAACAAATACTAAAAACAGAATAAAATAAATATTTAAGTGGGGCTCCCATACAAGAGACATGATTTTTTTGCCCATTTTATAGATTATGGTACGGAACCCTTCGTGCGCGAGTCCGACTAGCACTTGGCCGGTTTTTTATTAAAAGAACTGTTGTGAAAAAACTGTATTTGACATGGCGGAGTGACCTCACGGAACTGACTGAGGGGCCCAGCAGCACCATGTCATCAGCTAAAGTTATTCGTCAAAACACCATCCACTGAACAACCGACACCAGCACTGCTGGGCTCCCCAATCAGTCCATTTACATACAAATTAAATAGAGTAGTCCCCTACTCTATTTAATTCTAAGAGATGACCAGTCCCTACTGACGGCATCTGTTCACGAACCTGACGCATGGATTATGCTAATCCCCGCCGTATTTAGCCTTGGCCAGTGAGCATGACTGCAACAGCTTATTTTTAACACCCACATGGTATGACTGACAATCTGCCTAGCCTTTTCCCAACTATATTGGGGTCGGCTTTCAGTCTAACCGGATGCAGCTGAATACCAGTATTTCACATGAAGCGACTGCCTATCTGCCCTCCACAACCCAGTAACTGGGTAATACGATACCCCTTGGTAAGTCTGGTTGTCAGACTTTCGGGCTTCTGACGACCCGTAACGACTGTCAAAGATCCACGAATGACAGCCGGGACCAACGGCTTAACGTGCTTTCCGAGGCACGGAGGAGTCTCGGTATGTAAAGATGGTCACCCATCCACATACCAACCCCAGCAAGCGTAGCTTAACCTGATGGATCGACCCGTGCGGCAGTTATTACTTAGCCACGAGCTCCTCACACCCACATGGTATGACTAACGATAAAATAAATTCCATTGTTTTATATTTACTTTTAAATGTTCAAGGATTCATCGATTCCTTGAATTCCAATAATAATATGAGATTTAGTAACAGAAGCGGACTTTAGACTTCCGATACTAAGAAGTTTACCTACTAAACTAATAACAATGTTAAGAGGGAACAGGGCCTGCGCAGAATTTGAAAAATCCTCCTCAAGTCCTGCCTCCGTAGAGTGCGTTAGCTGCAGCTCAGCCCGATTATATCACAAAAACATTGATGACCGCGCATTAGCTGTTGTCAGCCTCTCGATGCGGATTTACTAGTTTAAAAATATAGCATGTATCAGAAAAGTGTGATCATAAATGTAAGGATGTGGTACAGATCTGTGATCAAACTGAATGAAAATTGTCTCCATGGGACCAATATCGGCATCGCGAAACTTTTTACTAACCGAACGGACAAAAAAATTCAACGCAGGTATTCAGAACCATGTACTGAATCCATGATATAGATAGTGCAATCCACCTCGACGCGCCCCACTCCGCTCCGCTCCGCACTAAAGTACAGCTTACAGTACAGTAAGCGCGGAGTGGGGCGCGTCGGCGTGGATTGCACTACCTGTAATAGGTAGCGCGTCGTCCTGCCACCCTGTATAAATAAAAACCGGCCAAGTGTGAGTCGGACTCGCGCATGAAGGGTTCCGTACCATTCTCTATAAAAACAGCAAAAAAAATCATGTCTGTTGTATGGGAGCCCCTCTTAAATATTTGTTGTATTCTGTTTTTAGTATTTGTTGTTATAGCGGGAACAGAAATACATAATCTGTGAAAATGTCAACTGTCTAACTATCACGGTTCATGAGATACAGCCTGGTGACAGACAGACGGACAGCGGAGTCTTATTAATAGGGTCCCGTTTCACCCTTTGGGTACGGAACCCTAAAAATGAAATGCTGTTCGTTGGTAAACGTATCACTTGAGAACGGCTGAACCGATTTGGTTATTTATTGTTTTAAAATGTTCGTAATAGTCCGAATTAGGTTTTAATTAGTGACCGACCGAGGCTTCGTTTTCGGCAATTTTCGGAAAAAAAAAACAGGATTCGACCCTATTTTCACATAACATCACACCTTGTTTCCCGATGGGATGGGCAGAGGTGTACCTATAGTACACCCACATTTCGCCAGTTATGTTTAAGTCCCATGTAATAGGGGGCGAGCCTATTTCCATCAACCGGGTACAAATCCAGACTCCGGACTGCTACTGAGAAATGTATGCCCTATTTTCATTTTCGGCCATAGACCAGCCAAAGCTTCGGTCAAGCCGAAAATCAGAAGTTCGTGTGAATTGTAGCGCGTCACTCGGCCTACTTTGTAAAGCTTGGTAATATATATCAGGTGAATCAATACAACAAGACAATACACGTGTATCCTGTAATGGAATTATCGTGTTTTAAGCCTTTAGTGGTTCTTTCTCTCCCTAGGTGTAAAAAAACAAACAAGATTTCCGTGTACAGCGGAAATATTGATATTTTTTTGTAATCATGGTCGGACACTAGTTTTTATGGATAGAAAAATCGGAGAAGCTTCCCGGGATTTTTTTAAATTCGGGAAAACCTGAACGGTGTTTTTTCTATGAGATTTTTGAATGAAATCAAGACAATAATATTGAAATTTTGACAGGATAACGTCTGACGGGTCAGCTAGTTATTAATAAATAAATAGATAATGCATACCATTGAACACAATGACAAACAAACAATTTATATCTTAACAATTACTGAGAATTAATTAACCAAGCTTACGTCATATACAGTTAATTGATAAGCCGAGTACCTCAACAAATAAATATAGGTATTCGAGTTCATCTCGTTAAAACGAGAATCATTGTTATTAAATACTGTAGTTATATACAATATATTAGTAGTACATAAGAGATCTGTGTCTATAACACTACGTTTTAGAGAAATACATAGCGTACGTATAAAGTTTAAAATAAAATAGTGCTCAGTGAAAAGGAGGCCTTATAAGGTCTTAATTGACGTCATAATAACGTGAATTTTAAAACGTATTTATCATTGTTTGAAAATAATCTACAGATATAATAATAATTTAATTTATATAGATTAAATTAATAAGTGAATAATTCTGTGTTCAAACTATCACGAAGTTCATCGAAAGGAATCTATGTGAATTAAACATTTAAGAATATTAAAAACATTGTATTTATGTGAAGTGTTAAAATAAAAATCTTTGGACCAGAAATCTGTGACTTTTTACAGAGTTTTTCTGAATAATAGCGACTAATACAGTGAATAAACAGACAGTACTATTACAGAGAATATAGTGAAAAAACTTAACAAAACTTCAGTTTAATAAGCGTGAAGTATAAACTGCAACCATTTATGATTACAACTGCTTCTTAACGTGACGTTGGAAATTTAATTTTAGCCCAGAATTTGGCTACGAATTCGGCGCCCGGAGCCGCGTCCATCAGTTCCTGTAACATGCAGACCAGGACACGCTACACACAATATTAAGTGTCCCATTGTTTGTGGAACAGAACCACTGCTTGAAGACTATTTCAGGTAACGCCCTTCTCAAGCCAAGAAGCCATCTAGTTTCCGAAACCATAAGTTAAAAAACAAGAAGAATATCATACCACAACAGTTATAAAGAAAATCTAATTGATAAAGACTGTCCCAGCTATATTTTGAAGGTCATCGATACATCTAGTTGGGTTCAGGTTTGCTACGATATCGAATCAAAAATGTTACCCATATTTTTCGTAGTTGGTCTTATCAACATATTTTCTCAACACCACAATTATGGAATTAAAATTGAAGATCCCAATTTTGATTTGAGAGTGCGAAGGAGTATAGAAAACACTGCAAAAGTACAAGATTTAAGTTTAAATAATAATGTAGAGAATTATTTTAAAACTGACGTTTTGAAAAGGGAAAAACGGGACCCTTATTACAAAAAAACAAGAATCACTAATAACGATTTATATAGATTTAATAATACTCAAGGAAATAATAATAATGGAAGTCAAAGTCGGAATGGAAACCTATATGATATCTTCAATTCGAATTGGAATTTCCTATTTAATGCAACGAAAAATAACAGCAACAATTCTAGAGTAAATAACGGTTTTATTAATAATAATAGACCAATAATAAGATCGTATCCATACGGATATCCTCCCGGATATGGACCGAAAACGAATGCAGTAATCGGAAGTGACGGACTAAATACACCCGGATATAGAAATCAAAATAACAACAACACACCATATTTTTACAATTACCAAAACCCGGACGGACAAAACTTTGCTGGATATGTCGAACGTACTGCAAATACTTCCGCATATAACAACTTTACGCAAGGATATAACAACATTCCCGTGCCGTATGCTCCTAAGTATTCTCCCAGGCCCAACAACAGCTATACCAACAACTATACCCCAAGGAACAATCCTTTAGCGCCATATCCTCCTAACTACACTCAAAATCCAGTACCAAATACACCCAACAACGGTTTTCCTACTCCTAACAACATCAACAACAACTCAGGAATCCAAAATTTGCCTTACGCACCAGCCAACGGAGTATACAACAACAATTTTAACAGCATACCAACACCTTTTAAAAAAGACAATTTAACTCCGTATGCCCCTAACTTTAACACCGGATCTGCCACGCCTAACAACACTTTCGTGCCTTATTCTCCTGCCAACAACACTTATGTTACTCCCAGTAACAACACTAACGTTACTCTTAGTAATGTTAATGTAACAGTGACCACAACGGAGAAAATGATCATAGTGTCTGGTTGTGTTATATTCTGTCAAAATATTCCTTGTCCACAATTCATGAGAAGAGCTGGTAGATTCTGTGTACCTGACGATGCTGACGATGATTATTAGATGAAGGGCGATTCCCGTTACGTTCAAAATCAAGCCGCTATCTCAACTCAGCGACATCATTGTCAAAAACTTGTCCTAGTTAGAGGTAATTATTCCCCGAATACTGCGAAGCAAACAGGATAGTTGTGAATTTTGACCTGAATGTATGTTCATCTGTTACCTGACAACTTCTAAACGACTGATCTAAAGGCTTGACAAGCACATTACAAAATCAATCTGCCTAGCCTTTTCTCAACTTTATGGGAAAATCACATGCCATTATAATTTTGTAGGTGTACAGGCATGCGACGAAGGCTTTACCATGACAATTTTTGTACCTATGTCTTGATTTCTGTCTGAAATATTTTCTTGTTTCATACTTTTTAGAGCGTGAATTTTCAGTGGTCTGGTTTTAATAAGTAACTTTTGATAAATTGAGACATAGATTAGAATGCAAACGTTTTTAAAAATAAGGGAATTGTCTCTCTGATGTCCCACCCACGAGCATAGCGCAAAGATCAGCTATTACCCCAATATTTGAGGGAAGGAGGCAACCCGACCCCCGACGCTACCGCAAGCATTGACATCTAACGAACTAAATCTTAGACAGTAATTACGGAAAGTCTGACAACCAGTATTGCCACGGGGTATCGTGTTACCCAGTTACTGGGTTGTGGAGGTCAGATAGGCAGTCGCTCCATGTAAAATACTGGTATTCAACTGCATCTGGTTAGACTGGAAGCCGACCCCGACATAGTTAGGAAAAGGCTAGGCAGATGATTATAATAACCTTCCAGAATAAAATATTTATCAGGAAAATTGGTGCTATTTTATAAAACAATAGCATCATCTAGTTTCCTGTTTGTCCTACAAATATGTTTTAATTATAATTTTAATAGTTTTATCTTCGTTATAAGGAAATATGTATTAATTAAGCAATTGCGTTTATTGTAAATAAATTGATAAACAATTTAATTTAATTTATTATATTTTCCCATGAACGTCCTTCGAGTCGGCCTCTAAATCGACCTTTGAGTGTAATGAGAATGACAAATGATATTTATTTCTGAATAATATTAATAAGTAGTTTACAAAAAAAAGACACGCGTTTATCACGCACTTAAAATTATAAAATAATTAAATTGTATTAGTTACGATATAAATACCTATACATCTTGTCACTTCTTTTATATCCAATGATTAAATCAAAAACTGCTTGGGCAAGTGCTACTGCTGAACATGAAGTCACGGGTTCGATTCCCGGATCGGGCAAAGTGTTATTGGGTTTTCCATCAGGAATTTCTCAGTAGCAGCCCGGAGTCTGGATTTGTGCCCGATTGATGGCAATAGGCTCGCCCCCTATTACATGGGACTTAACGTGTCTGCCAACAAACAACCGTAGTGATCCATACACCTATAGTGTCAGAAATGGTCTTTTGACCGTATGTTTAATCATCATTATGCCATTTGAAACAAGTGCACGTGGACATAGCCTCTCCCAAGTCGTAGATATAGACCTGTTCTGTGCTTCTAGGATCCAGTGGATTCCCTCGACCTTCACCAGGTCCTCAGTCCACCTTGTGGGAGGCTACTGAATAATTACCTATGGTTTTATAGCGCCACTTGGGATTAGAACGGACAACCTACTGATGTGGTGACGTAGTACCAGACTGACATATATAAAGTAGGTTTACAAAAAAATTCTACGCAAAAAAATCCCACAATTATAATAAAAACTAATTAGGAACAAAATAACACAGAAACTTACATAATATTCAACAAAAAGTTACCAGAAAAAACATCTTTCATTTGACCATACACTTATTCGGCACAAGAAATCCTACAAAATCAACAAAAATCCAACATAAAAAAAACCATGAATAACAAATAAAATTACATACGAAAAAAAACAACAAAAAACAAAAAAAAAATAACTTTCCTAACTTGCCGCGAGTTGTCACATAGCTCGATAGATGGCGTTGGGATCGAATTAGATCTCGCTATGGTTTCGTTACAAGCGCTCGCATAAGTAGGCGCAATTTGTGATGTACTGGCCGATAACAAAGATCATACTGCGATCACTAATCCATATTTTTGAAGAGGTTTCCGGGCACGAGAGTGCCTATAGCCTGTAATTCAATCTGCCTAGCCTTACCCGGGACCGGGAGGGTCGGCCTTTAGTCTAACCTAATGCAGCTGAATACCAATATTTCACATGATGGAGCAAGGTGCCTATCTGACCTCCACCGCCCAGTTACTGGGTAATACGATACCCCTTCGTAAGACTGGTTGTTTTGGGTTCTGAAGACCTGTAACGACTGTCAAGAATTCAAGATCCAGGAATGACAGCCGGGACCAACGCTTAACGTGCTTTCCGAGGCACGGAAGAGTCGGTATGTAAAGACGGTCATCCATCCACGGACCAACTCCGGCAAGCGTAGCTTAACCTGATGTATCGACCCGTGCGGCTGTTATTACTTACCCACGAACTCCTCCTTATTTTTATCAGTGTAATATAAAAGAAAAAAACGGCGTGAGTTTAACGAAAAAAAAAAACATAACATCACGTCTGTAATTTGTAGACCCCGAAGGGTTAGGCAGAGGAGTACCTATAATACACCCACATTTCGCCAGTTATGTTTAAGTCCCATGTAATAGGGGGCGAGCCTATCGCCATCAACCGGGCTGCTACTGAGAAATTCCAGATGGAAAAACCCAATAACATGGTTCGCACCGTTAATCAAACCTAGGACCTTACGCTCAGAAGTAGCGCTTGCGATCACTAGACCAACGAGTCAGTCAAATTAATTAAATTAAATTTTACTTTTTTTTATGTGTGTGTTTAATTTAATTGAGATCTGTGCTTGTTCCAATAAATACTTTTTCTTTCTTTTCTTTCAAATGGGCTCACTAGGAAAGTAGTAAAGGGCGCGCGTGCCGGGAACTGTCTTCTGTAACTTTGACTTTCTAATAGTGGTTGTTCTTAGTCTGGTTTGAATAAATGAGTTTTTATTTAGATGACTTACTTGGCGGCCTCAACTGTTGCGGATGTTCCACTAGGTTGGTGATGGCAGCTTCGTTCAGGTTGTCCACGATGTCGGCCTCGCCCACGTGGCACGCCAGCACGCGCTGCGCCGCCGCGCGCGCGTCGGGCGCGGGGCGTACTGCCTGGCGCTCCTCGGGCGTCATCAGGATCACACTGTCCCACCTAGATGATATAACATATTAATAATCATCATCATCATTTCAGCCGAAGGACGTCCATTGCTGGACATAGGCCTTCCCCAAACACCACAACTTCGATCGGTTCTGTGCCTCCCGCATCCAGCATTCCTGCGGCCTTCACCAGGTCATCGGATACCTTGAGGGAGGCCTTCCATCGCTAAGTCTTCCGGTACGCGGTCGCCATTTCATTTTAATGATAGGCTTGTTTTATTTAAAGAGATAGGCAGAGCGGCATTGGTAATCAGAAAATATTAGGGGTTGAAGTATGAAATTGCCGATTTTTACAGTTTTTTTATTTAACATATTTATTTAATCAAAATAATTAAAGTAAGGCCATTTTAATAGGTAACATTTGGCAATTCATCAAAATTCAACAACGTACCTTGTAACGCCGGGCATAAAATAGTATATTTTTTCGTTTCGTTAGAACTGCACAATTGCTTAACTTTTTTCAATTACTATTACATATTTATTGTAATAATGACCGATACGAGTAATTTTACGATTTGCTTTCACTAAACTGACAGACGTCAAATGTTACCTATTAAAATGGCCATACTTTACCATTATTATCTATACATTGCTGCCATCTAATAGGAAGGTCATTTATGCCTTTGATATAGAATTCTCGTGATCTAGATTCGACAAACTGTGTGAAAGCATTTTGTACTGCCTGAGAAGAAAACTTTTTATCACGTAGAAAATTGTCCAAATCACGAAAAAAAAATGGTAGTCCGTTGGAGCAAGGTCTGGCGAATACGGAGGGTGACGAATGGTTTCTAATTGCAGTTCCTGTAGAGTTAAAACGGTTTCTCGTACTGTATGAGGTCTCGCGTTATCATGAAGCAATAATGGTGAAGATTGATTCATGAGTCGGGGCTGTTTCACTGCTAGTTTTGCTATCATTGTTCGGAGTTCGGCACAGTAGACATCTGCCGTTATTGCTTGAGCAGATCGGAGAAAGCTATAGTGAATAACACCATGCTGAGACCATGTAAGCCTTGCTTTAGGACACTGTTGCGGCGTTTGACCCAGGTCAAACGCTGACCCCAGGGTCAGCCATTGCATTTTTCGCTTACGGTTATCGTAAAGAATTCACTTTTCATCACATGTCTCAACTTGATCCAATATTCCTTCATTTCTGTATCGATTCAACAAGGCAACACAAGTTTCAACACGCGATTCTTTCTGCAGATCAGTCAAATCATGAGGCACCCATTTCTCATTTTTATTTTATTGATTTGACGAAAATAGTTAATATTGTTGGTAAGGTCCAATTAGGTGAATTTAAACCATGCCGCTAATTCCTGGGTAGTTTGGCTCGGATCGGCTTCCACCATCTCTTTCAATTCATTGTTATTCACCTGTGGGCGGTCTTCCACGTGGTTCGTTCTTCAAATCAAAGTTTCCATCACGAAAGCGTTTAAACCAAAATCGCACGGTGTGTTAATTGGCAGTCCCCTCTTCAAACGCAACATTGATATTGCGAGCTGTTTCTGCCGCGTTAGTTCCGCGTCGGAATTCGTAATAAAAATAACTCGAATTTTCGAAGTATCCAACTTTCTTGTCTAAGCTGAATAAAAAAAAAACAACTGAAAGTCGATAATCGAATGTTGCACATTTTTTAAAAGAAGAACTTCATAGGTACCATGTGAAAAAAAAATTCATTCAAAAATCTCAAACCATGCAGGTTATATGTCAATTCGAAGTACCTATTACAATAAAACGGCAATTTCATACTTTAACCCCTATTATTTGACACGTCATTAGTCGACACAATATAAAAACTTATCATTATGTATGGAAGTACTGTGTTGTGTAGGCCTGTCAACAAGTACCAGGACTT
This sequence comes from Xanthia togata, assembly GCA_963853775.1. Lineage (NCBI taxonomy): Eukaryota > Metazoa > Arthropoda > Insecta > Lepidoptera > Noctuidae > Xanthia > Xanthia togata. The sequence goes on along the minus strand of OY970818.1, from coordinate 838,696 downwards.
AAAAAATTATAAAAAGGATAGCAAATCGAAAGATCTGAGTCTACAAGGCCTAAGTACAGTGAAGTCTTTTATAGATCTAAATTGTTCAATGTCGAGTTGACATCAATCTATAATATTTCTAATGGCCTGGTCATTTAAAAAAAAAACCGGCCAAGTGCGAGACGGACTCGCACACGAAGGGTTCCGTACCATTATCTATAAAAACTGCAAAAAAATCATGTCTGTTGTATGGGAGACCCCGTTAAATACGTGGCACGTGGCACCACAGTGGGCCCTATCAGAATGGCAACATTACCAACGCGGTGGTATTTAATTGTTATTTTTTAAATATCGCCGTATTATGCTGAGATAGGGGCCTTTTTGTCCTGGCACAGGTCGTTATTATTTTGTTAGTTTTTTTTTATGCTCCTTTTTTATTTTATTTTTATGTAATTTTGTTTTCCTGTTTTTTAAAATTATTATTACTATTTGTATTTTTTGTGCGTTTATTAAATAAAATATTTTTCTTTCTTTTCCTTTCAAATATTTATTTTATTCTGTTTTTAGTATTTGTTGTTCTAGCGGCAACAGAAATACAACATCTGTGAAAATTTCAACTGCCTAACTATCACGGTTCAAGAGATACAGCCTGGTGATAGACGGACAGACAGACAGGCAGACAGATTTTGGCTGACTATACTCACCACTCAATATCGGGCACTCTGTCGGAGTCCGGTGTGTCTGCGGTCAACAACGCTAGTTTGGTGGCCGACGAGATGCCTGTCTTGCGAGCTATCTGAGATATCTCGTTCTGTAGCTTTTCTAGTTGCGCCTGGAAAACAAATGGAGGGACATTAATTTAAAATAGTGATTCGAAAATGGCTCTAAATTGACATGCGCATAGACGATGATTTCCGAAGCGCAAACTTCCTTCGGACGACTGTAAATAGGCAGAAGAGAGGTACGTGCCTTCATCCGCAGCCGGTCGCCCATCTGCGTGAACTTGCCGGGCTCGTGGAAGCGCAGCGGGCGGCGCGCGCGCGCGGCCGGGCGCGCCGCCACGCGCGCGTCGTGCCAGGCCGCGCCCGCGCCCGGCTCGGCCGGCGCCGTGCCCGACAGCTGCAGGCGGAACTCCTCGCGCCGCTTGGCGCGGATATTGGCCTGGCGAAGAGCATTACAGAAACTGAGGAAGGACACACTGGTGAACAGAAAAAAAACAATTTAAAAAAGGTCATTTATTCAATTTAGGCTGAAACCCAGCATTTTTTGGAGGCCAAAATTTCTCCGGAATTTTAGAAATAATGTAGCTTTTTTTAATTATAAAAATTTCTAAAATTCCGGAGACATTTTGGCTTGAAAGATGAGACTTGACTTTAATGGAACGTATTGACGTTATACTAAAGTCAAGTCTCATCTTTCGTGGCGCGTATTGGAACTTCTGCTAGACTCAGCGGCTTAGGTTGCGCGTTTTCTGTCAGTGAATGAATAAATATAAGATTTTTATTAAGAAGATGACTGCCTCGTTGGTCTAGTAATCGCAAGCACTACTGCAGAACATGAGGTCCTGGGTTCGGTTCGTTGAGTCTAGATTTGTGCCCAGTTGATTGCAATAGGCTGGCCCTATTACATGGGACTTAATCATAACTGGCGAAATGTGGGTGTACTATAGGTACACCTCTGCCTAGCCCTTTGAGGATTACAGGCGTGGTAGTATGTTTTATTTTTATATGATTGTCATAATATTAATCTTACTAGTAATCTAGAGTCAGGCGCTAGTTTTCAGCTGAAAACAACCAGCGCTTAGCAACCCGCTAGAGGACCCATGCATAATGCTGTCGCTTGAACCTTTTGCTCTTGGTTGAATATTCTAATCCTTGTTTCCAAATTGATGATAATTTCACTCAAACAAATATAAACTTTACGCCAGTGTTAATTAAGTTGACTTCAGAATGCCTAGCCCCATTGAAAAAGTCATACAAAAGTTTCAAGTTGTACCTCAAACTGAACTAGGTGTAGATAATAAGGTAGTTTTTTTCAAAAACACATATCTCTTAACATATTTGGAAACTAAGTTGCAAACGCCTCCTACCACAAACGCAGGATACCTGCTATAGTTTTACCGAGAACGATGTTCCTCGCCTTAGGAATGCGCGGCCAGGCGGGGGGCAGCGTTGACGAATGAGCGGCCTGCACTGCCCCCCCGTCGCGCCGCGCACATACCTAACGCGCGGAACAGCGGTGTCGGTCAAACTATACTATTTGCTGTAATACTGAAGACAATAAACGTTTATTCTACTATTCTTACCTTAAGGGTGGGAGCGACATGTGTCAGCTGCACTCGCTTGCCGCTAGTGTCAACTGTGCGACCTTCTCGATCCAAGATCAGGGGCGCAGGGCCACTGCCTGCTGTACTAGTTAAAGCTCCTCCTGAAGATTCAGAGATTAAGCTTTAAAGACTAAAGCGTGATGGTACCCCGCGAAATTCATATTTTCTTACCTTTTTTACAATTTGCAGGTCATCGTCAAGTTGTATGTTGATCTAAATATGATTCGCGGCCGTATCAAATGTTTATTTATAGAATTATAATCATAAAAATCATCAATACAACTCTCTAGTTCATATAATCCTATTAAATGACTATATTTTCATGAAATCATGACATTTTAGGATTATTCTAACAAAAAAAAAAAAAAGAATTTCGCGGGATTCAGGACTTTGCTAAGTAAAGTAAGCAATTCATGTAAATATGAAGCTTATTCTTATGCACATAATGTTCACCTATGTATATACATCTAAAGGGTCACATTAAATTAATCAGGGAAACTCCGCAGACAGACACGAGTATCGTATATCTCAACATGATAAAAGAAAATAAAAATAAAAAACACGAAGGGTTCCGTACCATTATCTATAAAAAAATATAGCTTATAACACTCGGCGATACTGGAGCTTCCCATTAGTGGAAGAATTTTCTTTTCCCTTTCGCGGCTCAGCTAAGTACCAATTTGCTGCGCTTGATTCGGTGGAACGCAGAGCTAAGAGGCTCATTGGCGACGTTAAACTGGTGGATGCCAGTGTGCGTTACTCCAGCGGAATGTTGTCGCTTTTCAGGATTTCGGCTCGACAGATAATTAGTACCTTATCTCGTGTAAATGTGCCCGAAATTTAGAATTTGGGCGTCCAGCCGATCCAAAGATATTCACGAAAATCAGATTCCACTGGGGTAACGTTACTTCAGCGGAATCTGTTTTTCGTGAATATCTATAAAAGGAAGTACTTAAATAGTTATTTTAACCATTTGTACGCACCTGTACCCATCAAAAATTAATAATAATACTAAAAATTTAAGAAGGTTGGCACAATGTACTGCGCGGCAGCTTTTATACAGTCATTCGAATTTGTTCGGTTAATCGTAAAATTTCTTTTCCTATGGTTTTCTTCTTATATCTGTGTAGTTACAAGGATTTTTCAGCTGAAACTTTAAGGATAAGTAATTTAATAAAGGTACTAATTATTTGCCGAATCATAATTAACTTCACTTTATAATAACTCATGTATTGGAGTGTTACATTTTAGCGTAGCCAGATTTTATTTAAAATGGAATAGCTCTCTGAGGAGTTGGAATAGAAACATCTAATTTCGCATGATGCTTTGAGTTCATAAAAGGTACAAATTACCATAACTGGTAAGTTTCTAGGGTTTCTCATTGAAGCGCAAGGATCGATTTTAGGGTTTTTGAAAATCAATTTCTTATTTTCCAACGGTGTCGATTATAGAAAAAAGAAAATTGCACCGCATAAGCATAAATTAAGACACGCCGTAGTAAAAAAAATCGTAGTTGTGTGTCATGCCGTTTGAGAGGTACAGCAATTTGCTAAACGTTACCCCAGCGGCATCTTGAATAACTCTGAAACCTCAAGAGGCACAAATTTTATTTTTTGGGCACAATTAGGCACAAATATGATATATCTAAGTAGCTAGTTTGTACTCAGCTACGACCACCGGTTAAAAAACATGCCGCTGGGGTAAAGTTACTCCAGCAGAATCTGTTTTTCGTGAATATCTTTGGATCGGCTGGACGCACAAATACTAAATTTCGGGCACATTTACACGAGATGGGGTACTAATTTTCTGTCGAGCCGAAATCCTGAAAAGCGACAACATTCCGCTGGAGTAACGCACACTGGATACCAAGCTTCACAGCTTGGCTCATCGCCGCAAGGTTGCCTGCTTGTCGGTCTTCTACAGATTGTACTTCGGCGAGTGTGCCCCTGAACTCCACGACCTCATTCCACCGGCCCCCTTCTACCATCGGACATCTGGACGCACTGCAGGTTACCATCCCTACCTAGTTGATATTCCACCAACTCGCACTAAGCGTTTTCAAACATCTTTTATAATGCGCACAGCAAAGGATTGGAACTCTCTGCCTGCGTCTGTGCTTCCGAACGCATACAACCCGAATTTATTCAAAGTAAGAGTGAACAGGCTTCTTCTGGGTAAGCTCACTCCATCGTCGACTTTGTCTCTGTCACCTCTGACCTAGACTAGAGTCAAGAGCAAATCCATCGTAAAAAAATAAGAAAGAAGAAATCGGATCACTAGTTCCGAAGATTACCTCCTACATACAAACTCACACATTTGACCTCTTTATAATATTAAAAGTATACATTTATTTAAAAGGAACTCACCAGCTAATTTCCTCTGGATCCTGGCTTGCAGTTCAGCTATCTTGCGTTGTTTTTCTAATTCTTCCTGGGATATAGCATTGGCACCGACTGTGGAGCAGATAATTTTAAAACGCTTATAATATAACATCACGCCTGTTTTCAGCTTAGATAACAGCCGCACGGATCGATCGAATACTGACTTAAAAAAAAAACACTAAGTGCAAAATAACTTTAATTTCGGAAGTCGGTGGCAAAAAAACGAAAATACAGAACCAAAGACACCGACTTCAAAAGGTATTTACAATGTAGATTTGAGTGGAAATGGAGGGGACGCCCTAGGAGGACATATAGTGACCTTATTGGTGATGTTCTTCAGAAAGGTCAGGCGCGTAGTACTCGCAGCCGGCGTGCGTGTGTGACCAGATGTATGAACGTAAACGAGGCAAAAGGAGTGTGTAAGGATCGTAGCAGGTGGCGTTCTGTAGTCTCTGCCTACCCCCATGGGAACGCGTGAGTTTATGTGTGTAATGTTAGGTTTAAACTAATAACATTTTCGGGTTTTGTGTTTGTGAACAGCGTTTAAAGAACTCCTTCAGTAACATTGATTGATTTTCGATTCTGCACGGAAGCTTATCATCAAATTGTTATGAATATCTATGCTGGGGCCCAAGTCTGCTATTCTTATAAATTTGTCATTCCAACACGATCCCATTGTCATTTTGCTAAAAGTTCGTAATCTACTAAATTCATAATGGTTGATCATTGTATTCCACAAACACGATACTCGTAACGAATTAAAAGCAATGACTGCACAATGACGTTCTCATGGTAGGTCACTGATTAAAGGAACTGTCAAGTCAGTCATTCGTGTCATTATGTACGAGATTACCAATAGATGCCATTTCTTTCAATGGAGTGTCAAGGCCTGACCATTGGAAAGGCGTTAATGACGCCAATATGTTAGTAGATTACCAAACTTGTCAAAATCAACAATTATGAAATCAATGATAGACCATTCTGACACTATTGTAATAGCAGACTTGAGGCCCTGGTCTGTTGCAATTTCATCTTCATTTGTCAAGCACTCAATATAAACACTGTGCTGACAATAAAATATCTTACCAGGTTTTGAATACAGCACTGGTTTGATGACGCTGGGGGGTGCTATGGAGCTGGTCTGTTGCACTTGCATCTTCAGCTGCTGGGCGGCGGCGGCGGCTGCACTGACTCCACTCTTGGACTCGCCCTTCATAGCTAACAGGGTGCGTTTCCGTTCTTCTATCTCTTTTTGAGCGTTTGCCATCATCAGCTAAAGTAAAGTAAGTAAGTTTAAAGTATATTTTTAGCAGCGCTCCACGGTTTCACCCGCATAAATCTCGATCCCGTGGGAATAGCGGGATTAAAAGTATCACATGTTCTAACTCAGGTCATGGTCTATCCATGTGCCAAATTTCATCCAAATCCGTTCAGCCGTTTTAGCGTGAAATCGTAACAAACAAACAAACTCTTTCGCATTTATAATATTAGTTAGGATTTGGAAAAAAGATGCACAACATTTAAGACATAAATAAGTTATTTCACAGTTAAAATTCAATAAAAACAGACATTTTTATAATAAGTTTATTCAAATCTTTGTATCCAGTTGATGTAATTTTATTTCCACTTAAATGAATATCAACTTTATCGTAGTGTAAATTAAATTGATTTCAGAATGACTAGTTTTATTGATCAAGTCATAAAAATTATTGAAGTTGTGCAAACAGAACTTAAAAGTGGCTTTTTAAAGTTTTGTTTTTCGTTTTGTTTGCAGAATATTTGTTATTGGGATACCTAATAAAGTATGCAAAAATGTTGAAAAATGCAAAACACGATGAAAAGCGATCGCATTTTTTTGAATAAAACAGGAGAATATTAGGCAGATCTTGTTCACTGTATAAAATTGCCAAGTCTGAATATTATACTTATAAGAAAAAATCCGGTAATTTTCGTTTGTAATAAAAATAATCTTAATTTAAAGTTGTATAATACCTAATTTTATCCTTCTCCCTTAGATACTCTCATTTCAAGAGAAGAAAGATTTCATTTTAGTCAAATTTAGTGTTTTATTTTTATATAAATATGTTACACCGTTTTTGCTCCCGGTACCGTCAACGATACGTCAACGAGAAACGATATTATTCGAACCGAATAATCGAAACCGTGCCGGATGTGCTGTGCAGTGAACACACGGCCATAGTAAATGTATGTATGGCTATCTCGTTCTCTTTGACGTCCCGTTGTAATGGCGGTGGACAAACGGTCTTAGTCTATATGGTCTTTGTTGCCTGAATTAAAATTATGGTCTTGCACTCTTTTGACAAAGGTTGGTTAAATGTAAAAATAATGTACCTTAATCCTGTCAGCACTTAGCACGGCCATCTTGGATCCAACCGTCTCTCCTTCCGGCAACACTGATGGCAAGTCTACTCCATTCTTTTTCTCCTCTTTCTTATCATCTTTTCCCTCTTTTTCTTCTTTAACCTAAAATAAAAATATAATACGTATCAGTTTATCATACATACATAAACTCACGCCTTCATCCTATGAGGGTAGGCAGAAAGTACAGAACGCCACCTGCCATATATTCCTTTTGCTTCCTTTACGTTCATACCTCTGGTCATACATGCACACTGGTTGCGAGTACTCCGCACCTGACTTTTCTGAAGAACATCACCAAAAAGTTTATCAATTAAGAAAATTACCTTGGAAAGCATGTTATGCCGTTGGTCCTGGCTTTTAATAACCTTATTTTTGCAAAGGCAGAGGCCTTGGAAGGTGCAGACTTACTATTGCGGTTGCGGACAGCTACATTGAAAGTTAAATATTGCTTTTTGCACATTAGTGTCACAGACTTTAATTTTACAAACTAAATAAAACAGAAAAGCGAACAAAAATTCTTGACAAAATTAAAACCAACTAGTTCCTCTTTTTGATAAAGTTGAACATGCTCTACACACTACAGGATGATTAGTGATGCACGCATTCCTTGAAATGCGTGATACTAGAGCTAATTTGCAATATTTTTGACATGAAATCTTGGGGTCAATGAGTTGTTTTAGAGATATCAAACTTTTTTAAGTTTTTTCAGAGATCTTCCACCTGTCGACCGACGAACTGTCGGCGAATTGTGAGAAATCTATTGTATATTAATGTACCCAATTACCAATAACCTTGTATGAATACGTAGTTCTCTGAAGTATTTTTTTTTTTTGGTGTTTGCAATGTACTTATGACAGTCTGGTTAGTATGACCTAATTGTCCATTACCTCCAGTGTAAAAATAAAAGTACTGTAGTTGGTAAGCCAGTAATTAAATATTAAAAACCTCATCATGCCGGGACCTCTTGACATCCTTATCACGGTCACTGGACTCGTGCTTCCGTTTCTGTGACTTGGAGCTGGAGATCAATTCCTGAGCCAACGCTATCACTTTGTCTGCAAGCTTGCTTGCCTTTTTTGAGTCAATGTGGGCCGATATCTTGTCAATAATTTTTCTGCGTTCATAGCTGGAAAATTTATAATTCTTCATGTTAGTTTGATTGAAACATAACATCATACCTGCAATCCTTTAAGAGTTAGGCAGAGTAGTATCTATAATAGTACACCCAGATTTCGCAGCATATTGCCGCCTGCACTACACCGCTAAGGCGGAGGACATAGTGGAGTACGTGCGCCATAAAACGAGGAACAGACGCCAGCAGGTCAACTTACACAAAGCTGTCAAATTTTCCCAATCAACTTTGAACCTTATGATTTAGTGATAAACTTGAAAATCTATTAAAGTAATTTGACAGATTGTAGTAGGTTGATGTACTGGAGTATGTACATGCTGAGGGTGCAGTTACTATAACCGCTCCGGAACGTCAACTTCAAGGCGTTTGTCGTGTACCAAACTGTTATCTGCCCCTCGTCATGAAAGAAGTCTTTTGGCCGCAGAACGTGGTGTTCCGTCGCTTCCGCGGACATGATCCACAACACAACACAAAGTCAAGCTAGTGCAAAGTGAACTGCTACTAACATCTAAGCCTTATTTATTAACACAAGTTTTTGTTATTAAAATATGTATGTTTAGGTTAAGGTATTTTTCTATGGGCCTGTGTCGCCTGAAATAAATTGTATATTATTATTATTGTCATCAACAGGACACAAATCCACTCCCGACTGCTACTGAGAAATTCCTGTTGGCCTGGCTGTTTGTGTATGTGAGTTTGAATGTTTGTAAACGCACCCAAGATACAGGAATTTCTAGCGTGGGGCAACGTTTTTTTAAAAAAGAAAGAAGAAAGAAATCCCGATTACACTTTGCCTGATGTGGGAGTCGAACCCAGGACCTCATGCTCTGCATTAGCGCATGTAGCGCCTAGGCAAACAAGGAAATAATAAATTGAAAATAAATATTAAATAGGCGAAGAGTTGTGGGGTAAATAAATCATAGATCAGACTATCATCATAATGAATATTGCGTTGAAAACAATACACAATGGAGTATTATCAATTTGTGTTATATTTTCAACAGCTGTATCGCTTTTAAAATAGTACCTGAATGCTACTATAGCCCCTTCAGTGTTATAGATGTCCTATTATGTTTAAAAACTGTTCCTAAACAGTGCTTCGATGCCATTTCACTTACCCGCTAGAAAGACAAGCAGAAACCGTGGATAGCAACGAACTATCCGATTTTCCTATAGTTCTGTAAATCGCGCGGTCGAGGGAAGACCTCAGGTCCTCAACCTCCCGCCTTGATAACTGCAGAGCCATGGTTTAAAGAAATTCACGCAATTATTACGCACTTATAGGTTATGTCACTTATGTCTACACAATTTTTGGTTTTACCACGAAAACTAAAGACTAACGTAAATGATTATTAATGTGATTACATTCGTCATGTATTTTTACATTTTAATTGGAATTTGTTGGAATATTTTGTAGGTGCATTTCTATTCAACACTGACGTAAACAACGACTATAGACCATAGAGCAGCACACTAGACAGAGGACACAGAGTATATTTTTCATATTACTATTCTCTATAACCAGCAAGTCCCTTGTCCGTAGACTCCGTAGTGATCCTATACAATATAATGTACTCTGTGATATTGATCAAATGAAATGTGCGTTTGCACTGGCAAAACATTTTTTTTTTTTCCTTCTTGGCCGTAGATAGTGAATGAATAGTTCATTCTCTTGGCAATTGAGCCGGTGTCGACTATTCTGCCAGTGTCACTTAGAGACTGCAGCGCAGAGTGGCAGGCCGTCGGACTTTGTACTTTACGGGTAAATAAATGTTAGTAGCTGCGAGGACGAAAACAAGGGTTAGTTTTAGTAAAACATGTATTCTAATTTACAAACTTATAAAATACTATACAACATAAAAATATATAAATAAATAGTTATTTTACGCACCAGTTAAAATTTTAAATTATTTTCATTTAGAAAGGTGGCTAAAATTTGGATGATTTTGGGGGAGAAGTGGGATAGAAGAGAATGGAAGTTAGTTGGGAGAGGAATATTATATTTGGAAAGTTTTCGATTTAAGTCGAAGGAGTTGGTGTTCAAAGAGCAGGAGAAATATATATGATCCAAGTACCCTCCGCAAGGCCACACTCGCATAGTGAATTGTCCCGAACATGGATCTCGTTCAGGAACACTGGGCTGCAACAATGTCCGAGTCTCAGTCTACAAAGTGAAGAAACAGTTCTTTTGGACAATTTTGGGCATTTGAAAAACCAAGGTTTCCGTTGGGTGTCGGGCTGTATCGCTGCATAGTAGACGCCCTTTGTTTTTGAGGTATTCCGCCATGTTTTTGTTGAAATCTTTAGTTTCTTTCAAAGTTCTATACAATATTTGACAGGAACTAGAGATTTCAACGTGTGATTTCAGTCGTGCAAACGTACAGTAAAAGTCACTGCGTGTAAAAAACAACAATTCCTTATAAAAAATAAAGATCACTGTGAAGCAAAATCACGGGTAATAACCGGCCAAGTGCATAACGGAGCTCGCACACTGCTCAGCCTTATTCTGACCGTTTTTTTTGACTGCTCTGCCCCACTTGGGATTTCTCCTGTACTCACATACACCAGACCCGGAACAACTACTTGTAGGTCATACAAATATTTGTTCCGTGTGGGAATCGAACCCGCAACACGCAGCACAGCAGTCAATCGCTTAACCAATGCACCAACCATGCCATCAAAGCACGCACAGTATTGTTCTTATCAACCGCAAAAATAAGTTTTTATCTCGTAGTATTTTACACGTGCATCTAACAAAACACAAGAGGCCTGGGGCGGGCGAGGCGAGTGTGGTGCGGGCGCTGTGTGTATGTTTCACGCTATGTACAGATCAGACCCATCTTCTCAGAGGCAGTGGGATGAGCCACTGCAGGTTGGTACGGAATAATCTTATGAATTTGTCCACCAATATTACTGCTGAGTGTGTCCACCTGTTGGCTGTGGCTGAGTGGGAGTCGGGCCTCTGGCTTCAGGCACTACTGTCACCCAACATAGGCACTTTGCTGGGTGACATCAACTTCCCGATCGCTACTTGTCTGCGCTGGGTGCTCCTTGTATGGCTCCGCATCGTTGCCAATGCGGTTAACTATCCTGCAGTAGCACGGCTGGTTGGATAGCACGGCACGCCAGCATCAATGACATCATCCGTCATGCTCTTGTCACCGCCAGCTGTTAGAAACTTAGAACCCCATGGCTTGGCACGCGACGATGGGAAGACTAGACAGAATGACCATAATGCCTACGCCTGCCGCCTGCCTGTGTTCGTTACATCCCACAAAAGCCTATCTACCTTCCAAGGATAGGCTTTTGTGGGATGTAACGTGTGACCCCATCTTCCTAGCACAGTGGGCTGTGCTGGGGCTGCTGCTGCAGGTGCGGAAAACCTCAAATGGCGCAAATACTGCATTCTTATTGGGACATATGTTTGAGCCGTTTGAGGTTGAAACACTAGGGCCATGGGGTCCAACAACTAGATATAAAGTATATTATGTGTACTAATTCCATGGTGATCAATACTGCTGGCTAGTTTATATCTATGTATCTGTGATCACTTCTGACAGGTCAGAACACCAGTTTCGTGTATAAAAATGTACTCTGTGGTTTCGTGTCAAAATCAGAAATTGACAAGACAAGACAACAAAAACGTTGTTGGTTGGTTATGTTTGCTAATGTTTGTGTTTTGATTTACAGAAGTATAAATATACTCCACAAAGCCACTAATGAAGTTGAAGTTATATAATTAAAACCAAGTTAAATTTTCCCAGAACCAATTAATTTTAAGTACTAAGCAAGTGGTATCTAACCAGAAAATAAACATAACCCCAAAATGTCCGACGATGATGATGTTATCTTGGTGAAAAAGCCCAAAAATGTCCATTATGGGTCTCTGGAAGAACAGGAGAAGGCCCGGCTGGCCGCCTTGGCCGCTGCTGCCAAGGAAGGCGCCGATGATCTTGGCGGGAAAGAAATGGGAGATATACAAATCTCCAGTGGTAAGGGTTCTTTAAATTAATTTTGCATTGCTATTAAGATTCAATTTAGGGGGCCCCTAAGGCGAACCTCTGACTGAGTTATCCATTAGAAAATTCATAAAGAAAATATGATTATTGAACATACAATGCTATCAAATATGGATTTGTGTCCAATATTATTATCCTACTTACACCCTTAGACAAGATGTGATATTTGTTTTCAAAAGACTTCAAACAAATTGTGTTTAAAATATGTAATAATGTTTTTTCAAAGTTTTGTTGACTAGTTTGTTTACGTTACTGAACATCTAGGTAAACTGTAGACGTAACATTTAGAATAAATTTTTTTATACCCCGGTATAAAAAAATAATTGTAGGGTAGGAATTGAAATCATTTCATAGTTTCAAGAAGCTTATACATATAAGTATATTAAATGAAATTACTTCTAAAAATAAGTTACCAAACATAATTTAAAAAAATACATAATATCCTTTACATAGTTACAGATAGTAACTGGATCATAATGAATTATACACCATAACCTTCCTCATGAATCACTCCAACCATTGGTGAAAACCGTATGAAAATCCGTTCAGGAGTTTTTGAGTTTATCGCATTTAGATAGACAGACAGAAGCGGCTAGAGGACTTTGTTTTAAAATATGTCGTGATGATAACCCACAACATCTGTATAGTTTCGTTTGCTAATAAATTTAACCCTGTATATTCAACCTTAGATAGAACAATAAAGAAATTATATGTGGACGTCCAAGCAAAAAGGGTCCAGTAGTGGGGTATTGAGTTAAGATTAGATTCGGTATCTAGAATAGTCAATTGTTACTATCAATTCAAATAATATTCAAAAACTGGCACATATTTTTTTATCAGACAATTGAAGTTGAAATTCAGAAAAAGTCGTATATTTACTATATGAAATTTACTATAAGAAACTAAATTTACTATATGAAATTGTATATAATTGAGCATTTATGAATTATCAATGAAAATCGCGAAATGCAATTTTTCACCCAACTTTTCAAAATATCTTATAATCTCAAAAACTAAATGCTGAGAAGAGGACCGTTTTGGCTTGGACGCCCACATGTTGTTATTCAATTCTCTTCATATTCTGTTCCTTTATTAGGGTTCCGTACCTCAAAATGAAAAAACGGAACCCTTATAGGATCACTTGTGTGTCTGTCTGTCTGTCACAGCTAATTTGCACCGAATCTAATGGACCAATTAACTCTTAAAATGTTGATTGCACCGCATGTGTGCAAAGAACAGTAAAATTCTACTGTGTCGCTAATTGCGCACAATATCTATTTCAGTGACCCAAACACGAATTAGTAATGAAAATAAAAGAATTTTGAATATCCCCCATATTCAAAGTTGACTTTTCAGGAGCAAATTGAAAAATAAATGTTTTGCAAACTGTGCGTCATGTTCGTGAACGGGCGCCGTCAGTTGGGACTGGTCATCTTTTAGCTGCCATGGCTTATTTTAATTTATTTTAAGTTTTTGAATGATTCTTTATTTTTTTCTTTTTATTACGGACGCTTTTACGAACGTGCACGTCTTTCTACATTGTTCTCACATGCATAATTTCAAAATGAATGATGTAACCAATATTTTGTATCAATTTTTTTATTTAAAAAAGTGTCCGTGGAGTTTCTTGCCCTTCTCCATAAGTACCTACTACGCTTTGGAATGGGCAACTAGCTTCATATTTTTGACAGACCGACCACTTGACAATTCAAAAGTAAATGGTTTAATTGAAATAAATGCTTTGAGTTTGAGTTTGTACAAATGAAAGGGCTAGTTGTGAGGATCTCAATTTTTTTTATAGTTTACGATAATTACTTTTAAAGATATTTAAGAAAATTGATGAACATTAACCATAGTCCACTCTTATCTCCGAAATGACTATCTTAAGTAGTGAAAAAAATACAGAAAATAGTTCTATACATATAGATGACAGGAAGACCTATAAAAATTCTATGGTCTTAAAATAACATGATAAATCTCCCAGTATTGTGCATATAAACTTTGCAGTTGGAATGTATGGTAGAACATGTTTTTTTTTTCAATGTTAAGCTTGTCTATGGGATAAACTCATCACAATCCCAACTACGGAACCCTTCATTGTGCGTGGTGCGACACGCTCTTGACCGGTTTTTTTTTCTTACTAATCAGTCATTCTCCTCTGTGTGCAGAATACATGGAACTTGAAGAAGAGATGTCCCGAGACAAGAAAGCTCTGCTTGAGGAGTTCGAGAGGAGACGGAAGGCTCGCCAGCTGAACGTCTCCACTGATGATGATGAGGTATGGCGTAGCTAAGAGGGAAGGACGTTCGGGTCGGCTCATTCGATTCGGCAGTTTTTGTTGAACAATAAAGCCGACTCGAAGCAATTACTACACATAGTCGGCGTTCATTCGGTTCGTGTCGGTCGGCATCTGATTCTACCCTTACTGAGTCATGTTCAGGTCGGCTCGGCACAATAGGGTGTTTTACTCTATGAGAAAAAAACTAAAAATATATTATTGAGATAGCTTAGGCAAAAAACAGTTGGAAAACGTTAGTTTTAGTTCTTAAAATAGCAAACTATATTTTAAAATTCAATTCAAAGGTTTCAGCTTTTTTAATCTGTTTCATAACACCATTAGATAGTAGTCGCCATGCTATTACGTCATACGGCTATGTAAACTTAGAAAGTTTTCACTGTCAACACTATCAGTGTACCTTTAATGTATAAAGCCTTTTTATTATTTTCGTAACCAACTTAATTTTTATTGAAATAATACCACGGAGGACGGTTTTGTAAAAGGAGACAAAAACAATTGATAACTTAAAAAATATCACTGCATTGGTTTACACAGCCAACTGACGTCATAACCACAGAGCAATATGGCGACCACTGCGTCCAGCGTTTTTGTCAAATTACGCGCGAAAACTTTTTTGAAAATGCAAAATTTTAATGCATTTTTATGGCACTTAACCATTGAATAAAAATTTTGTGATTTTTTTAGTGATTTATTAAGAGGGAACAGGGGCTGCGAGGAATTTGAAAAATAGGTATTTGATGAAACTATTGCCGTCGCGCTGCGCCCGAAAAACCGAGTTAAACCCCGTAAAGTGCGATAGGGACAACTGCAGCTCAGACCGATTATATCACAATTTTTTTTAACTAAAACGACGTTTGGCATTCTCCTTTTTTCTCCTCGAAAACTTTGCCGATTTAATAATTTTTTACATTAAAATTTTAAGAAAGAGTATGTCTAGGTTTCTATTCATTTTTTTTATGCTAAAATCTTTTCCGAATCCGTCAGTAGTCCTCTAATCACGGCGGTAAAATGGGGCATTTTTGTAATTTTTGGAGGGTCATAGTTTCCTTACTTATTAATTGCTGAAAAAAAGGAAATGACAGGGACATGCATATAGAGACCCAGATTTTATTTTAATAATTACAGCTCTAGAGGCATTATTCAGGAAGAAAAACGGGGAATACGTTTGTATGGAGAATCGCGGGCCCTGTTTCCTCTTAACACTATAGAATCTAATTGAGACACTTTTAAAAAATGGGTGTAATATCCTATTCGAGCTAAGCCAAGCTTTTCCCGAACATATATCCGGATGTTAGATTTTGTCGCCCTGTTGCTCTGAATCATGTCGAGCCCAACAAGTGAATGGCACCTTTTAGGCAATATTTTAGAGCACTACGGAACTATATTTTATCATTTCATATAGTAATCTGAGAGAAGTGTTGAGTTGCAGAGTTTGAGAATTTTGAGAGCAGTGTGCTCAGTGGTAACAGCCCCGAGTTACGAGTCGTAGGTCACGGGTTCTAACCTAGGCAGGCGGTCTCAAAACGGTGAAGGAAAACATCGTGACGTAATTGGCATGTCCTAGAACCAAAAACTCACATGTGACATCTACCAACCCGCACTGGGCCCGCGTGGTGGATTACGGCCCACTCCCTCTCACGTAGAGGAGGCCTGTGTCACATTATATGCTGATTATGCTATTTAATAATCTTGATAAATTAATTAATTTGCGACGTTGCCAAGTAAAGTAAGTCAAGAACAATTTGTGGCATTATGAGAGAATACTTTGTCTACAACGACGTGTTTTATCATCCGCAGGTACGCAGGAGTCTTCGTCAGCTGGGTGAGCCAGTGTGCCTGTTCGGGGAGGGGCCGGCAGAGAGGAGGGTGCGACTCAGAGATCTGCTTAGCTAGTAAGTGAAAGGGTTCTTTTGTAAAAGTATCTATCTACTTATTGAAAATGATTTTTATTTGTATTTGTGCCTTTCCTGCAACCTGTGGGAGTGATTTCGTGAAACGTGTGTAAAGGAAGCCGGAGAAGCGCGCATTATTTGATTAGAATAATATTTGTTTGCCTAAAAACAAGGTAAAATATATAAAAAGAGCGTACATGTTTTTGCTTAACAGTAATAAGCGTAAAAAAATTCACAAGCATTGTTAACATTTATTTTCTAAGAAGTCCTTGACACGCAATTTATTTTTGATTTGACCAATGAGCGCGCGCGGTGCTAGAGTTGGCCGTCAGATGGTACCAACCCATTTTCCGAGAGGTTGGTACTGTTGAGATGTCAGATGACTACTGTAGGCTAGCTAATTTTTTGCTTCGTAATACATCTGTGTAGGCTCTTGTACTAGGAGTTCCTGTATCACAAGAGCCAAAGTACGTGGACAAAAGGAACAAAAAAAAAAACCCGTGGATGCCAATTCTAGTGCAACTTACAAATTGAGTGGTTTGATTATTTGAATCAGGGATGTTGCGGATATTTGCATCCGCAATGCCGGAGTTGCCGCATTTATTTAGACATCGGCATCCGCATTAATCTATGCGGAGCGGAAAAGAGTGAATATAAGTAACATCATAAATATAATAAAATAATTACTAAATTATAATTATTTAAAAATCTATAAAGCTCTCGAAATATTATGTATTTGATTGACTCAAGATTATTTATTTGTGGAAACATGAGCATGCAAAAAATGAGCATGAGCAACAAAACAGAGCATGCAAGTTATTAAATTACATTATAGTTTGAGATCAGTCATGTTTTTGTTTGTTTGTTTGACATGAGACTATTTCGTGAATATGTGACGATTTAGAGCTAGATTTAAATGATTGTAATTTCCAAATTACAATCATTTAAATGTCATGCTCATTTTTTGCATGCTCATGTTTCCATAAATATATATAAATAATCTTGAATCTTGAGTCAATCAAATAACACAAAAGTCTCGAGAGCTTTATAGATTTTTAAATAATTATAATTTAGTACTTAATTATTTTATTATATTCACCGCTAATTGAATTATGATCAACATACAGCGAAACAGCGCTGCAATTTGCAAAAAACGTAAGAAATTTTGAATTTCACCTTGCCGCTTTGACGGATCCCTTAAAAAAACTTGAGATCCTCAACCGCGGATGTGAGCCACCAAACAAAAATCCGCATCCGTGGATTTAAAAAAGTCTGCATCCGTGGATTAATAAAAATTGATAATCGAGGTTAATTTTATAACTTTCGTCGATGGTTTTTCAAAATACAGGTACGTTAATAGGCCACATCATATATGTATGCATTTAGTAGTAAGTAGATAACTTGATAATAGTACTGTGCTCGTCCTGCAACTACTGAGATATTATGTTCAAAGTATAGGCGAGGACGCTGGCAACCTAAACACAATAAATTTAAATCTTACCTTGGGTGCCAGAGTTCATCGAAAACACTCTTTCCCTTCGTTGTAACGCTGCATAGTGTTTAGATAAATGCTTATGTACAACTGAAGGTAACTTTTTTTTTAAATAATATACAACCGCCCCAAGAATCGCATGTGACTAAAAGAGTGATGAATATAAATGTTGAAGGATGGAGAGGGAGAGGAAGACCAAAGAAACGATGGATGGATTGTGTGAGGAATGATATGAAGGAAAAAGGTGTTGATGATTGCGTGACGGTTGACAGGGGAGAATGGAAGAATAAAACGTGTTGCGCCGACCCCAAGTAACATGGGATAAGGTCAGGAAGATGATGATACAACCGCCCCATACATTCGGGTCGAGTAGGTATTGAAGTTTTGTATGGGACGGCTGGTTTGGTTTTCGCGGTGACGATGTTGGTCCCATGGAGAAAAAAATCAGTTTAATGGAATTTGATGGATTCTGTATTACCTTTTTTTTTTGATTGGGAAATCATCAAAAAAATTCCAAATTTCAAAAAGTCATTTATTCAAATTAGGCTGAGAATCAGCACTTTTCGAACGTCAAAGTTACATAAGACAGTCCCACAAAACGCCCACCCTTCACCACTTCCTAGTGCTTTTCCTGGGAAGAAGAAGTGGCGCAACAAACTCCCCAGCAGCACAGCTGTCTGTTCAGTTAGGAAAAAAAATGATTCTATACAATAATTTATAAGATAATTTACATAACATTAAATTATAAATTAATAGCCATATGACAGCTAGCACACGCCAATATACCAACCAAAAACATCGAGATCTATACTCAAGCAGAAATTAAAAATAACTAAACGTAAACAATATCTAAAAAAGGAAATAAAGCCTCCAGGCATAAAGGGCGTGCGCGCTTACATATAGCTGTAACTAGAAGTTATAATTGATAAACTAGGACCATCGAGGTAAAATAAAAAAACAGTCAATTACTAATAACAATAACAAAACCATGATCAGCAAGACGACTAGTCACCACAAGCAGCACCCGTTCACGAGCTTAACGCAAAGCATCAAATAACTTGTCCCGTTCTGGGTGGAGCGGGAGGGCGTGTCAGACTCTTGACTAAAACCCACCCGTGTTCCTTCAGTTGCCTGTGCATTGCCAGGGGCCACGGTATCCCTTTCGGACTTTCCCGTCGAGCTACCCATTGCTCACCGTCCGCAAGCCCGCGCCTGCGGTGGCCGGGAATCGGCCTGCGATTCCCGACGCCCAGGGCGTCTGCTGCGGCGGCATTCTGTATCACCCTTAAATGCGACCACACGTTTCTGACTACATTCTGACAAATAAATAAATTCTAATTCTGATTCCAGTCTAGGAGAAGACGCGATCCACAAGAAGTTAGAAGAAGAGGAGGCTAGGATAGAACGAGACAGAGGACGGGAGGGCACCTGGTATCACGAGGGGCCGCCCGACCTGAGGGAATCGAGGCTATGGATCGCGCGGTACTCGCTGCCGAAGGCGAAGCTCAGGTGAGAGGGGGCTTAGAACAAGTTTTACTCTGCGAAGTTATTTATTTATTTAAGACTAGAGTACGTCCGCGCTTCGCCCCCGTGGAGGTCGAAAATTATCCTATGGGATAAAAAGTATCCTATGTGTTAATCCAGGTTATAAACTATCTATCTGTGTGCCAAATTTCATCCAAATCCTTTCAGCCGTTTTTGCGTGATTGAATAACAAACATACAAACTTTCACATTTATAATATAAATTGGATAATAATAACAGCCGCCCGGGACGATCTTCTTGGTTAAGCAACACTTGCCGAGGTCGGTCCACAACATATCGAGACCGTTGCTCACGGCTGTCATTCGTAGATCTATGGCAGTCGTTACGTTTCGTCAGAAGCCCGAAAGTCTGACAACCAGCCTTACCAAGGGGTATCGTGTTACCCAGTTACTGGGTTGTGGAGGTCAGATAGGCAGTCGCTCCATGTAAAATACTGGTAGTCAACTGCATCCGGTTAGACTGGAAGCCGACCCCAAAGTATTTGAGAAAAGGCTGGGCAGATTGATTTTTGGAACAGACCATTTGTATGTGACAGTAATAGATGTCGCCTCAATTACAGGACAGGTCCGCCGAAATCTGTGTGGTTCTTTTCTCAAAAGACCATTTCAGAGTAATCTACATGGTCCTGACCAAGATTATGTCTGGACTTTAAAAGAGACTGTGACCTCTGAGTTTGTTTCGGCCTTTCTTCTCAGAGTAGTCAGATAGGAAACGCCGAACTCACCTAGCTAATTTTTAATTATTTTTTTAAGATCACGGTGAAAGTGATTTCAATATCCTATTTACAGAATAAACAATTTCATTTCATTTATCTCTTGACTTGTCTTGTGCTCGCAGGTTGAGCAAGGCGCGGGAGGATTTGAAGCTAGCTGGCAGTGTCCGAGCTGCTGCCAAACAGGAGTCGCAGAGAAAGGCGTCTGCCATGTCTATATACTGCAGTCAGGTGAGTTATTCAAGAGAGCCCGCAAAATTCAAAATTACTTACGTGTTTTGCTAATTGCATCGCTGTTCTACGTTGTATGTTGATCGAAATTCATTTCGTGGCAATTATTTTTACATTTGTCTGTCTGTCTGAACGCGATAAACTCAAAAACTACCGAACGGATTTTCAAATCGTTTTCATCAATAGACGGAGTGATTCATGAGGAAGGTTTAGATGTATAATTCATTAAGGTTTCGTGTAAATTGACTGAAATATGACGATGATTGTTAAAGATGACGGAAAAAATCATGCCGACTGGGAGCTTTACTGGCGTGCGCCGCGTAAACCGTAAGAGATACATCAATTCATGTTCTACATGTTTGTACATCTTAAAAAGTCGAAAAGTCCGCGATGGCATATGTCTATCTTCTAAGGATGACCCACAGTAACCATTATTATCTTTCAGAATTTGATAATAATTTAATTGTTATTTCCGAATCTATTTTGACCGGTATCATATTAATCCTTATCCAATAAAATATGTTATTTAAGTTGGGCATTAAATTTAGATAAAAATATGCCTTTACATCATATCATTTAAATGAATAGTTTAAAAGATATTACAGATTTAACTATTATAGTAAGACCATTATATTAGGTAGGTGTGGTGGATCATTAAGTTCCCTTCAAAATGGTTGAGCTGAATGATGCTGATCCATGCGTCATGTTCGTGAACGGGCGCCGTCAGTGGGGACTGGTCATCTCTTAGCTGCCATGGCTTATTTTCATTATTTTTGTTTTTATATTTTTATTATGGTCGCTTTTAACGTGCACGATTTACTACATTGTTCTCACATGTATAATTTCAACATGAATGATGTAACCAATGTTTTGTAACAATATTCTAATTTAAAAGAGTGTCCGTGGAGTTTCTTGCTCGTTCTTCTCCATAGGAACCTACTACGCTTTGGAATGAGCAACTAGCTTCATCTTTCTGACTGACCGACCCCTTGACAATTCAAAAGTACCTGTAATTGGTTTATTTGGAATAAATGATTTGAGTTTGAGTTTAACAATTGACAATTCATCAAAATTCAACAATGTACCTTGTAACGCCGGGCATAAAATAATATATTTTTTCGTTTTGTTAGAACTTAACTTTTTTCAATTACGATTACATATTTATTGTAATAATGACCGATACGAGTAATTTTACGATTTCCTTTCACTAAACTGACAGACGTCAAATGTTACTATTAAAATGGCCATACTTTAAGTTATATTTTTTTCTTCCAGATCGGCGACACGCGTCCCATAAGCTTTTGCAGATTCAGTAGTGACAGCAAGATGTTAATAACCGCGAGCTGGTGAGTTCAATGACCTTATTTTATGCAGGTTTTCTGGCTACGGTTTAACAACAGGATGGACCCTAATCTTATTACAATCTAGCCTTATAAATAGACTACTTAATAAGTAATTTAATTACAACCTAAACTATTAAATTGTCTTTGTTAATGGTGGCACTTCACATCGCTGTTCGAGTTCTCGTCTTCGTGTTATTTGCCCAAATACGACGATATGCAGTTACTCTATTCGCCATTTTTTTTACGAATAAGACGAATATGCAAATGCACGAACTCTCGTATCCGCCGGCTGTCTGTTTTTGGTCACAGCGGCTTCCTGTTATACACTTCCGTCCCTTTTCACAAATCACTCACGGAATACACGTTTATCTCCGACAGCATGACTAATACAAAAATAGTACTCCCATTGTACTTGTACAAAACATAATGGTAGCATTCTACGTAGTATACTATGTTCTGTCCAAGGCTAAATTAATCAAATTAGAACTATAATATTGTACTTTAGGGGCATGAGGAACAGGGTGTAAAGTTCACTCATCCACCATAGAAAAGGGAGGATCCTCCGACCAGACGGGTGTTGTGTCTGGCGGGCCGACTGCCCGACTGTTGATTTCGGATAGTCTTATCTATGTCGTTCGCGCGGTAAACTCTAATTGCGCGATGCAGGATTTGTGTGACGTCATGTCTTTGATGCGTAGTCAGTATGTGGCGGTGAACCGCTACATCACTGTAACCGCTACAGTACCATCGAAGTTCATATCTATACACCGTAAGGGCTATTTCTGCTTGCAGCGCTCGGCCGCTATAGAATCGGGGCGGTAACAGATGTGGTCATCGTGTTCACGGGATTTGGTTTTCAAACTGCTTAGATATGAAGTTCTTCGATAGTACATAGGTAATAGGATATACAATAATAACAAGGAAAATTAATAAAGCGCTCTTCCTCTCTCTACTTATTTAAAAACTTGCTGTGCCCGACAGGGTCCGTAATTGTTTATATTGTTATTTATTTTATTTACCACCTGTAATTGTACATTATGGATTGCAATAAACTATTTGAGATTTGATTATTTCGATTTTGATAGCAGGAAAGCGAGAAGAAAGATGGACATTAAAAACAGTTTTGCACGTCAAAAACAAAGGTAGTTTTAAAACTAGCTGAGTTCGGCCTTTCCTATCTGACTACTCTGAGAAGAAAGGCCGAAACAAACTCAGAGGTTGGAGTCTTTTTTAAAGTCCAGACATAATCTTAAAAAAGCCATATAAAAAAACATTTATTTCGGGTTCTCCCTTACTACAATCACTTTTATTCATTTATTTATTTATTGTTTGTCACAGGTAAATAGGCAGATCTTACAATAGTATTATTGAATCACTGTAACATACCCATGGGGTGTACAATATTTATATGGTATATCAATGATGTTAAAAATAAAGAATAATAATAAATTACACTCATAATTGGTTGGTGGTTGTTATCCATTGCATTGGCTGTTTTAGTCAACCTCATTTTACATTAATCACAAGTTAAGAAGCACGAGATAAATACAAATCACAATATAAAAATAAATACAATGTCAAATAAAAATAAGCAAATCAATGTCAAATAAAAATAAAAATGTAAAATTAATCGGAAATTAATAATAACAATATATTTATTCAAAAAATTACAAGGCATAAAAATTAGTACAGTTTTGCTTAAATGTAAGTTATATTCCTAAGACTTACGTGCCTGAACTAGGTAATCCTGTGTTTCAGGCGGGAAGAGCTTAAATAGACTTATAAAATAAATAGATAATCAAAAGGTTGACAATAGATCACTAATTATAAGTTGAGTAGTATAACTCTTAGTTTCTAAATTTGATAAATACTTAACGTAGGTGAAATTTGTACATATATTCACTGTAGCACAGTTAGTAAATTCTCTGTATCTTCGTAGGACATACTTTGGAGAGCATCCTTGAGAATTCTCTTACAATTTGTGTAGTTCAGGGAATAAATGTTTGCTTTCGAGTTTAGTCTATTATAGAGAAGAGGACCGAGGTATAGGTAAAATTTGGATACAAAAGCATGTTTTGTTGTATTTTGTGGACAAACTATACCTTTACTTCTTTTATTAGTATATGCAGTGCTGTAGGGTAGAGCTGTGTGTTGTTTTAATACAATACCTATTATAAATAGCTGTCTAACTGTTAATACTTTACAAGATTTGTATAGGAGGTTAGTAGGAAAAAGGAAAGGGCGGAAAGTAGACACTTTGAGGATCGCCCTTTGAGCTCTCTCAATGGTTAGTAACATTGTTTTACCCGCTCCACCCCATGAGGTAATACAGTAGGTTAATATTGATTGACACAGCGCAAAGTAAACTTGTCTAATTAGTTTTGGATCAGCAATATAGCGTATCTTTTTAAAAACAAATATCAACTTGCGAATTCTATTATTTAATGCTTGTATATGTTGTTTGAACGAAAGTGTTTCATCTATTATAACACCAAGGTATTTTGTTGTATTTGCCATTTTAATTTTGGGACAAACACATTGGTTTTCTGTAGGAATTATGCAATGATGAGCATATAATGTCGATATAGTGGTTGTTGGTGTTTGCTTGCGCATCGAAAACTTAATGTAATTTGTCTTGTCTGCATTTAGTGTTAGTGAATTATGTTGAAGCCATTTATTAACAATATTGAACCCATTTTGCGCAAGCTCGTAGACAATTCGCTCCTAATAATTTAAAATACATATAAAAATAAAAGTTTAGGGCAAATTTTGGCTAAAAATACTAACATAAATTAATAAAACAGCAAATACCACGTTGCTCGTTAACATGCCCTGGCTATATGCCTACTGCAACACTTCCTCATATAAGGGCAGTCCAATCGCCCAGCAATCATCACTAGGACAGCATTGGAGCTGACCCGCATCCTGCGCACCAAGCACGCGCATATGAGGTCCATGCAGGAAAATGTCAGATGTTTTTTTTTGAGGAAAACATACATACATTTTGGTAAATGGCTTTCCAACAATTCCAGGTCCGGTCTGTCCAAGGTGTGGTCGGTGCCCGAGTGCCGGGAGCTGCAGGTGCTGAAGGGACACAAGTGTAACGTCAGCGGAGCCGCCTTCCACCCGCAGGCGGCCATGCCTGACCACTTCCAGAAGAAGGTAAGATCATAATAATACAGGATGTAAAAGAATCCATCACGAAGCCTTTGCAAGAAGAACTGGAGTTACCGACATAGCTCGCAGAGCAGTAGGCTGGCCATGTTTCTCGAATGACCGATGGTCGGTGGAGCAGACGAGGTCTGGAGAGCAGACCGCGTGGCGTGGGAGCCCGAGCTTGGGGAGTGCGCAGGGGGACAGGCTGGCTGCTGTGGCGCGGCCTGGGGGAGGCCTGTGTGCAGCAGTGGACTGCGGTAGGCTGAGTTGATTGATTGAACTTTTTGCAAATATAATTGCTGAGAAAACGACTTTTATTTTTGGTGTGAAAATTTTCTGTTTACGGTACTGCTAAAAATTAGAACGTGCTTCAATATCTCCATAACCAGAAGGTTCCCAGGTCCAGTACAATAAATGATTACAGTACTTTTATCTCACGAAACGACGCGCGCTTTACTTGTGGTTACCAAGTGTACAAACACGCTGAGAATGTGCGTGAATTACGTTCGGCTGCAGACGAGGATGCAAAGAAAACCGAAAGGATTTAATTAAAATAATTATTACAATTAGATCTCTAAAACTAAAATGCGCGATAATTGTTCGATATGGGAAACAAGAGTGATCCACCAATACACTAAAATCAATATTCGTCACTGCTATTGCACTATCTTCGATCCCACGCCATCGAATTGCTGAGAAGGCGAATCTCAAGGTACTGAGCGCAATGCGGTAGGTAGTCATTGTCAATGCGGTAGGTATTAGTCATAAGAATTTAGGGTTCCGCAAGTAGCGACTCTGGGTACTGTCCGAGACACGGGCGAAGTGGAAATGTGTGTAACGTGCTGACGCTACTCGTCTTCACGCACACATTCACAGCGTGTTTTTACACTTGTTACCACAAGTAATGCGCGCGTCGCTTCGTGAGATAAACATACTGTAAATTAAAGTAACTTTAGTTAATTATTGGGTGACCGACTGGCGCATGGCGGTATTATATTAATTTTAAATTATGAGTTTAGAAAATCGCTTTTTTATCGTCATTAGAATAAGCATAAGAATAATTACTTTTAGCAAATATGGGTAGATTATACATCAATAGGTGTTAGTACAGTACTAAGATCAGCCATATTTTGCCATTCGGCATGCAAATATTTACATCAAGTTATTATTGTTGTACATATCATTTACATTAAATTACTATCATATATTATTCACATCAAATTATTATCTATCATTAAATAAATTATTATTAAATTATATACCATTCAATTAATCATTATTTAATTAGAGTTTCATATAACCATTACTAGAAAAGTCAACTAATCTTTTTCTCAGATAGGAACTCATTCACACTGTAGTACGTTTATTTGTCAAAAATTTACGTAGTCTATTCTTAAACAGCAAAGCATTTAAATATTTCCAATCTCTTGGTAATTTATTAGTTATTGATACTGATGAAGTTTTGCCAGCTAATTTATTTTTATATTATACTAGCTGCACCCCGCGGTTTGACCCGCATAGGTCTCGATCCCGTGGGAATATCGGGATAACAAGTATCCAATGTCTTTCTCCAGGTCATGGACTACCCATGAGCCAAATTTCATCCAAACCCGTTCAGCCGTTTTAGCGTGTGAGGAAACCGGCATGCCTGAGAGATATTTCTCGACGGCATGTGAAACCAAGTCAGAGGCCCATGGGTGGCTTTAAGAGCGGCCAACCCGTCATACTTTTCATACAAACGCTCGTACGTGATGATTGTAACACATCTTTATTTGATTTTTTGTAACTAATATGTATATTGTGGACTATACCTAGGATTCTATGAAAGCAAAATATAGAAAATTTGAGAAACAAATTCAGTATAAGCCTCCGAAAATCTGCTTTTTTGCACAGATTTCACCTGAACTTTGGCTGGTCACATTGTACTCATAAATAGTAAAAGTAAAGAAAACATCTGCATATAAACCTTGCACATGTAATGAAGAGTCTAAATGACAAACATTTATTTTAAATGCTTGTAAGGCTTACTCAAAAACACGTATTTCCTGAAACAAATTTCTAGACACTATTTTTCGTACAATGTTATCGCGTTCTCACTTGCTTGTTAGTAGTTGTCACTTGCGCTTGATGAAACAACAAGCTTTTCGAACATGCTCGCGTTGTCGATAGACGGGCCGGGAAGGGCCCTCTTAAGACTCTGACACCAGGTTAGTCACTAACCACTCGAAAAGAGGAAGAAGCGTGAAACCGTAACAAACAAACATACTAACTCACCATCGCAATTATAATATTAGTTAGGATGTATGCCAGTTTCACTGTAGGCCGCAACGTTTTACAACGTCCTATGCCTTTTTTTTAGCTATTTATACTTGTTTTTTTACCACCTTCAAAATAGGAGGTGTAATGGTGGCGGTGGAATAAAACCAACGTTGGATGACAGATAGGGAGTTTATTCTCTTTATTTCAAACACTTGACAGAATTTAGCAAACAAAGTTAGACGAGGGTAAACCTATGCGTGGTTCTAGGGATGGACTGCGGGGCTATCCTATCCCTTCACCTCCTAGCTAGGCTGTTCCTGAGGGCGACGGGGCCTCCGCTCAGGTCGAGCTTATGACAACAGTGGCGACTGCGGGGCTATCGACCACTGTGCCTTCTAAGTAGCAAGTCATCTTTCCTCCATGGTTGACCGTTTATATAGTCGGCTTGGCAGATTAGTGTGTGTCTTCACCATCTCATGCTTGTATGTGGTTGTGACCCTCGTTTACGTCACGGACACTTCACACGTCGAATGTTAGATGTCGTTAGTAGTCTGTAGGTACTGTTGCTATTATCTTCTTATCGATCTTGTTTGTGTTGCGATCTACTCAGGTGTCGTAGTGTTGTGCACATAATCGGGTAGATGGGGTAAGGCGTCGTGTTATAGAGGTTATTTTCTTTACCCCAATACAATATTCTCTTCGTGCGTTTTCAGCTGTCAGAAGAGAAAGAAGACCAGGCTCCTGAAGGTGCCCCGGCGCCCATGGACACGTCAGAAAGCGTGGAAGGTTCAGAAGCGGTCACTATGGCTACGTGCGCGTACGACGGCACTGTTCATCTGTGGAATTTCAGCAGGTTCGTGGGAAAATCAATCTGGCCTGGCCTTTTCTCAACTATGTTTGAATCCAGTCTAACCGGATGCAGCTGAATACCATTATTTTACATGGAGCGAATGCCTATCTGACCTCCACAACCCAGTTACTGGGTAATACGATACCCCTTGGTTCTTACCAAGGGGTATCGTAAGGGGTATCTGGTTGTCCGACTTTTCGGCTTCTGACGACCCGTAACGACTGCGAAATATGATGATAATTGTTAGGTTAGAAAGGTTGTGGGAAAGTTTTTGTTACGATATTCCGAAACGGTGGCTAAATATTAACACCCGCTTGGGTTGGTCAAAGGTGATCAGGCTACGCTTGCCGAGTTCGGTCTGTGGATGGGTGACCATCTATTACATACCGAGACTCCTCCCTGCCTCGGAAAGCACGTTAAGCCGTTGGTCCCGGCTGTCATTCGTAGATCTTTGACAGTCGTTACGGGTCGTCAGAAGACCGAAAGTTTGACAACCAGTCTTACCAAGGGGTATCGTACTTGAGACTAGAGATGCCGATGCATTCAACCAGCTTTTATGACAAATCTTTGACAGTTCAAGCAGTACGGTTATGGAATGCCATGCCCGTGTCGATAAGGCGAGCTCAATCCTTGTCCACTTTTAAAACTCTGGTAAAAAACACTTCCTCTCTCCTTAAACATCATCATTACATTTAGTTCCTTCCTCTTGTTTCATGTTTATAGATTTATATTATAAGTATATCTATGTATATATATTTATATGAATAAGTTTATGATTTATGTATGTATGTACATATTTATTGTATATGTAGATGGTACATCGCTGACTACCTGCAGTATTGTCTCTCCTGTTACCTTTAATCCACCCAAAGGTTGTCTGTAAAAGATCGCTTTAAGCGATAAGACCGCCCATTGTGTTACCCTATGTAAAATTTCTAAATTTATGTCTGTAATTTTTATGGTGTACAATAAAGAGTATTCTATCTATGTAGCTATCTATCGTATTGACCAGTGACTGGGTTGTGGAGTTCAGACAGGCTGTCGCTCCATATAAAATGCTGGTATTCAGCTGCAACTGGTTAAGCCAACACAGTTGGGAAAAGACAGACAGATTGATTTTGACTATTGTATAGAATCAAGTTCTTCGAACTGGACAGACATCTGTGCTGCTGGACAGTGTGTCGGACCCTTCATGTTCCCAGCCAGCATTTTGACGTTTAAAAAGTGCTGATTCTCAGTCTAGTTTGAATAAATGATTTTCCCTGTAGCGAGGCTCCCATGGCGTCGCTGGAGGGCCACGGCCCGGCGCGCGTGTCCCGCGTGGAGTTCCACCCGTCGGGCCGCTTCCTGGCCACCACAGTCTTCGACCACTCCTGGCGGCTCTGGGATCTACAAACTGGTAAGTGCCGCTTTTACAAAGAAATAATGAAAATTCATTTGAAACGGAATAAAAAAAAACAACAATGTATATCTCGGTCTAGTGTTGGCAAGTGCTACTGCTGAGCATGAGGTCCTGGGTTCGATTCCCAGGTAGGGCAAAGTGTTATTGAGTCTTCTCATCAGGATTTTTCAGTAGCAACCCGGAGTCTGGATTTGTGCCCGGTTGATGGCAATAGGCTCGCCCCCCTATTACATGAGACTTAAACATACCTGGCGAAATGTGGGTGTACTATAGGTGCACCTCTGCCCAACCCTTCGGGGAATACAGGCGTGATGATACGTGATGTCTTGTGTTTTCCAAATTCTCACGGGATATCGAATATATGGCGGTGGTAAAGTGTTTATTTTATAATTCTGATGATCCATCGGCTATGTCGCAGCGAGCGAGGTGTTGCACCAGGAGGGCCACGCCAAGCCCGTGTACAGCGTCGCCTTCCAGGGAGACGGCTCGCTCGCCGTCACCGGGTAAGCAGAATACTCTACAAGCTCTATTTGAATTTAATGGTGAAATTTTACACCATTTTCGTAACGCAGCCTAAACTACTGGGTGAAGCATGAAATTTTATAACAAAAGTGAAGTTATTTTGACAGAATCTTTTCTTATATAAATGGGTTAAAATAGGAGAAGAATGTTTCAATGGAAGTTTGTCTTTTATTCCTATAAGCGAGTATGCACAAGCGTTTTATTTATTTATTTAACAGTTTATGTACACACATATGAACAAACAAGAAAAACAGAAAAATACGTACAAAGGTGTTGTAAAGAAATCTCTTCCAGCATACCTGCGTTAGGAAAGTGGATAAAAAGAGATGTAGACAACGTGTGTAAGAGTAGAAGAGAAAATAAAATAACTATTCACTAATTAAAAATAAACATACAATATGAGAATATACTTACATACACACTTCTCAAACAAATATCACTAAAATAGACAGGGTGATTGGAAGATGGGTGCAAAGCTTTAAGGCGAAGATAGTACAGACCATTTGGAACCATTTAAGCCATGGTTGTCTCAGACGAAGTCTTACCAATTTTTTTAATCTAATATTTGTTTTTTTTTTTTTGGAAATTCCCAAAATTTTATGTAAACTGCATTATTATGGCCAAATTGAATGATATATGAGGTCATTTTTTATTTATTTAATCAAAGTAATGTGTAAGCAATAAAGCAAAACATTTTTTAGGCTTCTGTGAACATAATTTGGCCATAATTATGCAGTTTACATAAAATTTTGAGAATTTCCGAAAAAAAAACTTAAAAATTAAGTTTAAAAAAATTGGTAAGACTTCGTCTAAGACAACCATGACTTAAATGGTTCTAAAGTACTATCTTCGCCTTAAAGCTTTGCACCCATCTTCCAATCACCCTTTATATACCAATAATTATAATGTAGTATATAATATAATAATAAATACAAAATATGCAACTATGACGAAGTGGAAAGATCCTTTCACTCTTCTTTAAAAAACTGCAACAGTTTGGCAGCCCAAAAATATAAGTTGTTATTCGAATGTGAACATTAACTTCGTATATGTAAGGTTCAAAGTTCGTTGTATAGATCTCAAGCTCAGTGTTTGTGTTTGTTTCGTCGGGCAGCGGCATGGACGCGTTCGGGCGCGTGTGGGACCTGCGCACGGGGCGCTGCGTCATGTTCCTGGAGGGGCACCTGGGGCCCGTGCTG
The DNA here is from genome assembly GCA_963853775.1 of Xanthia togata. Lineage (NCBI taxonomy): Eukaryota > Metazoa > Arthropoda > Insecta > Lepidoptera > Noctuidae > Xanthia > Xanthia togata. The sequence goes on along the minus strand of OY970818.1, from coordinate 807,575 downwards.
GGGGCCGACTGGGCCCCCGCCGGCCACCAGCTGGCCACGGCCGCCGCGGACCATCAGGTATGCACACTGGCACGGCAGCTTCTATTTCGTCGTTCGTAGTATTTAAATTGTTGTACTTTATTCATTTATGGTAAAAGCGTCAGGGTAAATACAAAAAAAAAAAAAAGTTTTTTGCAATTTGCAGTTCAGTATCAGGTTATACGTTGATCTAAATATGATTCGCGGCCGTATCAAATGTTTATTCATAGAATTATAATCAATAAAAATCATCAATACAACTCTCAAGTTTATATAATCTTATGATCGATTTTAAGACTTTCAAAAATCGATTTTGACAAATCGATTTTTGAAAGTTATTGATCTTTATTTGCGATCCTCAAATTTTGACCGATTCTACTAATAAAGTCGTGAAAATGGAAATATTTTCAAGTGATAGTGATCTTGAAGTTATCGGATTGGGATAGTAGCGACGGTGTACAAGAGAGAGCTGTGTCCTCAAAAACTTATCAACGAATTAACTTCATGGCAAGTTTAACTGACGCAGAGTTCACATTCAGATTCAGAATGAACAAAGCGTCAGTTGAATCTGTTTTGAATGAAATAATGCCCTTTATCAAAGTGAAATCAAGACAGTAAGTTTGTTTTTAAACATAACCTAAAAGAACGAATAACTATAGTATCATTTTCAGGAATAATGGTATACCACCATTGCATCAACTTTTACTGGCACTTCGATTTTATGCATTGGAGTCAATGTTTAATTCAGTGGCCGAATTTGCTGGAGTATCCTTATTGTCAGCTTGTAGAATAGTGGCAGACATATCTGCTGCTATCGCTAGACTGTATGACAAACACATTTTTCTGCATTCTAGAACTACAGACAAATTTTATAACATAGCTCAATTTCCTAGAGTATGTGGTGCTATTGGCTGTACACATATACACATTCAGTCTCCATGTAGGTATACAAGTCTTAATTTGTTATCAATCAAGAATTTCTAATTTACTTAGCTAATTGATTAGAAATTTGCCATACATTTTATTTGTTGTAGCAAATTTGCTACAACAAATAAAATATTTTGTATTTCAGGTACAATAGGAGAGGAATATAGAAATAGGAAGGGATACTTTTCAATCAATGTCCAAGCCGTTTGTGATGCAGACCTTAAATTATTGAATGTTGTTGCTTGGTGGCCTGGTTCAGCTCATGATGCTACTATTTTTAATAATTCAGTATTAAGAGGTAATATTTGGGTTATTGTCCTTTCTAATAACATTAAAAATAATATGAATTTTTGATGTATCTTCCTATAATTACAGCCCAGTGTTAAGATGGTATTCTAGGTAATCGCTGGTTACTCGGGGACAGTGCCTATCCAAACCGGCCTTACTTGCTCACACCTTTGTTAAACCCATCAACTAGCCAGGTAATAAGATACAATGAGGCACACATAAAAACTAGAAACACAATTGAAAGGTAAAATCACCATTAAAGCTTTCACTACTTTTTACTAGAGATTATTAAGGTTAAGTACCTATTGGGACCAGTTTTTTAACGAAGTTCATGAAAAAATGTATTTGTTTGTTTAGGACATTTGGATTCTGGAAACGTCGCTTCCCAGTAATATCATTGACCATGCGGTTGTCAGTATATAACATACAAGCAGTTATAATTGCTACATCTGTTCTTAACATCATCTGCAGAAATTATAATATTGAAGAAGTGCCCCCGAAGTAGAAATACCGGAAGAAAGTGAAAATACTGTGACATCAGAGAATTCGGACAGTATTCTAAATCATAATCACATAGACAAAGATTAATTTTAAATTATTTTTAATACTTATTTATTTTATAAAAATATTAATAGTCTGTCTTGGGATATTTTGTAAATTGCTTTAATTAGATTTTATTATGACGACTTTGTCTTTATTATCATACCTACTATTAGCTTCAAATTATTAAACAATGATAATTTCAGGAAATAAAATATTAATTTTTCAAAATTGTTTAGTTAGCTACATTTACATTAAAATGAAATACTTAATTGACGAAATTATGACTAAATAATACTTATGTACATAGGTACAATTATATAATTCTAAAAATCCTCTCCCTTCAGCTTCCTTATCTCTAATCTTAACTTTTCATTTCTAACTTACCTTAACTAACCTTAGCGCATCGGGGGATGCGCTAAGGTAAGTTAAGAATCGATTTTCATATAAGGCCCCCGGTATTGTTTTATTCGTAAATAACAAGGATTAACATTTTGAAAAAAACACGACATACTTAATTTATTTATATAATACTTCAAGCACAGAAATGTACAGAGGCAGACTTAATGCCATAGGCATTTTCTACCAGTCGACCTTAGGGTGATGCAGAGACAAACAGTGGTAGGTGCAATTACAGGAAATTGAGATTTTTATTTTAAAGTAAATATAAAGATACACATATACCTACCTATTACAAACTATAAATATGGTATGGCATATATACTAATAATAAATAAGCACAAACAAATATACATAAATACAAGAATAAACTAAAACAAATAAGATAAACAATGGGAAAACATTACCGTTGTGATGATACTGCCTCATACGAATGTGCTCGAACTGAAACTTTAAAGGATAATCGGTTGGTTGCCATCCTGATTTCCTGGAGGAGCGCTTTCCACAGAGAGATAGACTGAACGAAGAAGGAAGAATGAATGCAGTCTGTGCGATCAGTGGGACATTGAAGAACGCGATTATTAGATGACCGTAGATTTTTACTGTGGTTGTCACAAATGTACTGAAAGTGGAGGGCTAGATAACTAGGGAGAGATGTGAGTCAAGAAATGAAAACAAGGTGGTCAGCGCCCTTTGCTCTCTGCGCTGGCGTATGGGCAACCACTTTAGAAGCGACCGATGCGCAGAAACATGATCATATTTACGCAGATTGAAAACGAATCGAACGCAGTTCGAAGAGAGAAGACGGTCAAGTTTGTCGAGAAGATCTGCATTCAGGTCATAGTAGCACACATCACCATAATCGATGATAGGGAAAATTAAGTACTGCACAAGCATTGTCTTCGTACTTGTTGGTAGTAAATTTTTCAGTCGGTACAGAGCCCGCAGCGTTCCAGTTCCTTCTGGCTGACCCTCGCGACTTGAGTACACCAGTTCAAAGTATTATCATTGTGCAAGCCAAGGTCCTTCACATCAGTACTAATGGGACGACCGTACCATTGAAGAGAACTGGTGGCAAGGGTGTACCATCCACCTTACTCATACTCCGAGAACTTCCGATGATAATCGCATGACACTTATTTGGGTTTTATTGCTGCGCCAAATTTGTCAGACCAGGTTTTTATGGCTATCAAATCCCTGTTTAATTGGTCGATAGCGTCAGAAACTGCAAGTCATCTGCATACAAATGATACGTACACTGAAGCTCGGAAGTTATAAGATTGATAAATATAGAAAACAGAAGAGGAGAAATAATACCGCCTTGTGGAACGCCAGTTTCCGAATCACACCAACATGATGTAGAATCTCCAACATTAACGGAATGCTGACGTTTCTGAAGGTAAGAGGACAACCATTCCAGTGCCTCGGGAGAGACCATATCATAAGACAGAATGGCTAACAGGGTATCGTGACTGACGGTATTAAAGGCATTCGAAAAATCGACAAGCACTAGTGCAGTAACTTTGGTGTCTTCCGGCCCTGCCCTTATGTCGCCAGTCACTTTAAGGAGGACGGAAACAGTGCTGTGAAAGAAGAAATTTCCAAATATTGGCAGAAGAGGAAGAATTGATAGTATCTCGAATGTGGCGGCTTTTACCATTGCGTATCATCTGATTGCATCTATTCCTTGCAGCTTTGAATAGTGTCCAGTTCTCATCTGTACTATCCCTTTACGGAACGCACGGTCTCTACGTCGCATTGTCACCTGTAATCCTCTTGTCATACATGGTGCAGGTGGGCGTTTTAATTTCACTTTTTTGACGGGAGCATTTGTTGCAAAGTTTCACAACATAGTTGAAGATCGTACCTTGTCGTCAACTGAAATGTCTTCCGTCGTAGGATCCCAATCGACCACAGACGCATCTTTTCACTACACACTTTTGATTTTACACTTCGATCTAGAATATCAGCGGTTTTTTTTTCAAGATATGTTTATTTGCCCTGTTTGCAAACGTGGTCACATATAATACACTGTGGATAGTTTTTGTTACGATATCCCAAAAACGGAAAACTTTCTATACGTGAAATAAATAACAGTGTACTTGCGAATTCACTCAAATTATTTTTTTGTGTGAAAGGATGTATGAAAGGCGACTAACAAAAGGTATTTACATGGCAGAACGCCGGGAGGGGACGCTCGAGGAGGACATATATTGACCTTATTGGTGATGTTCTTCAGAAAGGTCAGGTGCGTAGTACCACAATTGGGCGTATAGTCCCAGTCGCCCCCACATGAATTGCCACCAGGTGGCAATTGGGAGAAAAAAATCCCACATATCTACTAATAAAACCACATTGGAAATGTGACCGCCAACCCCGTCATCGCGGCCGTAAGAAATATAGCGATTGGCGATCCACGCCGCAATGTACAGCGATTTGAAGTGGGGGCAATAAGGTCCCAGTCGCCACCCGGTGGCAACTGGGATTTTTTTCTCCCAATTGCCACCTGGTGGCAATCCATGTGGGGGCGACTGGGACTATACGCAATTGGGAATGGGACACTCCGCACTTTAGGTATGAAGCTACAAGTTCGCGGCGGGCCCGTCTTGCTGGGTCCATTCAGTGAGTGTAACGTTTTCAGAAGATCTAAGAGTCACGCGATAGAAAGAGAGGCCACTTCTAGGTGAATATAACTGTAGGTGATAAACACTGTGCGACCTGAATTGCGCTTTATTGTGTCGGAGCAAGAGTCACTTTTTATTTAAATGATTTTGCGGATTGAACCATCTATATTAATCTGTGGTAGTACTCGCAGCCGGCGTGCGTGTGTGACCAGATGTATGAACGTGAACGAGGCAAAAGGAGTGTGTAAGGATCGTAGCAGGAGGCGTTTGTAGTTATTGCTTTCCCTCATGGTAAAATGGCGCAAGTTTATGTATGTATTTTAATATTCTCAATTCTACGAGATACATGTTAAATATACGTTTTCTCAATTTTTCCTGTGTTTGATTTTTATTAAATATTTTTATGTTTGTTAATTTTCAGACTAAAATATGGGACTTAAGAAGACGCTCAGCCTTATACACAATACCGTCACACACACATCTTTTAAGTGGTAAGTCAAAATCTATACATCTATATATAAAAGAAAGTCGTGTTAGTTACACTATTTATAACTCAAGAACGGCTGAACCGATTTGGCTGAAAATTGGTGGGGAGGTAGCTTAGGGTATATTATAGGATACTTTTTATCCCGGTAGGGTAGGTAGGTAGGGTAGATTAGTACTTAGTGCAACCCGTGTGAAGCCGGGGCAGACAGCTAGTATTATATAAAAATAGTAACGAAGCCAAAACTGCACATTTGCTACGAGGGGTGGGGTCGAGTCTGATGAAAATGTACTTTTTATTAGAAGTTTTGTCAGTTTTTCTGGATGTATGTTGTGATGGCGCAAAAACGGGTTAACGGATTTGAATGAAATTTGGTACACAGATAGTTTATAACCTGGTTATATGTGTTTATTAACACAGGACACTTTTAATCCCGGTAGTACGTCGCCCGCGTGGCCAAAGCTAATAAAACTTAAAATAAGTGCTGATTCACTGCCTTTTTTTTTTTTTTTTTTTTTTTTTTTTGTGTGGGAAATCAGCAAATGACGTCTCCCGCTCTAGGTGGAGCGGGAGGGCGTGTCAGACTCTTACTGACTAAAACCCACCCGTGTTCCTTCTCTTGCCTGTGCAATGCCAGGGGGCCACGGTATCCCTTTCGGACTTTCCCGCAACCCCGGCAGGCAATGGTCTCATCGGACCCCTTCACTTGCTGACACTCTTTGAGGCGCGCGTGGAACACAACGCGCCGTCGACCCGGGCTTGGTCCTTACCGGACGGCGAGCTACCCATTGCTCACCGTCCGCAAACCCGCGCCTACGGTGGCCGGGAATCGGCAATAGATTCCCGACGCCCAGGGCGTCTCCTCCTGCGGCAGCTAGGGGCGTGAGGGCGCGAAATTTGCCTCTCCCTCACGCGCTCCGCCTCCTCCTTTGCCTGATTCGCTGCCTTGCCAACATATTTTTCTATACCTTTGTTAACTCAAATAACTTATGTTGCCCGACCTGGACAGCTCTGTTGTTTGCCTTGTCGTTGTGCACGGCGGGCAGGAGAGAAGGCGCGGTATGTCCTGTGTCGAGGCTCCACACACACTGTGTTTGGCGTTTGGGATGAGTCGGTTATACCCGACCTGGCCAGATTGGGTCTGCAGCGACCAACCTGTGCTCGTAGACGGTTCACAGATTTACATATTGGCAAAGATGAATACAGATGGTTCACTCCGCATTTTAGGTATGAAGCTACCGGCCGGTCCGACATGTCGGGCCAATTCAGTGAGCGTAACGTAGAAGATAGACAGAGAGGCAACTTCTAGTTGAATATAACAGTATAGTGTAATAGCGCTGTGCGACCTAAATTGAATTTTATTGTGTGGCAGCAAGAGTCGCTTTTTATTTAAGTGATTTGGTGTATTCATCTGTGATATTAGCTACAGCAGTTATTTAATGGTTAATTTAATATTTATGGCCGAATCACATTATGTCCTAAATCACGCGACAAGAAATCGACGATGTGTCCATGGAGTTTCTTGCCCGTTCTTCTGCATAGGAACCTACTATACTTTGGATTGGGCGACTAGCTTCATCTTTCTGACTTAGGTATGTAATTGGTATAATTTAAATAAATGCTTTGAGTTTGACTGAAATGTTTCAGACGTGCGCTACCAGAAGAGTCACGGCCACTTCCTGCTGACGTCCTCGTACGACAAGACGGCCAAGTTGTGGTCCAACCCCGCCTGGCACCCGCTGCGCACGCTCTCCGGACACGACAACAAGGTAACCAGCTTCTTTATACAAGAAGTAATTGAAATTACCGAAAACCTGGAAAGGGGTCATTGAACTCTTCAATAGTAAAGTTTTTAATGGTGATGAGGTCAATGCAAGTACAAAAACCCTAATGAGACTGTAGCGGCATCTACAACGCCACATGCGAACTACGCATCAAAGACCTGACAGAAAAAAAATTACGATGTAAAATTACAATAACTGTAAAACCCTGTCAAGGGGTCATTTTACTCAGCATTATGAACAACTTTTACTGCGGGATCAACCATGACATCGCGGATTGATGTTCGCGTTACTTGACAAAATAATAGGAAAAGCTGTTTTTCTCTCGCGATTTTATGTTTTCTTCTATAGTAAGAGTTCGTCAGAATGAGTTCAATGACCCTTCAAGTTTATGGTACACAAAAACTAGGGTTGTGTAAAATAAAAAACTTACCGACGGCATCAGAAATATTTAATTTGTAACTGGAGGGAGGCTTCAATAAAATTGTTTTGCACCACTGTAAACGGGCCAGCCTGTTTAATATTTCAGTTGATATGGTATTAAAAGTATTTGTAATATAATTCCCAGGTGATGAGCGCAGACATTTCATTCGACAACAAGTTCATAGCGACGTGTTCGTACGACAGAACCTTCAAACTGTGGGCGCCCGACCTCGCCTAGACTGTATTTAACGATAAAGTGTAAGGAATAAACAAATTTGAAAATATATCAGTGTTTTTATTTATTTAACCATTTATGTACACACATATACACACATCAACACGGTCTAGGGATATTTTTAAAAAAGCGAATTACTATCAATGTGTTAATTATTTATATGACATGTATATATTTAAAAGATACGTTATTTAATATTCTACCATTTTTTAATAATGGTTAAGGTACTTTGATTAAAATTTCAGGATTTTATGGAAAAAAAATGAAGCATAGACGGAAACCGTATATGAATTAACTTTTAATTTGTGAGTAAAAACTGAAAAAAATAGAAAAATCATTTAATTTGTGTTTATAAACTTGAATTTAGTAGTCTGAGAAAGTGCCCATGATGTTCATAACACATCGGCAACGATTCGGCATGCTCAGAACAAGGTTGTCAATGTCTTGCTGCGGAATATTGTCCCATGTCCTTCTGAGGTGCGCAAAAAGTTGATCTTCTGTAGCCAGATTTTCAGGAACTTCCTTCAGAGCTCTTCTTTGCAGCATATCCCACGCATGCTCAATGGGATTTAGATCTGGCGATTGAGCAGGCCAGTCTAAGGTTCTAACATTATGTGTATGTAACCAAGCTGCTACCGTTCTCGCCGTGTGTGCCCGGGCATTGTCGTGCATGAGCAGGAAATCTTGCCCCATTTGTGTTCTGTGGGGCAAGATTACGGGCCCCAGCACCTGTTGGACGTATCGTTCTGCCGTCATATTGCCCCGCACCCAAACGAGATCCGTCCGTCCTCCAAGACGAATTCCTGCCCAAACCATAATTGTTCCTCCTTGGTATGGGTGAACTTCCTGAGGGTTCTGGAGACGGCTCCATCGTCCAGGAACTCGCCAAACACGCGTCCTTCGTGAATCTGGATGGAAGCCGAACCTGGATTCATCCGTGAACAGCACATTGGACCATTGCTCACGGCCCCAGTCCACGTGGTTCCGAACCCATTCTAATCGTCGTCCACGATTGCCTCTCCGTAAAGGTGGGACCCGGAGTGGTCTACGAGAGCGTAGATTGCTTTCATGCAGTCGCCTTCTTACAGTTTGGTCACTCACAAGCACTTGGTGTTCCACTCGCAGCCTTTGGACCAATTGAGTCGCCGTTGCATTTGGTTGAGCTCGCGCAGTAATTTGCAAAAATCGGTCTTGTCTGGGGGTAGTGATGCGACTTGGCCCCCGGTGCCTCTCCGCTACTTCACCTGTGGCACGATAGCGTGTCCACAATCTTGAAATTACATTTTGATGGGTCCCTATGGCCTCAGCAACATTACGCTGAACAGATCCAGCTTCCAGCATTCCCACAGCTCGTAACATCTCCGCCCTCGTCAAATGTCGGCGTTGCATGGCTACAATACCTCAATTTTAACTTTATCTTTCGTTTAAAAATGAAAAAAAACTGTAACTAAACGTAATTCGTATTGTTTTCTAAATTTCGCACAAATGAAAATTCCCTCTCCTATACATCAAGACATTTTTATGCCACCGAAACAAAAGAATTTTCAAAAATTTTAATTTGGAATTAGTCTGAGATAAATTACAAACAAATCGGTGTATAAAAAATTCCAATGCGGCCAGTACTTTTCGAGTTATTTAATTGAGTATGAAATATCCCTAGACCGTGTTGATGTGTGTATAAACAGACAAGATGAAAAGAACAGAAAAATACGTACAAAGGTGATGCTTATTTCTAAAGAAATCTCTTCCAGCATACCTGCGATAGGACAGAGGGTAAAAAGAGATGTAGACACCGTGTGTAAGACTAGAGAGAAAGTAAAATACTTACATAAAATAAAACAAATTTTATGAGAATATACTTACTTACATACATACTTCTAATATAAATAAAATACAAAATAAATACCTAAGCAACTATGACGAAGTGGAAAGATAGTGTTCTTTCAATCTTCTTTTAGATACTGCAACAGTTTGGCAGTCCCTAATGTTGGGCGGAAGTGAATTCCACAACCGCACCGCGTGCACAGCGAAGAGTAGGAGTAGAAGTCAGTGGAGTGGGGAGGAGCAGTAGAGTGGGGGGTATTAAGGCTGTAGGTAACGCCAGAGACCTAGGTACCCTAATTACGTAATGCAAAATCAATCCGAATCTGAATCGTTTTGAAACAGATTGCTAATCCATTGCTCAGTAAGTTCGAAAAAAAAAACTGCAGAGCAACGTAAATAACGCAATGAATGTTGTTGAACTGTCAAAATGAAACAGATTTGTCTTTATCGTTTACGAAAATATGTTGCGTAATTAGAAAGCTGGACTAGCAAATTCGGGTCATATTCGGAATATTGATGACATAACACCTGTGCCTAACTCTTCGGGGATTAAATTGATGTTATTTTATTATTTTAAATACAGTCCTGTACGTCGGTGGTATCTAAACCCTTATATAATATTCGCTATCACTACATTATTATAAAACCAAGTCCCCCACCGCGTCTGTCTGTCGCAACGCGATAAACTCAAAAAATACCGAACGGATTTTCATACAATTGGAGTGATTAATGAGGAAGGTTCAGGCGTTTAAAGGCTTTTTCATCCCACCATCTCGGAAAGAGTATTTTTAATCTTCAGTATCTGAGTGGAAAAGCCGTTTTTATTCTCTAGAGGATAAAGTAAATTGAATTTAGAACATCGTGTGCACTAAGTTTGTGAATTAAAAAAAACATTAAACCTATTTACTGCTACCTCTATGGTGCCGAATATATCATACAACTTTTTTTTAATTTGTTAAAAACTCAGACTCGGAACCTTCTTGGTGTTCTTTTTTCAATTTGCTTTGTACGCGGTTCTTTACGCGGCATTTTTTCACGTCATTGTTAAACCTTAGGTATATTAAAAACAAGAAACTTGAAAACAAGTGAAAAAACTAAAATGAGTGATTCTAGCGACGAGGAAGTTTGCTTGACGCCAACAGAATTGACTGAAACTGTTAATAATGCGCAAATGAGCTTTCTCCCTCAACAATCACGCGAGAAGTATTTAAAACAGTACGATATGTTCAACACGTGGCGACTAGCAAAAGGAGCCAAAACTTTCTCAGAAAACGTTTTGCTGGCATATTTTATAGAATTATCCGAGAACAAGAAAGCAAGCACTCTATGGAGTACGTATTCGATGCTAAAAGCAACAATAAAGATGAAAAAAGACAAACATATCGATACCTATCCTAAATTAGTGGCATTTTTAAAAAGAGCCTCATCTGGTCATCAACCAAAAAAATCGAAGGTTTTCACAGTATCTGATATTGAAAAGTTTCTTAACGAAGCACCCGATTCCGTATATTTGGCGGCAAAAGTAAGTCAGTTGCACATTCAGTATCTACTTAAGTTTATTAATCTCAATTAAATAGTATACTTAGTAGATGTTGATAGGCATAATTATGCGTTCATATCAATTTTATTCATTTATCTACTACAATACTCTTTACGTTACAGGTTGTTCTTATTATTGGAATAAACGGAGCATGTCGAACTAATGAACTAACACAACTTAATGTCAAAAACATTGAGAAACATTCAGATGACTTACTATTAATTAATTTACCTAATACAAAGACAAAAAGAGACCGCAACTTCGTCATTCGCAAGGAATACGTAACGATTGTTGAGAAATATCAAGCCTTACGCCCGCCTAACACTCCAATCAATCGATTTTTTCTACAGTATCGCAATGGAAAGTGTGTTAGACAGCCTATGGGTACTAATAAAATTGGCAGTATCCCACGAGAAATAGCAACATTTCTTGAACTTCCAGAACCCCTGTTGTACACGGGTCATTGTTTCCGACGAACTTCAGCCACACTTTTGGCTGATTCCGGAGCTGATCTGCTGTCCCTTAAGCGCCACGGAGGCTGGAAGTCCAATGCAGTTGTAGAGGGATACATAGAGGATTCCATCCAAAATAAGTCTAAAATATGTGAAGGCATCGTAGTAGCCATTACACTGAAAGAGCCTCAATCGGATCCTTGTACTGGCCCTTCTACATCAAAAATAAGCCGTTATGAAACACCTAACCATCTCCCTCTCTCTCCAACATTCACGCCAAGGGAATCCGATGAATCGGTACAACTATTAAGTATGACAGATAGTTTACCGAAAAACAGTACACAAGTGACTAACACCAATATTACAGTACCAAACAAAAATATTACACTCAATTTAAATAACTGTAGCAACGTTACTTTAAAATTTTCTTAATTATACCTTAGTATTATTTTGTTATAATTTAAAGATTATTCTGTAATACTTACCTGTCATAATGTAGTAATTAATACCTAAACTGAAATAAAAGTGTACCTATCTTGTGATTGTAAACGTTTTTTTTTTGCATTTAGTCATTTCCTCGCTGAGGTGGAATGAAAAGTTACGTGTTGCACTCGAGTGCAAAGATTTTTCACCTCGTGCTCTTTTGATTCCCTCGCTAACGCTCAGGATTCTAATTTTGAATCACTCGCTGCGCTCGTGATTCAAAATTGAACACGCGGTTAAAAAGCAACTTTGCACTCTTGTATAACAAATAACTATTGTAGACCAGCGCGACGGCGCGACGCGACTTGAACAATACAATTTCTTAGAAAATTTCACGGTATAAAAATAACCGGTGTCGCGTCGCGCTAGTCTGAACAAAGCTTTATTCATTAAGGGTTTTGTGTAAATTGACTGAAATAGGACGATGATTCTTGAAGATGTCGGAAAAAATCATGCCGACTGGGAGCCTTGCGTGCGCCGCGTAAACCATTACAACACATAACATAACATCACGCCTGTATTCTCCGAAGGGTTAGGCAGAGGTGTACCTATAGTACACCCACATTTCGCCAGGTATTTTTAAGTTCCATGTAATAGAAAAACATGTAAACCAATAGAGTTATATGAAAACCCCGGTAGACCCCGCGCAAATCACGGATAAAAAAACATTCGGGCTGAAACTAGAACCTCCTTTTTGATGTGTAACATCTTTTTTCTCGCTTTCCTGCAATCTGAGGCAGTGATTTCGTGAAAAGCGACGCAAGTGTGTAACAGGAAGCCGGGGAAGCGCACGCGGTGCTAGAATTGGCCGTCAGAAACGTCCCTGACGAGGCCGTTTCTGACGGCCTTTAGGACCACTTGCGTTTAAACTCCGATTTCTCGTTATTTTACTATGAACCCCCATTTAAATTGATAACTGTAACCGTTTCGTAATCTGTATAACATTTCCTATCCTATACTATTAAACGAGCAATATTTGTATACAGATGCAACGTGTAAAAAAAACCCTGTCCGATCCATGAGGATGTCAAGAATCATACTGAGTGTATGGTAATTTACTAGTAAAAACAAATAAAACCCGGCCAAGTTCGTGTCGGACCACGCACAATGAAGGGTTCCGTAGTTGGGATAATTTATCCCAAGAACAAACTTAACATTGTCGTTGAAAAACATGTTCTCCCATGCGGAATGTATGGGAGTTTTTTTTTTAAATTACATATTTAAGTTTGTTCTTACGATAAATTCATTCCAACTACGGAACCCTTCATTGTGCGTGGACCTACACGCACTTGGCCGGTTTTTTCAAAGGTTTTTGAATACTTTGAAATCACAAGTATGTGTCTCATATTTTAGATAACATAAGTGTATTGTCTCCGCTCTCTCCTAAATTGAAAAAAATATCCGTCTTCAATAAAAAATTGCATTACTCCACTCCTAGTGTTAATGAAATAAATTCAATTTTCATTGATAAATCATTTTTAATGATACCTGAATCTTTTTTTCAGATTATAATGTTAATGTTGCATATTACCAAGGTGAAATGTCAGATGTTATACATCATAAGCGACTACTGTAACATGTTTTGTTGTGAATGTTTCGCCAGTGCGTTTGCACATGTTGTAATCTGTAGTTACGTAGTGTTCTAAAGATTTCAACATGTTTTGTGTTCTTTAGTAGTATAGTTTTGTTGTGATGTGTCGCCAGTGCGAACACAGTTAGGCTCGCTCGTTTCTTTTTGAAGTTCGTTAATAAAATAGGTTTCACGAGGTTCGATAGACTTACCTTGGTCTGTCAGCCCGCTACCACCTTGCTGACTGGCTAAGATTTATACTAAGTATATTTCAGTGTCAGGCAAAATCAATCTGTCTGCCTTTTTCAACTATGTCGGGGTAGGCTTCCAGTCTAATTGGATGCAACTGAATACCAGTATTTTACATGGATCGAATGCCTATCTGACTCCACAACCCAGTTACTGGTAACACGACAGCCCTTGGTAAGACTGGCTGTCAGACTTTCGGTCTTCTGACGACCCGTAACGACTGTCAAAGATCTACAAATGTCAGCCGGGACCACGTGCTTTCCGAGGCACGAAAACGGGTCTCGGTGTGAAATGGACGGTCACCCATCCAGGGACCGACCTCGGCAAGCAAAGCTTAACCTTTGATCGACCCGTGCGGCCTCCACAGCCCAGTTACTGGGTAACACGATACGATTTCAGTGTGAGACAGTCGGGTAAAAATGAGACTCGAGTAGAAAATTTTAATAATTTTATTTTGTACGGCATTCGCACAAACATTGCAATATTATTCTATATTTACAAATTGCGTAGACAATTATTATTCTAACGGGAACCATTTATTGGGAAACAACTTTTAGATTATTAAAACCACTTCATTAGTTCTGGGTTCGATTCCTGGGTTGGGCAAAGTGTTATTGGGTTTCTCATTCTCAGTAACAGCCCGGGATAGGCTCGCTCCCTATTACATGCGACTTAGGCGTCACGCAAAGCATGACCACATTAGAAACGGAAGAATAGACAAAATGACAGTTAAATAATCACAATCTGTCATTTTGTCTATTCTTCCGTCGACAAAACCCGTGTCTATGGTTGTCATGCTACTCGTATGTGTGTGTACTATATATCTCTGCCCCTCGTAAAATACATTTAAGCTTTGGTATTGAATACTATAAAGGGAGATAAATTATAATGTCACCGATATAAAGTGGTATTTTATCAAAAAGTTGTTTCAATCACACATCTAACATACATCAGGATTGTATTTGACAGAATACTTTGTTGAAAAGTCTTTAGTTTAGTAACTCGAACGGTGTAAATGTAAACTATACTCCATTAGAAAAAAGATAAGACATTTAAACAAACTATTTTTAACAGTCCGTTCAACCGATTCCGACTTCTATACCGTAGGCAATAAGGATGGCATTAAAAGCAACTGTTTCCTGCAGCTGCCATTCGTTTTTTAGTTAAATGTCTAATCTTATTTCAAATGGAGTATAGCATTGTAATATTTCATCACAGAGCGGGCAGCGTTGAGAGACGACAGTACTAATAACATACATACACACATAAACTCACGCCTTCTTACCTTACGATCCTTACATACTCCTTTTGCTTCTTTTACGTTGATACATCTGTACCCTATTGTTCAATTGGAATTTGAATCCATTTCTTCATAAGTTCGAAAAAAAATCTGCTCAACAACGTAAATAACGCAATGAATGTTGTTGAACTGTCAAAATTAAACAGATAAGTCGTAATCGTTTACAAAAATGTGTTACGTAATTAGATAGCTGGTTTGTAAGGACAGTATTGACAATGTCGTCTCCAGCAGCGGCCGCCGAGGCGTACCCGTTCTCTGTGTATTTACTCAACTGCTTGTTTACACGATTCGGTACGGTATACCTTGTAGAATTAATTTCATAGTATGTTATTGTACACCCATCTTTAATCAAACCCTGAATCCTGAGGTCAGTTAGACATTTAACAAGAATGCATTTAAACTACAAATTCAGCTAATAGTTATAACACAAATTATTTTACAGTAAAAAGTGTGTAGTAATGTTAACTCGTATGTTGTGTTCATCTCAGAAACTGCTTGACGGATTTTGATAAAATTCAAATATAAAATAGCTTTTTTCAATTATTATTCAGTACTTAGTCGTGACATATTGAACATTAAAAAAAAAAACGTTTTTTTTTTTAAAACAGCTCGTTAAATAAACCAAAATAATATTTAAAAAATGTTTAATTTACTCAGTGCCTGTTAGAGTCAAGTTTCGTAGATAACACAGACAGAGTAACAACACTAAATTACTACCACTCAAATAAAAACTTTGCAATATTAATAAGAGCTATCGACAATTATTTAATAATAATTAGGTACTTACAAACAAATATTTACAAAATTTTATCTTTTTCCATTAGAAACAATATTTTAATTGTTCCCATAATTTTTTTCAATATAATTATAATAAATCATTCCCCGGAGATCATTTTGGTGGCTTTTGTCGTTCTTTTTTAAACTAGAGGTCTTTAAAGTCTCCTAGAACCATTAAGTCTCGTAGAGCTGTGCTAGAGTCTCCTACATCCGTTAGTTTCCTAGGGCCATTTTCATGAAGGCATGTTTTTGGTCTATTTCTTAGACGACGGCATATTTTTAACCTCATATGGGCCTTAGAATCATTAACAATTCAAATTAGTCCTCTTGAACTCACTAAAAGTTCTTTAGAGAGAGCCATAGGGTATTTTTAACGTTCCATAGAGTAGGTCACACTTTAAAAATATTACAATCGTATACAAAATTTATTACATAAAAGATCCCCAAAACGATGATAATTTCGTAAATTTTTGCGAAATTTTCCCCATTTTTAAAGTGATTTTAGACCTTTTGAGAACTTAAAGCCACCATTAAACTGTATATCACAAATAACCAAAGACTAGAATCTAATTTTTCGTTGTCGGTGTCGCTACGCCAAGGTTTAGAAGGCCTGGGTATCGAAATTGATTGGTCATAAGGTCTCGGTACATAGCCAGTTGTCTCTGGTCCATTTGGCCGGCCAAACTGCTGTACAGAGCCACGTAAGGGTCCATGAAAGACGTCATAGGAACTGAGTTCTTTTGCAAATCCATTATTTGAGTCAGATTCTGATTCTTCATCGCATTTTGCAGAACCTGGCTTTGGGTAGGAGAGGAATCTTCTCTAATTTGGTAGTTGGGGATGTTAATAGGTGTTTTTTTCTGGGTGCTGGTAGGAGAAGTGTACTTAGGGTAGGGCTCCTTGGGCGGGGTTGGGGTTTTGACCGACATGAACTTACCGTTGCTCGACCTCTTCTGCGGAGGCCGGTTTTTGCCAGGACTCGAAGCTTTATTTACTAAAGTAATTTCTAAATTCGATCCAACGACTGCTTTTCCGTCCACTAAAGTGTAATTCTTTGTTAAATTCTGTGCCGTTGGAGAGGGGGAGGGGGGTACCCTTACTATCTCGACTGCTGGTTTCTGCGGAGGGGGGCTTGAAGACTTGCAGGTCAGGTCTAGAATGTCCTGAGGAATGGTAGGAGGGAGGGCAGTCTTTAGAGGTTTGACTGGCACTCCGTGAAGAACATGAGGTGGTGGCATGAAGGGATCCTTGGGGTTGCCATAGACAGTCTTTTCAGGCCCTGTGTTACCGAAGATAGACGACGCCTGGATGACTTTCGGAGGCTGGATTCCGTTGGCGTAGTTCTGTGGGATGATGTTGTACATTTGGAAGAGTTGTGCTTGCGTCATGATCTGGTGCTGTACTGCTGGGTTGAGGAGCATGGGGGGGCCCATGATGTGGGGCCCCACGCCCTGCCAGGGGGCCGGCAGGGCGGTCACTTCGAGGCCTCGCTCTTTGAGGATGTCCAGTTTCTTCTTTTTTACTGCTTGGGGGCTCTCTGGGTACTCGTCTAAGTCGATAATTTCTGGGGTTTTTGGTCTGTACGGGACCTGTGGGAGAAAAAGATTTTTATTAGTAGATATTTTAGTCTAGTGGCTGCAAGCGCTACTTCTGAGCATGTGGTTCAGGATTCCCAGGACGAGCGAAGTATTATTTGATTTTTCCATAAGGAATTTTTCAATAGCAGCCTGGAGTCTGTATTCGTGCCCGGTTGATGGCAAATGGTAATCGGCTCGCCCCCTGTTACATGGGACTTAAACATAACTGGCGAAACGTGGGTGTACTGCAGACAGTCCCGTGGCGTTACCTCCACGATGTCGTCGTCGGGCTGCGCGTGCGCCGGCGGCCGGTGGATGCCGAAGTTGGTGACGGGCGGCGACGGCGGGGGCGCGGGCCGCAGCGGGAGGGCGGCTGGGGAGTGGTATAGCGTGCTTTTCAGTTTTTTTTAAACCTTATATTTATTTTTATATAAAATATTTGTAATAATACGAATTAGGTTTATAAGGGAAGAAAAATGAGAAAAGGTTCTCGCAAAATGTTCAAATTCCCGAAAAATTGTACGCTCTTTTTTCTATCGGATTTTTGTATGAGCTCAAGACTATTCATGGTCATTCAGAAATACATGATTTTTCTAATTTTTTTTTCCAGGAGCATAAATTTACAAAATCATCAATTCATCACAAACAAATGAGAGGTTTTTCTTTTAAGTATTAAAAAAAAACATAGTTTCCAAGAACTCTGTAGATGGCGTTGAACTGACTACGTTACTAGGTGCTAAAGCCAAAACGCTTGAAAAAAAAAACATTGCGTCACGGCGTAGACGCTCGTTGACTCTGACATGGTGACACAGGACTCTTTTGTTTGCTTAAGCTTCCGAACATAACCTAGTTTTCTCACGCTTTGTTAAGATTCAGTTTTGTTTGTTCGTTGTTTTCGTTTATTCAAACAATCCACGAGGCAAAGACTTCTCTTCTTTTTCTCTTGGGACATAGTTTTTTTGGTGTGGAAAACCCATAAAAAGACTGGTAAACATTTTTTCTTTTTCCTTGTTGTTATTATTTATTTACTTTCAAAACGACATCGTGATGTGATGTGTGTGACAATGACATGACATTTTTTTTTTTTTAATGTACGTTACGTTTTACATTCTCAAAATGACATCCAAGTGAAATAATCAAAAAAAAATGTGACGTTCCGTTCCTTGTAGTAACTTACTAAGTTTAGCGCCATCTATCCAGAGACTCGGTAAGAGTTTAAAAAAAAAAAACCTTCATTAAATCCGGACGGGTCAACTATTTAAAAGCTAATTTTCAAGCGACTATTTCTATTTAAACAAATGTCAACTTTATTTTAGAAGTTGATTTCAGAATGGCCAGAACGATTGAAAAAGTCATAAAAATGTAAATGTAATTGCAGTTATTTTTCAAAAAACACATATTATGTTAACATTTTTGGATAGTAGGGCAGCAATAAGTAAGTGTAATGTCGCTACTCACTCGTGGCGGGCGCGTGCGGCGCGTGCGGGCGCGCGGGCTTGACGCGCACGGCGCGCAGCGAGCTGCGGCCCGCCGGCCGGCCGGGCTGCGGCTGCGGGCACGGCGGGGTTAGGGGGCAATGTTGGCCGTTATCTATAGAGCTCGGATATTCGGATGCATATTTACACATTTATGTATGGAAAAAATCCTGGGATTCCGGGATTGACAAATTTAGTACTTTTTGAGTATAGAAATGCTAGCTAATGTTGTAAAGTAGGTTGCCAAATTGGCATAGGACATAGTGACAGACAACTCGGTGCCTTGAGTTTCGTTAAAAATAGGTTACAGTATTATGTATATACATCTATATGTTAACACCGCAAAAGTAATAAGACGGCTGATAAGTCGTTTCCATACCCGATTATTTGTGCATTCCCGGGTTTTATGGAATTCCGGGATTTATATTAAAAAAATATTTTATTAAGAAGCCACTTCCATAATTTCTTAGCCAAAAATTAACTTTAGGTAAATATGCATCCGATTATCCGATCTCTAGTTATGAATATATTCATCATTGCTTAATTTTTTTAGTCATAAAAATTTAATTTCACCGACATATTATAATGTTTCTTTCAATCAATCTTTATTTGTGAGCATAGGTACACATAGGTCTTAAATATACATATTATTGTAGTCGAGCTCTATGTTCTACCAATGAAATTGGTGTACAAATAGTAATTTTTGTAATATGGTATCATTAAAAAAAAAAGGATTAAACAGTACTTAATTAAAAAATAAGTTAAGTTAAAATAAATGTCAATTAAATTAAATTTTACATGCATGTCAGAGGAAGATAATATTATAGGAATTGTATCATAATTTGTCATTAAAAAAATCTTCAATAGAGTAATACGTCTTATCAATTAGGAACAAAAACAAATGATTTTTTTTGGACATTTTCTTCACTTCTCATACATTTTGGTAATTTATTATATATCCATTGCAAAAACACTGTTCCTAAATAGTGCAGTTTTAAACCCAACTGTTTGTAACCGGTCACAACGCCGCTGGCTACTTACTCGAGCAAATTTGTGCAGATTATTTTTGACAATCATGGACATTTCAAATTATGTACAACGATGGCATTGTTAATATTTCCATATTTTTTTAAAAACGATTTGCTACTGTCAGTTGTCTGTAAGTTGTAGATAGCTCTCATGCATCTTTTTTGGCACTTAAATACTGTATGTTTATCCGTTGCATTGCCCCAAAATATAATTCCATATCTTAATGTTGAGGCCACTAGATGCTGTTAATACCGTTGTCCGATCAGCTGTTTTACTTAACATATGCAAAGCATAGGAGTATTGGTTTAGTTTACTACACACTTTGTCAATATGTGAATTCCATTTTAATGTGCTTTCTATGTTTAATCCGAGAAATTTTGTTTCATTTGTTTAATATTTAAGTTCAATTTTTAATTTACTCGTTGTTGAAATTTCATTATTACTGTTTTGTCTAGATTTATAATCAAATTATTATTTTGCAGCCAATTCACAACTAATTTTAAATTAGAATTAAGGTCAGCCTCTAATGTACTTACTTCGTCATTATTAAAAAGTAAAGTGCTGTCGTCTACAAACATCGTCATACTATAGTCATTAATATAGATAAAAAATAGAGGCGGTCCGAGTATGCTACCTTGTGGTACCCCGTAAGCTACAGTTCTCTGGCTAGATTTATAAGTGAGTTCGTTTTTTTTTTTACAAATTTTACTAATAAATTGTCGGTATTTGCTTTCTAATAGATATATAAGATTCTATTAAATTTAATATATTTCCTCTGATTCCGTATGCGTTAAGTTTATTTATCAGTATTTTATGGTCTACATGATCGAAAGCTTTTGACATGTCTTTTATCCACTCTGCTGCTAACTATATGCATGAAATGACTCATAGATGGCCATGTTAATTGATATTTTTTTCTAAAACCTTTTTGGTTATCAACGAATAAGCAATTTTTCTCAAAATATGAAGTAAGTTGATTATAATATATTGCTTTTACAAATATTTTTGAAAAAATTGGCACTAAAGGGAAAGGTCTGTGCAGGACATATTCTCTCTGCTATCTTTTTTGAAAAGTGGTTTTACAATGGTTATTTTTAATTCTTCCGGAAAATAGCCATGCAATATGCACATATGGATAAGATGACTTGACACAGGAGCAAGTATTGCGACATAATTTTTGTGACATAATAATACGATGAATTTCAAGGGGTATTGTAGGCAACATAAACATAGATGTACATTTACTTTGTATTGGTGTATTTTTATTAATGTTTATATTATTAACCGGATTCACTTGATCCACAAAATAATTGTTAAAAACTTGTGCTATTTCAAGAGTATTAGTTAAAGTTTTATCATTTGACTTGATTTTCATTATAGTTTCATTTGGCAAACTATGTTTATTCTTGTTTTTGTTGATAACTTTCCATGTTGCTTTACACAGATTCCGAGGTGAATGTATAAAACGACTGTGATGGGCTCGCTGTGTGAGATTTATAACTCTCTTGAGCCGATTTGATAGTTTTTTGAGATTTTTTTTATTTTGAGTATTGATTAGGTGATAACTATAACACTTACAAGGTCGGTGGGTGCGGGCGTGGCGTGACCGTTGAGCGGCGTCGCGCGAGACGATAGCGACTCGACTCCTGAAATGAAAATAGGTAAATAGAATTAATTTCATAATCCATGTCTTACTTAAAGCGTTTATACTGAAAGTGGGCAACGTCGCAGATAGATGTCAAATATTACGCTATTTTGATTAATTTGGCAATATTACTGTATGAAAATAAGAAATATGGCTAACTAGCGAACTACAATATTGATTAGACCAAAACTCACCCATACTAAATTTCTGCATATCACTCAAATAGTTTTGACTAAAATCCCTCCCCTCTTTCTTCTGTCCCTCCAACTTAGACGCATCCGAGGCCTCAAAAACCTTAACCGGTTCGATCAGCTTCTCGACCGGTTTCACCGATATCTTAACGGTTTTCTCCTCTTTCGGTAGAGAGTCTAGGAATTCTCTGTTCAGCTCTTCGGCGTTTTTGACTATAATTTCATCTTTGGTGGTTATTTCTCCCGTTTCGCTGTCGATTCCGGTTTTGTCGAAAGTGTCCCGCTTGTCCCTCAGCGGCGCGGGCTCGGGCGAGCGCGGCCCGCCCGGCGCGTCGGCGGCCCCGGGGCGCGGCCCGGCGGCCCCTGAGTGCGGCCCGGCGGCCCCTGGGCGCGGCCCGGTGGCCCCGGGGCGGGGCCCGGCGGCCAGCTGGCCGTTCGGTTTGGGCGACAAGCCGTTGCGTCGCTCGTGGTTCTCGAAGGGGAGGAGGAATCTGAAGATAAATCAGTTTATTGCAAATATGTTGTGTTTAGTGCGCGTTAGAGCGCCAAGTTCTCTAACGTTCAGCACGCCTAGTGTGACGCTCTGTTGGACAGGAAACGTGCGTCATAGTGCAACAAATTCGGCGCTTTAACGCGCGTTAATACGCGTTCTATTTGGCTAAGTCTTAAAGACTGATATATTATTCTATCTATAGAGGTATAAGGAATAGGGTGTAAAGTTCACTCATCCTCCACAGAAGAGGGAGGATTCTCCGACCAGACGGGTGTCGTGTCTGGTGGGCAACTGCCTGCCGATTGATGTCAGGACGTTGTATATATGCTGGTCACGCGGTAAAGTCTGCTTGCGCGATGCAGGATGTTGCCGCCACATATGTACGCTACACAGACCTCTCGTAGTGCCGCCTGGTCCTGGCGGGCTGGTCGCTGGCGAGCGCGCGCCACAGCTTGTGCCGGCACACGGCCTCGTAGCCGCCGCGCGACACGACCGACAGGTACAGCGCGCGGAGAGATACTGAAACGTCACGAAATCTAAAATGTATTCACTATGAATCAAGAGTAATCTGAGCCCTTTCATGCCTCTGAGACAGTGTGATGATCATTTCATTAAAATAACTGCCTCGTTGGTTTAGACTGCAGTGGTCGGCAAACGCGGCGGGGGTCGGGTTTACGGTGATTAAGGATACGCTAGTCGGTCAATTTTCCATACAAACTTAGTATGGTAATTACTCGTCTTTTTCACGGTGTTCGTTCAAAACTAATAAATATATCAATTGGTCTTGTCGTTATCTAGCCCTAATATAAGCAGAATTGGAAAAAAAAAATTGGTTTGTAAGTTATGACTTGAGAGTCGAAACTTTCATATAGGAACACTAATATTAACTCGTTTTTGGGCGTAAATAAATAACTTAAGTCGTAAGAAAATGGCAAAATAGAAACCGTAACGGGATAGATAATTTATTCAATAGTTCAAATAATTTTAAATATATAATTAGACTAATTAGCATGCATATTAGTCACGCCCACCAACGAGTTCGAGCCGTCGACTAGTGTACCCTTAAGAAAGATAACAATCAAGTTTTATTCAAAATTCAAACTATGATTCTAATATTTATTTCCGAAGTATTCTCACCAAAAATTAACAGGACATCGGAAATGTAGATATCATTAACTGTAACTTTCAAAGTTTTCCAAGGTTAACTTGTTAATAAGTAAGATGCCTTCATCATATTATCAGCCGATGTGATGATGATGATGAGGCATCCTACTTCTTAGCCAGTTAAGTTTAGGAAGCGTCGTGGAGCGAGAGGATGGGAGTTTTAAGGATTGAGAAAAGTGTATTGAGACAGCTTGGACACACAGACAGGATTGGCTCTCATGGGCAATCTTAGTTGTTATAGTATTGATAGTTGGCACATTGACTAATGAGTTTGCCAAGTTTGAGTCTAATGGCCGCAAGCGCTACTTCAAAACATGAGGTCCGGGGATCGATCCCCAGCTCAGACAAAGTGTTATTGAGTTTTTCCATTAGGAATTTCTCAGTAGCAGCCCGGAGGCCGGAGTCTGGAATTGTGCCCGGTTGATGGCAATAGGCTCGCCCCCTATTACATGGGACTCAAACATAACTGGCGAAATGTGGGTGTACTATAGGTACACCTCTGCCTAACCCTTCGGGGATGTTTGCTATATGATGTCTGAAATTTGATCTGAAATGTGACATCAACCGTCCAGGCCGAGTGCATGAGCACCGGCATTGCAATGAGTACCTTATCACAGTGACATAAGAACCACATGAGATGCGCTCGTGACTATACACGTACACAGTACTTCAGAGTGTTTGCACTGAATATATGAACTATCTATCTTCTGAGCCGTTGCACTGAATATATCACCTATGTACTCACAGTGCTTCAGAGTGTGTCCACTCTTGAAGGGCTCGCTCCTGCTCTTGTAGAACATCTTCAGGGTCTGGAGGAAGGCTCTGTCCTCGGGGGTCTGTTCTATCCTCTTGTATTCCTCTTCATCCTCGTCGCTGGGAGGGGGGGCGCCGTTGCGGAGGGACAGGCGGCGGGGGGTCTGGGGAGACAGGATGAAGAATAATTTGTATTACTTTAACATAATAATGGCCAGAGGCCAAAGTCATATTTACAATAAAAAATAAAAATACCTATATACCATTAGACAGTCATACGCTCATCTCACAATACTCCAGACACACTGACAAGATCTTCCACTCGTCCGCGAACACATCACAGTCAGGCTTAGCGTCCGAGAGAGCGTTGAGCACAGAGTATGCGCGGGACAAGGACTCTATACCGCCGAGTCCTTACTTCGGTACTGAATTTTACGGTAAAATTCGTCGATTTGTAAGACACGTCTGCCCGCGACTCAAACTCAAAAGACTTCGTCTGCATGGACTTCTGAACTGGGTCCAGAGAGAAATGAAAAATGCAGATATCGTTGCTACGGTTTAATAGATCTTTTTAAGAGGAATAACAATTCCTTAATTGTGTTCATATAACACTCTTGGTTAACGCGGCGCACGCCAGTAAAGTTCCCAGTCTGCATGATTTTTTCCGTCATCTTTAACAATCATCGTCATATTTCAGTCAATTTACACAAAACCTTTAATGAATTATACATCTAAACCTTCATCATGAATCACTCCGTCCATTGGTGAAAACCGTATGACAATCCGTTCGGTAGTTTTTGAGTTTATCGCGTTCAGACAGACAGACGCGGCGGGGGACTTTGTTTTTGTAATATTTAAGGATTTCATTATACGAGTAATCATCTCCCACTTATCCCATCAGCCTACAGCAGTCCACTGCTGGACATTGCCTTCCCCATCGGATCAGTGACAGATTAGCCCGAGTCAACTCAACCCGAATAATAATACCAGATATTTCCGCTCCCGATTACGGTGAGTTGTACGGTCAGACAGAAAACCGATTTAATTATGATTATGGTTTTTTATTTACATAAAAAACAGGAAAACATAATTATCCACAACATCTATTTCAATTATAATACTTATATAAGTAGCCATAAGAGTAAGCCAATTTTTATTTCATTTATCATCTTAAATATAATATACTAGCACTTTGCCCGCGGCTTCGCTCCCGTGGTCTTTCCCGCGGGACCCGTTATTTTTCCCGGGATAAAAAGTCTAAAGCCTATGTTACTCCCTGCAAACTAAGCTTTCTAATGGTAAAAGAATTTTTCAAGCCGGTCCAGTAGTTTCGGAGCCTATTCAATACAAACAATCAAATCTTTCCTCTTTATAATATTATAAGGCGCTACCCCGAGCTAAGTGGCGCCACTTAGCTCGGGGTAGCGCCTTAATATTATCCTCATTGAATAAAAAATCGTAACTATCATAGAAAATAAATTTTAAAAAATGGATTCTTGGAGTTTGTTGTGTGAAAAGTGTCAAAAACGGCCGCTTTTGACACTTTTGCTATCTACTTTGGATACGAAACACTTTGAGTCCTGTTTTAACAACGTAAAAATACTTTATCCTCTTTGTAACAAACTCCAAGAATCTATTTTTTTAAATTTATTTTCTATGCCATGCTACGATTTTTTATTCAACGAGGGCGCCACTTAGCTCGGGGTAGCGCCTTAAGTATAGACATCTAACACTACAAGTATACAGAGGCAAAAAAAAAAAAAAAGAATAGCTCATTGGGCATTGAAAAAATTGACCGCATCGCTGTCAGTGGGAAAAGTGCCCAAAAGGCTGGCAGTTGGATGGCAATGCTGATTCTTTGACCAAGAAATTAGCCAGCCTTCTGTGCACAAGTAGCCTAAGTTCATTCGTTTTTTAAATGGTCTGGGCTAAAAAAGACAAGCGTCTGAATGCATGCATGCATGGACTACAATAGGACACGACGCTCTTCTAGAGATATAATGTGTAGAGGGCTTAATATAAAGACAGCTACTAGTGCCACTTTGCCCTTCAGTAGTCATTCAAATCAAATCAATTGAAAATCTAATCCCTTTTATTTGTTATCACAGGTAAAGAAAGTCTTGAGTTTGGTGAACAGAACGCTATATTATGCCAGGAGGCGTACAAATATGGTGTGCATCTATCTAAATATTATGAATTTAAATTTAAAAAAAGATGTTTGAAAATCATGCATTATTGGAACTATTCATTTTCGCCATCTTTGTAGACTGTTTGCATAATAAACTCTTTGGTTTATTGTCATGGGGTATGTTTATACGGAGCCACCTGGTTTTCAAACAACGGTTTTCTGGCGAAACCCAATATCAAAAAATATGATACGAATGTACGCGAAGCCTAAGTGCGACACCCAGATTACATGGAGTGCTGCCATTCTTCTTTACAATAGTCTAGGAAATATAAGACAAGCAGGCGATTACTGCGAAAAATTGACGGTGCCTTCCGACGGTACACAGGACTTTTTTAGGCGTTTTAACTACGTAGTATCTGGTATTATTTATTCGGATTGAGTTGACTCGGGCCGAGCTGTCACTGACCCTCCCAATCATCCCCTGGCTCTGGACCCTAGAGGTAGACAGATTTACATACAATTCAGTAACTCACCGTCGGGTCAGTGCTGTGGGCGGGCGGCTCGTCGGAGTCGGAGCGGTCGCTGGCGTGCGCGGCGTGCGCGCCGGGCGCGTCGGGCGCGTCGGGCGAGTGCGCGCGGCGCCGGCGCCCGCGCGGCCGGCCCTTGAGGCGCGGCGCCAGGTGGTTGCACACGAACTCGTGGCCTTCCAGCTCGGGGTACTCGAAGGTGTCCTGGAAGTGGACATACTTGATGCAACAAAACAAAAAAAAAAAGGAAAGTACATGAGGTTCGAACCAAGAGGCGCTGTACTTTCTGTAAATTATTTCATCAAAACGGTGAAGGAAAACATCGTAAGGAAACTGGATTGTCCTATAACCAAAAATTCGAAGACATGACTTCTACCACCCGCACTGGGCCCGCGTGGGGGATTACGGCCCTTTCACCGAGAGGAGGCTTGTGTGCCAGCAGTGTGGACATTATAGACTGATTGAGAAGCTAGATGAAGTGGTCATTTTCTATCTGACTATCCTAGAGTAAACATGGCGAAATTAGTCAGTGCTGCGTATCCTTCTAGAACTACCACCAAGGAGTCTCGTAGCCAACAGGCCTGTATGCCTTCGAGCCGATGCTGTACATAGCCAGAACAACTCCTCCCTTGCAGTACAGTATCCTGGTGTTGCGTATCCTCCTAGAGCTGCGACCAAGGAGTCTCGCAGCCATGACACTTCGATGCCTTCGAACTATGCTGTACATCATCAGAACAACGACTCACCTTGCAGTACAATATCCTGGTGTTGCTAGTGGGGCCCGCGTACCCTCCTAGAGCTGCCACCAAGGAGTCTCGCAGCCATGATGCCTGGATGCCCTCCAGCCGGGCTATGACTGCCCTGTAGCGGCAGTACCTCGGGTAGGAGAAGACTACCACGCCTGGAGCGTCTGTGTCCTCCACTGCAAGATATGAGGAAGGGATAATTAGTAACATACATACACTTTGTGCCCGGTTGATGGCAATAGGGACGCCCCCTATTACATGGGACTTAAACATAACTGGCGAAATATGGGTGTACTACAGGTACACCTCTGCCTAACCTTTCGGGGAATACAAGCGTGATGATACGTTATGTTATACATTTATTATGTAACATCAAAGAAAAGACGGATGGATTGTGTGATCACAATGAAAAGCTTTTTACAAAAAAAAAAAAACACTACAAAATGAAAAACAACTTTAATATCGGAACGGTGTGTTTGGTTTTGAATTTTCGTTTTTTACCACCGACTTTTTAGAAGTCGGTTTTTTTTAATGTGAAGTTTTTATTTTTCACTTTTTAGTTGTGTTACCTACCCTACACCTATGTAAATAACAGTGACAGGAACTTATCATCATATCATCCACATAGACTAAGTAGGAAAAATACGTATTATTGAAGCTAACTCAAAAACTACCCAAGCGAAGCTATAACCACCTCTGAAGTCACTACCAAAAAAAAAAACATCAAACTCATTTCATAATTGGCGGAGTAATAGCGTAAAAAGATTTAAATTAAAAAAAAATACAACACAGTCGAATTGAGAATCCTTTTTGCGAGTCGGTTAAAAAAGGAGTGAATGATAGCGTGACGGTTGTCAGGGGAGAATGGAAGAAAAAAACGTGGTGCGCCAACCCCACGTAACATGGGACAAGGGCAGGAACGTACCCAATACATTTATTGCTTCCACATGTGAACTTAGGTGGTTGGTTTTACAAAAATATGATCATTGTGGACCCTGTCGGCCACAGCCAAGTAGGAGAGACGAAGAGGGCTTTTTATTTTGACTACTTAGTTGTTATTATTCTATATACCTATTGTAATTATTATTTTATAAGTCAGTCCGTTAGAATTTGTCAGTTAATTAAGAATGTCAGTTAAAATTTGTCATGTCATTTAAAGATGTTTTAATTTATTTATAAATGTATTAAATGTTTGTTATTTTTTAATGAATTCTGGTAATTTATTATATACTTTAATTGACATGACTAATGTACTTGTTGAGTGCATAACTAGTACATTAACTTAGAACTGGTAAGTTTTACCTACTTTTATGGCGTAATGTATATTATTTTGACTTTAGAAAAATCTAACAACGACTACTTGTTAAATATTACTGAACTTGTTAATGGTGCCTTACTTTGTCGCCATATTTGCTTTATAAAAAAATATCTTATCTCAGCCTGACCTGGGAATTGAACTCAGAGTTTTACCAGGTTACTTGCACACTACGTCAAATTGTCACATGCTCAGTAAGTTACATAGCCTGCCTATCACATGAACACATCACACATGCACACATAAGGATATAGTCACATGCGCACTTGGTCTAATGGACGACGGTCACATGCTCACTTAGTAACATAGTCAGTCTGTTCTCACGTCAAATGATCACAAGCTTCGTTAGTACTCGTAGCATTGTCTGTTCTCTGATTTAATGTGCACTCAAGGCGCCGCTGCACAGCCCACGGCTAAGCTACACATGGTGTACTAGTTGCCATGGAAGAAAAATAATCTTCCGACTTCTTGATATTTTTTTATTAATTGTAACAGCGTGTTTACAATAGAACGGTCAAAAGAGTACTGTCTTATCTATGCTCTGTATGAAAATGTAGACGGAATCATCCATTGAAACCAACGGCCAATCTACGCACGAATGCAGGCGGGGCTGGCAAACAAATGAACCGCGTAGCTGGCAGAGATCTCCGTGCACATCCTACGTAACAGTGAAATTACTTAGCTCAAACAGTCACATGCACATGTGGTGCATTTACAAACGCCACATGTGAACTACGCATAACACTGACGTCACGCAAATCCTGCATCGCGCAAGCAAAATTATCTACACGATAAGCAAATTTACAATATTATCCCAATTAATTTGAGGTCTGCTCAACACTTCTTCTTCCATACTTCTCTCTCTCTATTAGCCGTCATCTCAGCACGCATAGCACGACCATCATAGAAACGCGTTTTGTCGACGGAAGAATAGACTAGATGACAGATTGGGATTGTTTTCTGTAATTTTGTCTATTCTTCCGTCGACATAGCCCGTGTCTTTTGTGGTCATGCTAAGCGTGCTATAGTCACCCCCTTTCTAGCATTTCTTTTTGTTTTACATTTTTTCACACAGTCCATCCATCGTTTCTTTGGTCTTCCACATTCATAACCGAAGTTTTTCTTACACATCCTACGTAGCATGTGGAATTTACGCTC
Source organism: Xanthia togata (assembly GCA_963853775.1). Classification (NCBI taxonomy): domain Eukaryota; kingdom Metazoa; phylum Arthropoda; class Insecta; order Lepidoptera; family Noctuidae; genus Xanthia; species Xanthia togata. Next base: position 777,460 of record OY970818.1, on the reverse strand, counting down.
TGGAATTAACTCACACAGTCACATGCACACATGGTCAGCTCATCAACTTACCAATAGAACTCTTCTCAGTATCAACATCACTGAAATCCAGCTTGGTGTGCGTGAGCGGCGCGTGACGAGGCAGGTCGGCCGGAGGAGCGCAGGCGCCGCGCCACACAGCCCGAAGCCCCCAGCGCCACTCGGTGCCCACGCACATCCAGGAGAGCAGGTCGTCTGCGCGGAGGACTACCTTATCGTTGATGGCTAGTACTTCGTCCTGGAAAGAGAGAAAGATGATTTAAAATGTGTCGAACTGCTGCATGCTGCACGCCGCAAATTAATATATGTACCACCGGGCCATTAGATTCGGAGAAAATGACAAACGGACGGACAGATAGCCAGACAGCCAGCCAGCCAGATAGACACACGAGTGATCCTATAAGGGTTCCGTTTTTTCATTCGGACGTACGGAACCCTAATAAAAAACCTTTTATAGATGAAGCCCGTTTTAATCCTTTCGGAGATGACAGTCATAAAAGATACTCCTAAAAACCCGTTATTCTCACTAATGGTTTAATATCCGTTCTCAAACGTTTACAGACTAAACTGGCCGGGAGTTAGCAAGTTAGGGATTTTAAAACTAGCTTAAGCTCGCGAATTCGTCCGCGTGAAATTTCTTGTTCCCCGACCCAGCGTGTCGCATCGCATCGCCCGCCCGCGCTGTTACTTCGTTGTCTGAGTTTTTATTTTATTTCTGCGCGGCTCCTGAGGGTCGTATAGCGTGATGTCAAATAGCCTATAACCTTTCTCTATCATTGGGCAAACAAATGCAAAAATAATTTTATAAATTCGATTGGTAATTCCAGAGATTAGCGCGTACAAATTAAAAACTCTTAAACTTTATTACACCTTCATTTATGTATGTATTTATACCTTTATTTATGAATTAGTATAGATTGAAAGCTGGTGAAACTATAGCTCGAGCTAAAAAAAACTTACTAGTAGTCAAGAGAAGGTCAATCTTTTGCGAAATAAAATTCATAGTAATTACTTAATTAATATAAGCAATCAAGGGATTACGTCACGTTGTGTTTTGTGAGTTAAACTAATTAAAGAGTTTGGGGTACTTTTGCCTCCAACACGTTGAGCATGACAATAATAGAAACGGGTTTTGTCGACGGAAGAATAGAGAAAATGTCATATAAACAATTACAATCTGTCATTTAGTCTATTAATTTAAATTTTTATTGACTTTTTTATTTTATCTTTTTATTTTAATGTGACAAATTAATAAGAACTTTATTACTTATAAAAAATAACACCAATGTATATTTTTACTCATGTTTGCAAATAAATAAATGATTTCTGATTTCTATTCTTTCGTCGACAAAACCCGTAGAAAACCCGTTTCTATGGTTGTCATGACTACGCGTGCTGACGATTGTTAAGTAGGTACAGTCAATCGCTTGTCTATAGGAAACACGTATCGAATCCTACACGCTAGCATGACCACCTAAAACGGACGGTGTCAGTCTGCCACGGCTTATTTTAATTTTTGAATTGTTTTTATCCTTTTATTACGGACGCTTTTTACATGAACATCTTTCTACATTGTTCTCACATGTATAATTTCAACATGAATGATGTAACCAATATTTTGTAACAATATTATGATTTAAACGAGTGTCCGTGGAGTTTCTTGCCCGTTCTTCTCCATAAGAACCTACGCTTTGGAATGGGCAACTAGCTTCATATTATTGACTGACTGACCCCTTGACAATTCAAAGGTGCCTGTAAATGGTTTAATTGAAATAAATGCTTTGAGTTTGAACGGAAGAAACGTTTTTAAAATATTGTTGACTAGTAAAAGTGTTTGTATAAACCTATTAAACCTACTTACATTTTTTTTTCTTACTGCTTGTCCATTTAGTTCGAAAGAAGGGAAACGAGATATTTATATTTATGAATCATAACGGAATTTAGGATATGACGGATTATATGTCGCAAATGGTTATATCCCTAGGGATATATTAAGTATTTGAGGTAATATTAAAAATCATTTATCATTAAAGAAAAACAGATTATCGAAAGATTTCTACGGCGCAATGTCAATAATAAAGAAAAGTAATGTAATTTTGTAGAAGAGATATTGTCTATGGGTCATTGCGTAGAGATACCACTCGTACCAACTGGCTATTATTATCTCGGAATGATCGTTCTTGGTGATACGAGGGAAATCTATACATACAATTCAAATAAATAAAATTGAAGTGTCTGCTTGTAATGTCAAAATAACAGCTTTATACGAAACGGTACTTATATAACAAAAAAACAATATTTAATTTTTTATGTGTTTGTTCCGGCTCATCTCCGAAACTGGTGGACCGATTTTGACGGGACTTTCACTGCCACTTTACACCTTATTAACCTTATTAATACACATTCTCCTCCCTTTATCCCAATTTTGTTAGCGGTTGGCGCAACATGTCCCTTTCGTCCACACTTCTCTATCAGTCGTCATCTCGGTAGGCAGCCCCTTTCTAGCCATATCATCTTTCACACAGTCCATCCCTCGTTTCTTTGTCTTCACTGTCAAAAAAAGCCTCTAAAGATGAGATTTAAACTTTAATTTGTACTTTTTTAAGAATTTATTGACTTTCTGATCATAACTAAAAAATTCGAAGTCAAAGTAGGTAAATCATTTATTTAAATTAAGGCACTTTGAACGTCAAAACTTACAAAAAGATGTAATTGATTCTAGTTGGCCCTTCTAAAAGGCAATTTCGTATGGAGAAGAATGGGCGTAAATCTCCACCGTTACTCTTTTATTTTGTTTTATAATATTTTGTAAGAGTATACATTCATTACATAAAAGCATATGTGAAGAGAATAATATTTACTCCATCACAGTAGCACACACAGTATAATAAAGTAACAGTATTATATCTCTGCAATGACTTTGAAATAATTACCTACAAAAAAATAAACCTTCCGCGTAATGCAACAGAACATGCGTAACAAAACTACCGCCCACTCGCGCATCCCTTCGGCCGGTTTCTATGAAGATATAATACTGCTACTTGTTTATACTGTAACAGTAGATATAAATAATTTAAAATGAAGCAATGACAGAATTTATTTCAATTAAACCATTTACAGGCAAATTTTTACTGTCAAGGAGTCGGTCAGTCAGAAATTAAGAAAACAGATAAATTAATTACGTTATAGATACATGGTGCTCACATATTTACAAAGATTGTGAAAGACCTGGCCTACCCCATAAAGTCAGTAACGTTGCTGACGCTACATGGTTACTAGATTGCTGACGCTACCACAGTATGTGTACATAATTAAAGCAGGCACAAATAAATCGGAGGGGGGCAGCTCCCCGAGTTACAGTCGGATGGGGGAGGTGGGCAGGGAACGGACTTGGGAGTTAGGGGTGAGATTTATTCAAATAGGTTACATAACTGTCTTTTGGCGATTTTCAACTATTCATAAAGGGTGAAAAAATGTGAGTTACGAGTATCTTGCTGTAGTTTTATAGTTTAGTTAAATAATGTATCAATAAATTATATCAATCTTTATGTTTATGGCCGGTTTTACCAACTGATAAGTTACGATTATCTTGTCTCACTCTAGTAGATAATTCTAAAACTCTGATATTCAATTTTTATTTTCTCTGGTAGATAACCTATACAGAGAACATGAGGTACTGGGTTCGATTCCCAGATCGGGCAAAGTGTCATTGGGTTTTTCTTTCTGAAATTTCTCAGTAGCAGCCCGGAGTCTGGATATGTGCCCGGTAACACGGTTGATGGCAATAGGCTCGCCCCCTATTACATGGGACTTAAACATAACTGGCGAAATGTGGGTGTACTATATATAGGTACACCTCTGCCCAACCCTTCGGGGAAACAAGGCGTGATGTTATGTTATGTTATAACCTATACAGATTCAGCCATTGAAATAGGCTTAAGACGCAGATTATATAGCAGTGATCTTGAGTGGTTAGCTTGCGTGTTCTGTACTGAGCTCACACAACACGTCGTACGTCCAGCCAGTAATAGGACTCGCCCATCCAGGAGCGCTGTCCTAAATTAAACGCATTATTAATTTATCATACATAATACAAAAGGTATAAATACTAAAACACGTACTTAAAGATCAATAGTTAAATGGTGAAGGTTACAGAAAAATACGCTAGATATATTTTGCGTGATTTTCAGTTTTTTAACCGCGTCAGACATAACTATATCTACAAATGAATTTCACTATGTAATATAAACATAATCTAAAATATTCAGATATTAAGATCTCGTGATCTTCAGTATAAAATCATTAAACGTCGGTTATCGTCGCCATATACAAATACAAAAATGGTTTATTGCCATATGTAACGTGTTCAATGCTAAATGAGTTTAGATTTGTGCTCTATTACATGCGACTTAAACATAACTGGCGATATGTGGGTTTACTATAGGTACACCTCTGCCTTACCCTTCGGGGATTATAGTCGTAATGTTACGTTATTTTATATAACAGGACTCAAAAACCCTTTTCCCAAATCCGTCCCTGCACCATTCTAAATGAAGGTGGGTGGGGGGTTCAACTAAAATTGCTTTCGAATAAGTAACCGACCCCCGGATATTTAGAGAGGGGTTCGCGATCTCGCTGCTATGCCGAAATGGTATCACGCTGTATATGGGTCAGCTGACTTTGACAGTCAGCTGGTTTGGAACAGGATGGGGATATGCTTCTTCTCTTTCATTCTTTAGTCAGTAGTTGTTAGAAACGGGGCTTTATGTGGAAAAAAGTCGTTAGTAATTCTCTGATTTCACTGACTGATAACTTTTTTTAATTTACACCATATTTCCGGTTATTGGTTTGTCCCGCCTGCTATACCAAAATTTTCTATAGATTATAATGCTAGTTTTTCTCTTTTCAGTTTTGTGTTTTTGTAGTCGGGTTTTTGTTTTTTTAAATAATATTAATAATAAAAAAAGCATTAATTTTTACTTATTGGTTCATTTAAATTGCCATTTGTAACGGTAATTTATGGATACACATTCATACTAATCTATATATATAAAAGAAAGTTGTGTTAGTTACACTATTTATAACTCAATAACGGCTGAACCGAATTGGCTGAAAATTGGTGGGGAGGTAGCTTAGAACCAGGAGACGGACATAGGATACTTTTATCCCGGTATGGTAGGTAGGTGCGCCGTAGATAAGTACTTAGTGCTACCCGTGTGAAGCCGGGGCGGACAGCTAGTATATTATAAATAAGGAAGGAGACGCCCTTAACAGCAATGACCAAGACATAGGATACTTTTAACCCTTAACCCTGGTAGTAAGAAACAAAGAAAGAAAAATAGGTTTATTTGTCACAGAAACACGTGATACAAAAAAAACAACAATAAAAACATAACAAATATTCGGCAGCTGCACGTCATGAGTGTGACAGGAAGGCTTCCACTCAGCATAATGCTGTGCTATAGGGGACCCACAGCACAGCGCTGATTTTCAGTGGTCACCAGAAAAACACGTACGCTCTCGTGGGATAATTTCCGATATCCATGGAATCGCGGGAAAAAACTAGATACACACAGCTAAGACCTTTTTGATAGTAATTCCATTCTAGATTCAAGCCATTTCAAATCAGTGAAATACATTCGCCCTTCCAGAATAAGCCTGCGAGTTATTTTAGCCCTTCCTAAGAATGTTCCATAGTAATTCGCAATTTAGTTAATAACTTTTTTTCCTGCGGTTTTGCTTGTACAGATTCTGAATTTTATGATCAAGTCATGGAGTTTTGCCCTAGATCACCTGCCCCGCCTTTTTCCAACTATGTTTGGGTCGGCTTCCAGTCTAACCGGATGCAACTGAATACCAGTACTTTACATGGAGCGACTGTCTATCTGACCTCCACAACCCAGTTACTGGGTAACACGATACCCCTTGGTGAGACTGGTTCACTGTTTGTCAGCTTTTCGGTCTTCGATTTCTGTCGACCCGTAACGACTGTCAAAGATCTACAAATTACAGCCGACACCAACGGTTAAACGTGCTTTCTGAGGCACGAAAAGGGGTTCTGGTGTGAAATGGATGGTCACCCATGCACCGACCTCGGCAAGCGTTGCTGAGCCTCCTATCGACCCGTGCGGCTGTTAGTATGTAGCCACGAGCCCCTTATACCAGGTCAATATTAGATTAAAAGTGAAGTGTCAAGTAATTTTGTAATATGTGCGGTGCAACCTGTTAGCCGTCACTTTGAGCTGCCCTGCACATCACCTGCCTTGCAAATGAATGCTCCAAAAGATGATATGGCTAGGAGGGGGTCATCCCCTTTCTAGCCATATCATATCACTGAGATGCCGTCTGATAGAGAAGTATGGATGAAGATTAGCTGCACCGACATCTATTTCATTGGGATAAGGACGAATATGATGTGTTATGATATTTTAACCCCCTTCGATGAAATTCTGGACCTGCATCTCACTTGATAGTAAGAGATGATCAGGCCGAATGTGGAAGCGAGCTTCATCCAGAATCCTCAACCACAGAGGAACTGGCTATCTTACCTCTAACTGCCGAAACACAACAATGCTGTTAACATTGTTGTTATGGCGACAGACTTAGATAAGATGGTGGTAGCTAGCCAGGTGGACTTAGAACAAGCCCTAGCACAAATGATGCTCCCGCTGGGAATTTAACCTGGGATCTCTGGGTCCGAGGCAAGTGGTCTTACCACTAGACCACAGACGCGGATATTTCATTTACTGGTAGATATTTTGTTTGTGACTGCCTCGTTGGTCTATGGTTGCAAGCTTGACTGCTTAGCGGGGAGATATTGGGTTTGATTCCAAGGTCAGGCAGTGATATTGGGTGTTTCTACCACCAAAAGATGTACCGGTGAAGCTGAAACTGAACCAACTTGGCGGCGACGTCGTCATAAGATGTCCCCCATCTCTCTACTAGTCCATTGCCTACTCTAGGATGCATATCCGGTACGGCTCTCAAATCCTTCCATATCCTGAGGGCACGTCTTCCTTACCATTACCGCGCCCCCCGGTCTACTCCTTGATGTGCAATGGTCCCTGTAGCACCATGAAACACATGGGGCTCCAGGGGCTAGTGTGAATCTTTGGGTTAATTCGAGCAATTGAATCTGGTCAAACCACGCAGGGGTCGGTGCATTTCATTCATTAATTCATGGGGATTTCTCACTAACTTGTTAGCTTCCAGAATCCAAGCGATTCTGGATTTATTCCCGTTAAAACATTAAAAATCTAAACCTAGCTGGCGAAATCTCGGTGTACTAAGCAGACTGCCTACCCTTTGAGGAATATAGGCGTTATTTTAAGTTATCAGATAATTTAAAAAATCCTTATACGCAAAACCCTAATCTTCCTCCTTTAAAAATGTGTACAGAACCCAATTCTACACGAGAACTGAACGCGGTGTACATTTACAATTACATTTTACATAACTGTGTGTGTGTTGTTGGGTTTGTGTAGTTAATACAGTGTGTATGTGTGTGTGTTTATGTACAGGATGTTGTTTTTAGGATATTAATTTGACTTTAATTTCTCAAAAATAAGCGGTTAAAAAGGAAGTTTACTGTAATAACCATGCAAACAGATGGGTGACCACTGACCACAATTTGTTATCAGCAGACTGGACAACACTGCTGACAGTTGATATAATCCCGAACTACACCAATACTTATAAAAACGAGGCCTATGTGAAACACGGTGGAATAAATTAAGATTCGGAATTTAGCAAAAAAATCATATCGATAGTAATGTTATAAATTTGAAAGTAACTGTCTTGTCGATCTGTCTGTCTGTCTGTCTCTTTGTTATGTTTTAAGCCTTAACGACTGAATAGATTTGGATGACAGGCATACGGATAGACCATGACCTGGGTTAGGAAAAGGATATATTTATCCCAGTAGTACGTTCTCGTGTGTCAGTCATTTATTTTAAATAGGCACATAAAATACACTTTTGAACGTCAAAATGTGTCGTGGGATAATTTCAGACCCCACGCAGGCGAAGCCTTGGAGAAAAGCGAATATTAAATGAAGAGTCGAACCCAATACCTCAAGTACTAAAAGCGAACATTGCCACCATACCATTACCGATTATCACCCCTCACAAACTATTCAACCATAAAAATATACACCGAAAAGGTTAAAAAAAAATATACACGAAACGTACCTACTATCTATGTACATACTTATAAAAGTCATAACTAGTCCCTTCCAATGAAAATTTAATCATCATATTTACAAAACAATTAACATTTCTAAAAATAGAACGAAGGTCACTGTTTGATACTTTACAAATAGGTACATATTAAGTATAATATTTTCATAATTAAATTCTTTAATCTTAAAGACAAAATAATTTAATTATCAATTCCATTTGTTCCAGCCGACCTCTGAGTATTACCCAGTAACTGGGGATTGTGGAGGTTCGTTCCGTGGATGGGTTACCATTCATTTCATGCCTCGGAAAGAACGTATGATTCGTAGATCTTGACAGTCGTTAGTAGTCAAGAAACTCTTAAGTCTGACAACCAGTCTTTACCCATGGGTATCGCTTTACCTAGTAAAGGGCTGTGGAGTTCAGAAGAGGCAGTCAATCAATCAACTCAGCCTATCCAGTCAAGGTAACCCGACACAGCCCAAAGAATTACCAAACTTAAGTGGCACTGGGCAGGGGCACATTGCTCGCAGAACAGATGGCCGATGGGGCCGAAAGGTTCTGGAGTGGCGACCGCGTACCGGAAGACGTAGCGTTGGAAGGCCTCTAAGGTGGACCAGTGACCTGGTGAAGGCCGCAGGAATACGCTGGATGCGGGAAGCACAGAACCGGTCGAAGTGGCGGCGCTTGGGGGAGGCCTGTGTCCAGCTGTGGACGTCTTTCGCCTGAAATGATGATGATGTTGATGATTGCAGTCCACTACCAGGCTGCGCCACAACACCCTGTTCTTCGCCTTCCACTTCCAGTCTGTCTCAGCCACCTTCTCTTGGGACGCTACGCTACCGACGCCGCCACACGCTTTGCTTCCACTTTCGCTTCTACACTTGCCGATACGCGGGAATAGGCAGTCTCTCCATGTTATTCAGCCGGTTAGACTAGTAACCGACCCCAACATAGTCGGTAAAGGCTACGCAATTAATGATGATGGGAGCCGGGAGCAAAGTAGATCAACATCTATGATGATTACGATTGGTACAGAACTCAAAAATGTCAATGTCATAAATGATATCAGTCTTATCTCATATCAACTTATCATATCTACAAATAACAACATATCTATTGCCGATCAAAAATCCGTCGGTCAAATTTGATATTGCGATAATATTATCCTTTTAGGGTGCGTTTCCACTGAAGCAAAGACGAGCGAAGACCTTTATTTATAAACGCACCTACAATACAGGAGAACATCCTAGGGTGGGGCAACGGTTAAAAAAAACATTTAAAAAAAAACAAAATTTGAAATCCTCATCGCGTCTCGGCTGTGATTGGACGATTTCTGCAGGTCCCCGCTCAGCTCCGAACCGTTAGTTAGTAGATCTATGTTTAGTAGTACATTTAGGGGCAAAATTACTATGAAAATTAAAAGAATACACAAACTTAACATCACGCCTGTATTCTTCGAAGGGTTAGGCAGAGGTGTACCTATTGTTCACCCACATTTCGCCAGTTTTGTTTAAGTCCCATGTAATAGGGGGCGAGCCTATTGCCATCAACAAGGCACAATCCCAAACTCCGGGCTACTACTGAGAAATTCCTGATGGAAAAAGCACAATTACACATTACCTGACCTGGGAATCGAACATACCAACGAGGCAGTCAATAAAAAAAAGTTATAAGAAATAGTCTTCTAATCCACTTAAAACTACCTACTGTAAAATAAAGAACTAACTTAAAATAAAATAAAACATTTTTTTTTTTTTTTTTTTTTTAATAATACCCATAAACCTTATCCCAATATATTGATGGTCGGCGCAACATGTCCCTTTCCTCCACACTTCTCTATCAGTCGTCATCTCGGTAGTCAGCCCCTTTCTAGCCATATCATCTTTCACACAGTCCACCCATCGCTTCTCTGATCTTCCCCTACTCGTATAGACTTCCATATTTATACTCAATTAGAAAAGAATACCATTAAAGATTTGAAATATACAAACGTTATACTTAGTTATTTATTTATTAACACTTCAAGCTCATAAATGCACAGAGGCGGACTTAATGCCACAGGCATTTTCCACCAGTCAACCTTTGGGTGATGCAGAGACAAACAGTGGTAGGTGAAATAGCGAGAATTGAGGAAAAAAATATTTATTTAAATATAAAATTATACTATTAAAAACTATAAATATAATAAATACACCTAATTATATATAAATATAAGCACAAATAAGACAAACAATGGGAACACATTACAGTTGTGATGATACTGCCAGCGTTCAGTTCGTTTTTTAAAAACCAGTAGACTAATTTGACAGGTGCAAATGTCGAACTTCAAATTGAAATATCAAACAACAATCATTTGAAATGTATACGTATATTTTAACTTCTAACAACTATATGTATTTATTTATTTTTTGTTTGTTTAATTCCCGTACAAACCAAAAAGATCTACATTGTGTTCAACTTTATCAATCGAAGAATTTTACTTCTCTTTCTTTTTTCATGCCCCCTTGTTTTTCCAATACACTTTAGACATTGGCAGAACAGTCGACATCGGCTTTGCTTGTCATTTCATAAAAATAGAACAGAATCATTTGAAATGTCAAATGAGTAAACTAAACTATAGTTACAAAAGTTAGTTTTAGGAACCGAACCATTACTATAACTATATAACATTGCACTCTAAAATCCAATATTTTGGACTAAACTACGACTCGATATTGAATACGTATACATACCAACACAAGTATATAATATGAAGATTATGCGTGTGTGGAAACAAGGTGAACTTATACAGCGTGTTGCTTTTCTACTTGTTTGTTTTATTTAAGTTGTGGGTGGCAGGAGGGTGGGTGTAGTTTTTGGAAATATAGCAGATGTGTTTATTTGAAAGAGTAGTGATAAGAAAATTAGATAGTGAAATAATAATTTTATATTCTTGTAAAAACATTATGTTGTAATAATTAACGTAAAATATGTGTGTATTTCTTCATTAATATTAATTAATTTATTGAAAAAATGCGTTGTAATTAAGAAAAGCAGACAGTTACATTATTTGATTATTAAAAAAAATAAAAACTTTATTTTAAAAAAGTGACAAATATTGTTACAGACGTTTACAACATACAGAAGAAGTTTCTTAAATATAGGTCCCCTGGCTCCCAAACTAGGTTTATACCTGTGACTTGGGAGTCAGTGTTCCTCCATTATAAAAGTAGTTACGGTCGTTAGTTATTTAAAAGTTATATTCATTCAATTCAATTTAGCTAGAGAGGTAGTAGGGAACTATTAAATAACCATAAGGATAGTATTATAAACAAAGTAGTAGTAGTTTTATAAACATTACTTCACGCCTGTTGACCCTGTTGTCCCCGAAGGGATAGGCAGAGGTGGCCTATAGTACGACGACACGGTTTGCGCAGAGGATTGAGTGCTGCGCTGTGTGTCGCGGGTTCGATTCCCGCACGGAACTAATATACAAATATTTGTATGACCTACAAGTAGTTGTTCCGGGTCTGTCTGTTTATGTATGTGAGTTTAAATGGTTGTAAACGCACCCACAATACAGGAGAAATTCTTAGTGCGTTAGGTTGTTATCATTAAAAAAAAAAAAAAAAGTACACCCACATTTCGCCAGTTATGTTTATGACTCACGTAATGATTACTTGTAACAAACAATTGGTTTTACTATATTTTAAATAAAACATAAATACTAGCATAAATATTAGCATCTACCACCAAATTCACACATAAACATTTTTTTTTTTTTCAAAAGTAATAATCCCATCGAAAAAGCAACCTGCTGTATGCGCCACATGTGACACACACATACAAACGCACACAACCACATGTACAATTGATAGCGTTCGTCGGATCTATTCGGTGCAACGCCCCGGCCTTTAGGGTGCGTTCACACTCGCACGGATATTTTTTGCAAATTATGCTAAATACGTTTTTATTCGAGCTTTGTTTGTGAGAGTGATAAATTATTATTATTGGTATATTTTGTGTGTAAAGAAAACGGTATTTTTCGAAGCAAAAATTAAATATCATTGAAATAAAATATTTTTTCTTTAAATATAATAAAAAAAAGTTAAGTGTGAGCATTTGTTAATTAGCGGGATTTAATACTGAATTTCTACTTATGGAAATAAATATTATCGTTAAGAATGTGCGAATTATTGGTTAAGTATCTAAAACTAAATAATATATTATAATAATCCTTAATTTTATATTTACTCCAGTTTTTTTCCCCTATACAATATGAAGTAAGCCTAAAACAAAACTTAATACTTTCTGTTCGTCAAAAATCAACATAAAACAACAATTCACAGTAAAGAAACAACTTTATAATATATAAGGTCATACTGATTAAAAATAAACGCCTGGGTCATTAACTAGTTTGAAATATTATCATTTTTGTAGCATTTGGTATTAAAAGTAATATTTTTTTTTTACTTACGTTCGTTTTGATTGTTTAAATTGGTTTTATGTTCTTATTTCGAACCTCATAATAGTGTTCAATTATTTTTACAGCATACTTATTTAGTAATAACTTTTGAGCCCTAGTCTTGTTGGACCTGCTATCTAATTACGCATCTTATTTTCGTAAACGATTACGACTAATCTGTTTCAATTTGACAGTTCAACAACATTCATTGCGTTATTTACGTTGCTCTGCAGTTTTTTTTTCGAACTTACGAAGCAATGTATTAGCAATCTGTTTCAAAACGATTCACATTCGGATTGATTGTGCATTACGTAATTAGGGTACAGGTCTGTTATTTTATATATTAATAAATTAAAAGAGACAAAGCCATCCATTTCTTCATCTTCATTCATGAATATTATGAATTTATAGTCAAAACAACAAATTTTCACAACCTTAACCATAAATCCAGCTCAAATACTAAACGAATATTCTCTAATTATAATATTGGTCAAATTAATGTCAAGTTAATGTTTAAGGCTTAATATGGTCGGTGTGCAAGCGTCCTAAGCGACATAAATTCTCAATAACACGAAATGGCGGCGCGGGGCGCGGGGCGGGGGGGAGACAGGGACGCACTCTGCACGTACCAGTATTATTATTTAAGCAGCTATTGTTATTTTAGTTATTTATAGTTTTTTTTATAAGATCAGATATTTATTATGTTTGAAATCATTGTTGAAGTTAGATTAAATTGCCAGTTTTAAAACGTAGCTTCTGTTTTAATATTTTTTTGTTAATACCTTTCTTTATGAGGCACGGTTGAAATTATTGTTGAAGGTTAGTAAAATTTCCATGATTAAAATGTATTTTTATACTCTCTATTAAGATTTTAAATTTCTTATGAGTTTTTTTTTTTAATTGATAGAGTGATTTTTTTATAGAAATTAGATGAGGAAATTGCATAAAGAAAACTGGTTTTTAACGTTCGCTTTAAGGATAAATGTTGTAAAGCCTAAATTCAACTGATACTACACAATAATTATGTAGGCATTGGATGACTAAAAATAGAATTTTCCTTGAATAGTGCAATATAAAATGTTAAATAGTAAGCATTGTTATAAATTTAACATCGATACCTTGAAATGTTTTAGTATATTTTAACTAAAGTTTTTTTTTATTTCTTTTGTTTTCTAGAGTAGTAAATATGCATTAGGCTAAGTATAAATATTTAATGTATGTAGGCGTGAAGGTATATTTGAAACATTAATTATTTACGTTTACATTCTCATATTATAGATGAACTCTGTCATAAATTCATATAATTGTGTATAGACTTAAACAGGTTTCTTCAAGGTCAAACAAAGCATCATTTTAAAGACAACTTTACCTTTTAATTAAATTTTGTGTGTGATAAAAACATCAGTATCATTCTCTTTTATCAACAGATTAATAAATAAAAAGTGCATACACGTACGTCCTTCGTACGCCCTCATCCCAATTGATGTGTGGTTGGCGCAGGATGTCGTGTCGTCTCCTTCCAAAACTCTCTAGCATCTCATTAGTCACCCACTTTCTAGCCATATCATTTGTCACGTTATGCAGTCGGTACTGCGTACAACGAGTCACGCAGGTACGTGATTTAGGGGTTGTTCTCACTCCTGAACTGTCGTTTCGCGATCATATAACTAGGATTTACAAAAAGGCATTTAGAAATTTGGATTTTGTTCTGAGGCAGACGCGAGACTTTAGCAGCATCACAGCTATCTGAGTCCTGTATGACGCATTGGTCAGGAGTCACCTGGAACATAGTGCTGTCATATAGGCTCCACATGAGGCTAACTACTCAGTGATGTTGGAGCGAGTCCAAAATCTGAACCACCTGTACAAGAAACTTTATGGGGTAATACCCATTTTACCCTTTGATGTGCCCCACTCTATTCATACAAGGTATGGTGGGGTACAATCAACTCGGGGTGCGACGGGAATTTGCACTGGTGTCGTACATGTGAAACTGCTCCGCGGCATAGAGCACAACCCGAGAGTGCTGCAGCGGTACGGTAGCACTTGTACGTACCCGACCGTTGACTCGAGCAATTCGCACCATCAATTATATTCAAATCGAAATTGATATATTTACATGTCACTGGGGTGAATTCGCAAAAGTACTATAGTTTAACAATAATCAATCATCAATAATCATTATGATCTTATGATATATTTGGTGCTTTAATTTTAATTTGGTGTGTGACTTGGCTCGCATGACCTGTAATGATAGTTTTAAGGCATTTAAATAAATAAATTATCCATTCATCATTTCTTTGGTCTTCCCATTTCTAGTTTATATCTGCTCAAAACGTTTCACACAACATGTCCCTCGTTCCTCTACATCACATGTCCATTCCACGTCAGTCGGACTCTTAGCAGCATCATTATTCTCCTCCCCTTATCACAATTTATCTATGGTCGGCGCAACATGTCCCTTTCTTCCACAATTCTCTATCAGTCGTCATCTCGGTAGTCACTCCCTTTCTATCCATATCATCTTTCACACAGTCCACCCATCGTTTCTTTGGTCTTCCCCTACTCTTATTATTGCGATCAACATTCATACTGAAAAGTTTCCTCACGAAATTTTCCTCATTCCTCCGTATCACATGCCCATACCATGACAACCGATTTCCGCTCAACTTTTCAGTCACCGGTGCCACTTTCAAACTTCTTCTTATATATACTTAGCAGCATATTCATTAATAAAACCAAAACTAACTAATTATAAAATCATCTCATTAAAAAACAAGACATCCACAAAGGCTAATAAATCTTATCTATTACAGCCACTTATTTTACTTGACTACAATGAACAAGGATTATGTTTTTTTGTTGTTTCACGTCAGCGTAGTGACATTAGTGCTTTTATCACCTAAGAATTGACGGTATGAAGAAATGCATTTGGTTAAATTACTATAAATTAACAATTTCATCACATGATTTCATTAGCCTAAAGTTGCTCCACTGTTGGATATGCATATCTCAGAGAATGTCAGGTCCATTGGGTCAACTTAAGTACAGAGAGATCCTCGTTCTATCTCTAATATTCACGGGTTCTTCGATCCTTATAGCATATTATTTTATTTTATTTATCTACAGTAGTGATCTAAAACTAATATGTCTAGATTATGCATTACTTATTTAGCATATTAAACGAAATTAGAAGATTTGCATTTTTTATCAAAACCTGATTAATCACAAATAAAGATTTAATAAATGAAACTGAAATTTTTAAAATACCTAGTTTTTTTATCATAAAATATATAGGGCGATTCGATTTTATTATTTGAATAATTCGTCTTTATTTATCACTATATTTAATCCAAAAATTGCACCTACCACCAAAATTGTACCTAAACACCGCTTCCTTACATACTTTATTTTTAGAATCAGCCACATGAACTCAAAAAATCAATTTCAAATTCCAATTTTCGCAACGGTTCCTAAAACGACCTAACAAAAAAACAACATAAAGCACTCGGCCAAGTCCGTCCCCGAAGGAAAGCAGTGAAAGATGAGAGTCGGGTCGCCGACTGCGGCGCCACCATCTTGATACTTGCATCTATTACGTAACTCTTTCATTGCTTCGAATCACCGTGCGAAATTAGTTTAAACTTCTATGATACGTTGAAATGGCAATGTTTGCAAACATTTGAGTAAGTTTAATGTAACTTTTGTATAATTTATCAGTCTTAAAATAATAATATACATGTATATTAAACAGGAAGGGAAAGAATCATAGTGCATCAAGAAAACGTCGTCACAACAGGAAAAGCGCCCAAAAGGCTGGTCAATCCCACGTTGTATGACAATGCTGATTCTTTGGCCAATAAGTAGAACAGCCAGATATATCATTGAAACTAAAATTAAATAATGTAAGCATGAAATGTATTGTGCAGTCGACTGGAACCATGTAATGAACTCGCAATTCGGATGATAACATTAAATATCTGGCTTTTTCAACACAATTGATACCTAAATGATGAATTATATAACTTCTAGACGGAATTCAAGCTTTTTATAATTATATGAAATACATTCATTATTACCTAACAGTTTATAAAATATAATAGCACACAAAATGGTAAAACCCGTCAGAAGTTTCCTCAACATCGTTCTAATAAAATAATAATATAAACCTAAAATAATCGTATGGTCTATATGTATAACATAACATCTCGCCTTTTTTACCCGAAGGGTTAGGCAGAGGTATACCTATAGTTCAGCCATATTTCGCCAGTTATGTTTAATTCCCATGTAATAACACCCTTGTATACCATGTTTTACGCAAATAAATATTCTATTCTATTCTAATACGGGGGGCAAACCTATAGCCATCAACCGAGCAAATATGCAGACTCCGGGCTGCTATAGAGAAATTCCAGATGCAAAACCTAATAACACTTTGACCGACCTGGGAATCGAACCCAGGACCTCATACTCAGAAGTAGCGCTTGTGACCACAAGTCCAACGAGGCAGTTTATAGTTCCAATAAATTGAATATTAAAATGTGTAATTATTATTTAACCTACTTAGATTTACTTCATGTTCATCTACAGAGATAATAAAGAAAATAACAACTGTTTATGCTTAACAGTCATAAGTTCATAACACGCGAAGATAATTAATATGAATAATAATAAGCTGCTTATTAGAGATTATTCAAGGTTGTATTTAAAAGTCAACGTCTATCTTAATCTTTTTTCTTTTATTAGGATAAAAAGTAGATTTTAAGTTTTTTATAGATATTAATTTTATTTTTTAAGTAACTAATAAGTTGGCTTATTAAAATTCATAAATAAATATGCATTAGACACAAACGTCACTAAACATAAGGACATCGAGTATTCCCAAGAAATTGATTTTTACGTACAAGTACTTACGTAAACGAAGCAAAAAGAGTATGTCGTAACAGGTGGCGTTCTTCAGTTTCTGCTTACCCCCATTGGAAAAAGACTAATGTATTTACATACTGAATCGAAATAAATCAAAATACAATCAAACAAATCGCGTGATTCCCTTAAAGAATCAAGAAAATACATCAAAATACCAAAAGCAAATATTTTTCCCCATTTTCAAAATAAAAATAAAAGTATCAAAACTTCCCGAGCTCAGTAAACAACTGCTCACGAAGTTTCGATCGCTACGTCCACAAAGGCGTATGTACCGAATACTACATTAATTGCCAATTGATTTTGAGCCTTAAGTTTTAAACGAGAAGGTCTTAATTACTAAAGTTGTTTGTTTAACTTATTAATAAAGAATAGCTTACATAGAATTTGAAGATTAGGGAAACGTATTTTTTGTCCCGTTTTTTTTTCTGAAATTTGTACGGAGTTAGTTTGTATTCGCAAATAATGTCACCGGTTTTGGAATAATATTACGTAGTACCTGTTATTGTCCTTCTGAAGGACAAAGACCTCTTCTTAAACAGAGAAGGCACGAGCATTGATCTCACTTGCTCATTATTTGTGGGCGATTTTCGACAATTTCTTAAGAGACGGTTTCAGTTAAGGTCAGATGGCAGCAGCTCCATGTAAAATATTGATATTCAGCCGCTTCTGGTTAGACTGGAAGCTGACCAGCGACCACAACACCTTTGGGACAAGCTTTTGGACTACGTTTGAATAGGGTTACTATTCATATAACAAAACAAAACACGATTGGAGAAGTATTCTGACAAACGCAACTGCACCGTAGAAACGGATTTTGTCGACGGAAGAATAGACAAAATGATAGATTGTGATTGTCTATTCTTCCGTCGACAAAACCCGTTTCGCTGGAGAAAATAAAATCATTACATTATGAATTTATGAATGCATGTCAAACACCGATAAAGAAAATATTTTTTACAGGAAACAGATAACTCGTGGAGGAATCGATAATGTTATCTATTACTGTTAACAAAAGTCGTAATGGCTAACTTCGTGAACCCTGGAACAGTCTGTACTCTCCAATACGCAAGTGAGCAAGTCGGGTGATCAATACTCGTCCCTTCTCTGTATGAGAAGGGGCCTTTATACTACCAAGGAACCATTAAATACATGCTGATATTATACCATTAAAAAAATTAAAAATCGGGATGTGTTGTGGGACACTCGACGCGGTTGGAACTAAGTTCTTTTCGCTGTATCAATCTGCCTAGCCTTCTCCCAACTATGTTGGGGTCGGATGCCAGTCTTACCAGATGCAGCTGAATACCAGTATTTTAAATGGAGCGACTGCCTATCTGACCTCCAAAACCCAGTAACTGGGTAATACGATACCTCGGGGAACAGCGAGTTACAATTTTTGGCGAGAAAATAAATCGCTCCGCTCATGTCTTGCACCAGCCGTTTACCGGTTCTATTATTAGTGCCCCAATCAATAGTGAATATACGGAGTTTAAATGTGACAGTACGTACTTGTGTACCACTCAGTTAGCTAACCGACTTCCAAGAGATGGGTTGTGTGTTTACACTTTGATTTTATTACTATCTTGTAATGAAATGTGTATGGTCTGTCTACCCTTTGGGTAATATTGGCGTATTATTATGGTAAGGGCTGGTATTACGTCAATATTCTCCAAAGGGTAACACAGGACCCGATAGGACCGATGCCTGCCGGGGTCGCGGGCAAGTCCGAAAGGGATACCGTGGCCCCTGGCAACGTACTGCTCGCAACTGAAGGAACACGGGTGGGTTTTAGTCAGTAAGAGTCTGACACGCCCTCCCGCTCCGCCCAGAGCGGGAGAAGTTATTTGATGATTTCCCAGCCAAAAAAAGGGCTGGTTTTTCAATAGTCAGATAACTGTTATAGTACACCCACATTTTTCCGGTTGCGAGTACTACGCACAGGAAGCCGGTCAAACCATGCAGGTCGCTTCCAAACGACCAATTTGGAAATCATTGGGGGAGGCCTATGTTCAGCAGTGGACGTCCTAAGGCTGAAATGATGATGATGATGATGATGAGTACTACGCACCTGACCTATCTGAAGAACATCACTAATAAGGTACACTGTATATGACGAAGAAGAATAAATATGACAGTGTGAGATAGTTAATTGATTCAGGCGTGACCTTGTGGAAATCCATTCAATCTGCCTAGCCTTTTCCCAACTATATTGGGGTCGGCTTCCAGTCTAACCGGATGCAGCTGAATACCAGTATTTTACATGAAGCGACTGCCTATCTGACCTCCACAACCCAGTAACTGGGTAATACGATACCCCTTGGTAAGACTGGTTGTCAGACTTTCGGGCTTCTGACGACCCGTAACGACTGTCAAAGATCCACGAATGACTGCCGGGACCAACGGCTTAACGTGCTTTCCGAGGCACGGAGAAGTCTCGGTATGTAAAGATGGTCACCCATCCACAAACCAACCCTGGCAAGCGTAGCTTAACCTGATGGATCGACCCGTGCGGCAGTTATTACTTAGCCACGAGCTCCTCATCTTGTGGAAATCCATTATAAAATATATTAGTCGTAGATATTGTTAGTAATCTATCCCGCTTAACTATTTCTAAAGAGTCATAAAAAACCCTGTAAGAAGTCGACACGTGTGATGGCCTCTCAACGAGGTAGGTATGCTCAGGTTGACGATTGACTTGTCGCGACCCCGAACACAGAGCGCCGAGCGCCAGACGCAGAGTCAATAGTTCTCGTATTTTATGACAGTTTAACTTATTTTCCATACTGAAGCTGTCAAACCGCAATATTATTTATACATATTCTTCAGTTATAAGCTATGATCTATCTATTGAATAATTTGCCCTAAATGATGATTTTTTTATTTTTATTTTATTTTATTTATTTGGGACAAAAAACAGTTATGCGTAACAACATTAATACTTAGCTAAGGTATAATAGTAAACAAACGCACAACCCACACTATTGTCCACGGATAAATATCGATTTTAAAAGAAATAAGGAAACGGACGTATACAGAAAGGGACAGTAAGGAAATGAAAATAAACCTGAAAAGTCACACAAACCAACTCAAGACAGCGCTCACCGTCCAGAGTTAGTCTGTAGTCACACCATAACATCAGCAAGAAGCAGAAAGTAAATCAATAGCCATTTTTCTGAATTTGTTCTGATTAAGAGCGAAAATATCTAAATTTATAAAATGTGAGTTGAAGAATTTATAAGACGATGTGTGTGTGGAGTGTCTTGCCAGTTCTTCTCCATAGGTTCTACTACGCTTTGGAATGGGCAACTAGCTTCATCTTTCTGGATGACGTACCCCTTGACAATTCATAATTGAAATAAATGCTTTCGGAGTTTCAAAAATTATATGACAGGTTGTAGATTTTTTGATAATTTAAAACAGCTGTCAGCAGTATATACTATAAACAGGGTCAAATTAAATTATCTAGCGAAACTAGGTTTTTCTTTGGGGGTCTACGACAGCTGTTAGTGTTCTTACTTGAATTATGAGTTGAGAAAATCTATTGTCTTTTGTTTTATCATGTTCACCAATCAGATCACTGAAGTTTACAAAAAAAAAACAGACTACACTAACTGCGGTCGATGAACCCACAAAAAAACATTAAATTAATTTCTATTTTTGTTTTATCATGTTAAGATATAAGATCCATCACGTCTGCGTGCGGAGTTTCGCTAGGTAATTTAATATGACCCTGTATAACGAAAGTGCACTAAGGAAGGATTTTTGGAGTTTAAGAGTAGGGGAAGACCAAAGAAAAAGAAATGATGGATGGACTGTGTGAAGACCATGTAGATAGGTGCCTGAAATGGTATTTTGAGGAAAGAACCACACAGATTGAGTGAACCTGTCCAGTCACTGCAAGCATTTGCCAGTAATTGCAGAACTTGAAGACCTCAACGATTCGACGAACAATGCCAAGGAAAGGACATTTGGGTAGGCCGTATAAATTACTCAAATTGCCAGACCATCAATAAAATTATATGAAAAAAAAAAAACAATGACTTCACATTCACGATAATTAAAATAATATAATACTTTACAAAATAAATATTCATGTCATTGTAATGAACGAAATTCACGGCCCTAACGTGGATTGAACAGACTCAATTAATCAATTAATCGAAAGAACCCAAAGATTTGCAACAAGCCCCATGGTGTTACAGACACCATTGCATATCAAGGAGTAGACCGGGGAGCGCGGTAATGGTAGGGAAGACGTGCTCTTCGGATATGGAAGGATTTGCGAGCCGTACCGGATATGCACCCTAGAGTAGGCTTTTCATGTCATTGAATATCTAAAATTCATAATGATGACCCCTTAAAGGAGTTAAATAGTTTGTATGGAAATTCGTAATTTCCGCCGATGGGAAATTCCATCGGACACACAGCTTGCATGACTGGAAAAATGAATACTCTTTTCATTATTATAGAAATTTCTAGATTCTAACTGACAAAGGTAAGTAATGGAATGAATAATATATGATTCTTATGCCGTTAACTAGGTTACATACAGGTTGAGTTATTAAGCTTAAATAATAAATAACAAAAAGGCCTTAAAATAGGGTCTTCAAATGAACATGGACAAGACAAAGGTCATATCAAATGCCCATGTAAAACACACTCTCATAAAGATCGGAGATGCTCGGCTGGGTAGCGTTCAAGCTACGCAATATCTTCTCGTGCCACATACCGCAGTGTCCCAAGACGAAAGTCTTTGACCAATGCGCGTTGCCAGTGATGACCTATGGCACTGAAACGTGGTCGCTCACAATGGGCCTTATCAGAAGGCTGAAAATCACCCAAAGGGTAACGGAGAGGGCTATGCTTAGAGTTTCCCTACGTGATCGAATCAGAAATGAAGAGATCCGCAGGAGAACCTAGGTAACCGACATAGCCCGAAGAATTGCCAAACTTAAGTGGCAGTGGCAGGGCACATTGCTCGCAGAACAGATGGCCGATGGGGCCGAAAGGTTCTGGAGTGGCGACCGCGTACCGGAAGACGTAGCGTTGGAAGGCCTCTAAGGTGGACCAGTGACCTGGTGAAGGCCGCAGGAATCCGCTGGATGCGGGAAGCACAGAACCGGTCGAAGTGGCGGCGCTTGGGGGAGGCCTGTGTCCAGCAGTGGACGTCCTTCGGCTGATGATGAACAATAAAGCATCGCTCAAGAGCCCTGACCATCGGCAGCTTGGACACTGTTCGTGATGCCGATGGGCTGTTACTATTTTTTTCTAAAAATATTTAAAATGTAATTAATATAATATATCAAAATGAAATAAAGAAAATAAAAAAAATCAATGTGCCTAGCCTTTTCCCAACTATATTGGGGTCGGCTTCCAGTCTAACCGGATGCAGCTGAATTCCAGTATTTACATGGAGCGACTGCCTATCTGACCTCCACAACCCAGTAACTGGGTAATACGATACCCCTTGGTAAGACTGGTTGTCAGACTTTCGGGCTTCTGACGACCCGTAACGACTGTCAAAGATCCACGAATGACAGCCGGGACCAACGGCTTAACGTGCTTTCCGAGGCACGGAGGAGTCTCGGTATGTAAAGATGGTCACCCATCCACAGACCAACCCCGGCAAGCGTAGCTTAACCTGATGGATCGACCCGTGCGGCAGTTATTACTTAGCCACGAGCTCCTCTAATAATAAAGAAAATAATAATACGTTTTTATTTCACTAAGATTACAGTCTAGTGGATTGTAGAAGTTGGTTGTGAGATCGAGGTTCCTTAGTTCCGTTAACAATTTTCAACTATATAAAAATGTAGGTACATTTTAACCTTAATTTAAAATAGTTTGGTAAAAAGTGTGTTGTGAGAGGATGACGTCTGTATATTATACCATAGATTAATTAATAGTACTGTAATACGATGTTAGTGCATTGCAATTTATTTGTGAATTGACCATGTTTGTACTGTGAGGTTTAAGAAACTGAAATTATGAGAAGAGAAGAGAATTCGTAAAATAAAATGTAGATTTTTCCTTGAAATATCTTGATTTTGTAAAAAAGACAACACGATTTTGAAACAACAGAAAGCAACATCCTTTATGAATGCACTGATCGATAATGTAACACAACAAAGTAATATTTTGTTGAAATTCAAAGAAAATGGCTGCTTTTGCAATTTCCTGTAAAATTACGCAGTCGTTGTTAAATACGAATTATTTTCAGCCATTTTTATGTCTTAACTATGTCTTGACCACGGTTTCTCTCTACTTCATGTACCTAGAAAAAATATCCTATGTATAAATAAAAATACAGGGCATGCATGGTGTACCTTTGTGCCAAAGGAGACTGTTCAAATTTGTATGGGAAGTGGACTATGAACCAATAGCGCTACGGTTTTGATATTTGTGAAGGGATACTTCATCTATACCCTTGTGCAAAGGGGCATCAAAATCTGACCATCATTATTTTGTTAAGTATCTGGTACTTGTTGAAAGACCTGCACCGTCCTCCCATACCTAATAACACTGTTATTTGAAAATATTTTAAAAGCCAATTATTTTTAAAAGAGTAACCGTGGAGTTTCTTGCCGGCTCTTCTGCATAGGAAACGACCAATTGGAACCGTGCACCTAGCTTCTGACGTTTCATAAGTGCCCATGTAGGTATATGTGAAATAAATATTTTGAATTTGACCCGGAGAGAGAGACCCAATTTCGAGAAAAATATACCTTTAGAATTTACACGATTTTCAAGGGCACGTACCTTAACCTTTGTAACTACAGGAAACCGTTCTTAGGAGACTGCCCTTAAGTTTTTGAGTAATTGCTAACTGCGCTCACAGATTTTGTAAAAATAGTACAGTGAACTAAAAATAAATGACAATCCTAGACGTTTTATTTTTATGGTGCCAATTGATGCAGTTCAGTGTAAGGATTAAAAGACTCTTCTATAACTGCTGAGGTTACGAGTGCTAATAGAAAAGTCGCAAATATTATATAGAAATATTGTATAGAATCTTTTTTTTTTTTTTTTCTAACTGAACAGACAGCTGTGCTGCTGGGGAGTTTGTTGCGCCACTTCTTCTTCCCAGCAAAAGCCCTAGGAAGTGGAGAAGGGTGGGCGTTTTGGGGGACTGTCACATGTAATTTTGACGTTCGAAAAGTGCTGATTCTCAGCCTAGTTTGAATAAATGACTTCTGAATTTTGAATTTTTGAATTTTGAATAAAAAAAACGGTCCCATCATGCATACATTTCGTAAGAAATTATCCTGCATACAGATGCAAAATTTAGTTTGAATACTATTGATAGTTTAAAAATACTTACCTCTATGACCACATAAACGCAGTTTAAAACCCTTGATTCTTCATTACATATAAAAAGAAGTTCAAAAAAAAAAGATTTGTACCTATTTACAATAACTTAGTAGTGACTTTCTTTTTTCAAATGTAATGCTCACGTTATAAAAATCGTGGATGTGATTGATCACTACGGACCGCTTTTGGAAAAAGTTTTTGCCATTTGTGGTATTTCCAGTTCTCTAAACTAGCTTGGTTCCATTGAGTTTTTCGATCTTTAAGAGTAACAGGATCGTATACTATGGCAAAAACAAAAAGTTTTGGATGTGAAAACTTCTTTAGCGGCGTTGTGCACTTTTTTGTGATGGGTAAAAAATGTTAAACTCGCGTCAGGACACGTGACCTGATCGAAAATTCGTAAGACGGAGGGAGAGTAGACGGGTGCAAAATTATTCCCCAACCATTCCAAAATATCAAAAATGCAAGCAATGCAACGTTAATATTCAAGTTTTCACTTCTGCCGGCACTCCTGGAGTGCAACCCGTTTTTATTTTGTTTTTTTACATTGCCCTTGTTCTTGCTGACTGTACTTTTTTTTCAAAGTCTGTTTATTCAGATCGAAATGTTTAAAAAAGTTAAATACAGTCTCCTTAGAATGTTTTTCTGTTTTTTTTTAGACAGGATATCGTACGTCGTATGATAGGCTAAATTATCATACGCCCCCGTAACGTACGGGTTGGCAACACTCTTGACATTTCTTTTTCTGTTTTTTATTGTGTCTAACAAATACGTTAATGCAACGTTAGACATTCATTATCGTACATCGTACTATTTGCCAAATTATCGTATTGGTTGGCAAGTTTGTAAACTACAACTACTTCCAAGTTGCTCGCCGCTGGGCAGGCTATTTAGTAATAACGCAAGGTGCGTTACGTCACAAGCTGGTGCGAGGTATTCTGTAACCTCTCATCGTGAAAAATTATGCGAAGTGATCATGGAGTGAGCTGTCAGTGTCATCCCACCTGATGCTAGGGATGACCAAGCATTACATTTACAATCATAATCGAGATTTTAATTACATATTTAATGCTAATTCTATTGAAAATTTTATATTAAGTATTTTAAAGCCAATAAGTGTTTAAGTGTCTAAACATTGCTATTTAGAAAGGTTTTAAATAAAACAGCAAAACAAATAAAAAGTCAGAAACTCAATATTGTTTTATTCTATTTTGTTCCTAGATTATTCCTTAATATAAATAGCCTGAGGCGCGAGCGCGTTCCCTATAATAAATAAAATTTAATTTAATTCTCGATTATGATTGTAAATGTAATGCTTGGTCAATCCCTAGCATCAATAAGATGACACTGACAGCTCACTCCACGCAAGTTTTCACGGTGAGATTATTATAGAATATACCGGCTGGTTATAAACTTCCGCAAAATAATGCGATATTTTTCGTCAGTTTATAATCTAACGGAATAAATACCCATAGATTATAAACAAATAAAGTTCAATAATTTGATAATTATACGGTGACATATAATATATAAAAGATCGTGGATAAGATGATTGATCACTTTGCCATTTGTGACTTTTCTAATACTCTAACCTCGGTTGGTACCCTAGAGGTTTTTGATCCTCATAAGACACAGGATCGATTGGCATCAAAAAAAAGTTTTAGGTAAAGTGCCCATTTTCTTTCTGAATATACATTTTTTTTTACAAAATCTGTAAATACGGGTGAAAATGTTTAAAAATGTAAAGGAGTCTTCTAGGAATGTTTTCCTCTAGCTAAATGGGTTAAGGTACCTGCCCTTCTCAGTCTCCCCCGACCACTGAAAAATCACGCTCTAAAAAGTATGAAACAAGAAAATATTTCAGACAGAAATCAAGACATAGGTACAAAAATGGTCAGGGTAAAGCCGTGGTCGCATCCAAATCTAAACAGCCGTTTGTAGGTGATTGAATAGGAAACATTTTCACTTCTTCAGGATGTTATGTTATGCCATATTATTATGATTATGTCATATTATTATGTCTTTGTTTACATATAACATGACATCACGCCTGAGTTTCCCAAAGGAGTAGATCGAAGTGCATTTCGCCAGTTATGTTATAAATCCCATGCATTAGGGGCGATCCTATTGCCATCAACCGGGCACAAATCCAGACTCTATCGAGAAATTCGTAAACCCAATAACACGTTGCCACCATGTTTACCAGACAGTAACAAATACATTTTTATTTATATTCGAAACAATAATTTTTATTTTAAAGAGTGTCCGTGAAGTTGCTTGCCTGTTCTTCTTCCAAAGAACCTACTACGCTTTAGAATGGGCAACTAGCTTCATCTCTCCGACTCCTTGACAGTTCAAGTGTCTGTATTTTTTTAAATTGCCATAAATGGTTTGAGGTTTGGTTGGTCCCAGCAACTGATTACTAGCATAGAGATAGTTTATGGACCAAAGAGTGAGTTAAGCTACTTTCATTCCTAGGAAAGTTAACAGTTCCTGTGAGATCAACCACGGAAGCACAGCTGAGGGTGAAAGCTAGTTTGTCGAATTAGTAAAATTAATCGTACTGGGATGAATTTCAGTGGTAAACAGAACCCACCCTTGGTAAGTAGGGGGAATGGGGAGTGGGAGGTAATATTATACTGGGTATTGATTAACTAGGTGTACCTGGAAACCTCGAATCACTCATTAGTGTTAAATTAGCCACGTTATTAATGATTTTGATTGAACATACTCGTTATTGGTAGATTGTTATGTAAATACCATAATCAGCATGTAATGTCCCCACTGCTGGGACACAATCCTCCACTAGTCGAGAGGGAGTGGGCTGTAATCTACAAGTGCGGGCTGGTAGATCTCACATGTGTTCAAATTTTTGGTTCTAGGACATACGGTTTCCTCACGATGTTTTCCTTCACCGCTTTGAGACTTCACTTCACAGTGGTGATGAAATTATTTACAAAGAGTGTAAAGCGCCTGCTTGGGTTCGAACACACGACCACTCGTAAGACGCGGTCGTTACCATTGGGCCAGCAGTGCTGTTCGTATGACTACTAAGATGAAGACTAGTAGGTACAGATGTAAGGAAGAACCATGACTGTGCCACTACCAATGGAAACTACATGAGGACACGACATGAGGATGATCATTCCCGTAGCCTTTTCCTAACTATATGTTAGCTTTACTTGTGAATTGTGAAGACTGAAGATCCTGGACGCGTGAGGGAAAACCATTGCTGTCGAGCTCGACCGCGGCGAAGAACGTAGTGTGGCAATCTGGACGTTATCAGCACAGACGTAGCCAGAAATGGTTAAAGAGGTTTGAAAGGAGAACGGAAGCCTTTGCTCCGCATATTATGACACGACCATATATATTATACGAGTATAGGACAAACAAAAGATCATGGAGCAAACGAGTCCTGGAGTGGAGACCGCGTATTGGCCAGCGTGGTGTGGGATCCCGCCAGCTAGATGGACCGACGACCTTAAGAAGGTGTCTGGGACAGACTGGCTGCGGAAGGTGGAGGACGGGTGTTGCGGCCTGGAAGAATCCTCTGTCCAGCAGTGAACTGCGATAGGCTGAGTTGATTGATTGATATTATGACAGAAGCCATCATTTCAATAAAACAGTTCACAGCTGAAAAGTTTTGTTTAGGTAATCAGTGATTACCGCGAGCCATCAGGTGGGATCTTTATTTGACGATATAAGCCAATTGTGTTACATGAGAACGAACTAGACCACATCCCACACAGTCCTCAAATGGTCAATTTCCTTTAATTATGACGTAACTGTGATCTAAGAGGCAACTTATTGTAAGTGGGTTAAATCTGAACAAACTTACAGACGAGGAGACGGTGTGACTATTGGGCTAACTAATCATGGTTTATCTTTAAAACCATATTCAAACCATCGAGCCATTTTTGATTGTGACCCTTTGTTCCGAAATCAAAATCAAAGTTCTAATTCCAAAAAATTACATCAAACCCGACCCTCTAAGTTGTATTTTTTTACCGATTTCAAAAATGAAAGTCTTACGTTCCTCTGTATGTATTTTTTGTTTTTGTAATGCTGCCTCAGATCGTAAGGGAACAGCTAAGACTTTGGTAACAATATTAGCCAGTCAGCAAAGTGGTAGCGAGGCTGACTGCACAGAATGAGCCCCCACGTAGTGACGTGCCACTACGCCACTACTTAGTGGTTTTGTTTCGATATTAGCACAAAAAAAATACATATACCTAAGTAGTTGTTCCGGACCTGGATTTTTGTGTATGTGGATGTCAAGATTTGTATCCGAAAGAAAACGTGCTCACAAATTCAGGAAAAATTACAAAATCACACTTAAACTTAAAAGAGAGTTCTGAGAGTTCTTTTTTTTAAGATAACTTTTATCTTTACTCTCGATGTGTGTATCTATGTAAGTTTAATTGATAAGTACGAGTTCATATTTAAAGCTAAAATATTTAAAGAAAATGCAACGTTGTCATATTTTCTTTGTATGAAGAAAAATAGTCAGTTTTTTTTTTTTATAATTCATCTAGGGGTTTTGTACATAAATAATAGTGACTGTCGAATTAATTTGAATGAAAAATGAATAAAAAAAACATGCCCATTGATTCTTTGATAAGGTCTCATTGATACGCTAGAGTTATGATGACTTATGAGATATAAAAAAAAACATATTGTATATGCTAATTTCCAGTTTCAGCACTTTCTTATAATTATTGTATTGGTTAAATGAAGCAAAAAATATCCTATGGTTTTGACTACTACACGCACCAGATTACGTTATAACGGTTTAAACTATATTCTCATAAAAAGACGAGTCTTCGCAGACGATCCTGTAATAATCAGTAAAGAGTTTTAACCCGAAGTATCAAGAGTGAGCGGTCGCGGTACACTTGATGTAATGTCGTGTCGAGGTTGCGGCGAAGGACATACAACTGCACATTTTTATATGCTAACTAAAATGCTGAGTTTTGTGTCAGTTATGTTATAAAAAAAATTGTATCTACCTAGTATTTTTGTTTGATCTAGAAATAACGAAGGTTATTAGTTAGACGCAACGGAATGCGATGAGCGATTCAATCAATCTGCCTAGCCTTTCCCTACTATTTTGGGGCCGGCTTCCAGTCTAACCGGATGCCTATCTGACCTCCACAACTCAGTTACTGGGTAACAATATCCCTTGGTAAGACTGGTTTTGAATACGTAACGATTGTCAAAGATCTAACGGGACCA
Organism: Xanthia togata; assembly: GCA_963853775.1. Lineage (NCBI taxonomy): Eukaryota > Metazoa > Arthropoda > Insecta > Lepidoptera > Noctuidae > Xanthia > Xanthia togata. The sequence continues at coordinate 747,346 of OY970818.1, read as the reverse complement.
ATGGTTTTCAACGTGCTTTCCGAGGCACGGAGGGGTCTCGGTAACCGTAGCTTAATTTTCGATCGATCCGTGCGGCTGTTATTATTTAGCCACCAGCTGGTATTAATATTACATTATAATATTTTGTGCATAGTTGTAAGTTTCGTGTAAAAATAACCGAAGTATCAAGAGCGCTTGCAGTACACCGTCGGAATGTGACGTCGCGCAGCTTACGAAACGTTTGCAGCGGAAGTGAAGAACAACGTAACGGCAAAATGTAATTCACACAACAACACAACTATTTTATACTGAACCTCAAGTCTGCTATTACAATAGTGTCAGTCTATCATTGATTTAATAATTATTGATTTTGCCAAGTTTGGTAATGTACTAACATATTAGCGTCATTATGACTTTCCAATGGTCAGCCACTGACACTCCATTGAAAGAAATGGCATCTATTGGTAATCTCGTACATAATGCAAAATGAATGACTGACTTAGGCGGTAATCTGCTAACATTGTGACAGTTCCTTTGATCAGTGACCTACCATGAGAACGTCATTGTGCAGTAATTTCTTTTAATTCGTTACAAGTATCGTGTTTGTGGAATACAATGATCGACCATTATGAATTTAGCAGATTACGAACTTTTTGCAAAATGACAATGGGATCGAGTTGGAATGACGAATTTATAAAATACCAGACTTGGGCCCAGCCGGTCTATTCTGTAACCATCTCACCGTGAAAACTTAGGTGAAGTGAGCGTGAAGTGAGCTGTCATTCCACCTGCTGCTAGGGACTGACAGCTCACTCCGAGCTCACTTCACCTAAGTTTTCACGGTGAGATGGTTTCAGAATAGCACTACTGCTCACATGTTTTAAGTGTTATAATACTATACTTGTTACACTTGTTTTATTTATTTATTGGATCTCCAAGAGGCTACACAATTTCATGCAAGTTTGCAAAATGAAATACAAAACAAACTAATAATAAAAACATTAAAAAATATATAATAATAATAACCATATAAGACAACAGAGAAAAATGACAGAAATTTAGGCTTGGCTTGTGAAGTTTATGTGCAAAACTACGAACTACTGGAACTGGTTTACGTGGAATTGTTAATTTGATTTGTTTTATGATATTATTAAAGTGAAGACTTCTTAAGGCAAACGAAACTGAAACGTGACGCTCGGGTTAGTGACGATGAATCGGATATACTCGGCTCCAGTCGGTCGGTGAAGCTAAATCGCGTATACTCGGTTCCAATCGTAAGTTTTCACTTCTATCGTGACGTCATTCATAAGCACAACCTCTTTTTAGCTTATTTAAACGTATAAAAAAAATAGAAGTTCTCATTTATCAAACTATTTACGTATTACTTTGTTTTCTTTCCATCTAATTAACTACAAGATATGTGTCAAGGAATCTGTCAAAAATGTATCCGTTCTTCGACAAAATAATATTTGACTGAAGCCGTGCGTGACACAAACGCCACCACATCGTACAGACCTACATGAATGCACCAGTAAGTACATAATATTATCGCGAAAACAGAAACGAAATTCAATGAATTAATTACGTTATAAATACAGGTTCACAATTACCCCTGTTCATTCAAAACTTCAAATGCAACAAAAATAAGAAAGTAACAAAAAGCTATAAAAATTAACGTAACACAAATATACATTAGCACACTTTTGCGGCTACAGCGCTCAGTAGCAAGAGAACATTTGCGGACGTAGGGCTGGCAGAACTTAAATAACATAATAATTATCTATTTTTAACCGACTTTTAAAAAGGAGGAGGTGATTAAAATTTAAAACTAATCTTTTTTGTGTCCTTTTACTTTGCGAATGTGACAAACAGCAAAGTATTTATCTATACGGACACTTTTTCTTTAATTTTCAGTACGTAAACTCCATTTGAAATAATATTAGACATTTAACTAAACCTTTTTTACAGTCCGTTCAACCGATTTTGACTTCTATTGCGTTGGTGGCATGACAAATGGCAGCTGCAGTAACCAACTGTGTACTGCAACCACTTTTTTGCTTTTAATGCCATTCTTATGCCTACGGTATAGAAGTCAGAATCGGTTGAACGGACTCTAAAAAAAGTTTGTTTAAATGTGTAATCTTATTTCAAATGGAGTATAGGTAGTCCGGAGTCTAGATTTGTGTCCTGTCAAAGGCACACCCCAATTACATAGGACTTAAACATAACTGGTGAAATGTGGGTGTACTATAGGTATACCTCTGCACAACCCTTCGGGAATACAGTATTATAAATATTATAACAAACATACAATATTACCTAACCGATAATGACAGACTGACATCTCATCATGTCGTAGTGATAAATAAAATATTGTTTTTTAAATCATCATGAAAGAAGTATTGTGTTATCGTAAAAAAAACTGGTCAATGCCCAGGCATTCTGTACTGTGGTTCCGTACTGTATATTTCGGTACTTTCAAGAAGTACTTTGTACAAATTACTGTTTACCTTATAAATTTAATAACAAAACATAATGAAATGAGTCAATTAAATGTGGGAATCTGATGACCTATTTGTATGGGCCTTTAGATTCATTAATAAGTAGCACGTTATGCAGTTGGTCCCGGCTGTCATTCGAAGATTTTTGTCAGTCGTTACGGGCAGTCAAAAGCCCAAAGTCTGACAACCAGTCTTACCAAGGGGTATCGTGTTACCCAGTAACTGGGTTGTGGAGGTCAGATAGGCAGTCGCTCCATGTAAAATACTGGTATTTCACTGCATCCGGTTAGACTGGGATTTGGAAGCCGAATTCGACATAGTTGAGGAAAAAGGCTAACTAGTTTTCTTTTAAATTATTTTTTTCTGCCAAAAAAATATGAGTATTCAACTATTAATTGTGTATAAGAAAATTCTTAAAGAAATAATGACAAGTTGATAAATATAATTTTCAGTTATTATAACCATAGCACAGAGCGTCACTAAAATTATGAAATAGTATGCTTTTTGTATCGTGTAATTATTAATTTACAATAATAATAAATACATTTAAAAAATACTACTTACTATTAGTATTGAATAAAATCAACTGAACAGACAGCTGTGCCTCTGGACAGTTTGTTGCGTCACTTCTTCCCAGCTCCAGCACTAGGAAGTGGTGAAGGGCGGGCGTGCCGGGGGAATGTCGCATGTCATTTTGACGTTCAAAAAACCGCTGTTTCTCCAACTAGTTTGGATAAATAACTTTAGTTTTTATTTTTCCCGGAACCATCATTAGTAATATTATACTTATTATACGGTTCGTCCAACCACCGAACCCTAAAAATTATAACAATTATATTTTCGGTAAGTCATCGGTTAATAAGCATAATTTCTGTTATCACTGTTATCGTGACGCGTCGCTATAATATGACGACCTTATCAGTTATCACTCGTTCATTAAATGATGACGTAAGCTTTAGATTAGGTGACATACTTTATTATTATTTTTTTAGTTTTTTTTAAAATAGCATACTGTATTTTTATCTTCAATCCCACCATACGGGACCAATTATAATCAATCTGCTTAGTACCAGTATTTTACATGGAGCGACTGCCTATCTGACCTCTACAACCCAGTGACTGGGTAACATGATACCCCTTGGTAAGACTGGTTGTCAGACTTTCGAACTTCTGACTACCCGTAATTTCCGTCAGAGACCTACGAATGACAGCCGGGACCAACGGCTTAAAGTGCTTTCCGAGGCACCGAGAGGTCTCGATATGTAACTGATGATCACCCATCAACGGACCAACCTAGGCAAGCGTAGCTTAACCATCGATCTACCCGTGCGGATGTTATTATTTAGCAAGGAGACCTTCTGCATACTTTTACACAATAAAATAAAAATAATAAATAAAGTAATAATAATAATAACGCCCGCGTGACAGCCCTGAAGCCACAGCAAGTATGCGCCCGATATTTTTTCACTGTTGGAACAAATGTTTAATGGAGTCTACTTTGTAACTACTATTTTAGTTTTTAGTATTTTTTGTTAATGTTTGTGAAGGTTAGGTTTTTAATTGAAACTGATCATTATTTTTTTAGGCTTTTATCGTAGCTTGATGAATATTCATGAACCTGGGTGTAAATTTTGAGCGAACTAAAATATATGATGAGAAAAATCTAGTTATATTGACTACTAGACTAATTCTTTTTTTTGGGCGTTTACAAAAGGCATGTAGAAGTATTACGGTTTGGGAGCTGTAGTTACTTAAAACTGACGATTTGGTGTTTCTTGTAAAACAACAAAATAGATTTTCATTATAAATGTATAAAATTGAAATGCACCATTAATGCATATTTTCGTAGGTAAGGATCTAACATTATCACAGAAAGATTAAAAAAATAAAAAATAAATTGTATGACTTACAAGTAGTTGTTTCGGGTCTGGCTGTTACACTACAGGACAGGTGTCACAATACAGGAGAATTTCCTAGTGTGATAATAATAATACTTATTTTCTGTGTCATAAAAAGGAAAGAAGAAGAAGAAGAATGATAAAAATGTATTAAAAATGTATTGCTTGATATGTAAAATCACGTAGTGAGTTACACACTTATAATATGTACTATGTCTACCTACTATTATGTTTATTTCTAGTGTGTAATTGTTTGTTTTCCCGAACTAATAAATAAATAAATAAAATCACCTATGATTTCACAAAAATAAATCAACAATTATCAAAGATCCATCGTCTCCACTCCTTCACTGGAACGTCTTCCGTCTCGCTCGCACGCTCGCGAAGGGTTTGAAGTAGCGTTTATGTAAGTAGCTGACTGTTGAGTATTTTATTATTATTTGTTTTATTATTTGATAGTGTCAATCGATGTTTTTTGTGGGCGCGTCATCGATTATTTGGAAAATTAGAGGCATTTGTAAATTTACCGCATCATCATCTGCGTATTCCTTCTCTCATCTATGTTGGGGTCGGCTTCCAGTCTAACCGGATGCAGCTGAATACCAGTATATTACATGGAGGCTGGTAGGTCAGATGACCTTACACCTCAAATGTCATGAAGAAAAAGTCATTCAATGGAACAAAATCTAACTAAGAGAGATGTATTAATGATATTAATGATTATAATTCTGTAAATACATATTAGATATGGTCACGAATCATATTTTCATCAAGGAATTCAAAAACTTAAGACATTTTGAATTTCGCGGATCCTCCAGGTGTACACCCAAATTTCGCCAGTTATGTTAAAGTCCCGTGCAATAGGAGGAGAACCTATTGCCATCAACCGGGCACAAATACAGACACCAGGCTGGTACTGAGAAATTCCTGATAAAAAATCCAATAACACTGCCCGACCTGGGAATAAAACCAAGGAGCTTATGCTCAACATTAGCGCTTGCAACCACTAGACCAACGAAGCAGTTACCCGTGGTAATTGGTACGTACGTAAATCAGAAAGTCCTTAAAGGTTATATTCAGTTACAAGTAATTAACGGATCGAAAGTTTTGCGAAAGGTTACGAGCTGTAGATCATTTTGTAACTAATACAAGTCGGTAACTGAAAAATCCAAGTTTCTCATCATCTCAGCCGAAGGACGTCCACAGCTGAACATAGGCCTCCCCCAAGCGCCGCCACTTCGACCGATTCTGTGCTTTTCGCATCCAGCGGATTCCTGCGGCCTTCACCAGGTCATCGGTCCACCTTAGAGGCCTTCCAACGCTACGTCTTTCGGTACGCGGTCGCCACTCCAGAACCTTTCGGCCCCATCGGCCAGCTGTTCTGGGAGATGCGACGATAACCGACTTTTAATGATTGTATACTGAAGACCACGTCTAAACGAGTAGTGTTAATGATTTGAAGAAAATATACCTAAATGTTAAATTAGAGCATTTTCTTAATAACCGAAATCTGTGAAATTAATTTGTAAAGTTATGTCTAACGCATATAAAAAACTGAGAATCACGCAAAATCTATCTAGCGTATTTTTATTAAACCTTTACCATTTTAAAGATAATTTAATTATTGATCTTTTAGTATACGTGTTATATTAAAATACCTTTTGTATTATGTATAATAAATTAATAATGCTAGACACATTTGGGACAGCGCTCCTTGATCGGCGAGTCCTATTACTGGCTGGACGTACGACGCGTTGCGTGAGCTCAGTACAGAACACGCAAGCTAACCACTCAAGGTCACTGCCATATATCTGCGTCTTAAGTTTGGCAATTCTTCGGGCTATGTCCGTTACCTAGGTTCTGCTGCGGATCTCTTCATTTCTGATTCGATCATGTAGGGAAATTCCAAGCATAGCTCTCTCCATTACCCTTGGGTGATTTTTTGCCTTCACATAAGGTTTATAATACTAGTAAGATATTCAATGCCAATATAAAATGTAGTAATTACTACACAAAGTGGCATTTTCTCCTACAGTACAGTACTTTGCAGTTGCTTGCCCGTTCTTTGGATTGTCGTGCCCGTTCTTCTCCATAGAGATCTATCTTTTGGAATGGGCAACTAACTTCAACGATCTCACTAAGCTGAGCTCTTTGGCAGTTCAAAAGTGCCTGTAAATGGTTTTATTGAACAAATGCTTTGAGGTTGAGTTAGAACTGAGATGGAACGCGCATTGCGCGCTTGCTCACAGATTATTACCAAAATTTTTTTTGTCACTACGAGGAAGCGCTTGGCCTGCATCTCACCTGATGGCAAGTGATGATCAGGCCGAAGTTGGAAGCGAGCTACACACGGAATCCTCAACCAGAGAGGAACTGGCTATTTCACCTCTAACTGCCAAAACACACATGGCTGTTCTGGCGACAGACTTAAAATTCAAAATTCATTTATTCAAAACAGGCTGAGAATCAGCACTTTTCGAACGTCAAAATTACATAAGACAGTCCCCCAAAACGCCCACCCTTCACCACTTCCTAGTGCTTTTGCTGGGACGAAGAAGCAAAAGCACAAGTGGTGAAGGGTGGGCGTTTTGGGGGACTGTCTGACTTAGAAAAGATGGTAGTAGCTACTATAGTCAGGCGGACTTAGAACAAGCATCGATTTTAAAAGGTTCCATTGCTTAACAAGCTTGTGACCTACATATCTGCATACCCTCCATCATAAATCGTGAACATTTGTATTATGATGATTGAAAACTGCCTCCAGAGGTACGTTAATAAGTTTTATAGTTGTAACAACCAGACATGTAGCACTCTACAAGCTAAAATATTACAAGAGATAGATGTAGCTATTGCGCGCGGTTTCACTCGCATCTTACGGAAACTACGACAAGTACCCGGATATAAATTATTGTATATTTTAATCCGGGTCGTAGTCTACCTGTATGCCAAATTTCATCCAAATTCGTTCAGCTGTTTATGCGTGAATGAGTAACAAGTGTATTAACTTCCACACTTGGGATTGAGCTGCTCGCTCTGCTAAGCCTTGTGATAAAATCGTAAAAATTAACATTATACCTAATTATTCAGTAAAATCATTCAAAATATACCAGTATTATATAAACATTGACATTGTTGAATATATTATACAAAATGACAAGATTACTTTGTAAAGTATTATATTATTTAAATTTTTGTGAATGTGAGGACTATGTGGATATTTTTATTATTATTATTTCTTTCTTTCTCAGTTAGTTTTAATGATGGTCTGGCAGTTTGAGTAGTTTATGAGGCCTACCCAAATGTCCTTTCTTTGGTATTGTTCGACGAGTAGTTCTGAGTTGAGCTCCACGATTACTGACAAATGCTTGCATTGACAGGACAGGTCCACTCAAATCTGTGTGGTTCTTTTCTCAAAAGACCATTTCAGACTAATCTTCATGGTCCTCATATGGCCTGACCAAGATTATGTCTGGACTTTAAAAGAGACTGTGACCTCTGAGTTTGTTTCGGCCTTTCTTCTCAGAGTAGTCAGATAGGAAACGCCGAACTCATCTAGCTAATTTATTTTTTTTATTTTTAAAAGATGACGTGTAAAAGTGATTCCAATATCCTATTTACAGAATAAACAATTTCATTTCATTTCACACTATATTGCTCGTCGGTTGGTGGCAATGGGCTCGCCCCCTCCCTATTGGGACTTACGACATAATTGATGAAGTTTGCCAAGCAAATACAAGTGTCTTATGTTAAAATAAGACCTCTTCACGGTCACAGAAACCTTAGACTTTGAACTCAGTAAAGGGCTTAACATATACGAAAAATTAACATTTTTATAATAGAGTATCTTATAAAATATAATAACTTATGAAGGTTTTATAATGGATTTAGTGTTCCGCAGTTCTACTAACCACTGTCAAAGAGAATAACTGTGCAACTCTCGAAAACGGTCTTTTAATTTGATTTTTTGACTACCGAAATCGTATACCCTGCAATAATGAGTTAAGCAGATTCACTGGATTTTATAACGATCGTAATGTGGACTGCTAATGATCTATAAATTCTCATCATCGTCATTTTCCTGCTCATCTCAATATATTTATGGTCGACGCAACATGTCCCTTTCCTCCACACTTCTCTATCAGTCGTCATCTCGCTAGTCAGCCCCTTTCTAGCCATATCATCTTCCACACAGTCCACCCATCGTTTCTTTGGTCTCCCCTACTCTTCTAACCATCGACGTTCATACTCAAAAGTTTCCCCACGACAACCGATTGTCGCACAACTTTTCGGTCACCGGAGTCACTTCCAGACTCCCTCTTATGTACTCATTTCTTATTCCATCCATTCGTGTAACACCACACATCCCTCTTAGCATTCTCATCTCAGCTGATTGCAATTGCCTTTCATTCATACCTAACGATCTATAAATATCGAGGTTAAAATCACTTGTTGATTGATCGATCCACAGTGGCGATCGACAAAAACTACGGTGTCGATCGTCGAAAATCGAGAATAACTGTAAGCACACATTACAGCTCTAGCAGCTCTTTTTACCCAACTGTCCAACTCTCAGGAGGTCAACTGCCAGGAGGGTGAAGTTATGAAGACAGTTGATAAGCATAGCATAATGTTCCCACTGCCTCCACAGGCACACAGGCCTCATCTCTGTGAGAGAGAGTGGGAACATTATGCTATCTGTGGAGTGGACCGTAATCTACCACGCGGGCCCAGTGCGAGTTGGTAGATGTCACATGTCGTTTTTAAGACATGCCGGTTTCCTCACGATGTTTTCCTTCACCGTTTTGAGAGCAGCGGTGATGAAATTATTTACACTGAGTAAAGCGTCTGGCTGGGTTCGAACCACTGCCACAGATGGTTCACTCCGCAATATCATTGAAATAAAAAGCGATTCTTGCTGCAACACAATAAAGTGCAATTCAGGTCGCACAGCGCTAGTTACCTACAGTTATATTCACCTAGAAGTTGCCTCTCTTTCTATCGCGTAACTCTTATATCTTCTGGCCCGCCGCGTACCTAATTGTAGCTTCGTACCCAAAGCTACATCCCGCTAGCTCTACGCCACATGCCTCTTGTACCACATACGACTCGCTAGCCTCGTTGATAAGGTTTTTATATACCAGCGCTGATAACACGCGCTTGTACTCATTGTCTTAAACTTACGTGGCCATTGTTCTACGTTTCTTTAGATATGCTGGGCATTCACCATCCATCCATCGGTCTGCCTTTTCTCAACTAAGTCTGAGTCGGCTTTAAGTCTAATCTGTTGCAGCTGAATCTCACACATAAAAAAATGGGGCGAAATATCACATAATACAAATATGTAAAATTTCGACACAATTTTTAATTTGTAACAGCTTTCCTCCCGCTTGCAATGAAAAGGGACGGAAGTGTGTAACCGGAAGCCGGGGAAGCGCACGCTATTTGATTTGACCAACGAGCGCGCGCGGTGCTAGAGTTGGCCGTCAGATAGTACCAGCCCATTTTCCGAGAGGTTGTAAACAGGATGACGTTGACGATGATTGGTATTGCCAGCCGAGTTGTCAGATGTTACACATCACATGCGACGACAGTAAGGCTCGCTACTATTTGTCCCGAAGGGTCGCGGCTAAATAATAACAGGTTAATATTGCCGCGGTCGGTCCGTGGATGGGTGACCATCCATCACATATCGAGACCCCTCCGTTCCTCGGAAAGCTCGTTAAGCCGTTGCTCCCGGCAGTCATTCGTAGATCTTTGACAGTAGTCACGGGTAGTCAGAAGCCCGAAAGTCTGACAACCAGTCTTGCCAGGGGGTATCGTGTTACCCAGTTACTGGGTTGTGGAGGTCAGGTAGGCAGTCGCTCCACGTAAAGTACTGGTATTCAGCTGGATCCGGCTAGACTGGAAGCCGACCCCGACATAGTTGGAAACAGCAATGGCGATCATGATTTTTAGAAAAACCACTCCAGGCAAGAATTTCAGTGCAACAAAGCATATATTATTATACTTAAACACTTTATTCGTATTGACTAGCTTCCGCCCACGGCTTCTAAAATAAACAAGTTATAACATCAGCTATCTGCCAGTGAAAGTTCCGTCAAAATCGATCGAGCCGTTTCGGAGATCAACCGGAACAAACAGACAGACAAAAAAACATGTTATAACTACCGGATACTTTCATTATGTATTTAGTAAAAAGCTGTTATTTTGACATTAGAAACAGACACTTTATAGTATATGTATGTATGTAGGTATGTACAGATAGTAAGTGCAATCCACGACGACGCGCCCCACTCCGCGATGACTGTACTGTAAGCTGTACTTTAGTACGGAGCGGAGCGGAGTGGGGCGCGTCGTCGTGGATTGCACTATCTTTATGTACCTACGAGTATGTATAATAATTATGTAAAGATAATAAGCTCGTTGCCATTCTATCTGCGCTTGTGAGGAGTCATTGTTATAAAGCTGTGTCTTATGGTGAACAAGCAGAGACAGAGACAGCATTGACTGAGATATCTTTTAACTAATTTAGTTAGTTAGCCATTTAGTTTAGTACCTAGTGAAAATAGTTAATTGTGTATACATAAAACGATTTAGGGCAGATTTTTCAACGAGTCGTTGGTCTAGGACTGCTGAGCATAAGGTCCTGGGTCCGATTTTCAGGGCGGGCTTGTTCTGTCAGGAATTTCTCAGTAGCAGCCCGGAGTCTGGATCTGTGCCCGGTTGATGGCAATAGGCTCGCCCCCTATTACATGGGACTTAAACATAACTGGCGAAATGTGGGTGTACTATAGGTACACCTCTGCCTTACCCTTCGGGGATTACTGGCGTGATGTTATTGTACCAATGGTAAGTGGTAAGTACAACGATTCGTCTGTGTAGATATTAGCCGTTGCCATGACAACGCGGCGAAGAAAGGATAGGCTATATTTAGAAAAGGATCTCTCGCTGAGCCGACCTCCTTTACTTGATACTAATGGTTTCGACGAGAAATAGCACGTGATTAACATACTAACATCACGCTATTATTCCTTGATGGGATAGGCAGAAGTATATCGTCCACCCATATTTCGGCTTCGCCAGCGTGCATGTCGGAAAATATCCGACGCGAATGTACTCCGAGAATAAAAGTAGCCCAATTTATTAATCCAGGTTATTAACTATCTGTGTGCCAAATTTCATTACAATCCGTGTAGCCGTTTTTGTGTCAATCCGGAACATACATCCAAACAAACGGGCAAAAAAAACTATATATATATTTGGCATCAGACTCGTTCCCATACTTCATGGCAATAGGTACCTACTTTTTTTGATCAAAAAGTTCTGATTTCTTTACTATTTTATTATACTTAGGTGTGTACGGATTGCGGGGCGAACCATATTTATATCATTAAGTTTTCACGAAGTAATACCTATATTTACATAGGTAATATACCGGTAAAAATATTTTTGTAAAAGAAGGAAAAAAATAGGTCGTATAAATAAATAGATGATTCAGACTTAACTTGCTCGATATTTGAATACACAATGTTTAATCAGTTGCTCATTATTAACCGACTTCGAAAAAATAGGAGGTTCTATGTTCGTCTGTAAATATGTGAGCACCATGCATCTATCACATAATTAATTTATGTCATTCCTTAATTTTTCATTCTTTTTACCTATCGTGGTATAGTAATCTTATTCTAGGTGCATCGTCTTCACATATAATTATATCAAGATATTGTGAAAATATTTTAAAAGAGTAACGGTGGAGTTTCTTGCCCATTATTCTCCATACGAAAAGTACCTTTTGGAAGGGGCGACTAGAATCATAAAAAACCAAAAAACCGACTATCTTTTAAAATTAAAGTTCGCGAGCACATTCGCAAGAAGCTGGCAGTATCATCACAACGGTAATGTTTTCCCATTGTTTGTCTTATTTGTGCTTATATTTATATATAATTAGGTGTATTTATTATATTTATAGTTTTTAATAGGTATATCTTTATATTTAAATAAATATTTTTTCCCTCAATTCTCGCTATTGCACCTACTACGGTTTGTCTCTGCATCACCCAAAGGTTGACTGGTAGAAAATGCCTGTGGCATTAAGTGCGCCTCTGTACATTTATGTTCTTGAAGTGTTAATAAATAAATAATCTTTTTTTTTTTGTTGTAAATTTTGACGTTCAAAAGTGCCTTTTTTGTGCCTAATTGAAATTTAATAAATTACTTGACTTATATATTTTTTTTAAATATTATGTTCATAGATTTCTCTGTGATTAGGTACACTTCGCATTTTAGTTATAGCTATGAAGCTACAAATACGCGACGGGCCCGTCTTGTCGGGCCAATTCAGTGAGCGTGACGTAGTCAGAAGATATACGAGTTAAGCGACAGAAAGAGAGGCAACTTCTAGGTGAATATAACTGTAGGTAATTAGCGCTGTGCGACCTGAATTGCGGTTTATTGTGTCGCAGCAAGAGTCGCTTTTTATTTAAATTTTTGCGGAGTGAATAACCAGCTATGTTCAGCTGTGTTACTGGGCCGATTTTTTCGTGTTAATGGTTGGATTTAAATATTTTTTAGAGTCAGCATTCTCCTACGGAAAGTTATCCCAATATATTAGCGGTCGGCGCAACATGTCTTCATCCTCCACACTTCTCTATCAGTCGTCATCTCGGTAGTCAGCCCCTTTCTAGCCATGTCATCTTTCACACAGTCCATCCATCGTTGATTAGATTTTTTTTAGAGTCAAATGTTGTTATCAGTTACAGTAAAATTATGAGATAACATGAAAAATCTCTATCTGCCTTACCAAGGGGTATCGTGATACCCAGTAAACTGGGTTGTAGAGGTCAGATAGGCAGTCGCTCCATGTAAAATACTGGTATTCAGCTGCATCCGGTCAGACTGGAAGCCGAACTCAACATAGTTGGGAAAAAGATAAGCAGATTATTATCAATCAATCTCCTCGAAAACTAAGCCAATTTAATAATTTTTTACATTACAATTTTAAGAAAGAGTATGTCTAGGTTCCTATTATTTTCTTTTATGCTAAAAACTTTTCCGAATTAGTCTGGTAGTCCTCTAATCACGGCGGTAAAAATGGGTAATTTTTGTTATTTTTGGAGGGTCATAGTTTCCTTACTTATTAATTGCTGAAAAAAAGGAAATGACACGGACATGCCTATAGACACTGATTTTATAAAAAAAAAAAAATGACAGCTCTGGAGGCATTATTCAGGAAGAAAAACGGGGAATACGTTTGTATGGAGAATCGCGGGCCCTGTTCCCTCTTAAAAAAATCTTGTCTCTAACTCAATTACACGCCGTTCACAGTTCACCTACTTATTTAAAACAAAAAATATATATAATATTCAAATAATCCATTAAATATTTAAAGCACGGGCGAACCCTACGTCTGAGCATATAGCAGAGTAGAGAAATTACCTCGATTGTACATTGATATTTATGCGGCTGAGCGGCCAAGCGTTGTAACTCTGATAGCGAAAGATAATAAGTACTGTCGATGATAATGTTTTTTCCTTGTGATAATGCCGTGGGACCAAATCATCGAAAAGTTTGCTCAGACGGTTTGGTAAAGTTGAGATGATGAACAAAAGGTATTTACAAGGCAGGTGGGAATGCAAATGTCTGGAGAGGATGCCCTAGGAGGAAATATAGTAACCTTATTGGTGATATTCTTCAAAAAGGTCAGGTGTAAGTACTCGCAACCGGCGTGCGTCTATGACCAGATGTATAAACGTAAACGAACCAAAAGAAGTATGTAAGCTTCGTAGCAGGTGGCGTTGGTGTGTTTCTGCCTACCCCTATACGTAGGCTTGAGTTTATGTACTACTAGCAGCACCCCGCGGTTTCACCCGCATAAGTCTCGATCCCGTAGGAATATCGGTATAGAGTTAATTTATTACTACTGTTTATAAATACACTTTGAGTCACAGTGCCACTTATATGTCTACAAATATAAATGGCACTGTGACTCAAAGTGTATATTATATTTATTTAATTATTTATTATGTAAGGCCATAATGATCTACATCATTATGCCCTTACATAATACATAATAAAATAATTGTAATTGCTGTGGAATTCCTGCGGTATTTACCTACGTAATCTATTGTGTTCACAGTTATTAAATAAAAACAAAGTTTATAAACATTTATGAGAATAATGAATTTCATTTTTATTCTTAAATTCTCATTCTCTACTGCATTTTATGCAGAAGAGAACCTATTCACAATTAAATATCTAATAATTTTATCTCTATCATAAAACGATTTTGTATGAACAACAATACAATTGAAACAGATGCAGGTAAAGCAATAAAGTATGTTACTTAGTCAAAAATTACACCGATAATTCACCATCAAATCAGTTTTCTACGATTATCTTCTAAAAAAATCAATAGTAGTATTCTCAGTCTTCGCAGCTGGATGCAGCTTCACACTGAATTTTAATTGTATTTATTAACTGTATCTACCTACCTACTAACACTAGATATTAATTTAATATTAAGTTAAATTGTTACTAATCCTATGGACTCTGCCTGATATAAAAGTTGTATATTCTATTCTAATAAACACAAATAAACAACAATAAATGATTGAATAAACAAAGCCATTACCAAATTACAAACCGAGTTGCAATCCTATTCCACTCAGCTTACCATGTTTAATATACACACACATGGCCAGATAATTTTACGGTCACTACTACATTGACGACACGTACACACGATTATCAACCTTATCTCGTAACTCCACGGTTGATATTGCGCTGGATGGTGAGTTTGTTACGTCATAATGTTTTCGATACGGCTAGTAGGGACGGCACACGTTAGGATTTTGTGGGTTTTTTTGAGAATTTAAAATGTTCGAGTTTTTCAAAACGGTTTTTGTAGGTAAGGGGCTGCCTACAAATACCTAACATTCATTTTAACAGCCACACGGGTCGATCAAAAGTTAAGCTATTCTTGCCTCGGTCGGTAGGTTCGTGGATGAGTGACTAACGATTACATATCGAGGCCCGTCCGTGCCTCGGAAAGCAAGTTAAGCCATTGGTCCCGGCTGTCATTCATAGATCTTTGACAGTCCTCACGGGTAGTCAGAAGTCCGAAAGTCTGACAACCAATCTTACCAACGGGTATCGTGTTACCTAGCAACTGGGATGTGGAGGTCAGATGTGTTTGAGTGTGTGTCTAAGAGATATTTCTCGACGGCATGCGAAGCAAAGTCAGAGGCTTATGGGCGGCATAAAGGCTCTGACACCAGGTTAGTCACTAACCACACGAAAAAGGACGAAAAGAAAGAAGGTCAGATAGGTAGTCGCTTCGTATAAAGTACTGGTATCCAGCTGCATGCGGTTAGACAAGAAGCCGACCCATAGTTAGGAAAAAGCATGAGAGATTGATTTGTAGGTAAATAGAATCTTGCTAGCGAACAGTGCAGTCGGTGAAATTGGCAAACTTCTTTAATATATTTTCAACTTTATCACTAAATCATAAGGTTCAAAGTTGATTGGAAAAATTTTACAGGTAGGTTGACCTGCTGGCGTCTGTACTTACTTAGTAAGTCGTGTACAATTTTGCTCCATTGAATAATAATGCTTTGTCCTAAAAAAATACTAACCTATTAGAAAATAAACTAATGTTTCGTGTCTTTATTTCAAACCTCTGCATATGCAATAATATGCGTAAGCATAATCAGCCTATAATTTCCCACTGCTGGGACCGAGGCCTCCTCTACGTGAGAGGGAGTGGGCCGTAATCCACCACGCGGTCACAGTGAGGGTTGGTAGATATCACGTCATGTCTTCGGATTTTTGGTTCAAGGACATGCCGGTTTCTTCACGATGATGTTTTCCTTCACCGTTTTGAGAGCTATGTTTTTTTTAATTTTTATTAATCGGACCACTCATTACATACACTACTAGAATCGGAGATAAGTATGACACGGGAAACAATACATTTTATTTAATTTACAAATGCCAGTCAGTCATTGATATTTAATTTATCGTAAAGGGAAACATTAAAATGTTTGAAAAAACCATCACATCACGTTTGTAATTTATCTGGGCCTGCAGTCTAAACACAGATAGCGTCAAAATTAGTTGACAAGCACGAAAAAATCACGTGCTTGAGCGACGACATTAGTAGTTTGCGACCGAATTCGGTTGTATAACGATCGCTATCAATGTCGACTGCAGCCTGGGTCCTTATTTTCAAAACTTAACTTTGAAAAGCATGTTTCCTCACTAAGTAAATAATCCGTCAAGCAACAATCTGAAACTATTAATGCCACCATCCTAATCCTACTGATCGTACTAAATAAGCTCAACATAATAAACTGTCTACTTACCCCAAATAACTTATTACAACGTACTTTACTTTCACTAAACTCAAAACACTTAACACTATCTTAATCACTGTTCTATACAAACAAATATTACTACTACTAGTAATGATAAACTAATGAATTAAATGTACACAAATTATATGGTTTTAACGCGATTACATCAAAAACAAACACACGTTGTCAGTCGAGAAATGTCCGAACTCCGACCCGAACGCGTTACGAAATTCAACGAAACCAACCGAATCAAATGCATATGCGAGAACGAGGTGGAGCAATAGCAATAGCTGCTTGCTACTCGTTTACGCGTGCGCGTTTTCTTTTCCGTCCCTATCGTAACTCGTTGCAGACCGGCTTACCCGGCTCCCGGCTCCCGGCTGCTAAGAAACCGCGGTGTCACGTGACCGAAGTGATGTCAAGAAGGACTTTAATTTCTAAAGAAATTGATGTCATGATAAGCCGGTTATTTTAGTGCGAAATGTTTTGTTGTTGGGATATAAAGACAAAAAAAATACTATATACAGGCGTTTCGTAATGTTTTATTTTATGGCGTATCAAATACCTACTTAGCTGCTTATATTGTGATTATTCAATGACGATACGAGTGGATGTGTTCCGAATTTCCGAAGGGAAGCCGGTAGGAATTGGGTAAGACTAGCTTCGCGCCTGTGACCTGGGTATTAGTATTATTATTAATCATCATAGCTTCATTGAAACGCTACTGCGCTTGCGACCACAAAACCAACGAGGCAGTCTAATTAAAGGATTTTTCGTCATGAATGAGGCTATAATGATTAATAAAACTTTTAAATCAGCTTATTTCGACAAAAGTAAGTACCTACTTAATAATGTAAAGGATTAAATTCGATTAAGTAGGTTTAGCCTTGAAAATGGGTCGTTAGTACTTACGTCACTACGATAAAAAATCATATTAACATTTTTAATGCGAAAATGTGTCAGTCTGTTTTTATTATAATTATAATTGAAAAAATAATAAATAATTTCTAATCCAATGTAATTTTTTATATGGGTTATATTCCTAAAAAAAAACATATTATTTATTTATGATTTCAGTGCCATTAAACCTGAGAAAAGAAATAGTATAAAAATAACCCTTCTGTGCAGTCGGACAAAAACAAACCTGTAACGGGTGAAATGGGGTGTCGAATTTATTAACAGAAACCACGCGGACATATTCGCGGGCTAGTATACGTCATAAACTCATAATATTAAGTGTTCCTTCTTGAGTCAAAATAAAAACAAAAATCATTTAATTTATTAAGCTGGTGATGACACTTTTCAAGACGAAGATGACCCACTACGGAATGGACTCGCTCGCAATGAAAAGGGACGCTTTAGCCCAGCAGTACAAAGAATGACACTTTTTGAAGGTGATCCACACGATACAAGTGAGAACTTACGACTGGAGCCGAGTATTCCCGAAGCACCGACCGGAGCGTGACGGTTCAGTTGTGTTAATTGTTCAGAAAGAGCGCAAAGTGCATCTAAAGAAGTATTCAAATTAAAAACAGGAATTTTCTAAAGAAACCATTCCCGAAAATGTAAAAATTCATGGTATCCCACCTTGCCAATGATAAAAACAGTCAAACCATGATCCGAATCAACATTACACATTTATTGGAAATTCAACTTTATCCCCATGGGCATACAGTGGAATGTACCTTACTGAAACACCTGTGTTATGTATTCTGAACTTTATAGTATTGGAGTTAAGATTGAATATCCAATGTAGAGGTGGAGTTTGACGCAAGTAGTCAATTACCATCTTTGGGACGTTTTTTCTTTTGTTTATTTTTAGTACTTATATTTTTTTTATTGATAAGTGATTATTGTCTCTGTTAACTGTTCTTACCATAGATTGTATATTTCTATGGTTTTTAATGTAGGGTAGTTATCGCTTACTGATAATTCGACCTTTTATTTATTACCCTTCGTGAGTATCGGCATGAACTAAGTAATGTCCGGTAAATAAATTGTTAAGCAAATTGACTCATCTGGCGGCCTTTTCCCAACTATTTCGGGGTCGGCTTCCAGTCTAGCATTTCACACGGAGCAAATTGTCTAGCTACTTTAATTGTCTGTATATTCAAATCACAACTGTAATTCTTTGACAGTTCTATGAAATGGTTATTACAAGGCAAATTGACGTAGGGTGTCAATTTTCTTAACTTATAATTTTCCTGACTGTACTTATGGTGTAAGATATCCACCAACCCGCACTGTGTACCGCGTGGTGGATAGCATCCCACTCCGGAGACCTGTGTCCCACGTCCCAACAGTGGGAACGATATGGGTGATTTCTGCTTATGCTGATACCAATCTCTTTCTATAAGTATGTATCTTGTTCAAAAAGGAAGCTAATTTGTAGTGCCACTTACAAATTTAGCGCTTTCATTGGATTATTTGAACACGAAATTCTAATTTTAAAGATGTTTTTATTTTTAAATTGAAATTCACAATTTATTACTAGATGTTATTAAAACAATAATATTGTTATTGGATATCATGGTGAGATTAAAGTTAAAACCTTAAATACAGATGAATGTTTTATTTTGTATTGTATAAACTCGAATCTCCTTTGGTTTATATAATTGCATAGCACAGGTGTGAGTACTATGTACTAAAGAGCTACCATTTACCGGGTAATATGTAGTATTTCATTGACTTGAATGTGCCCTGGCGGCTGTGAGTATGCCATGCTCACTCAAATGTCTCGCTGATGGTGGCGTGTGTGTTGGATCATTTAGCTCCCTTCAAAATGGTTGAGCTGAATGGTGCTGATCCATGCGTCATGTTCGTGAACGGGCGCCGTCAGTTGGGACTGGTCATCTCTTGGCTGCCATGGCTTATTTTAATTGATTGAATGGTTCTTTATTTTTTTCTTTTTATTACGGACGATTTTACGAACGTGCACGTCTTTCTACATTGTTCTCACGTATGCATAATTCCAACATGAATGATGTATGTAACCAATATTTTGTATCAATCGTTTTTATGTGGAGTTTCTTGCCCGTTCTTCTCCATGGGTACCTATACTACGCTTTGGAATGGGCAACTAGCTTCATATTTCTGACTGACTGACTCCTTGACAATTCAAAAGTGCCTGTAAATGGTTTAATTGAAATAAATGCTTTGAGTTTGAGTTTTGAGAGTTTGAGTACTAGTTCCCTTTAGTGAGTGATTGCGTAAGAATTTAACATGAACAAGCTTTGTTTACACTTTTATCAAATACTTTTGTAACAGAGCATATTCTTTCATTTGTCAGTGGACAGTAACGTACAGTTGACGGCGCATCACCACCTTGACATCAATACATTATGCATTTATGCATTACATGCCGCTTAGTTAAACTTATTGACATATTTTTGTGTTTATTGTTTGATCGTCTGTTTGTCTGTTGGTATTCAACATTTGAAAAGGCCATTTGCCCAATCTGCCTAATTTTTACCAACTATGTTTGGGTCGGCCAGCAACTATGCAACTATGTTTGTACTTTTCATGGAGCGACAGACTGTCTGAAGTCCACAACCCAGTTACTGGTTACACGACACCCTTTGGTAAGACTGGTTGTCAGACTTTCGGGCCTCTGGTTATCCGTAATGACTGTCAAAGATCTACGAATGACAGGCCGAGACCAAACGTGGAATCACCCTCTATTCCATTAGGACTTATTTAATCTAGATTTTATTTTTGACTGCCTAGTTTTTCTAGTGGTCGCACGCGCTACTGCTCGGCATGAGGTATTGGGTTCGATTCCCAGGTCGGGCGAAGTGTTATTAGGCTTTTCTTTCTGTAATTTCTCAATGACAAATCTCGCCCCCTATTACATGGGACTTAAACTTACCTGGCGAAATGTAGGTGTACTATAAGTCTCTGCCCAACCCTTCGGGAAGACAAGGCGTGACGTTATGCGTGTGTGTTTGTTTGATCTCTGGAAATGCGCCCTGAGTAGACCTCTGCCTACCTTTTTGTGAATACAGGCGTGATTTTAAGTTAATTCCGAATGTACGTTTCTGCTCGAGTGTATAACTTGAGTCAGCAAAGTTATTCTGATATACCTCGCGGAGGAAGGCGGTAGCGATAGCAAAAACATACGACGGATATATTATGTTTAGTGTGACAGTATTGAGACAAGTAGATAACCTAAACCTAATACACTATTTTTTTTGCTGCCCGACTCTGCCTAATCGTGCCGACTGAACATGTGTACAGCACCACTAAGATTTGAATTGTACTCTAATCAATACTTAATTTTATAAAGAGGAAAGATTTGTTTGTAATGAATAGGCTCCGAAACTACTGGACCGATTTGAAAAATTCTTTTACCATTAGAAAGCTTAGTTTTCTTTTTATCCCGGGAAAAATAACGGGATCCGCGGGAAAGACCACGGGAACGAAGCCGCGGGCAAAGTGCTAGTTAAATATATTTCTCACCCGTGCTCGTCTCTTCCGATATCCGAACCAGTCGCACCCACGCGGCACAGGGAGGGCTGTGCCGCGTGTGTGCGACTGGTTGCGTTCCAGTGCACAGCTCAACGCTGATTACATTGCCCTACGTTAAGATAGGTCAGGACACAACATTTCTACCTATAGTACAAGGTATCGGTTTATCTAAAGCTTGTGTTTGTCAGTAAGCGGTGGACAAACTCAAACTCAAAGCATTTATTTCAATTAAACCATTTACAGGCACTTTTGAACTGTCAAAGAGTCAGTCAGTTAGTCAGAAAGTTGAAGCTAGTTGCCCATTCCAAAACGTAGATCTCTATGGAGAAGAACGGGGAAGAAACTTCAAGGACACTCTTTTCAATATAGAAATTACAAAATCCTGGGTACATTACTCTTGTTGATTCTATATGTGAGAACAATGTAAAAAAAAAAAACAAAAACGATTAAAAATAAGCCCTGGCAGATAAGAGATGACCAGTCTCAAATGACGGCGCCCGTTCACGAACATGAT
This sequence comes from Xanthia togata, assembly GCA_963853775.1. Taxonomy (NCBI): domain Eukaryota; kingdom Metazoa; phylum Arthropoda; class Insecta; order Lepidoptera; family Noctuidae; genus Xanthia; species Xanthia togata. Next base: position 725,634 of record OY970818.1, on the reverse strand, counting down.
GACAGGCAATTGATAGCAAAAATCGAATCATCTTTCATCACCTTTGCATCATCACATCACCAAACCCCCTTTTTACCTGCGGGGTTATCGAATTAAACTGCTGGTAAAAAGGCCCTTAAAGTCATGTACAAGTCAACGTCCTTCCAATTTTAATGAAAATAGTTAGATTAAAAAAACTTAGTATCGTTCTTGACAGCAATGTTTTACAAAATAATATATTATTTTGTTTAATATTTGGTCCCCACCTATGAAATTGGAGTTTTTTTCTCACAAATAGAGAACCTCGTCACTTCTATGATTTAAAATATTCATCAATTGCTTGATATTATATCGAATACTGACCATCATAGACAACTACCAATAGTAAAAAAACCTTACTACTTATAGTTTTCTAAACATTAAAAAATACCTTAAAAATGACTCCTTTTTTGTTAGCAGAAATCACACTTAATAAATTATAAAGGCGAAAATTTGTGAGTGTGTATGTTTGTCTCTTTCACGCTAAAACTACTGAACCGATTTGGATAAAATTTGGCACACAGATAGTTTATAACCTGGATTAACACATAGGATACCTTTTATCCCGATATTCCCACGGGATCGAGACTTATGCGGGTGAAACCGCGGGGCGCTGCTAGTGAACACTATTTGTTTTAAAACTTAGCCAAAACTTATTTTTATCGCTTAATCTAAGTGACATACGTTATCTTAGTTTTTGGACATTAGTGCATAAACGTTATAAAACATTAGTGTTCATGGTTGTTAAATAAATTAAGAAAAGGTTAGTATGAAAAATGCAACTTCTCCATACAAAACGCTGATTTCATAGGTGGGGACCTAACATAATTATTATTGTTTAGTTTATAACTACTTGTATCATCATAGCTGATGATTAATAAACAACTAATTTCCCGCGCAGTTTCCAAGCTGAAAATTGTATTAATTAGTGTTGATAAATCTTATTTGAGTGCCTTTTGCGACTAACTTTTTCGTCAGTTATGATAACGCTAGAAGCCCGAAATTCTGATAACCAGTCTTGACAGGAGATATCATGTTATCCAGTAGTTGGGTTGTGGAGGTCGCATACGCATGTCGCTCCATGTTAAATACGGTATTCAGCTGCATCTGGTAAGACTGGAAGCCTTAGAGTACACCTGGAAGCCGACCCCAAGATACTTGGAAAAGTGGAAGCAAATAATGACGAGCAAACGGCACAAGACTAAATAGTTGAATGTTTTGAACAACTACAGACGGTGGATGAAGAATATTGCCAAAATAATTTGGCAGGGGGACCAGTTCTCGATGTATGTATGCTGTAATTAGCAGACAGGAGGACGCCGCCCGAAACCCATCTTATTTTTTTTTTTTAAGAATAACAGTGATAGCCTAGTGGTTGACCGTCGGACTGCCAAGTCAGAGGTCTCGAGTTCGAACCCAAGGGACCTCTGTCCTTTCGGATTCATATTATGCGTATTGTATAATTATCACTTGCTTCAAAAACGGTGAAGGAAAACATCGTGGGAAAACGGCATGTGAAGCCAAGTCCGAGGCCCATGGGCGGCTTTTAGACTCTGACACCAGGTTAGTCACTAACCACACGAAAATAAGTAGATTTATTGTATTTTTATTGTGTTTGGGGGGCTTATAGCTATCGATACAGAAGTAACAGTGGGGTAATTGACAGCAAGCTATTTACAAGCCGCCACAGTGAGCAGCAGTATAGCAGTAAGCTTCTATCAAAAGTCTGCCTCGTTGGTCTAGTGGTCGCAAACGCTACTGCTGAGCATGACGTCCTGGGTTCGATTCCCGGATCAGGCAAAGTGTTATTGAGTTTTTCCATCTGAAATTTCTCGTTAGCAGCGCTGAGCCTGGATTTGTGCCTGTTTGATGGCAATAGGCTCGTCCCCTATTACATGGGACTTAAAATTAACTGGTGAAATGTGGGTGTAATATAGGTATACCTGTTGACCTCTGCCCAACCCTTCGGAAAAAGAAGGCGTGATGTTATCTAAACATATTTATGTTTTGTACTTATGTTTGTTTTGTTACGCTTTCACGCTAAAACGGCTGAACGGATTTGGATGAAATTTGGCACATGGGTAGACCATGACCTGGGTTAGGACAATGGACACTTTTTATTCCGATATTCCCACGGGATCGAGACTTATGCGGGCAAAACCGCCGAGCGAAGCAATTATTTGTATAAAAGTAAAAATTTCGTTCAAGCGAAGCCCTTATTAACTGGTCGTAATTAGGTACCAACTCATTAGATAATAAATATTTAATAAGCTAGCTACGTTGCCTACCCCTCCACAAGTGAAGCGTGAAGGTAACATATGAAAGTTCTATGTAACAGCGTCGTTATCGGAAACAGCAGTTTTGTAGTAAAATCGTTTAAACAAAGAAACACTTTCTCTTTTCTCTTTATTATTTACAAAAAAAAAGTCGTTGGTTTCGAGTTTTGTAATCGAAACTAGTTTGACAAACCCTACACTAGTAAACATTTTAAAAAAGTCATCAAATGCATATAACCTCTAAGCCGGATTAAATAGAATACTATTCTACTGTAACTTCAATTTTTTTGGCGCTTGGATGACATTGACACTGTCGGTAAACATTTGTGCAATTGTTTTGCCAAATTGTATGGAAAAAACAAGATGGCGGCGTTAGGTCATATTTCTGCCGAGCGCCAAAAGATCCGTGTACTTACTTAGTTTTTTTTTGCAGTTCCTGACGGTAACGTTAATACATTTATTTAAATTAGGTTCATGAAAAAACCACTTTTGAACGTCAAAATGTACAAGAAAATAGAATTGATTCTATTTTCCCCTTTTCAAAAGATAGTTTCGTAATAGGTACAGCTTGACCAGTCTGAAATGACGCGCCCCACTACCACATTTTACGTTCTAGCCGCGGCGCCCGTGTACGTAAAATGCTGTAGTGGGGCGCGTTATACAAGAGAAGATCCTAAGCATGTGCAATACAGTCAAGGAACCAAGTGAACCTCTGGTCACGTGGCACATACTACTTTATTCAAAATTCAAATGTTGGCATCATTAAAAAATATAATCTGTTGGTTGGCAGCCCTGCCCGAGCGCCGCGTCACTGGTAAATAATTGCTTAACTGAGAATCCGTGGAGAGGAGTGCGATGTAAAGATATTTGGATGTAACAAAGGATTTTTATTAGGTTATCGTGATTTATCTAACATGTGTTTAACTATGGATAAGTACGTCAAATAACAATGTTTTTATTCCTGAAGGGGTAGATGTTCAGTAGATCCACATTTCGCCAGTAATGTTATGATACCATGTAATATTTATTCACCTGCATCCTGGTACACTTGAAGCCGATTGGAACATAGTTGAGAAAGGGCTAGGCAGAAGATGACCATGTAATAGAAGGCGACCCCGATGCTGCTAACCAGACACAACAGACATCGGTTTGATTCCTCATTGTTCTTTGTTGCATGTTGTTTCTTGTAAGTATGAAAAATGTAAGCATGCATTATATGAGTCAGGCGCTCGGGCTATAGAACTAGAGTATTGTTAATCTTAGTGTTTTTAATTCTGTATTCTGAAGAGCTTACTCGATGTACTAATTAAGAAAATAACGGCAGCAGGATAATAAAACCGTTTAACCGCGCGCGACCCCTTTAAGAAAAACTCTTTTATAATCAAACTATTCTTCAGCCTTTGCATAATATTTTGACCATGTATAATAGTAGTTTTATATTTACCAAATAAGTATTAACCATCGATCTGGGTTAAGGGCACTTTTCATAATAAAAAAATAAATAAAATATGTAATTAAGTAAAAATCTATAAAGGGTATAAAACGGCTGACGCTTATTCCTAAACATGGCTCAGTAACAGGTCATCTTTAATGAAAATAAACGTTAAAATTGACCTACAAAAGAAACTTTGAGAATCGTTTAGGTACTTCAGTTATCTTGTCATTTCACACAAAAAAGTTATTTCAGTTTTGAATAACACATAAAACATCAATGCGATTATTACTTGTACAGCCGAACGCAAAAAGGTCTGTGTTAGCACTTTGAGCTGTAAAAAATAGGTATATTAAAGGTTTCTCGAATAATCTAGTTGCTACACTTGCTACACAGTAAAAGTGTTTTAGTTTATCTAAAATAACACATCAGTGACACACATCGGCGATACACAGCAGTCATAGCCTAGTGGTGTGACCGTCGGACTGCCAAGTCATAAGTCTCGAATGCGAACCCATACCCAAGGCACGCACCTCTAACTTTTCGGATTCATGTGCGTATTGTATCACTTGGTTCATAAACGGTGAAGGAAAACATCGTGCATCTATAGCCAAGTCAGAGGCCCGGTGAAGGAAAACATCGTGCATCTATAGCCAAGTCAGAGGCCCATGGGCGGCATAAAAACTCTGCCACCAGGTTAGTCACTAACCACACGTAAAAGAAAGAAAGAAAGATCTAAAATAAGACCATTCCAAATTAACGTTTTGGGGAAAAAATTACTAGTGGTATACTTAAGAAGATTAATATTTTTTAGATCATCCATTTGAATACTGTAGTTTTATGATTCAATACAAACATTGTTTTTGAAGTGAAAACTTATTTAGCGGCGTTGTGCACTTTTTTGTGATGTGTAAAAATGTTAAACTCGCGTCAGGACACGTGACCTGATCGAAAATTCGTAAGACAGAGGGAGAGTAGACCGGTGCAAAATTATTCCCTAACCATTCCACAATATCAAAAATGCACAACGTTAACATTCAAGTGTCCCGGAGTGCAACCCGTTTTTTTTTCCCGGACTGTTCCACATTTTGATAAATCTTTAAAACTTGTGATTGTATTAAAACATTAATTAGGTATATAGAACAATTCATTTCAGGCTCACAAAATTAAATTAAAAACTAAAAAAATGCTTGCGTGACAGTGACGACCCAGATGATTCCATAAATTTCCGTTTCTGCCAATTTAGTCACGATTACGAACACTAAAAACAAATAGGTACAAAAGTATGATATGTGTTGTGTTTCCACTTAATCACTCGTCTGTACTTAACGGCCCCAGTGTTATCAGTTATTTACACAGCGAATGAACTCAAAGATAAGATAAATGTTATACCTAGGGACACTCGCAATTCGCGATTATTGCCAAACTGTCTTGGATTATTTTTAAATCCTTAGAAATGTACAACAGTAAAAAATACACGACTATTTAAATAAACATGTTTTTTTTTTTATCAAGAGAGCATCAGATACCTTAGATGTCACATATAAATATTGTTAGATATTGTATTTTTTTATAAAACGTTTAAAAAAATGCAATTTTAATGGTCGCCCTCGCCCCTTACTTGGGAACATAACTAAGAAAATGTGGGTGAACTATACAGATTCGTCTGCCTAACCTTATAGAATACTGGCGTAAAGTTATGTTAAATTGCAAATCCTTTCTCAATAGGTATTTGAATACAATACATGTATACATACTATTTTATCAACTATTTAATAGGTTATATATATATATATATATTCTTAGGGAAAATAATTTAAAATAGTACCGACACTGCACACGTTTTCAGGCTACATAATTTAACTATTCGTAATAAATATCCTGTTCAATGTCTGTTAATTAAAACATACTTACAGGGATAATATAAAACCCCAATCATACACATAATGTATGTTTGGTGTATTTTCATGCATGAACACAAAAGTTTTGTCCGCACAGTTCCACTTCAGATAACCGTTCAATGTTTAGCTTACTTCGTGCATTTATGTTTTCGTACTCGACATAATAAATGACACTTAATTTCACAGATTAAAAACCAGTTAATTTCACAGATTACAGTGGTACCTAATGTTAATTACAAACGTCATAAATGATATCGTCGTCGTTATTATTATTATATTTTAATTGGAAACAGATACCTATAAATTGAACCTGATTAATTAATTTAAAATAATAAATAATTCAAATAATGATTAAAAATTAGTCGATAATAATTATTTCATAGGAAAATCTAGCATTATCATGAATGAAAATCAAATATAAATAGGTATCTTAGTCACAGTAATCTTTAATCGCATCAAACAACGTCGACTTATTATAACGATAAAATAAAAAATGTACGATTCTAACAAGTAAAGCCTAATTTATAAGTCACTATGTGGTTCCCTATACATTATTATGTATCTATAAACTCAACTTTGGGCGCCATCAGTAGGGACTGGTCATCTCTTATCTGCCACGGCTTATTTTAATTTTTGAATTGTTTTTTTATTTTTATTTTTTATTACGGACGCTTTTTACGTACACGTCTTTCTACATTGTTCTCACATACTACTACGTATAATTTTAACATGAATGATGTAAACAATATTTTGTAAGAATATAATTTTTTTAAAAGAGTGTCCGTGGAGTTTCTTGCCCGTTCTTCTCCATAGGAACCTACGCTTTGGAATGGGCAACTAGCTTCATATTTGTGACTGACTGACTCCTTGACAATTCAAAAGTGCCTGTAAATTGTTTAATTGAAATAAATGCTTTGAGTTTGAGTTTGAGTTTTGAATTTTAAAAAAATTAAGAAAAATACAGTGCAATAATATTTTGTTTTCCAAAAATAAGGATTAGCACAAAAAAAAACACAAAACTTTTTTAGTACCAATTCGACTCTACCGCGTCTCTAGCTCTAAAGTCGTCACATGGCGCGTCGCAGTTCTAGTGTATTGTGTACTACACCGACCAGCTTTGATATTTGCTGTTATTATTATTATTCTTCTTTTAATTTGGAATTTCTTAGTAGTCTAGATTTGTGTCCGGTGGATGACAATACGTTTGTCTTAACTGGCAGAATGTGGGTGAACAATATATCTGTGCCTACTATTACGAAGGATAAAGGCGCAATGTTATGCTTATGAGTTTATGACATAATATGTATTTGAATTTATATGTTCTGTTACTTAATTTCTAATCATTACAATAGGTCATCTTCTTAATAGTGGCCATCATTACGGAGAATGTTTAGCTTTAATGTTATTAAACACTAGAACGATTACAAAAAACGTAACCCTCCTTCTAAGCTTCGCTAAAGTCGGACAAAAGGGAAGATTTTGATTTTAAATGACATAAACACGCCTTTTGATTTTGTTTAAAACCATTTTTGAAAAGTATCAAGAATACATACCACAGTGTTAAATGTTTTATCTTTGACATAGTTACTTAAATTGTCAATATTGTAAATTGAAATAGAAATAATTTTATTATTTGTACAGTTTGTATTTGTAAGTTCATTACAGAATATTGTTTTTATAAAGTTATTTTATTACTACTATATTGAATACTATAGTAAATTAACACTTAATAAACTATTACAAAAATGTGTGTAAGTAAATGTTTTGATTATTTGTAATTAAAGGTTAATTTATGGACTTAAAAATATTTATCTGTAAAAAACTTTTCGTATTTAAGAAAAGTCACTTTTTTTATTTGTTTTAAGATTTTTAAATTTCAGTAAGTTTTATAACAAAAAGAAATTGTATAGTTAAGTTAGTTAAAAATAATTTCATATTTACCTTGAGTAAATCGTTAGTTGTAATATGTTATTTGTGACATTAAAACCATTTTAATTTTAATTGCATAAGCTTGCTTAAGTCTTACTTAATAACGCTCGAGAGGAGCTCGCAGCTAAGTCCAAATAACTGCTGCTCAGGTCGATCCATCAGGTTCAACCACGCGTTGGTCTGTGGATGGGTGACCATCTTTATACATATACCAAGACTCCTCCGTGCCTCGGAAAGCACGTTAAGCCGTTGGTCCCGGCTGTCATTCGTGGATCTTTGATAGTCGTTACGGGTCGTCAGAAGCTTGAAAGTCTGAGAACCAGTCTTACCAAGGAGTATCGTATTACCCAGTTACTGGGTTGTGGAGGTCAGATAGGCAGTCGCTCCATGTAAAATAATGGTATTCGGCTGCATCCGGTTAGCCTGGAAGCTGACCCCAATATAGTTAGTAAAAGGCAGGCAGATTGAATGAAGCTTGCTTAGCTCTTGGAACTTCGTTAAAACCTCAAATTTAATATTCAAAACAGCATTTTCTAGACATTTGCTACTTTAACATGATTTACCTTCATTCATGTCAAGCGTCGTTTCAAAAGCATTTTATTACACTCATAAAATATAATTAATTATAGTACAGAGGCTATCTAAACAGCAAACAACCTTTATATACACAAAAAATTAGATCCAAACTCAAAACTATTTGGTCCTAGTACAAAAATCCCCATAACGTACTACAAAATTACTCCACGACCATACAAGGGAATCTCACGGTTATACTGTGACCATAAGAGCGAATATCGCTTGCGTATGTCTGGCAATAGGTATGGCTTTGTGGTACAAGCGAAAACAAATATATAGATATTTTTTTCTTTGTCTTTTTAAGTTTCATGTTCAGCTAAGAATTGACTTATTATTTTTAATGGGTTCCGTGTAATTTAGGGTTATATTAGTAAACCATTTTTATTAATTGCGATTAAGATCTAAATGTCGACTGCCCCGTTGGTCTAGTGGTCGCAAGTGCTTCGATTCGATGGATTGGGTTCGATTCCCAGGTCGGGCAGTGTTATTGGGTTTTACTATATGGAAATTTAAAGTAGCAGCCCGGTGTCTGGATCTATGCCCGGTTGATGGCAAGGCAATAGACTCGCCCCTATTACATGGGACTTAAACATAACTGGTGAAATGTGGGTGTACTATAGGTACACCTCTGCCTAACCCTTCAAACAAACAAGGCATGACGATCCGTTATGTACCTACCTATGTAAATGTCACACATATGTCAATCAACATTAAATTTCATTTCTCATAGTCACGCCTGATAATATTAGGTTTTGCTCATCTGATTTGGTAGATAGTTTTATACTTCATACAAATTCTGTTCCATTTTCCAGTGTATAGGGAAGATATCTGAAATCAAAACATAGTTTGTAATTTATTAGGTAAAAGTGATAAATAATAATTTATTTCTGAAAACTGATTAAAAAAAACACCTTTACGTCAATTTTTATTTTATTTATTTAAGCTAGATGAGTTCTGACTGACTACTCTGAGAAGAAAGACCGCAACAAACTCAGAGAAACTATTACCAAGCTTCTTCTTTTCGTGTGGTTAGTGACTAATCTGGTAACATGGTAGGTAACTATTACCAATAATATCATTGTTTACAATTACATCTTTTCGGAATTTTTATCCACATCAATTATACCTATTTCCACCACTGATAACACGCGCGCAAGGCGTGATTGATAAGAGTTGACTTAATTAATTTATTATTATTATAATATAAATACTTGTTCTAACAAGATTTCATAGCAACAGACTCGCACTCTATCTAGGAATTAGGATAGAGGAGTCAATAATAATTATTGTTGTTTTTTTGGTTATCTTTATCCTGTTAATCGAATTCGTATTAATTTGCATAAATTATGAGCGTTATCTACTTGAACATTGCTAGTATTTTTGTTATATTTTCTTAATTTTTTTTCTTACTGATGACGATAAAAATGTAGTTTGGCTTTTTAATAAAAAAAAATATCTGCTCTTCGATACATTTAACTATGTTATCATAACGATAAAATAATAACAAATTAAAATATAAAGAACTGGACTTTATGTGTGAGTGTAGTTTTTAGGAAAAATGTTTAACAGTTTCGTGATTATAACTGTGTAAAACAACGAATGTAATCGAATATATCGTTTGGAATATTAAAAATCTTGTTAAAACTAGGTACCTTTAGATATTTCTATTTTAGTGGAGGACATAAAACGCCTCATTTTTTTTTCTTTTCTTTGTGATAGATTCAAATTGCGACTTACAAGTAGTTTAAAAGAAATAGGAATAATTCTACGTCGATTCCCGTAATGTAGATTCTTACTGTCTAAAGACCATCTCTAAAGATCAAGAATCACTAGCTGCACTCCGCGGTTTCACCCGCATAAGTGTCGATCCCGTGGTAATATCGAGGTAAAAAGTATCCTATGTCCTAACCCAGGTCATGGTCTACCTATGTGCTAAATTTCATCCAAATCCGTTCAGCCGTTTTTTGCGTGAGTGTAACAAACAAATAAACTCACTTTCCCATTACGATTAAGTTGAGTTTCTCACACAGTGTCTTCTGCTATTGAGAAAAAGGAAGGGAAGGAAGGCCTTAGCCTAGCAGTGGGACAAGACCGGCTAGGTAAATAGAAAGACAGGTATGTCGAGTTACGTCAACTGGGTTAAAAACTTAATTGGAGACTATTCTCTCTCTCTGGCAGTATCATCACAACGGTAATGTTTTCCCATTTTTGTCTTATGGGTGCTTATATTTATAGGAGGAGCTCATGGCTAAGTAATAACTGCCGCACGGGTCGATCCATCAGGTTAAGCTACGCTTGCCGGGGTTGGTCTGTGGATGGGTGACCATCTTTACATACCGAGACTCCTCCGTGCCTCGGAAAGCACGTTAAGCCGTTGGTCCCGGCTGTCATTCGTGGATCTTTGACAGTCGTTACGGGTCGTCAGAAGCCCGAAAGTCTGACAACCAGTCTTACCAAGGGGTATCGTATTACCCAGTTACTGGGTTGTGGAGGTCAGATAGGCAGTCGCTTCATGTAAAATACTGGTATTCAGCTGCATCCGGTTAGACTGGAAGCCGACCCCAATATAGTTGGGAAAAGGCTAGGCAGATTGATGGTGCTTATATTTATAGATTTTTTTCGAACTTATGAAGCAATGGATTAGCAATTTGTTAAAACGATTCAAATTCCGATTGATCGTGTATTACGTAATTAGGGTACTGGTTTTTTTTTTAACTGTTTTTCTGACAAAACCGGGGTGCGTCATGCTAATATTTTTGAAAATTTATTTAGAATATTTTGGCTTATATTCCACGACACAAACAAATAAATTTTATTAATTATTTGATCTATTGCTAAGAGTAAAAACAAATTCTCCCTCAGAAAATCAATCATAAGTATATATTATTACCCTTACTTCAAAAACCTTTTACCTCTCATCCATTTTTCTAACAATAAAAATCGCTCCCGCTACCGCCCTTGACCAACACCACACGCGAACAGTAATTTCATCCATGAAATAGTTGGTGTTACCAAATAGGGATTAGAGGGAGCCAGCACTACGGCAACGTAGGCATGCGAGGGAGACAGCAAATACTCGCGTTTGCAGCGCTCTCTCGATTTCTGAGCTTCGCTTATTTTAAACGAATCTTTTAGGGGTCAGTGGTGTGATGGTGGTTTTGTTAAGGGTTCCGTAGTTGATAATTAGGTTATTTTTATTGTGTTGAGAATATTGTTCTTATTAATCGGTTGAAGGACATTGAACGAGACACAACAAATATAAGTTTTATTGTTATTACGTCTGGGCGCGTTTAGTGCCCCGCTAAAGTGATAATTACAACTTTTTTTATAATAATATTACAAATGTGAAAGTGAGTTTGTTTGTTTGTTTGGTACGCTTCCACGCTAAAAGTGCTGAACGGATTTGGATGAAATTTAGCACATGGGTAGACCATGACCTGGGTTAGAACATGTGATTTTAATCCCGCTATTCCCACGGGATCGAGACCTATGCGGATGAATACGCGGGGCGCAGCTAGTTAGAAGTCCGTGGTTCTTAGAAAGGCTGCCAAACCTGAGGTCTTAAGTTAGATTCCTAGTTGTAGAAACAGTTTTCAGTAGTTTTTCGGATAAAAAACTTAAGGTAGATTAATTTTGCAGATAATAATGTTTGACGCAGGATCGTAGTAGGTGGGGTTCTGTATGTATGTCTGGTGTTTGTAAAAGTGTTTTGTCTTAGCCAAACGTTCAAATATCTCTGACATATAATCTTATTTCAATCTATTTACAGCATTAAAAGTCGTGACCCGTATTTATTTATGTCCAGGAATAGTTACATTAAAATAATACACAGAAAACTAACTACAAAATAGCTTGAATCAATCTGTCAGGCTTTTCCCAACTTTACGGGAAAGTCCGAAAGGGATACCGTGGCCCCTGGCACTGCACAGGCAACAGAAGGAACACGGGTGGGTTTTAGTCAGTAAGAGTGACACGCCCTCCCGCTCCACCCAGAGCGGGAGGAGTCATTTGATCGGCTAATTACCAGTATTTTACATGGAGCGACTGACTACCTGACCTCCACAACCCAGTAACTGGGTAACATGATACTCCTTGAGCAGACCTAGGCCGGTTTCTGACTCCGTAACGACTGTCAAAGATCCACAAATGACAACCGGGACCAACGGCTTAACGTGCTTTCCGAGGCACGGAGGAGTCTCGGTATGTAATGGATGGTCACCCATCCCAGAACCGACCGTGGCAAGCGTAGCTTAACCTTCGACCGAGCAGTGCGGCTGTTCTTATTTAGCCACTGCCAGAAGACCCTCGAATTGTGATTGAAAGTGTGTTACTGTAGGGTTTTTAAAGAATTTAACAATTAACTCTTATTTTTGAGAAATGGCAACACTGTCCAACCGTCAGTTGAGTAGAAGGGGTAGTTTATAAACGCGGGCACTTGGCCGAGAGAGCTCGACCTGGTGTGAAGTAACTGTGATAACTGTATCTGGAGAAAAATAAAGTATCAGTATCAACATTCAGTGAGTTTCCTCACATTACGTAATTATAGGATGCTGGTCACACACGCAACCCGGTTGCGAGTTCTACTCACCTGACCTTTCTGAAGAACATCACCAATAGCATACCTAATAGCATAATCTTCCTATAATGTTTTCACTCCTGGGCCAGAGGCCTCCTCTCTGTGACTGAGTAGGCCGTAATCCCCCACGCAGGGCCGGTGCGGGTTGGTGGATGTCACATGACTTGGAATTTTTGGTTCTAGGACATGCCGGTTTCCTCACGAAGTTTTCCTTCACCGTTTTGAGAACAGTGGCGATGAAATAATTTACAGAAAGAAAAGCGCCTGCCTGAGTACCACTAGGCCACCACCAGTGAACGAAAGTTTATAGATAGATAGAATACTTACTCTTTATTGTACACCACAAAAATTACAGACACACATTTAGAAACTATACATAGGGTGACACCTGAGAGGTGAGAGGAGCTCGTGGCTAAGTAATAACTGCCGCACGGGTCGATCCGTCAGGTTAAGCTACTCTTGCCGGGGTTGGTCTGTGGATGGGTGACCATCTTTACGTGACAGCCGGGACCAACGGCTTAACGTGCTTTCCGAGACTCCTCCGTGCCTCGGAAAGCACGTTAAGCCGTTGGTCCCGGCTGTCATTCGTGGATCTTTGACAGTCGTTACGGGTCGTCAGAAGCCCGAAAGTCTGACAACCAGTCTTACCAAGGGGTATCGTATCACCCAGTTACTGGGTTGTGGAGGTCAGATAGGCAGTCGCTCCATATAAAATACTGGTATTTAGCTGCATCCGGTTAGACTGGAAGCTGACCCCAACGTAGTTGGGAAAAGGCTAGGCAGATGATGATGATAGGGTGACACCATATACGTGGGTGACACAATCTTTTACAGACAACTTTTGGATGGATTCAAGGTAACAGGAGGGACAATACTGCAGGTAGTCAGCGGTGTACCTGTATGTATCTACATATACAATAAATACATACATAAAGCATAAACTTATTCATATAAATATATAATATACAGATATACATAAATACAATTATAAACATAAAACAAGAGCAAGGAACTTTAAGTAATGATGATGTTTAAGGAGAGAGGAAATGTTTATTTTCTCTGGCCACCACTGCTCTCACCAACAAGGCTAGTAGTAAAGGCCAAGGCCAGTAGGCATATCTGGGGTATAATGGACCTTCTGCGAACCAAATGTTCAGTGTCTGCTGGCGAATGATAGGTATTGATTTAATTTCTATATGTATGCATCTGACTCAAACGGGCAGGACTGGGCCAGCTGCCTGCTTTGACTAGGATCGGAGAATCGATAGGATGTCATTTCTATTAAAGTCTATGATTCTGGTTTATTAATTATTGGTTTCTTATTCGTAACTGGAGTTTATCTATTCGATTGTGCTATAGGTAGGATTGAAGGTTTGAATTGATTGTAGGTTTGAATTGAGAATTTATTTATTTAAACTTTTCACACAAAAAAGTACAAAGGCGGACTTAATGCCTTAGGCATTCTCTACCAGTCAACCGAGGGTGGTGAAGAGATTAGATGGCAGGTGCTCTGTTTGAGAGGAACAAAGAAAAAACATTTTTATTCAAATATATCATTAGAAATAATTATAATACACATACATACATATTTAATAAAAAATATATACATTACAAATTCAAGGGAGAGAGGTGTTGAGATGACTACTCTATTCATTTTGCCAAAAAACTCTGAAATTTCCGCTTAAATGCATACCTACTGGTGATGGTGTTTATTTATTTCTTATAAATAATAATAAAAAATAAATAATAATATTTTTATTTTGTAGTACTTATTCGCTGAGGCCCGCTACATTTAATGTTTTTACGTTTTTTGCAATTTGCACGTTAGTGTTTAGTTGATCAACAAAAAAAAAGATTCGCTTCCGTAACCAATACCTGTGTTTTTAGAATAATAATTACTTAAGCTTTGTGCAGACTAGCGCGACGCGACACCGGCTTTTGTTATATCGTGAAGTTTTCTTAGAAATTGTATTGTTCGAGTCGCGTCGCGCCGTCGCGTCGCGCTGGTCTGCACGAGCCTTAACTCTTGCCCTCGCCCGCGTGGATGTCGGAAAATATCCCACGGGAACGTAGGTACTACCGGGATAAAAGTTGCATTCTTAATTGTTGCGCCACTTCTTCCCAGCTAAAGCACTAGGAAGTGGAGAAGGACGCGCGTGCCGGGGGACTGTCTTATGGGGAATGCGCTTAGGTAACCCGGGAAATTCAAATATGCTTTCCTTTTTTCCAATTTGCAGTGTCAAGTTATAGGTACCTATGTTGATTAAAATATGATTCGAAACCGTAACAAATATGGCTTTACAGAATTATAATCATTAGAATCAGCAATATACCTAACTCCTCAAGTTAGCATAATACTCAAATGTCATGATTTCATGAAATAGTTATTCAATAGGATTATATGAACTTAGATAGTTGTTGTGTTTTTGAGAGTCATTTTAACATTCCGTTTGGGAGAACGGAGAACATGTTTTTCAACCGCAAATGTAAGTTGGTCGATTATTACTCGATAACTTGTAGCCTACTTAGCTGTGATAGTTTTCCTTTTAATTTCGTTATCTATAATATTGTCGTGAATTTTTTCACATACCTATCTAAAACCAACCATCTAGCTGGCAGGGATGACACCATAGATATCTAGATGACACACTTAACTCTTAACACAAATTAGCAGTTTAAAGCTTAATATTTCGTAAACGGATCCCTGAATCCAAAAATGGTTGTCACACGCTCACAATATTTTGGAACGACCTTTCCAACGATACCTCACACCAACGGTACCCCAATGTTTTTTTTAAAGATTTAATTTTACCACTTTGTCGGCGTGATTAATATATGTAGGTAGGTATGTAGCTATATGCATGACAAATTTCAGCTATCAAATAACGCAACACATTTTCGTAAACGATTACGTACCTACGACAAATTTGTTTCATTTTGACAGTTCAACAACATTCATTGCGGTATTTACGTTGTTGAGCAGATTTTTTTTCGAACTTATGAAGCAATGTATTAGCAATTTGTTTCAAAACGATTCAAATTCCGATTGATCGTATATTACGTAATTAAGGCAGGGACGGAAAGCGGTTATGGTTAAAGGTTAAGATACCTCAAAAATATACCGGTACCGGTTTAAAATACAGGTTGAGCTATACCGATACCTTTAAAAATAAAGGTTGGGCTAAACCGTTATTTAACCTTTACACGATTTCGGTATCAAAAACATGCGAGACGGCGCGGCGTCGAACACTTTAGAACTTGTGTACCTATTTTGTAACAATCGGCAAGTGAACGACAGACAGAGTAGCGAGGCGGTGTGTCAAAGAAAACCTCTATTTATTAAGGTTTAGGTACTGCTACCGAAACATTTATAAAGGTTATAGTACTTCTACCGAAATATACCGGTATGCATATCCAACCTCAAAATTCCGCTACTGAAAAAATTAACGGTATCGAAATATTTCGGTAACTTTTATTTAACGGTATGACGTCATACTGAAATTTAAAGGTACCTTAATTTTTCGGTAATTCAGTCCCTGAATTAAGGTACAGGTTTCTAATAAGTCCTAAGATCTAGGGCTTGTTTAATACAGGCGACAATTTTACGAGTTTCTTTCATACATTTTCTTCATTAGTCAATAGAGCCAAATATCAATACTATAACAACTAAGATTGCACATGAGAGCCAATCCTGTCTGTGTGTCCAAGCTGTCTCAATACACTTTTCTTGATCCTTAAAACTCCCATCCTCTCGCTCCACAACGCTTCCTAAACTTAACTTGCTAAGAAGTAGGATGCCTTCATCATCATCAACACATCGGCTGATAATAATATGATGAAGGCATCTTACTTATTAACAAGTTAACCTTGGAAAACTTTCAAAGGTACAGTTAATGATACATTTTCGATGCCCTGTTATTTTTTGGTGAAAATACTTCGGAAATAAATCTTTGAATTTTGAATGAAACTTGATATTTTGGTTAATGAGCGGAACCCCGCGCGTATTACGCTAGCACTATGAGTATCAGAAAATTTTCTTTCTGAAGAGTTTTCAACTACAGTATCATGTGTCTATAACTGCTTGGTCTATGTTCTTAGGATCTAGGACTCACCTCCCCATGCAGGTTCCTTCCTTCTGGCGTGTTTTCTGGCAAGAAGTACAGACGGAGGCTGACCAGGGTCTGGTCTGACACCCGGTCTGTCCATAGCAGTTGCAGTTCTCCTGTTGAGAACACAGTTTTCTTAGCATTAGACTAGCTTCGACGTGAAGGGGTCCGATGAGACCATTGCCTGCCGGGGTTGCGGGATTAGTCCGAAAGGGATACCGTGGCCCCCTGGCATTGCACAGGCAACAGAAGGAACACGGGTGGGTTTTAGTCAGTAAGAGTCTGACACGCCCTCCCGCCCCACCCAGAGCGGGAGACGTCATTTGATGATTTCCCACCCAAAAAAAAAAAAGACTAGCTTCGACGAGTCACGAAATCTAGAGACATGGGCCTCTGACGACAGATTCTTTGGGGGATCTCTGAAAGACTGATTACGTCACTATTCAGCAAATCAGTTGTCAAACCCCGTGTTATCTATTTAGAACGGTTTTTGATATTTTTGAAGTGAAAACTTATTTATCTGCTCTCTTAACGTAATAATCGAATAATTATAAACTTCAAAACGAGTTTCTATTGACATACTTTAGAAAAACAATACTTACCGAAATTTAAAAATAGAATCATTTTTTCTCTAACAAAATAATGTAAAAAAACAATATTATGTTATAATAAAACAACAGGGCAAATCCAAGAAGTTAATATCACCAAGAAGTTTCCATCAACTTTTCCGCTGTAGCGCATGCGCGGTGATGTGCTGGTGCAGGCGCCATTCATCATACCTACGTTTATTTATAATAATTTAAAAAAATATTGAAGCATGATTTTTATGTATTTACTTAAAAAATCATGACGTATTCAATTAATTGAAAATACGTATTTTTTTTTTTGAATTAATTTAGAAAAACTTGTTTTTTTTTTTTGTTTTTTTTTTTGCAACCCTACCAGCCATTGAAAAACCATCACTTAAGCATCTCCCTACGATTAGGGAGTGAGGCTACGTCACTGAGGCTAGTTTCATGGTCTTACCTATGGACACCAGCTCGGAATCCTGCCAGACCTTGACGAAAAAGAAGTCCCCGATGGCAATGATCTTCTCTGTGGATCCCGACAGCCGCAGCGCCTTGTAGAAGGTGTACTGGCCGTGCTGACCACACGGGGCACCCACCAGCTGTAACAAGGATGAACAGGTTGGAGACATGGTCAGACAGATACATTTGGTCAAATTTTACATCCTTCTCAATGTATAATTTCAACATGAAAGATGTAACCAATACTTTGTAACAATGTTTTGATTTAAAAGAGTTTCCGTGGAGTTTCTTGCCCGTTCTTCTCCATAGGTACCTACTACGCTTTGGAATGGGCAACTAGCTTCATATTTCTGACTGACCGACTCCTTGACAATTCAAAAGTGCCTGTAAGTGGTTTAATTGAAATAAATGCTTTGAGTGTGAATTTTCCTTGACCACTGAACAGATATTAATTGTATCTGTTCTGTGTCCTTTACTGTACACTCGGCTGTATATCAAGCTATACATTTCCAATATAAGGTGACATCGCATTGCACGGAAATCCTATGCAATGCGAGATCAGCATAAACTGGAAAGTATAGCTTGATGTGTAGCCGCGTGTACATTGCCGTGAAAGTGGGCAATGTGGCAAATAGATGTCAAATATTTCGCTGTTTTGATTAATTTGGCAATATTACTGTATGGAAATATGATATTATGTGGCTAACTACCGAACTAGAATATTAATTTATAATGAATTGCAATTATAACATTGTATTTGATGTTGTAACCGTTTTAAGGCTCGTGCAGACCAGCGCGACGAGACGGCGCGACGCGACTCGAACAATACAATTTCTAAGAAAACTTCACGGTATAAAAATAGCCGGTGTCGCGTCGCGCTGTCGCGTCGCGCTGGTCTGCACGAGCCTTTAGGTGTAAAAAAGGCATTTGTAAAGTTTACAAATAGTTTTTTTACATCTAAAACTAAATATTCAGTGTTACGATATTCATTATCGCGTTTCATAAAGTATATTTTAGTTCGCTAGTTAGCCATATTTCATATTTCCATACAGTAATATTGCCAAATTAATCAAAACAGGTAAATATTTGACAGCTATTTGCGACGCTGCCAACTTTTAGGATAAGCGCTCTTAACTCAAACATGAGTTTTCGAACAACAAACTATAAAGCTATATTACCTATCAGTTGTTACAATAATTTTAAGAGCTTGTCTACCATAACCCTTGTTAGAAATACCAAGTAATCGAATTCGGTTCTCTCATCAATGCCTCCGTACTCTGCAGCAGGGACTGAAAGCGGTTACGGTTAAAGGTTAAGATACCTCAAAAATATACCAGTACCGGTTTAAAATACAGGTTGAGCTATACCGATACCTTTAAAAATAAAGGTTGGGCTAAACCGTTATTTAACCTTTACACGATTTCGGTATCAAAAACATGCGAGACGGCGCGGCGTCGAACACTTTAGAACTTGTGTACCTATTTTGTAACAATCGGCAAGTGAACGACAGACAGAGTAGCGAGGCGGTGTGTCAAAGAAAACCCCTATTTATTAAGGTTTAGGTACTGCTACCGAAACATTTATAAAGGTTATAGTACTTCTACCGAAATATACCGGTATGCATATCCAACCTCAATATTCCGCTACTGAAAAAAATTACGGTATCGAAATATTCCGGTAACCTTTATTTAACGGTATGACGTCATACTGAAATTTAAAGGTACCTTAATTTTTCGGTAATTCAGTCCCTGCTCTGCAGTTCTGAAAACCGGGGCCAGAGTGAGGGAGAAACATTTACTAATTTAATAAACCTGAAGTTTGTTTGTTGTGATGTTTGAACGCGCTAATATTCAGGACTAGCAGTCGTATTTCAGAAAGGATAATATAATATAGGCTATTGGATACACGTATATACACAAACCCAATAATATATAATAATTATGTATACATATATAAATAATTATACACCTAATTAAGAATATCTAATAATTAATTTATAATATTATTACTTAATTGCTTAAATTGTTACTTAGCCCTCTTCCTCTCTCCTAATTTTGCTGTGCGCGACAGATACTCTTACTACGTAATACACGATAAATCGGAATTTGAATCGTTTTGAAACAAATTGCTAAACCATTGCTTCATGAGTTCGAAAAAAAAATCTGCTCAACAACGTAAATAACGCAATGAATGTTGTTGAACTGTCAAAATTAAATAAATATCTCGTAATCGTTTACGAATATATGTTGCGTAATTAGATAGAGGTCATAGAGGGTCCATATTGATCTTTTACTTGTTTATACCATCAATGTAATACATAAGGAATGCAATAAAGATTGTATTTGCGACTTTTTTTTGATTGTGAAATTATCAAATAACTTCTCCCGCTCTGGGCGGAGCGGAAGGGCGTGTCAGACTCTTACTGAGTAAAACCCACCCGTGTTCCTTCAGTTGCCTGTACTTGCCAGGGGCCACGGTATCCCTCTGGACTTTCCCGCGACCCCGGCAGGCATCGGCGGTCCTAGCGGACCCCGCTAGTTCTGCTGACATCTATTTGAGGCGCGCATGGAACACAACGCGCCGTCGACCCGGGCCTGGTCCTTACCGGACGGCGAGCTACCCATCACTCACCACCCGCAAGCCCGCGCCTACGGTGGCCGGGAATCGGCCTGCGATTCCCGACGCCTAGGGCGTCTCCTGCGGCGGCTAGGGGCGTGAGGGCGCAAGGTTTGCCTTTCCATCACGCGTTCCGCCTCTTCCTTCGCGACTTCGCAGAAGGAGGTGACGGCCTCCCATGCCCTCTCTCTCCGTACCATGGCCTGGACCAGGGCAGGCCGGGCAGACCTCCACCGTATGCTCCACCGTGTCCAACAGGCGTAGCTATAATTTAACATACGTCTGTGACGGCCTTAATACTTCGTTTACGCTTGGCTTTATTTCCCACATTTTACCTTTTTAGCAGTTTTTGGTGACGTAATAGTAGTATATACAATATTATAAGCTCCGTCTAAGGTCAGTCGAAGTTTAATATGGAAAATATATCGTAATAAGTCTTGTTAATATATATTTATAGCTACGTCTGTGATGGGCGATGCGTCGAATTAAATAATTTTAAGATTATGATCACAAGGACAAGGTGTTGGAATATATAGGAAAAAATACGAAATTCACGTGAACGAAGCCACGGGGGAAGTGCTAGTGTATAGACACACACAGAGTACTAAGGGTCAGTTCAATTTTGTCAATAGATTGCAGAGCGAAAACAAAGCCAGAGTGGCTGCGGCCGAAGCGAGTTTTGGAAGTCACAACCCTGTTACCGATGCTACGATGGCTTTCAGAATCACAATGGCAATAGTGAGGGCTCGTGGCTAAGTAATAACGACCACACGGGTCGGTCTTCTAGGTTAAGCAACGCTTGTCGAGGTCAGTTCGTGAATGGGTGAGTGTGTTGCCAACCCTACTATATGTATAATATAGTATATCCTAGTGTGCGTGTGTTTTTGGGTGTGTGTGTGTATCCTGCTATATTAGAGGCCTAAATAGGTACTATATTTCTAAAGAAAAAATATACCTAGTAGGCTAAACTTATACCTACCTACTTATATTTTTATATCAATACAAAATGGCGAGATGATCCGCAATAGGACCAGCTATGTAATTACGCAACACGATTTTGACAGTTCAACAACATTCATTGCGTTATTTACGTTGTTGAGCAGATTTTTTTTCGAACTTATGAAGCAATAGATTAGCAATCTGTTTCAAAACGATTCAAATTCTGATTGGTCGTGTATAACGCAATTAGGGTATTAATTAATCTCTTAGAAGCTGTAAAAATAGTTAAACACAATCATTAAAAAAAAAAACTGTACACTGTAAAACATTATAGGTTCATACTGGCAAAAAATTACATCTATGAATTTAAAAGATAATTTAATTATGGATCTTTTATACACACATCAACACGGTCTAGGGATATTTCATACTCAATTAAATAACTCGAAAAGTACTGGCCGCATTGGAATCTTTTATACACCGATTTGTTTGTAATTTATCTCAGACTAATTCCAAATTAAAATTTTTGAAAATTCTTTTGTTTCGGTGGCATAAAAATGTCTTGATGTATAGGAGAGGGAATTTTCATTTGTGCGAAATTTAGAAAACAATACGAATTACGTTTAGTTACAGTTTTTTTTTCATTTTTAAACGAAAGATAAAGTTAAAATTGAGGTATTGTAGCCATGCAACGCCGACATTTGACGAGGGCGGAGATGTTACGAGCTGTGGGAATGCTGGAAGCTGGATCTGTTCAGCGTAATGTTGCTGAGGCCATAGGGACCCATCAAAATGTAATTTCAAGATTGTGGACACGCTATCGTGCCACAGGTGAAGTAGCGGAGAGGCACCGGGGGCCAAGTCGCATCACTACCCCCAGACAAGACCGATTTTTGCAAATTACTGCGCGAGCTCAACCAAATGCAACGGCGACTCAATTGGTCCAAAGGCTGCGAGTGGAACACCAAGTGCTTGTGAGTGACCAAACTGTAAGAAGGCGACTGCATGAAAGCAATCTACGCTCTCGTAGACCACTCCGGGTCCCACCTTTACGGAGAGGCAATCGTGGACGACGATTAGAATGGGTTCGGAACCACGTGGACTGGGGCCGTGAGCAATGGTCCAATGTGCTGTTCACGGATGAATCCAGGTTCGGCTTCCATCCAGATTCACGAAGGACGCGTGTTTGGCGAGTTCCTGGACGATGGAGCCGTCTCCAGAACCCTCAGGAAGTTCACCCATACCAAGGCGGAACAATTATGGTTTGGGCAGGAATTCGTCTTGGAGGACGGACGGATCTCGTTTGGGTGCGGGGCAATATGACGGCAGAACGATACGTCCAACAGGTGCTGGGGCCCGTAATCTTGCCCCACAGAACACAAATGGGGCAAGATTTCCTGCTCATGCACGACAATGCCCGGGCACACACGGCGAGAACGGTAGCAGCTTGGTTACATACACATAATGTTAGGGCCTTAGACTGGCCTGCTCAATCGCCAGATCTAAATCCCATTGAGCATGCGTGGGATATGCTGCAAAGAAGTTCCTGAAAATCTGGCTACAGAAGATCAACTTTTTGCGCACCTCAGAAGGACATGGGACAATATTCCGCAGCAAGACATTGACAACCTTGTTCTGAGCATGCCGAATCGTTGCCGATGTGTTATGAACATCATGGGCGCTTTCTCAGACTACTAAATTCAAGTTTATAAACACAAATTAAATGATTTTTCTATTTTTTTCAGTTTTTACTCACAAATTAAAAATTAATTCATATACGGTTTCCGTCTATGCTTCATTTTTTTTCCATAAAATCCTGAAATTTTAATCTAAGTACCTTAACCATTATTAAAAAATGGCAGAATATTAAATAACGTATCTTTTAAATATATACATGTCATATAAATAATTAACACATTGATAGTAATTCGCTTTTTTAAAAATATCCCTAGACCGTGTTGATGTGTGTAGTATACGTGTTTTATTAAAACACCTTTTGTTTTATGTAGGTATATTAAATTAATAATGCGTCTATTTTGGGACAGCGCTCCTTGATGAGCGAGTCCTATCACTGGCTGGAAGTATTCAGCCATCAAAATCCAAAAAGTTTATTTTAAATCCGACCGGCAGTTCCTGAGATTAGCGCGTTCAAACAAATGAAAAACAACAACCAAAAAACTCTTCAGCTCTAGGTCCAGAATAGGCGAAGGGACAAACATATTGGCGACAATTTTATCTCGTCTTAGTTACTCTTCTTGTAAGTGTTTACGATTCAAAACCAGTATTGATTGGTAGTGGTACCTCAGCCCTTACGGCTTAATAATCATCCACCAGCCAGGACCACAACTTGCTGGCCAAAACCCCTCTGACTCGAGCAATTCACACCATCAATTATATTCAAATCAAAATTGATATATTTACATGTCATTTGGGTGAATTCGCAAAAGTACTAATGTCATGAACAATGATCTTTATGATCTTATGATGTATTTGGTGATTTCATTTGATGTGCGTGACTTGGCTGTCGCGTTAGGCTAAGACCTGTAATGTTAATTTCAAGGCATTTAAATAAATATATAATATTTTATTTATGTAGGACTAACCCAGCATTATGCTGAGCGATGGCGAGCTGAGCGCCAGGGTCCCAGCATTATGCTGAGCGATGGCCAGTTTGCGTGGATGTGACGCATATTTTCCCCCAAATTGTTATTTTCGTGATTATTTTTTTCTTTGCTTGCGTCATTCATAATATTATGTAACGCAAGTAAACTTATTTTCTTTCTAAATAAATAAATAATAGTTCTCCAGACCGAATTTGAGCTATGGCAGTGGCAGTCAATCTCAGCGGTAACTGGTCATCCACGCGGGAGATATTATACGAACTTTGCAAACATATGTAATATACAATCAAGTTCTTCTAACTGAACAAACATCTGTGCTGCTGGACAGTTTGTTGGGACACTTCTTGTTTCCAGCTCCAGCACTAGGAAGTGGTGAAGGGCGGGCGTACTTGGGGACTGTTACATGTCATTTTGACGTTCAAAAAGTGTTGATTCTCAGCCCAGTTTGAATAAATTACTTATGATTTCGTAAAACGTCAGGTTAAAAAAAGCCGATTCGCAAAACGTCCGGTTTTCTTTTTAATACATAACATAACATCACGCCTTGTTTCCCCGAAGGGTTGGACAGAGGTGTACCTATAGTACACCCACATTTCGCTAGTTATGTTTAAGTCCCATGTAATAGGGGGCGAGCCTGATGCCATCAACCGGGTACAAATCCAGACTCCGGGCTGCTTACTGTGAAATTTCTGACACTAAAACCCAATGATACTTTGCCCGACCTGGGAATCGAACCCAGAACTACATGTTCAGTAGTAGACCAACGAGGCAGTCGGTTCAGTTGTTTTATACAATATATTGCTTTAAAAGAAAGTACTTATATAAAAAGTGGCATGTTCATAAGTTAGACGCTACTATTTTTGTTTGATTAGAAAGCTGTCAGGTTACTGTGTACGTAACACACATAAAATAGCAATCGATCTCAATGCCTTTCATTTTGACAGTTTAGTCACATACTTAGATAGCTATGATATTTATTGCTATAGATCTACACCCTTACGATAATGGCCGCCATCTTTTACTTCAATTACTCGACTTCGACGAAGACAAAATGGAATTGCCAAAAACTATGAAAATCTTCCGTAAATTGTGTTATCCAGTAACTGGGTTGTGGAGGTCAGATAAACAGTCGCTCCATGTAATTACTGGTATTCAGCTGAATCTGGTTAGATTGGAAGCCGACCACATTATAGTTGGGAAAAGGCAAGGCAGATTTAGAAAAAAACACATAAACCTACATGGGCACTTGTGAAACGTCAGAAGCTAGGTGAACTGTTCCAATTGGTCGTTTCCTATGGAGAAGAGATGATGATGTTGTCACCGCTGGTTGCTATAGCTACCTAAAGCGAATTCTGGCGTTCATCCAAGAAATCAACAAGAATGATTGTCGTTTGTCATCGTAATAATTCACGATCTATCTAATTATAACTTTTATAAGTTAATGGTGCCGATTCTCTTGTCACAAATGCCTCTAAACTAGACTAAAAATCACTAAAATTTAGTTTATTCCTGTCAGACGATGATTTCCCATTCTGAAATAGACTAAAGTGGCACAACTTAACTATATTTTAGTTTGACAGCACTAAGATTGTACTGAGATTTTAATTTAATGAAAATTACAATTTTGCTATTCTGAATTTGAAGTTTTTCACCAAAAATTTTAATTGTCTAACTAATTCTGACTATTTTTAATCGCCACTGAAAATGGTGTGGAATATTATTAGTTGTCATGAACACACGACAAACACGAAACACGATTCACACGATCATCTCAACTTCGGGTGCAAAAACGGTACTGTACTGGATTTTTTTCTTATCTTTTGCTTATATCTCGAAAATGGTGTGTCCTATCGCAAAAATAATGAAAATTTCGACCCCCTTTAAGGAACCCTTATACCCTTATTACTCAAGACGTAGGTAATATTTTTTTTTATTTTCCATACAAATGAAGTTGCCCCTGCGCGCCTCCGGCTCTAAAAAAAATCACGGGGTAGGGCAAACAAGTATGTACCACGTGGAGTCGCAATTGTCAAATTCGATTTAGTAGTGTCAAAATAATTTTTAAAATTTAGAGACTACTACTGAATAGCTTTAAGATTCTCATAGCCAAAAGTAAGGAATTTTAGTGATAGTTTAGTTAGTTTAGTTCGGTGTACAAGAGAATCGGCACCATTATGAGATAACATAACATCGCCCTGTATTCCCCGAAGGGTGGGGCAGAGGTGTACCTATAGTACACCCACATTTCGCCAGTTATGTTTAAGTCATATGTATTAGGGGGCGAGCTTATTGCCCTCAACCGGGCATAAATCCAGACTACGGGCTGCTACTGATAAATTCCAGATGGAAAACCCAATATCACCACCCGGCCTGAGAATCGAAGCCAGGACCTCATGCTCAGCAGGAGCGCTTGGGACCACTAGACCTACGAGGCAGTCATCATGAGACCTCTATAACATCACGCCTGTTCCCCGAAAGGGTTTGCAGAGGTGCACAGTACACCACACCTACTAATCGCCAAAATTAGAAAGTTCCATGTAACAACAAATTACGAACAATTAATTTTTCCGCGTTTCGTTTCACCCCAATTTCTGAGAACACGCTCAAATCAATCTGTTTTCAAACCCCATGAACTGTTCAAGCGCGGATCCACCATTGTGGGCACGGTGGGCATTCCCACAACTCTAATTGAGGTCGATAGGCTGATGTAGTACACAGGACAGACACACATTGTGTACGAGCATATTATTATAACCTTACCAAAGGTTAAAAATTCACCTCAATTCTAAAATTATAAACATCTTTAAGGTTTTTTTTTTAATTCTTTTTTTTATGTTATGATTATGACACTAAAAATTATTATTGCCACCCACAGGTAGTACGCTTTCTGACCCTTTTGTTAACATTTTCATGAAATAGGTACTTTTGGAAGAGATTATACAAGGAACGTGTAGTCCCGCTGATGTCCGGAAACACAACAAAACAACGGAACAATAGGTACTTGTTGTGCTTCCCAAAATCAATAAACCTGCCTAGCCTTTTCCCAACTATGCTCGGGTCAGCTTGCAGTCTAACCGCATGCAGCTGAATTCATGGAGCGACTATGCTCCCCTAAATAGCCGGGCGAAATGTCGCAAGTCGCAACATGTTTGTAAACAAAGTTTTGAACAATTTCGTTATGAGGTAAAATGGGGGAAAACTATGAAAGTACCTACAGACGCCAGCACATCAACCTACCACAATCTGTCAAATTTCTTTAAGAGGGAACAGGGCCCGCGATTCTCCATACAAACGTATTCCCCGTTTTTCTTCCTGAATAATGCCTCTAGAGCTGTCATTGTTTTTTTATAAAATCAGGGTCTCTATAGGCATGTCCCTGTCATTTCCTTTTTTTCAGCAATTAATAAGTAAGGAAACTATGACCCTCCAAAAATTACAAAAATGCCCCATTTTTACCGCCGTGATTAGATGACTACCAGACTAATTCGGAAAGTTTTTAGCATAAAAGAAAATAATATGAACCTAGACATACTCTTTCTTAAAATTTTAATGTAAAAAAATATTAAATCGGCTTAGTTTTCGAGGAGAAAAAAGGAGAATGCCAAACGTCGTTTTCGTCAAAAACTTTGTGATATAATCGGTCTGAGCTGCAGTTGTCCTTATCGCACTTTACGGGGTTTAACTCGGTTTTTCGCGCGCAGCGCGACGGCAATAGTTTCTTCAAATACCTATTTTTCAAATTCCTCGCTGCCCCTGTTCCCTCTTAATAGATTTTCAACTTTATCACTAAAGCATAATGTTCAAAGTTGATTGGGACAAATTTGACAGTTTCGGGTAGGTTGAAGTGTCTGTACAAGTTCTAGGTTGTTTTACGCAATAATTTTTGGGTCTCTTGTACGAGTACTTACAGTAAAACCAATTTTGTCGAGGAAAAATAAATCTGCGTAGCCTTTTCACAATTAAGTTGGGGTTGGCTTCCAGTCTAACCGAATGCAGCTGACTACCAGTATTTTACATGGAGCGACTGCCTATCTGACCTCCACAACCCAGTAACTGGGTAAAGCCTCGTGCAGACCAGCGCGACGCGACGCGACTCGAACAATACAATTTCTAAGAAAACTTCACGGTATAACAATAACCAGTGTCGCGTCGCGCCAGTCTGAACGAGCCTTAATACTGGTAAGACTGGTTGTCAGCCTTTCGTGCTTCTGACGACCCGTAACAACGACTGTCAAAGATCCACGAATGACAGCCGGGACCAACAGCTTAACGTGCTTTCCGAGGCACGGAGGAGTCTCGGTATGTAAAGATGGGCACCCATCCACGGACCAACCTCAGCAAGCGTAGCTTTTAGCCTGATGTAACGACCCGTGCGGCAGTTATTACTTAGCCACGAGCCCTCCCTATTGCCATTGTGATTCTGAAAGCCATCGTAGCATCGGTAACAGGGTTGTGACTTCCAAAACTCGTCGAATTTTCTCGAGGACAAAGGTCTCAAATAGTGTGAAGAGAGAATATTCTCCGATCGAGAATATTCTGCAATAAACTTTTCGGAGCATGGAGAACATAAATTTTTAATAATTTAAAAGTAGTAGTTTTTTTTAATGGTTTAGTATTTATTACTTTTACAGTATTAAACTAACACACTGTATATAAAAAATTAAACTAATATATTATTATACAAACTAAAATATAGCGTCGAAAAATTCATCCGCATCGCTGTCGACTGGTAGTGTGCCCAAGAGACTGGCCGCATTGCCACGTTGTATGGCAATGCTTAGCCTCTGGCCAAGGTAAAAACCAGCCCTTGGGTCACGGGAAGTGTCAACCAGTCGTTTAGAGATTTCAGTGAATAGACCATGAGCACTCGGACCCCACGGCCCTATGGTTTCAACCCCAAACTGCTCGAAAATATAGTTGCCTATAAAGTTATTATACTTTCATGCTCACTCAAATGTGAATGAATGTGAATATGTGTGTGTGATGTGTGCTGATGGTGGCGTGTGTGTTGGATCATTTTTAGCTCCCTTCAAAATGGTTGAGCTGAATGGTGCTGATCCATGCGTCATGTTCGTGAACGGGCGCCGTCAGTTGGGACTGGTCATCTCTTAGCTGCCATGGCTTATTTTAATTTATTTTAAGTTTTTGAATGATTCTTTTTTTTCTTTTTATTACGGACGCTTTTACGAACGTGCACGTCTTATTAGATACATTGCATAATTTCAAAATGAATGATGGTAACCAATATTTTGTATCAATTTTATATTTTATTTAAAAGAGTGTCCGTGGAGTTTCTTGCCCGTTCTTCTCCATAGGTAGGTACCTACTACGCTTTGGAATGGGCAACTAGCTTCATATTTTTGACTGACTGATATTTTCGACCCCTTGACAATTCAAAAGTGCCTGTAAATGGTTTAATTGAAATAAATGCTTTGAGTTTGAGTTTGTGTTTTCGCCGCTTGAGGTGTTCTGCAGCCGCAGCGGCAGCGCCAGCACAGCACGCTGAGCCAAGAAGATGGGATGACGCAAGAGTATCGGCACGAGTATTAGTTAATTATGAGGGGCAGGAGACAATAAATGCTACTGTCAATACCATAGAAATATAAAAAATATCTATGGTCAATACCAAGAAAGGACCAAAAAATTCTGGCGTACTACGACTAACGATCTGGCGAAATGTGGGTGTACTATAGGTACCTACACCTATGCCTAACCCTTCGAGAAAATAAGGCGTGCTGTGATGTTATGTGTGTGATCATATACTTTGATTGCTAATCGTCGAATGAAGAAAGCTTTTGTGTGTTGTTGTCTAGAAATTAGTCGTTTCAGTTAATCTAGGTAAAATTAAGTGTCTGCCTCATTGGTCTAGTGGTCGCAAGCGCTACTGTTGAGCATGAGGTCCTGGG
The DNA here is from genome assembly GCA_963853775.1 of Xanthia togata. Taxonomy (NCBI): domain Eukaryota; kingdom Metazoa; phylum Arthropoda; class Insecta; order Lepidoptera; family Noctuidae; genus Xanthia; species Xanthia togata. Next base: position 695,710 of record OY970818.1, on the reverse strand, counting down.
CTCCATTCCCAGGTCGGGCAGTGTGAACGGGTTGTTCCATCAGGAATTTCTCAGTAGCAGCCCGGAGTCTGGGTCTGTGCCTGATAGGCTCGCCCCCTATTACATGGGACTTAAATATAACTGGCTAAATGTGGGTGTACTACAGGTACACCTCTGCCTAACCCTTTGGGGAAACAAGGCGTGATGATATTTTTGTGTATTGTACGTTTAAGAGGCCAAATGAAGTAAAAAAACCTAATAAGAACCGCATGTAAAATTGTGGACATCGATAACCTCGAACGGAGATCCGGTTGACAAAGCACCGTTGGCAAAAAAGAGAGTGAAAAATGTGAAGTTTATATTAATTTTAGTCATTCATGACAATTTCCACGCAAGCCCCGCCCCCATGCACCCCGCTACTCCATTATGTGCTAAACGCTAACACATCAGTAATAAAGTTGAATATCGCGTGCGCTCTTTGGTCGTGTTCGAGCACGAAACTAAATGGTGTAACTCCATAAAATAGTCTAACTCGAATAAAATAATTGATCTAGAGAAAAAATATCTTGTGATGGATAAGAAACTATATCTTCTTAAGGCTCGTGCAGACCAGCGCGACGCGACTCGAACAATACAATTTCTAAGAAAACTTCACGGTAAAACAATAGCCGGTGTCGCGTCGCGCTAGTCTGCACGAAGCTTTTTACTGTGAATACTTATTTTTTACTTACAAACCGGGTAATCTTGTTTTTTTTTTTTCTTTTAAAAAATAAACACGATTTTCGAATAAAAAATGAATCGAGCGAATATGTTACAATTACGTAACTGTCTTGTACATGGAAAAAGATCCAATAAATCGTGACTGTTTCAGAATATTAATGCAAATTAACACACAATAAAATTTAGGGAGCCTCCTCTGAATCAATAAAATAAGTTTATAGATGTATGAACTATGAGCTCTACAACATTCCGACCTAATTAATACTAATATAGATAATAAAACTAAAGAGTTTTTTTGTTTGTTTGATCGCGCTAATCTCTGGAACTACCTACCATTGTAACCATTGTAGCCCTATTCTTGAGGAAGGTAATAGGCTATTTTAAACATAACGTAACGAACCTAAGGAGCCGAGCAAAAATAATAATAGCGCGGGCGATGCGATGCGACCCGGTGGCTCCGGGGGCCGAGGAAGTTTTATAAAAACTATGCTGTTATGTGTATCATACGACTTCCACGTAAAGCCCTGCAAATTAAATTGTTTATTCTGTAAATAGGATATTGAAATAACTTTTACACGACATCTTAAAAAAATAAAATAAAAATTTGCTAGATGAGTTCGGCGTTTCGTATCTGACTACTCTGAGAAGAAAGGCCGAAAAAAACTCAAAGGTAAGGACAGAAGCTAATAATAAACCTACCTACCTACCTTTGTGCATGTCCTGTTTAAGTGTTTTGTGTGTACATAAATAAATAAATAAAATAAAGCTGAACAGTTAGTCTGTTTGAACCTAGATATCTATGGTTTGAACGCCCTAATCTCTTGAAATAGCAGTCCAATTTGAAAAAAAAACAAGTCTCACCAGGTAAAACCGCATTTAAAAGCTAGTTTAAGAAACGTCTACAAGAATGTTCTTACAAATTACTGTTTACCTTATATAATAACATAACATAATGAAATGAGTCAATTAAATGTGAGAATCTGACGACCTTAATACCTATTTGTATGGGCCTTTAGATTCAATAATAAGTAGCACGTTATGCCGTTGGGTCCCGGCTGTCATTCGAAGATCTTTGACAGTCGTTACGGGTCGTCAGAAGAACAAGAGACTGACAAACAATCTTACCAAGGGGTATCGTATTACTCAGTGACTGGGTTGTGGAGGTCAGATAGGCAGTCGCTCCATGTAAAATACTGGTATTCAGCTGCATCCGGTTAGACTGGAAGCCGACCCCGACATAGTTGAGAAAAGGCTGGCAGATTGATTTGTCCTCGACAAAATTGGTTATGCCATCGGTACAAGAGGACCAACAATTATTGTGCAAAACAATTTAGAACTTGTACTTGCATAGTTTTCCCCCATTTTACCTCATAACGAAATTGTTTCAAACTTTGTTTACAAACATGTTGCGAAATTTCGCCCGGTTATGTCGGGAAGCACAGGCGCTCCATGTAAAATGCTGGTATTCAGCTGCATCCGGGTGCACTGGAAGCCGACCCCAACATAGTTGGGAAAATGGCTGGCTGATTGATTGAGTTTCAATTATTATAACAAACACTTGTTGGTTGTAATTGATTCATAAGTTGTAAATATATATCATCACGTCTGTATTCCCCGATGGATTAGGCAGAGGTGTACCTATAGTACACCCACATTTCGCCAGGTATGTTTAAGTCACATGTTAATAGAAGGCAAGCCTATAGCCATCATCCGGACTCCGGATGGAAAACCTAATCTCACTTTCATACTCATTTCTTATTCCATCCATTCGTGTAACACCACACATCCCTCTTAGCATTCTCATCTCAGCTGCATGCAATTGCCTTTCATTCATGACTTTTGTAGCTCAACATTCTGATCCATACAAGACAGCAGGTCTAACCATTGTTTTTTAAATCCTCCTGTCTGCTACTAACAAATTAAAATCACAAAATAAAACAGACACACACTCATACATACATACCTCTCATTTTTAACAACCACAACTAATTTGCAACAAAAAAAAACAGGCTGCAATAAAAATACAAAACCGAAAAAAAAACACCGCTTAACATGCTAACGGTACTTTCAAAGAGTTTCAACTCGGAATCAATAAGTATAAAATTGAAGCAGCCTGGTTAGAGGGAGACGGCGACGTACGAGTGAAGGAGACGGCAGACGTCTATCGGTTCCGCCTTGTTTGTAAGTTGAGCGATGGGTTTGATAAAATATGGTAAATCTATTGCCGAATACGGTAACGTCAGCATAATATGTCACGTGTGTTGCACGATCAGCAGATTCGTCGCAATATTTTTTGCCAGAAATTATTATTACATTACTTCTTGACTCGTGCGTGGCTGAATATTAACAGCCGCACGGGTCAATCGAAGGGTAAACTACGCTCGCCGTAGTCGTTTCGTGGATGGGTGACCATCGACCATTACATACCGTGACTCCTCTGTGCCTCGGAAAGTACGTTAAGGCGCAGGGTTCCGATTTGCCTTTGTCTCTGTCTTTTTCTTTACGTGTAAAGAGTAAAGAAAATAACCACACTTTTGTACTTTTTCAATGTTTTTCGTTGTTTTTTTCATCATATTGCTCATAAAACTCATCATAATCCATCACTGAATGCAGGTTGACATTAGACATTTTATGGTATATTTTTAATTATAATCGTTAGTGAATGTATAAACTGCTTTTAAAGACAATTATGAGGTGTGTTTGAAGATTTTTTTGAAGCAGTAATGTATGTTCAATTATGATTTGAGTTCCATCACTGTATTAAAATAAGACTTGAAAATATCATTCTTTTTTTTTTGGCCAAAATTATTTATACAGACAGATACACTGCTTTAAAAAACCCCGTTTTCGGAATGCTGCGCCTTAAGCCGTTGGTCCCGGCTGTCATTCGTACCTATATTTGACAGTCGTTACAGGTTAGAAGAGCGTACGTCTGACGACCTTGTTACCCATTAACTGGGTTGTAGAGGTCGGATAGACAGTCAGTTTAAAATACTATTCAGCTGTATCCGGTCAGACTGGAAGCCAACCGCAACATAGTTGGGGAAAGACTAAGCAGGCGATGAATCTGACGATTCATTCTTAGTGTGGCCAGACTTGTCCCGTAGATAAAGAACCTAAATATACCGACTACTACGCTCAACTGGGTTACCCTCAGCGGTTGCTGCAATTGTTGTTTTAATTAATAGATCAAGGGCCAAGATTGCAGCCAGTTATAAAAATGTCTTGCATGCTGGATCCACCCACCCACTGCCTCGCTCGCAAAATAATATCTTAGTGGAACAACTTCTCAAGTTATTTATATGCCTAAAATCATCAATATATGCCTTATTTAAGAAAAGAGATGTTTCAAAATGTGTGGAGCCCCGGCCACGTCTATGTACACCATACAAAAAAATGGGGAAACACAATTAAAACAGTTTCCAATCATCCAATTACTTTAAGTTGTCTTTGTTTGGTAGTAAAACACAAGAATGTAAACTTGAAATTGCAACACAACAAAAACCCATCATGGCGGTAAGCTGTCATGTTGTTTGATTAATGACGTTTGACATGTTTATTTGTCATAATTGTCAAATCACTGCGTTTCGTTCAGTCTTTTGTAGACTTGATAAATTAAAACAAAACGAACATCAAACCGCGAAAGACAACGAAAGCTACTGAAGTGACAGTAGACACTGTAGACAGTTCATGATCTATGATCAATGGCCGATCTATGGTTTACTGTCATTGTTTTTAACCACAGAGTACCTAAATTGGCGAGACGCCATGTTGAAACTCGATAAAAATAATTGATAAATATCAAATTATTACAAGAAAAGTATGCATTTAAGCAATTTATCTGTATTTTTCCCGAATTCCATAGATTTTTCGAGGTACTGTACACATTCTGGGCCGGATTTGGAACATCTCCTTTGCTTAAAGTTAAGTCATGATTAAAGTCTCATAAGTTTAAGCAATTTTTTTTAATGAGGGGAATAATGACCAGTTTGACATTGACAGTGACATTTCTACGAGTTAAATTCTGGACAAACTGAGACGAATCCCGCGCCGAAATTCGTTCGCGCCGATTGTGCCAACTAACTAGTATTTGTATATGACCCCGCGTGGCCGCGTCCTATCGTCGAGCGAATACGCGACCGTCGCGTGCATATGTCACTTGTTGTTCGGAAAACCGGAAAACGCCCTCTGTGGCGCGACCACGCGTTCAAGTTCACCGAACAAAATGTGACATAATATGAGCGCGACGATCGCGGCGAGGACGCGGCCTGAAGGTGCTAAGGCAGGCGCGAATAGATTAATAATAGTATGTTTCTTTATCATTAAAACAATTGACGCGTACAGTCGCGTCCCACAACCTGCTCGGGATGTACTTACTTAAGAGGGAACAGGGCCTGTGATTCTCCATACAAATGTATTCTCCCCTTTTTTCAGCAATTTTTTTTTTCTTAAAATCAAAGTCAGCTAGCTGTAGACACGTCCCTGTTATTTCCTCTTTTTCAGCAACTTATTGGTAAAGAAAATATGACCCTCCAAAAATTACAAAAATGCCCCATTTTAACCGCCGTGTTTAGAGGACTACCAGACAAATTTGAAAAGTTTTTAACATAAAAGAAAATCATATGAACCTAGACATACTCCTTAACATGCATACCTATACCTACTTCTTAAAATTTGAATGTAAAAATAATTGAATCGGCTCAGTTTTCGAGGACAAAAAAGGGGAATGCGAAACGTCGATCTCGTCAAATTTGTTTGTGATATAATCGGTCTGAGCTGCAGCTGTCCTTATCGCACTCTACGGAGGCAGACTTGAGGTAAGACGACGGCAATAGTTTCTTCAAATGCCTATATTTCAAATTCCTCTCAGGCCCTGTTCCCTCTTAAGTGAGGCATGAGCCTTATTTCAGCAGCTGGGAGTACTTTTTTGCGTTGATAACAAGCATAATCAACCACTGTGTCTGTTGGACCACAGGCCTCCTCTTTGTGAGAGGGATGAATGATGTAACCAATATTTTGTAACAATATTATGATTTAAAAGAGTGTCCGTGGAGTTTCTTGCCCGTTCTTCTCCATAGGAACCTATGCTTTGGAATGGGCAACTAGCTTCATATTTCTGACTGACTGACCCCTTGACGATTCAAAAGTGCATGTTAATGGTTTAATTGAAATAAGTAAATGCTTTGAGTTTGAGTTCAGTTTTTACTTGAATGGGCCAATACCAACAGGGAATATGCACGTAGTTCAAAACTTATTCATTATTTAAATAATATACATTATAGAGAAACAAATTATTACTTATTATTTTTTTGTCCGTTTTTTATTGCATTACTTATTTTACAATTCGTTATTTTGTTGTTTTTCTGGTGGAACGGAAAATCAATCTTCTCAACAACGTAAATAACGCAATGAATGTTGTTGAACTGTGAAAGTTTACGAAAATGTGTTGCGTAATTAGATAGCTGGTTTCAATAATAAATCACGATCCTAAATAAATACATTTCAAAATACCTATATTTTTTTATTTATAACATATTATTTTCGGTAACGTCTGGCATATACAAAGCTAGGTAAAGGGCGAGGGGGATGGAGGATAGGTATGTCCTCTCTGTCGCACGTAGCGCTTTCACAATGTACGACCGTGAACTACAGTCGGTTTGGTTCAGGGCTGTCAGTTTTGGGTTGCGGTAGGTTAAAGGTGAGTTGTGTTGTTACGTGATTGTGCTCTAGTTGTGACTGAAAATGATATTGTTAATGGTTGTGACAAAAATCTGGAGTATAAGTGATACCTACAGGTATATCACCTTAATGAGTTATTAAAGTAAAATGTCATTATAAAATAAATATAGTTTTTGGGTAGGGGGGTAGTCGAAAACCTCACCACGTAACAACCTAGGGGGAGGGGGAGTGTGTCAAAAAGTTTCTAAAAAACATCACATGATTTCATTTATTTGTGGTCGGCACAACATGTTACATGGTAGTTATTCCTTTTCCAGCCATATCATCTTTCCCACAGTCACACAGTCCATCCATCATTCTGTGGTCTTCCCCTACTCTGAATAGTCACAACTTTCCTTACATTTTCCTCACTCCTCCGCGTCACACGCCACCAGCCTTGACAACCGATTTCCGCACAACTTGTCAGTTTGCACCGGTACCATTTTCTACTACTTAGTTGAATGAATAAATGAATGAAATGCAGCGTGGTTTAACCAGACTCGATAAATCGAATGAACCCCAAGATTTGCGCTAGCCCCTGAAGCCTCATGTTTCATGGGGCTACAATGGCCAGTGTATATCAAGGAGTAGACCGGGGGGCGCTGTACTGGTAGGGAAGACGTGCCCTTAGGATAAGGAAGGATTTGCGAGCCGTACCAGATATGCATCCTAGAGTAGGCATTGGAATAGTGGAGAGACGGGTGTTTTATATCTATGGATGGGCATCTTTTTGAGACCGCGTCGCCGTTATGTTGGTTCGTTTATTTATTTGTTGCAAAGTAATAATAATTCTTAAAACTGCCGTGGCAGCCCTACCGCGATACCCTATTCTCTAATGTAACACCCGTATATTGGTTTAGGGATCGCTGGCCAGCGGTGCTCAAACTTTGCCGAGATTATTTCTTCAAGTAATAAATAGTAATAGTCTATTTATTTGTCAGAATATTGTTACAGATAGAGATCTTACAAATGTAATGTCAAGTATAAACAAGGCGTTGATTTTTGGCTGGATAGACAAGTCGTTTAAGAAAGCGAAAATTGCAAAAAAAAAATGCTTAAGTTTTTTTTGCAATTTTTGAGGTCGGTATTAGGTTGTATGTTGATCTAAATATGATTCGCGGCCGTATCGAATGTTAATTTACAGAATTACAATCATGAAAATCATCAATACAACTCTCTAAGTTTTAATTTTGGGATTATTCTAACTTCCTTAGTTGTATTGCTGATTCTAATGATTATAATTCTGTAAGGCCATATTTGTTACGGTCGCGAATCATATTTTAATCAACATACAACCAGACACTGATCTGCAAATTGCAAAAATCGTAAGAAAAAATGAATTTCGGGGGCTGCCTTAGCGCATCCCCCTTAAGGTCACTTTTTCGTCGAGTTTTAGAAAGAGACTCATTCTTGTATTATTAGTGACAGACGACGATCTACAATGCTGAAGTTTTTCTAAAAGACGATGTGCCATATTTCTCATTCAGAGAAGGCACGAGCTATGATCACCATATTTACGCGGTCAAATATATAAATGCTCCTACAGACATGTGCGACGCGAGGCGGTGGAAAAACAATTTCTATGAAAACTTCAAGGAAATTGTTCTACCGGTGTCGCGTCGCGCTTGTCTGCGGGAGCCTTAACACGCAGTAAGCAAGCGTGAGTAATGAATACTCGTTCATTTTCTGTGTACACACGGCTAAACATCAAGCAATACGATTCCAGTATAAGCTGACCTCGCATTATATGGAAATCCTATATAATGCGAGATCAGCATAAACTGGAAATGTATAGCTTGATGTGTAGCCGTGTGTACAAGAAAAAATTGCCCTACAGAGGTTGGTTGCCATTTGTGGCAAATTCCGGGCAGATTTGACTTTCGAATGACAGTTGTCATTTCGTAATACGTAGGGATGGGATCAATTTTATCGATAACCGTCAACACAATGATTTGTACACGTGTTAGGTGAGTACATTGTTTTTATGAATATTGTATAATTCGTGATATAATTACGGTCACGTAAAGTTCTTTGAAATAATCTCGGTATTTAGATCCTAATTAAAATATGTAGTTATGTTTACTTACTGCAGTACCTGTTTAATAGCTAAATTACAAATACTTAAACATTTAAATATTATCAAATAAGAGCTTTAAAGCTTAAACTACAGATTGAGCAACTCTGCCGACCCCTTTTTTTTTTTTTTTTTTTTTTTTTTTTGGGTGGGAAATCATCAAATGACTCCTCCCGCTCTGGGTGGAGCGGGACGGCGTGTCAGACTCTTACTGACTAAAACCCACCCGTGTTCCTTCTCTTGCCTGTGCAATGCCAGGGGGCCACGGTATCCCTTTCGGACTTTCCCGCAACCCCGGCAGGCAATGGTCTCATCGGACCCCTTCACTCGCTGACATCTCTTTGAGGCGCGCGTGGAACACAACGCGCCGTCGACCCGGGCTTGGTCCTTACCGGACGGCGAGCTACCCATTGCTCACCGTCCGCAAGCCCGCGCCTACGGTGGCCGGGAATCCGCGATCGATTCCCGACGCCCGGGGCGTCTCCTCCTGCGGCGGCTAGGGGCGTGAGGGCGCGAAATTTGCCTTTCCCTCACGCGCTCCGCCTCCTCCTTCGCGAGCATTACTGCTTCGCAGAAGGAGGTGACGGCCTCCCATGCCCTCTCGCTCCGTACCATGGCCTGGACCAGGGCCGGACGCGAGAGATCCCCGCCACCGATCGCCTCCACCAGGACACGGCGGTGCTCTGCCCAAGCCGGGCATACCTCCACCGTATGCTCCACCGTGTCCTCCGGGCGATCCACGCAGTGATGACACCCGGGCGTTTCCTCCCGCCTTATCCGAAACAGGTACCTCCCGAAACAGCCGTGTCCGGTGAGGACCTGCGTCAGGCGGAAGGTGAGGACGCCGTGGCGCCTCTCCAGCCACTCCTCAAAGAGGGGACTTATCGCCGCAATAGTGGCGTGCCCAGCACTGGGTTGCGACAATCGCACTCTCCATGCTGCCATGAGATCCCGTCGGAGCTCTGTCCGCTGTGCCGCGATTTCTCGCGGCATCGGAGTCAAGCCCCGGCGTTTCGCCTCCTCGCGCCACTCCCAAATATGCGCGAGGACTTTTGCCTCCAGATCCCATGGCGGCAATCCGGCAAGGAGGCTCGCCGCCTCACCGGAGACCGTGCGGTATCCCCGGACCAGCCGGGTGGCCATGACCCTCTGGGACGCGTTCAACCGGCGGGCAGGCCGCCGCCTCAACGAATGCGCCCACACCGGTGCCCCGTACAGGGCCATGGACCGCACGATCCCCGCGTATAGCCTCCGGCAGGAGGCGTTTGGACCCCCTAGATTGGGCAGGAGCCGCTTCAAGGCAGCCCCGGCCCGGTCCAGTCTGGGAGCCAAACGTCGGAAATGCTCCACGAAGTTCCACCGACTGTCGAGGACGAGTCCCAAGTACTTCATCGTCGACTCGACGCCGATGTGAACCCCTCCTACCGTTATTTGGGAACCCGACGGTGGCGCATTCCGAGGACCATGAAAACACATGGCCTCGGACTTGTGCAAGGCCACCTCGAGTCCCAACTGCCGGATTCTGGCCACGATTGTCGCAACCCCGTGTGTCGCTAGTTCGACCGCCGCCTGGTGCGACCTCCCCTGCGCCAGGACCAACGTATCGTCAGCGTAACAAACGACGCTGACGCCATTGGGGAGGTCGGCGCGCAGCACCCAGTCGTATCCGATGTCCCACAGATGCGGCCCCAGGACCGATCCCTGTGGGACACCGCACGACATCTCTCGCCGGTTCCACTCTCCCTGGTGACCGGGGTAGATGATGGCCCTGTCAGCCAGATAGGCCTCGACCACACGACAGAGGTAGGTCGGCATTCGGTGATACCGGAGTGCCTCCCTGATGCAACTCCAGGGCAGGGTATTGAAGGCGTTGGCGATGTCTAGAGACACCGCCAAGACGACCCCACCCCGAGCCACCGCATCCCCCGTCGTGAGGGCTCGCACGCGCATGATGGCGTCCACCGTGGAGCGCCCCCTGCGGAAACCAAACTGGCTCTCCGCCAAATCCGGCCCCACCCGCACCAGCCGCCCGACGAGGCGGTCTGCAATGACTCTTTCAAAGAGCTTGCCAACCTCGTCGAGCAGCACTATGGGCCGGTAAGCGGACGGAGAGTCCGCAGGGCGCCCCGGCTTTTTGATGAGGACCAGTTTCCCCGTCTTCCAACGAAGCGGGAACTGGCCCCTCTCCAAGCATGCGCTTAGGAGCCCCCTTAGTCGAGGCCCGAGAGCCTCTGAGGCCAGGACCCAGGCTTTCCCAGGTAAGCCGTCGGGTCCTGGGGCGGTAACTCTGCCGACCCCTGAAGTATAGAAGCATACATAGCTTAACGTTTCATTTGTGTACAAAATAATGACGCCTGGGATCTTGAGGCAGAGGCACTCAAAGTTCGCAAAAAAAATGTTTTTTACATTATCATTTCCAAAAAAAAAAAAAAAAAAAAAAAAAAAAAAAAAAAAAAAAAAAAAAAAAAAAAAAAAAAAAAGTAAAATAATGTTATTTACTAGATACAGGGGACGAGTACATAATGCGATGTACCGGCGAGTACAGCATAACACACATACCAAAACATCACGCATTATTTTCCCGAAGGGACGGGCTGAGGTGTACATACCTATAGTACACCCACATTTCAACAGTTATGTTTTAGTCCCATATATAATAGCGGGCGAGCATAGGCTCACTGGATTGACAAGACTCCGGTCTGTTACTGAGAAATTTCAGATAGGAAAAACCTAATAACACTGCCCGACCTGTGAAACGAACCCAGGACCTCATGCTCAGTAGTAGCGCTTCAATCACTAGATCAACGATGCAGTACAGTATTTGATTCCATATAATTAAGTATATCAACTATCAAGTACATAATATGCTGTGGTTATGTATTTATCCCTCTACGCCGCAAGCATATTGATTAGTATAATGTCTAGGTAAAGTAAATTGTCCTTGAGAATATTGTTAGCTTCCTTCCCTTACTGTGGAAAATGTGAAGAAATTCAAAATATAATTTAAGTACAGGTACCTATATCTACTTAAGAGCGTTTATCATAAAACTTGGCAACATCGCAAATAGCTGTCAAATATTTACCTGATTTGATAAATTTGGCAATATACTGTATGGAAATAAGAAAGTACATTTTTTTTTTACAAAAATCTGTCTTGAATTTGCATGACAAGTTAAAAATTTGGGTTATAATAGAGATGAACTAACTTTTTCTTAAAAACTGTAAATTTAAATTAAAAAATATATTGTTTCACGATAGCTCTAGTATTCAGCAGTAATTAACAGAAAACAAAATGAAAAAATAATGGTTTTTGTTGAAACTATGAACCAAATTTGTAACAACAGGTAGAAATTTAATAAAAATAAAATAAAAAATTAAGTAAAAGATTGATTCAGATTAAAAAGAAAATAAATATTTTTTCGGAACAATACAATTTCTAAGAAAACTTCACATTATAACAATACCCGTGTCACGTCGCGCTGTCGCGTCGCGCTAGTCTGCACGAAGTTTTACGGTGGACCACTATTTACGCCACGCCCTGTATATTATTGTATTAACATGCCCTATTATTTTTTCTCTTCAGAACAATGGCTTCTTCTCATACAGAGAAGGCACGAGCATTGATCACCACGCTTGCTCAAGACGGACCTCATAAAATGACATGCTGGAAATGGTGCAATGGTGCTGCTGAAGATTGCAAGACCATCTTTGTATTGTATAAACTCAATTTCCTTTGTATTATATAATTGCATAGCACAGGTGTGAGTACTATGTACTAAAGAGCTACCATTTACCGGGTAATATGTAATATTTCATTGACTTGAATGTGCCCTGGCGGCTGTGATTATGTCATGCTCACTCAAATGTCTCGCTGATGGTGGCGCGTGTGTTGGATCATTTAGCTCCCTTCGAAATGGTTGAGCTGAATGGTGCTGATCCATGCGTCATGTTCGTGAACGGGCGCCGTCAGTTGGGACTGGTCATCTCTTAGCTGCCATGGCTTATTTTAATTTATTTTAAGTTTTTGAATGATTCTTTATTTTTTTCTTTTTATTACGGACGCTTTTACGAACGTGCACCTCTTTCAACATTGTTCTCACATGCAAAATTTCAAAATGAATGATGTAACCAATATTTTGTATCAATTTTTTTATTTAAAAAGAGTGTCCGTGGAGTTTCTTGTCCGTTCTTCTCCATATATAGGTACCTACTACGCTTTGGAATGGGCAACTAGCTTCATATTTTTGACTGACCGACCCCTTGACAATTCAAAAGTGCCTGTAAATGGTTTAATTGAAATAAATGCTTTGAGTTGAGTTGACAATTGATCGCAATGGGTTCCATTTTGACAGTTCGTTGAGACAGACGTTAAATGCGATATATACGTTGTTGAGCAGACGAATTTTTCAAACCTATGAAGCAATGGATTAGCAATATACTTCGAAACTCTCGGATTGTGATTGAAAGTGTTACGCAATTAGGGAGCTGGTTTACTCACAATGTTTTCTTTCATCGATTTGAAAGAAAACATCGTGTGTGAAATTTTATTTATAAAAATATTGGGGTTATTGGACATTACTGTGTCCAATCACCCCAATATTGTTAAAAATAAAATTTTAAATCGCACAGTTACGATGAAGGGACACACGGAATGTTTGCATGTTTACCATAATTTGACGAATTACGTGTTTTAAGGATGTAGGTCCTTCTTATAATTAACTATAGTTTATCAAGTTAGTACGATCCCATTTAAGGCAAAAAAAAATCTTGTTTTAATGATTAGAAACATGCAGTATTCGTACCAACATTATCTTTTATCCTATCATTTGCATTTGCAAGCAAACCAATGACACTAAATAGCTAAACTTATTATGTAAAATTCGTCACCGCTATCGGCAGAATGCGCAGAGTCGTCGTTCTTGTTGTGAAAAAAAAATGGAATAAAATAGCTCATAGTGCCAACGAATGAATGGCCCCGACACGACATGGTGCGCTGTGGCGTAAAATATCGATATGAGTCAATGTCAATCGTTTGGGGAAAATGTTTTTAAGTATTAATTATTTTTGAGACATAAGTAAGTAGTACGGAGGAATGAGGAAAATGTTATCAGCACTTTTCGGATGTCAAAATTACATAAGCCCCGCAAAACTCCCGCCCTTCACCACATCCTAGTGCTTTAGCTGGGACGAAGAAAGTGGTGCAACTCCCCAGCAGCACAGCTGTCTGTACCTATGTGAATGTGGGTTGCTATAAGAGTAGAGGAATACAAAAAAAGGTGGATGGACTGTGTGAAAGGTGATATGGCTAGAAAGGGGGTGACTACCGAGATGACGACTGATAGAGAAGTGTGGAAGAAAGAGATGTTGCGCCGACCACAAATAAATTGGGATAAGGGAAATGTCAAAAACCATTATTCAGATAATTGGCCAGATATCAATTTTAAAACTAAACCATAATTTGCAATGCAATGCAGTAGTAATTAACTTAATTACAAATAAATTAAACATCATTATCGTACTTGTATTTTAGTAATAGGTAAAAACATGAAGTACCTACCTACTTGAAATAGTAATTCATGTGAAAAAAGGCAACGATATTTGAATTTATAATTATTTTCTTGCGAATTTTGTGTTATAAATGTATATAGTATCCAAATAAAAACAATCATTATGTTACGTTAAAAAATATTTACTAGACTATTGTACTTTTTTACATAAAATTATTTCCGCCATTAAGAACCGAACTACTTCAGTTAAACTGATAAGTAATGCTTCAATATATTTTCATCTTTATTTGTTTACAGTTAAAGATCAAATTAGATTGTGACGATTCGACTCGTAAGTCATTACGTAAATAACAGATAGCACAGTTTCTATTTCGTTGTAAAGGTTAAATAACTGATACTGCGACGCGGTTTCACCTGCACTGCACTTAATTTTTCTTCACAATTCAGCCTATGAGTAATTAGGACATAGTTAACGATATTATTTAAAAAAAACATGATTAGGCTGTCACATTTCTTTTTTCACATAAAATTATAAGTTCGCATAATACCACGAAACGACAGTTATCTTAATCAAATAAAATCACATTAATATTAAACTGACAGCCTGATAAGATTCCTACACAGATAATAAAGATTAATAATAATAATTACGAATTACTTTAATTATGCTAAACCACAAAGGAGAGAAAATCATCAAAACTGCCACATGTCCACAATTAAATAAGAATAAAACGTTTCTAACATAGTCTACTCAGAGCGGTTTATTTAAACGAACTAAACAATACCTCAATAAATTAAACTAAACGGCAATAAACCAGTCCTAGAGTGAGACACGCTGCATTTTATAAATAGAAGTTCTAATTTAGGGTTTATGGGTCGCCGATTACCCGAAGTATTCACGCTCTGCGTTGGCGGATGCTTCAAAATGGACAAAAATGTTGCTGGACAATCCTGTTGATTTTGATTCGGAGAAACAACCTCAAAGATGAACGTTAAAAAAATCATATGAATTTCCTTGATTTTTGTTTTCGTATGTTAAGCGATTTTTTTTGACGATTTAAGAATAATCACACACACACAGGGTTATGTACTCTAAGTTTTAGCCTTGTCATACCCTGTAACTGTGTGTTCATTGTGCAAATAAATAAATAAATCGCAACAGAGATTGGGCGACTTCGGGACCTTTGCCCACAAGTGAGAAAGATGACTTATAAACGGTTACTAAAATGGATGTCAAAAACCGTGTCGCTTAAACTTTATTTAGACAACGATTTAAATATTTAGTACCGAGATGACCTACTCAAGCGTCGCCGTACAAAAATATACTCGAGTCGTCCGTTCAAAAATAACCTTTAGTTACTTACGAATAATATTAAATAAAATTATACATTGTAGCTAGGTATTGTGTGTCATCTCAGTCATTAATTAGTTAATAACATAATATGGAAATAATAATTTACATTATAAATTAATCGTCTCATTAAAATATTGAAATGAATGTAGATCTTGGTTATTTGAATAGCTGTTATTGAAAATTAAAATCGTCACTTCGCGTTCGCCTACACTTTTCGTTTAAAGTTATGGCAAAAAATCAACAAAACAATACCGTTACCGTTATTTTTATTAAATTCGGTCACTGTCCAAAAAAAGGAATTGGCAACCATAACACACGTCGATAAATCATCCAATGACTAATCGACTTATACAAAATCTATAAACCCAAACATAAAGTGTATAAAAATCATAAAAATGTTGAAACTTAATTGAAATTTCGAAACATCGATGTCGATTATTTTATTATTGCGCCACAACACTAGTACTTGCTGATATGGCAGACAGAGGTAGAGTAGGGGGACTAATAATAATAACATTTTCTTTACTTTTAAATGTCGAAGACCGATAATCAACCGTCAATTACCAAAATAAACAACTTAGGTATATTTAAAATAATAATTTAAATTAGTTTAGCTTTAAGTTTTTGTTTGAAAACAATAAATGGAAGAAATCCGCGCAGTGAGAAGTCGTCCTAAGAACTAGAGACAATGGGTGACGTCACTCGTGTACTCAAGTATTTTGACTGCCAATTAATTATCTGACCATTCTAAACAGATCGATATAATCATGAGCTTACTTATTTAACCATCAATTCATAAAATTATATCGATCTTTTATCAAATTATACTTACCTAATTGATTAAATATGCAAATTATGTAAATAAAAGTACTTGTACTGACCACTCTGTTTGAATTAATCAGAGATTATCAGAGGCAAAGGTAAAAAAAATCATAATGCCATACCTTGAATGAGGGTTTATCCATTTTTACAATCCGAAACACAAAGGATAATCCATATCAGTGCACAAACACATCCATTTTTGCTAAAATATTTTAAAACAATGGCAATAATAAATGCATTCTTATTTTAACGTTCACCGTAGACATTGCACTAAAATTAACACAACACTGAGTACAAAACAGTTATTTTTCAACGTAATATTTTTAGAAACAACACTCACGCACACGTATACATATTATATTTAATTATAAAACATAATTTCCGATTTTAAATTACACACGTCCGTAACGAATCGCCGATAGAGATAAAACGAGATAAGTAATACAATTATCACTAAATAGTAATGATGACATCTATCGTTTGACATAATCCGTTTAGTTGTTATTTTGAAGTGCAAATCACAGAATATTTGCAAAATGTTTTGGTTATTATAAATAATAGTTAACAATAAAACAATATGGCGTATTTCGACAGATATGAGGGAAAACACGAGAACGCGTTACGTAGAAAACGCGCGCGGCCATGTCGGTACGCGGCCCGTCCGTATCTGTGTTCGTTTCGTATTCTCTTGCCCGCTCACACACGTTGACTTGGTAGGGCTGCTTTTTGATTTTGAATTTAATTTTGAATTTATTTTCGTACTATTTTGCCTGAAAATGGATAATTACTGCCATTTTTTGTTTGCTATTATCGCATTGAACGTTTGATTTAGATTTTTTTTAAATTTGGTTTTTTTAATTTCCGGGTTCTGGTCAAGATCTCTGTTAAGTACATAAAGGATAAGTAGGTACATAAAAATATAAGTAGGTACCTCAATAGTCTTCATTTTTGTCATAAAAGGAACATTATAACATTCTTTATTACTACTAACATTATTTACTTACCTATCTTGCAAAATGTAGCTACTTTGTCTTCAAATGTAATACTACTCTTTATTTGTTAAATTAGACTTCTTTCGATACTTAAACTTACTTATATTACACACATCAACACGGTCTAGGGATATTTTTAAAAAAGCGAATTACTATCAATGTGTTAATTATTTATATGACATGTATATATTTAAAAGATACGTTATTTAATATTCTACCATTTTTTTAATAATGGTTAGTACTTAGATTAAAATTTCAGGATTTTATGGAAAAAAAATGAAGCATAGACGGAAACCGTATATGAATTAACTTTTAATTTGTGAGTAAAAACTGAAAAAAATAGAAAAATCATTTAATTTGTGTTTATAAACTTGAATTTAGTAGTCTGAGAAAGCGCCCATGATGTTCATAACACATCGGCAACGATTTGGCATGCTCAGAACAAGGTTGTCAATGTCTTGCTGCGGAATATTGTCCCATGTCCTTCTGAGGTGCGCAAAAAGTTGATCTTCTGTAGCCAGATTTTCAGGAACTTCCTTCAGAGCTCTTCTTTGCAGCATATCCCACGCATGCTCAATGGGATTTAGATCTGGCGATTGAGCAGGCCAGTCTAAGGCCCTAACATTATGTGTATGTAACCAAGCTGCTACCGTTCTCGCCGTGTGTACCCGGGCATTGTCGTGCATGAGCAGGAAATCTTGCCCCATTTGTGTTCTGTGGGGCAAGATTACGGGCCCCAGCACCTGTTGGACGTATCGTTCTGCCGTCATATTGCCCCGCACCCAAACGAGATCCGTCCGTCCTCCAAGACGAATTCCTGCCCAAACCATAATTGTTCCTCCTTGGTATGGGTGAACTTCCTGAGGGTTCTGGAGACGGCTCCATCGTCCAGGAACTCGCCAAACACGCATCCTTCGTGAATCTGGATGGAAGCCGAACCTGGATTCATCCGTGAACAGCACATTGGACCATTGCTCACGGCCCCAGTCCACGTGGTTCCGAACCCATTCTAATCATCGTCCACGATTGCCTCTCCGTAAAGGTGGGACCCGGAGTGGTCTACGAGAGCGTAGATTGCTTTCATGCAGTCGCCTTCTTACAGTTTGGTCACTCACAAGCACTTGGTGTTCCACTCGCAGCCTTTGGACCAATTGAGTCGCCGTTGCATTTGGTTGAGCTCGCGCAGTAATTTGCAAAAATCGGTCTTGTCTGGGGGTAGTGATGCGACTTGGCCCCCGGTGCCTCTCCGCTACTTCACCTGTGGCACGATAGCGTGTCCACAATCTTGAAATTACATTTTGATGGGTCCCTATGGCCTCAGCAACATTACGCTGAACAGATCCAGCTTCCAGCATTCCCACAGCTCGTAACATCTCCGCCCTCGTCAAATGTCGGCGTTGCATGGCTACAATACCTCAATTTTAACTTTATCTTTCGTTTAAAAATGAGTAAAAACTGTAACTAAACGTAATTCGTATTGTTTTCTAAATTTCGCACAAATGAAAATTCCCTCTCCTATACATCAAGACATTTTTATGCCACCGAAACAAAAGAATTTTCAAAAAATTTAATTTGGAATTAGTCTGAGATAAATTACAAACAAATCGGTGTATAAAAGATTCCAATGCGGCCAGTACTTTTCGAGTTATTTAATTGAGTATGAAATATCCCTAGACCGTGTTCATGTGTGTATTTTAAATCACCCTTTACTACCCGAACTATTAACTTTTTTAAATCAATCACCAACAAAATAATTGTTTATCCGACCACATGCAAAGTCAACCAATCTTAATGAATTTACAAACGTCAAATCATTCTTTTAATTTATTAATCAAGTATTACATAAATATAAATAATATTATAAAAAATAAAACTACGCCAAAACGCGCGTGGCAGCCCTGACACTCACACAAAGACCTGCACGCACACAAACGAAAAGTTTTCTATACATATTTTTTACGTAAATAAAGATTGTCATAGTACAAGGAAAAGAAAGAGATCAACAAATAATCCTTTTTGGTATTCTTCTTATACCTACTGGGTGAAGTTTGTAAGTCCATTCTTTGTTTATTTGACTAATTAGGTAAATAAATGGCATTATTTGATGTTATGATGATGTACAACACAATCGCTTAGGTAAGACGGACGACGTACCTAGTAGTTTTTATTTATAAAAACTCGTTTTGGTTTAGTGGTTGTAAGAGCAACTGCGGAGGGACCGCCGGAACTCGACGAGTGTTTTAAGATTTTTGTTGATGAAGGTGCTATTTACAGTATTTACCTACTCATAACAAATATTTATTCTCTGATTTAGATCTTCTTACGTAATTTAAGCTTCAATTTAAGGATGGCAATATTACAACTTATAATATGGAATTATGCACTAGCTTTGTAATGCTATTTTTTCAGTAGGTGCTTTCGGTTTGTATAATCCATATAGGTATTCGTAGACCTCCCCGTTTGCGTATTGGGATGAAAGTAGACGACTTAAAATACTGATTAATTCACAGAATAGATTTGGCATAAGTAGGTAATTATTTCAAGTTTTTCCTTACTTTAATATCAAAAGAGTGTACCAACAGCGAATTGACGTGTGTGTCACCATTAGATTAGTGCTATTTTGTGTATTTTACTTATACTTACCTCCAACTGCATATTTTGGAAAACGACCCTGTTAATTCGAGAAAATATTCTTCAAAAAGGTTCTGCAAGTCAAGCATATACTACATTCTCATATTATAGACTGTCCGGTATTTTAGTTAATTTATTTTTAGCTTAGCTTATGGATTTCCGCAAAATGCTATTGAAATGCACACAAGTTACGATTTCTAATCGATTTAAAATCGATACTCGTTATAGATGCCATCACTATCAATTTTGAGTACGTAATTTTAGCGCCATGATTTAAAAATCCAAGATGGCAGACGAATTTGAGTGTTCGTTCGTTGTTCGAAAATCGAATATTTTTGCTTTGATTAATAATCGAAGGTTATCCTCAACAATGCCAAAAATTTACAATTTGATTAATGTAAAAGTTGCTGTAAACAAAATTAGAGATTTTACCGAATCTAACCGAGTAACTAACTACTCGTATTTACGAAGGTTTACGGATTTACGGCCCAAACTTAATATTACTGCGTCTGAAATTAAATGAAACTACTATACGACCTTGGTAATAAAATCCCTGATTTCGCCGTATGTGATAAAAGTTTAGGCAGGGCTACCTATTGTAATATTACCAATACCCAAATTTCGCCAGTTATGTTTAAGTCCCATGTATGTAACAGGGGGCGAGCCTATTGCACTATTAATAAAAATAGCAAGCGAAGTCGGCTGCATAACTTATATCATTGCATGAGTCAAGTGAACGTGTAGAGTTAAAAAACAAAATGCGTACTTGTCTGTTCGTATATTTGTAAAAAAATGTTTATAAACAATCTTGATTTAACAATACTTATCTAGCTACTTACGATGATCGGTATGACAGATTTGGAAGGGGGGTGAGTAGTGAAGTTCGAATATGACGTGAAACACATACATAAAAGTGCATGTATGGGGGGCGTGGTCCGGAATAAAATAAGTACTTAGGTAATAGGGGTATGGGTGAATAGAGAAAATTCAAAGGCAAATTAATTTACTTTTTACCTAAAATTTAAAAATAACATTCTTATCATTATTTTTTTTTGATATATGACTTCTTTTACACCTACACTCGTAGTTCTTTGTGTAGTATTTTTTTGTTTTTATTCGACTCACAGAAAAGTAATTTGTGCAATCGAACGATCTTATCGGGTAAGTACTTACTGAAAAAAAGTTACATAAATAAATAAGTACTTATGTATGTTTAAAACTTAAACACATTAATAATTTGTAAAATGTAGGTACATGTTTACTCAGATGTTGCAATAAACATAACATGTCGACTTTATATGGAAAAATACGCCGTTTTATTACAATTCAATTTATTATGTTCAATTATATTACATAAGGTAAAATGTTATCATTGGCTGAATCTCCCAAACAAAAAAAAAAATACACAAACAAAAAGATAAATAATAAATAGATATGACAGTGACAGCTGTCAAAAAATTGGCGCCTATTATTTTATGACTGTACACAACAGAACTACATTTTTACTAAGGTTGTTAGATGAACGAAAAACATGACTTCTTTTGACGAAATCTTAATAATTAGGTATACAGGTATAACTGTATTTAGGCCACGTCAAACTTAAAATCGTTCTAGGAATCCGCCCAAGAGTTGGAAGTTCGAATTTGAGGGTACTTATATTTTTAATTAAATATTTGTTGCCACGACAACGGAGAAACAAACAAAATGACATTTTTCTTAGGTAGATAGGTACTTAATTAATTAAGTCAAACTGGTAAGGAAAATATCTTTAAGGAAACATTGTTGCTAAAGAATTGCTGAAACCTGTTTGCATAATAATAAATACACTCAGATTTTACACGTGTCTCAACATTAATAAAAACTTGTCGAATGCATAACCTTCTCTTTTTTTCAAGTCGGTTCAAAAAAGCTATTTAAAAAAAGTCCGCGTGCAGCACCGTACACGTGCTAGAAGTGAAAATTATTAAAAAATAAAGAATACGAGACTTAGTGTAAAAGAGAGAGAGAGAGTTATATCTTCCTTCTCTCTCATGTAACGAAATGTGTCTACACGTGACGCGTCCTTGAAACTTCACTCTCAATTCTCGTCCAATTATCGAATCGCCGTCAAGTTTTACTTCAAAAATATTGTGTAAGTAATTTTTTTACACAATATTTTACAACATAAGTACCTAAGTTAACCCCAATGGGACAAGTCTTGACTTGTCCCATTGGGGTTAGGCAGGAAAACGTCACGACTATGTTTATATTATTAGGTTTTTTTTTTCGTTTTACCTGTTAAATAATAGGTAATGTTTTTTACCACACAACAATACTGCCGTATGGTTTAACAAAAAAATAATAGGTACTCAATCTATTTTTTCAGTAATGTACTAAAACAGCGAAAAAGCTTAATTATAAAAATAATTAGTTTTTTTTTTGTTAAAAATAATGTTTAAATTGTACAACTAAAGTGTACGCAGTGTGTACAAGGTCTGTACACATTCATTTGCTGAAGCAAGCGGCGTACGGGTCAGTGTATTCGCACGGGGGGAAAACTTCACCTTGTTTTTATATTTTATTGTTATATTTTATTTCATATTTCTCATTAAAGTCGATTTTTTGTTCAATTTTGTATCTAATATGCTTGCCTATGTGTATTTTTGATAGATATTTCCAGTTTGAAAATAAATAAATTGGTTTTACCACGGTACATTAAAAAATGTGCGATTTCTTTTGTTTAGAAGTCACTTGTTTTATTTAAATGTGCGAATGTTGCTTATTTCTAAGCATAAAACATTAACTGATGAAATGTAATAAGATTTTTGACCGAAATACAAAATCGTAAATTTTTGCCCATTTTCTTTAAAACGCAGGGGAAAAAAACGTACACCCACAATTCAACAGTCTTAACTTTGCTTAATTTCGATTAAAAATACGGTAAAATATAAATAAACATAAAATTATAGCCGAAACAAAAGTTGAACAAAGTAATAATAATAATTACGTTATCATCGACAATATTTCGCGTAGTGTGTTCACACCGCGTGTCGTATCCATTTGGTTGAAATTGCTGTTTAGTCATCGTACAGTGCACGTTACTTACATTTTATATTAATATATTATTTACTAGTATGATTATTTTGCTTCGGAAAGCATTAAACCTTTGGTCCCGGCTGTCATTCGTGGATCTTCAACAGTCGTTACGGGTCGTCAGAAGCCCGACAGTCTGACAACCAGTCTTACCAAGGGGTACCGTGTTACCCAGTTACTGGGTTGTGGAGGTCAGATAGGCAGTCGCTCCTAGAAATACTAATTTACAGCTGCATTCGGTTAGGCTGGAAGCCGACCCCAACTTAAAAATTAAGTTTTTTTTTCGCAAAATTTGATGGTCTTTTTAACTGATTTTTCGTGTTTTTTGGCATATACCTGTTTAGCGAGGCCAAAACATGTCAGAATGCAAATTAATTTCTCAAATCCAACTGGTAGGTCCTCAGAATATCGCGGTCATATATTTTTATAGATAACCTCTTTTAAAACCTTTTGTCTGTTCTGTATCCATGCGATATTCAGAATCCAACATTTCCAAGACCTGCTTTCTAATTACGCAACATATTTTCGTAAACGATAAAGACAAATCTGTTTCATTTTGACAGTTCAACAACATTCATTGCGTTATTTACGTTGCTCTGCAGTTTTTTTTCGAACTTACGGAGCTATGGATTAGCAATCTGTTTCAAAACGATTCAGATTCGGATTGATTTTGCATTACGTAATTAGGGTACTGAGTTTTTTTTTCTCGAAAATTACATTTAGCCAATCGTAACCCGTGTAGTTATATTGTGACATACCACTGAGGACTCAAACTCAATTAAAACATTTATTTCAAATAAACCAATTACAGAAACTTTTGAATTGTCAAGGGGTCGGTCTGTCAAAAATATGAAGCTAGTTGCCCATTCCAAAGCGTATGGAGAAGAACGGGCAAGAAACTCCACGGACTCTATTAAATCAAAATATTGTTACAAAATATTGGTTACATCATTCATGTTGAAAATATACATATGAGAACAATGTAGAAAGACTAGGTAATAAAAACAAAAACATTTCAAAAATTTAAATAAATTAAAATAAGTCGTGGAAGCTAAGAGATGACCAGTCCCTACTGACGGCGCCCGTTCACGAACATGACGCATGGATTAGCACCATTTAGCTCAACCTGTCAGCCACAAAGGACACAGTCAGATATAAATATGTTTATGTACGGAGTGAAGTGTTCCATGGAGATTCTTGCCCGTTCTTCTCCATAGGAACCTACTACGTTTTAGAATAGGCAACCAGCATCATCTCTCTGACTGACCGACCCCTTGACAATTCAGCCTGTGACGGGTTTTTTATTGAAATAAATGCTTTGGGCTCAGCTGCATCTGTTAAGACTGGAAACCGACCACAATGTAGTTGGGTAAAGGCTAGATTTTCTTTTTACTTCAAAAATCCTAATAAATCTTCGCCGTGGAGGTCGCAAAATATCCCACGGAAACGTGCTACCTGGATAAAAAGTATTACCTATGAGTTAAACCAGCTTTCTAATTACGCAACATATTTTCGTAAACGGTAAAGACAAATCTGTTTCATTTTGACAGTTCAACAACATTCATTGCGTTATTTACGTTGCTCTGCAGTTTTTTTTTTCAAACTTACGGAGCAATGGATTAGCAATCTGTTTCAAAACGATTCAGATTTGGATTGATTTTGCATTACGTAATTAGGGTACAGGTTATAAACTATCTGTGTGCCAATCCGGGACATACATCCAGACAAACAGACAAACGAACAATATTTTAAATAAAAGCTTTACCTATTTTCTGCATCATTACGTTTTCAAAAATATTTAATGTACAGTTTCGACTTCTTTACATTGTATTATTGGTAAGATCGTACAAGAAAAGACATTTTGTAAACTAATAAGATGTCACAGAAAAGAAAAACAAGTTTATCTACGGTATTATTTAATTGGTCCATTTTATTGAATACCTACTCCGCAAACTAATTAAAATTATCTTTTTCATCGTACATAACATCACAAAATTATGCGACTTTTTTCTTAGAATTGCACACACGCACACACACACATACACAAAACATCACGCCTGTTTTTTTCGGAGGGTTAGGCATGATTACATTAAGGTTTTTTTTCTTCATATTTTTTCTGTTTGTACAAAGCTGTTGGTTATAAAGCATATCAAACTGAAAGCATTTATTTCAAATAAACCATTCAAAGGCACTTTTGAACTATCAGGTGTTGGTCAGTCAGACAGAAGAAGCTAGTTGCCCATTCCAAATCGTAGTAGGTTCCTATGGAGAAGAACGATCAAGAAACTCCATGGTCACGTATTGTAAATCAAACTCAAAACTCAAAGCATTTATTTCAAATAAACCAATTACAGGCACTTTTGAATTGTCAAGGGGTCGGTCAGTCAGAACAATGAAGCTAGTAGCCCATTCCAAAGTGTAGTAGGTTCTTATGGAGAAGAACGGGCAAGAAGCTCCACGGACACTCATTAAATCAAAATATTGTTACAAAATTGTGGTTACTTTATACATAATGTAACCTGGGCGATCTGGTGAAAATAGAGAATGCTATCGTATAAATTAAGTTACTGGGTTTCATTTTACCTGATATTCTTATAGTTATAACATATGTATATTTTAAGTATTTTACAATAAAAAAAAAACATATATTTCAACTCTAGAGATGTCTATACGTGGCGTACTCATGCATATTATGGCGATAACAACTTTTACAACTTTTTGAATCGTTAATCTCAGAGAAGGTGGCTCGTAGGAAAAAAAGTATTGATATTTTTATTATAGATAATTTTATGATCTACAATTTTTGTCAAGGGTTATTTTATGACAAACTTACCGTTTTGCTGAAAATCGCGAAAAACTCATTTTTTTACAAGGGAATGACTTAATTTTTTTTATTTATAGGTAATTACTAATTATGTTTTGAACAATTTTACTGATTTTCAGCTTGTTGGGATTTTATGCACCTTTGAATGTCTGGATTCACCGGACTATGTCATTATTCTAAGGTGTCATTATTCTTGTTCTAAACTTTGGGCGACTGAGCTCTGTTCGGGTGAAAATACGGAGAAAACGAATTTTCTCAGATAAGAGACCTAGCTAGATCGATTTTTCACCCCCGTAAACCCCTATATTGCAACTTTCATCAAAATCGTTAGAGCCGTTTTCGAGAACGTGATTACAAATATGTACATAAATATTGCTCGTTTAATAGAATAGGTTTGAACCTACAGCTTGATCTATCTATTCTAGCTTCAAGCTAGCTGTCAATACTGTCAATCGACAGCTAACTTCACCTAAGTTTTGACGGTGAGATGTTTACAGAATACAACAGCTATCCGTAGCGACTTAATTGACAGGTAAATCAATTAAAAGGAAATAACTAACAAACACAACACCTCGCAGTTCGCAGTCGGTTAAAGAGGGTATAAACGGAACTCATCGGAATATATTCTGTAAAAACGGGACAGAGGAATCTGTGGAGTGGAGCGGTTGTAGTCTTTTTTTCTAATTAAGTATGTTTTTTCTTGTTGACATGTAAACTTGAAAGTAAACGTACCTACTTATCTAAATTAATAATATTATAAAGAGGTAAAATTATTCCTATTCTCAGTAGCAGCCCAGAGTCTGGATTTGTGTCGGCTTGTTGGCAGTAGGCTCGCCCCCTATTAAAATTAATCATAAAAACTTTATTTCCTAGACAAAGAAACACCCGATATTTCTTATTTTTTTATTTATATAATCATAGAAATAATTACAGAAAAAAATAATATCCTCGCCATGGTTTTCTTTGTCCTGCTCGAGCGTACCCTCGGAAAGCCGCTGCGACAAAACTTTTAATTATATATCCGTCTCGCTCGCACACCTTTGTCTGACTATCGCCGTCCCTCTCGCTCGCTCTCAGTCTATCCTGTTCGTTCATTTTGCATACAAAAACATATCATAGACTAGTTTTTACGAGTGGGTTCGCCTTTTTTTCTGTAATATTTTTTGCTAGTGTTTGGGGTGGGCAGATTAGATAAATAAATAGCTTGTTGCTTGTTGAAATGTATTTTTGTAGATGGATCTATTTTTTTTTAAACCAATAGGTAGTTATTTCTTTTTTGCATTTTTAATGATTTAAAAAATATTTATAGGGAGCAAAAAAACTAAACTAAAAATATAAAACAGTTTTAGTTATATTTTTCTAAAAATAACAAAAAAATTATAAAATAATAAAGTAGCCCTTTAACTTTTTTGGTTACTAACAAATTACTAACACCTTGTTATTTTTATTTTTGTGTACTTCTAACAACTCTACTAACGCTGTGTTTTTGTGACCTATGGACTTTTAGTCTGAAAATAAAGATATTGAATTTAACTTCCGACTTTTGCGCTTCACGAGCTGGTAAAAATTTAATTTAATTTAAGGTGTATACAAACATCATAATATTTTAACAACTATTTAATTCACCAAATAATTTCACAAATTTTTAACCATTATTGTTGAAACAGACTTTAAATACTCGAGATATGTGCACTCAACCTTATTTTACCTCCACTAAAAGCTACACAACCTCTATATCGTTCAATTAAGGTTCAAAATCGCATGAAAAGTATTTCTGCATCGGTAAAAAGATTTGCCAAGACTATAACACATTCAATTTGTTTTTGTGTGTGTTTGAGTTTGTGTGTGTGCGCGAAAACCGGAATGTCTTCCCATTTTGTTAGCATAGTGTGGATACGACTTAATTTTTTGCTAAGTATTTTTTTTGTAATATTTTATTTATTGTGTAAGGTCATGAATCGTGATAGACAAGTTTTTAATTAAACGGAACTTGATTCAAGGAAAATTGTTAAAATATATAATATCTACAATGCGTTTGATTTTTGTTTTTGTTCAAAATTGTGAATTATCACTATATTTTATTCAAAACTAGATGACCCGCTGAACGTTGTACCAAGTCAGAGCGATACAAAAATTAGATATTTTCTATTTTTTTTTTCAAATTTTCTTTTTTCCTAATCGACCTCAGGGCGAAAAAAACAAAAAACAAAGTTATTCAAATCGGTCGAGCCATTTTCGAATTTTTTCGAGACAACGAACGGCAAAAAAAAACATTTTTTATATTTATCGATAATACGAAATAATATAATTATAATAATACGAAATAATATATTTCGTATTTATACACTTCAAATAGTAAACTATGTGAAAGTACTAAGCTAGGTACCAACTTAACAAGGCCGGGCGTTTCGAAAAGTGCTGATTCTCAGCCTAGTTTGAATAAATGACTTTTGAATTTTAATTTGAACCAACTAAATATTTTAATGAATTTCAGGTTTTGTAACGAACCCAATTAGATACCCACAAAGTTCAAGACACAATGAAATAATTAGGCAGTAACCGTCTGACAAAAAAGAAGACGATACCTGTTTTTGTTAATTTTGTAATTTAAAATAATTTAATTAAATACCTACCATCCACAACCACATCCTACGAACGAGAACATAGCATGTTGACAAACACACACTAACACACTACGTATATGTGTTTGTGTGTGTGTGAATTTGTGTGAGACATGGAATAGAATGTAGAGTTATAAATAGTATAGACTGCAAATTTATATTTTGAGAATATGTTTTTAATATACCTGCAGTGATACGTAGGTTATTTTAAGATGGCGAATAGGGTTGCGTTGATTTTTGTTATTTTAATGGAAGTAATTATATTTGCCTGAAAAAGTCAATGAGTATTTTTATTTATTTTTATCTGACTGCTTCGTTGGTCTAGTGGGCGCAAGCGCTACTGCTGAGCTTGAGTTCCTGGGTTGGATCCCCGGGTCAGGTAAAGTGATACGTATTGGGTCTTTCCATCTGAAATTTCATAGCAGCAGCCCGGAGTCTGGATTTATGCGCGGTTGATGGTCCCCTATTAAGCTTCGTTCAGACTAGCGCGACGCGACAGTGCGACGCGACGCGCTTGTCTGCACGAGCCTTTACATGGGACTTAAACATGACTGGCGAAATGTGGGTGTACCTGTGCTGAAGGTATACCTCTGCCTGTCTCTGATATGTAATGAGTTATTATTTTATCTTCTTTTCAACTTTTATTGGTTAAATACGAGGCTTTTGGCTACTTGATATGTATGTATTTTATGTCTTTTTTTTGTAATGTGCGTTTTGTTTGTGCACTGTACTTAAATAATTAAATAAGTTACGTTTTTCTGTAACCTCTATTTTTTTATAAGTCTGTTCACACTCATAGGACTTGTGACGGTATTCTCAATGTTAAAAATGTGATAATTCGATACGACCGACGGAGATACGGTATTGGACGACAACCGCCTGCACGGAATAATAATAATTGTAGTTATTGGGTAACTATTACATACTAGCTTTACGTTATTGATTGATTAAATTAAATATTTTACTTATTAATAAGGTTATGGTATGGTATGGCAGATATTTATTTACTCAGCTGTGGGAGAGTAAAAACAGTGTTCATACGCAAGAAAATATATTCATGATTCTAAGTATGTTAAATATTGGTCTGGAAACGAACTACTTAGGTAGGTACCTATTATTTTAAACCGGGAACTAAATAATTAATATGCTTTAGGTACCTATTTTACAGACTATGTTTGTCAAAATTGTCCAATTAAGGTGGCATATTCTCTGCCTAACCCTTTGGTGAAGACGGGCGTAATGTTATGTTACGTTTATTATTGACAATGCTTGTTTTGCAAGCAGCTGAAGCAACGCTCGCGTTAGTCAAGTCATACCACAGATAGATACAACACACGTGGTCTGACGTGGTCTTAGATATTACCTTTAACTTACTGTACGTAGGTACATAGATAGTTTCATAGAGAAGTTTTTTTTATTTTTTATAGGTACTTAATATTTATTTCGGTTCGAAAAAATCTTTAACACGTCAAAAATAAATTATGTAAGTATTAAAACTAGATGAGTTCGGTGTTTCCCATCTGCCACTGTTAGAAGAAAGACCAAAACTAACTCAGAGGTCACAGTCTCTGAAGTGCAGACATAATATTGGTCAGGCCATAATTATGATTTTTAGTTACCTAGCATTTATAATTTTTTGGTATGCACAGTATCTAGTACTATAAATTACTTAAAATGTTAGGTAGGTAGGTATGTCATTTAATTTAACATAGTCGGTAAGTACCTACTTTAAAAAAAATACGGTGTAAAACTTAAACTGACTTAGGAAATTTTAGGAAAATCGTCTACTATTACAAAGTTTGTAAATATGTAAGCACCATGTATAGCTATCTCATAATTAATTTATCTATTGTTGCTTCATTTTTATTATTTTACCTATTGCGAATCGATTTAAAGAAATTGTATTCTAGGTGCACCGTCGTCACATTATTATCCAAAAGGTAGTTTTCGTATGGAGAAGAATGAGCAAGAAACTCCACCGTTACTCTTTTATAATGTTTTACAATATTTTGTAAAAGTACAGACGCCAGCACGTCAACCTACTACAATCTGTCAAATTTATTTAATAGATTTTCAACTTTAATACTGAGGCTTAAGGTTCAAAATTGATTGGGAAGATTTGACAGTTTCGGGTAGGTTCGTGTGCTGGCGTCTGTACCTATACAAAATATTGTAAAACATTTTAAAAGAGTAACGGTAGAGTTTCTTGCTCATTCTTCTCCATACCAAAACTACCTTTTGGAAGGGGCGACTAGAATTAATTCAATTTTTTTGTAAGTTTTGACGTTCAATAGTGTCTTACAAGGGCCTGTTTGAAACACATCAATGATTTGACTTTGACTTTATAAAAACTCAAGCTACTTATGTACTCAAACACGCTACTAAAAAATTGTTACAGAAAATACTATTAAGTACGAGTAGGTACCTACCATGTTTTATAAAGTTATAAATAATAATAGTACCTCCAAACTATCTAAATCTTAAATATATTCTTCTTTAATATAATTTTAATTTTA
This sequence comes from Xanthia togata, assembly GCA_963853775.1. Taxonomy (NCBI): domain Eukaryota; kingdom Metazoa; phylum Arthropoda; class Insecta; order Lepidoptera; family Noctuidae; genus Xanthia; species Xanthia togata. Next base: position 664,880 of record OY970818.1, on the reverse strand, counting down.
AGTTTTTTATTCAACAATAGAAAAAAAATCTTTTTTTTTAAATTAGGATTTTTGTTATATTATTATGTAAATTAAAGTAAAAGAAGTATGTAGCTACGAGTATTATGTATGTAATTAATTATATAATATATTTATTCAGATATAATAGTAGGTAGGTACTTACTACTTACCTACATTATTTCTCAACTTAATATATAACTTTACTTATAATAATATGTAATTCATTACGGACATCTTGAAAATATAATAAGCTACCTACCTACTACGTAACAGTAAAAATATAGAATAGCGAAGGTCTTCGGCGATAAGGCGAGAAACATATGGATACGATTCGTGCAGTTATACTAAACAAGCCATAATTAAAAGATTCTTTTTAGAGTTGTGTTGTGTCGTTGGGGGCTCGGGACTGAGTCATAACAGCCGCACGAGTCGTTCGAAGGTTAAGCGACGCTTGCCGCAGTCGATTCGTGGATGGGTGACCATCCATATCGAGACCCCTCCGTGCCTCGGAAAGTACGATAAGCCGTTGGTCTCGGCTATCATTCGGAGATCTTTGAAACTCGTTACGGGTATTCTGAAGCCCAAGTGTGTGACTTTAGGGGCATGAGGAACAGGGTGTAAAGTTCACTCATCCACCATAGAAAAGGGAGGTGTTATGTCTGGCGGGCCGACTGCCCGACTGTTGATGTCGGATAGTCTTATATGTCGTTCGCGCGGTAAACTCTAATTGCGCGATGCAGGATTTGTGTGGCGTCATGTCTTTGATGCGTAGTTCGTATGTGGCGGTGTAACCGCTACAACAATCAAACAAAATAACAAGTGACAGTGACAATGGCAATGGAAATCTGATGGCCAGTCTTACCAAGGGGTATCGTGTTACCCAGTACCTGAGTTGTGGAGGTCAGATAGGTAATCGCTCCATGTAAAATACTGGTATTCAGCTGCATCCGGTTAGACTGGAACCACGGAACCCAACATAGTTGGGTAAAGGCTTTGACTGCCTCGTTGGGCTAGTGGTCGTTAGAGCTACTGCTGAAGACGAGGTCCTGGGTTGATTGAACGTAGGTCAGGCAAAGTGTTATTGGGGTTAGATCTGAAATTTCTCAGTAGCAGCCCGGAGTCTGGATTTGTGCCCGGTTGATGGCAATAGGCTCGCCCCCTATTAGGTACAATGGGACTTGAACATAACTGGCAAAATGTGGGTGTACTATAGGTACCCCTCTAAAATTCAAAATTCAAGTCATTTATTCAAACTAGGCTGAGGATCACCACTTTGCGAACGTCAAAATTACATAAGACAGTCCCCCAAAACGCCGAAGTGGCGCAACAAACTCCCCAGCAGCACAGCTGTCAGCTGTGTTCAGTCCTCTGCTTAACCCTTCGTGGAATACAGGCGTGATGTTATGTTTTGTGTACTTAAATGCTTTTAACGCTAGGAAGAGAACAAAATATTTCTATTCGATCGAACGTTTATTCAACTCAGCTCTCCATTTTATCAATAAGAACTGACTTAACAGGAAAAGGTCACACGTTAGTCCTTCATACAAGTTAGGTAAAAGATAAATAATAAATGCGATAGCTCGCCTACTCAATTTTAGTGCCTACAGTGGCGGACTAGGCGGACTAAGCCTGTCGGGGGCCCGGGGCGGCAAAAGTTAATGCTGCCCTCAACCCAGGAATGAAATATTTCGTCGAAATATTTAACACGCTGCGCTGCTTCGAAAATGTTAGGTTTTCTTTTGACTATTGATACAGAAATAGGAATACTTTGTCGACAACAGAAACTATTAGAGCATCAAAGGAATAGAGGATAGTAGAGAGAGCGAGCGAATAGACCTCGTAAATGTTTGCAGCCCACTCCGGATAGATATATAGTTTTCTTTAAACTATTTGTACATAAATAGGAGACTGTCGCCTTACGCAAAGAAGCCTGAGCAAAAAAAGAAAAAGTAGCACCCTACGTTTATGTTTATCATACGTAGGGCCTAGGTGGCCCCCCAATTACAATCTGCATTTTATTTAAGTACTGAACATATTTTGGTCTTGTTTGGGATTTGATTAAAAAGTATTTTACGAGTTCTGGGGGCCTCCCAGCACCGGGGGCCCGGGGCGAGCCGCACCTGCCGCCCCCCCTTTAGTCCGCCAGTGTGTCTACGTAGGCTAAAATTAGAACCTTTCATATTCGATTTGTTACCTAAGTAGGGGCTAGTGCGTGGCTAAATAATAACAGCGGCGGCGAAAGCTTCCGTAATGGTTGGTGACCGTCCATTAGTTATCAAGCTCCCTCTGTGCCTCGGAAGGACGTTCAGCAGTTGGTCTTAGCTGTCATCTTAGATTTTTGACATCCGTTACCGTAGCCGTCTTATCAATGTCATGTTACCCAGTAACTGAGTTGAGGTCAGATCGGCAGTCGCTCCCTGTAACATACTGGTATTAGCCTAGTGGTGTGACCGTCAGACTGAAGTCGTAGGTCTCGAGTTCGAACCCAAAGCACGCACCTCTGACTTTTCGGATTCATGTGCGTATTATATAATTATCACTTGCTCAAAAAACGGTGAAGGAAAACATCGTGAAGAAACCGGCATGCCTGAGAGATATTTCTCGACGGCATGTGAAACCAAGTCAGAGGCCCGTGGGCGGCTTTAAAACTCTGACACCAGGCTAGTTTAGTAACCACACGAAAAGAAGAAGACTGGTATTTAGGTGCATCTGGTTAGACTGGAAGCCGGTCCCAAAGTATTTGGGAAAAGGCCACTTACGCATATTGATTGACCTTTAGTTTTCTTTTATACCCATCATAAAAAAGTAGAAGACAAATCGAAGGTCTCATCGTGGTCAATGATGCCGATGATGGTCCACGCTTGTCTTTAAGTAGGTAACCTAAACCTTAAGATTTGAAAATTCCCAGCGTGGTAAATGGGTAAGCGATGCCTAGTTTACACGGAGCGAGCTGCTGGCCAGACAGTAGACAGCTGCTCGCACTGTGTACTCGCATGCCAGTAGCTCGGCTTGCCTTGGCTGTTTTCACTATGAAAGTAGCTGCCTAGGCTCTTGCGAGTTGTGTGCTGGAGTAGTGCTGGGATCGTGCAATGTCGAGTAACGTGATTTAATTTATTTTTCATCCCACCATCTCGGAAAGAGTATTTTTAATCTTCAGTATCTGAGTGGAAAAGCCGTTTTTATTCTCTAGAGGATAAAGTAAATTGAATTTAGAACATCGTGTGCACTAAGTTTGTGAATTAAAAAAAACATTAAACCTATTTACTGCTACCTCTATGGTGCCGAATATATCATACAACTTTTTTTTAATTTGTTAAAAACTCAGACTCGGAACCTTCTTGGTGTTCTTTTTTCAATTTGCTTTGTACGCGGTTCTTTACGCGGCATTTTTTCACGTCATTGTTAAACCTTAGGTATATTAAAAACAAGAAACTTGAAAACAAGTGAAAAAACTAAAATGAGTGATTCTAGCGACGAGGAAGTTTGCTTGACGCCAACAGAATTGACTGAAACTGTTAATAATGCGCAAATGAGCTTTCTCCCTCAACAATCACGCGAGAAGTATTTAAAACAGTACGATATGTTCAACACGTGGCGACTAGCAAAAGGAGCCAAAACTTTCTCAGAAAACGTTTTGCTGGCATATTTTATAGAATTATCCGAGAACAAGAAAGCAAGCACTCTATGGAGTACGTATTCGATGCTAAAAGCAACAATAAAGATGAAAAAAGACAAACATATCGATACCTATCCTAAATTAGTGGCATTTTTAAAAAGAGCCTCATCTGGTCATCAACCAAAAAAATCGAAGGTTTTCACAGTATCTGATATTGAAAAGTTTCTTAACGAAGCACCCGATTCCGTATATTTGGCGGCAAAAGTAAGTCAGTTGCACATTCAGTATCTACTTAAGTATATTAATCTCAATTAAATAGTATACTTAGTAGATGTTGATAGGCATAATTATGCGTTCATATCAATTTTATTCATTTATCTACTACAATACTCTTTACGTTACAGGTTGTTCTTATTATTGGAATAAACGGAGCATGTCGAACTAATGAACTAACACAACTTAATGTCAAAAACATTGAGAAACATTCAGATGACTTACTATTAATTAATTTACCTAATACAAAGACAAAAAGAGACCGCAACTTCGTCATTCGCAAGGAATACGTAACGATTGTTGAGAAATATCAAGCTTTACGCCCGCCTAACACTCCAATCAATCGATTTTTTCTACAGTATCGCAATGGAAAGTGTGTTAGACAGCCTATGGGTACTAATAAAATTGGCAGTATCCCACGAGAAATAGCAACATTTCTTGAACTTCCAGAACCCCTGTTGTACACGGGTCATTGTTTCCGACGAACTTCAGCCACACTTTTGGCTGATTCCGGAGCTGATCTGCTGTCCCTTAAGCGCCACGGAGGCTGGAAGTCCAATGCAGTTGTAGAGGGATACATAGAGGATTCCATCCAAAATAAGTCTAAAATATGTGAAGGCATCGTAGGAGCCATTACACTGAAAGAGCCTCAATCGGATCCTTGTACTGGCCCTTCTATATCAAAAATAAGCCGTTATGAAACACCTAACCATCTCCCTCTCTCTCCAACATTCACGCCAAGGGAATCCGATGAATCGGTACAACTATTAAGTATGACAGATAGTTTACCGAAAAACAGTACACAAGTGACTAACACCAATATTACAGTACCAAACAAAAATATTACACTCAATTTAAATAACTGTAGCAACGTTACTTTAAAATTTTCTTAATTATACCTTAGTATTATTTTGTTATAATTTAAAGATTATTCTGTAATACTTACCTGTCATAATGTAGTAATTAATACCTAAACTGAAATAAAAGTGTACCTATCTTGTGATTGTAAACGTTTTTTTTTTTGCATTTAGTCATTTCCTCGCTGAGGTGGAATGAAAAGTTACGTGTTGCACTCGAGTGCAAAGATTTTTCACCTCGTGCTCTTTTGATTCCCTCGCTAACGCTCAGGATTCTAATTTTGAATCACTCGCTGCGCTCGTGATTCAATTTTAGAATCCTTCGCTTGCTCGGTCATCAAAATTGAACACGCGGTTAAAAAGCAACTTTGCACTCTTGTATAACAAATAACTATTAAACTGTGATAAGGTCAAATACTAAGCTAATTAAAAATGTTTATAAAAAAATATAAAAAAGGGAGATTTAAAAAGGATTTGGATTAAAGCTTCGTGCAGTGTAGCGCGACGCGACACCGGTTATTGTTATACCGTGAAGTTTTCTTAGAAATTGTATTGTTCGAGTCGCGTCGCGGCGTCGCGTCGCGGCGTCGCGTCGCGCTAGTCTGAACGAGGCTTAAATGGTGGAAGGCACGAAGATCTTCCATGGCAGCCATAGATATCGATATCCGTGGTGGCAGCACAAGACCCCCGTGATGAAGACCATATTGCGAGTGATGGCGGAAGGCGAGCAGGCGAGTGTAATAAAAAAATGATGAAGTTACTCGGCTGCGAGCTACAGTTCAACTCGCAAGTACTAGTAACTCGTATGAAACGTCCTCACAGTGCGAGTTGCTGCACTGAAGCTAATCGGCAGGCCGACTCGCACGCTAGCTCGTACTGTGTAAACTTACCATGACAGTAAATCATAAATAAAATGGCAATAAATCGCAATAGCTTGCATTTTGACAGTTCAGCAACGTTCATTGCGTAATTTACGACGAAATTTTCAAACCTATGAAGCAATGGATTAGGAATTTCCTTCAAAACCTTCGGATTGTGATTCCTCCTAACGAAGCTCTCGATAGGCAGCTGGATCAGGGTCTTGATTCAGAAAGCGGTACTTCTAGACACGGCTCGTATTTATAGAAGGTTCCATTCCCTGGAGCCCTGACCTCAGCTTGGACCCAGCACCCTGATTGCGTAGTACACGATTAATCACAATCTTAATGTTTTTTGAAAGTCATTGCTAATCCATTGCTTCAAAATTTTTTTTTTTAAATTTGCTCAATACGTAAGTGAATGTTGTTGAACCGTCAAAATGAAACAGATTAGGTAGTCACGAAAATGTGTTAGGCAATTCAAAGTCAAAGTCAAATAATTTATTGCAAAAAGGCAGTTTTGAATGTCAATATTTACAACAAAAAAAAGATTTGATTCTGGGCAACTAGAATACAAAAACTTCCAAAAGGTAGTTTTCGAATGGATGGAGAAGAATGGACAAGAAACTCCACCGAGTTCTCCAATTAGATTAGCTGTTTCTGATACCTGTAGGCTATTTTCCAATAATATAAGTATGTTGGGTCATTCTTACCACCAGATGACACTGGTCAATGGCCATATAAAAATAAACCTCAGTGTCACTCTCTTATCATTCAAAACTCAAACGTATAACCTGCTTTTAATCTGTCATAATCAAACGAATCGGTTACCAAACACATGTTTACCCCAGTTTGCCCATCGCTGGGCTAAATACTAATTTAATAAGACCTTGGTACCGGAGTTTAGCCACATCGCAATGACACATGGTAAGGGCGTGGCCACCATGGTTGAGCAACATGCTTTGTTTTTTATAACGTTTATTCTTCTGTTTTTAATTAATATGGGGTAAGGAAAGAAAGAAAAACACCTTAAAAAACTAATAATAAAAAAAACAGAAAGAAAGCAATACTTAAAAATGCCAAAAGGGTATATTTTTTGCTATAAGTAACAGATTTTTGTATGTTTTTTAAATGTCTCATAACTATTAATACACTAAATATTTAAAAAATATATTTGCTGGTATGGAAAGAAGAAATGATATTATTTTTAAAATATAGATAGTAGATTTTCCAACAAACTTTTGGCCAGACAGAGCAATAATATCCAGAATTTAATTTAATTGATTTCAGAATTTTTTAAAATACAAATTGTTAAAGTTAAATACCGGTTAGGTTACGTTAGGTAAGGTTATATATACTTAAATTTTTCATCGAAAATATATTTTCGCATAAATTTTTTATATTGTAATTTTATAGCAGGATACTTATAATATTATATAGTATGATTGGCAACCCTAGATGACAACACAAGGTAAGTACCAGCTGGCGCTGATTTTCAGCTGCACCCCACGAGTGCCAAGTCCGTACGAGTGTAAATAATAAAGACGGTTCTATTTATCTATCTCTATTATACAGAAAGTTTTTAGTTGAGTAAAAAAAATCGTTAGAAAATCGACTTTCTTTTCACTGTGCCACTAGAAAGTACGGAATACAATATACTTACTATCAAATGCTAAAAATAATCTTATTTAAATCATTTTTCCTGTTTATGTTAGATATTGTTAGGAACATGTTCCTTATTGTAAAATACCTTTGATTTTAAAGTGTAGGTATGTCAATATTAAGTATAATAAATTAATTACTGACTTAATAATAATATCTGTCATATCGTAGTCCTAGGTTACAAAAAAGTACTTAGTATTCATGCATGCTTATTAAAAAAATTAAAAAGCCCTAAATCATCAATAAACTGATAGGTTTCCTAGCCTAGCCTGTAACAGAGATTACACTCTTATTATTTCAAAATAGTCGTCTGTGTGTACGCGCCTTATCGCGGCTAATAATAATACTAGCGCAAGCTCTCCGAGTGAAGTGCCCGCGCTGGGGACTTGTCGATGTTTTCACGAAACTATCGATACTTATATTTTTAAGCATTAAGGGTTTCAAAACCCGTACGGGGTAAGATTCTATTTTTAAGAAAATCCTGACCATATTTTATATCTTGTTTGGATTATGAAAAAAAAAAGAAATTGTTGGTTGAGGAGGTCAGAGACCCCAGTGTGAGTTTCTTTTAACCATCTTAACTTTACGCATCGACTGCGTTCGGCGCTCCGATTCCGCGCCTTCACCAGTGAAGGGCCAGTGGAGCGCCGAACGCGGTCGAAGCGTAAAGTCGAGATGGTTAAAAGTAACTCACACTAGGCCCTCTGATAGGCAGTCGCTCCATGTAAAATACTAGTATTCAGCTGCATCCGGTTAGACTGGAAACCGACCCCGACATAGTTGTGAAAACTTTCGGCAGATGACGATGATATTGAAAAATAAATAAAATGGTAACAAACCAATATTTTGACGCATTGGTCAACAGACGACATTTAATCTTTAATTTTAATTTAATTTTTAATCATTTATATTGATCGGAATGATTGTTGTAACTTCACCGATGTTATCATAGTACGGATCTAATCATGATAAAATAAAATAAAATCGTAAGTCGTAATTTTAAGTCAGTTGACCACGGCATGCCGTGGTCAACTGACTTAAACACTCGAAGCCTTAAACCTAGTGCCGCGGCACTAGGTTTAAGGCTTCGAGTCGCGCCATCTTTTGTGACCAGTAGGTTGATGTCGTAGAGTTGAATAAAAAATATAATTTTAGTAAGTCAATCATCAATACTTCTCGCTCACTGACTGACTCATCAACGCCCAGCCCAAACCCTTGGACCTAGAAAACTGAAACCGCACAGAGGTTCCCTTTATGCTGACGATAAGGTATAAGGCCGGATTTTTCTAAATTCCTTCGGAGCAGGGAATATAGGATAGAAGAAGACGCAGGCAAAGTGCTTGTTAAAAATAATCCCATATCGATATTTAACTTCACACGCACAGCCCTATTCACCGTATCCATTTAGTTTGACAAGCATTCGGTTTCATATGTCTGTGCTATGTGTGTGTGTGCACACAGTGGGTGTGTGTGTGTGTGTCAGGGCTGCGGATTATTATAATTAATGTTAATAACTTCAGTGCTATGTTACTGATGCTTTGGTAGAATTGTTGTATTGTTAGAGATTAGGATTTATTTATTTTGACGTGGATGTTCCTTTTATTTGTCTTCGCATCTCTGGAAATATTTACCAATTATGGGAGTATTAGTTATAGAATAAATCAAACATAATGCCAACTGCCATAACATACAATAACAAACATAACATAATGGTCCGCAGTATTCTACAGTATTTTTTTTTAAGAGTACAATAATAATATAACAATTAGATACGATTTTTTGTAGTTGAGGAATAGTCGTCATCTTATAAAAATATGTTACTAAGTTTAAGTCCACATCACAGGAATGATCATTACCAGAAACATTTAAACCTATTTGTTTAAAAAATATATGGAGATACTTACCTACATAACATTACTTACTTAGCCATATAACAATATCATATCAATCGATACATCACCAGAACCAATACAATAAAAAACAAACATTTTCCTCTTCAAATTATAATCCGTTATCACGACAACCCTGAGTTTTAAGACCAACAAATTACCTTTGTGTATGTGGGCGTTGCGTAGCGACAAACACACACATACACCCACAAACACACACATCAATGAAAAGCGATAATTTTTATGGTTTAGTTACAAATTTTCAATATAGTACCTACCGTGAGTTTTGTCTTGCAATAGTTCAAGTATACGTTATGGGATGGTCATGCTGTTTTTCATAGGTTTGTTTCAAGTTTTTTAAATGCCATGGTTTTTTAATGGGATATTATCACGTGAAATAAAAAAGCATCGGTAGAATAATGTAGTTTTATTTATTTATCATAGAGTACCTACTTAAATGCATAATATTATCCTGTAAGTAGGATTTATATGCCAGTTTTTACTTACCTATTGAATACTATACCTACATAGTCTTGACAAAATCCCTGAGTCACCTTGCACGACACACACCCCTTTTAGGACAGAGGGTGGCCTTCTCTGCCGGGAGCCCCGGAAGTGAGATTCAGATCAATACTTAACTTAATACATTTTTTTTCAATACATCAATAAATTACTTAATTTATAGGTATTATTTAGCAATCATCTTATACATATACAAAACTCGTATTGTGAAATAACACGTAAAAAATATTTGACTATTGATTTTAAAAAAAACAGTTGGTATTTATATTTGTTATTTATTTATCTACACTTGTAGGTATATTATCTGTACATGTAGGTATACTAAATTGGTAAAACATTTTTTAGTGTTACCTATTACTTATTAGCAAACAAACACCCACAAAATGACAGAGAATTACCCTTTTTTTTTAAATTTAACCTCAATACTTTATCACACGTGGCTTTTTAGCACTAATTGTAGATCTTAAAGTTCTTAAAAACATAACACTAACGTAAGTATGTATGTTTTTGTTTTGCAAAAAATCTCCAATCACACACACATCTATGAATAAAATAAAGTGTTTTTATAAAGATTTTTTTGGTAAAATTCATACAAAAAATATAATAATCTAAACAATGTAGTATATGTGAGGACATCTAGCAAGCGTAATAAAAAACGGGCTACGGTTAGCTGGTAAAGTGGCGTAAGTGAAATATGTATTAAAATTTAGAAAGATTTTTAGCAAAATTTTGAGACAATATCTTTAGAAAAGTAAGTTTGATAACTTGATAAGGTAAGTAAATTATTTAAAATAACACAACATAACATAACATCACGCCTTGTTTCTCCGAAGGGTTAGGCAGAAGTGCACCTGTAGTAGGTACACCGCCAGTTATGTTTAAGTCCCATGTAACAGGGGGCGAGCCTATTGCCATCAACCGGGTACAAATCCAGACTCCGGGCTGCTACTGAGAAATTCCAGATAGAAAAACCCAATAACATAAAACTAAAAAATCCCAATACCATAAGCTATTTAAGTAAATAATTACTTAAATAGCTTGAACAAGTTTCTCTCTAATAAGTACATAATATTCTTTTAGTGCAAGTAATATGATAAAAATGGCAGCAATTGTTGTTTTTTTTATAAACATAACATAAACATAAAATTATGCCTTAATCCTCAAAGGGTTAGGCAGAGGTGTACCTATAATGCACCCACATAATAGAAAAAACTTAATAACTGCACGACCTGGAAATCGTACCCAAGATCTTATCCTCAGCAGTAGCACTTGCGACCACTAGACAGACGAGGCAATTTAAACAAAATAAAATCCACAAAAATAAAAATTCACTTGACCAACTTTGCCAGCCCACCGAAACACAACGACCCTAATTCGTGTGGTGTGTATGTGTGTGTGCGTGTCCGGACATCGCTCTGTGTGTGTGTGCGTACGCCACCCTGTGTGTGTGCGCACTAATATAACCGTAGGGTTGCTCTGCGGGACAATTTATTATTTTGAGTAAGTATAAGTTACTAGGGTGCAGAGTAAGTTTAGGTTTAGTTTGGGTAGGCTTAAGTATGTATTTGATTGCTTAGTTTCAGGTTATTTTTCTTAAATATTGTTGCTTTTCGCTAAAATGTTACAGTAATAATAATTTAAATTGCTATAGCTATAGGTACTTAATTTAAGTGTGAGTGTGCATAATGAGTCAGGGTAATATAGATTAGAGAGATATGTAGGTACTTATTACTTACCTCTTTCTGACTCTTTTGTTGTAAAAAATATACTTACTTGATTTAAATAATCAAGAAAAATCTTACTATTTATAAATATGTTATGTTCCACAGTGAATTTTATTTGTAATACTGCATCAAATTTAACAATTTTTTCTTAAAATATTCAAATAATTTTATAATATCTGCTTAGTAATAAAATAACCCATTAACGGCATTTTAACTTTAAAAATACAGATTTTTACCTAATAGACAAATTATTTTATTTTTATCCTAAGACACCACATACAACACTAGCCTTCATGATAATTACGTACATAGTTTTAAAACCCTGTAACTGTACCACCACCTCGTATACCAGTATTATTTCATAGTAATAGTAATAGTAATACTTTATTGCATAAAAGGTTATTTGTAGTACATAATGGTTACAATTAATTCATGATAATGGTAAAATACAAATTTTTTGGGTGAGCTTCTGTTCTCCTAGCTAAGTTGCTGAGCAACCTGTATTAAGGAGTGACAGTTTGCCTCCCAAGTTGATTCTCACAATATGCTACGTGTTGATAAAATTGAGTTACAAGTTACATTATTGTCTACCATCTTATTAGGTTAGCTATGCTTCTATACAATTACTAATAATGAAAGGTTAGAATTAAAAATAAAAATAAGAAAAAATTAAATAAAAACAGACAAGGACAATTTTGTGTGTGTGTGTGTGTGTCTGATTGTGATATGGAATGTGTAAAGGGGTGTAATCGTGTATTGTAATGTGAGTGTTGGATGTGTTTGTGGGGGGAGTGTGGGATAGTGAGAAAGAGATGGAGCTATAAGTACTGCATAGCTCCATCACTTTCCCAGGTGGTAGTGGGGCCCCTGTTTCCCAAAAAACTGGCAAAATCCGCAGCATAATACTGAATAATAATAATAATAACATTTCTTGGCAGCCCTGCACAGTTTAGTTTGCATTCCGCTCGCCGACACTCGCGCTACAATCAAGTACAATACCCGAGCAGTCGCTAGCGCAGTGTGGACGTACCCTTTTTATTTTACATGTCTTATTTACAGGTGTAATAATTTGTAATATCTTTAAGATTAAATATTACATAGGGTAGCGAAAATATTTTTAATCATATGTCATTCATTCACGACGATGATGCCATAATTATGGTGATCATTGATTTTCTTCATCATTTTTATTTTTATTAACTTATATCGTTGCTTATCTGCAGTGCTGCATATGCTTTGTTGTCCCCATTTTATTTATAAATCATGTAAAAAATAGGTAGGTAAATGAAAAGGTATTAAGTAAATATCATTAATTTCCCACTCCTTCTTCAGTGGAGCTACTTACAGTTACGTAGTAAAATAATGTCAATTAAGATTCAAATAATTTTGCATTTGGTTGTTGAGTGATAGGAAAAACATAAGATTAGATATGAATAATCTTAAAACTAAGTCAATATTATGTGCAGTCTTTTCAATTTTAAAATCAATCGAATTTACGCTTCGATCAATAATAGTAAGTAAGTACTAGATTTCCGAAGAGCGCATCAAAAACGGCCGGATAAATAAGACCACAAATAATGTGGTGGTCTTATTTTGCTACATAGTTTATTCAAATAAAAAGTTTTTTTGAAAATTAAAAATACGTCTACTTTTCATTCGAGCTAGTAATCGAGGCCACTTGAGCGAAGTGTTTTTGTTCCTAATCCTCAATTTAGTGCTATTGTTGATCGAAGAATTTTACGTTACGTCCGCATTCATTAACATTAATACGGATAGAAATTACAGATACAAATTATTGTACGATAATTTACAGTCTCTGGCAGAAATTATACAATAAAAAAAATATTTTTACCTAAAAATCTACTCTCCGCTTATTACAGTCTAAAACACCAAATCTAAACAATTTTAAATAAATGCACATTTTCACCGCTTCACCCACAATATTCTTTCCCTGACACACACACCCACACCGCACGCACACAAACACACCCCCACATAAACTGACAGCTTATATATTATGTAAGCATTACGCACACACAGAAACTCACTCACACTCACACAACCATTAAAGTTTTTAATTTTAAAATCGTACTGAACGTTAAGTAGCCAAGTTGTTATAAAAATGAATGGAGACATCATTTATTTGTTTATTTTTGGTTATTGGAGAGACAATGGATTAGTTAGGCGTTTGGCTCGCGATTGAAATGATGGAATTCGAATCTGATTCTGGGATAACATTGTACCTTTCTTTTGGGGCAGTCGGGTAAAAAAGTAGGTTAAGTTATATTTTTTACTAAGTTGAGTTGTATTATGAGTGGGATTTTTGATGTTTATTGTTTACTGAAAAAAAAAAACTAAACTTGATGTAGGTAGATACTTTATCTGTTTTGCTGTCTGTCTGTGAGTCATGACTATTCTTACTCCTTAGATTGAAATAAATACCGATAAATGACTACCGATACTGACTGTCTGAAACTGACTACGCGCCAAACTTGTATTTATGTCAGAATTTTAGAAAATTTTAATGCGGTGATCAGACCCTTAGCTAATAATCGCTCTAATGAATACATTGTAGATTGTTATTAAATTTTAAATACTTAGGTAGGTATGTTTGCCCTATATTGAATTACTTGGTGTTCACTAAAGTATTTAATAAATAAAACCGACTAATTTTCGCGAGTTGTGCCAAAACAGACATTTTTTTTTTTAATAGGTTTATTCTATTCTTCCCATGTTCTCATGAAGTCCATGACAACACATTAAGTACATAAATATTACATAAGCACTTAAATCACTGAGTATTTGTGTCAAATTCACGTTTTATCAAAACAACTCAAATGAGGAACGGTCAATCTTTGGGAAGGAACTCATCCGGGGATTTACTAGGGTACAACGTTACAAGGTTCATTTGGCACGTGGCCAAATTCGAAACTAATGCCACCATCTTGCTCTGTCAATACAATTGCTTCACCTGTACGAATTTCTCTCATAAGTCTTCAGGTTTAGAATCGGGTGCCGGATTCATTACAGACACATAATTAAGACATTTCAGTTTGGTCGTCGATAATGCTAGATTGTGGCAGTTAGTAGCGAAACATTTAGAACTATTTTTACTTTACTTTGAATTTTGACTTTTGACTTTGGCTTTGCTTTTCAACTTTTGACTTTGACTTTTGACGACTTCTATCAAGTGAGCTTGTTTGCCACCAAAAATAGTAGTTATTCTTAAATGTCTACTTGAAGGGTGCACCCCGCACAGTCAGCCGTGCTGCGACCTTGCTGACTGGCTAAGTACTCGTATTGTTACCACGGCATAAGCTATTCTCTCTCTATACTATACAAACAATGTAGCTAAAGAGTTTGTATTTTTGGTTGTTTGTTTGAACGCGCTTATCTCAGGAACTACCGGTCGGAGTTGAAGAAATCATTTTGCATTTGATATCGCAATTAAACAAAAAAAGAAAATAAGTACAAAAGAACGCTAAGCGAAAACAAATTAATAGCGCGGGCGATGCGACGCGATGCGACGGCGTGCGGCGGGGGAACAAGAAATATCACGTGGACGAAATCGCGGCGAATAAGAAGCTAGTGTGAGAATAAGATAGTTTTACAGACAGACAGACACTATATAATCTGTGTTTATTAGTGTGATGTAAATAAAACTTGTATATATTATGTATGTATAGTGGTTAGGTAGGATGTTGTCCCAGTGTGAAGGTAAGTATTATACATACATGTTTATGTATAGCTACAGTGGCAGGCAGTTCTGTAATATAGACCTTCTGGATTATGTCTAGTTTTCTTTAGTCTTCCGAGCTTTCTACAAGGTCAACTGAGATAACTGGAAACCTGAAAAGGGGTAATTTTACTCATCATTATGGTGAAATTTTACGGTGTGAGCAAGCCATTATAGCCCAATTCTTGAGGAAAGTTATAGGCTATTTATCATCACGAGCAAAAAGAAAAAAAGTCAGAAAGAACTCTAAGCGAAAACGAAGTAAAAGGTAACGCGGGCGGGCGATGTGATGCGACGCGATGGGTCGTGGGCCGAAATTTTCCGCGGACAAAGTTGCGGGCAGAAGCTAGTGTTAAAATAACCCCAGTCGATCGCCCACAAGTCTGATTTACAATTTATATCGGCAACATCAGAAAACATAACATCCATTTTGCTGATAAAGTATTCTCTACAGTATTTATACTTATATGTTGGCGTTACGTTTCACATCGGCTCACATGGAGGGAAACGGATGGTTTTTTTTAGTGGTCACAGGTTAACCAATGAGGTTGTCGGCTGCTTAACCGGAATTGCCTGTGGCTGCCTCAGTAAATTAAGGCCTCCAGCCAGGGCATACAACTTAGAAACTAAGCGACTACACGCTAAGGGCACACCCTGTGGGGTACGGTACGGGCCGCGGCTTAGGGCGTCGATCGGCGAGGACAACATGGGACAGGTTGGATCGGATCAAATGGATCGATTTAAGTACCTAGGTACACACGGCTACACATCAAGCTATTAGTAAGTATATGCTGCATTGTATAGGATTTCCGTACAATGCGAGGTCAGCTTATACTGGAAATGTATAGCTTGATGTGTAGCCGGGTGTACCTACTATCGTACTTATTTATTAATAGTTTTTGACCAATCCTACTAATACTATAAATTATAGGGACTGCCCTTTCGCACGGTTTATACGACTTGACAAAACAATGAGATTTATTTATTTAAGTTTAATATTAATTTACATATTATACACGTTAAACCTTCCACAGTAAATTATCTAATGATGGTGAACACCGCATCAAAATCCGGTGTGTAGTTTAGAAGAACGACCCATGGTCACACAGACGGACAGGGACCAGGGAAAGTGACTTTAGCGACGCGCGTCAACCTAGCCGAAACTGACAAATTTTCCCAATCAACTTTGAACCTTATAGCTTACTGATAAAGTCGAAAATCTATTAAAGAAATTTGTCCGATTGTAGTAGGTTGATTTCCTGGCGTCTGTACTAATGTGGCGACATGTCAAAACATCGAGATTTCTGTGCTATAGGTATCTAAGTTAAATGTTAATGTATTATACACAGAAACTTTCTGGAATAAAATTCTCTAAATGATTTCGCGTAGTTTAGAAGAACAACGCGGTCAGACAGATAGACACGAAAATCAATTTTAATTTATAAAATGAATAGATATAGGATGCGCTGAGAAAGCCCACGACATCTGGAATACTTTTTATCCCGTACCCTAATTACGTAATACACGATCAATCGGAATTTGAATCGTTTTGAAACAAATTGCTAAACCATTGCTTCATAAGTTCGAAAAAAGTCTGCTCGACAACGTAAATAGCGCAATAAAAATGTTGATGAACAGTCGAAATGAAACAAATTTCTCGTAATCGTTTACGAAAATGTGTTGCGTAATTAGATAGCTGGTCAACCGTGAAGCCGGGGGCAAAAACTACTCATCATTTAAATATCTTCGATAAACAATCGTCTTGTTAACATGTTAGGTACTAATCGTTAACACAACTATTAGTAAAAGTTACCGGCAGTAACACTTACCAAGGTAACTCTTACCGATAGTGAAAGAAAACAGTTCATGGTTAAGGAAGATTTAGCAATGGTTATGGTTACTTAGACTTACCAATCGTTTTATTTACCAATCGTAAGTGTTACCTACCAATATTAAAAACCTGTGGAGCTAACTTACTCATCGAAATAATACCGATGCAGTGATGGGTGCAACGTCCAACCCACAGACTACGTAGAGATACTACGCAGTCCAACCATTCATTAGAATTCCAAACGTTGACATTTTAAAATGCAGCGGTTCAGGGTTTTAATTCTCAGCTGGTCAGAATTGAGCACGTACCTAGTTTAAAGTTTTTAGTTGGATAAATCAATAAAATATAGTAATATAAATTATCTTCTCGTAATAAAAACACTTTTTGATTAGAATTTAGAATGTATTTATTTTGCATAAAATATGTTAAGTTAATAAAAGATCTTACATATAAGAATTTCGACATATTTTGCTTACTTGCATATTTCAGCATGCGAAAAATACCGTATTACATAGTAAAATTATATACCTACAAAAATACTTTAATTGTTACTATTGAGATCATGAGATAAAAAATAATTATTCTCATTTTGTCATGTAAGCCGCTCCTAAGCGAGCGATATCCGAGTTTGTCAACATTTGATGGTCGGCTTCCAGGAATTTGTTCCAAATCAATAAAAACTACTGATACACGTGGCTTTTCTTTGATTTGGTGGATTTTTAAATTAGTCGTACAACAAAGTTAGTAGATACGCCGTAAGTACCGATAGATAGGGAACAGTTTTACAAAAAAGTATTTAGGTACCTACTACTTATAGGCAATTTTAGCAGGAAAATATTGCTATTTCCCCTGCATATTACGATGAATCGGGTACCTACCTACCTATTTGATAATATTCTTATCATTTATTCAAATTAATGATGAGGAAGCCCTGTCTTAAAAATGCGATAGCATTAAAAGTTAACATTAACAGCTGGGTAAGTAGCGTCGTGGTTCAGTTTATCTTGCTTTGAGGTCAAGGTTCTTCCTATGTAAGCAAATTACCAAAAAACAAGCCGACACCGAAGAAATAAATCGAATAGGTAATAAATAACTTTGATAAGAAATCTCCCACTTGTTGCCTATACTGCCATCTATAGTAAAAATGATGAAACTTTTTGCATTTGTTTGTACTACTCCTAAGCTAGATGTCGCTACAAGGAAGTAAACAAAACACTAACTTACGATGACCCAATTTCATGTAAATCTTCTTTAGCCGGAATTACTTTTAATGAGGCAATCATAAAATAAAGGATTTACATACTTTGGACAAATTCATTAAAATTTCTAAATATTCTTGACTTTTCGTGGTCCAGTGTAATAATAAAAAAAACATATATTTTCAGAAATATAATCCTACAAAATTCCAAAGTTACTGGTGCGTTCTGAAACTTTACTGTTGACATTTTTTAATTGTTATAAGCCCCGAAATTTCGGTTCATTATTTTGAGTTTGAAATCATTTATTTGGTGAGAATTTACATGTTATATTATTCTCCTTCTTTGTTTTTTTTTCCGTGCATATTTTATTTAATATTTTTTTCTGGATTTCAGAGCGCAACCCAACGGCCCAATTTTAATTTGTCAAACTCATCCGGCCATTTTCGAAAACCGAAAGTAGCAAAAATATTTTTGCAATAAAATTAAAGATTATTTGAATAGCGTAGTGCTAGTGATAGATAGGTAACACATTTTTGTGTGTGTTTAGATAATTATATAATAAGCCGCCACCGTGGATCCTCACGTAAGCGGTAAGTCTAATTGTTTGTTATTGTTATGATTACCGATTTTTCCGCAAACTCGTCACAAAATATATTTTTTTCAACACATTCCCATTTATTAGAGTATGGAAAACGAATTTCTGCAGTGAATTAAATATTTACTGCATGTTTTAATAGCTTCGGAAAGGATTTTGGAAGTATTTTTATCGAAGCGCATACGAGGAGCGAAAATTGTTTATTTTTTCGCATATAATTATGATATTTTAATGATCGCACATCGGTCTAAAATATATTATTTTGCCTGAAAACTGTGTGTATATATATTTACCGGCCGGCACATGAACGAGAACGCAATAACTTTCTCTTGATCTCGTATGTTTGTCCCACATGTTACATCATAAATATAAAATATGATTTTAAAATTATTGCTGATACACTATTTACACCTTGTCAATTCAGTATTAGAAGGACTAAAATAAAATTAAATTGGTAAGTAAATAAATAAAACAGATTGAAGTAATAAAATAGCTCCTGTCAGTGTAAATCTTTGGTCAGAGGGTCAACTTGGGAAGGTAAGCTTTAAACTATTTGATTTTATGATGACCGAATGACTGTATTATAAATACTTCTTTATAAACAGGGTAGCGGGCTAAGAGAAAGGAATTAGGCTAAAGGCTTTTGTAACTTCTGTCTCTCTCAATTTATTTATTTATTTATTTATTTATTTATTTACAACACAAACTATCTTTACAGGTTAACCTAAAGTGATAGAGTGGTACAGAACACAATTAAACTAAGATATAATCTTACAACTAGGTACTTAAATCTAACTATACATGCAGATCAGAATAACACAATACTCTAGTGGTCGCCAGAGTAAAATCGTTCAGTGCACAAGAGAACAGGTCCAAGCTCATAGCTACCGCGTTGAGAGTGCACAGCGCACGTGTAAACGGGGCACGGCTGAGAAGGTTGGTGCGCGCTTTCGGTACCACCAGCAGCCGCGGCCGCCGGCGCCTGTTTACGTACTCGTCAGGTACCCACAGCTTAATTGTCTGTAAAATGTCAGGATTGCAAATTTTTCCCCTTATTACTTTAAATAAGTATGTGGCTAATGCAAGCTCCCTCTTTACTTCTAATCTAGTATAACCTACCATGCCTAATACAAACAAGGTAGGATACAGCAGTGGGTATCCCGGATACACTCCATACATCTTATGGTACATAAACCTGATATATTTGTTTTGTATCCGCTCTAACATTGTATTGTATTTGGCTTCGCTAGGACTCCAAATAGCTGCATTGTACTGTAGGTGACTCTTCACCAGTGCTTCGTACAAAGCCCTTAAAGCACTCATATTAGTAAACTGGTTGGCCTGCCGTAAAAGAAACCCAAGGTTACGGTATGCCTTTTTGCAAACCGCAACAATATGTTTTCTAAACTGCAAATCTGCGGTGAAACAAACACCTAGATCTTTGACCTCCATGACACGCTGCAGCGGTTCACCTCCCATAAGGTACTGGTGGCGACGCGGGGTGTGCGCGCGGGTGTATGACAGCACTGAGCATTTTGACACATTGAAATACAATCTATTTTCCTGACTCCAATCAGTGACCCTATCTAAATCTCGTTGCAGTGTGTCATGATCGGCAATATCTTTCACCACATGAATCAGTTTGAGATCATCAGCAAAAAGAAGGCAAGTTGACTCCTTCACTACTTCCGGTAAGTCGTCCACCACGAGGATAAAGAGAAATGGTCCTAAATTGGTTCCCTGACTTACGCCCGATCTCGTGAAGTAAATTTCGGAAAAGCTCCCCCCACAGTCAACATATTGACGTCGGTTGCGCAAGTAATCGGCAAAGAATTTAATAGTGTGTGGAGTAAATCCCTTGTTGGCCAACTTCGACAGCAGCACATCATTGTCCACTGTGTCAAATGCCTTCCGAAAATCTAGGTAAGCTACATCCACCTGTAGTCCAGCGTCAACAGCAGGCACCAGTTGTGTCATCAAATTTAGCAAATTGCCTGTTGTACTCCGCCCAGGACGGAACCCATGCTGCGCATCGGACAAATGTGCGTTCACCTGCTTATATAAGCTATTGTGAATTGCTGCTTCGAACACTTTAGCAGTAGCACAAAGGACCGCCACTGGTCTATAGTCGCTTGCCTCGGAGCCGCCACTACCTTTCGGTACCGGCACCACTCGGCTAAGCTTCCAACGATCAGGAAACGACGCTGCAGCAATACAGATATTGAACAAATGTAGTAAGGGTTCATCCAACACCATGCGACTATCCCTTAAGATAAAAGGTGGTATACCATCAGGTCCAACTGATCGTTTAGGCGGTAGACGGGCTAGCGCGCGACGCACTTCTGAAGCTTCAAAGCAACCAAGGTGAACCCACGCGCCACTTGGCTCCGCTGTTTCACTACAGGTGTCCGCATCTAACGTAGCCGGTTCCGGGTTATACACAGAGTGAAAAAATCGTCCAAACTCCTGAGCACATTCTTGGTCTGATAGAACTTGCCCGTCCTTATTCAAATTATACTGACTTGAATTACCTCTTTTCGACCTAACGTAACTCCAGAAAGCTTTCGGGTCGGCAGCAAGATGGCTCTGCACGCGATCACGATATCGGTCGTGGGCAAGAGCAGTCTCCGCCTTAACTCTCGCCCGACACCGCGAAAACGCCTCGTAATCAGTAGGGGATTTACTTGCTTTGTATATTTTATGTAGCCTGTACTTCAATTGAATGTCCTTGATGATGTCAGAGGTATACCACACTGGGTATGTATATCTATTGTTATTGTTAGTGATTTTATTTTTAAGAGGTATACAAATATCAAAAACTTCATATATCTTACTATAAAAAAAGTTTAAAGCTAAATCCGGATCGCATAAACTGTACATTTCATCCCAGTCTATTAAAGCTAATAAATGGTATAATTGATGGAAATTTGCTTTACTGAAATTCCATTTCTTGGTCAATATTTCATTTTGAGGTTCTAACTGTGCGTCTAATATGGCGGGTTGCGGCAGCGGAGAGGACGTAGGAACCGTGACCGCGAGCGGCGGGTGGTACACGTCCACGGGTAGCAGACCCTCATCCCCCGCGCACACCACCACGCCACTGAGCCCGCTCAACACGAGGTCCAACTGTCTGCCATTGCAATTAGGAACTTTGTTACACTGAACGACTTCACAAAATGCCACGAAATACTCAAAATCGTCACAAACATGATTTGGGCATGAAAATAGATTAAAATCTCCTAATATAACTACCTTATTTTTATATTTTACACATATTTTTTCTAAAATGTTAAACATTACTGAATATTCTTTTACATCAGTCTGTGGTGGAATATATAATACACAGCAGGTAACTAAAAAACGGTTTTGTGAATAAACTGTAGCACAAATCAAAGTGCAAATGAGCACGTTTAGGATCAACATATAACATAACAAGAAATAATTAAGGCTGGGATAAATAAGCAGATTCTAATTTAAATGAATACATTTTTAAAACGTGTGCAACTGTCTGTTCAGTGTATTCTGTGTATTATTTAGTGTGTGTGTGTTATCCAGTAACTGGGTTGTGGAGGTCAGATCAGCAGTTGCTAGTATTCAGCTGCATCCGGTTAGACTGGAAGCCAACCCCAACATATTTGGGAAATGGATAGACAGATGATGATTCCCCTAAAGTGCAAGGGCTTCGGAAGCTCTTGTGAGGAAACCAGTATGTCCTAGAACCAAACATTCGAAGACATGTGACATCTCTACTAACATGCACTGGGCCTGCATGGTAGATTGCAGCCCACTCCCTCACACAGAGGAGGCCTCTGTCCCAGGAGTGGGGAAGTTATAGGCTGATAATGTATGTTATGTAAGTATGAAAGATAAAATTAGAATATCTGATGGAGCGAAGGATAATATTAGCTAAGAATGTAAAGATAGATTACAATAGATGTGAGTGCTAGTATGGTGCAATTAGTATCATACTGGCTGTGCATATTTTATGATATGGTATGTTTGATCCAATTAGGCTGGCATTGTAACACAGAGTGCTCTATAGCCTCAAAAAAATGGGATCCCTTCTTTTCGCATAATGTTCTTTGTCCTAATATACTTCGGTATAACGATTTTGGCACAATTTGTTTTGGCATAATAATACTTCGGCATAATTTTTTTAGGCATACATTTTATGTTGGTATAATCATCTTAAAGACTAATTTGTTTTGGCATAAATTTGATTCGCATAACGTTAGTAGGCCTAATGACTATTAGCATAATAATAATATATATATTTTCCTTTTCTAGTAGATACGTACTCCAGACTTTGGGTGGAAATGGTGGTGGTGAACTTGTAGTGCCCCATACATAATTCTGATCAAACCAATTTGTTATAGTTTCTGTAACAATTAAATAATATTGTTGGTTAAAAATTTAATATGCTGTGCAACAAAAGTTAGTGACAGAACCGAATTGCTGCAAAACCGACTCCACGTAGTCTTGTTTGTCCTACCCCTAGAGTGTAATTTAAAATCGCGTAGGCGCGTAGGTGCAAGGCGGCCCGCGGGCTGAGGAGCAGGCGGCTGCGAGTGAGCCGCCGCGTCTGAGGCTGGCCGGCGAAGCCGGCCAACAAGCCGAATCTGCGGTGGTGAGCGAAAGCCGTCTGTGACGATTAGCTCGCGTGGGGCCGCCGGAAGCCCGCAGCGCCGGAGCCGTGACAGAAACCTTGCCTGCTGCATGTTGCATGCTCGCTTGAATGCAGCATGCTGCATGCTTGCTTGCATGCTGCATGCTTGCTTGTTTGCTGCATGCTTGCTTGCATGCTTGCTTGCATGCTGCATGCTTGCTTGCATGCTGTATGCTTGCTTGCATGCTGTATGCTTACTTGCTTCATGCTTCCTACAGCGAAAAAAAAACCCACAAAATTGTTCAATAAAAATATGTTTTAATATCATTATGCGTAAATAAATTTATGCTTTAGAACTTTATGCTTTAGAATATTATGCTTAATCATTATTATGGTTAAAGAAATTATGCTTAAAAAAATATGCTTAAGCTGTTATGCGTAATTATATTATGCGAAAATATAATTATGCCAAACAAAATTATGCTAAGTTATAATAGGTCTTAAAATTTTATGCAAATGGATAGGGAACCCAAAAAAATCTAATCTTATTAGCCTGTATTGTCCCTCTGCAGGGCAAAATCCTGCACTCCCTTTTCGACACAATACATTACTGTCTTTTCCTAGTGCCACAGTAGTCTCTTCGTTAGTAATCAAGCTCGGCCCGCCATCTTTACTTTGTCGTCGTCTTGCGTTTAATGGGACCCACTCTGTGGTTCTTTCCTTAAGAAACTATGATCTTTAATGACAAGTCGTCTTCTCTTCCAGTCGACATGTGCACCCCGGAGGCGTGGCGCGGCGGGGTGGCGCGCTCGCCGTCACACGAGTCGGTCACGACTGACCTGTCGCTGTTCAGCGTGTCGTCAGCCGCCTCCGACGCCAGGGTGCTGAGGCTACTGGCTTGCAAGGTACGTGTGGCTAGTTAAGGAGGATGCGCTCACCGTGGACGTCGCACGAGTCGGTCTCGACTGACCTGTCGCTGTTCAGCGTGTGTGCTGGCTGTTGTTGGCTTGCAAGGTATGAAATAGGTAAACTTAAAAGAGAACAGCATTAAAGCTCGTTTTATAGTACCAAGTATTATAAAACGTTTGAGAAACCTTCGAATTCCCGAGTTTTTTTCGCTCGTAATAATAATAATCTTTTTACTTCTTAATATTTTTCTATACATCCATGTCTCAAGTAGTTTTTAGGTTCAAATAAGTAAATCATACGGCTCTCAACATCTTAAATGATTTTGGGGGAGGTCATGACCCCTGTGACCACTTGGGACTGCGTCTGATTAAACTGTTGACTGGTTTTCAGGCGGGACAGGGGCCCGATCCATCCCTGCGAGTGGCCAGTCCCAACCCAGACAGCAAAGCTTTAAAGTAAGTGTTTTATTTATTTAAAACTGTAAACAAAACCATCGTAAGGAAACAGGAACATACTTGAAAATAAAAATCGATGACATGGGACAGTCACCAACCCACACTGAGCCCGCGTGATGGACGGACCACTCCCTCTAGCAGCTTCTATGGGCTGGCTAGCATTTTGCTAGCGACTTCTTCCGCTCCATATTCTCTATACCGTACGAATTTGGAAAACTCCGGCCGTGGGTCTTTAAACACCCTGTATGTGTGGTTACAGAAGACCGTCATCGTCCTCCCTGCCGCTGCAGTCGACGGACAACTGCCGCGAGCTGCTGGCGGGCTGCGCGGCGCTGTGCGCGCAGCTGGGCCTGCGCCGCTCCTTCAGCGCGGCCGACGTGGCGCACTGTCGCGACACGTGCCAGCCGCTGAGGAGGTATGTAACTACATGGTGAACACTCTGCTGTCGTCAGAACTGCCGCGAGCTGCAGAACATACCTACTGATTTAAAAAAAAACAAAAAAAAAAGAATTTCTCGGGTATCTTGACGGATCCCCCTTAAAGGCTTAAGTAGCCCGCAAAATTCATTTTTTCTCCCTCGCTTTAAGGTATATTACATCGACAGAAATACTTCGTAGAACTTCTTAATGTTGAGCGTCAAAATTAAATTATATGAGACACTTTAAATGTCAAGTTGTTGATAAATATTTTAAAACTAGTTGGCGCCGGCATTTCATAGCTGACTTCGTTGGAGTATTCGACAATCCAATCGACAACACCGACTTACAGTATATTAATTTGACGTAGCGACGCGTGCTTTACTTGTGGTAACCAAGACCGCTTTCCGAATTAGAACATAATAGCTCACAGCGCTGACATCGATAATTGGCGTTCCGATTAAGATATCACGATTATGACAGCTGAGGGCTGTCAACAATTCGGAACGCTCGTGAACGCGCTCACGGTACTCGCTCAACGTCAAAACGTGCATATCATATTTCTTTGTGTATATACCACACATTTCTTCTTTTTCAAAATTCAAATTCAAATTCAAAAGTCATTTATTCAAATTAGGCTGAGAATCAGCACTTTTCGAACGTCAAAATTACATAAGACAGTCCCCCAAAACGCCCACCCTTCACCACTTCCTAGTGCTTTTGCTGGGAAGAAGAAGTGGCGCAACAAACTCCCCAGCAGCACAGCTGTCTGTTCAGTTAGGAAAAAAAAAATGATTCTATACAATAATTTATAAGATAATTTACATTACGCAAAATAAAATTTAAATTATAAATTAATAGCCATATGACAGCTAGCACACGCCAATATACCAACCAAAAACATCGAGAACTATACTCAAGCAGAAATAAAAATAACTAAACGTAAACAATATCTAAAAAAAAAGAAAATAAAGCCTCCAGGCATAAAGGGCGTGCCCGCTTACATAGAGCTGTAACTAGAAGTTATAATAATATTGATAAACTAGGACCATCGAGGTAAAATAAATAATTGTCGAGGTCGCTAGCTAACCACATATTGTAATACAACTCATTAAAAAAAACATTGTAATGAGTAGATTATGTCAACAATAAATAAAAATAAAATAAATGTACATAAAAAGTAAAATTATAGACTTTTATATAAACTCATAAAACCTGTCAGTAGGTAAACTAATTTTGGAGAAAGAACATTTAAACATTGTCTTGAGTTAATCACAGCGACCAACTGTTCTTATCATTTAAGTAGTCGTTGATAGAATAGTATGCCTTTGAACAAAGGTTGGACTTTACTTTAGTTTTAAACGCATTAAAAGGCAAATCTAGCAAACAAGAGGGTAGCTTGTTATAAAAGGTTATACCAAGCCCAACAAATGAGTTATGAACCTTATGAAGCCGGTGAAAGGGAGCACGTAGTTTATCCTTACTTCTAGTGTTAACATTGTGAATATCACTGTTTTTACTGTATAAGTGTATATTCTGCCTAATATATAAGATGTTGGCGAAGATGTATTGTGATGCCACTGTGAGGTTACCGATATCTTTGAAAAAATCTCTCAGAGAAACTCTGGCACCTAGCTGGTAAATTGCTCGAATAGCTCGTTTTTGGAGGACAAATATATTTTGAATATCTGCAGCTTTGCCCCAAAGCAGAATACCGTAGGACATAACGCTATGAAAATAACTAAAATAGACTAACCGAGCTGTATCAACGTCAGTGTATTGTCTTACTTTTCTGACAGCGTAGGCGGCCGAACTGAGCCTTCCCGCTAGGCTCGATATATGTTGGCCCCACTGAAGTTTTGCATCTACTGTTATGCCCAGAAAAACTGCCGAGTTTACAGTTTCAAGCACCTCTTTATCTAAGACGATGTTGGGTCCTAGATTTCTAACATTTGGGAGGGCAAACTTTACACATTTCGTTTTCTTGGCATTGAGAACTAGGTTATTTGTCGTAAACCAATCCATAACCATTGAAAGTGCACTGTATACATCGTCAAAATCTTGTCTATTCCTGTCTACTTTAAAAATAAGAGAAGTATCATCTGCAAACAGTACAACTTCACAGATATCCTTTAAATAGAATGGTAAGTCATTGATATACACTAAAAACAAGAATGGACCCAGTATTGAGCCTTGAGGTACACCTAACTGAACTGGTAGCCCGGAAGATTTTACACCATCAACATCTACACATTGCGACCGACCTATTATTTAAATACGAATTTAAAACGTTTAGAGCTTCGTTTAGCACACCGTAATGACGCAGTTTACGCAAAAGCGTGTCATGGTGCACGCAATCAAAGGCTTTGGAGAGATCACAGAAAACTCCAATAGCATTTTGAGAGTTCTCCCATGCGTTAAATATGTGTTTCAGCAGAGCAACACCCGCATCTGTAGTCGAACGACCCTTTGTAAAGCCATATTGTTCATTATGAAGGAGGCTATTTAAATTAAAATGTCTTAGCAACTGCTTGAGTATTAACTTTTCAAATATTTTGCTGAATGCTGGTAAAATAGAAATAGGCCTGAAATTGCCAACGTCATTTTCATTACCTGATTTAAATAATGGTATGACTTTACTACTCTTCATGAGGTCAGGAAAAGTTCCTAAATCAACACATTTATTAAAAGTAACAGCTAGATAGGGGGCTACGATGTCTATTATATTACTTAAAAGTTTAATGGAGATTCCCCAGTAATCACCAGTGTTTTTACACTTGAGTGTGTTAAAAACATTAACTATTCATATATAACATTTTCTTTGGTTAGGTGGCAAACGGTAACCAGAAACACAATTTCGAAAATGCCACGTTAGTTTAAAGATAAGATGCGAGTCAAAACAAAACAGCACAACTGTTTGCAGCGCTCACGGTGATAATAGTAAAAGGCATTCTCTATCTACGGTAAAAAGCTTGGTCGGTGTTATAGCAAGATGGCGTATGTCATGACGTCATCTATGATGATTCAAGACACAACGTTATCGTGCCCACGTTAACACTGTACGGTTGTTAGCACGCTCAAATCGATTACAGCGTAACTCGGAATGCACCCCAAGTGTAGGTCCTGTACAAACACGCTGCGAGTGTGTGCGTGTCGACGAGTAGCTTCAACACATAACACACCCAAGCACCCACGAATTTGCCACTGTCACACACATTCACAGCGTGTTTGTACACTTGTTAACTACAAGTAAAGCGCACGTCGCTTCTTGTGATAAAAATACGGTACATACTTAAAATTATATTCCTTTTTACTGACTAGATGTAATTAATTTCAGCGCGACTTCGGAAGTCGGCTTATGCGCGGCTTTAGAAGCGCTGACTCTGAGCGCAGCTTCGCGATCCTGTAGCACTTGGGTGGCTGGTAAGTGGAACACGTCATTCTATCATTCATTATCGTTAAACTACCTGTCTCAGACCCAGAGGTCGGGTTCGATTCCCAGTGGGGGCTAAATTTTCTGCTCGGATTGGTTGGTGGTAGGGCTTGTTCTAAGTCCGCCTGGCTAGCTACCACCATCTTTACCCTTACATATTATAGAACAAAGTCCTCGGCGCATCTGTCTGTCTGTCTGTCTGTCTCAACGCGATAAACTCAAAAACTACCGCACGGATTTTCAAACTGTTTTCACCAATGGAACCACTACGGTTCATGAGAAACGTTTTGGTGTATAATTCATTAAGGTTTTGTGTAAATTGGCTGAAATTGACGATTATTGTTGAATATGTCGGAAATATCGTGCCGCGGGCGTCATGATTTTTTGATACTGGAAGGTGCGCCGCGTAATCCGTAAAATATACTTACTTAAAAATTATCTTCTACAGGATTGTTTATCTTAAAAGTTCAACAAAATGGTTTAAGTCTCTCTTCTAAGGATGACCCACAGTAATCTTTCAGCATTTTTATTTCCGAAGCTATTTTGACCGGTATTATATTAATCCTTATCAAATAAAATATGTTATTTAAATTAGGCATTTAATTTAGATTACAATATGCCTCTTGACATCATATAATTTAAATGTATAGTATATAAGATATCACAGATTCAAAATTACACGTAACAAAATAATTATGGTTGACGGCAACGCGGGCGCAGCGGTAGGAGTCAATGACCTTTTCCTCGGCTATTATGTATGTAATCCCGGTATACGTAATACCGGGATTACATACATAATACGGAGTACGGTGCTGCACGCGCAATTGTTTTGAGTTTAACGATCCCATCTAGTGTGTAGTTACTTGAAATATCAGTTTTATCGTGTTTGGATATCGATATTGTTTTGATTTCCGTGTTAACTATGTAGCAATAAAGTACTTAGTTCTAAATTCAAATTATTATACACGATAAATCTAATAATTGATGATGGACATGGAAATTAGCATTCGTTTGTATTCGGAAATGCGAGGACTCCCGAGGGACATTAAGAATATTGTTTTATTGTACGTATTTGTCTACTACTTTTTTTTTTCTAACTTAGTTCTTTCATTATCATATTCAATAACTCGGTATGTGACACAGTACTGTAGTTGACGGGCGGAATGTCCTAACACAAGCATTTATTTTGCTTAAAGGGTCATTTCTAAATGTATAAATGTAACTACTGTAAGCTATTGAAATAAACATTTTATTTATTATTATTATTATTACATAATAATTATTTCAGTGGGCGGGTCCCAGCTGCCGTCCCCGCAGCGCTCGCAGCCCGCGCAGCCGGCGCCGAGAGCGCTCCCCAGCGATAACAAGAAGGTACGTACCGGGTACAGTATTTTATTACATCGCCCAGCAGGACATTCACACATAAACTCACCTTCCCATTGGGTAGGCAGAAACTACAGAAGCCACCTGCTACCTTACATACTCCTTTTGCTTCGTATACGTTCATACACGTCGTACACAGATTTCTAACAGTAATAGTGGACAATATGTGAAGGGTTGACAGTACTAAAAATATGAACAACTTTCACTAAGGCACAGATGAATACAGAGGGCCTAGTGTGAGTTTCTTTTAACCATCTCGACTTTACGCCTCGACCGTGTTCGGTGCTCCGATTGGCAACCAGCCGACCTTCACCATTGAAGGGCCAATCTGAGCGCCAAACGCAGTCGATGCGTAAAGTCGAGATGGTTAAAAAAAAATCACACTAGGGTCTCAGATGGTTCACTCCATTTAAATAAAAAACGACTTTTTCTACGACACAATAAAGTGCAATTCAGGTCGCACAGCGCTAATTACCTATTAATTACTATATTCACCTAAAAGTTGCGTCCTTTTTACGTCGCGCAACTCTTATATCTTCTGACTACGTTACGCTCACTGAAATGGCCCGACAAGTCGGGCCCTAGCATAAGCTGATACATTTTTCAAATTACTTTATCAAGAAAAAGTGTTTACGTTATATTTAAAAAAAAATAGAAATATACTGTATGAAATGAAAAAATAACTGTTTATTTTTATTTTTGAATAACAAAAATTGAGTAGTTCAATCCTAATGTAATTGTAACAAAAATTTAATGGAAAGAAAAAGATAGTTTAACCAAAAATAAAAAAAATAAAAAATAATAATTATAATATAAATATTAATAAATTGTTGTATAAAAACATACAACAATTTATTAATAGAAGGTTTTTATTGAATACAATATAACTCCTCCCCTGGCTCGCACACATGCGGAGATCCTCTTGGGCATGCTGAGGACCAAATTATCCAGCATTTCTTTTGGTAACCTCTCCTATTCTTGAATAGCGGCTTTGTCGGACAAGGATAAAGTGCCGCTATCGGCACTCTATACACTTCCTATTTTTTAATGGTTACTTCAGTTGATCGTAGCATATATAGGTTTCAATTAAATTAGCTAGCAAAATTCCGTTAATACGATAAAACAGATTTTTTTACAGATTTTTTAACAAATAATTGCTCGTGCAGCACCCGACACGTGTTAGAATTGCACTTCTCAAAAAATAAGAATAATAGAGATTTACTGTGAGAGACAGAGAGTTTTATCTTTCTTCTCTCATTTAAAGAAATGTGCCTAAACGTGATGCGTTCTTGAAATTTCATTCTTAATAGGGATGATACTGGGGTCAAAAAAGAAACCTATTTAGTCCGTCATTCAGATAAACAAAAAATATTAGACTTGTATTTTTTTTCATCATATTAATTTAAAAAAATAATTAGATTAAACTCGTTAAAGTTGGGGAGTGGGGGTCGCTACGTTATAAGTAAGTATAAAATCTACATACTCGTTACGTCATGGCACATGCCCTCTGACCCGTCCCGACAAATCCATCGCGTTCGAAGATTTGGAAAAGGCTGAATGCCTAGCAGACAGTCTCGAGGCTCAATGCTCCGCTAGCTCCCAACCGGTAGACCAAGCTCACCTCCTAGAGGTCGACGCTGAGGTCGAACGTAGATTCTCTCTCCCTCCCGTTGAAGACCTTGATAGTCCTCTGCCTCCCGTCACTCCAGACGAAGTGCATAACATCATCAAAGGTCTGAAAACCCGCAAAGCCCCCGGCTCTGATGGAATCACCAATAGGGTGATCCAGCTATTCCCTGCCCACCTGATAATGCTATTGGCCACCATCTTCAATGTTGCCCTAAGCAATAACATCTTTCCCCAAGCATGGAAAGAAGCCACGGTCATCGGCATACCGAAGCCCGGCAAGCCAAAGACCGAGCCGTCGAGTTACCGCCCCATCAGTTTGCTCAAGGTACTCGGCAAAGTCTATGAAAGGCTTATTTATAAGCGTCTCAGAGACTATGCCGAAACCAAAGGCCTCATCCCCAACGAACAGTTTGGGTTCCGAACCCAGCACTAGCGTGCATCAGGCCCACCGGATTATTGAAAACATAGTCACTGGCTTCCAACGCGGTTTGATAACCGGTGCAATATTCTTCGATATAGCGAAAGCGTTCGACAAAGTCTGGCACAACGGCTTATTATACAATGTGGAGCAGGACGCTTGACATTCCTCAAAACCACATAAAGAGTGTCATGTTCTTTACACGTATACAAAAAATCAATCAAATCCAATGAATACTTTAGCCACAGGAAATTATTTTTCATTTTCTTATTTTTCAACATGATGTAGATCTGAGTCCGTAATAATAGGTAAACATTGTAAGGTCAAGAACCTGTGCAAAACGTACGATTCTATCCTCTACGTCTCAATATGCTTGAGAGACAGAGAAAGGTGTCATACGATTCCACTCTGACGCGCCCCGTTCAGTCCCACAAAATAATACTACAATTAGAAAGAAAAAGAAATATTACTTACGCAAATTATGCATTAGTGGTGCATAGACAATTGCGAGTGTGTGTGTGAGCGGAATTTTTTCGGCAGTCTCGGGACTCGGTCACAGTCAGTGCAGCGGCGCCCTTTGAGGAGCGCACACGTCTACTTTTTTTTATCACGAAACGAGCCGCGCGCGCATTGTTGTGATTTTGGGAAAAAAATTAGTTGTTATTTGTGATTAAAGACGATTTAGTGTGACTTATTGTTCAGTGTTAGTTTAATATTAGTTAGTTAATTAGGTATCGATGTCGCTTGTGCATAATGAACAACGGTGGAAACCTTGAAAATTTATAAATTTGACTATTGATGTAAATTCTGATTGTGATGTGATATTATGTGATTAATTATTCAACCAGTGATCTTTTAATTAACAACGCGCAACTTAGTGAGTTTATGCCGCTAATTTGTTGTTCTCCGACTAAACTACCTACCCACGTCCACCTACGCCCCGCACCGCCGCGCAGGCGCCGCCCCCCGCCGCGACCCGCATCGGGCCGCGCAACAGGTTAGTGACAGGTAGTAGATAAAGCGTGCTTACTTTTTATGCAGTCGATTCTGCTATTTATTTTGTTTGAAAATTGCAATTTTTCAATTTTCCATTAACTACTGATCTTCGTATTTTAAAATGTTTCTATGGACTAGTACTGTGCTCGTTTTAATTTAATGTCGTAAGTCCAGATCCACATTGTATAAGCTCTACAAACTCGGTGTGCCAGATCGTCTCGTGCTCATCTTACGGGACTTTTTGTCAAACCGCACCTTCCGCTACCGTATCGAAGGAGCGATATCCTCCCCCCGTCCTATCCGCGCAGGAGTCCCTCAAGGCTCTGTGCTCTCCCCCCTAAGCTTCACGCTTTTCACCAGCGATATCCCAAAGAGTAGAAGGGCGCAGGTGGCTCTGTTCGCAGACGATAGGGCCATCATTTTACGGCACGGCTGGCGCAGTGGTTAAGCGATTGACTGCTGCGCTGCGTGTCGCGGGTTCAATTCCCGCACGGAACAAATATTTGTATGACCTACAATTAGTTGTTCCGGGTCTGGCTGTTTGTGTATGTGAGTTTAAATGTATGTAAACGCACCCACGATACAGGAGAAAATCCTAGTGTGGGGCAACATTTATACTACAAGGGTACCTGCTCTGACTCGATAGCCCGCACTCTCCAGACCTCAGTCGACATGCTCGGCGCCTGGTTTAGAAAGTGGAGGATCGAAGTCAACCCGGATAAAAGCCAAGCGGTTCTCTTTAGGAATCCGCGTAAGAGGTTCAAACCCCGCCAACCCATCACCATGTTCGGCAAGCCTATCCCTTGGGAGAAGCGAGCCAAATACCTAGGTGTCATCCTAGATCAGCATCTCACCTTCAGTGAGCACATAAAGCAGGTCCGCTCGCGAGCCGCTTTCGTTCTCGGTAGACTTCACTCTGTCCTGAATGCGCGTAGCAAAATGTCACTTAGGTGCAAATTGCGTACGTACACGGTGTGCGTTCGTCCCATTATGACCTATGCGGGAGCCGTATTTGCACACGCAAAGCCCCGCCATATCCATAGGATGCAAACGCTCCAAAATAGATTCCTCCGTAAAATCACCGATGCCCCCTGGTACGTTAGGAACGAGATCCTCCATCTCGACCTAAAGATCGCCACAATCCAGCAATTTCTCAAACGCAATTCCAAGCGTTTCTTTGAGTCCGCCGCCAAACACCGCAACCCTCTGGTTGTCGAGGCCGCCAACTATGTCCCTAGTAGAATCAGTCAGATCCGCCGCCCGAGGCAAATCCTTACCGACCCAGACGACCCCATAACCCTCCTCCAGAAGGGCAATAGGGCCACAAGTACAGTGCACAAACACAGACACCGACCCGCATTCCGACCTCGCCTAAAATTTGTTTGTCATCGTCCCTATTCTCGTCCAATTATCGAATCGCTGCCTACGACGTTTCATTCGTTATTGTTTTATCATGTTGAGATATCCATCACGACTGCTGAGTTTCTCTAGCTACTTTAAATTTACCCTTAAATTTTAGTTGCCTAAGTCGGTTACAGAACTTAGCGATGGGAAGTTCAAAACCCACATTAAACGCGTTCTTATCAAGAATGCATATTATAAAATTAAAGACTACGTTGAAGACAAGGAAGTTTGGCAATAATTCCTTCTGCACATGTGGCTTCCCTGGTAGCTCATTAACGGCAAATTGTATAAGAGTCTATTAACTGCTCCCAAATTACCATGTTTTTTATAATTATATATATATTTTTTTACATTTTTATTTTTACATTCCTCCTTGACATTTAAATCACGCTATTATTTGACATTATAATATACCTACAATTTAACTTTATATCTTTATTAGTGGCTTTTGTGATCATGATAATTATTCAGTCACGTCATTTCGTTTATAATACTTTTTTATTTTTAATAATTTATTCATTTTTAAATAGATTATTTTCTATTTTGTGAATGTGAGAACGCTGTAGGCTTAGTGGCCTGTATATTTGCTGACCATAATTATTTTGTTAAGTACCTGGTACTTGTTGAAAGACCTACACTGTCCTCCCATACCTAATAACACTGTTATTTGAAAATATTTTAAAAACTAATTATTTTTAAAAGAGTAACCGTGGAGTTTCTTGCCGGCTCTTCTCCATAGGAAACGACCAATTGGAACCGTGCACCTAGCTTCTGACGTTTCATAAGTGCCCTTGTAGGTTTATGTGAAATAAAATATTTTGAATTTTGAATTTATTATCTACTTCTATTTGTGACCTTGCCTGCAGGTCAGACAGAGCTACATAAAGCGTCGACTGCTTACCACATACAGAGCGCTGGAGAGAATGTCGCAGTCAGACTTCAATCTGGACAGGCTAGAGGTAAGATTTTCATATATTGCGTTGGTTAATGAAGATTAGGCCACTGTTCTTATCTGTGGGTGGTTAAGCCGGAATCAGATGCTTCTCTCGTTTTTACCTTATTCATTGTAAGTTTTAACGTAATAGAAGATTACTGTCCATTTTATTGGGAGACGATTGAAGACGTGTGACCTCCGTTGTAAAGTACACAGAAGAGGTTAGAGGAAATAATTATGGTCTACTAACTTTTGGCTTCGCCCGCGTGGATGTCGGAAAATATTCCACGGGAACGTACTACCGGGGTTACATAGGTACATAATAGCCTAGGAAAAGGTCATTGACTCCTACCGCTGCGCCCGCGTTGCCGTCAACCATAATTATTTTGCTACGCTTAATTTTGAATCCGTGAAATCTATTTAACTATTCATTTAAATGATATGATGTCAAGGCATATTTTAACCTAAATTAAATGCCCAATTTACATAACATATTTTATTGGATAAGGATTAATATGATACTGGTCAAAATAGCTTCGGAAAATTCAAATCAAATTCTGAAAGATAATAATGGTTACTGTGGGTCATCATCCTTAGGAGATAGACATATGCCATCGCGGACTTTTTTGTTGACTTTTTTAAGATGTACAAACTTGTAGAACATAAATGTTATGTATCTCTTACGGTTTACGCGGCGCACGCCAGTAAAGCTCCCAGTCGACATGATTTTTTCCGACATCTTCAACAATAATCGTCATATTTCAGTCAATTTACACAAAACCTTAATGAATTATAAACCAAAACCTTCCTCATGAATCACTCCGTCTATTGGTGAAAACCGTTTGAAAATCCGTTCGGTAGTTTTTGAGTTTATCGCGTTCAGACAGACGGACGCGGCGGGGGACTTTGATTTATAATATGTAAGGATTAAACCATAAGTGTAAGCACTGGTGGCGCAGTGGTAACTGCTGCGAATTACGAGTTTGTAGGTCGTAGGTTCGAACCAAGACAGGCGCTTTACTTTCTGTAAATAATTTCATCACCACTCCTCTCAAAACTGTGAAGGAAAACATCGTGAGGAAATCGCATGTCCTAGAACCAAAAATTTGACGACATGTGACATCGTCCAAACCTCACTGGACCCACGTGGTTGACTACAGCGCACTCTCTCACAGAGAGGAGGCCCAGCAGTGGGATCGTTATTAGCTGATTATGAATGATCTCCGTGTGCAGATCTAAAGTAAATATAAATTTTATGGGGTAGTGTTAAATGTTACAACAGAATACCTTGTGATATATATGAAAGAAAATTTAAAACTCATATAAAAAGTACACTTTGTTAACAAGCATATTACAAATTAGAGGATTATATCCAAGATAATAATGCTTGGAAACATGCTGGTCCTGCTCCATAGGACAATTTAGAATCTAGACAAAATCTAACTGGTTGCCAATTTAATTGTATAATATTATTTTTTATAACATTGATTTTATATTCTGTGATTACTTGAACTCACACACTCACTAATTATTAGTATTACTTGTTAAAATGTTAGGAATATCGTATAATTTTACAATGTTTGTAAATATGTGAGCACCATGCATCTATCACATAATTAATTTTTTGTCTTTCCTTCATTTTTCATTCTTGTTACCTATCGTGGTATAGTAATCTTATTCTAGGTACATCGTTTTCACATATAATGATATAATAATTAGTGTATAAAAGATATTGTGAAAACATTCTTTATTTTTTCTTTTTATTACGGACGCTTTTACGAACGTGCACGTCTTTCTACATTGTTCTCACATGCATAATTTCAAAATGAATGATGTAACCAATATTTTGTATCAATTTTTTTTTTTAAAGAGTGTCCGTGGAGTTTCTTGCCCGTTCTTCTCCATAGGTACCTACTATGCTTTGGAATGGGTAACTAGCTTCATATTTTTTGACTGACCGACCCCTTGACAATTCAAAAGTGCCTGTAAATGGTTTAATTGGAATAAATGCTTTGAGTTTGACATTTTAAAAGACTAATCTTATTCTAGGTACATCGTTTTCACATATAATGATATAATAATTAGTGTATACAAGATATTGTGAAAACATTTTAAAAGAGTAACGGTGGAGTTTCTTGCCCATTCTTCTCCATACGAAAACTACCTTTTGGAAGGGGCGACTAAAATCTTTTTTTTTTTTTTTTTTTTGTAAATTTTGACGTTCAAAAGTGCCTTTTTGTGCCTAATTGAAATAAATTATTTGACTTTGCAGGCCGCGGCCGTATGCGCCGTGTCGCGGGCCCCGGGCCCCACGGCGCTGGCCCCGGGCCCCACGACGCTGGTCGTGCCCGCGCCCCCGCACGTGCGCGGCGTGCACCCCGGTATGTGCTGCTATTTATTCAACTTTTTGCATGTTAACTTGTTGCATGCGCACATAGGCATACAACGAATTAGGACAGCGTAGAACATTCCAAACGTCTGCGCCACAAGGCGAAAAAATGTGGAAGACGAAGTCTTACTATTTTTTGTAGTGACTAAACTATCAATCAATCTTTATTCGTAAACACAGGTATTACGATAAAGATCTTATTCATACATTTCAGTCGAGCTCTATGTCCTACCAATGAAATTGGTGTAAATAAATATATTAGTTTTTTTTTGTAATAAGTCTGAATCTATACAATACAAAATCACGTTCAACTATTTTTTTTTAAGTCTAACAAGGATTTTTTATTTCATTATTAAATAATTAATCAATTATCATTTTATTTTGACATGCATGTCATTGGTAAATTATATTAAAGGGCTGGTAATGTCATATTTTAAAGAAAAGAAAAAAAATTGAAACTGTTTAAAAATTGTACTAAGTCTGTTTTTTAAATTTAATATATGAAGGAATAGTAGTTTACCTTTATGTGAAAAAGTGTCATTATATATTAAAAATATATATATATGTTATGTAAAAAAAGGAGCTACGTCTGCCAACAAACTGCTTTGTAGTTTGGCAGAGGTAATAATGTCTTGTAAAAAATATTTCTGTGAATAAACACTTTCTCATTTTTTTTTTTCATTTCATTTTTTAGACATTGTTCGTTGATTTTTTTCTATGCATACTAGGAACGACATTAGATAGATATACGAGAATTAATTTACCGTCGGGCGACTAAAACATAATTATTATTGTAACAACAAAAGCAGAATCTTACTTTTTAGTTAGGTCCGTTGTACACACACGTTTTTCTTGCCGTGAAAAACTACGGAACGTCGTCTGGTGGTTTGCCGTCTCATATAAAACCTGATTTTCCTAACTGTGCGCCTGTTAAAAACACAATAACAACTAAACTGACGAATAATATGGCAGAACTGTGCAGACAACTCGAGTTGTGTAGACGGTACTAAGAGGTCGGGGCCCTGAGGAGGTAACCGGGCAACCTACGACTTTGACAGCTCCAAGCGGACAGTTAGTAAAATCGAGTTATACAAGCGCACACGATTATTCTACTGTGCGGCTAGCGCTACAGTACCGTGCTTTACGGGCCTTATAGTGTATAGCACCATAGTATTACTCAACATATTTAAAACTTCATCGAAATGTTGATATGCCATCCTATGTAGCCATACGCATGCGCAAGGAACTAATTTATACATGCTACCACAAAACACTGTGGGGTTTATTTATAAACGTTGTTTAAAGTTAAGTAATGATTACGAGTATATTCGCGTTAAGAAAATAGTGACTCATCGCTGTCGATCGCTGTGATCGCCGCCCCTCGACCAATCGGGTCGCAAAAGACACAAGCGTTTTGTACGTGGACCTGCCGTCAATGGTCAGCTTTCTAATTTGTTGCGACTCGATTGGTTGAGGGGCGAGTGACTGTTTAACCTTACATTTTTGACGTTTGAACATCACTTAACTCTAAGCAACGTTAGTAAATAAATTTTCCTTCTTCTTCTTTTCGAGTCAATGGCAAAAAAAGGAAAAAATGTTAGACGAGTTGAGCTCAGTAGATGGCCACGCCTATCGCGGCATCAGTAGGGCTTTTAGGTCCTCAGAAGTTCAGGTGTGTGTGCACTTTGGACACTCCAATATACGGGACAAGGTCTGGTCAGGAGCACCGCATTCGTACTGGGTTTGCGTTGGGTCAATAATCCCCTATTTCGCTAAGTTGTGCAGCGGCCTATTTGGGTCCGCAGTCGATCGGTTGCTTTCCATGATACGCTACTGCAGGTCTCGTCCGGGCGGCAGGTGCTCCGGGGCTGAACACAAACACAACACAAGATAGTGTTGTGTCGTTGCGCACCTAGGTAAATAGGTAAAACGGGCTGGTTTCCGCAACTTCACGCGCGTATTTTGCGTACGGGTGGGAAAAATCGGTTATTCGATCCACCCCAGCTCCTCAAAGAAGGCCAGCAACGCCTCGGTGTTACTGGCAATCTCGCGTAGGGTACCTGGGTTACCGAAGTACTTTGCCCTGTAAGTGGCGACCACCGGGCAGTTTAACAGCACATGAGCTGCTGTCTCGTCGTCCTCCATGCAGGCTCTGCAGAGCGGACTGTCTGTGACTCCTATGACAAAGATGTGTTTGTTAAATGACCCATGGCCAGTTATAGCTACTGTAACCGTACGCAGCTGTTGTTTAGTTAGTCGAAGAACCCTTCTCGTGAGGCCTGCACTCGCTTTGGTCCGACCATAGTTTGTGATGCTGATCCCTAGTTCGTTTCCTTTCCAGAGTGCGTAGGTAACCGAAGGGGAGTGCAACGATGGGTTTGGGCCCCACTGGTGCCAGCCTCGATCCCCTTCTGGCAAGTTCGTCGGCAGCATCGTCCCCCAGCGAACCGCTGTGTTCTGTGTTTTGTCGTTGCGCACCTATGAATGAAGAAAATAATAATTGATGTAATTGGTGTGTTATAGAAGCCGCGCACCTGGCGCTCACGGCCGCGGACCTGGAGCGCGAGCGCGGCCGCCCGCTGTCCAAGTACGAGCGCAACATGATGATCTTCAACTGGCTGCACACGCTGGACGACGCCGCGCCCTTCTAGACAACACCATTCCACTACTCCTCCCGTCTCCCTATACAGGCTGGATTTGTGACGACATCATTGCTCCAGAAGGGACTTTTAATCCTTATAATATGTGAACGCACTTTGCAATTATAGTATTTTTACCTCACGAAGCGACGCGCGTTTTACTTGTGGTACCCAGGTAGAAATACACTGTGAATGTGTGCGTGAAGACAAGTAGCGTTACCACATAACGCACACACTTCCGACTTCGCCATTGTCTCGGCCGGTGCCGAGAGCTCCTGCGCTTACACGCACATTCGCAGCGTGTTTCTACACTTGGTAAGCACAAGTAACGCGCGCGCGTCGCTTCGTGAGATAAAAATACTGTACTCAAAAAGTAAAGGAGAGCCTCTAAAGAACGATTTCCTGTAGCTACAATAGTTAAGGTACCTGCTCTTACTGTCTCAAAAATCCATCCTGTATAGGGTCAGCCTCCAATCAAACCGGATGTTGCTGAATACCAGAGCGACTCTTCAAAAATCATTTACATGTAAAATCTTTTTGTATAAACGCAATACACAAATGGGTTGACATTTGTCCCTCGGTCGCCGAGTACTTATGGAATTGTAAAATAGTTGCGAATGATACTTAATATGGCGTATTGATGAAATAAAATAAATTAAACGCGCAGCACCGTACACGGATAGAAGTGAAACTACTTAAAAAGTAAAGAATAAGAGAGATTTAGTGTGAGTGAGAGACAGAGAGAAATGGTTATACTCGTATCTTTCTTCTCTCTCATGTAACGAAATGTACCTAAGCGTGACGCGTCTTTGAAATTTCACTCTCAAATTCTTGTCGGGTTTTCATGAAAATGCACGCCACCAGGTGGCGCCACTTTGACAAGAAGTCTTCCATTTCGGCAATGAATATAAAATATATGATGACGTTCACCATCCGTTCGTCATTCAGTCACGACTAAAGAAAATATAGGCAATTTGACACTTTTGACAGGTGCCCGGACCTGACGTCACAGTGCTGCCACCTAGTGAACGTCATTTCAGAGAACCCTCGTTATCGAATCGCTGTTTAAGAAGTTTCACTTCAAAAATAAATGTGGAGGGGCGCGCAAGTATTGATGGACTCTACCTGGCCGTGAATATGTCTCATAGGGTTTGAGACAAAAATGGTATTTGTAGATCGTCGTCTTCGTCACTCATATAATATATGTGAGTCTCTCTCTGAGACTCCATGTGTCATATTCACGCTTGAGTACTGTATAAAAGATTTAGAAGAGGTATAAGAACATACGCTGTTTGCCCACCGCCACGTCAACGGGACGTCGACGAGAACGAGATGACGGCGCCGAAGTAGCGACGGTCCATTGACGGTACACCGCACAGTGTGCCCGAATGTTGAAGTAAAGCGGCGCCACTGTCACACGGCGCCGTCCCGGGGTTTTGTTTTGTGTAAATCGATGGTATGGAAGACAAATGTTATAAATGCAACTTTGCAAATTTTTCATAAGAGCAGTTTAAAAAAAGGTGAACGTATAACAGGTTATTATACAGAAATGTGTGTTTATTATGTTTAAAGTAAACATTATTTTAGAGTCTATATCTGTGTTATTTTTCGAAATCAGCTGCAAATGTATGTATCGCTACTTCGGCGGCCTCATCTCGTGCTCGTTGACGTCCCGTTGACGTGACGGTGCACAAACGGCCGTAGCAGTGTAATGTCGAGGTATTTATTGAATAGCGGTGTGCTAGTCAGAAGTTAACTTTAGGAGCGGTATGTTCAGGTATATACTGGAATATTTTAAGTAAGAGTTTAATGTTTTACCGCTAATAGTGGCTGCGGTATGATTACCACACACAGGTATATTTATTCAATAGCGGTATTATAGAGAATGTTGGGCAAAAGATATATTAAACAGTATTTAAAGAATCTATTCCATTGATTAAAAAATAGTACTTAATTTATAGAAGCGACACTCCCGCGCTGTGTTGTGTCTGGGCGTATACGCCGAGTTTCGATTTTATACAAAGTAATATGTATTTAATTTTTTATGAAGATTCCCACATAAAAAAATAAAATCTAAAGAAATAATGCAAGGTCAAGTTAATTTACCTAGCGGAACTCCGCAGACGTGGTGTGTATCGATATGAAATATGATAACATTTAAAAAAAATGGATGTTTACCACCGCTGCAGTGTAGTTACTTGAAGAATGAGTTGTTTTTTCCTTTTTCGATATCCATACTTCACGTCTACGGAGTTTTGCTAGATAATTTTATTTGACCTTGTATAAGAAAAATATAATGCTTACAAACACACTAGAATAAAAACATAATTGTAATCGTTAAAAACACAAATCAAGTACACTTCCATAAAAATATATATTTAGTACAAAAATATCTGACAAACGTTCAGGATTTTAGTCTAATACCAAAACTCCGCGTCCTAAATATTTGAAACCGATCGTCGCGCGAATCGTTTCAACTTTTTGAACCAAAAAACCAAAAAGTGACACATGTACGCGACCGATCGCGTATTTTCGCGACGATTGCTTTTAAAGGACGCGGCCAAATGCTATTTATTGTAACGAATAAATACATTTTATTTTATATAGATTTTCCTAGGGTGCAACACTATCGCTAGTAGCATAATTTGTTAAAAAAAAAACTAGGTTACAATTTTGGGTTTGTTGTAAAAAAAAAACTATCAATACAGTTTTTTTTTTTCAAGCCAATTGAGCCTTGCGACCGCTTTTCTCTAATTGTCATTGTCATTGGTTAAATTTTCTCCTTCCAGCACATTAATCACAATCCGAGAGTTTTGACGGATATAGGCAATACATTGCTTTATAGGTTTGAAAAATTCCTCTGCTCAAAAACGTAAATAACGCAATGAACGTGAGTGAACTGTCAAAATGAAACTCATTATGATCAACTGTCATTTTATGTGCGTTACGGAATTACCGTGTTGTTCCATCTCACAACTCACCTGATCGTTCATTCTAAAAGTTGGCAACGTCGCAAATAGCTGTCAAATATTTACCAGTCTTGATTAATTTGGCAATATTACTGTATGGAAATATGAAATTTTGCTAACTAATAAACTAGAATATGAATACTGAATTGCTATTATAACACTGAATTTTCACATCTAAAATTAAATATTCGGTGTTACGATATTAATTATTGCATTTAATAATCAATGTTTTAGTTCAATAGTAAGCCATATTTCTTATTTCCATACAGTAATATTGCCAAAATTAATCCAAACAGCGAAAAATTTGACAGCTCTTTGCGAGGTTGCCCACTTTCAGGATAAACAACAATAAACAAATTAAGTGAGCGTGTTATAATGATAAAATAAATAAATAAAAACCTTTGTAAATAATAAAGTTTGTATGTAAATGAGGAATAACTGTTATGTATCATGTTATACATATCTAATGCATAAACACAAAATAGAATGTAAAAAATCACAAATTCCTATCCCTATCTCCATAATTTGTTATAAGAATAATTTGAAGCCTTCTTACTTCTTACATAATTTGACTTAGAACTGGTCCAGCGGTCGCAAGCGCTACTGCTGAGCATGAGGTCCTGGGTTCGATTCACATGTCAGGCAAAGTGTTATTAGGCTTTTCCATCTGGAATTTCTCAGTAGCAGTCCGGAGTCGGGATTGGTGCCCCATGGTGGCAATAGGCTCGCTCCCTGTTACATGGGACTTAAACATAACTGGCGAAATGG
Source organism: Xanthia togata (assembly GCA_963853775.1). Taxonomy (NCBI): domain Eukaryota; kingdom Metazoa; phylum Arthropoda; class Insecta; order Lepidoptera; family Noctuidae; genus Xanthia; species Xanthia togata. The sequence goes on along the minus strand of OY970818.1, from coordinate 620,771 downwards.
GGGTGTAATATACTGTACACCTTTGCCTAACCCTTCCGGTAAACAAAGCGTGATGTTATGTTATGTCGAAAACCAAATAACACTATCCCCGAACTGGGAAGCTCAGCAGATGCGCTTGCGACTATCAGAGCAACGAGCCAGTCAGTTCCATTTGTCCGAGTTGCTAAAGAATGGTTCTGAATCGTGTAGCTAAAGGAATGATATAAATATCAGTATTTAACAAAAAGTATATAAAAACTATAGATGCTTCCAAGTTCCTAAAAATTGTATTTATTTAATTTAAGTGTTTTTTTTTAAAATTAATTTAGTTTTGTATTGAATCTCAATTTGGTGATACTTTTCATGATTCTGTTCTAATTTAAGTATTTTTTTTGTTACTTTTTAATTTATTTAATATTACTACAACAATATTCCTTTTTGTTAGCTGTGGGTTCACGTCAGTAGTGCAACCATTGGGGATCGAACTCACGATCTTTTGCTATTTGCAACCGTTGGGCTATCGACAGTTTTACATTGTCAAGTCTGTGGTTTCAAGTTTACTTTTTACCTATGAGGCTATTTAACATAGTATTTGTTATTCGTTCTCAATATGTGTTAGCCAGTCCTATCTTTAGGGCAAGATTCACAGAACGCACTTTGACGTTGCTAAGCAAAGTTACCGTTTTAAACTAATATGAACCTTATTTTACATAATTAATGGTCAAATTCGTAAAACCGAATGTGAGCAAGCGTGCCATACGAACATATAAACCCTATGTACTTGAGCATAAGGTTCATATTAGTTTGTATATATGTCAGGTAAATTCAGTATACATATACACACGTTTTCTAAAAGTTAAATATGTCACATCGAGTTGTAGTTAAAGTTCGTCTTGTGGAGCGTCATTTCTGCCACCCATACTTACCCAGTGCAGGAGATACCGAGATTAATATTTTTGGGAACCTATACCATTGGCCTTGGTGTGCTCCCGGTACCAGACGTACGGTAATACACTCAGTATTACTGTCTGTGGTACCACTCGGTACCAAACAAATATTAACGTAAGTTAGAGCGAGTAAACAGATAATAGTAAGTAAAAAGGATAGTTGATAGGCATTAGAAATATAACTCCAAGGTTCGTCGTACAAATATTAGATTTGTGGTACGCGTCGGGTACCTGTACTTTTGGTACCGGTCATATCTGTGACAGTCTCTCTTTTGAACTGCATGTGACATAATTAACCTCTGAGCACTGTTACCTCATATCTACATATAATACGATCTGTTGTTGTTATTTCTGTCAACCAATCAAAACAGATATCACGAGGTTGAAGCTCTGATCAAACGGAGGCTAATCCTGCGCGGGAGACGACGGTGCGCGCTGATTGTTCTAATGATCAGGAAGTCACGGGAATGTTTGCGTCAGAACACCTCCATGTAAGTCAGTTGCAACAATAGGGATGATGCCTGGGTCAAAAAAAAGAAATTCTATTTAGTCCGTCAGTCAGATAATAAAAAAATATTAGACACGTATTTTTTGCTTTATCATATTAATAAAAAATGACTCAGATACAACGCATTAAAGTTGGGGAGTGGGGGTTGATACGTCACAAGTATGGATAAAATCTACATACAAGTGACGTCATGGCACATTATAACTCAATGTATCGCCGTAATCTTTTGATAACGTAAAAAAAGAAAAAATACGTGTACGTTATTTTGTCATAATCTACATTACGGTCAAAAAACATATTTTTAGTCATCATCCCTATTGGCGCGAGCTAATTTCGTCCCGCGCGGGATTTGCCTCAGTTTGTCCAGAACCTTATAGATGACTTGTTTTTAGAAATGGTGGAGTATGTTCAATATTATTATTTTTATGTTTTTGAAATGTATGAAGTTCCTGGTTCTAATTTGTTTAAAACAGTTATAAAAATAACTTTTTGTTTATTTCATTATTTATGTTTTTGTATACCTGATTTGAGAGTGAATTATAAGACTTATCGTTGTTTGAATTAGACTACATTATTTTGTGTAGCTTGGGTAAAAATAGGTGTTATTCTTGATATTTTCATCTTCAGCATCAACAATGTTTATGTAGCATTTATTTCCATTAACCGTTTACAGGCACTTCTGAATTGTCAATCAGTCAGAAATATGAAGCTAGTTGCCCATTCCAAAGCGTTTAAAGGTTCCTATGAAGAACGGGCGAAGATTGTCATGTAGTTTCTACCATGGACACTCTTTTAAATCAAAATTTGAAATTACAGAAATTAGTTACAGCACAGAATTATATTGTAAAAGTTTATTTAATGTACCTAAACACTAGACAGAATTTTGCCTCGTTTTGCCCCGTAACACATAGTTAAATTGATAAAAAATACTTTATGATACTCAATGTTATATTATTATTATGTAAAATATTGTGGATTTGCCGAACACAGTATACACAGACTTCTAGATTGAACAAATATTTTGTTGCAACTAGTAATGTCAAAGGGTTTTACCAGAACCTAAAAATACCAATCTAACATACAGGGCCAAATTAGCTAGCGAAACTGCAGACGTGATGAGTATTGATATCTAATGTCGATAAAACAAGAAATAAATAAACTCTTAAATTCAAGTAGCTACAGCTGACTAGGGGTCAACGGCCGCTGTTTTCGCGTTTTATGGTCATTCTCATTACTCATTAGTTACCGATGTCGTGGCCAGCACGCGTAGCATTAAAACCATAGAAACGGGCTTTCTGCGGGTTTTGTCGACGGAAGAATAGACAAAATGACAGATTGTGATTGTTTATCTGTCATTTTGTCTATTCTTCCGTCGACAAACCCCGTTTCTATTGTGGTCATGATATGCGTGCACTTCATGAAATGAACAATTCTATGATCTGGCCACGACATCGATACCCATCACATCTGTGGAGTTTCCCTAGATATTTTTTTTGTACAGTTTATTTAGTTTATCAAATCACTACTAAGGGCTAGATTCATAGAACGCACTTTGACATTAAATAAGCGTTTCATACGAATATGAACCTTATTTTAACGCTATAAAGTTATGTGAGCAAGCATCGCATGCGAATATGAACTTTAAAGCTGTAAAAATAAAGTTCAGATTCGTGTTACAAGAATGAAACTTTTAAAGATCTGAAAACACCAACACGGAGGGCACAAGCGTTGTGATCAGGGCCTCAAGTCTGCTATTACAATAGTGTCAGAATGGTCTATCATTGATTTCATATTATTGTTGATTTTGACAAGTTTGGTCATCTACTAATATATTGGCGTCATTATGACTTTCCAATGGTCAGCCACTGACACTCCATTGAAAGAAATGGCATCTATTGGTAATCTCGTACATAATGACTGACTTAGGCGATAATCTGCTAAAATTTTGACATTTCCTTTGATCAGTGACCTACCATGAGAACTTCATTGTGCATTTTTTCTTTAAATTCGTTACGAGTATCGTGTTTGTGGAATATAATGATCAACCAATGATCGCCCATTATGAATTTAGCAGATTACGAACTTTTAGCAAAATGACAATGGGATCGCGTTAGAATGACGAATTTATAAAAATACCTAGTAGACTTGGGCCCCAGTCCTCGTGCCTTCTCTGAATGAGAAGTGGCCTTTGCCCTGGAGTGGAACAGTAATAGGCTGGTATTATTATCATCACGAATATTTGTACAATCTGATATCGAACCCACTATGCTTGTCTTTCTCATTAGATTTATCCTCACTATAGACTGTACCGGGTGTAGAGGACATCGACACGAAAACTGTTACCATGGATTTAGGACATGAATCTAGACTCCCACAGTGTAGAAATGTTTCGTTGCTTATTTTAAAAAACATCTGCTGTTTCATACAGCAATATCTACAGATAGTGCAATCCACGACGACGCGCCCCACTCCGCGATGACTGTACTGTAAGCTGTACTTTAGTACGGAGCGGAGCGGAGTGGGGCGCGTCGAGGTGGATTGCACTATCTGTTTTTTTTTTTTTTTGTATGTTAGGTTAAGTTTCAACGCTGGTACCATGTACTGTCCTCATGGTAAGGCATTCCTGTAGGTACATGACGCTTCACCGGCGCCGGATCGCATATTTATGTATAAGACTGAATATCGCCCTAACGCCGCCGCGTAGGTTTTTTCATCTTGCAGTCGGCACCGGTGTGGCCTCGGCGTCATATACAGGAAGCCTAACAGTCAGTGCGTCGATGTATTACAACACCCTGAAATTTTTTGAATGGTTGAAATTGTATGAGTATCAAACCGAGCGTACGATGTATCGACTGTTGTTGCTGGTAGTTCTTTATGATCGACTCACACAACTGTTTTCCCATTTTTTTCTTGCAACTAACACCAAGGGCGAGCTTCACAAACCGACTTTAGTTTGCTAAGGAAGCATCGCATACGAATATGAACTTTATCTATATAACATTAATGTTCATATTCGAAAGAACCGCTTGCTCACTTTCGCTTTACAAAAAGATGAACATTATAAGTTTCATATTCGTATGGAGCGCTTACTTAGTAAAATCAAAGTGCCACTTGTAATTCTTGACCTAAGTAAAAAAAGGTGTGTCAGAAAGTTAAAAAAAATGCATCTGCAAGTAAACAGTTGCTAGTTGGATCAGAATATTCTACTGTTAACGCTGAAGTAGTCTCTGGCAAGGACTAATTGATAAAAACTCATTGAATGGTGACACACAGCTGCTTGTCCCTAACTGACGCATTCCATAACAATAAGAATTGTGTTGTAAGTGTAATGTTGAGTAACAAATAAATATAAATTATGACATATTTTTGTTTTTATTTGGAATCATGCAACCGACTCCTTATCCTTATTTTTTTTATAACGGCATTTTTTCAACACTGCCAACGATGAATATCAATCAATCAACTCAGCCTATTGCGAGACCAATGGCTGGCTGTGTAAGTTACCCCAGCAGGAAAGTGTCTCGTTTGGAACGAGTGAGTTGAGTGGAACGTTTAATTGGTGCCTTAGCTGCTGTAAATGTGCCCCCACATAAAAAATGTGTGCCCCCTGTCGTTTTGGAAAAAAACGGAAAAAACGATTCCTGCTGGGGTAACGTTTTTCTAGCAGGAAAATTCTAAACGAATGATTGGAGAGAGAAAAATTGTGCGTGGCCAGAGAGCTTATATGTGTGCCAAAATGTGCCCCCAAAAATAAATTCTGTGCCCCTTCAGGTTTTCGAGATATTGCATTTCCTGCTGGAGTATCGTTTTGCAGAATCGTATATCTCTAAAACCATTGCATGTGCCCCTGTAGAATAAACATACACGAGTAGCTCTTAATGTGTGCCCCTTAGTGCCCCAATTAGATTTAAGAAAATATTTCTAGTTTTGAAGTTATCGCGGTTTTATGAAAACCCGAAAAAACATCGCAGCGCCTAAATGAGACAAGTTATAAGTTCGCTGAAAACTGTATTCGGTCCTTCTTGACGCTAATAATAACCATACAAAGTTTCCAAACGGTTCATGCATGCGTTTTTGAATAATCTTGCTAAAAGTCACGACGATGGTGTCATAACTTTGACGGCAAAATACAAGGAACCGGCTCAATCCCAGATGTGGACATGTAAACCAAAATCTTGTGCCTTTAGTCAAAAATATATGGTGAAAATATTCAACTTGTAATGTTTCGCATTAAGTAAATATTAACAAAAAACCAAAATATGTAAACAACGGCTGGTTATCCGACCAAATTCGAATGACTACTAAAAAGCGACGGATTCATATATCGATGACCTTCTTTACTTTACTCACTAACCGGTTCACATGTGTTGTGCCTGAGTACACTGAAGTAGAAAAGTAATAAGTAATAAAATAAAGTTGTTATTGAATTATATTCTACTAGCTGTTTCTGTGACTTTACACATGATTAAGTAGCCTAAAATAAAATTTCAATAAAATACATCCAGTAATTTATGTGTGAACGAAAGAAATACATCCAGATATTTGCCAGGTCTTTGACCCAAAATTTGATTGGTCCCGATGTTTAAAAAATATATAGTTCATGAAATGTGTGATGAAGACCTACTACGAAAAAGAGGTAGCTCTTCCATCGTCGTGACTTTTAGCAAGATTATTCAAAAACGCATGCATGAACAGTTTTGAAACTTTGTATGGTTATTATTAGCGTTAAGAAGGACCGAATACAGTTTTCAGCGAACTTATAACTTGTCTCATTTCGGCGCTGCGATGTTTTTTCGGGTTTTCATAAAACCGCGATAACTTGAAAACTATAAATATTTTCTTAAATCTAATTGGGGCACTAAGGGGCACACATTAAGAGCTACTCGTGTATGTTTATTCTACAGGGGCACATGCAATGGTTTTAGAGATATACGATTCTGCAAAACGTTACTCCAGCAGGAAATGCAATAACTCGAAAACCTGAAGGGGCACAGATTTTATTTTTGGGGGCACATTTTGGCACACATAAGCTCTCTGGCCACGCACAATTTTTCTCTCTCCAATCATTCGTTTAGAATTTTCCTGCTAGAAAAACGTTACCCCAGCAGGAATCGTTTTTTCCGTTTTTTTCCAGAACGACAGGGGGCACACATTTTTTATGTGGGGGCACATTTACAGCAGCTAAGGCACCAATTAAACGTTCCACTCATATAACTCTAGGAGACACTTTCCTGCTGGGGTAACGTACACTGGCTGGCTGGACACAGGCCTCACCCAAGCCGCGCCACAACACCTGAACACCCGTCCGCAGACTTCCGCAGCTACTTTTTAAGGTCGTCGATCCATCTGGCTGGGGGCGTCCCACACTACGTTGAATAGCTTGTTATTAATCACCTACTGCGGTGCAAACATATTCCCTTTTAAAAGAAATTTGGAAAGAAAATGTAGTAAAATAAAAATAAAGTTTATTTCCAAAATGATTTATTCATTTCGAATCCTTGGTTAACAAAAATTAAAACAAATTTTATACACAAGATGTACAGAAAACAAAATACTATACAAGTTCAATTCAATCGACCAAAAAATAAAAGAATATGACATTTTACTAACTTAAAAGTCGACACCATAAACAATTTTTTTTCAACTAAACTAAGTATTCTGATAATATATAATTTTCATACTATAATAACTAACACTAAATGTTTAGTACTTTTGACATTTTTTTATAAGTCAAAATAATATAATTCCTAAGGGATGGCTATTGGCACACACATTACAAGAGAATTTGCTACACAAAATCAGGACGTCAAAATGTAGAGAATGTATGCTCAGTGCCTTTACACAGGAATCATTACATGTATTTAGTGAAGACATAGACTCGCGAAAAGTACCAAGGATATTAATTTAGTACACATTAATTATACTAGATACAACTAAAATTTTGTAAACCGGAATATTACAATACCTCACATTTTGCGAAATCAGTATAGAAAAGGAATTATGACTAGTATATTATTCAAATCAATTTTATTAAACATTGATTTTGTCGAAGTAAAGCAAAAAAGAATTTTCGATGCCTGAAATGGGGGTAGGTATTGATCAATCGTATTTTAAAGTTCTTTGGGACTTAAAAAGTTAAGGATTGATATATCACAATACTTATTATAATTTTTGATGATCGAAACGTTACATAAGTATTTTCAATGCTGATTTGCACAATGCAGTAAAATTTTATTTAAAGTTATTTATTGTTTATTTTAAATAAGTATAAATAATTCGTGGTATATACATTGGGAATGGATCCTTTCAGTTTTCATTACTGCTAATATTTCAGTAATAATAGATGTTGTTGTTATAGATTTGTTTGACAAAAATTAGGATTTTCATACATAGGATGTTTACTAAATATTATTTTAAATAAATCAAACCATTCAAACAAATTAAGATTATGGAAATTAAATTTTAAAATGTTTTTGTTTTGGCAAACAATGAATATCAAGAAAACAATGATTTTTCGAAACATTGTGAATACAATAAAGATGTTTGAACATTTTTCAGCTTGTAAATTATAAATTAATCTGTATTTGAAATAAACACAAAATTATCTGTGGTTAAACAAAAATGACGCCTGAAAATCGAATTTGGCGCCCAAAAAGTACCATGAAGGTAAGATTTTTCGGTACTTTTATTTTAACAATTAAAACAAAACATTTTTTTCTGCAAATTTTCCACTGAAACGAATGTTTAGTAATTAAATTCTTATTTACAAACACTGACTTCAGTGATGAACAATTTATTTTTTTGTTTTATTTGTGCGAAAGTGTGCTGTGGAGTTTATGTTTTGGAGATTCATTCAAAAGGGCAGATGTATTGACAAACTGCCTGCAATGCGAACGGGGACGATAGATCGCTATCCGCACCCGCACGGCGCTTGCGTTAATAATATACATAAAAAATATATTTAACCATTGTATATTATTGTATATCGGAGACCGGCGCGGCAGAATGCTATGTTATTGGTAAATGGGATATAGTAAAGGATTTCTTGATATTTTTTTCAATTACGTGATCAAAAACAATAATTTTGAATTGGCAACACAAATCGAAAAAAAAAAACGAATTAGTGTTGTCAATACGTCCAAATACATCGTCATCGTCAAAAAATCCTTCTTCACCTTTGATTCTACTAAGAACATAACATTCTGTCGTAAAGATCTTAACTATTGTACATTGTGGAGGATAAGGGGTTTCAATCTGGGGGGAGGGTGTGTATATGTGTGTATAAATATATCTTCTACTAACTAGAGGTGTGCCGTGCGGATAACTTACAACTAGTGCGGATCGCTTCAGTCTTATAGTTCAATCTGTCGGAGAGAGTTGCATCGGATATGGCTCAGCAATTTCGGATGTATAGTGAGCTGTATAAAGTCTGGTCTAAAAGTTTTGAGTGTATAAAACCGTGCGGAAATTTTTGTAGTTTATACGGCTCACTATAGAATTTATTGAAGGCTATTTTCATCAGTTTTTGTAACATTTTCTGTAAATGATAGCTACAAGAATAGATGAAAATCTTCACGGTGTCCAAAAAATTGAAATTAGTCTTCTTTATACCATTTTCCTTCAACTGGACCCCGACAGACCACAAAAATTATGTCGTCACAACCCGTGCTCATTCCAAACGGTTTCTTGGGTGCGCCGGAGCGCTTGACTGAGCCCGCGCGGGCCGGGGCTGCGCGCGGGAACTGCGGTAACGGACTAAACCTAACTTAAAACTAGCAGTCTTGACGACAAACTTCAGAAAAAAATGTGAGACGTTCTTTTTACACGATTTTTAAGTCGCTGTTAAGTCTTAGACTCGCTTGCACTACAAATCACTAAAGAAGACGAATTTAAAACGTAGTTTTTTTGCAGATGAAAGAGACAAAATGATGTTTCGAAAATGTTCAGCGCTAAACGAATTTGGTGATTTCTGGTGCAAGTAGGCTTTAAACTATCACAGTTGTAAAACAGAGACAGAAGTGCTTTTAAAATCTTACAAAATGTGATGTATGTCAGCATAGTTTTACCCGAGGAGCTGTTTGATACTTGTTCATTTTGTTAAGTATATGCAAAATGCAACTCAATTTAAAACTGAGGCTTATACCCAAAAGTGATTAAATAGAAGCCACGGTTATTTGATTTGGAGATTGCATCCTGGTATAGGCCAAAATATTATTATTTTTGTATAAGGTTTATTTTATTAAAAAATATTTTTACGAAATAAAATGGACAATTTCTACTAATTTTGGGAAGATATGCACATAATTCTTTTTTTTTTGTAAATAGGCCTTCTGAGGACCTAAGATTTTCCGATTCTACACTGGCTATTGATATGCTATAGGAAATGGTATTGGAAATCTGCATGAAAGCCAGGCAATATCTGGATGTTAACATCTTATAATATCCCTTTTCAAGATTATTCAACGTATTTCTGAAGTTTAGCATCAAGACGTCGGAATTCTGAAGAGGTATGGCTGCAATAATAAAATTGAAAACGTATGTTGCGGAAACAAAATTAATTCTGCATATAAAAAATAAAAAAAACTTGGAAGGTCCATTTTTTTTTAAATGCATACAGTATGCAAGAAAATAAGAACCATAGTGATAACAAAATATTACACATTTTATAATAATGTCTATTGTTTTATGCTAATGAGAAATAATTTACTTATTAAAGTGGCATTATTTCTCTGAAGAGAATGATTTTGAAATAAAGTAAAATGATCTATATATCACAGCCATATCTCTCAAATCTATATGAGATTGAAACAATTGTTTAACACTTAATTCTATGTAAAAAACTTGATAGAAGCTTGGTTTTATATGAACATGCAGTCATGTGTCAAAAATGTGTAGAAAAGTGTAAATTTATTTAGTTTTTGCTCTTGTAAGCAGATGATGTTCTTAATGCTTTGTTTTAATTTGTTGTAGTGCAGATGCCACAACATAATGCTAAGTTTCACGACATTTATGTACTTAAATACTTATTTTGTAAGACAGGCTTTTTGTCAATAAGCTGGCAAGGAAGCCCAAGGGTCACTTTATGATCTCATTTAATTTGACAATAATTGCTTGGTGTAACATTCTCAGCAATTGTTTATTTTTTCGAAAATTATGCTAGACTTCTAAACGAAATTTAAAAATAAAAAAAATGTTTTATCTATGTTATATGAATTTTCATTAGTATGTGTAACTCCTATTATTCAAAAATCTGGTGTAAACATTATTTACCCTGTTAACCCTGTCGTGAAAATAATTCCACACATTTATTCTTAAAGAGAAATAAATGGAATTTGTGAAGAGAAAAATCATACCTTTTTTTTCAATATGTCTGTCAAAGTTGTAAGATTATAATTTCACCAGTAAACAAGTTTTAAAACTTGAATACTTTTGTTTGTGTGTCTAAAGAACTTTCTTTTTCGTTACTATCATGATCAAGGTCTTTTAACAATGATAGTTTTGTATAAAAACGAGTTTGGAACCAAATTCATTGCCAAGGGGTGTCATGGGAGAGTTTTTTACATAATATGACAGGAGACCGCATGGCTTTTGTGTATCAGGTAGAAAGTGGTTTCTTTGGGAAGTGAAATGTTATCTTAAAAGTTCCCATGAATGTTTTTAATGATCTGGTAAAGTATCTTTCTATAAGAATGTTTAAAAAAATAATAATGTATGTGAGTTTAGAAAAAACTATTAAAATAATTATTTTAAAATTAACAATAAAATATAGAAGATTTTATGTAAATATGTTACTCTTGATAATATTAACTGCCCTATTATGGAACGGATTCTCCAACATCAATGCTAGAATGTTTACACATTTCGTTATGTTTCAGAACAACGCCTGATCATATGAGTAATACTTTTAAATTGTAGATATCTTTAAAAGATACTTGTTGAAATTTTTTGTTTTTAGTAACTGATTCTAAGCTGCCTCTTGTTTAGTTAATCATGTAAGGCCAGTAAATAAGACTGGCTTACGGACTGCGTTTATGGCATCAGGCCGAGTAGGCCCACATTTAACATTGAATAGACTTGCATCGGACCACTAACTCGTTAAAGTGGGAACGATAAATGCATGCCTATAGATGCCCATTAACTTTCCCGAAGAACTCAGGGCAAGTTGTAAATAACAGTGTACATAATAAATAATGTTCATATAAAACCAAGCTATCAAAAATATCACATATCAGCCTTACTACTAAAACAGACCAACATGGTAGAAATGCTGGATACACGCTGTGCGCTGACCCAGGAATCATGCTACGAAGTCAAGAGGCCTGTTGAACCCGCCCTTCCTATTCATATACTGTCTGTACTTACGTTTTAACACAACGTGTACGTCTCCCTCAACATTGTCATCTACTTTCTTTCCTTTGGTAGTGTCGAAACCACAGAATCCCATTACTTTTAGCATTTCCTGTTCTTCAGGAGATTTACCTTCTAGATCCGCGGGGGTGACTATCGGACGTTCGCTGAAGGTCTTCTTCGGCTTTACGAATGATGTGGAGGGTCCAGGAGACGTGCTGCGGGAGCGACGGCGGCGCGGCGAGGGGCTGCGCCGGCGGTCAGGTGAGCGTCGCCGGCGATCCAGAGAGCGCGAACGGGACCGGGTGCGAGGCCTTCGCCTTTCACGGTCCCTATCTCGGTCTCTATCTCTTTCTCGGTCGCGGCGCCTGTCATCGCGCCGCCGTGGGCTGGGCGAGCGACCCATGTTAACCTGTTGAAACATATTTACAAAATGAATACAAAATATAATTTGTTGATTACATAGATAACAACGTAAAAAGTATAAAACACAAATATTTACCTCAGTTTAAGTCAACAGTTTTAAAAATTTACAAAAACAAAAAGTAACAATAACGCACAGCTTAATCCAACGCCATTTTGATAGTGAGTGAAATTGAGTGAATGACAATGAATGAAAATATAATTAAAAACCATTACCATTCCTTCCTTCGATTTAAACGACGTTTTGCGTTTTGTTACTCTCTGACCATTTTAAAGTTTGTGAAAAGATTTTATTCTTTTGAAATTTACGTTAGCAATCACATGTAAATTTTACGTCTCATTTTTTTTAAATTGTACTGTACTAAAATGTCATAGGTATTATTAAAAATACAAGTAAACAACAATCATTTAACAAAAAAAGAATTGTTGACAGGTGTGAACGAAACGCAGGCTCTAAAATGTAATGTATTGTATGGTTAGGGATGGCGATGGATGGTGTACCATCACTTGTTGATGCAGTATTTATGATAAAATGTGTCTATAACTCGTCTATAAAAATATAGAAGTATATAATTAACATAACCGAACATTCTCGAATAACTTTTTTTTATTATTTATTTACAGTAAACCTGAAATTCTGTTATTGCGTATATTGAAACAAATAACGTTTAGTGTTGTCATACTAAAAGTGGTACCCTTAGTTGAAGTAATTAAGATAATAAAAAGATATGAGTATGTTATGTTACGTAAAGTTAAGTAAAAAAAATGTAATCTTTATATTTTGTGTAATTAAATTCATTTGAACATCTTTGCATATTCCATTTTAAATTATCACCATCATTCTCTTGCCTTCATCCCAATTTATTTGTGTTCAACGCAGCATTTCTTCACCATCCATACTTCTCTATTAGACGTCATATCAGTTTTGGCTCTCTTTCTAGCCATATCATCTGTCACACAATCCCTCCATCATTTCTTTAGTTTTCTACATTCATCCTCAAAACTCCTCACGACATTTTTTTTTTCATTCCTTCGCATCACATGCCCGCATTATGAGTAATAACAACCGGTTTCTACACATCGTTACAGTCGCCGGCTCCACTTTCAGACTTCCTCTTATTTACTAATTTCTCATCAATAGGTACTTATATTTTGCGTAATATCAACCATCGCTCATTGGCATTATCATCTCTGCCGCATGCAGAATTACCTTTCAAGCTCCCTGTGGTGGTTCTACATTCTGATCCATACAAGATAGCAGGTCTAAACATTATAAATGACCTCCTTAAATTTAAGGCGAATGCAGGATGCGGTACTTAAAGATTGTTCCCGTGACTTGCCGACATATCATCCATCCAGTGTAAATTCTATTCTAAAATGGCTTACCCAATAAATAAAATTCTCATTTACTTTAGATACTTTGTACCTTTACGCAGCGCAACCCAAGGAGGTTGCGTTGCAAAAGCTTTAAGAAGTCGATGTCCTAAAAAGCTAGTGTTAGTATTATGCCTTACAGTTCTACAACATTCATCGCGTTATTTACGTTGCTGAGCAGATGAATTTTTTGAACATATGAAACAATAGATTAGCCTTTAAATTTTCAAAAGTGTGTTACGAAATTGGGGTGCATTTCAGTTCGTCCTTTGGTTTAGACCAAAGGACGCACTGAAATGCACCCCAATTGCAGAATCTATCTCTATCTATTGGTAAGACATGAAAAACGTCAATTATAAAAAAAGGGTGATTTTATTTTAAAAGCTTGCAGCACAGAAGACGACAGCGCCATCTGAAGCGTGGCTTCCTATGTCAGTCGACAGCAGCGACGCTACGGCGAAAAAACGAAACTCGCGCCGACATCGATCTCCTCCGGTGGCGTGTTCAGATAATCTTTTTTTACGAACGAATTATTGAAATAAACGCTCTACGCGTAATGTCGGTAGTGCTGGTGCTTTGAATATTAACGAACACCGTTTTGTGCATGTTATTTTATATAATGTTACCTCGTTTATGTGCTTAGTGTAAGTTACAATCGCTATCCGATAAGTGTGTGAAGTGACTCAAAAATCGAGTTTTTAACGCGTCTTGGAGATCTGCCGGTGAGTATTGCGTGTGTTCAGCTTTCTTTTGTACATATTTGTTTACATTATCGGTAGGAACGCAGTAGTTTTATGTCGGTATGCGTTTTTTTCGACACCCGCGTTATAGGGTGTGTCAGGTAATGCTAATAGGAATTGGGTCGGATTTTTTTTAGTTCCTACTGTTTTACTTGTATCGTTATCGCCGTTGTTGGCGCATTGCCGTGTTCTGTGATAATTTTGACGCATTCTGCACAAAACTTGTCAACTCCCAACAGGTAAATCCCGTAAATATTCGAAGTTCTAAAATTCGTTCTAAAATACATGATCTAGGACAAAAATATAGCGTCTTACGGCGTTAGTATACCTGTAAAATAAGATTTATCCATTCTTTTTGGGCGTGACACTAATCAATTACATATTATCTCTTCAATAATGTGAGCTGATGTCACCGCGTAAGATCGGTACTCTATAACCCGACCGAATTGGATACACCATATTCCAACGTGTTTTAAACGCAACTCAGGTGTTTTTAATTTAGTAGGATAACACAGCGAGTGTAATGTTCCAAATTGCGGGCCGATTGGTGGTCGCTGTAGATTCTTGTAGTGATTTGATTGCCAGTGTGCTTTTATTCGCCTTTGATTCATTCATGTATCATCGTGCTATATATTTCGGTCGTTGTGGCGGCAGCAACGTGTTATTAATTACCTAAATCTTTAGCATTAATTGAGTAATATTGGGGTCTAAAGGTTGCACAGTTAAATGTCACCTAGCTTGTCTACATTACTGTGGGAACTTATATGCTCCTAGTAGCGATTTCAAGATGTCTTTGTATACAAAAGAAAAATACAAATTTAATCTGCATCAATATTCGGGCTAGGGTTTTAAAGAAATGGCTAAATAACAGCAAGTGCACATAGAACAATCAGCAAGGTGCACTTGCTGGGGTCATTTTGAGGATGGGTTACCAATGTTTCCGCCACGCCAGTGACTTCGCCCACGTGATATCTTTATAAATTATAGCCTTTATGTTACTCAGTGATGACTGTTGAAAGAATTTTTTAAATCGGTCCAGTAGTTTTTTAGTTTATTCAGAAAAAAACGAAAATACAAATCTTTCCTCTCTACATAATGTACGATAAATGATAAAACAGCTTAGTTAGTTACTTATTACGAATGCTATTTTGACTAATACTAATTGATTTTGAAGATAAAGTTATAACAGCATACATTTATAATAAAATATAATGTTTCTCCTTGCGAATCCTTAAGTGGCTGTGACAAGCTTCACCCAGTTTGTAAGATTAGATAACGAAGTGAACATACTAATGATTGAGAACTTCAATTTACTTCAAAATAATATAGAATAGACTTGTTATTCAGGTCAGGTAGGCAGTTGCCCCATGCAACTACATGCGGTAAGACTGGAAGCTGACCCCAACATAATTGGGAAATGGCAGGTGATTGTTAAATATACTTGCATTTAAATAAAGTTAAAAGTAATTACTACAGTTATATATACTTGCATGAAAGATGATGTGGATAGGAAGTAAATAAAGTGAACTCTGAGATTGTAGATACAGATGTGCCCACTTAGAAGAAAAAGATGTGTTGTGCTAATTACAAGCAAGTTGGGATAATTAAACTGCAGGAGGTTGTAACTATATTTTGATTTAAAAGAGTGTCCTTTGTGTTTCTTGCTGGTTCTTCTCCGTAAGAACCTACTACGCTGTGGAATGGCTAGCTTCATCTTTCTGACCGACCCTCCCTTGAAAAATTAAAAGTGCCTGTTATTATTTTATTATAATAAATTCTCTGAGTTTGAGTTTGATGACAAAAACTGCAGCATTTTTCAGTTAACTTGAAAAGCTGTGGTTTGCGCATTACCTAGCATTTCTGATAACTGCTTGTCTCTTGTGTGGTCAATTCTCATTCCTTCTCTGTTTTTAATAAGATTAATGCATGTTTGTCATGCAATGAAAAAAATAAGAGAATAACTGATTATAATCCATACAGAACAAACAATTTTGCTATAAAACAATCACATATTATTCAAGTATTTACCTTAGATTTCTAAAATCATTGTTGATTGAATCATTTTCCTTTCCAATTTTCCCTATTTTATTAAAATCTATGATGGTAACGATACTAGTATAAATTTTCCTTAATTAATATTGAAATGGTAACAGATATAAGTAGTGAATGATATCATTCTATGGCCACTAGCTACACCTACTCTTGACATATTTTTTATTGTCAGTATCATGTACATAGGTACCTGTGTGACCTCATAGTGTGATTATCCTTACTATTGTTGATATAATTAGATTATATTTGCTATATTACTAGCTTTTACCTACGGCTTCGCTCCTGTGGTCTACCATATATTAAATCATGCATGTTTATGGAATAAAAATTTTGTGTTTCAACATTATAACTTATATGTGGAAGCTTGTATTTAGCAATTGTCAGATGTTTACTACTTCGTTATCATTTACGTGTATTAGTCTGTAAGCTTTCTTAAAAGTGTAAAAATAAAAATAAATAAATAAAATTAGCCAATGACACTCTCTCTACACATAAAAATTGTTTTCGTATGTTGCTGCATTTCTGCATGAGAGAAGGACAAACAAACAAACCCACTTTGCATTTCTTAACTAATAGGTATTTATAAGGAGAAAATATTTGATTATTTGTATGTTTGTATGTTCTCGCTGAACGACTTTAGACTGCTTAATGGATTTAGATGAAATTTGGCACATCAGTAGACCATGACCTGGGTACACCTGGCCTGACACCTGACCATGACTTGGGTACTTTTTGTTGAATGAAACTATGGGGCACAACTAGTGTAAAGTTTAAGTATGATTTACTTAACATCACCCCTGCTTACCCCTAAGGGTTTGGCAGAAGTGTACCTAATGTGGATTAATATGATTTCAAAGACATAAATCTGCTAATGAGTAGGTAAGATAGATACCTGTGCTAGTGTTACTCCATAACACAAAAGGAATTATTTAAAAAAAAAACATTTCAATAATTCAATAATTATGTATGTTATTTTATTATAACACTTTAATCACTTATACAATGACTACATTTTCCCTTAGAATGACTAAGTGCAAGCCAGTGATATATCATCAATGCAATATTAATTAGTCTCAGTTTATTCACCTCCATTCAACATAGTTGTAGGTAGTTATTATGATAAATATTATTTTTAATAATACATTGTGCTTTTTTAGGTCAGGACACACACTTTATTTGCACTCAGTTTTATACAGGGTGGATTTCTGAAAGGGCAGTAAGGTACCTTAACAATTGTAGCTACTAGAAAACTTCCTTAAGAGACTGTTCTTACCTTTTAAGTAATTGCTAACTGCATTTTGGAAAACTAGTACAGTCACCTAGAAAAACGTCAATGATTTGAAGAGTGTTCAGGTTCACGGTCCAAGTGTAATTCATAGTGTGTATTTAGGGTATGATGGGACTGTCATACACATTGCGATTAAAAAAGCCCCCAGTAATATGGTTCCGTTGGCAAAACCTTTGGGTATAATCCTTAAAAAAAAAGTCAATTCATGTTTTATTTTATGATGCCAATTGATGCAATTTCATATGGATTAAGAGGCCGTGCACGTAATCGAATGATTTTGATCAATTTTGTTCATTAGTTGTGAGAAAGGGAAAAAATAATTTAAACAAAACCGTTTGTGATTTGAAAAGTCGAGTTATTTATTATGCAAACGGATTTTTTAAATGATTTAAATATTCATGGAAAATCACTAATATTCGCAACAACTTTTCCGAAAAATGACGCGAGAGTGACGTTTGATCACTTTTTTACAAGAAACTACTTTTGATTTTGAACATTTAAAAATATCATAAACATGGTCTACTTGCATGGCTTAACCACTTTTTTCAACTTCAATACAAAATATACACAGAAAAATAATGTTGAAAAAACCATTTTTTTTTTTTTTAAGCCCTCTTCGTAATGTATTTTTGCCTATTATTTAGCAAACCATATCAAGAAAATTATAAATCACACTCAATCAATTGTCTTAAGCTATCCTTGAAATAATTTCGAAGTTTTATTTTATGACTATACAATATCTTCATTAAGTAAATCAAAGGCGAAATAAACCATATTTTCGAGAGTGCAGAAGTGATGCAACTGGTGCTGTGACTGACACAAATGGTGTAGCACCACGAACATTTTACTTTTATA
The DNA here is from genome assembly GCA_963853775.1 of Xanthia togata. NCBI lineage: Eukaryota > Metazoa > Arthropoda > Insecta > Lepidoptera > Noctuidae > Xanthia > Xanthia togata. The sequence goes on along the minus strand of OY970818.1, from coordinate 602,258 downwards.
CTTACACAAACTTAATGTTTCAATTATTTCAAGCTTTCTTACAATTAGATAAGTTATTGACGAAAAAGTGATTTTTTTGTGCACGGAGTCTTAAAAGACCAACACAGGTAAAAGCCTCAAGTTGCAAAAAACTTTCCCATTTCACAAAAATTCACCTGTACAGTTAGTTATCAAAACAACAAAGTACTTTCTAGACCAAAATAAAGATAAATAAATCATAATCTGTGTCCAATTACATGCATGTGTGAATGTGGGTTAATTATTTATGTATGACACACACTCATAACATTTATAGATTTTATTTATAATAAATACATAAGTACCTACCTACATTTATTATGTGATTCACACATAATCTATTGTGTGATATTTCTGTGTAAATCATTTACTTACCTTGCTTTTGTATAATGACACTTGACACTAATATTATGAAGGCGAAAGTTTGTGAGTGTGTATGTTTGTCTCTTCTTCACGCTAAAACTACTGAACGGATTTGGATAAAATTTGGCACACAGATAGTTTATAACCTGGATTAACACACAACTTTTTATTCCAATATTCCCACGGGATCGTAACTTATGCGGGATATGTAATTCTCTAGCTACTCTCCAATCTCCGCCAGCATTATAATGCCTCTTTGGTTGTTGTAGTGGTAGTAGACGCGAATGCTAAGCCACGGTCAGGGCAAGGGTTCGTTTCCCTCCGTTCCTTCCTTTCGGTTGGGCATGTTTTTAAGTATTTTATAGGGTAATCTCTGGAGTTTGAATTTGTACCAGGTTTATTGCAATAGAGTCGCTATCTGTTAATCAATAAGACTAAAAATATCTTCATCTGTATAGCTCTTTCCCAACTTAGTTTGGTTTGGCTTCCAGTCTAACCGGATGCATCTGAATATCAGTATTCTACACTCCCTCCTCAACCCTCATTTACTGGGTAACGCAATAACCGACGAACGAGAACGAGATGACGGTGCCGAAGTAGCGATATTACAGTTACCATTGCCGCGTGTCCACCGCACGTCCCTCAACCGAGCGCCGGGAGCCAGCCCGGCCCCCGAAGTGGTTGCCAGCCCGGTCCCAGAAGTGGTTGCCGGTTCAACCTAGGCATCCTCCTAGTTGGTTTTACGACAGCGAGATCAAAATGAGCCAGACAGCTGTGCTGCTGGGGAGTTTCTTGTGCCACTTCTTCCCAGCTAACGCACTAGGAATGGCGAGTGGGCGTTTTGGGGGACTGTCTATGTAATTTTGACGTTCGAAAAGTGCTGATTCTCAGCCTAGTTAGAATAAATGACTTTTATGATTTTGAATTTGAGTCGCCGTGTTCGGTCGCGGTGGATAAACGATCGCAACGGGACGTCACGTTCGGTTCGAGTTCGTTTCCCGTTGTCGTGGCGGTGTACAAACAGTGTACTATCCTACTCTTTCGGGGAATGCGTTACACGGCCGTGAATGTTAACAAACAACCATAATTATTTCGAGGTATTACTAGCCGTGTCATTCACAGATATGTGACGGGTTGTATTACAACGGTTATCATACTGCACCTCTGTCATATCAGTAACTATAATCATAGTTTTGTATAATGTAGTACGTTATCTAACTATCACATACCTAAACTCCGTGAAAAACTTGCTTGATTACTTAATATTTCAAGTGGTATCGTGGCCCTGTGGTGTGGCCCCGACTTTCTTGTCGTAGGTCGTGGGTTCATACCCAGCAGGCACTTCTTCATCTGCCTAGCGTTTTCCCAACTACATTGGGGACAGGTTCAAGTCTAACCGGATGCAGCTGAATACCAGTATTTTACATGAAACGACTATCTATCTGGCCTCCACAACTCAGATACTGGGTAATACGATACCCATTGGTATTAAGATAGGTTGTCAGACTTTCAGGCCTTCTGATAATCCGTAACGACTGCCAAAGTTTTGGAACAACTACCGCACAAGTGTTATGTGAGTAACCGTTGCTATAGCACAGCTAAAAGGTAAAACAAAGCTTGGTCCAGTCCGCCAGCCGTTAAGTAATTATGCGTGCACCGTCCGTCCAAAATGGACCGGTTTTGACAAACGATGTGTCGGTCAATTTGTCCGTTGTACACCACAGCGCGCGTGGCATGCGGTATACTCTTGGCGTCTGTCTTGTAGAAGGGAATATTTTAAGTTTACTAATAAGTGTATGCACGTTGTCATTAACTTGGCGACACAAAATAGATTGCTTAAAACTTGAATTTTGTGAAAAGTGAGAAATAACTTTAATTTTGGAAGTCTGTGTTTTTTGCCACCGACTTTCGAAATTAGTTATTTTTCATTATTTAGTGTTTTTTTGGAAGTCGTTTGTTTTTTTCTGTAAAAAGATTATATTTTTTTAAACTTTTTTGTTGTGATACACAAATTCGAATACACTGCTAGGTAAATAGCAGTGACAGGAAGTTATTACAACATCATCCACATAGAAAAAGTGCAAAAAAATACGTATAATTGAAGTTCACTCAAACACTGCCCAAGCTAAGTTAATACAATTTATATGGGATCACCGCGCAAGCTTCGTCTACCAAATGAAAACAGGAATTTTCAAAGTCGGTCCACAATTGACGAAAATATCTATATGACATACATAAAGAACTTCCTCCTGTTTGGAAGTCGATTATAAATCCACTGTTGGATTATCAGCTCTACTCAGTGCCTATAGTTAAAAAAGAAATACGGGCAGCTTTAACGAGGAGTATGAAGGAAAGGATCCGTAGCACGTGAGACGTTCTGTAGTTTCTGCCAACCTCCTCGGGGAAAGATGAGATCATGTAGTAGATAGAACCATTTGAGAAGGGGCTCGTCCGGTCCAACTACCACTAACTTCCACCAAGCGTTGCTATGTTCCCTTTTGAAGAGTATTGCTGGTATAATCAAGCACATGAGATGAGACTATCATCTTCTTCTCTACGATGACAACGCGTTGGCAAAGCTTCTGATATTGCAGATATCCATATCTCTGTCTGTGGCCATTTTCAATTCCCTAGGTAATACGATACCCCTTGGTAAGACTAGTTGTCAGACTATCGGGCTTCTGACGACCTGTAACGACTCTCAAAAATGAACGTGACTGTCACGAATGACAGCCGGGACCAACGGCTTAACGTGCTTTCCGAGGCATCTCGTGTAGTGTATGATGGTTACCTATCCACAGACCAACCCCGGCAAGCGTAGCTTAACCTGATGGATCGACCCGTGTGGCAGTTATTACTTAGCCACGAGCTCCTGTTTAACTATTATGAATAGTAATCGAAACGCGATAATCTAGGTCAAAAGCCAGACGCTCTATAAATCCTTTATACTCGCCGCATCTGGAATTCTGGAGAGACCGGAAGCCGGCCACAATATTATTAGGTAAATACGAAACAATATTTAAGTAAGCGCTAAAAATAAACTTGTAGGTAAATACAACCCAACTCAGAAAAATAAAGTTGAATGTCAATGTTAAAAAAATAAATGTCACTGACCTTTAAATGTAATGCATGTCACTCTAATGACATGTAGACAAGGAGTAGACTCGAATCTTTCACAATGGTTGACGAACAATGGTCAGGAAAAAAATGAGCAAAAAGTGCTAAGTTTTATTTTAAGCTTTCGGGTGCTGAGTTGTCGGAATCTAGAATTATATTTTTTGTTTTATTTTTCATTATAACCTTTATAGCAATTTGTGGGTACACTTAGCACTTAGGATGTTACTTTAAACTTACGTTTTGCTATAGCACCTATCGTTCGGCCAAGTTGAATGTGTCAAAAAAAGTAATCAAAATAAACCTACTAGACGCGAGAAGGGTTATATCCCGTTGAGATTTGTACGGCAATGTCCCCCCGCCTGGACTTTGTCCGGCCTGGTCATTTGTCCGAAATTTTCGACTTCAGGGGACTGTTTTTCGAAGAAGTTAAAAGTCCGGGTCTTTATCAGGACTTCGAAATTGTAACCCATTTTAACCCCTATATGTGAGTTACTGTGAGGCGCAGCTTGGAAAGTCAACCCCGCTATAACCTGGCTGCCAAATTTTTACCCCCGGCAGTTATGTTCATGTAGGTAGTTCGTGCTGATCCAAGAAAAACATTCAAAATCATAGCCCATTCGCAAACAGTTCGTATTCGTATATTAGATTGATATCCAAGAGTTCATTAAGTGCAGCAAAACTGAAAGGTGTCGGGGGCTTAGCACGTGCAATGGTGCGACGTGGAGGCACAGGAAAATGCATGTGCTTCCTGTTACCGGCGCCCGTATCCTTCAGACCGGAACACAGCAACGCAGCTTGTCGGTAAATAGGTACCATTGAAGAAGTTCATGTCTGTACACTGTAAGGGCTATTTCTGCTTGCAGCGCTCGGCCGCTATAGAACCGGGGCGGTAACAGATGTGGTCATCGTGTTCACGGGATTTTGTTTTCAAACTGCTTTTAAAAAGTTTATCTTTGTAGAGCGTCTTCTCTGATACCTGTGTGTCTCTTTCTAAGCTCGCTGTGCTAATATATCAGCGGCGTGATAATCCTGTTAATATGTTTGGATGTATAACCTGGTTATCACATAGGATACTCTTTATCCCGATATACCCACACGATCGAGACTTATTCGGGTGTAAGCTCGTAGTGATAATATTTCCAGGACGAACTATTTCTCAAAGAATTTAAAACGTCTGTTTGCTTGCTGCTTTTTCACCATCGGACCAATTTTGATGCTAAAGTAGTTAAAAAAAAATCGTCCCTAACTTGAAAACTAAAATAAATCTCAAACGAAATAGCAGTTTATTAATAAAATAACTTCATGTGTATTTGAGAGTTTAGACATTTATAGTATTCTTGGCTGCGTTCCAGACTGAAACGCAGACAGAAATAAAGCCATATACGACAATAAGCGCGCCTTAAATTGTTTCTAGACAATGTCTTATAGCTAGCTTTCGAAATTGCATTTGGCAGGCGGATTTAGTGTTAAAAAGATGAGTCAATAGCTTTTGAAAGTACATTACGACGATGATATTTAAAAATCACGTTGTAGGTACTTTACAACTTTTGAAATGAAAACTTCCTTGGGCTCGTGTACGGTACGCTGAATCGGGTCTACTCGGCTCCAGTTGTAAGTTTTCACTTCTATCATAATCATTCCCTATTTCATCCGAAAGACGTCTACTGCTGGACACATGCCTCCCCCAAGCGCCGCCACTTCGACCGGTTCTGTGCTTCTCGCATCCAGCGGATTCCTGCGGCATTCACCAGGTCACCGGTCCACCTTAGAGGCCTTCCAACGCTACGTTTTCCGGTACGCAGTCGCCACTCCAGAACTACTGTGCTCTGCGAGCAATGTGCCCTGCCCAGTGCCACTTAAGTTTGGCAATTCTTCGGGCTATGTCGGTTACATTGGTTCTCGTACGGATCTCTTCATTTCTGATTGGATCACGTAGGGAAACTCCAAGCATCCCTCCTCTCCCTTGCCCGTTGGGCGACTTTCAGCCTTCTAATGAGGCCCATTGTGAGCGACCACGTTTCAATGCCATAGATTATTATCACTTCTATAGATATTGCCATCCACGACTCCCCACTTTTCTTCCTAATCGCTTACAGTTCAGCTTCGGTACAGTAATTGCGTTTAGGAAGAAGTGGTGCGCGTCTTCATCGAGTGGCCATAATCAAACAGCCTCTTTTATTGTTACATCAACGTTACCGTCACCGATAGAATGTCACTTGGTCCGTCAGCACTAAAATCCTCAAAGCTCACTTGCTCCTCAAACGTTCCAATTCATCAAAACTAGTAGTATTCACAGATGTGAATAAGCTAGGCTGGGCACACGTCGGTGACGTCATTGGCGCGCTGCCAGCCCGCCGCGGAAACAGCGCCGCTCTAGTCATCGAGTGTGTTTACGTGTTGAATTCTACCACACCGAGCCGGGTTCATTAAAAAACGTGGGTTTTTGTTATGTTTTTTTTTTCTGAAGTGCAAGGGATATTTTTTGAAGGCTTTTTTTCAGTTTTTACATCCGTCTTACACCACAACAGGATAATTTTGTGACACTTCCCGTTAGTACTAAGACTCCTGCGTAGTTCTGATGACCATACACTATTATGGTGTCATCTGGCGTGGTGGTTAGTCTTACCTCGTGGTATCGTGTTACCCAGTGACTGGGTTGAACATGGCAGATTGGCCGTCGCTCTATGTAAAATACTGGTATTCAGCTGCATCCGGTTAGACTGGAAGCCAATCGATAGTTGTGAAAATACTAGGCAGATGAAGATTTGGCGTGGTGTGACCAGAAGATATATAGAAGATTGGTCGATTCTCGGCATGATTGCACCCGTCACCTAGAGTTTTAATTGAAAAAATATGCCTTCCTCTTCAAATTGGAACACAGTATAACTGATTTCCGGCTGATGTGTAGGTGTAAGTACTCCTCGCGATGAACTGTACTATAACTCGCTCAGGAGGCCTGTGTCCTATTATAGTTGATTATGCTTCATCTTTCTGCTTATATTACAACTAATACAAGTTGTTTGAAGCAAAGGAGACATAAAATGTATCTCCAAAAATTGTTTAGAGTCGATACGCGGTCTCATAAAACCCATAGATTAAGCATATCGGCCTATAGCGTTTCCACTGCCGGGACCCAGGCCTCCTCTGTGATAAGGAGTGAGTCGTAATTCACCACGCGGGCCCAGTGCGGATGTCACATGGTTTCGAATTTTTTGTTCTAGGACTTGTCGGTTACCTCACGATGTTTTCCGTCTTGAAAGCAGTAGCGATGAATTAATTTACACAAAGTGTCTGTCTGGGTTCGAACCTCGATAAAGACCATACGCAAGACAATTTTGTGACTTGAGGTCTTGTCAAGAACGAACAGCCGACGGAGCCATGTCTTCTAGACTTAGCATATCAAATCGAATAGCTTCAAGGTTCTCAACAGTTAGTCTTTAGCCGTGTAAAGTAATAAATAACTTAGTCACCATTGTTTTGCCATGTCCGGACCATCAGTGCGTGCCCAATCTATCTTTCCAGTGATTTTCAATCGTTTACCAAAGATTCTGTACTAAGTATTGCACTGTGTGTTGTTTTAAATATACGCAATTTATTCTCTCGTTGTCTATCTATATCATCGACGTTATTCTCCTGTCCTTATTCCAATTTATTCGTGTCTTTTTCTTGCATACTTCTCTACTAGCCGTCGTCTCGTTAGTCAATTTCTAGCCATACCATCTTTCACACAGTCCATCCATCGTTTCTTTGGTCTTCCCTTAGTCAATCCTCGTCTTTCTTGTCTATCTATATGACAAAAGCTTTAAGTATGAACGTAGTTTGTTACAAAGGGAAGATGCTAGCGTTAAAACTACCTTTCATCTTCTTTTCGAGTTGATGGCAAAAATAAAAATAATTTATATATGTTAGACTAGCGACCCGCCACGGCTTCGCACGGGCGCAATTTACGTGACTGTCAAGCAAGACGGTATTGTGTTCACGACACGTTGTCCACAAGTTCTGAGCAGTAACCTGGTTTACATGAATTCAAGATAGTATTTCATATATTCAATAATGTACATTTCAAATAGTGAAAAAAATTTACCCGACTGCAGCGAAACCAAAAAAGAAGGGTTATGTGTTAGACCTGTACGTATCTATGTACGCCTGTCTATGTTCCCTCGTAACTACTAAACGGCTGAATGCTATGTCGTTAGATTTGTCTTTATTACGCGAGTGTCACTGGGTATTCGTCTAGTCTTCCCAAGGGTATCGTTTTACCCAGTAACTGGATTGTGGAGGTCAGATAGGCAGTCGCTCCATGTCAAATACAGATATCTATTCAGCTTTATCCGTTAGACTGGAAACCGTTGGGAAAAGGCAGATTGAAGAGAATAGCGTTTTTTCGTTATGAACCACCAATAAAACTGCCCAGTTACGCCACAAAAGGTCACAGGGTCTATTCCTATCGCGGATTGGCGAATTTAATTCTTACCTAACTCGTAATAAGTACCGTTACGCAAGTAAGCTCTTAAAGAGTCGGTATGACGGGGACATGGCGTACCGGTCTCGTTAAGGTCGGGGGCTGTGGATGCGATACTGTGGCTGTGGTGAAGCTATGGTTTTGTCAGAGAATTGACTGAAGAGATTGGGCTTTTGTTAGTATAATTTCAACATGAATTATGTAACCAATATTTAGATTTAAAACTATCCATTTAGTTTCTTGCCCGTTGTTCTCTATAGGAACCTACTATACTTTGGAATGGGCAACTAGCTTCGTCTTTCTGACTGACCGACTACTTGATAATTCAAAAGTGCCTGTAATTGGTTTATTTGAAATAAATGCTAAGTTTGAGATTCCGTTTCATGGTTTTATAAGAGAACTTTAATGTCTGAAGAGATTGGTTCATTGTTAGCTAGCAGTGCAGCAGTGTTTTGTCCCAAAATAAAGCTTTTGTTCATAAAGTAGCATGGAGGATCCAAAATTATCATCTAGCCTTTTTCCAACTATGTTGAGGTCGGTTTCTAGTCTTCCGGATTAAGCTGAATATCAGTATTTGACATGGAGCGACTGCCTATCTGACTCCACAACCCAGTAACTGGGTATACGATACCCCTTGGTAAGACTGATTGTCAGACTTTCGGGATTCTGACGACCCGTAAATGCATGGCAGGGATTTTTTATATTTTTTATTGAGCCAACTCATTAGTACCTAGTGAACTCATCGGGAATTCTTCAGGTTATTTTACGATAAAACAGTACTTTAAATACTTTTATTATAGCTTGTTAAGCGTAGTTGGAAAGGTTATCTGTCACATTGATAGTACTTAATATTTATTTTGTAAACAGTTCATGCTTAATTTGTTCGAAACTGTTTGGTAGTTCTTGAGCTGCAACAATATGTAGGTACATTTGTATTTTTAGCTCAATTATCTCTTTTTCTGCGCCGGAGTCGGGTGAAAAGTTTTAATTTTTGGCAATTTAAAACAGCTGGAATATACCACAGTATAATTTTATTATGTCATCTATATAAATAAAATGTTCGTTGATAAGCGCATCACTTGCGAACGGCCGAACCGATTTGGCTATTTCTTGTTTTAAACTGTTCATATTGTCCGAATTAGGTTTTTATTAGGTATAATAAAAATATTATGTTTAAATTCGGAACAAACTGAACTTCCTATTGTCTATGCGTTTCTTGTATAATTTTCATTTTTTAAATTTATTTTTTTAAACATTTCGCACTCAAAAAAAGGTTTATAGGGTGGTGAAGAGAGATGACCGTTGCTCAGAGGACAAATGGAAAAAAATAATATAAATCTCAATGAATTATAAATAAAATTGGTACAACAGTACATAAATGGGTTAAAAACAGCATACATACATACTTACTATAATATATATAAAATCTGTTAAATTTGGGCTGGACATAACCTGTCGCGTTAGCTACTAAATAATACATAGCTGTTAGTGGAGTGCGTACCTTTAATTGAGGTACTACGTCTACTTTACAAATACTTTGCTGTTAGCTCTTACATAACTTGCTTAATGTTTTGCTAAAAAATACCGTTAGTATGTCTAAAATGTTGGCAGAATTGTTATCTAATCTCGGAAGCTGGTTTGAATGTTTCTCATGCCGGTTCCTATAATTTACGGACTGTTCTCGGTTAAAATTAAGACTCGTAGATTGTATCTTTACCAATAATGAAAAAAAGAAAAAATAATAATAAAAAAAGAAGAAGATCTCATAGCTTTGCATAGTAGACCCTCCCATATGGAAGGTAGCTATCACAGGACTCACAGGTGAAACTAGCTTACGAATCTATTTATTTGCCCAGTTTGACAATAATAAATGCTGCCATTGGTAAGCAATACGATTCGTTTTTGTTTATAGGAACCGATCATCAGTGCATAAGTCCTAGTCCTAGCTAGGGTTACTTGAGCTGCCAGTCTCTTAATAAATTAATCATTTGATCCGAGACTAGAGTTATCTGCGACTTTCTCCGGTAACAAACCATACAAAGTGGTGAGATATAATGAGTGATAAGTAAGACATGAAAAGGGTTTGTTTAGACTTACATCAAATAGTTTTTAAACTTATTGTAGTAAAATTCGGACTAATTCTGTCGGGTTTACGCCAGACTTCAATATGTCACATGGAGTGTAAAAAAATGCTTTGTCTCCGTCACTAATACCTGTGTGACAGTCTCAAAGCTCGATGATTCATAATAATAACACACGGTAATGTACTCTGTGAAGTACTACCACAGATAAATTCAGATGGTTCACTGCTCATTTTACGTATGAAGCTATAAGTATGCGACGGGCCCGTCTTGTCGGGCCAATTCAGTGCGTGTAACGTAGTCAGAAGAGTGACGCGATAGAAAGAGAGGCAACTTCTAGGTGAATATAATTGTAGATAACTAGCGCTGTGCGACCTGAATTGCACTTTATTGTGTCGTTGCAAGAGTCGCTTTTTATTTAAATGATTAGTCATCTGTATTCATCTGTGGTACTATGTATTAAAAAAATGCTATCTCGACATATCTTCAGCGTGACTAATTCAGTGGTGAACGAACCTTGTACAAAACGGGTTTCATATCAATATCGTTGAACTTTAAGCTTTCTTGCTTAACGGCCGGTGAGCTTGCAAAAAATATTGTTTGAAAGAGGGTAGGCAGAGCAGAAGCCTTTGGTTTGAGTACCTAGTGACTCATCTATAATTGATGTTAATAGAAAGTGTGGCTATCTCTCGATTTGATGCATAGTTGATGAAAAATGGTCTTAAAACTCTTAAAGGGTCCCCGAAACGATCAATTGCGATTGTTAATTTTTACGTGATTGATAATTAATTACACACTGTGCGCAAAATGATCGTCTACAAAATGCAATTGAAGCGATTAGACCCGCTTGCACCACAAATTACTAAATACATTTAAACCGCTAATTTAAAACATCGTTCAGTTCTGTCAATTCTTTGAAAATTACAGTCTAGACAAAACGATGTCCTAATTACACAGGGTGAACCAGAAATATTTGGTCGTAATCGCGAAAAAATTTATCAATATACCTACCAAACTTCAATACCTACTCGACGCAAATGTATGGGAGATGGGACGGCTGATTATGTTTTCGCGATTACTATGTTGGTCCCATGTAGAACGACGTTGTTAGTTTGTCTGTCACCCTTCAATTTGACCACACCTTTCTGGTACACCCTGTATGTTGTTTAGCGCATTTAGTGATTTAGGATGCAAGTAGACATAAATCAAAAACCTAAGTGCCTCAGGGAGGCTATTTATAATACACTTTTATATAATATAGCAGGTTAATATTAGACGAGAAGTGAAATAAAAGAAAGAAATAAAATAAATATTTGACTCAGGTTAAGAAACACAATATACAGACAATAAAAAAAAAATGTTCTGTGTGCTTCACGGCTACGCCAAATAGGGCCAGTTCAGCATAAATGCCAGACAACTAGTGTCTGACGCTGGTTTTCAACTGGACCTTATGTTACGAGGACGTCTTACGGATGGAAATCAGTTTTATAGTAAATGTTTTATATTTAATAAAAATAGATATGATAGACATAAATGTGTAGCAAATAATATTAAAGTCAATAGATAATTATATAGTGCTGTGTAAGGAAAGAAATAAAATGGTTAAACAAGAAACCATACCATTTAAGAAGAAGTGAAGTGGTATGCGATTTTTCATCATGTGCAGGGCCGGCAAGGTCAAGGTCAGTTAACAATTGCACTGTTAACTGACCTTGACCTTGCAGGCCCTGGTAAAGCGTTGACAGATTTAAATTTCGGGCTAAAATCGGGACGTCGCGTCCCGACAAAATCGGGACGTCTGGCAACGCTACAATAATATAATATGTACATTAGGTATTTTAGTCAGTGCATTTTCAAAATGGCAGTTACCAATATCCTTTTTTGTAGCTTTACAAAAAAACTATTTTTACTTCTAACGCTCTCACTGTACTATAGTCTTATTTAGTCTTATTAAGGATATAAGAACTCGACGGTTATTTTTTTCCATGAACCAAAACCGGTATCCGAAATCCTGGCTGGAGCGAGACAGATGTAGTTTTTGATGAGATTGAGAGAGAAGGAAGATTTGTCCGTTGGTGCATTGTGTCTCGGCGATTTGAGATAGCATTTTGGACACGAAGCTTTTTGGAAAAATTGGGCACTTTTAGTTAGAGGTCCTTTTGAGATTTCGGCGCGCGAGTAATTAAGATCACGCCTGTATTATCTGGAAGAGTAGGTAGGAAGTGCATTACAAACACATTTCGACAGTTGTATCTTTCTGAAAATTGGTTTTTTTATAAGCCAATTTCCCCACAAAAACATAACATCACGCCTTGGTTCCGCGAAGGGTTGGGCAGATGGTCACCTATATTACACCCACATTTCGCCAGTTATGTTTAAGTCCCATGTAATAAGAAGCGAGCCTATTGCCATCAACCGGGCACAAATCTAGACTCCGGGCTGCTACTGAGAAATTTCAATTTTTCAATAACAGTTTGCCCGACCTGGGAATCGAACCCAGGACTTCATGCTCAGCAGTAGCGCTTGCGACCACTAGACCAAGAGCCAACCAAATTATTGAAAAATTAAAAAAACAAAACTAGGTCGATGTTTCCTATCTAGTCAGATAGGAAACATCGACCTCTGAGATAAAATTCAGAGGTCACAATCTCTATTAAAGTCCAGATATTTTTGTAGTCCTGTGGAACAAGACTCGTGTTCGCGAGTCCATTGCCGTTAACTGGGCACCAATTCGACCCCGGGCTTCTAAATACTAATTGAAACACTGCAAGACCCTGCGCCCAAATCAACACACGATCAATCACAGTCTGAATAATTTTGAATGATATTGCTAATCGATTGCACTTTGTTCGACAAATTTATCTACTCAACAACTTAAATAACGCAATGAATGTTGTTGAACTGTCAAAATTACCCCGCTAGAGATAAACCTAAGACAAAGTTCAACATGCGCTTTTGCAACAACTAAACTAACGACACAGTCGAACGGAAATTTTAGTCAAATCGAAATAAATCCTTATCAAAAAATCTTTTTCAAGTTTGTGTAATGAGCGCGCTATCATTTGTAAGCAAAATCATATTGAGTTTATAAAATAAATCTTATCTTTAACACTGTGAATCAAACCTGTATTAATCGAGTAATACCTAATATCAAATTTAAATTAGGCTTTAATCAGCGCTTTTTAAACGTCAAAATGACATGCGACAGTCCCCCGGCACGCCCGCCCTTCACCACTTCCTAGTGCTGGAGCTGGGAACAAGAAGTGTCCCAACAAACTGTCCAGCAGCACAGATGTCTGTTGATTTTATACAATAGTCAATCAACCTAGTCTTTTTCCAACTATGTTGGGGTCGGCTTCCAGTCTAACCGGATGCAGCTGAATACCAGTATTTTACATGGAGCGACTGCCTATCTGACCTCCACAACCCAGTAACTGGGTAATACGATACCCCTTGGTAAGACTTGTTGTCAGACTTTTGGTCGTGTGACGACCCGTAACGACTGTCAAATATACACGAATGACAACCGGGAACAACGGCTTAACGTGCTTTCCGAGGCACGGAGGACTCTCGGTATTTAAAGCTGGTCGCCCATCCACGGTCCAACCCCGGCAAGCCTTTGATGGATCGACCCGTGCGGCTGTTATAACTTAGCCATGAGCGCCTCTTTTCTGACCTAAACTGTAGCTACACAATACATGTTACCTCTATCCCTGCCTTCCGGCGTCCTAAAAGCGTGAACATTCAGATTCCGGTTATACCAACAGTGAACTCGGTTACCTACATAACGCCAGCTATTAATAGACTCCATGTAATGTATGGGGTTCCCTCAGGATGGTATAATGGCTGTTCTACGAGTTATAGTTGCTATATCTTCGTAAAGGGGGCAAGACAGTCGTTTTGAAACACTTTTAGAAGTATACTTTGAAGCGATTTTGATTATTTTCGATCTGGATCCTTCATGTTAGAGAGAAGAGTTGTTTTGCTATGAGATTCTATATACATAATAATTATAAATCAAAGTCGCTCTTCGCGTTTGTCTGTATGCCCGCGTTGTTCTTCTAAACCACGCAACAGATTTTGATGAGGTTTCCACCATCATTTAGAGAATTTATTCCGGAAGATTTGTGTGTATAATACGTTAGTATTATAGTTACGTTTACCTAAGAAATCTCGATGTAATGTCAAGTCGTAAAATCCGTGCGACGCAGGAAAGTTGCGCAGTGAAAGGTTTTTGAAGATTTTTGTTGCTCAATAACGATAAAACGATTGAACGGATTCGAATGTAGTTTGAGGCACAGATAGTGTATGCCCTGGATTAACAAAAAGGTATCCTTTTTGTTCTTCCGTGTACATGAAATAAATCCCTAGAATGCGAGTGAAACCGAACGCATCAGCTAGTGTAGACTTTAAGTAGCATTTGATTCGACTGCTATTTTTGTGTTCGTGCCTCAGAAAGCTCTTTAAACCCGCTAGTCCCGACTGTCATTTATTTGTAGATTTTTGATAGTCGTTATGGGTAGACTCAGGGTTGTGGAAGTTAGATAGACAGTCGCTCCATGTAAAACACTGATCTTCAGCTGCATCTGGGTAGACTGGAAGCCGGTTAAAAATAGCCACTTCCCAACTATATGTATTGGGGATACATACATACTTAATATAGTTGGGAAGTGACCATTGTTAACCGTCTTCCAAAAAGGAGGAAGTTCTATGATCGTCTGTTTTTTTAACACACTAGTTAAATGTATGTGTAATGTCGGTGGCAAAAAACGAAAACACAGAACCAAAGACACCGAATTCCGAAACTATTTTTTTGGAAGACTGTTGGTTTTTTTGCGTTGCATTTTCGATCCTTCGCCAATTAGCCGTCCCGCGTCCTCCTACTGCACTCACAATACAACAGCTCAAATTTAATGTCCACATACCTACGACTCGCGTAATGACATAAGCAATGGAATGGTAGCTCTCAATTGACCACAGGGTCACTGCCATTAGCCGGATCACATTCGGAGATACAGTCATTTTGTGCGTCTGGGATATGAAGTTAACATTTGTAATGCATAGACTGGGAGTGGAACTAGGTCATTGTGGGAAATGAAAGTAGGTATGAGGTTGTCTGAAACATTTTAAAGAGTATGCTGAGATTTGGTCATGTTGAGTCTTATAGAAGGATATATAAAAGACAACTAACATATAGGCACATGTGAGTGGGAATGGCGCGCCGGGACGCTCTAGGACATAATGTAAACATGTGGTGTTCTTCAGAAAGATCAGGCCCATAGTACTCGCAACCGGCGTGCGTGTGTGACCAGATGTATGAATGTACACGAGGCAAAAGGAGTGTGTAAGGATCGTAGCAGGTGGCGTTCTGTAGTGGGGGATCTGCCTGCCCCTATGGCAAAAAGGCATAAGTTTGTTGTCAGCATTGTATGTATGTATGTTAGGATGTAGACTGGGAGTTAGCAGGGACGAGGAGCAGCCTGTTGGAGTTCTCAAGCTGTTGCCGGCGACTTCCATCTGCGTGTATTTTGTATTTCATCATTTTGTTCGTCAATTGCTGCAGGTTTTCCATGCCGTCAGTCAGTGATTCACGATAAACTTACAGAATTATTCCGTGTGACTCTCAGCCAAGTATCAATTGACTCCCTTCGCTTGAACGATGAATAATAAGAATTCGACCTTCAGGTCACCCGCGATAACGATTGACGACAACTGTCGCTCAGTATTTATTGACAAATTGTACTGAATGGATGCCTGACAGTTTTGATTGACCTGTTACGTCGGAGGCATTACTGGTGCATTTTCCTTGCATAGATTGCAAGAAATGGGAACTTCGGCTGTCTTATTGATGGTAACATCCTTCCCCTCGCTTTGCTGCAATCTGCGGGAGTGATTTCATGAAAAGGTGAAGGTAACAGGAAGCCGGGGAAGCGCGCCCTATTTGATTTGACCAACGAGCGCGCGCGGTGCTAGATTTAGCCGCTTTAAAAAAAAAAAAAAAACGTGTCATAACATCACGCCTGTATTCCCCGAAGGGTTAGGCAGAGGTGTACCTATAGTACACCCACATTTCGCTAGTTATTTTTAAGTCCCATGTAATAGGGGAACCTGTTGCCATCAAACGGGCACAGATCCAGACCCCGTGCAAAAAAATTCCGGGCTGAGAAATTCTCAATGAAAAAACCCAACAACACTGCCCGACCTGGGAATCAAACCCAGGACCACTAGATCAACGAGTTAGTGTGGTTTGGTGTGTGACCCTGTGTGTGTAGTGTGTGGTATTATCCTAAATCTATATATATTATACTAGCTGACCCGGCAAACGTTGTTTTGCAACTTTTTTTTTTTTTTTGACAACCCTTATCACTAAGGCGTATGAAAAATAGATGTTAGCCGATTCTCAGACCTACTCAATATGCTCACATAATTTCATGAGAATCGGTCAAGCCGTTTCGGAGGAGTACGGGAACGAACATGTGACACGAGAATTTTATAAATAAGATAAAAGAAAGTCGTGTTAGTTACACTATTTATAACTCAAGAACTGCTGGACCGATTTATCTAATTCTTTTTTTTAAAGGGAAGGGTAGGTAGGTGCGCAGTAGATAAGTACTTAGAGCTACCCGAGTGAAGCCGGGGCAGCTAGTAATATTATAAATAAGAAAGTGAGTTTTTTTAGTACGCTTTCACGATAAAACGACTGAACAGATTTGGATGAAACTTTGCACATGAGTAGACCATGACCTGGGTTAGGACATAGGATACTTTTTATCCGATATTCCCTCGAGATCGAGGCATACTGCGAGCTAGTAAGAAATAAAATACTATTAATTAAGATACAATTATTTCATGTGAATTTATTGATTCATCATGCGAATAGTCTCTGGACCAACGAGGTTTTGTTTTACATAATGCGTCATAAATAATTACAAAATGTCCAACACTATATTGCTTTTTAATTAAACCTGTCTTTTTTGAGATTTTAGGCGCAATGTTGAGTTTATTTCATAATTTCAAACCCTATGTATTTCTACACGATTCCATTGTGACATAATGTAAAAAACGCTCTTTGAAACTCATCGTATTATCAGCATTCTCTAAGAAAATAACGCCGAAGTAGAGCGGGCACTCCGAGATAAGATACCGAATCACTTGTAGATAGTGACTTATTGGCGGGTGGGTGCACCGGTTGTCGGCATGCTCGACGATTTGTGATTTTATCGCAGGCTATCTGAAACACACTTTACGTGGCCAGCATTTATAATTAAATGTCAAGGATAGCCAAATTGCTTTGTCGATTTTGTGATTCATAAAAGGCCTGTGATATTAAATAATATATGAAATAATCAATAATTATAAAAATAAAGAAAAGGAATCATCTTTTCCTTTTATTCTGTTTTGAGTTTTTTTAAAATACGTAATACGTAATGATAAGCACAGAAAAAACCAAACTGATCCGTACCTAACCGTTTGTCTCGTCCGGTGGTTTGCCGTTTCATAGACTAGCGCACTCGATTATTCTACGGCGCGACTAACATGCCGCCGCCGTACCGTTAAGCAACCGTGCCGTAAACAACAGGCTTTATTGTGCGTCCCAGACAAGATTGCATAACATGTCTGTCGTCTGAGTAGCCTCTTAGATATTATTTATGTTACTGTTTGTCGTTTTGGAGGGCGGTGGTTTTTGTCCTTAGAGGAACCGCATTCACGCGTCTTTTCCGTACAAACGTATTCCTCTGTTTTCTCCCTGGAATGACGCAAGAGCAATTTTTTTACGATACAATCTATAATTTACCACGGCCATGTTCGTGTCTGACGACATATTTTTTTTTTTTTTTCTTAAAAAAAAAATGCAATTTAAATACGCCATAAAAAGTCATAGGGCATGGCAGTGGTAGATATACATTATTACGTGTAAAATATTTCCTCAAGTATCATTAACCAGGGATAAAACAGGAATACTATATGGAATGAACGCCACAGACCACGCGACCACGTTTCCTTTTAATTTTCCTTATGAGAAAAGCAAAGTAAGGAAAATAAATTAACAGAATGCGCAATCTATTTCACGAAATCGCTTAACGCGTCTTCCCGGGATTATTATTTGATTAAATTCATAAATGAACACGAGTGTTCTGTTAATTACGTTTATCGGTACGGTGGAGTAGGCATTGACGTGCCTCCAAAGAGAAGTACTTATATATTATTGTTACTAATTTGATTTAAAAAAATGTTAGTAAAAATGATGAAGCAAAAGGAGTAAGGATCGTATCAGGAGGCAGTTCTGTAGTTTCAGCATCGGAAAATGGTGTGAGTTTATGTATGTGTATATAAAAATTATGGTGATAACTTTGTTATCAATCCTCTCTTCTGCAATCGAATGGTATTCACTCTGTGGCATGTGTATTAATAGGCTCGCTGATGATATAAATAAAAAAAATTGCGTGCCCGACAACAGGGTATTCTACCCTACGACATTATCAATTACTTTATTTATCAGTGGTGGTGTGGTATGTTTTTTGTAACGTTTCGTGTTCTAGTACTTACAGCTTTCTTTTGTTTAATATGAGACTCCATAGATAAGATACTTTAGCGTAGTTCACAGGAATTCAATCACACTATCACGCAGGAATTGCAATCCTATGACACTCAGCAATTCTGTAGCTTCCCATTTATTTCGGAATCGGATGAGTAGTTCCGAAGGTTACCCCATACTTACATACAAACTTATACAAACAAAATTTACCTCTGTATACTTTTTATACAAGCCTCTGCCCGCGACTTAGTCCGTGTGAAATTTCTTGATCCCTCGTTCCACCCCGTCGCATCGCATCGCCCGCTTAGGTAATAGGTAAAACGGGCTGGTTTCCGCAACTCCACGTCAAAGTGCGTACGGGTGGGAAAAATCGGTTATTCGATCCACCCCAGCTCCTCAAAGAAGGCCACCAACGCCTTGGTGTTACTGGCAATGTCGCGTAGGGTACCTGGGTTACCGAAGTACTTTGCCCTGTAAGTGGCGACCACCGGGCAGTTTAACAGCACATGAGCCGCTGTCTCGTCGTCCTCCATGCAGGCTCTGCAGAGCGGACTGTCTGTGACTCCTATGACAAAAAGGTGTTTATTCAATGACCCATGGCCAGTTATAGCCGCTGTTACCGTACGCAGCTGTTGTTTAGTTAGTCGAAGAACCCTTCTCGTGAGGCGGCCATCGATTGAAGGGAGTGCCTCCTTAGCCTGCCTGCACTCGCTTTGGTCCGACCATAGTTTGTGATGCGATGATGGTGATGATGGAAACGAACTAGGGCTATTCTTTTTGTTCGGCTCGTAAATATCGTAGTGTGGTATTGTTTAGCCTTATTTATTTATTATTATTTATTTATTTATATAACAATTGCTTGCTGCACTTACAGTAAAAACCAAAGCGCGCAGCAAGCCACAACCACATTCAGGTAAAAAACTTAATACAAACATCTAACATAAATTTACCACTATACATAAATATGTCAACATCGGGCTCCTGAGCAATCAGGGCGTTCAGCAGATTGATCGCCTGGGTTGTGGGGGCATATCGAGCAGTATGGGTACGCACAGGCGGAGCCGCGAACAGGCACCGCGAGGCACAGGCGCGCGACCGCCGCAGCCGGTCCGGAGCAAAAACAAAACAATAAACATAACATAAACTTCCTTAAGAATAGGGCCATCAAATGCAACAAGATTTTTTCAAATCCGACTGGTAGCTTCTGAGATTAGCGCGTTCAAACAAACAAACTCTTCAGCTTTACTATATTTGCATAGATAGATCTGTCAACAGCAACCCAAAAGCAACCTTATTGTCTCAATAATAAAGATCCCTGTGTTATTGACAGTGGTGCAAAATCAGCGGTAAAATAGCTGTTAAAAGATTATTAAGTGTACCCACCCGGGCGTAAATAAATATGTCACATCGTGCTTTAGAAAGAGACTGTCACACAGGTCAGTCAGAGTGACAGAGACGGCGTGAGACATAGCATCAGCATAATCAGCCTATAATCCACTGGTGGGACGCAGGCCTACTCTGTGAGAGGGAGGCCCAGTGCGGATTGGTGGATGTCACATGTCTTCGAATTGTTGAGGGCGTGCCCGTTTCGTCACGCTGTTTTCCTTCACCATTTTGAGAGCAGTGGTGTTGAAATAATTTACTTAATGTAAAGCACCTGCTTGGATTCAAACCTACGACCTACAACTCGTAAGTTAAGGCCGTTACCGCTTGGCTACCACGGTTATCTTTCTGCAAAGACTGTTTATGTAATTCTGTGTCCCACATATAAACGCAAGGGTACATATTACAGCTTCTTGCTCAAACATAACTCTTTGATAGCTCCAGTGTATAAATAGAACTGAAATGGATTACAAGGTCGCCCCTATATGGTGTAGTAGATATTGAGTCAGAGAATATTAGCGGTTAGCGGCCATTACTTTTTATGATATCACTGGCTAGCCAGCGAGTTTGCCCGGGTGGTGACATCTACATCTAGAGATTTCGTATACACCAATTTCGCATTTTGGGGCGAAATCCTTCCACCAATCCACACTGGCCCCGAATGGTGGGTTACGAGCCACTCCTTGTTACACAGTAAAAGCCTATGTCCCAGCGGTGGGATCGTTATTGGCTGATTAATCCCAAAGGATTTACAAAAAGGTAGGTCACCACTACAGAGTCACTTAAATGGGTGGATCAAACCTTCCGCATCCAGTCCCAGTCACATTATTAAGTTCGTCGGTCCAGCTAGCTGGGGTGCACCACGCTTGCCGATACGCGGTCCGCACTCCAGGACTCGTCTTCCTGGCATTTCACAGGCAAATGAAGGAACACGGGTGGGATTTAGTCAGTAAGATTCTGACACGCCCTCTCGCTCCGCCCAGAGCGGGAGAAGTCATTTGATGATTTCCCACCCAAAAAAAAAAAAGGACTTCTGTTCCACTGGCCATCGGTCCTTCGAAAAGCATGTTCAGTCCCCTGCAACCTCAGTTTGCTTACTCTGGGAACGGGTGGATGACCGCCACAACCCGGGGTCAACCTCCCAAACACCCAGCCTATGCCAAAACGTTTCACAAAGGCGTATCGAAGCTACAACACAGTGTCATTTATATACCCATTTCAAGGCCCACTAAAAACTACAATCATGACTCATTAGTCTGAGCTTTTTGTGCCGAACTCATCCGTTCTGCTCTGAATGTTCTCGTGACGTCATGGCGTCAGGCGAACCGTGACGCGATCGGCACACTTCGGCAACAATCGGACATTGTCGGGCTGCGCTTGCGATTGTTATCGTACAGCTTTTTGTAGTTCACAAGATGCGTTTCTTTGAATTTGTGTGTACTCATTTTTGGGTGATTGTTTTTTTTTTAATTTTCTGGCCATGTTGTGGTAGAAATATTTGTCAGTCCGCAAGGGGGCAGCGGGGCCCAAAGCACCTACGAAAAAAAAAAAAAAAACTTCGAAAGCCGGCATTCTTGTACTAGTTGCGCCCCACGTACTGGTAAGTGTACGCCGCCGCCGATCTCGTCTACGTGAACCCACTGACTGGGTTCGAAATTCCGAGTCACAGGGTCCATTCACTGCCATCGTATAAAGCCTCGTGCAGACTGGCGCGACGCGACTGTAACAAAACAATTTCTGACAAAACTTCACGGTGGAACAATAACCAGTGTCGCGTCGCGCGACATTCCGCGCTAGTCTGCACGAGCCTTAAACCAGGCAGTATACTATCTCCCTGTTACATGGGATTAAACATAACTGGCGAATTCTTGGTGCACCTGCACTTACAGCTTTGCCTATACCATCGGGGAATGTAGGCGAGATGTTATGATAATGAACGTACTATCGAAAAACTTAATATCTAAGCAGTTTGAAAACAAAATCCCGTGAACACGATGACCACATCTGTTACCGCCCCGGTTCTATAGTGGCCGAGCGCTGCAAGCAGAAATAGTCCTTACGGTGTATAGATATGAACTTCGATGGTGCAATATAGTTCTAATTTGATTAATTTAGCCTTGGACAGAACATAGTATACTACGTAGAATGCTACCATTATGTTTTGTACAAGTACAATGGGAGTACTATTTTTGTATTAGTCATCAGTCGGAGATAAACGTGTATTTTTATAATAGGTTGGAGTTAAGCCTCGTTCAGACCAGCGCGACGCGACGGCGCGACGCGACTCGATCAATACAAATTCGAAGAAAACTTCACGGTATAACAATAGCCGGTGTCGCGTCGCGCTAGTCCGCACGAAGCTTTAGGGTGTCGACAGGGCTTGCACTTACATGTTGAATTTGGTAATGTTCATGAAATACCGGGCAAGTGCGAGTCGGACTCGCACATGGACGGCTCCGTACCTCCGCACAATATTTAGCAAAAAAAAAACGCTGATAAAAACTTTTCTTGTATGGCATAAGGAAACAATCTGTGAAAAGTTCAACTGTCTACCTATTTATTTATTAATTATTACATTAGGGAAAACAAACAGTACTTTAATAAGCATAAACAAAAAAAAAAAACTTAAAATTAAACTTAACAAATAATATACTACCCACAACATTTTTCACAGATTACTATATAATAAAAACAGGCTGTTAACAAACGTTAACTGTGGCTAACATAATGAAAAAGAAAAGAAAAAATAAACTATATTCTATAGAAGATGTAACAAACACAACAACAACAAAAACATTAAAAAAAAACTATTACGGTTCATGAGATAAAGCCCGCTGACAGACAGACATACAGCGGAGGCTTAGTAATAATAGGGTTCCGTTTAGTAACCTTCGGATACGGAACCCTAAAAATGGCGAAAGAGAATAGGAATGGCTGCAGAGTAACTACACTAATATCTTTAATTATTTCAATAAAATTCATTGCGTTATTTACGTTGTTAAGCAGATGAATTATTCAAGCAACTGATTAGCAATTTCTGTCATGTGATTGAAAGTGTGAAGACCCTGGGCACTTGATGGCGGAGCCCCCGCCTTTTTAGAAGTCGACGTAACGACTTAGAGAAGTAAACTTTAGGTTCTAGGACACACCGGTTCTCTAAGGTTGTTTTCTATCTATTTCCTCCACCATTTTGAGAGCAGTGGTGATGAAACATATTGCTCCAAGTAATTAATGATTTGCGATGTTTCGTCACGTCTCGAGAGAAATCGATGACGTTCCCCTAAGCGTTAGATGGGTTACTAATTGCCTCGTCTCGATGTAGTACCTAATTGATTTGCTAATTAGAGACTGTTTTTAGCACTCATTCATTTGTCACAGATAAAACACTTTAAGAAGCAGTAGATTTTCAATAAGGGCGGATTTCACCAAAGAAACAGACGTGTTTCTTTTAACCATCGACTTTACTCACACTAGGGCCTCTGAACGCGATCAGCACTTCTAAACTGCGTTCAAGAAATGTCAGTGTCAATATTCCACAGCAATTTTGACACTGACAGCGCTTGAACGTGGTTTAGATGTGTCAAATAATGGCTATTATCGTCTGTAGGCTGTTTTAACCTATGGTCTGACGGATACTCTCATCAATTACACCAGGAAATTCAGAAAAATGTTGAAAGTAAACCGCGCGTCAATGTCAAACCGCGGGGCCAGACCGGTTTGGTGAAATTCGCACTAAATGATATTGTTTTGAGCTTAGTTTTGTTTGTCTCGAAGGCCATTATCTAGAATAAAAACTGAAAAATTCCTAGCTAATATTTACTTAAATCTAGTTTAAATTCAAGATTCACGTTGTACTATATATATGTTTCTAGCTCGAGTGGTGACAGAAATGATTTATCGAAGAAAGATTTATCCATGCTAGGATTTATTTCATCAATGAACTGACCGCGATCAACACATCCAAACCTCGTTCAAGAGCCGCTGTCAGTGTCATCATTGTCGTGGAATATTACACTGACAGCTCTTGAATGTGGTTGAGCCGTGTAGAATGTTTCGTGCTGATCGCGTTCAGTTTCAAATAGGAAAGTCGCCCTTAGTAAAGTCAAGTCACCACTATTATCAATATTATCATCCCGGTCCTTATCTCAATGTATACATGTCATGTTCGGTGCAGCTTGTCTTCTTCCTCCGTACATCTCTATCTGCCGCCATTTTAGTTGTCACCCCCCTTTCTAGCCATTTCATCTTTAGGGGAATAAAATGTTAATAAATGATTAATTAAATATTGTGTCTTTTTGTTGCAGTGTTGTGCATGATTTCAAGAAGAGTGCTGCGCAAGAGTTCGTAACGGTCTATTAAGTAAGTAACACTTTTTGACATGACATAGGTACTTGAAGTTTATTCAAGTCCTATTTATTTATTTACTAGCTTTTGCCCGAGTGGAGATCAGAAATTATCCCACGGGAACTTATTACCGGGATAAAAAGTATCCTATGTGGTAATCCAGGTTATAAACTATCTGTGTGTCATATTTCATCTAAATCCGTTCCTAGACATTTTTGCGTGTTTTAGTAACAAACATACAAACTTTCACATTTATAATATTAGTAGGATTTGCACCCTGTTTCTAATTGATATAATTTCCACTTAAGTGTAAATTAAGTGGATTTCAGAAAAACTAGTACTATTGAAAAATGTTTGAAGTCGTAGCGCAAATAGCACTTTATGCCGTGGAAATTAAAGTAGTTTTTGCAAAACCACATGTTAGTTTAGAAAAGCTGTGAAGCTTCGCGTCCGGGGCGTACTACAACCGTGCCGGGTTAATTACAGGCACATGTCGCATTTCAGTGTTGTCTCTGGGATAGCAACGAATGCGACATCTACCGACCGTTCACCATATCTTTTCACTTGCCGTCATATTGTCACCATCGCTTGTTGAGCTTAGTTTCAATACAAATAGAGTTCAAAATGGCGACTGACAGAACAATACTACCAATCGCGTCACGGGTCAAGTTCTCTCTCTTTTCGTGTGGTTAGTAAACTAACCTGGTGTCAGAGTTTTAAAGCCGCCCACGGGCCTCTGACTTGGCTTCACATGCCGTCGAGAAATATCTCTCAGGCATGCCGGTTTCCTCACGATGTTTTCCTTCACCGTTTTTTGAGCAAGTGATAATTATATAATACGCACATGAATCCGAAAAGTCAGAGGTGCGTTTAGCCTTGGGTTCGAACTCGAGACCTATGACTTGTCAGTCTGACGGTCACACCACTAGGCTATCACTGCTTACGGGTCAAGTTATACTGAACTCACAGAACACACTTAACTGTGGGTCCGTTCCTTGTTGTCATATAACATCTTAGATGGTCTCTGGATTAGCGACCGCGTACCGGAAGACGTAGCGTTGGAAGTCCTCCCTCAAGTAAAGGCCGCAGGAATCCAAATCGCTGGATGCGAGAAGCTCATAACCGGTCGAAGTGGCCGGTGCTTGGGGGAGGCCTAATGTCCGGCTGAAATGATGAGGAAGGTGATCAACATAGTTTCAGCCTGGAATATCATAATTTCATAGTTTCAACTGGCTTAAACCTAACTACTGCTGGCTGGGTATAGGCCAGTGATCAGTAGGCTTTTCTGTTCTTCTTCAGGCCCCGTTCACATAGCGATGATCAGTACGATTTATTTTACGGTAAAAAGTTGGGTCACGTCAAAATAACTTAAAAAAACAAATGCAGTATGAAACTGTCGCGTGATCATAAAAGCGACCAAGTGCGAATAGGACTCGTATACGAAGGGTGAAAAAAACAATGGAGGTGTTATAGCAAGCATTATGTGAAAAAATGCTGAAAAAAATTGCCTTATTTTAGTTTTCTTATTTGTTGTTATAGCGGCCATAGTATTAGGTACACAACTACACACTCTGTAAAAAAAACAAGTGTTTACCTATTCATATTATGGTTCAAAAGATTACAGCCCCGTGACAGACGGACAGCGGAGGCTTAGCAATAGGGTCCCCTAATTGGAACCCTTTGGTACGGAACTCAAAAAAATATGCAATATAGGTATCTCGGCTCCGGTTCATGGCAGCCGCTCTGAGTAAAAACACTGATATCCAGTCGCCTCTACTTAGGGAACTCGCGCACTAGACGGCCACGGCTCCGGCTAGTCGTGGCCGTCTAGTGGTATTGTATGGTTTGCGGTTAGTTGGCCGTTGCGACCAAGTGCGCGATTCGTATCGGTTTCTATAGTTTACCTGTTCGCTGCGACCACTGGTCGTGGTCGTGGCCGTCTAGGGCGCGAGTTCCCTTAGTCTGGAAGCCGACCACAAGAAATCTAGATAAGATGATAGACTCAAAGGTGATTGGCAGTCGATGTACCATTTAAACAAGTTGCGCGCGAGCTCGCGTGACATAATGTTCTAATTCCGAGTCGCTATAGCGTAGTGCTATAAAACATAGCATTGATTTCCACACAGCGACAATGTGGCGTCTTTATAAGTTAATTATTAATACAGGGGAAATGTTATGTTGATAGGGTTTTTGTACACCCGGATGGTAATATCACACTTCGACCTTTAGTTGACGCTCACAATTCGATTTGTCATATTTAAGGCTGGAACTGAATGTATAAATTATATAATAATAAAAATTAAAAATCTTTATTTTTCCATAATTGCATTTAGGACATTATTTTGATCTAAAACTGGCTTGATTTAGTTGCTCCAGAGTGAAAAACCCTGACTTTCTAAACTAGGTTTATGTACCTACCTGTATCTTAGAAGCCAGTGTCCATTCAAAGTGATGCGGATATTAAAAAAAATAGGACACACATACACAATAATCCATTAGATCCCAAGAGAAACAAAAACATTGTGAATGGTACAGTGTAAATCCCGTTTACACCTCAAATCGCAAAATTAATTTGGTATTAAACGTATTTAAAACATCAGTGTCTTTGTGGTCAGGAATATTCTAGATTTGGTTTTCCTTAAGAAGTTAGTAACAGGCTCTCTGAACTGTCCCGATTTGCTCAGTAGGGTGTTATTCCATGTGCCCCGTAATCTGCCAAGAAGTTCTAATAGGAGGCTTTTCTGCATGCCAAGATGTCATACCAACTTGAGGCAATACTGTCCACTTTCTAGAATGTATGCTGCATACAAAGAGCACGAAGTGGACATTGACCTCTTTCACTCATCAGTGCCTGCTCTAAAAAAAGCCGCGCTTGCCATTTAAAGGGTATCTCTAGTCTAAAATAAAATTTTAACCTAATCGTTATCTAAAAAAAATTCAATCTTATTTAATTTAATTTATTTAATTTATTGTAATCAATTTAGCTTTTAATAATTTATTTTTCACTTTTATCATAACTATGTATTAATTGTTTTAATTATTTTACTGTGTTATTATCTGCGCATAATGTAGTGCATGCTGTGCTTTTCTTTAAGTAATGAGGCGCTTAGACTTAAGTTTGCAACGCACAAAATGTAAAGTAATAGTGTACTCATTGTTGAAGAGCCTAATAATAAATAAATAAATAAATAAATAGACATAATTTTATTGACAGAAACAGAAAGATATTTTAAACTTAGCGCTAAACGCATTTGGGTGTAAGCTGGCTCAAAAGTGACATAAGGCGAATTTCAGTAACGAAAATGAACGCAATCCGCACATCTAAATCACATTCAAGAGCTGTCAGTGTCATCATTCACTGACAGCTCTTCAACGCGGTGTAGACGTTGATCGCGTTCAGTTCATTTTATGGAATTCGCCCTTAGATTCAAAATA
Source organism: Xanthia togata (assembly GCA_963853775.1). Classification (NCBI taxonomy): domain Eukaryota; kingdom Metazoa; phylum Arthropoda; class Insecta; order Lepidoptera; family Noctuidae; genus Xanthia; species Xanthia togata. The sequence goes on along the minus strand of OY970818.1, from coordinate 574,519 downwards.
ATATAATACACTCCCTATAAACGCGAAAGTTCGTTCAAATTCAGACTAAAAAAAGATCTGCAATAGCTACAAACTGCACAAGCAATATACATAATATTGATTGCGACAGGCCGGCGTCGGTATAGACGTAGACTAGCAATAGAATTATAGACGCGACACTGTTCAATTTTATTCATAGCTTGCATGATGTTGTAGTATTACAAGTTGATGTTATCGGGTCTTCTTCGACGAATTTAGTACCTATAGTAGTAATTTGTGGGCATATTTTGAAACTAGTATCTACAACAAGCTTTTCCTTTGTCATATCCTATATCTTACTAATATAATAAAGCTGAATATAGTGTTTGAACGCGCAAATATCTAGAACTATCAGTCCAACTATGTGTCTTATCGACCGGTAACATCACTCCTCTATGCCCCGAGAGGTGTACCTCACACTCATTTCGCCATTTATGTTTAAGTCCCATATCTTCTTCTCTTCGCCTGGTTAGTGACTAACCAGCTATCTAATTACGTAACACATTTTCATAAACGATTACGACTAATCTGTTTCATTATGACAGTTCAACAACATTCATTGCGTTATTTACGTTGTTGAGCAGAATTTTTTGTCGAACTTATGAAGTACCACCTAATGGATTAACAATCTGTTTCAAAACGATTCAGATTCTGACTTATCGTGTATTTCGCAATTAGGGTACTGGTGTCAGAGTTTTAAAGCCGCCCATGGGCCTCTGACTTGGCGTCATATGCCGTCGAGAAATATCCCCCAGGCATGGTTCCTCACGATGTTTTTGAAGCAAGTGATATACAAATACGCACATGAATCTGAAAAGTCAGAGGTGCCTTGGTTTCGAACTCGAGACCTATGACTTGGCAGTTTGACGGTCACACCACTAGGCTATCACTGCTCTATAACGTCCCATGTAATAGGGGGCCAGCCTATTGCCATCAACCGGGCACAAATCCAGACTCGGGGCTGCTACTGAGAAATTCCTGATGGAAAAACCCAATAACACTGCCCGACCCGGGAGTCGAACCCAGGACCTCGTGCTCAGTGGTAACGCTTGCGACCACTATACCAACGGGGCACGTGTCACATCTTTCACCTTAATAATCTTTGACGTGTCTCCCTTCGACCCCTAAAGAAGTTTTGCAAGGCCCTCGCTGCAATAAAAAGTTGTCGACTTTCTTTTGAGGGTAGGAATAATATTTATATACCGCGCTACCGAGTTATAACTACCCTCGTTTAGTTTCGCAGAAGTGGGTAGCGCGACGCAATTAGTGCGGTTTGAAGTCTGTCTGAAGTGCGAGAAGTGTGGAAATATTAAGTACTTGTTTTTAACCGACTTCAAAAAAAGGAGGAGGTTATATGTTCGACTGTATGTATTTTTTTTTTTTTTTTTTTTTTATGTATGTTCACCGATTTCTCCGCCAATTATCAACCGATTTTGAAAATTCTTTTTTTGTTTGGTAGGGCATACTTCAGAAGTGGTCCCATATAAATTTGGTCAAGATCTGATGAGGGGTTTTTGAGTTAGCTTCAATAATACGTATTTTTCCCATCTAGTATATGTGGACGATATTCTAATAGTTCCTGTCACTGTAATTTACATAGCAGGTAATGGGTATTCAAATTTTTGTGGGGGTTTTGTGTAGGTACCACAACTAAAAAGTGAAAAATAAAAACTTTTTCACAAAAAATTAAACCGACTTCCAAAAAAAACACTACAAAGTGAAAAATAACTTTGATTTCGGAAGTCGGTGGCAAAAAAACGAAAATAAAACCCCCAAGACACCGACTTCCGAAATCAAAGTTATTTTTCACTTTGTAGTGTTTTTTTTGAAAGTCGGTTTAATTTTTCGTGAAAAAGTTTTTATTTATTAACGGGATAGTTTTAATAAGTGTTCATTTGTTTTTTGACTTGTTTGATGTAAAGGCGCTTTTGAAAACTTATTTTGCAATATCTTCAGTATGGTCCAACTTCTGGCTATCGTCCACAGCTGAACTGAGTCTATTTTAAAACAACAAATAGCCAAATCGGTCCAGAAGTTCACAGGAACGAACAGTATTTCATTTTTATTTATCCAGAGGATATATTGGTATTATCACCACGGGACAGTGCTCGTAGTATGTTATTATTACACAAGAGAAATCAGCCGTCCATACCCTTGACATGACTATCAATAAACCTAGCTAGTTCAAAATAATAAATTTAAACAATAATAAATAATGTATCAATTAACTTACATAACACAATCATCGACATACATAATAATGTCATAATCATAAAATTAATTAGTCGTTAAACGCTTTTAATTAGCCCTCTACAACTGCTTTTAAACTTAATTGCGGACGTAAAGACGTTCGTTCGGAACGGAAGGCGGTCGATGAATGTCGAATTCACGACTTGTGTTCTGAATTCAAAATTCGTATTACAAATTACCGATATAAATCGTAAATAGAACACACCATGTTCTATTTATGAGTTTTATGCGTTATTTTGTGATGGCGTCTGAAGAAATCATAGTCAAGAGGTTTCTTGCTATGTTAAAGCCGATAAAATGGCCTCCATTAGTGTAGGATTGGAGATACTTACATAAATCTACATGAAGCGTCGGACAGTCAACCCCAACTCTCTCTCTCCACTTTTGTCTCATTACCATTGCGGTTGACTCTCCTCATCACTTCATTAAACTTATCTGCTTTGGGCCGCCAAGACTCGGCTTCCCTTCCAGTCGTTGATGACAGGCATCCAAGTGACGGGGGGTCTTCCTCGTTTCTTAAGACCGCTGCCATTTTGCCGACACAGGACAGCTTATTCCGTGCCATATTGGAATAAGCCGTCCTGTGTATCCCGTTGTCAGCACGTTACCGGATCTGATGGCGGTAGGCTCGTAGTCGTTTTCTGGGCCGACTCAATTTAGGTTGCCATCATCACGCTTTGAGGAAAAAGAAGAAGCTGTTCTCATAATTATGAAGGGCGTAAAAATACCCTTAACGAAGCTGTCAGTCACTTGTTCTTCCCATTATTATGATTTTTTTTTAACCCCCGACGCAAAAAGAGGGGTGTTATAAGTTTGACTGCTATTTGTGTGTCTGTCTGTGGCACCGTAGCTCTTAAACGGGTGAACCGATTTGGTTGAACCATTGAACCGAATGTGGTTTAAATTATTTGAAAGCAGGTTTTCTAGCGATGGTTCTTAGACATGTTTTATCAAAATCGATTAAGCCGTTTCAAGATTATCAGCTCCTTTCTAGTTGATGAATGGATGTGAGCGACTTCCAAAGTTCTGATCGATTTGAAATTTGGTATTCTGTTACTTCAATGATTTTAGAAGAACATAGTAACCTTGATCTAATGCTGACCAACTTACAGCACTGGTATCGTGTTTGGGCTCATTAGAATGGTCTCAATGAATATGCTATAGATAGATGAACAGGATCTGGTGATGGAGTAGGAAAGAGAAATGGGGAAATGTTTGGGTTGGCGGTTTTTAAACTTATAATATAATTTCACTTGTTGCACTGTACCTAGTACCATACCTGGCAATCTTCTGGTTACAAAGATATTGAAGATTATTGATTTCAATATCTCCGTAACCAGAAGATTGCCAACTTTTTTGCCGTTTATCCAACTTTTATTTTGTGTTTTTTTTACGAAAACGTTAATCTTTAATGTTAATGTTATATCTTTACTTTAAATACTCCCACGATCCCGTTTCGTGCACCCATAAGCACAATGTTTTACGTGCGAGGCCTCAGGAATATTGGCGTGAAATAAGCACCGCATAGTTTCTGATCTTACCTTCTTAGCAAAGAAATAAACATTCGAATACTAATGAAGGAAGTAACTGTAATCAATTAATTTTAAAAACATATTAAAAAACGGATCCATTTATTACAAGTCTGTTTTAAATAAATGTGCATGGAAGCGTGGATCCTTCCTGCTTTCAAATCAACTGACAAAATAATAAAATACATAACACCTTTTCACCGACCGCGACGGGATCAATACTCAATACTTTAATTGCATTCCACATGTAGGTACTCTTAGGTGGTCAACTTATAATTAGATCATTATGGACCCTGTCGAGCACAGCACAATAAGTGAGTTAGGAGAGAGGAAGCATTTGTTAATTATATGACATTACTTAACAAACTACTATACGTAGAAGATGACGGTACTGGATAGTTTCCGTTAAGTTGGAACGATTACGCGCGGGGTCGCTAAAGATGGAAGCAGTGGAGAGGTCTGCCCAGGAGTGGGATAGAGTGGGCTAGGAAAAAACAAACTCCATTTTGTAGTGGATCTACCAAAGGAGAATTATCTCGTTTGACGAAAGTGCTCGCTTATCAATTTCTATCAAAAATTGTACATTTTGAACCTCTAACCTGGCCCACAGCACCTGTAGAGACCATCAGTCTACCCTACATTCCGTGCCACGCGGATGCCCCCCGCGCGCCCCATATCCGCGCGTAATTGACCACGTCCTGCCGACAGAGCTTCCTGCCCACAGCTCGAACACTGCGTGAATATATATGTGTGTTGCATATGTCATCGTGCACTTACGGTATTTAGAACAGGAGAGGAGCTAAGCACATTATAATCAGGCTATAAAGGTCCCATTGAAAAAATTAAAAAAAAATTGCCGGGGCAGGCTTCTCTGTGAGACGGAGTGGGCCGTAATCCACCACGCGGGCCCAGTGCGGGTTGTCTCAGTCTCTCAGTATGCCGCAGTAAAATGGTCGTGTGTTTAAAAAAGGTCTTCTGAGGTCAGTGTTGTCTCTGTCACTCATACCGTCATACCCTGTGTCCGTCTCTTTCTAAAGGTCGATGTAACATTTTGCAGCCGCGTGTTACCGCGTACGGTATTTAGAATAGTAGAAGTGTTTCTCGGCCATTCCTTTTGTGAGGATACTTGGTTAATTCCTTTAAGTGCTTATCAGGAGCGGCACATTGCCAACGGTAGAGGCAACAGCAGCCGACGACACTCTTCGGCGGCAGCCGTAGACGCGTCGACGGCTGCAGTTGCCTCTACCGTTACTCATATTCAGGAGCGGCACCTTGACAACGGCAGGGGCAACTGCAAACCGACGGCTGCAGTTATCGCTCGTGTATTTGAGCACGTACTCATATACACGAGCGGCACGTTGCAGTTGTTGGCAACGTTCACGCTCCAATAAGCTCACCCCCTATAACAATCAATCTGCCTAGCCTTTTCCCAACTATGTTGGGGTCAGCTTCCAGTCTAACCGGATGCAGCTGAATACCAGTATTTTACAAAAAACGATTACTTATCTGACCGCCACAACCCAGTTTCTGGGCAACACGATACCCTTGGTAAGACTGGCCCCCTATAACATAGGACTTAAATATAACTGGTGAAATTTGGGTGTCCCCTTCGGGATATAATAATATATGTAATGTGGAGTAAGACTACACTTGAAGAAACCGAGGTGTGGCACTACGAAGTCCTGAAAATAAGGTTTGTTTACGTATCAAAAGAAAAGGGTGTACATAATGAAAGTGTTATAAATAAATTAGAATAGATTATGAGCAGCCGTACCCGTGTGGTACTTGTTATCTCATGAATATGTTAATGAATTGTCACTTGACGAGGGAGTGGGCTCAGTGTGAGCGCAGAGCGGGGGCAATGGTATTAGGTGTGCATTATAAAAATCAACCTGCCTAGCCTTTTCCCAACTATATTGGGGTCGGCTTCCAGTCTAACCGGATGCAGCTGAATGACAACCGGGACCAACGGCTTAACGTGCTTTCCGAGGCACGGAGGAGTCTCGGTATGTAAAGATGGTCACCGATCCACAGACCACCCCCGGCAAGCGTAGCTTAACCTGATGGATCGACCCGTGCGGCAGTTATTACTTAGCCACGAGCTCCTCCAATTATAAAAATACAAAAAAAAATTAAAAAGGTTTTTTACTCTTTGAAATCACACATTTGAGGCCAATTCTAACGAGTTCTATTGATGATTCTAATTATATAATAATTATGTAAATACATATTTGTTACAGTTCCTCCACCACTGCCAATCGGTTTAGCTGTTTCTTCATAATTCAACCTTTAAAACACTTAGATCGAGTGCCTTATCACGATCGATACTTGATCTATTTCTTGTGGTGCCGGCCATCACTCCTTCACTCATCATATTCATTGAAGATAAGATATTATTTAAAAGTGACCTTAGGCCGAGCTACTCGGTTCGTGGATCCATTTCATATCGAGACGCCTCCGTGCCTCGGCAGGCACGAGAATCCGCTGGTCCCGGCTGTCATTCATAGATCTTGACTGTCGTTACGGGTAGTCAGAAGCCCGACAACCAGTCGTACCAAAAGGTATCGTATTACCCAGTAACTGGGTTGTGGAGGTCAGATAGGTAATCGTTCCATGTAAAATACTGGTATTCAGCTGCATCCGGTTAGACTGGAACCACGGAACGTAGTTGGGGTCGGCTGAAAAGGTGGAAAAGGCTAGGCAGGTTGATTGAGTACGCAGTGGTCTCACAGAGAACAGAAACGCCTCGGCGGCCGCTGATAGGGGCGGCATTGTCAACACTCCGTACAAACCAAGCCAGTCACCGTTCACTCGCACTATGACACTGATGTCGTATAGGAATGACGGCTTTGTAGGCAGTGCGTGACAGGAGTTGTACACTCCACGCACTTTCTGCACCACGAATTCTATTACTACTGCTGTTTATATACTTCGTTCGCGATTTAGTTTCCAAACATGTAAATAAATATGTGTTTTTGAAAAAATCACTTTAAAGTTCAGTTGGCACAATATTTTTTACCAGTCACCATGGTTTGAAATGACTGACAGTCCAGGATACGTGCGCCTCACATAGGTACCTACTTAAAATTCTTGCCGTATACTCCAGGTCAATCTGGTCAATATTATACAAAAAGTGAATTCGATTAAGTACCGTGTGCGCCGTTACCTGCCCTGCACATCAACTGCACTTAATTATGGGGATCCGTTCCCATTCCCAATCCCCAGGATGCGTTCACCCCACGTACAGTAGGCTGCACATTAATGTTAACACTTGGGCCTTGATCTGGCTTAGCGTAGTAGGCAGTTTAAAAATAGCTAATACTGGTTTCTTACTACTCAAAAGTGTGATCACCTCTGGAGGTCAAGTAGATAGGCACGATATCCTTAGTTTCGGCTGAAGTTACGAGCGTTTCCTATTACGCATCACCTGCGGGCATGATATTAGTTTGGGGCGCTAACGAAGAGTATATCTCAACACGATCTGAAAGTGTAGTCTACTCCCAATGTGTTATTGCTCTTCCGAAAAACATAAGTCATCGGGAGTATGGTTCACTCCGAAATTGTCCGAAGTATCGAACTACTCTCGGACGGGCCCGTATCTTCATTGACGGACTTGGAGAGAAAGCCCCAAGATTGGGAAACCGGTCGTATCTCATGTTACTTGGCTCATCGAAGCACGCGAGTACTCAAATAACAGCGTCGCACTTCCGATCACCGCTGTCGCTGACACCGCGCCCCACGCTCGGTTAAACCTGACATTGACATTAATTCCGCTATGACATCACTTCTGACATAAGACCAGTCAACAATGTGACTGTAAATCCACCACACAGTGATGCTGGACATTTTATTTTTATGTCCACTGCTTGCTGACTTGGATATGAACATGAACTTTTTTTTGGGGCGTAGAAAATGCCTGTGCGCATCGCATACTACACCGCCCCGTGGTACCGGTGTGGTTATGTGAGGCTAACTAAAAACTCCGCTGTCTGTGCCTTCATTCCGTAAGTCATTATCATTTTAGTCTAGTAACAACATAACACGCTTGTAATTCCTGAAGAGTTAGGCACAGTTCTCCAGTCCCATGTAATAGGCTAGTGGTGTCCGGTTATTTTAATGGCAGCGGGCTCGCCCTTATGAAATGGGACTTAAACATACCTAACTGGCGAAATGTGGGTGTACTATAGCTACACCTCTGCCATACCCTTAGTGAAATACAGGCGTGATGATATGTCGCCGGATATCTCATCTCTAGGCTAAACCTAAAGGGCAACTTCTGATTATCCCCATTGGATAAAGATGTATGTACTTATTAATGTGCTGAACCTCCTATGATTTGCCACCTCGTCAATCAGGTGATTGAATGTAACGGCATTGACATTAATTCACATGTTGCACTTGATGGCATAGGTAAGGTAATTACTGGGGGGCTCGCGGCTCGACCGGCAGCTGGTCGTAATTTTATTGATGTGACGAATCTAAATAACGGTATGCCGTGCAAATCACTAATCATTTTCATGGCAAAGTTGATATGAATAATTATAGTTATAATATGAACAGTCTAGTGCGCGACATCCCTAAGCGCATCAGTTGAGAGTGACTGGACTGAAATGTCTTTTTTTTTTTTTACTTTCGTAATAGTCCAAATAGGTCCGATTGGGGTTATTATTGAAAGACAAATTGCGATTATTGACAAAGAGCACAGCGGTGGCCCAGTGGTGGCGGCCCCAACTTACGAACAGTAAGTCGTGGGTTCGAATCCAGACAGGCGCATTACTTTGTGTAATTTATTTTCATCACCACTGCTCTCAAAACGGTGAAGGAAAACATCGTGAGGAAACCGGCATGTCCTAGAACCAAAAATTCGAAGACATGTGACATCTACTAATCCGCACTGGGCACGCGTGGTGGATTATAGCCCACTCCCTCTCATTGAGAGGAGGCCGTGTCCCTGCAGTGGGAACGTTATAGGCTGATGATGATGATGATGATGAATCAAAACAAGTGCCAAATAAAAAATTTCGAACGGGCAAACACACCGGGAGTAGGAACAACTATCAAATCGTTTTGTCATTCATTCTTAGTTCGGGCTTCGAACTTGTTCGTAAGAAACGCCAATAACGTCGTCCGAAACTACGGTTTTGCTTATGGAGTAGACACCCTGATGTGTGCAAAGACCTTTATTGTGGTCTTACTGGTATCAGGTACTATATGTGACCTTCAATAACATCGTGATAGGTCCCAACCTTTCAATTCAACAACAATTAATTATTCTCGAATATTCGTGAACTGAGAGCTCAAACGCTCAATATTGCAACACTGATTCATACGTTAATAGCCGCCAAGGCCTGTTATGATTACTTACGGAAACACAGGTTAGTATGTGTGCTTAGATAGATTTAGTTCTTTAGCGAGCGCTGGCAAATTGGACATCATTATCGCGTTACATGGAAAACATCCTAGATTTTGATCTCTTTGCTCGTAGAGGTCCTTCTGGATCTTATCCGGAGCCGTTATCAGTCGACTAACAAAAAGTATTTACAATGTAGATTTGAGTGGAAATGGAGGGGACGCCCTAGGAGGACTTATGACCTTATTGGTGATGTTCTTCAGAAAGGTCAGGCGCGTAGTACTCGCAACCGGCGTGCGTGTGTGACCAGATGTATGAACGTAAACGAGGCAAAAGGAGTATGTAAGGATCGTAACAGGTGGTGTTCTGTAGTTTCTACCTCCCCCATGCGAACAAGGCGTGAGTTTATGTATGTAGTTGCAGGCAAATGATAAATTATTCATCTGTGTGATGGCAACGCATCTTCGACGCCTCTGGTAATGCAGTGCGTGTAGGCGGCGATAAATATTGGGCCGCCTTTTGTCACTCAATATTATGAATAATAACATACATGATACTTATACAAAATCGCTTTTTGTATGTCTGTGTGACCGCATAAATCTTCAAAACTCCACAATGGTTTTCGATCCGGTTTTCACCATAATTTAGGGCATTTATTCGCGAAACTTCATGTGTCAATCTGTCTAGACTTTTCCCAACTATGTTGGGGTCGGCTTCCGGTCTAACCGGATGCAGCTGAATACCAGTATTTTACATGGAGCGACTGCCTATCTGACCTCCACAAGCCAGTAACTGGGTACAATACGATACCCCTTGGTAAGACTGGTTGTCAGACTTTCGGGCTTCTGACGACCCGTAACGACTGTCGAAGATCCACAAATGACAGCCGGGACCAACGGCTTACCGTGCTTTCCAAGGCGCGGAGGTGTCTCGGTATGTAAAGATGGTCACCCATCCGACTCCAATCCCGTACTTAGCTACGAGCTTCTCCCGAAGGTTCGTGTGTATAACTCATGTAACGAGAGATGCACAGAAATTTGTTTTGACATGTCCATGACCAGAAGATTGTACCGGTGCGAAGCAGTCGCTAGTCCTAACTATTATTATAAATGCGAGAGTGTTTGTTTGTTACGCTTTCACGCTAAAACGGCTGAACAGATTTGAATGAAATTCACATGGGTAGACCATAACCTGGATTAGGACATAGGCTACTTTTTACTCCGACATTCCTACGGGATCGAGACATATGCGTGTGAAAGAGCGGCGCACAGCTAGTAATCTATTGCATATGGTGGTGTCTACGATGCAGCTTACGTAACCAGTTTACCAATTAAAATTATGGAATTATATAACAGAAAAAATAATTCCTAATATTGCATCACCATAGATATACGTATCTATTAGATTTAATGGCAAATTCGTTAATTATCTTAGTTGTTACATGGCGCTATTTCACAAGCGCGTTGGTACAAGTTAGAAACTTTTGGAACTTACTGATTTAGCCTCAAAAATAGTTAGACGCGCTGACGAGGAAATACTATTAAACATTTTATTTCATGTTATTAATGGCCCCTCTTTATAAATAATTCTTCTGCACGTGTGTATGTCACTGAACTCCTCCTAAATGGCTGGACCGATAGATGTATTTTTTTTTGTTGTGTGTTTGAATGTCCCTGGATGGTTTAAGTAAACAATTAGACCCGGTAGGTGGCGCTGCGATCGAGTTCTAGGAAACTGCACAACTAGTAGACAAAAATACGTCACAAACTAACATACTAAAACAAACTTGTGTTAATAAATATGGCATCAAACTATGTTTAGAGTAATAGGAAATCACCCGAGGGGTGGCTCTCGCGTCAAAGTGGAATCTGAGGGGCGCTCTGGGTAGTCAGCCACGTTACCTACCTTTCTTATAGCACCTCTCTAGCAGGCGGAGCCGACGCGGTAGAACTCAAATAATTTAGTTCGGCGTTCTGCCCTTATCGCAATTTATTTGGGGTTGGCCCAACATGTCTTCTTCCACACATCACAAAAAAAAAAAACGAACACGTATTTTTTCTTTTTACGTAATCACAAGATTACGGCAATACATTCAGTAAAAAGGTGACATGACGTCTCTTTCCAGTAGATTTGATACTGAGTTGTGACGTAGCGAGTTCCAAATTTAATGCGTTTTATCTAAATCATTTTTTATTCATATGAAAAAGCAAAAAATACGAGTCTAATATTTTTTTTATTATCTGACTGACGGACTAAGTAGTTTGTTTTTCCCCTGTCAACATCCCTATTTATTATCATCTCCGAAGTCACCTCTTTCTAACCACCTCACCTTTCTCATATTGGAGTTATTTCAATAGGGTATTACACCCATTTTTGAAAAGTGTCTCTATTAGATTCTGTAGTGTTAATGAACCACTAAAAAAATCACAATTTTTTTATTCAATCGTTGTGCCATAAAAAAACATTTAAAATTTGCCTTTTTAAATTTCGCGCGTAAATTGACGAAAACGCTAGACGCAGTGGACGCCATATTGCTCTGTGGTCATGACGTCAGTTGGCTGTGTAAACAAATGCAGTGATATTTTTTAAGTTATAAATTTGTGTGGTCTCCTTTTACAAAACCGTCCTCCATGGTATTATTTCAATAAAAAATACGTGGGTTACGAAAATAATCAAAAGCCTATAAAGATTAAAGGTACGCTGATAGTTGACAGTTAACACGTTATAAGTTTACATAGCCGTATGACGTAATAACTTGGCGACTACTATCTAATGGGGTTATGAAACAGATTAAAAAAGCTGAAAAATGTAAATTGAATTTTAAAATTTAGTTTGCTATTTTATGAACTAAAACTAACGTTTTCCGACTGCTTTTTGCCTAAGCTATCTTAATACTATATTTTTAGATTTTTTCTCATATAGAGTAAAATACCTCTGATCTCTCGCGGTCGCCGATATCTTTCCGCCGTCTCACGCTCCATTCTTCAAGCAACGGTCTGAGAAAATAAGATACGATCATTACGCCTTTTGTTTTAAAACCAACTCGGCTAAATGTATACTTTTGTTGGTTAACCCACTTTTGTGATTATGCTGTGGTTACAGCTTTCGTTTTTGGGCTTAGTGACTGAGAGTAGGATTTTGCCTTTTTCTGGTGTAGAGCAAAAATTACGTGTGAACTGGATTTCTGTAACGTTTTCTTTTATGTTTTGTTTGTCCTCGAAATAAATCTGGACTGCATTCAAAGTACACAAAAACCGGACAAGTGCGACTCGGACTCGCGCACGAAGGGTTCCGTACCATTATCTATAAAAACGGCAAAAAAATCATGTCTGTTGTATGGCAACAGACATGACACCCTTAAATATTTATTTCTATTCTTTTAGTATTTGTTGTTAAAGAAATACATCATCTGTGAAAATTTCAACTGCCTAACTATCACGGTTCATGAGATACAGCCTGGTGACAGACGGACAGACAGACAGATGGACAGCGGAGTCTTAGTAATGGGGTCCCGTTTCACCCTTTGGGTACGGAACCCTAAAAACAAACTGTAATTAACGCGATTTTTGCCAACAATATTTATTTTTTTAGGCTTCAGATCAGTGTGGTCTTCTAGCCAGGAAGAAGGCTGGCTATCTGCCTGGTTGCAACAGACGTCCTTAAGAATCTCCACCAGTAAACAATTGGAACGCATCCAAAATCCTCATTAGTATCCCTATTCCCATATTAGGAAGAGGTAGAGATCATCCGTCTGACCATGCATCTAGGCATCCTTATTCACGCTGCACCTTCAAAAGAATGCGTTTAATAAAACATCAGTACTTCGTAAACACGCCGTAGGTATGCAGGTCTCATAATATTAGAGCATCGATTGTATAACGATACGTCGCAAGCGCAACGTGACCAGACACCGTATGACCGGGCACGGAGTAATCAGTGAATGGAGTGCGCATACTTACTCTAATAACACAACATAAACATTACATCAAGCCCAAAGGGTTAGGCAAGGGTGTACCTGTAGTAGGTACACCCACATTTCGCCAGTTATGTTTAAGTCCCATGTATTAAGGGGCGAGCCTATTGCCATCAACCGGGCAAAAATCCAGACTCCGTGTTGTCGTGATAACACTTTGCCCGACCTGGGCATCGAACCCAGGACCTCATGCTCAGCAGTAGCGCTTGCGACCACTAGACCAACGAGGCAGTAAAAACGCGGGCGGGCTCTAATAAAAAGAATGCGCATGTATGCTATGTGCAAGTAATTCAATAAAGATATTCCTCTTGAAATATTCCTCTAAACGTTTTGATAGCAATTTATATTGAGTGATGGGCTCTAAACTTAAGTTATTGTTTGAAAGTAATGAATTGGCATGAAAAGAACACGAAGAAACAATACGTTCCGAGTTATGGTTGTATTCAACATGCGACTTTATTAATGATGTTCTTCAGGTGCGTAGTACTCGCAACCGGTGTGCGTGTATGACCAGATGTATGAACGTATGGTAGCGTTCTGTAGTTTCTGCCTACTCCCATGGGAACAAGGCGTCAGTTTATGTATGTGCCAACGAGCGTCAAACGCATTTAACACGTCATATCGCGTACTTCTGATTGTCTAATAGCTCCATTTACTAATTATTCCGTGACAATACGCCTCGTTTGTTGAAACTAGTAATAGTATTTACGAGTTCAAAGATGGCGGCATGTTATTTGGACGTTTATGTGAGTCCATGTGTTTTTAATGACATAACATTGCATATGGCCGCTTGCGAAGAGGTTTAAAGATAATAAAGAATATTAGTTGGGCTAGAAACTGAACAATCGTCGTAATCTCGTAACTCAATTCAGAAGGCCTACTCTGAAGCCTGTCAACGAAGACCCAGGCCCGTCTGAAAGTAGTTCGAAATTTCAGAATGAACCCTATTGCCGATTAATTAACTATTTCGGTCGGGTAAAAACACATTGGGAGTAAAGACAACTGTCAAATCGTGTTGCCTTTGTTCGGACTCCAAACTAATATTATGTCCGTAGGTGATGTGTGTCTTTGACAGTCGTTACGGGTCGTCAGAAGCCCGAAAGTCTGACAACCAGTCTTACCAAGGGGTATCCTATAACCCTCTTACTGGGTTGTGGAGGTCAGATAGGCAGTCGCTCCATATAAAATACTGGTATTTAGCTGTATCCAGTTATACTGGAAGCCGACCCCAACATAGTTGGAAAAAGACTAGGTAAATTGACTATTGTATAAAATCAACAGACATCTGTGCTGCGGAACAGTTTGTTGCGTTATTTCTTCCCAGCTCCAGCACTAGGAAGTGGTGAAGGACGGGCGTGCCGGGGGACTGTCGCATGTCATTGTGACGTAAAAAGCGCTGATTCTCAGCCTAGTTTGAATTTGATATAGGGTATTACTAGATTAATACAGGTTTGATTCACAGTGTTAAAGATAAGATTTATTTTATTAACTCAATATGATTCGCTTACAAATGATAGCGCGCTCATTACACCAACTTGAAGGCTAGGCTGATTGAGGTGATTCGAAGTAGTAGTAGAGGATACGCCTGTCTTTTCGGCAGAAACACGTGTTCCGTGCGTATGCATAGACATCGCCTGGTCCTATCTCAATTTTGTTGTGGTCAGATTCCAGTCTTGCTGAAAGAAAATGTTGAGTACGAGTGACGATGGCTACAAGAGTAAAGGAAGACCAAAGAATCAATGAAAAGAGTGTGTGAAAGATGGCTATATGGCTAGACATGGCGTTAAAACTGAGATAGTTAATAGAGATGCAATGCAAAATGCACGCCCGGACGTGAAGTCGGCCCGATATACAATAGTAAAGGGATGTATGTGACAACGCGCTACATATGCATCGATAAATAAATAAGTCCACTTCTCATTATTCGGTAGCTACCCCCTTTCTAGCCATATCATCTTCCACACAGTCCTTCCATTGTTTCTTTGGTCTTCCCTACTCTTATAGCCACCGACATGAAGTCAACTTCTAAAAAATAAAAATGGTTGTCTTACTTTCTGGCTCATGCTTTATTTGTCACTTTATTGTAGCCACAGAAAGACTTATGAACATGTTAGAGCGTTATCACACGGACGATGTGTCAGCGTGTTTTGCCAGCGATTTGTGAACGTGCTCTCCGCGAGTGAGAACCGAAGTAGCCGCGTCTACGCGACGTGTTCTCAGCGTTTTCTCAATATTGTACTCTTCCTTGTCTCGCTCTCTCTTGTACACACGTCAATCGCTTATATTACATAGTGAAATTAATTTGTAAAGTTATGTCTAACGTGGATAAAAAACTGAGAATCACGTAAAATCTATCAACCGGATTTTTTTGGAAAACTTCACCATTTTAATGATAATTTAACTATCTTATATTATAAGTGTTTTATTAAAATATATTTTGTTTTAAACATTAATAATGCGTCTAATTTGGGACAGCGCTCCTTGATCGGCGAGTCCTATTACTGGCTGGACGTACGACGCGTTGCGTGAGCTCAGTACAGAACACGCAAGCTAACCACTCAAGGTCACTGGCATATATCTGCGACTTAAGCGTCGTGCAGGCGCTAGTCTGCACGAGCCTAAAAATGCCATCGATCCTCAGACATTCCATAGACAGCGCAGCTTAACCTCAAAAATCCTTCAACTCGCAGTTATTAACTCCTTGCCATTGCTATTACAATTCCAATAAACTAAACTACCCACATATCAAAAACTCGTAAACCTACAAATTCGCAGTATTATAGAAAGGTAATTTGAATTTTACGACGTATGATTTACGAGCGAGAATTGCGTGGCGGTGTGTCAGGTGGATAAAATTTATTTTACTTGCTTTGCCTTTGAATTTGTGGTATTTTACGAGTCCTTTCAGGAAGATGCGATTCTATTTAGAGATCTTTGTCCTAGTGTTGTTTTGTTTAGATGTATTCTTGTGTATAAGTATTATCTTAGCTTCTGCGCGCGACTAGAAGTAGTAAGACACACAATATACTAAAATAACAGTCACATTTTTATAACTCTCTCTCGGCCCCGACCCTCCGCGTCGCATCGCATCACCCGCACGCACTTTTACTTCGTTTTCGCTTAAAGTTATTTGTCTTTTTTTTGCTCGGTAACCTTCTCCAAAAATTGAGCTATCAAACGTCAAACATTTTTACCAATCCGACTTGTAGTTCCAAAGATTTGCGCGTTGAAATAAAAAAGAAAACAAAAACTTCTGCTTTATTATATTATGAGTACTTATTATTTCTGACAGTCTTCCCCACATATTCATTTCAAGTTTCCCTGACTGGCTTTCCGTTTCACCTAAAATAAATACCAAACGACCGGTTCCTAAGATGCTTGTTGATCTTGGAAAGCCAAACTCTTTGTTTAGGTAATTTCTTTAGGATAGGCTTTCTCTTGTTACATGGGCCTTAAACATAACTGGTGAAATGTGGGTGTACTATTATACGCCTAAATATATCTAGCCAACAATAGTACAAAAAATATGGCCAGTTTACAAACGGCGAATGACAACCCTAACGCTCCAATAGTAGGTCGTAATCGTAGGTTATTTTTTCAACAAATAGGCCTAGTTTCCCTACTGTTCATATTTTATACTGTGGTCTAACCCTTCGGGGAATACTCCCTTGAATCTATGTGTGTTCTTTGGGATAAGCCGTGTATATTTCAAATGCTAAATTCACCCTCTGAAAGCCTTAATACGACGTAAACCACAACACCATTTGCATATTATTTTGCGTGACATCGCCGACTCGCAACTCCACCCACCCAGTTTGAGGCGTGAACCGGAAGCTTCCCTTATTACGACATCCTAGCATGCAATAATATAGGCATATACCTGTAAAGGACCGTTTTGACTATGCTTGTAACTTTTGCAATGTTATAACTATGTGATGTTTGTGAAATTTTTCGACTTTATGCAAAGATGAGCCAACCTATGGTAGCGAGGCCTTACTACCTAGGATGCTGCTACTCAACATGGATCACCACGGCTACAAATAAAGCTATACTTTTCCAGTATAAGCTGATCTCTCATTGTAAAAATCCATAATTGATTTAATGTTTAACATACCAACTGTTTTATTTAACATTTAAGTAATGCAATAAAGTATTGAGTATTGTATTGGATAAAGAAAAGAAAGAAAGAAAAGAAATAAATCGTTTTGAATCGAAATTGAGTATTGTATTCGATAAAAAAAAGAAAGATTTTTTTTTACGTAATCAAAAGATTACGGCGATACATTTGAGTTGAAATGTGGCATGACGTCATGTCTTGGTAGATTTTATACTGACTTGTGACGTAGCGAGTCCCCAATCCACTCCCTAACTTTAAAGCGTTTTATCTCAAAAAAAAAACTTAGATAGAAAAAAATCTTTTTTTATTAGCTGACTGACTGACTAAATAGAATTTCTTTTCTGATTATTCAGACAGATTGTTTGAGGTGCATCTTTTTTATACAACTCTATTCCTATCTATATAATTTTTAACGGTAGCAGGTTTTTGGGGTAGTCAGAAGCCCAAAAGTCTGACAACCAGTCCAAGGGGTATCGTGTTACCCAGTAACTGGGTTGTGGAGGTCAGACAGGTATTCAGCCGCATCCGGTTAGACTTGAAGCCGACCGCAACATATTTGGGAATAGCCTAGTCAGATGATGGCATGATAAACACAGCTGTCCGTCGCCAGCGCTTCTTCCAAACTCCCGAACACGGAAATATTAAGTCGTCACCAAGAGTACGGTCGGAGGGTAGTTGAGGTACAAGAGTACATCCTGCCCTCACGTAGACACTGCGTACTGACCTATATCCCGGCGCAACGAATTGGGGTGAACGTGCCGTATCAGACAAAGCCTTTGTTATGTTGTACTACCCGCTTTCGGAGATTAAAAGAGTAATATGTCAATTTTATGGTTGTAGGTAGTGTTTTATTTGAAATGTTTGAGAGGGTAGATTGATAGGAGATAATAATCAATTGCTTTATAAATAAGGTACTTACATTTCGATGTTTCTACAATTATTTTTGTTATATTAATCTTAATAACTGTTCGTGTATGGATGCTTGGGATAATTGGTTTAAAAAGTGTTTTTATGCGTGTGGTTTTTGCGGTATGGGAGTGACATAAATTAAAGAAGGTATTTACCATTTAAGCAGTTGTTAATTACGGACTGTAAATGAAATAAATAATGGTAATACGTAGGATATCCTATTAGTAAAGGCATCCCTACAGGATAGCTATCATACTTTGATTTATATGTCTAGATATAATGTCGCGCTGCAAAATAACTAAGTCAAACAAGCCAATTTTGTTATGCTGGTGTGCGTGACAGCTACGTCTTCACACACAGTCGCGTCACGTCATTGTGCTTTTAGCGGCCAACTGTTGGACGGTATTTTTTTCGACGAGTTCACAGCTTTGACTTTCTATCTAGATATATTTATCTTTGCCATCATATATTTTCTAACTTGTATTATTTGCTTTGGTAATGTTTAAGTTCGTTATCGACATACGTTCGAACCACGTAGCGTTCTGCAGTTTCTACCTCCCACATAGCTATCTATGTCTAACGATTCCACTGTAATTGAACACTAAATCAGACCAACAGAATCCAATTAGACTCACCATCTATTTAGCAATAGAACTTTATAGTGTAGGAACAAAAGAGTCGCAAATAAAGCGGGGCTCAAGCGGGCGCCATTAGCCCACGCCAGGAAATCAATACCGCACGCACGCGTTCACTCGCCTCCAATCGTCGTTGTACGCCCGCAACGAACGTTCCTTTGTTTGTCTTAGCGTTTTACTCCAACCAATCAATCTGCTTAAGCTACGGTTTCTTAGGAGAGCGGTGAATGACGTCACTAAAACGTTATTTGTGAAAGTAAGTTGGAGTATTTTCCTAGAGAGCGTTTTTGACACCGTAATGTCAAATCCCGTTACCCAAAGATTTAAATCGCTAGATTTGCCCTTAAAGTACTTAGTCACACGAAAAAGTGTTCACACTGAAAAGAGTGAGTGAGTTTCTATGACATCAAGTCAATTTACTGCGTCAGAGCAGCAGAGGTGTCAAAACGAAATAAAAACGCGACTATCTTTCAACACGATTGAATCTAACGATTGAAATCTTTGCCGCTGTCATAATTTTCATGACAGCCGACAACGGCTGTTAAGTGCGGCCACCGGTCTTTTAGGAAGCCGTACCTTAAGTGCCTAGTGCCTAGCCGTTTCCCAAATATTATAAGAACGTTACTGGATGCATGATATAAGAATAATTTATTTCAGTAATATAATTTATAATTAAGTTTTATCAGTTAGAAACTTACTAATAGTAATTCAACCGTCGCCCTTATTCAACTCGTCCCGTGTTGGGCGCCAGTAGTTTACGCTGAAGGAATCAATACTGCGTAACACGCATCGACTCAGCGTCGTACTGCGAACGTTGCGCTTCACATCCGAAGTTTCTTTGTTTGTCCATTTATGTTTATATCATGCAAAAGAGATCTACTTCCATCTGTACCACTCCATAGAAATCTTCTTTCGTATATTTATGGTACACTCCAGTCATCTTTCCCCTGTCCTGAATGATCTCAATTTGTTTGGGGTCGGCACGGAAAGTCTTCATCAATTCATCTCTTTTACTCGTCATCTCAGGAGTCTTCATTCTAGTTATATCTAGTCACATTGAACAAAAATTCATCAATTTATTTTCTACTAGTGTCCCGCCCCTGGATCTCACACTGGCAATTCTTTATTATAAGTTTGATATTTGTTGTGTGAATTAAAAGAGGGTGTAGTGACAAAATTTGAAAAGGGTATGCTGAGATGGTTTGGTCATGTTGAGAGGATGAATGAAAGGCGACTACAGATAGTGCAATCCACGACGACGCGCCCCACTCCGCGATTACAGTACTATAAGCTGTACTTTAGTACGGAGCGGAGCGGAGTGGGGCGCGTCGTCGTGGATTGTATTATCTATAACCAAATGTATTTACAAGGCAGATGTGAATGGAAACGCCGGGAGGGGACGCCCTAGGAGGACATACCCATACTGACCTTATTGGTGATGTTCTTCAGAAAGGTCAGGTGCGTAGTACTCGCAGCCGGCGTGCGTGTATGACCAGATGGGGTTAGTAGTCGATTCGCACGAAAATTATTCGTACGATCGTGCGAATCGTCCCCTTTCAATAAAAATATTTTTTTAGTAGGCGATTCGCACGGAAGTATTTAAATTGCGTGCGAATCGACCCCTTCAAGAATTAGTAGTATGCGATTCGCACACTTAACAAAATGTGCGAATAATAAATCTAAGTACAGTCATGTACAATATTCTAGAATATTAATATTAAAATTCAATAATTCTCTATTCGCATCGCAGTCAGGCACAAAATACTAGTTAAGAGGTAAGATGAAAAGTTTTGTCAGTATTTAATATGAAAACTTATAATATGAACACCATAAATGAGAGATTATATTATTATTGATTAGTTGATTGTTATTTTTTACCTATTAGAGCAAAATATTGTTGTTATAGTAACTGTGATTTTGTGACTGTTATTTTATTACATTTACTATAATACTCCAAAATTGTACTAGTTAATACTTAATAGAGAAAAAATATTTTGTTTTTGTTTATTTAATTGCCACATTTAAAACCATACCTTAGCTAATTAAAACGATTTTTATATTGTTATTACGAATATTTAAAAAGATTTATATATTTATAGTTTCGTTATATTTTTCGTTGTTTTTAAAATTAGCTTTTAGACCATTATAACGTTAATTATTTAATTTTGACTTACCTTTTCTAAACAACATTATTTTTAACAAGACTCAGGGGTTCATAAAAAGTTGATTTCGGTAAAAACTCTAATAAGTAGTAATTTGTGATGATTTAAGGTAAATGCAAGTGTACGGAAAAAGAGTACTTACTTGTAAAAATGCAAAACCAAATATTTGATTATAAATCGTACCTACTAACTGTGATTTTATTTGTAATCTTGGTTATAATTATGGTTTTAAGTTATTTAAACTGTGAATGATGTAAAATCACTTTCTGATAGATACAAAGTAAAATATAAAAACTTGATTTCCTTAAAAATCGTTTTATTTGTGTCCTGTATTAAAAGAAAGCATTTTGTACGTGATAGTACTTTTTTCTTGAAACTTTTCGATAAAGTATAGGTGTGTGCGAATCGCATACTACTAATTCTTGAAGGGGTCGATTCGCACGCAATTTAAATACTTCCGTGCGAATCGCCTACTAAAAAAATATTTTTATTGAAAGGGGACGATTCGCACGATCGTGCGAATAATTTTCGTGCGAATCGACTACTAACCCACCAGATGTATGAACGTAAACGAGGCAAAAGGAGTGTGTAAGGATCGTAGCAGGTGGCAGTCTGTAGTTTCTGCCTACCCCCATGGGAAGAAGACGTGAGTTTATGTATGTAGGTATGATATTTTTTATTATGTAGTTTTTAGTAACCTTCCGAAATAAACTCAATATAATGGTGAAATTCGCATCAAAATCCGCTGCGCAGTTTAGATAAACAACGCGGTCACACAAGACAGACACGAAGAGCGACTTTATAATATGTATAGATATACATATAAGAACCAAGTAAAAACTCAATTTATTTTCACACAAAGAACCAATCAAAAGTTTCCAAGAAACGCTGGCAAAAGGCGATGACGTCACGAAAACTACCCCCTTTCATGAAGTTCGGTCGATGGCAGGTCGCTGAACGCTGTGCCCATACACTGTGTGTCATTTGTAATTCTAACGAGTGATGCTTCCAACTATGAAGTTTATTTATAGTCGATACTGATTTTTATTGGAGCCTCTACATAATTATGGTAAATAATAATACCAGCCTATTATTGTTCTGCAGGACAATGGCCTCTTCTCATACACAGAAGGCACGAGCATCGATCACCATCACGCTTGCTCAAGACGGGTTGGGGATTTCAGGCTTACATTTTCTATAAGCCCAGTGCCCTAATCGCGTAATACACGATCAATCTGAATCGTTTTGAAACAGATTGTTAATCCATTAAGACACATAATTTCTGCTCAACAACGTAAATAACGCAATGAATTTTGTTGAACTGTCAAAATGGACCCGATCCGAACCAAACCGTATCGTAATAAAATCCGGTTTTCTCACGATGTTTTTCCTTCACCGATGTCTATTATGTCCATGATAAACACGTGAAGTAAATATGAATTGAAAAAGTGACATTGTTACTTGTTCAATAATTAATTTATGATAGTTGATTTGAATTATGATGATTATTATATGGATGTAAGAACTTCATTTTATAATTATGTTCACATGGGTTTTTCTTAGTGAAAAGCTTGAATTGTGAGTAAAAATTGTACATGATGAGAAAATATTATGGGAAAAGGGGTTCTTACAAAATTTCGCCAGGTTTTAAGCCCATGTAATAAAGGGCGAACCTATTGCCGGCCACAAATCCAGTCTCCGGGTTGCTAACTGAGAATATGAAGAGAAAAAGCTCTCATGACATAACATCAAATCTGTTTTCCCCAAATGGTTAGGCAGAGGTCGGAATGCAAAAAACTCTTTTTCCAACCCTGAGATCGATCCACAACGCCCAGCAGTCACAATTGCTGCCACTAAACCAACAAGACACTCAGTGAATACACACAAGTTTCATTACACCACATAGAAGGGCGAACCCCATAGCAACACGAACGTATTCTATACGTTGAATGGCGGGCCAGCCCATAGTATCAATACGCGCCCATGGAAGGTGACCTCATCGCACAACGCTACTGGCAGGTCCGACGAATATCATTGAACACTTGTAATCAATTGGACAGCACCATCAGTTACCTGGCATGGAGGATTTAATCATTTATCATATCCATACCATAAATTCGAAAGAAACTGTCGTCTATCTGTAACCTTTTTACTCCTAAACCACTAAACCGATTGTTATGTATGACAGATGGTAGCGGGCGACCTTGTCAAGAACATCAACAACTTTTCATTTGGATATTTGTATGAAAAATGATGAAATATCGAGCTGCTTAAAGTGAATTCTGTCAGATGTATTTCGCAAAGCTTCGCACCTTTTTGTAGTCCGCCATCTTTCACCTCAGTAAACGGAGAAACTCGTGAAATAACACTAGTTAGTCCTGCCAACATGGCTCCGTCGACGAATGAATGGTCTATTCAGTCCTGACTCACATGGCATGCAGCCAAATATTAACCTTATTATACTAATTAACGCGATGAAACAGCCATTGTGGCGGGGTCGTGAACCTTGCAAGTAAGTGGAGGATAACGCCTTGGGTACTCTTATGGTGTATGTTTTGGATCATGTTTCTTCGGTATTTTGTTTACAGCTATCTGCCTCGTTGTTCTAGTTGTCGTGACTCC
Organism: Xanthia togata; assembly: GCA_963853775.1. Taxonomy (NCBI): domain Eukaryota; kingdom Metazoa; phylum Arthropoda; class Insecta; order Lepidoptera; family Noctuidae; genus Xanthia; species Xanthia togata. The sequence continues at coordinate 550,954 of OY970818.1, read as the reverse complement.
TGATTATAATAAAGTTTTTGGTAATTCTTACTAGCCCGGAGTCTGGGGGCCTAGTCTCGTAAGTCAGTCTACGAAGCCTATTCCCGATTAATAAACTTTTTCGGGCAAATCGTGGTGTCATTCATTCTTAGGTCAGTCCCCAAACTAATATTATGTCCGTAGGTGAAAAAGAGTAGGAAACGCACGTAACTTCGGCCGAAACTACGGATTTCGTGCGTAGGTAGTAAACCTACATGATTTCTGGCCGGTTGATGGCAATAATCTTGACCGTCATGGAACTTGATGATACCTGGTGAAATGTGGGTGTACTCGACAACTCTGCCTACACCTACGAGGAATATAGACGTAGTGTTACAAAACCATTAATTCACAGTTACACGCGGCCGTTAATATGACACTCGGAGCTTTAGAAAGAGACGGTCACAGGTATGAGTGACAGAGATGACTACAAAACCGTTTTCTCTCAATGTGCCACAGTTGCATTGCAAAAATTACGTAAACTACTCGAGACTTCCTTACTTCTTATTTCTTAAGCAAATGTACTTTACTCCTACTCGAGTAAGGGCCCGTGACTCACAGGGCGATGACCCGGCGTAGGCGCAAGCCGGCCAGCCTTCTCCCACTTAACAAAGTGGCACAGAAGTACCATTAGTTTGCGGTTGAAGAAGACGGATCTTAGCCTCATCCTGTCTGCTACTCTCATATCGGAGCGAACTATGAAATAATGAAGGAACAGTTCAGTCCTGGACAAAAAAAAAAAGAATAGAGGCATCGGCACGGAGGCCGCGTGCTGGTTTACGGCCCACTCTGAGAGGAGGCATTAGAATGTTTGTCGTTATTGGATCAATACTTCCACAGTATACAAGAAAACAATACTCTTACAAAAAACACACAATTATACCCCTTTTTAATATTAGTTTGAATCCGCAAGATTGCGCCGCTAAAGGCGAACCTTTCCAAAACCTCGTTGTAACGACAGTAGTTTGAAAAATATCTAGTTGGGTATGTGATGAGTGGATCTACTTTACTTTTCATATCTTGTGATCTGATATCGAAATGTTGGCCGATCACTTGTAGTTAAGGAATAAGCTGTTCTGGGGTAGGCAGTGTTCTTGCTATCGACTGCTAAACAATTGACTATTGGCATATAATGGCCCGGCTTTTACCTTTACATTAGCTTTTATTATAACTAGAAGTACCTGGGCGACCTAGCCCCGCTCTGGTGGAAATAGAGAATTCTCATTTCTCTCGCTTTAAGATAGTACACGCTAATTCCATGCTACCATGATAGTACCTAGTAATTAAGGCCATCTTGTTCTAAACTTTGGCCGAACGAGCTTTGCTCGGGTGGAAATACAAAGAAAAATTAATTTTCTTAAATATGAGACCTAACTACATCGATTTTTCGACCCCTATATTGCGACTCAATCTGCCTAGCCTTTTCCCAACTATATTGGGGTCGGCTTCCAGTCTAACCGGACGCAGCTGAATACCAGTATTTTACATGGAGCGACTGCCTATCTGACCTCCACAACCCAGTAACTTGGTAATACGATACCCCTTGGTAAGACTGGTTGTCAGACTTTCGGGCTTCTGACGACCCGTAACGACTGTCAAAGATCCACGAATGACAACCGGGACCAACGGCTTAACGTGCTTTCCGAGGCACGGAGGAGTCTCGGTATGTAAAGATGGTCACCCATCCACAGACCAACCCCGGCAAGCGTAGCTTAGCCTGACGGATCGACCCGTGCGGCAGTTACTACTTAGCCACGAGCTCCTCTCTCGACCCCTATATTGCGACTCTCATCGAAATTGTTTTTCATCGTAGTCGTTTTCGGGAACGTGATTGACAAATATATACAAATATTGCTCATTTAATAGTATAGGATTTTTTATTGTTTTGTATTATAAATGTTGATACCACAATGCCAGAAAACCAAATTGTATGAACATCTTGCCTACCATGACATATGGGGCTGAAACATGGTCGCTCACTAAAGAGACGGCGTACAAAGTTCAAGTTGCACAAAGGAATATGAAGCGCGCGACTGCTAGTCACCGCCTGAGGTATGTGAGTGGTGAGATGGGGGAGGGGGCCATCGGGGCCAGGGGGCGAAACTGGCAGACTGAGTTAGTTTGGCCTTTGTCTACCTCCCCCGTCTCACCGCTCACATACTTGTACCTCAGACGGTGACTAACAGTCGCGCGCGGACCATAGGCCTATGAGGCTATGATTGAAAGACCAAGTCCATAACTCAGAGATCTGACGTAGGACTAAGGTTCTGAAATGGAGGGAGGCAGAACACTTAGCTACATATCTAGACGTGGTGATGGCAGGTGGAGCAGAAACCTAACGGAATGGTTGCCGAGAAACGGTAGAAGGAGCGTTGGCAGACCAATAGCAAGGTGGGTGGGCGACCTACAGAGGATCGCAGGGAAGTTCTGGATGAGTCTCGCACGGACCAGGGAAGCATGGCACTAAAGACAGGAGGCCTTCAATCAGCAGTGGTTGGAACAAGACTGCCAACGGTGGAACGATGATTATAAATATTGAACGACGATGTCTCTCTCTCGGAGGTGGGTCGGTGGGCGCTAATGGCTACAACATAGTTTTTAAACTAATGTAGTTGTTACCGAACACAAAAACATTTGTGAACCGGTTTTTTGATCCAATTAAATATTCAATTTTGATTGATATTTACAAAAGGCTAGGACCCAGTTCCATAAAGTTTATGGCGTCATGTGCTATATAATTATGTGCTGTACCTATAAAACTCTATGGTGATAGTAGACTGGACTATTTTGTTGCAAAACAATCAGTTTCAAGGCTGGAAAGTTTTGAACTCATTAATCACATGTGATGCAAATATTAATTCACTTCGCTTCGAACTTAGTACCCAATAAAAATTTTACGTATACAATCCTTTTCGTGTTTCCATTGTATCACGGCTAAGGCCTCTCGGGACATCAATTTGATGCCATGTGTCATGTATCACACACACATATCATCACGCCTGTATTCCCCGAAGAGTTAGGCAGGTCGACCTATAGTACACCCACATTTCGCCAGTTATGTTTAAGTCCCATGTAATAAAGGGCGAGCCTATTGCCATCAACCGGGCACAAAATACAGACTATATTTTTTTGTACTAAACCTTCATGTACTTAATTATCTCGTAACGAGTGGTTTGTAACTAGAGTTAATGGCTTTACTGAAGTGATTGTAGAAGTTAACTAACCATGGAAACAAACTGGCAGTTAACACATCAACGCTTCCATAAGCCCGATGAGTCTCACTCGATGAAACCATATTATTACGACGACAGCACGCATTAACCAGCTGTCAAAACAAAAACCTACACCCGATTCCTAAAAGGAATTTTTATAATTATACAAAAAAATAATTTTATTAGGGCTAACCGTAGACACGACCGAAATAGACGGCTGGCGGGCGAGGAATGCGCTTCCGCCAGTTCCAAATTTAAAATTTTCACCAATACTTCTTTTTGTTTACTTTTTTTGTAAAGGGCGACGCGTCTGCGCATATTTTAGGGTTTAGGGTTGACAGTTGATAAAAACTTTGGATTATTGATGGGGTACGAAATATGATATTCTTTTTCATGTTTTATTTTAGGTTAGAACATTAACTTAATAATTAAATTCTTGATCTAAATATACTAGTTTTACTATATCGCTGTTTTTATTTCTTTAGAAGTGGAATAATTATAGCAAATTGCCTGTGTATATTTCATCCTTATTCCTATAAAGAAGTCTTTTGTAAGTCTTAACAAATACATTATAATATTTAAAAGGGGCGAGCCTATTACTATATACTTCTGCTTACCCCTTCGGGAAATACAGGCGTGTTGTTATGTATGATGTCAAGAAACCCTGTCTAACTTACATAAAGCGATGTTTTCAAATAAATCCACCACATTCCCTACAGACTTATCATCATCTTCTGCTTAGCCTTTCCCAACTTTGTTGGGGTCGGCTTCCAGTCTAACAGGATGCAGCTGAATGCCAGTATTTTACATGGAGCGACTGCCTATCTGACCTCCACAACCCACTTACTTGGTGACAAGATAGAAATATAACATAGGTACATTCCCTACAAACTGAAGTGTCAATAAATCATAATACAACACACGTCGAACGACATCAGTCATCAAATAATGACTGTCATCGTCGCCCGTGAGGTCACCGACCCGGCGGACATGTTTAATTTCACTCCCAATTGTCATGTGACGCGCGACGCATTGATTCGTCCAGTTTGGGCAGTTAGGTCGCCATATGAACCTGCGGGGTGATAGCGGTACACAGTTTCTAATCACAATCTGAAGGGTTTCGAAGGAAATTCCTTGTCCATTCCTTTGCTTCATAATATGTTTGAAAAAGTTGTCTGCTCGATAACGTGAATATCGCAATGAATGTTATTGAATTGTCAAAATGAATTGCATTGCCATTGTAAGTGTGTTACGTCATTACCCCGCTTCGGAGCAGTGGTAACAGCCGCCGCTTACGAGTTGTAGATCGTTGGACCTCGGCTTAGTGTCGCTGGGGGAGGGCAGCAAGGGACGGGCTGGATCGGATCGTGACTATCTAAGGACAAATTTAAAGCTTACAGGCTTAGCGGCGCGGGCTGATTCGGGCAAAGTTTAAATCGGGGCGGGTCCTTGTGCCTGGAATGACTTTTTCAGGCCTTATATTGTAGCTGTTAAGGGCAGTTTCCGTAGCCAAGTGAGGCCACTGATATGCGGTGGATCGTACAGTTAACAGTACGACCATGGTAACAATTCTACTTTGACAGCGTCTTCATTTCGTATAGTATTGTGGTTTTTCGTAGTTTAATTCTACGGACGTGCGGTTGACCGTACTAACCTGGCAGTAGCCACTGAATAAGGAAGAACCGGCCAAGTGTGTGTCGGACCACGCACAGTCAACGGTTCCGTAGTCGGGATGGATATTTACTCATTTACGTATTCCAAAGTTAGGAGAAAAAAAACTGAAGAACAAACTGAAAATATATCACATCTCAAAAACGATTGACTTATATAGCAGTCATCATAATCTTTTAAATTAAGTACGGGATCCAAAAATGCCCCAGAAAATGGGGCACGTTTTTCTCTCATGTATAAAAGTAACGATCTGTCTATACAAACAATAAGATTTAGTCTATCCTATTTACTTCATATAAAATTATAATTATAATTTGTACTACCTGAAAAGGATCACATAAATATTACTGAATATTTGTATTAAATTCATTATTATTGACATGTCATTTTGGCATAACTATAATTTCTCAATTTAATTATACTAATATAAAAGAAAATAATTAAGTGATAATAATGTTTAATGCATGCTAATTTAGGATGATAAGGGCAGGCGAATGATAATTGCAATGCTCGTAAAAGGCTGCTAAGTCATATACTAACATAACACCGACATTGTACACTTAGTTCGCAATAAACGTTTTTTGACCTTGCCTTTGATGCGTATGTACATCGAATAGTTTTTCTTCCCCCGTTTGCAAGTATGGGGAGTGTCACCCCTAAGCATTTTTTTCGTAGTTTCACAATTCACATCTATCTAGTGCATAGAAATATAAATATTTATGATCTAGTGCTAAAGCCGAGTAAAATGGCCGTGTCCACATCCGGACAGATACACGACAATGACGAAATTCAGGTTCCGCTTTTCTCATTTGGCTACGGAACCCTAATAATGGTTCAGTGGCAGACGGCGGATCGATGACAGATTACAGTGGCTATGTGGGGCACGTAAGGCTTCCCAGTCGGACGTGGGGTCACGGCCGCGGGTTGCGCGCGGTACGTGGACATTTTTAATTACTGTAAACTTGAGGATTGTTCCTCCTTCCTCGCTGGTCTATAGGTCGGAAGCGCTACTGCTGAGTTTGATTATTTAATGCCTAGCTTTTGACTTCGTCCACGTGCAATTGTATTTTACCCCCGACCCACCCCGTCGCATCGCATCGCCCGTTTTCGCTTAGCGTTCTTTGTCTTTTTTCCTTTTTCTCGGCACCTAAAGAGCGTAGCGGGATTTTTATTCTTCCTCGAGAATTGGGACATCAAATGCATTTTTTTTAATGTTTGTTCCAGAGATTAGCTCGTTTAAATTTGTTTGAACGAACTAATAATTAAGTGATCTCTCTGGAACTCTTCAGATTTATTAATAGTAATTTATTATTAGTAGTATTCACTTTGCCCGCGCCTTCGGTCCCGTGGTCTTTCCCGCGGGACCCGTTATTTTTCCCGGGATAAAAAGTAGCCTATGTTTCTGCCTGAAAACTAAGCTTCCTAATGGTAAAAGAATTTTTCAAATCGGTCCTGTAGTTTCGGAGCCTATTCAATACAAACAAAGAAACAATCAAATCTTTCCTCTCATTAATGTAGATTATTAAAGATTATTAGTATACATAGATAGACAATTAAAGGCTCGTGCAGAATAGCGCGACTTGTCGCGCGATGCGACACCGGTAATTGTCCTACCGTGAAGTTTTCTTAGAAATTGTTTTATGAGAGTCGCGTTGCGCCGGTCTGCACGACGCTTAAGAGGGAACAGGGCCCGCGATTCTCCATACAAACGTATTCCCCGTTTTTCTTCCTGAATAATGCCTCTAGAGCTGTCATTTTTTTTTATTAAATCAGTGTATCTATAGGCATGTCCCTGTCATTTCCTTTTTTTCAGGAATTAATAAGTAAGGAAACTATGACCCTCAAAAAATTACAAAAATGCCCCATTTTTACCGCCGTGATTAGAGGACTACCAGACTAATTCGGAAAAGTTTTTAGCATAAAAGAAAATAATAGGAACCTAGACATACTCTTTCTTAAAATTTTAATGTAAAAAAATATTAAATCGGCTTAGTTTTCGAGGAGAAAAAAGGAGAATACCAAACGTCGTTTTCGTCAAAAATTTTGTGATATAATCGGTCTGAGCTGCAGTTGTCCCTATCGCACTTTACGGGGTTTAACTCGGTTTTTCGGGCGCAGCGCGACGGCAATAGTTTCTTCAAATACCTATTTTTAAAATTCCTCGAAGCCCCTGTTCCCTCTTAAGGCTGCAGTCTCGCAAAATGCACTCGCGGCGAATTATTTGCGTAACTTTGTATTTTTATTTTTAACAAAATAATGAAATAACATGAAATATTTTTATTGCACATAAATAACCATAATATAAGTAATAGCTAGTTATTTTTTGTAAGTTCATCTAGGTGGATTATGTTAGGTAAATCAAGCATTAAATACAGCTCTTTCGCGCCCAACATCACTTCGAGTTCTGTTTGCGCGCTTAGTTTATAGCAATGAAGAATTAATTTACAAATCTGTTCAGCGCTTAATTAACTCAATATTCTCGTCTTCAAAATGCGTTGATTAGTTTTTTCTAATTATGTTTCATTTTCTTAATTCAGAGGTCACAATTTCATCAAAATTCTCTGTTTTTAGCTCCTAATAAACGGTTTGTTACATAATAACTATGCATCTTATGTATGTAATAATTAGATTATTTTAAAGCCAAGAGTTTATTTAGCAACTACTAAAAAAATTGCACCTAAATCACACATTACACTAACAATAATAATCATCTTAAAAGACCTCCAAAAAACGAGTTTAAAAACAAGAATTGAGAGAGAAATTCTGTTTTTTTTTAGAGGTATTTTGAGATTATTATTATTGTTAGTGTAATGTGTGATTTAGGTGCAATTTTTTTAGTAGTTGCTAAATAAACTCTTGGCTTTAAAATAATCTAATTATTACATACATAAGATGCATAGTTATTATGTAACAAACCGTTTATTAGGAGCTAAAAACAGAGAATTTTGATGAAATTGTGACCTCTGAATTAAGAAAATGAAACATAATTAGAAAAAACTAATCAACGCATTTTGAAGACGAGAATATTGAGTTAATTAAGCGCTGAACAGATTTGTAAATTAATTCTTCATTGCTATAAACTAAGCGCGCAAACAGAACTCGAAGTGATGTTGGGCGCGAAAGAGCTGTATTTAATGCTTGATTTACCTAACATAATCCACCTAGATGAACTTACAAAAAATAACTAGCTATTACTTATATTATGGTTATTTATGTGCAATAAAAATATTTCATGTTATTTCATTATTTTGTTAAAAATAAAAATACAAAGTTACGCAAATAATTCGCCGCGAGTGCATTTTGCGAGACTGCAGCCTTAAGTCACGCGGCTATTCGCGCAGATTGAACAACTCCATACAAGTTAGTTCGAAAATCGGCGCGAGGATGGCGCGAGCGAATTTCGTCCCGTATCCCGCGCGAGGTTCGCAGGGTTCGCTTCAGTGTGACCAGAGCTTATTACTTTGAATTGAGTTGGTAGGCGCTGACTTGTTGAGTAGTGTGGGGCCGAAAATTAAACTGGTTAAAATAGCTATAGTTCTAGTAGGCGTTACTTTTTTGTCTCACCACGTTCAAGGGTAACTGTACTCTATAATTATGGAGTATTATAATCATGGTATGATACCTACACTACACCGGCTTGAATAATAGTTTCCGTATCATGTAAACTGTATAGAGATTTATATCGCTTAATATAAATCTTCTTATATATAAAATTCTCGTGTCACAATGTTCGTTCCCGTACTCCTCCGAAACGGCTTGACCGATTCTCATGAAATTTTGTGAGCATATTGAGTAGGTCTGAGAATCGGCTAACATCTATTTTTCATACCCCTTATGATAAGGTATGTCAAAAAAAAAAAAGTTGCAAAACAACGTTTGCCGGGTCAGCTAGTATTATATAGATTTATGGTCGCTGTGATTAACTCAAGAAAATGTTTAAATGTTCTTTCTCCAGAATTAGTTTACCTACTGACAGGTTTTATGAGTTTATGTAATTGTTGATAATTTTACTTTTTATGTCAATTTATTTTAATTTTATTTTAATTTATTGTTGACATAATCTACTCATTACAATGTTTTTTTTTATGAGTTGTATTGCAATGTGTGGTTAGCTAGCGACCTCGACAATTATTTATTTTACCTCGATGGTCCTATTTTATCAATTATAACTTCTAGTTACAGTTATATGTAAGCGGGCACGCCCTTTATGCCTGGAGGCTTTATTTTCTTTTTTAGATATTGTTTACGTTTAGTTATTTTTATTTCTGCTTGAGTATAGTTCTCTCGATGTTTTTGGTTGGTATATTGGCGTGTGCTAGCTGTCATTATGGCAATTAATTTGTAATTTAAATTGTGTTTTGCGTAATGTAAATTATCTTGCATACTATTGTATAGAATCTTTTTTTTTTCTAACTGTACAGACAGCTGTGCTGCTGGGGAGTTTGTTGCGCCACTTCTTCCCAGCAAAAGCACTAGGAAGTGGCGAAGGGTGCCTGCGTTTTGGGGGACTGTATATGTAATTTTATCGTTCGAAAAGTGCTGATTCTGAGCCTAGTATGAATAAATGACTTTTGGATTTTGAATTTTTGAATTTTATAAAGTAACTGAATACTTTTTAAACGTCAGAATTTCGTGCAGACCAGCGCTACGCGACGACGGCGCGACGCGACTCGAACAATACAATTTCTAAGAAAACTTCACGGTAGGAACAATAGCCGGTGTCGCGTCGCACTGTCGCGTCGCGCTGTCACGTCGCGCTGTCGCGTCGCGCTAGTCTGCACGAAGCTTAAGGCGATGATAACCGACTTTTAATGATTTTATTATACTAAGGATCACGTCTAAACGAGTGTGTGAGCATTTTCTTAATATATGAATATTTTGGGTTATGTTTACATAGTGAAATTAATTTGTAAAGTTATGTCTAACGTGGATAAAAAACTGAGAATCAGGCAAAATCTATCAAGCGTATTTTTCTGAAACCGTCACCATTTTAAAGATAATTTAATTATTGTTCTGTTAGTACAAGTGTTTTATCAAAATACCTTTTGTATTATGTATAATAAATTAATAATGCGTCTAATTTGGGACAGCGCTCCTTGATGGGCGAGTCCTATTACTGGCTGGACGTACGACGCGTTGCGTGAGCTCAGTACAGAACACGCAAGCTAACCACAAGGTCACTGGTCATGGCAAAAGTCGAATCACTGATGCGTAGAGCGCGGGATAGTGACAATAGCATCCTGAAAACAGTTGTGGAGAGTCCTTACTCCCCTTTTCTGAGGCACTATGTGGGGAGAATGGTCAGGTAGCTTATTCCCCACCTTATCGTTCTCTGCACATCCTGCCTCAGACACCTACCCCTTTTATCCTTGTTTGTGTACTACTAACACTAGTTATAAGATATTTTACTAACAAAATGGACTATGTTGTTGTCTGAATTTGATAAATAAATAAATAATTATATTAAAACTAATTTGACTTATTTGTGGGCTCGCTACGTCACAATTCAGTATAAAATCTACCAAGGCGTGACGTCATGCCACATTTTAACCCAATGTGTCGCCTTTATTAAGTAAAAAATTAAAAATACGTGTCCAATATTTTTACCTGTTGGTCTTTTGGCCACTAGGAGGTCAGATAGGCAGTCGCTCCATGTAAAATACTGGTATTCAGCTGTATTCGGTGAGATTGATCCGACCCCAACATAGTTGAGAAAATATGTTGGTCTATTGGCCACTCGTTATCATTCAGTCCATTCAACTAAGTGGACCCTCCATTTGGTTTCAATAGCTATTACAATACTAGGTACAGCACAATGACTAATGCCTATCTGATTCGGACGAAGCTATCACGTATTTGGGTCGGGTGAACTCGGGCGATGCGTTTTGTCATTCAAATTACGTCATTATGTTTTTTGGCGACATAAAGTTTCTTTAATAATGATATCAGTCTGCAATTGTCCCGATTCAGTGCTGGCAGAGGCGTCTTTTCTAATAGAAGTTCTTTAGAAGGAACAAGATATGGCTATCAAGCTTTTAATCACTAAGTTCACCTTTCCTAAAAATGTTAAGAAGTATGCGTGAGTTTATGTATGTATGTGTTGAGGTTTCCTCACGATGTTTTCTTGCATCGCGGTCTCTGGTGCATTGAGTTGACAACGCGGACCGATTCTAAAGTCCTTCCAACATGCTCTGGGCAGTGGTCAGTGGTTAGCAAGGCCGGTGATCACTTATAAGGTGGACTGCCGGCTTGTTTGCCTTCTAAAGATCCACGTTCTATGTTCTCCATGTAACCTTTATACTCTCTTCTCTTTCAGAAGTCCTCATCGTGCCGCCCACAATGGCAGACACAGACACGGAGCCGCTGCCCAACGGCACGGGAGCGCTGTCCAACGAGGAGGAAGAAGAAAGGCTTAAGCAGCGCCCCGCGGACATTGACGCAGTGAGTGGAAACCCTTGGTAGCCCATTTTAAACGAAATGACATGATTGCTATTACCACTGTAACAAATCTGAATAATTATCATGTCCACAAAAGCCACTAATAAAGAGTTGAAATTAAATTGTAGGTATATAATGTCTCAGTACTATTTTAATATTACTTTTATATGATAAAGAGATGAAGATATATAGGAGGTATAGCTCTATCTCTTTCCCCCGTCACTTCGTACTGTTTGGATAAATCTTCGATTCAAGAAGAAGAAGCAGTAAGAACAATTTCCATAGCCAAAGTGTGAATTCTGACGTGCAAGTGACCGTGTTTGAGGTCTTGGCGGATATGTATTGTGCATCCGCGTGTAATATTAGTTGACGCTGCGTAAAAGCGGCACTACAGTCGCGTTGACGCGGCGTTAGTGCAGCGCATACGGTCGATGAAGGCTGAAGGTAACGTTGAAGTTTTTGAGTGACATTAAGGACAAGTCGCTGCAAAATTCGACATAAGTCATGCCATTCCTCGGTCACACTGACTTTCTTGCCTGCAAGGAACCTACAACGGTCCAAGGTTATTTCGGGGCGTGTTCCCAAAATCTGAACTAAAGCCGCCATCTTGTTATGTCAATACACGACTGACAATTTCACAAATGCTTACCAATAATGCCCTGTCAATGTTATCATTCAGGCGCCAGAAGATCCTTGTAGCACTGTTTCATGTTTGACCAGGATTTTTTTTAAAACTTCGTCTCTTAATTACAGGATGTCCGCGAGATGGAGCGGCGCAAGCGCGTGGAGGCGCTGATGTCGTCCAAGCTGTTCCGCGAGGAGTTGGAGCGCGTGCTGGACCAGCAGATGCACGAGGGCAACGACGCGCCGCTGCTGCAGCGCATCCGTGAAATGGTGGGCGGCCGGCTGCACACCGGCAGCATGAGGGTGAGGCCACGCCCTGTGGGCATTACTGCAGCAACAACCTAACAACCACCTTATTGTAACGACTATAAAGATCAGTGTGATTTTGACAGTAATGCATAGTCAGGGAGAAAGAACTGCATGTCGATTCCCGTAACCACTTCACCTTGAAAACATGTGAAGTGAGCGTGGAGTGAGCTGTCAGTGTCATCTCACCCTGTTGGAATGACAACTCACTTCACCTAAGTTTTCACGGTGAGATGGTTAGAGAATAGCACTGCTGTTCTTGCTCACGTCAGATGTCACTGCTGTCGAGTGTCCGTCAATTTGACAGCTAACTGTTACTATCCATAATTTATTTCAATTATTTAACGAATAATTAATACGATCCGCAACTGTTGATTGGCAAAAATACGTGAATGCCTTTATTTCCCAACAATTTTAATATAAGAGAACTATGGGTTTTGGTTTGAGGTTTGCAGGATAACCAACTCCCTAACCAACTTACAGCACAGGTATCGTGTTTGGGCTCATTGGAATGGTCTCAATGAATAGGCTATAGATAGATGATGAACAGGGTCTGGTGATGGAGTAGAAAAGAGAAATGAAGAAATATTTGTAGGGGTTTTATTTAATTTTAATAAAATTTCACTTGTTATTGATTAATTTGGACCGTCTAATAGTTTTAATCACTAATTTAACGATTCACAAACAACACTAGCAACACGTTGCCTAGTTTGATGTACAGAATACGTAAATGGCGGCCGTGTGATGCGTCTTTGTGTACCCTCTATCTTACTTCTTACTAATCTGAACCCTCTCTGATCTTCCCCAGGGTCCCGCCTGCGTGCTTCCCATCAACGACATTCGCGGTATCGAGGGCGTTGGATACGAGAAGGGGGAGAAGATCCTGCGCTGCAAGCTGGCGGCCGTGTACCGACTGGTTGACCTGTTCGGGTGGACCCAAAGTGAGTAGCAACAGCATCTATCTTCCTAGACTCGTCCCAACTACAATACTCAATATATTTATTGCATTCCCCAAAGTAAACTCTAGTGGTAGATTTTACAAAGGCATAACAATTGTGGAGCCGGTCGGGCACAGCAAAGTAGGAGGGAGGAAGAGGGCTTGGAACTATGTTGGGGTCGGCTTCCAGACTGTCACAACCCAGTAACTGGGTAACACGATCCCTACGTAATACTGGGTGTTTGATTCTCGGTCTTTTGACTGAAATGAAATGAAATTGTTTATTCTGTAAATATGATTAGGAATCACTTTTACACGTCATATAAAAAAAAAAAAAATGCTAAATGAGTTCGGCGTTTCCTATCTGACTACTCTGAGAAGAAAGGCGTAATAAACTCAGAGGTCACAGTCTCTTTTAAAGTCCAGACATAATCTTGGTCAGGACTACCCGTAACGGTTCTCAAACATCTAGCCAGGAAACAATGGCTTAACATAATTAAGACTCCCAACCATATTCGACCCCAAGCAGGCAGGCACTCGTCCTCATGCATTCCATACGTGCCTGGCTTCGAACATTCGACTTACAACTCTGAAGTTTGGCCCTAAAGTGAATAACATCTAACAAAATCCGTTTGGTTGCAGCGGGCAACCACGGCCAGATAACTGCTCGCCTCAACACGGCCGTGGAGTCGGTGCTGACGACGCCGCGCGGCCTGCTGCCGCACGAGGTGACGGCGTCGGCGCTCGTCAAGGTGGACATGCAGGGCGCCGTGCAGGACCAGGGGACCACCAACTTCCCCGTCAATGTCGAAGGTAACTACTGAACACCAAGTCAAATCATGAGCAAATCAAGTTTCAGAGGTAAAAGCGTAATTTTCTACTATTTTTTTAAATATTTTTTGAACTTTGTACCTGGTTAGATAACTGATTACATGAAGATTTCTTCCTCGTAATTTGTACGCTTAATGCCTTAGTAAAATTTTAAGATAGCTGATTTCAAAGTTCAAGTAAACTTTTTCCTCTAACTTTTAAGTATTTGATGTTTTGGAAAATTTGGTTACATGGAAAGGTTTGTTAAAGTATGAGGTATCCAATGGAATGCCATTCAATTGCCAATGAAGACCATTCGATTTGAGAGTTTGGAGAAAAATGATATTTAGTGAAGAATTCTGGGATTTAAAAAAAAAAAAAATATTACAATTGTATTTTCTCGAATTCCATGTATTTTCGCCTAGGCTTTATGGGATGTTTAATTGTTGCAAATAGGTCACACTTTCACGTCCTGGAAGGAATACGTCAAATTACAAGTCACTCTGTATGTGTAAGTGTGACAGCCTGGCTTATTGTTACGAATTACGGGTGTGGCTGGTGTCGAAGGGAAACATCTCAAAACTTTCAACCACAATAAAAAAAAATTACAAATAAAAAACTTTTACAAAAAAATACAATCAACTTCAAAAAAAAAAAAAACGAAAAGTGTAAAATAACTATAATTTCGGAAGTCGGTGCTAAAAAACGAAAATACAGAACTAGAGACATCGACTTCCGAAATTTTAGTTATATTTCACTTTTTTTTTATTGTATTGTGTAGGTACTTGTATGAAGGTTTCTCCGTGATTCCTGGTCCGATTTTGAAATGTTTTTACTAATCCACACTGTCCCCAGGGTTCTCGCTGCACGCGTCCGTGCACGCGGCGCGGCCCGACGTGCGCTGCGTGCTGCACGTGCGCTCGCCGGCCGCGCTGGCCGTGTCGGCCACGCGCCGCGGCCTGCTGCCGCTGAGCTACGAAGCCGCGCTGCTCGGCGACGTCGCCTACCACCGCGTGCCGCACGGTCAGTAGCGACGGACAAACAAACATGCCTATAATACCATACAAGCAGAAATGAAACAATGCTTACAGTTACAATAATTAAATACACATTCACATTAAAAAGAAAATTATAAAGATGAGGGCAAATAAATTGGGTAGTAAGAGTGATCCCTCTAATTATAGACCTATATCTGTGTTACCAGCATTGAGTAAATTATATGAAAAAATCAAGCTAGACCAGATGTTGTCACATTTTAATTCAAATGGGATTTTACAGTCACCAGTTTGGTTTCGCGAAAGGTACATCGATGACTGACGCTGGAGTAAAACTCATCAGTCACATTTTGGAATCCTGGGAGAAATCCCAGGATGCAATTGGCATTTTCTGTGACCTCTCAAAAGCGTTTGACTGCGTTGACCACAATACACTGAACTGTAAATTACACCACTACGGAATTCGTGGACAAGCTGCTGACCTTGTTCTTTCCTATCTATCAAACAGGCAACAAAAACTAAACGTTAATGGGGCGACGTCCTCGGGATCTCTAGTTAAAATGGGCGTGCCTCAAGGTTCAATTCTTGGCCCTTTTTTTATTTCTAGTCTACATAAATGACCTTCCTTATTTGATGGCTAACTTATCGGATATAATTATATTTGCTGACGACACTTCTCTAATTTTTAAAATAGATAGAAAAGATAAAGATGTCTTACATGTCAACGATAGTATTAGCTGTTCTTTCGAAATGGTTCGCAGCTAATAATCTTTTACTTAATGCGAACAAAACTAAATGTATTAGATTCTCATTACTAAATGTACCTCAAGTGGGTCTAAATCTAAAACTTGATGGCAAACAACTAGATGCAATAACGGAAACTATATTTTTGGGAATTACTTTAGATTACAAATTGCAATGGGGCGCCCACATTAGAACTCTTTCAGGTAGATTAAGTTCAGCTGCATATGCAGCAAGAAAAATAAGGCAGTTGACTGATATAGCCACAGCTAGGTTAGTATACTTTGCTTATTTCCACAGTATTATGTCTTATGCCATTCAATTTTCATCTTACAAAAGAGAGCAATCCGCGCTATTTATAAAATGGTCCTCGCGAATCCCTTCGAAACAAATTCAAAGAAATTGATATACTGACTCTGCCTTCTCTCTAAATCTTAGAAAGTATTTTGTATGTGCGCAAAAACTTGGGACTTTTCAAAATAAGAAGCGATTTCCATAATATAAATACACATAGTAGACATGAAATTGTGATATCCAAATTTAGATTAACTAAAACAATCAAGTCATTTCTTATAAACAGTATTCGCTTTATAGATTCTTTTCTATTTTGTGAATGTGAGAACGCTGTAGGCTTAGTAGACTGTAGATTTGATGACCATAATTATTTGGTTAAGTACCTGGTACTTGTTGAAAGACCTACACCTACACCTACACTGTCCTCCCATACCTTTTTTTTTTTGGTTGGGAAATCTTCAAATGACTCCTCCCGCTCTGGGAGGAGCGGGAGGGCGTGTCAGACTTACGGAAAAAAACCCACCCGTGTTCCTTCTGTTGCCTGTGCAATGCCAGGGGGCCACGGTATCCCTTTCGGACTTTCCCGCAACCCTGGCAGGCAATGGTCTCATCGGACCCCTTCACTTGCTGACATCTCTTTGAGGCGCGCGTGGAACACAACGCGCCGTCGACCCGGGCCTGATCCTTACCGGACGGCGAGCTACCCATTGCTCACCGTCCGCAAGCCCGCGCCTACGGTGGCCGGGAATCGGCAATAGATTCCCGACGCCCAGGGCGTCTCCTCCTGCGGCGGCTAGGGGCGTGAGGGTGCGAAATCTGCCTCTCCCTCACGCGCTCCGCCTCCTCCGTGCTTCGCAGAAGGAAGTGACGGCCTCCCATGCCCTCTCGCTCCGTACCATGGCCTGGACCAGGGCCGGACGCGAGAGATCCCCGGCATCTCGCGCCTCCACGAGGACACGGCGGTGCTCTGCCCAAGCCGGGCACACCTCCACCGTATGCTCCACCGTATCCTGTCCTCCCATACCTAATAACAATGTTATTTGAAAATATTGTAAAAGCCAATTTTAAAAGAGTAACCGTGGAGTTTCTTGCTGGCTCTTTCCATAGGAAACGACCAATTGGAACCGTGCACCTAGCTTCTGACGTTTCATAAGTGCCCATGTTGGTTTATGTGAAATAAAATATTTAGAATTTGAATTTGCAAAACAAAAAAAGTTAACAATACTTTCTTGAATCCTTCTCACAATACTTCTGACATGCCAGACTACCAGACAGTACCCAGACAGCCACACTCCAGACAGACAGTACTCGTATTATACTAGACTACTAGAGACATCGCAGATACGTTGTCATCCTTTTGCCATCATGTGTCTGCTAGAAGTGGGTTCGCAGAGACAACGCTGAAATGTCTCATACTCTCATGTGTCTGTTAGAAGTGTGTTCCGAGAGACAAAGCCGAAATGCCTCTTACTCTCATGTGTCTGTTAGAAGTGTGTTCCGAGACACAACGCTGAAATGTCTCATACTCTCATGTGTCTGTTAGAAGTGTGTTCCGAGAGACAACGCTGAAATGTCTCATACTCTCATGTGTCTGTTAGAAGTGTGTTCCGAGAGACAACGCTGAAATGTCTCATACTCTCATGTGTCTGTTAGAAGTGTGTTCCGAGAGACAAAGCCGAAATGTCTCATACTCTCATGTGTCGGTTAGAAGTGTGTTCCGAGAGACAAAGCCGAAATGCCTCTTACTCTCATGTGTCTGTTAGAAGTGTGTTCCGAGACACAACGCTGAAATGTCTCATACTCTCATGTGTACAGACACATACACATCACACACACACATCTCGGAACACACTTCTAACAGTAGAAGTGTGTTCCGAGAGACAAAGCTGATATATCTCATACTCTCATGTGTCTGTTAGAAGTGTGCTCTGAGAGACAAAGCTGAAATATGTCATACTCTCATGTGTTTGTTAGAAATGTGTTCCGAGACACAACGCTGAAATGTCTCATACTCTCATGTGTCTGTTAGAAGTGTGTACGTAATTGAAAATATGATTTTTGAAATTATCTGTTATTATGGGCAGCTTAAATTCGCTCTGTTTGCTTTAAAACCTCTTTTTTATGTTATGAACTTACTTTACGTGTGTTTATGATGAGTTCAGTGTTTCCTTTCCAACTACTCTGAGAAGAAACATCTAAATAAACTGCTGGGGAGTTAGTTGCGGCACTTCTTCCCAACTTAAGCACGGGCTTGCCTGGGAACTGCCTTATGTAATTTGACGTACAAAAACTGCTGATTCTCACCCTAATTTGAATTTAGATTTTGACTATCTCGTCGTCCCGCAGGTATCCTGGACAACGAGGAGCGCGACAAGCTAGTGCGCGCGCTGGGCCCGCACGCCAAGGTGCTGATGCTGAGCTGTGGAGGGGCCCTGTGCTGCGGGGCCACGCTCGAGGAGGCCTTCTACCAGGCCAGGTATGTTCCACAGCCAGTAGGTATCGCCAGCTGGACAACAGGAGACAAGCTGGTGCACAGTGAGCTCACTGGACTATCAATCAATCAACTTTCCCAGGCTGCGCCACAGCATTTAGTCTGTCCCTGTTAGTGTTCAACATGAATGATGTAACCAATATTGTGTATCATTTTTTTATTTTTTTTATAATGTCGGTGGAGTTTCTTGCTCGTTCTTCTCCATAGGTACCTACACGCTTTGGAATGGTCAACTAGCTTCCTATTTCTGACTGACCTACTTCTTGACGATTCAAAAGTGCCTGTAAATGGTTTAATTGAAATAAATGGTTCGAGTTTGGCGAAAACGAAACTAGAACTCAAAGCATTTATCTCATAAATGCTTTGAGTTTGAGGATCTTCTCCATAGGAAACGACCAATTGGAACCGTGCACCTAGCTTCTGACGTTTCATAAGTGCTCATTTAGGTTTTAAGTGAAACAAAATATGTTGATTGTGATTCAAAAGTGTATATGAATGGTGTAATGAGGGTTCTCTGAAATTGTGTTCACTAGGTGGCAGCACTGAGACGTCAGCTCCGGGCACGGCCTGTCAAGGGTATTAAAGCGCCTATATTTTCTATAGTCGTGGCTGAATGATGAACATTATCATATATTTTATATCGAAATGGAATACCTCTTGTCAAAGTGGTGGCGCGAATCTTCATGTAAACCCTCATTGAACTGTGGTTCCTCTCCTCAGGAACCTGACGGCCGCGTGCGAGATCCAGCTGCGCGTGGTGTCCGTGCCCGTGGACGAGCTGTCGCTGTTCGACGACGAGGCCAGGCGACAGGTGCGTGACGTTCCTTGCATTCATGAAACTAATTTTACGAACAATAACTCATTATTTAACATGCCTTTTCTGCACGTACTTGATATTGTCAGGGTAGCCTGCGAAATTCAAAGTTTTTTTTGTGATTTTCAGGTCAATATCAGGTTGTCTTTTGATCAAAATGTGATAAGCGACCGTAATGTAAATCAATTCAATTCTAATTAGAAAGATAAAAAAAGTCATTTCTAAGTGCAAAAATATTTAGATAAATAATATCTTATATTCCCCCGACAGATCTACGAGTCGTCCCGCAAGGCCCCGGCCGACGCGGGCAAGTGGCGCGTGGGCGGCGAGGAGTTCGAGGCGCTCATGCGCATGCTGGACAACGCCGGCTTCCGCACCGGGTACATCTACAGGCACCCACTCGTCAAGGTACTTGCCCAGACACAATTAACTGCAATTCAGGTCGTACAGCGCTAATTACCTACAGTTTGCCTCTCTTTCTATCGCCTAACTCTTATATCCTCTGACTACGTTACGCTCACTGAATTGGCCCGACAAGACGGGGCCGCTGCGCACTTGTAGCTTCATACTTGAAATGCAGAGTGCGTCTTCTATACTATTCTGTGCCCGTACTTACATTGTCTGCCTATTTGCAACAGAAATCACTAAGTGCATTTAGGACTAAATTAATTTAAACAGCAGTGGTGGCCCAGTGGAGTCGGGGGGTCGAACCCAAGCAGGCACTTTACTTTGAGTTCATCATTTCATCACCATCATTCATTCATCATTGAGTTCATTATTTCGAAACTACCGTCGTCGTAGAGATGGCCTGAAACACAGGTTTAAATAAACCTAAATCGGGCAACGCACTACACTATTCTATTTTTATATGCAACTGTAATCTTATACATTTGTCATACCATAGTTTTTATCCAGATTATTATAATACTATTATAGGCCTAGATTAATATGTATACTACTGAACCATTTGTACACTTTTGTAACTTATTATTATTCCAATAAATTTTATTATTATTATTACCACTGCTCTCAAAACGGTGAAGGAAAACGTCGCACTATGGGACCAACCGGTATTTTCCATCTCAAAAATCGATAACTCTGTTGTTTTGTGATTTATCTCCTTGATTTTTTTTTCACGTATTTGTGAATATCAAGGCATTAAAAGAAATCAAACATCATCATTCTAAAAAAAATATTTTTTCCGAAAAAAAATGACAAAGATAAAGTTATACGAAATTTCATACAAAAAATCATACAGTTATATTAAAATAGCAATAAAAGTTACACTTATGCTTAAAATAAGTTTAAAACTAAATTATTATTATTAAACAAACAGTTACAAGACAAAAAAAAATTATTACTTAAACTTATCCTACTCATCACTTTCTATTTCCAACAATTCTTTAGCTTCGTCAAATAATTCTTTGGATATTAGAAAACTTGGTTTATTTAAGCTAGATATATAAGGATCAGATGTATATAACAAAATATGCAGAACGTCTTCGTTTGTTGCTGATCTGGAACACTTCCTAGCGTGATGTAACCTATATTTCTTATAATCTTTATTTCGAGCTTCCTGGGCATCTTCGGATAATTGTCCTATAGGCAAAACTGCATAATGCTCTATTATTTTAGCACCATGTATAAGTACTTTATGGACCGAAGATGGCATGTAGTACCAGTTATATTTGCTTACATATAATTGCGCGGTTACCAATGTATACTGACCAAATTTTTCTGCGTTTATAGGAAATCCCGATGACATAGTTTGAAGAATTACATATAGTCTCTTGATTAATTCTTCATCAATTCCGGTTATCTCTGCAGAACATTGGTAATTTTGGAAAAATCTCCTTGCCGTATTACCGTCATTGCTATTACCGGAACCTTGACGTGGTTTATCAATATGCAAGCCAAGCACTTCTCAGAAACGTTTTTGGACAATTTTTTTCTTTCTTCTTTAAGTTGCTTGTTTTCTGGAGTTGTTGCAGACCACTTCTCAAAACCTAAATTGTAAGAAATATGGAGGATCATTTCCATAAATCTTATCCATGCGTGTAGCGTCGACAATCCGTATTTAAACGCATTTTCATTTTCAACTCTCGTTGTAACTTTTAAAAGATCATTCATTTGTCTGGGAGTTGCTCCACAAACAGTGCAGGTAGCACTGGATGATGTGTTTGTCAACACTTGAGCAACTTTCCCATCAATCATTGTCATAAACAGTTGATGTTTAACTTCGATGACTTTGTCTTCTATTGACACAAGAGTTGGAATCAATTGATTAATTTTGGCTTCAATTTCACTGACAACCGCTGTAGTTTTTTCGGGAGTTTCTTTTGTAAATTCTAATGAAATTGGTCTGCAATATCTAACAGATGAGCAAGTAGGGTTTTTCCATATGACCGTAGAAGTTTCTTCGTCTACTAGTCGCAGTGGTACAAGGGACACTATAAACAAATTAGCGTCCGATATTTGTTCGTTTTCTTCCGGTAGAGTTTGTTTATACTCACTTTGCCCGGAGGATCCATCACATCCCCATTTAGTGAAAAGCTTGAGACGATTGTAAGTCGATCCTGACTTTATCCTTATAATACGGCAGACTGTATGGTCTAAGAGATCTTGCAGGTTGATTTTTGCGCTTATATTTGTCACCGTAATGCTGGATGCAGGCGGATAGCAAGCCTTTTTTGCTTCACTTAGTGTTTGATACGAAGGCAATACAGAACTTAAATTCTTATCAACGAGCCTTTTTCTTAGGTACGCATATTGTGCTTTGGTTAAATCAGTTTCAATGCATATACTCAATGCTTCCTCTTTTGTAAAGGAAAGTGCGTTATCTGGATTGAGTATGTTTTGTAGAATAATTTTTTTCTCTTCTTTTTCCTTATTTCTGATAATAGTCACAATCGACGCTTCGTCATTTTCCCCCATGGATCTTAAACCTTGCACATAAGCGTTACGGACATGTCCCATTCCATACTCCTGGACCAGCTCCATATTTTTTCGTTTCTTTGTGTTTTCCGAGCACTCGTCATATTGTTTTGTTGGTCTTCCACGTTCACCAGAAGTATTCAAACCAGAATTTACAGTGGTTGAGGTACTGCAAGAATTCAATGATACTTTAAACTCACCATTTAACCAATTTGAGTATAGGCTCTCGAACCGGTCCGGCTTTCTTTTAGCTTTGGTCCATTTCTGGTTGCAACTCGATGTTAGATTTTTTTGAATACTCTCTATTACAGTATTAACGTCAGTTTCCGATAGTTGAAAATTTTCCAATAAATATTTTTTGAGGTCTGAAGTACTTTTCCCTTTTATTATTTGATCAAAAAGATCGCGTCGAACACAAACGAATTCACTCATTGTTAGATAATAATGTTTTTTATGCGTTAATTGTTATTGAAAAGAAGTATCTGAACACTTTGATGAATCGTATGCTGAACATACACGGGTATTTAAAGGACTAATATTTTAGTGCCTTGTGCAAAAACCATGGGACAATTGATTATAACAGTTCTCATCGAAATAGTGTAATCAGTACTGATTGTAATTATTTACCACAACAGATAAATAGAACTTCCGCAGCAATATAGTTTATCATACTTGTGGTTAAGGTGACCACCCCAAACAAAATTGCCATGGGAAGATTCTTTCAAATATAATAGCAGTTTTTTAATTTGCAAATGTATGTTTTTATCATAGAAATAGAAAAAAACAATATAGACATCAAAGGATAATAACTAAATATAATATTTCATAATAAAAAAGAAGAACCGTAATTTTCGAGGATTTTTCCCCGATTGACATTATTGCTTCAAAATCACCTCTGGCGCAAAAAACGCGCAAGTTTTTTTTAAATCCTCATATTACTGAGTAGATAAGGTCTCTAATAGAGTAATTAACTTGACACCGGCTGCTTTCGGCAACAACGAAAACTCCAATTGAAATTAATAAAAACTAAATTTTCTTTACTTCACTAAAAAAATATTAAAAAATTAAATAAAAATATTTTTTCTACAAAAACTGAACGTGGTTGCAAAGTGTATATTCTAAGCTATCTAATGATGTATAACACTAATATGTTTCCTTGGAAAACTTCCGAATAATTATGTGTTGAACTCCCTTAACGGTAATTTAATTGGCATGAAAATATTTATGCCCAATGTTTGAGGTTCATTTTATAAACGTAAAACTTTATATTTTTTTATATTTTGTAATTTATTCGTAAGTTCCATCTTTTGAGAGTATAAAACCATAAAACAATCTATGGATTTACGACTTTCGACAAAACCATTTTTGAGATGGAAAATACTGTTTGGTCCCATAGTGCGTCGTGAGGAAACTGGCATGTTTTAGAACAAAAATTCGAAAACATGTGACATCTACCAACCCGCACTGGGCCCGCGCGGTGGGCCCACTCCCTCTCACAGAGATGAGGCCTGTGTCCCAGCAGTGGGGACTTTATAGACTGATTATGCTGATTTTAAAAGATTGTTCTATTTCTGTCAGTCATTTGAATATGACAGAGATGGAATATGTAATTGTTAATCCAAGATGGCGGCTACGAAAATTTACAAATTTTTAGTCATGGGTGTCGTTTTCATAGTTTTCGAGGGTGCTAAAGCCGATAGCGAGGTCAAAATATAATTCAAAAATGGCGCGCGAATATTACAGTTATGGAATATGTTTTAAAATACATTTAGAACTTCTAGTCTAGTCTGGATGCAGCTGAATGCCAGTATTTTATACGGAGCGACTGCCTATCTGACTTCCACAACACAGTTACTGTATAACACAATATCTAAGTAAGACTGGTTGTCAGACATTCTGCCTTCTGACTTTTCGTAACAACTGGCAAAAATCTACGAATGACAGCCGAGAACAATTGCGTAACGTGCTTTCCTAGGCACGGAAGTCTTTGTGTCTAAAAATAACTTACGGTAGGTTAACATTGATGGACCCGTGCGACTGTTACTGAGCCGCGAGCCAAATTGGTAACATGATTGTAATATAATACTGTTGTCTACAGAACGACGTGCCGCGACCTAAGAACGACGTGGAGGTGCCGCCGGCCGTGTCCTCGCTGGGGTACCTGTTGGAGGAAGAGGAGCTGTACAAGCAAGGGTGAGATGTTTGTTACCTGTAGTCATGATTACTGATCGGATATGTGGATGTATAATGTTTACCTGAAGTACGTTTTTTCACAAAAGTATGGAGGCGGAATCTTTAAATATACACATAATCAAGCCTTTTTCCCATGGGGCAAGCAGAAACTACAGAATGCCCCCTTTTACGATCCTTACACACCCCTTTTGCCTCGTTTACGTTCATACAACTGGTCACACACGCACGCCGGCTGCGAGTACTACGCGCCTGACCTTTCTGAAGAACATCACCAATAAGGTCACACATACGTCCTCCTAGGGCGCCACATCCCGGCGTTTCCACTTTAGAGACATGTGGAACAAGGTGTAAAGTTTACTCATCCTCTTTAGAAAAGGGAGGATCCTCCGACCAGACGGGTGTCGTGTCTGGCGGGCTACTGCCCAACGATTGATGTCGGATAGTCTTATATATGTCGATCGCGCGGTAAACTCTAATTGCGCGATGCAGGATATGTGTGACGTCAAGTCTTTGATGCGTAGTTCGCACGTGGCGATGTAAATGCCGCCACACCACTCACATCTGCCTTGTAAATATCTTTTGTTAGTCGCTTTTCATTCATCCTTTTTTTCTATAGTCCACCACTAATCTCTTGCTCCTATCCCCAGGATATGGAAGAAGGGCCACGGCAAGACCGGCGAGCGCACCCGCTGGCTGAACTCACCCAACGTGTACCAGAAGGTGGAAGTTCTAGAGACCGGCACTTCTGATCCCAAGAAGATCACGAAGGTAGAATATCTGAGGGTTGAGGCCGAGTAGACTGGCTAAAGGCGGAACACCAACGGACGGGGTTTGAGGAGCTCGAAATAAGTCGCTGGGATCGGTGGGCTAATTGTGTAACACACTTAGACCGTTTGTCCACCGCACCGTGAACGGGACTTCAACGAGAACGAGATGACGACGCAGAAGTAGCGACGTCCCGTTCACAGTGTGGTTTACAAACAGTATTACAGTAGCAATGACAAATTTTTCGAAAATATGAAGAAATGGATTAGCATCAAAATCATTCTGATTGTGATTGAAAGTGTGTTACACAATTAGGGTGTGGGTTATTTTTTTTAATGTCTTTAAAAAAGTTAAAGATAAAAACATTTGTGTTAAATTCAGAATCTCCTGAAGGATTCCCGTAGTTAAAAACGTTCAAAATCTAGTCACAGTCTCATTTCAGCTACAATTAATGTCAGAAACTTGTCAAAAATATTGAGAAATTATAGGTATTTTTGTCAGACTGAGATTAGAATGAGAATGTTGTTAAAAGTACGGGAATTACACCTCACAGTGGGTAAGTGATGGAGCTATGCAGGATGTATAGCTCCATCTCTTTCTGACTGTGAAATAATACTGCTATATGAGGTGGTGGTGCAGTGTTCTCGAAGGTTTTATCTTATAATTGAAATTTCGATTTGAACCTAAGGTTAAGAAAACGGTGCCGTCATAAAGCGGTGGGGAAATGACGGCTGTCTTGGTAAAGACGGTGGGTGTTTAACATTACACGGTCTCTGTATATGGATGGCCGTCATTTTTTAGTAGTAGACAGGTACATCGTAAATTCCGCGACTCATTTTTAGCGACTCAGGTTACGCTGCTCATCTGATTTTACCTTACGGTTAGTTGAGTTCGTTCCCCTCCTGTTGGGTTTACTTGAAGCCACTCCTAACACAAGCATAGTTGGAGGGGTAAGCAGGAATGCCGGTAACGTGTAACACATGTTGCTAGTAAATGTAAAAACAAGTGTTGGTGCATCCACCCTCGTACTGAGAATTGGTGTTGTCACCCTATTAAGAGAGATGGGATATTATTGGTGATTAATGTAGGGTAGGTAGTTGACAGACTTTTTTCAATAAGACAGGAACTTATAAAATATTGTTTTTGTTAAATTTTTGCTATTTATTTTAGGTTTTTTTTCTCCGCTTTTAAAGCAAAAACCCTCATATGCCTTTTAGAAACTGAATCGAGGTAATAAAATTCAAGGCATTTTTCTTCTGTAAAATGGTCAACTGCCTAAGTGAATGAAAATTAATAATAGTTAGTTTGCAGGCGGTCTATAGTCATATTACTTATCAGTTTCATTTTTGCTTAACATCATAATATGGAAACAAAGAGGCTCCCCAAGGTCTCTGAAAGCCTGATCTGCGAGGCCCCGCCCACACGGCGCTGTCCTGTAGGTTCACACGGCAATATCCCACTGATCATACGGTTAAAAACAAATGCAGTATGAAACTGCCGTGTGAACACAGAAATAAACAGTTAAAATATCGTACTGAGCATCGCCGAGTGTACGGGCTGTAGGCGCCTGTCCCAACGCCGACGAAGAAGCGACTCTTCTTAACTGATTGCTAAATCCTGATAGCGTTAGTTAGATATCAAAAGATTGTAGGTCCTAGTAAAAGAGATACATATATAAATACTTGCTCGGTGACTGTTCACAAGTGCCTGTGAGTACTCGTTTGTCGCCGAGACAAGAGCTATCAAAGAGTACTCGCTCAGCGACGCTCGCTTGGCGGGCAGAACACTCCCGAGTCGATGGGCGAGACAGTGCTCTCGGGCGAGTGCTCGGTACGTGTAAACACATCACCAAGTGCTCGACCGAGTTAAAGGGCGAGACTGTTACTTGGAGCCTGTTCTATATACTATTTCTTCGTATCATTTTGCTGTCTCGATGAGTGTGATCAAGGCATTAGTTGCTAGCTCTTCTCGCTTCTCGCCGGCGATAGGACAGGTGCCAAATCTGCGGTCAAATGTCATGTTAGCTGTTGTGATTGACTAACAGAAATAACAAAATCGAAAGGTTATTCAGTCTATTCTGAGAATCAGCAGTTTTTGAACGTCACAATGACATGCAACAGTCCCCCGGCACGCCCGCTCTTCACCACTTCCTAGTGCTGGAGCTGGGAAGAAGTGACGCAACAAACTGTTCAGCAGCACAGCTGTCTGTTCAGTTAGAAGAACTTGATTCTATACAATAATTATGCAAAGTAATTAAAATTCCGAAATTCGGAATTTAAATTATTTGATATATGTCAGCTTTAGTTCGACCGGGACCGCTGTTCCGTGCCTTAGCAATGCGCGGCGAAGCGGGGGCAGCGTTGACGAATGGGCGGTGGACGGAACGCCGCGCACCGTGAGCGTTGACCAATGAGCGGCCTGCACTGCCCCCCGTGAGCCGCGCACATACCTAAGTTGCGGAGCAACGGTCTCGGATAAACTATAGCTCACGCCAATATACCTCCGACTAGTTCACATGACATTTGACGACACATTAAATTGGAATGACGCAGATCTGGCTAAGCGCAGCGCAGCGTGGTTTTCACTGGAAAATAAATATCAACCTTGTTGCTCTTAGTCGTGGTCTCTATCTGCTCCCATGCTCTCGCGGACTAACGGAAGATTATTTAATTTCAACTTTATTTTATTGAAAGTATTGATCATATTTGTTTGGCATTCACATTAAAATATGATGGCGCTGCGCTGCGATTCGTTAGTTCTGCGCCGGCCCTAAATAAGCTCTCAGAATCCTTGGGTTTTCATTGGTTTATTGTATTTTACTAACATCACAAATCTCCGAAATAAGAAATCGTAATTCCATCCTTTATATTAAAAATAGCGATTTTCTCTTCAATATATTGATATGTAAAACTTTCTTAGAATTTTAGCGTCATATAATTACTTCACTTTACATTAATACGGATTCTTTTCTTAAAAGTTTAAAGACTTCGCAAAGAAAACTGGGTAAATGCCTTACGAATGAACAATAATGGGGTTTTTTAGAAGTCGTCGTGTACCTAGTCTTTTCCCAACTATGTTGGGGTCGGCAGTATTTTACATGGAGCGACTGCCTATCTGACCTCCACAACCCAGTTACTGGGTAATACAATACCCCTTGGTAAGACTGGTTGTCAGACTTTCGGGCTTCTGACGACCCGTAACGACTGTACACATTTCAATTATATTTTTTTATCAAGACGACATCAACATCTGAGTTTTGAGTAAATTATAAAAAATGGCGATTATTGGCCATGTCCTTTGGTACCTTTGCGAAGTCGGTAAACTCGAATTTAAATAATAATATCTCATCATAATAATCATCACAATAATATTAATAGGTGAATATGTACTGACTTAAAAATACTACATTATGACGTAAACTGTATTGAAACGAAGTTAACTAAAGTAAGGCAACGTATTGTCACGAACTATATGAGAATAGTCCGTGCCGCGTCAACAGGGTCAAAATAAAGTAGCTAGCGAAACTCCGCAAATATTATGGGTATCGATACCTAAACGTGATAGAACAAAAAAAAAACCAACCAACCAAACCAACGACCTCTCGTAGTGTAGTTACTTGAAATATCAGCTATTTTTTTGTGTAAACTACACAAACGTAATGCTTATCACTATATAAACACGACAAAACAAAAAAAAAACTGATTTTGCCTACTCATACTTCAAGTAACAAAACTAACAGCCGTCGTTGACCCAAAAAAAAAGGATTCGATATCCATCAAGTTTTCCTAGCTAACTTCATGTGACCCTGTATTAGCCAGTCGGCAAGGTGATAGCGAGGCTGACTGTCCACGGCGCGCCTCACGTACTATTCAAGCATCGCCTCTCATTTTAATGAATAATTGTGTGCGATGTTGCCAGCTGTGTTGTTAAACAAGCAACATTGTCAGACATTTGTTGATCATTTTGGTGAAAACTAAAAGAAAATACCCACGTAGTCAGTACATACTTTAAAAGTAACAATAAAATGTGTTCAAGTCATACTTATAGTCCTCTCACAGTCAAGAAACCACCCTTCTCAAATAATTTAGGACATTCCATTTTTACTATTATTTTTTTCTCTAATTTTTATATTTTTACTCGGGTCTTGGTAGTGGCGTTTATGTTTTTATTTTTCTATTTTCAACCCTATATTTCTATGTATAATTTTAAGGATAATAATGGGAGTTTTTAACATTTGAATAATTGTTGCTATGATAGAGAAGATAGAAACTATGTTAACCATATTTCAGATAGTCTATGGATGTATAGTTTTAAGATTTCGTGCAAAACTAATAATATTCAGAGCATTTTTTTGTCTATGCTGCGCTCAAAATGGCTCAAAAGTTCATTTTTCTATATTATTTTTTATTTTTATTAAAGTGAAGTCATCGAAGATTTATAAATTATTTAAGAGAATATTTTAATCAGATTTTAATATATGATGCGTTTTACTGTAATACTTGCTTGATGCTAATGTGTGTACTATTTGAGGTTTTTTCAATACTGGTCCCGATTTAATTTTTAGCAAAAACTTTTTTATATACGTACATGTGAATTAAAATGCATAATTATTAGAGAACTTTTTTAACCTAATATAAGTTATGTGTATGCTATTTTTTTATAATAATTTAAAGTTTAAAAAAAAAAAATATTTATTGGTTATTTAAAAAAAAGTTTTTGCTTCGAAGGGACTGCATATAACAGCTTTCATAATAATTATTGTGCTTATAGATATGTTACGAATCAATTAAAAAATTATAAATTAAAATAACAAATTCTATTTTTCACGCTTCTCACACAATAATGAAATGCTTTTGATAATTTTTATTTACGTGTTCTTACTAAAGTTTTTTTTGTTGTTTTTTGTTGTATTTTTTTTTGTTACTAATATAATAATGTTTTGCAGTGGGTGGATGCTAACAACGAAGAGGTAATTTCGACGATTTTTTTTTCTATAAATACTTACACCTTTTTGACGTAATTCTATGACTAAAACTGGGGCTGGTGTTTATTCAAATGACAACTTTATAAATGAACGAAATAAGTTGATTCAGGATGTTATGAACTATTGAGAAAATAATACAATTTTTTTAAATTAAATCTTAACTTTGTGTTGTATATTTAATCTTTTGATGTCTTTCCAGCATTTCCAATTGACCTTGGAAAGCGGTTAACAAAACAAAAAAAAATACGACATTCAGTCTCTCTGTCTGTTTTGTACGTATTAACGGTTGAACTACTGAACATGCTTTGATAAAATACAGTTGAGACAGCTCTGTATCAGGATTTAGAGTATTTAGCATTTCAGAAAAAAAAATAAGTTCTGCTGCTAATGCTACGGCTACATTGTCGCGATTAAGCGAACAACACTTCGCATGCTCTCTGTTTACAGTGAGACGTCGAGTGGTGAGCGAGAGAGCGCGCGAAGAGTTCGCCTTATCGCGACAATGTAGCCGTAGCATCACAGATAATTGTTTCCACAAAATGTCGACAACAGCAAAAGTCATAAGAATTACGTCATCATCTCTTCCTTCTTTCTCTTCTCATCTTTTTCAAGCTTTTTCTAACTTTTCGGGATATCTGGAAACTGTATGTGGAGTCCAAATTACCGGTAGGGTAACAATATGTTGTCAAAATTTTAGGACAATATTTTATAAATCAACAGCATTTCATTATTTACCCCTGGTCGAATGGATGAAGTTTTAAATAACTTTTGTTCATAACATCGAGTTTGTACAGTGTTTTGAGGTCAAAAAATTGGTAGGAATGTTGCCACTTGTTAAAACTAAGTACCTTTTCCTTGCACGACCTTTTTTATGTTCTTCCTCATTTTCCTTAATGTCCGTGCTACCCGGAAGACGCAAAAATTGGTAGAAAATACTCAACGATACGAAAACTGTAGGGTTCGTGTATTTTCACAATGTTTTGTTTTTGTATAAATGTTTTTGCTGTAATGGGTATCGTGTTACCCAGTAACTGGGTTGTGGAGGTCAGATAGGCACTCGCTCCATGTTAAATACTGATATTCAACTGCATTCGGTTAGACTGAAAGCTGACCCCACCATAGTTGGGAACAAAGGTAGTCAGATTGATGGAATTTTTGTATAAATGTTCAATTAAAAAAAAAACAACCATAAAATGCTGTTATTTTAGCATTTTTTTAAATTTTCTTCAAGTCGCTTTTGGTTAGTCATGTCCTTCTATTTTCGTTTGTATTTTACTTTTTATTTCCTTTTTAAAAGCTTGACCTTTTTGGTGTAAGCCGAGAACTAGTGACAGTCTAAATGGAATGTTGTAAAACGCTTTAAAAATAAATACTTTTTTTTTTGTCTCGCTTGATTCTAATGCATGAGATGACCTGTTTGTCTGCTTATGCCCGAATTGCGTAAAATCTGTACTGTACATGCTCGATGTTTCACCAGGATTTGAGAAGAATTTGAGCCATTTTTTCCTATTTTTTTTCTTTTCTTCTACGCACAAATCTTACTTTTTTTTCTTAAATGTAAATGCCACCTTACCATATCCTTTTTTACTAACCCGTTTTAAGCGGAAGTCGATTGATATTTTTTTGCGAAATATTCATTGATTTTTGCGATACATGCTGGCAACATTTTTACTAATTTTTCTTTTTTCTCTTTTTTTTCTATCACGAATGGTGAACCGGAACTGGAATTGGAAACTCAACATGAAATATTTATGAAACAAAAACACTTTACAAATTATTTGAAAAACTGGAATATCTTCCGGAATACGGAATCTTGGTCACACTGACTTTGGTGATCAAAATATGGTTATTAAACCATACCTCGGTTATATTGGTTATAACTGACTGCACTCGGGACGCACGACATGGTCACAAAAACCGCAATCTACGAAAATACGTGGTGACAAAACCATGCACTGACTGGTAACCAATTACTACGAAATATCCGAAAAACATGGTTGATGCTCTACAAAACCCTGTTCGGTTGCTATGAACCCATCATTACGGTAACAAAAAATGGTGACCTTATTCACATCTACAAAAAAACAAATGATTACCTATGAACAAAATAATTGGCTGCGACGAACCGTGCCCTCGCTCGCGCAGTGGGTGCAGGACGGCTCGCCGGCCCACGGCGGCACGCCGCTGAAGATCGACACGCTGCAGTTCGTGCCCAAGAACACCAACCCCAAGGAGTTCAAGGCGCTGCAGCAACAGGTAACACTACGGCATTATTTACTTTTCTTTATACGACGATCTTTAGAAGCGTGAACAAAATAGGAACTAAACTCGATCTCAAAGCATTCATTTCGGTCAAACCACTTTGATGCACTTTTGAATTGTCAAGGAGTCCATTCCAAAGCGTTGTAGGCTCAAGGAGAAGAACGGGCACTCAAATCAAAAATATTGGTTCATCATTTATGTTGAAGAACGCATCCATCTTGTTTTTGTTGTTTACATGTCACAAAACAATTGCACAAATGTTTACCAACAGCGCTTCCTTGTCAGTAGTGGTGACTTACGAGTTGTAGGTCGTAGGTTCGAACCCAGGCTGACGCTATGCTTTGTGTAACTTATTCATCACCACTGCTCTCAAAACGGTGAAGGAAAACATCGTTAGAATACCGGCCTGTCCTGGAACCAAAAATTCGAAAACGTGTGACATCCATCAAGACGCACTGTGCCCGCACCGAATGTCATTCGAGAGCCAAAACATCCTTGCAGTGTATTCTTCTGTCGTATTGACATGAATTATAACAAAGTGTAATTGAAATAATTGAAAACCTGAAAAGCGGTAATTGTACTATACTAACATTATGAAAAACTGTTACTATTGACCCAACCCTGTAATCGCAAAAAAATAATCAGCTGCTCTATACATTTTGACAATTTGTTTCTCAACTATGTTGGGGTCGGCGTCCAGTCTAACCGGATGCAGCTGAATACCAGTATTTTAGATGGAGCGACTGCCTATCTGACCTCCACAACACCGTTACTGGGTAACACTATACAATACCTACTCGTTGTCAAACATTCTGGCTTCTGACGACCCGTAAAGACTGTCAAAGATCTACGAATGACAGCCGGGACCAACGGCTTAACGAGACGAGGCATGGTGGGATCCAAGTATGTAATAGATGGTCACCCAACCACGGACCGATCTCGCCAAACGTAGCTTAGCCTTCGTTCGATCCGTGCGGCTGTTAGCCACGAACTCCTTGTCAAAAAAGTTATGCGAACGTATTGTATGGAGCAGCAGGTTTTTCGATATTTCGATTTTTCGCGGCGTTGTTCCTGTACAATGACCGATTTTCAGGTTTTCAGTTATTTCCGTTACATCTTGTGAAAAGAAATTAGTTATTCTGAATAGTGTGACATTACAATATTAAAATATGTACGTGTGCCATTTTTGTAGATCGAACTCTATGAGTACCTGGTCGACCGGGCCCTGCTCGGATGAAAATAGATCATCAACATATCATCCAGGTATACCAACGTGAGGAAACCTGGACTCATCGTTGATATAAGTCTGAAATCGCCAACCCGCCTTGAGCAAGCGTAGTGATCATTCCTCGACTTTCTCTGTATGAGAAGAGGCCTTTGCCCTGCAGTGGGACAGTAATAGGCTGGTATTATCATTATACTAACGTTGTATCACGTTCCCGAGGCTTTGAAAGTAGAGACAACGAATTCCCTCAGATATGAGACCTAGCTACATCGTTTTTTCACCCCCTTAAACCCCTATAATGCAACTTTCATCGGTTTTTCACGTCCGTACGCAAAATAAGCGTTTGGACGTGGAGTGGCGCACACCTGCCCGTTGTACTGCACTATAGTACTCTGTGCGTAGATAAAGGAGAACCGCCGCGCCGACAAGATCAGCGCGGGCCCGCAGTCGCACATCCTGGAGGGCGTGACGTGGGACGAGGCCAGCAAGCTCATCGGCGAGGACGCCGCCAACACGCACACCGGCGACCACGTGGTGAGGCGCACACCTAGCATACTGATTAAGCTTTCGGACTCAATTCTCTAACTGAAAACCGCATCAAAATCCGTTGTGCAGCTTTAAGCACTTGAAATTGGTGAAGGGTGGGCGTTTTGGGGGACTGTCTTATGTAATTTTGACAGAAGAACAACGCGGTCACAAAGATAGACACGAAAAGCGACTTTATTATATACAGGGTGACTTGTAATTTGACGTATTTCTTCCAGGGGCGGCTGTCTCGACATAGATAGTGATTGCTATACGACCGAATTCGGTCGCAAAGTTCTAATAGCGTCCCTAGACGCGCGCGACTTATTTGACAAGCACGAAAAAATCCCGCACTTGTGAAGCACGTCGCGCACGTCTAGGGACGCCATTAGGACTTTGCGACCGAATTCGGTCGTACAACGATCGCTATCTATGTCGAGACATTCGAGAAAATACTTTTTTTTTTTTAATTCTCCAGAACTTCCACTAAATATCACTTTTCTCGAAACTCAAATTGTATTGCCGTCATTGCTATTTCACTGTATATTTTCTCGAATCCCATGTATTTTCGCCTAGGCTTTATGGGGTGCTTAATTGTTGCACATGGGTCACTCTTTCACATCCTGGAAGGAATACGTGAAATTACAAGTCAGAAATTGCACAGAAATTGCGCGATAGTTGCACAACCTGGTACGCAAGCCTAACGTGATCTGTCCGGCCAGCAGCAAGTGCTGATGGGCGCGGCGTCCAAGGGCATCATCCAGCGCGGCTACCAGCACAACGCGACCATGTACAGCGCGCCCTACGCGCGCAACCCCTTCGACCACGTCACCGACACCGACATCGACGAGTACCGGCGCGTCGTCGAGCGCAAGCAGCGCAGCGACTGTGAGTACCACGCGCGGCACTTAAAGTACCACTAGCCAGGCCAGAGGCCCTAAGTGTGAGTTTCTTTTGACCATCTCGACTTTACGCATCGACCGCGTTCGGCGTTCCGATTGGCCCTTCACTGGTGAAGGCCGGCCGGCTGCCAATCGGAGCGCCGAACGCGGTCGATGCGCAAAGTCGAGATGGTTAAAAGAAACTCACACTAGGCTCTCTGTAGACTACTCCGACGTGGTAACTTGCCAGGCGTGGAACTAAATGCCGAAAGCCAAACAGCACTTGTAATTTTGGCTACATATTGACCAGTTGCTGGAGTGGTAATAAAATAATAGTTGTTATTTATGGAGATATGACGGCACGGTTGGCGCAGTAGTTAAGCGATTGACTGCTGCGCTGCGTGTCGCGGGTTCAATTCCCGCACGGAACAAATATTTATGACCTACAAGTAGTTTTTCCGAGTCTGGCTGTTTGTGTATGTGAGATTAAATGTTTGTAAACGCACCCACGATACAGGAGAAATTCCTAGTGTGGAAGATACAATCAAGAGTATTTCGTCTATCTAGAAGTAGCTACACTTGCCACTAAAAGTACCATCTACTATTTGAAGTAATAAGATACTACTATTAACCAGGTGTGGCTTCAAAAGTACCAACTGCACCGCAAGCCGAACTTGGCACTAAAAGTACCAAACTGAACTAAGTCTCGAATCCTATGTTTGCAGACGACACTGACTTATCGGAGTCAGAGGCGATCAGCGCCGCGCAGATCACGTCGCCGGCCAGCGCGCCCTCCGAGACCGAGGAGGAGTCCCGCGACGGTACGTCGCCCTGCTGTAGCTGCTCACTCTTTTATAATAGCTTCATTCGATTTAAAATTGACTAAGTGACCTCTGCCTCTGGCTTCGGCCCCTCGTACGCCTTCAAAAGAACCGGGTCCACATGGTCCCGAAATATATAATCTAAAGGTTCTGTGCAGTGCTGCCGTGTCACTACTGGTTCCCATACATTTTCTATAGGTTTACCGACGGATTTTTCATATAAACTAATACAAAATGTACGGAGACCAGCAGTAGCGCGTCACACAACAGTAGTGCAGCGTTGTTCGGAATCATACCTTTAGATTGAACTAAAATAACTGCAACTGCTTCAAAAGTGAGCTTGTTTTAAACTTTCTAGTTGTAGTCGGGTTTTTGGATTTTTTTAAATAGCCTTTTATCCTTTCTCACAGAAAAAAATAATTAAGTATTTCTCGTTTACAGAGCACCGTGTACTAAGAATAGAAATGAAACAGGCGCCCGTCCGCAGCCAACCAGAGGTCGTCCTCAGCGACGGTAAGTACCTACCTCCAACAAAAGTATGGGGAGTAATAATATTACTGTGCGCACATTAGTGCGAAAATTGGTTACAATTGTTTGTTTGCGTTCGGTCTTATACGGCTTATTAAATCATACATGAGACATGTGCATGAAACAGAGATTATGACAACTTTTAGTGGGTTTTATTAGTGTGTGTGTCTTTTAGGACTGAACCCTGTGGTTACTCGGTCGTTAATATGACACATCGAGCTTAAGGAGATCTCTTTGTCATTCTGTCGATGGCACGACGGTGTATTCAATTTTGTTGGTCCAATACTTCGCCATTTCCACGGCATCGTCGGTGGCTGCGCAGAGGTCGCTGTAGCAGAGATTAATGCAGATGGTTCACTCTGTAAAATCATTGAAATAAAAAGTGTATTGCTGCGACACAATAAAGTGCAATTCAGATCGCACACCGCTAAACACCTACAGTTATATTCACCTAGAAGTTGCCTCTCTTTCTATCGCGTAACTCTTATATCTTCTGACTACGTTACGCCTACTGAATTCGACCCGCGTACCTACTTGTAGCTTCATAGCTAAAATGCGGAGTGTACCATCTACATAATAATATAAACATGCACAGTATGGAAACTAGGCCTATTTGTTAAGATAATTACCTACGCTCCATTTTTAAAAGTATCGCGGTGACAACTCGTCGACTCGGCACCCGCAACTGACAGCACCGCGACAATCGCTTGAGGTCTCGTCAATGAGCGCGTTTGTGTGAGTGAGCCGTGTCGAACGTTTACTAAGTACTTTCTGTACTGTCCATATGTATACTGTGGTATGGCTTGGGGCACCGAAGGCTGGAAAGGTAGGACATAGTTAGCGCCACAGCTCCGCATCCACTCCTGCTGCCGTACCCGTCGAGATAGCTCTAATTTGCGAGGATGTCGTTGCATCTCCGCAAAAGAGACTGTGACAAAGATATGAGTGACAGAGAAGACGCTCTACAAAGACCAACTCTGTCTCAAACTCGTTGTGCCATATTAACGTATATTATTCTGATCAATCAGACGACTTCGCATGTTGATGTCGGAACGAAGTTCTTTAACGCGGCTTTTGGTGGGATTACACTGGCAGAAATCGTCACGTAACGAAAAATCGTTATGCACGAAAAAGTCCGTTTAAAGTGCATACATTTATACTAGATGGCTCTGAGTTAAAAACAAAAAAGTATGAATACGGCGAAAGGAACTTCGTTCCCACGACACGACTTTTGTTATAAGAGTCGTTTCAAGGGGACAAATCTATTTGTATAGAATACTCAGCGGAAAATTATTCATATTTAAGAATCCTACTTTCCTAGTAATCGTTTTAAAGTTTGAATATTGCCAACTTGTACATTAAACACTAATGTAAAGAAAAATTGAGCTGACAAAAGAGCATGGTTTTTTTTATCAATTCTAGAAAAACCTACAAATAGCGTGTAGAAAATGCTAAAATGATTTTTTTATTTTGTTTAAATTATAACAAATGAAATGTCTTTTTAAGCACGTCTTTTTTCCATTTTTGCTCTTTTCCTGTACAGGCATGTTGGTTTACATCAGTTTTGGCTCATTTCGTAATTCGAGGTCAAACTAAATTAGCTGGCAAAACTACACACATGTGATGGGCGTGTGTTATTAAAAAGAAATATAAAACAAACATTTATCCATTATTTCGTCAATGATAAAAATAAATGCTACAGCTGATTACGAGGTCAACGGACGCTTGGTGTGTTTTTACTAGAACTTTAGAGTGTAGAAATTCTTAGTCAAAACCGTTTATAACGACTTCGCAGGGACCGTCAGATAACGGTTGATATAGCCGATAGTCGTTATAACCAAACACTATGTTGTAAAACAACAGATGCTGGGGCCTCAAAATTTGGTTTTAAGCGAAGTCGTTAGTCATATCCTACATGGGCATTTGAAAATCTTCAGAAGCTAGGTGCAATTGGTAGGCAAGGTTCCAATTGATCATTTTCTAGATGTGGGAACGTTGCTGGGTTTTGGAGGTCAGATAGGTAGTCGCTCCATGTTCAAAAATTGAATTCAGCAACCTCCAGTAAGACTGGAAGCCGACCACAACATAGTTGGGAAAAGGCAGACAGATGACGTCGATACTCTGAAGTTTTGTCAGCTAATTTAGACTCTGCCTTATAAAAGACTTTCTGAAACCTCTTGTTGTTGGTGCATGTGTTTGTAAATGGGATGTATCTTTTTAGTTGACACAACTGACTTCTTGGCCGCCGAGCGCGCTCACGCCGACCGGACGAAAGGTACGTCACTGTGCGGCCGGCCGCTACGTCGCACATCGAGCCACGGGCGAGAGATTCCGACGGTAGTCTCGCCGCGACATCATCAAATTCTATACAAACTGTGTGGAACAATCTCCACACGGCGATACCATCGCGGCGAGAATTTGATGGCACGGCGGGACTATCGTCGAGACATAGCGAACGTATTCTCAAACTCTATGTGCTGTATTAATGGCCGCACTGTACCTTTTCTGTAGTTAATTAACTCTCGAATTTTCAAACGATACTTAATTTAAGACTCTCTTTTATATTGCTGTTATACACCTTAACGCGAAAACGTCAGGGTGGTCCGCGAAATTCAAATATTCGTAGGTTTTTTGCAGGTCCAGTATCAGGTCTTAAGTTGATCAAAATGTGATTCAACCGTAACACACAGTATTTACAGAATTATAATTGATTAAATCATCAATAAAACTCTTTAAGTTCAAATGAACCTATTGAATGACTTTTTCATT
Source organism: Xanthia togata (assembly GCA_963853775.1). Taxonomy (NCBI): domain Eukaryota; kingdom Metazoa; phylum Arthropoda; class Insecta; order Lepidoptera; family Noctuidae; genus Xanthia; species Xanthia togata. The sequence continues at coordinate 511,716 of OY970818.1, read as the reverse complement.
AAATCAAGACATATGAGGCCAATTCTTTTGATTCTAATGATTATAATTCTGTAAATACTCATTTGTTACGGTCGTGAATCATATTTGGATCAACATTCAACCTAATACTAACTTAAAAATTGCAAAAAAAATAAATTTCGCGGACGACCTCTGCGGGCAAATTGAGACTTCACGGTGACTTATAACAAGTAGCGTTTGTTAATTCGTCTGTAACTCTGTGTGCACTGATTCTGCCTTGATTATTTAATTAGTATTGATTTGTAGACGATTTTGTATTTTGTATATGTAAACAAAATATCCCAGCGGTGTCCAGAAGTACCGTCCCTTGGATCCAGCCTAACGAAGGCCTTCTTAAGACCAGCGCCCACTAGTTATTACTAAAACCTCGGTCATACAGAAATTATTGACTACAAAATCGCCTATATACCAATTTTGAGTAATTTATTATTGCATGTATTTAGTTTTGGATCTCGCAAATGTTTCTATTACTTTGTATGTATACTAATGCTTTCTTTTTAGTAATTTTCTTTTCACACTAACAAATTAAAAACTTAAAAATAAATACTTACATTAAAAACACGATAAAAATTGGATTTTTCACCTATGTGAACGTTAAAAGGAGTTGGGTGGCGAAATGTTGTAACAAAATATGTTGTCTCTTGCATAGTTATATCTACTTCTCTTTGGGGTCTTCCTTTCGTGAGGTTCGACCAGGGGGGGGGTCACGATAATCAGGATGGGGGGGTGGGGATAATATGACAGTCACGTGTATTTTTTTTTGACGAAAGCGTCAGGTTATGCCGCGAAATTCAATTTCCTTAGGTTTTTTGCAATTAACAGGTCAGTATCAGGTTGTATGTTGATCTAAATATGATTCGCTCTCGTATCAAATATTAATTTACAGAATTACAATCATGAAAATCATCAATACAACTCTCGAAGTTCATGTAATCCTATTAAATGACTATTTCATGAAATCATAAAATTTCTAATGATTATAAATCGCGAATTATATTTTAATAAAGATACAACCTGTCTGACATGCAAATTGCAATATAGTTAGAAAATCGCTGGCTACCTCAGCGCACCCCCTTTAAACCTACAAGTGCAGTTAATACACACAAAATTCTTAATTTTAATAATATTTATGATTTTTCAGAATCTATTTTTATTAAGTAATACAGATTCTAATAAAATTATCTGATATTTTCAATAATAAAAAATACACGTGATGCTGTGAGGGGGGAGGGAGGTGTAGTCCAAAACCTCATGATATATCACATAGGGGGAGGGGGGGGGGGGATTCAAGGATGGTCCCTTTCTAATTTTACCTGCGAGTAAGAGATAGCAATAGCAGTTATGAAAGCTCACATAGGAGCGTCTTCGTTCATCTGGCCTTCTTTCACGAGTAGTGCCGACCCGGGACCCGAACCTATTGTCCGACGACGAAGTGTTTTACGACTCGCCCGTGTCACCCGTGACGTCGTCCGTGACGTCAGGCGTGATGTCGCCGGTACAACGCGTCGTCATTAGAGGTGAGACTCGACTGATTCAGAGTTGTTCGTAGGTGTGTGTGAATGAAAAGTTTTAATGCTTCTTGATTGATTGAGTGAATGATAGTTACAACGATTGTTTGATACTCAATAATATAATGATCGATAATGTTTGATTGATTGATTAGTAGTCTAAGATTGATTAAATGATTGATGTTTGATTGATTAGTAGACTAGGATTGATGAAATGATTGATACGTTTGTATTGTTTGGTACTAGTTAATTGATTCAATAATCGATTATGTTTGATTAGTTAGTACCTACTCCATTATTGATTGAATGATTTATAATTTTTGCGTATTGTATGTTCGTAACTGACAAGACTCGGTATGTCCCGGCACAGCGGCGGCGCGGCAGCCTGCCGTACTGTCGGACGATGACGTGTTCGTGACGTCACGCGCGCCGGTCTTGGTGCGCGCGCACCTCGCTCCGCTGCCGCAGACTGTCGCCAGAGGTGCGCTAGGTAGGACTCACGGCCGACGTCCAACCATTAGTTAGTCATAGCAATTTGCTGCTGGGGAGTTACAGCACAGCACTAGGAAGTGGTGAAGGGCGTTTTGGGGGTCTGTCTTATGTAACTTAGACGTTTGAAAAGTGCTGATTCTCAGCAAACTTTTTGATTCTAACTCTTTTTTCGGTCAGGTTAGATCGCCGAGAGTTTTTATCAAACTCACGACAATCATTCTAATATATAGTGTATAACAATGAAATAAGAGTTACCTTGCAATGTCTTATTAATGGTTTGACGTCATTCAAATGAGATCGTGAACGTGCTGCTGTAGGGAACGGGACTAACTCACGTAGAGACACTCATCAAACAGGGCCACTCATTAAATTGACTAGTGATTCTACACACGTGATGGGTATCGCCATCCAGCCCCTTTGTCGCTACGTCACTATGTACTAGCGACAGTTTCCGGGGGCTCGTTATTAAGTCACCCCCTTTTTTTTTTTTTTTTTTTTTTTTGGGTGGGAAATCATCAAATGACGTCTCCCGCTCTGGGTGGAGCGGGAGGGCGTGTCAGACTCTTACTGACTAAATCCCACCCGTGTTCCTTCTGTTGCCTGTGCAATGCCAGGGGGCCACGGTATCCCTTTCGGACTTTCCCGCAACCCCGGCAGGCAATGGTCTCATCGGACCCCTTCACTTGCTGACATCTCTTTGAGGCGCGCGTGGAACACTACGCGCCGTCGACCCGGGCCTGGTCCTTACCGGACGGCGAGCTACCCATTGCTCACCGTCCGCAAGCCCGCGCCTACGGTGGCCGGGAATCGGCAATCGATTCCCGACGCCCAGGGCGTCTCCTCCTGCGGCGGCTAGGGGCGTGAGGGCGCGAAATTTGCCTCTCCCTCACGCGCTCCGCCTCCTCCTTCGCGAGCATTACTGCTTCGCAGAAGGAGGTGACGGCCTCCCATGCTCTCTCGCTCCGTACCATGGCCTGGACCAGGGCCGGACGCGAGAGATCCCCGCCACCGATCGCCTCCACGAGGACACGGCGGTGCTCTGCCCAAGCCGGGCATACCTCCACCGTATGCTCCACCGTGTCCTCCGGGCGATCCACGCAGTGATGACACCCGGGCGTTTCCTCCCGCCTTATCCGAAACAGGTACCTCCCGAAACAGCCGTGTCCGGTGAGGACCTGCGTCAGGCGGAAGGTGAGGACGCCGTGGCGCCTCTCCAGCCACTCCTCAAAGAGGGGACTTATCGCCGCAATAGTGGCGTGCCCAATTAAGTCACCCCCTGCCATTTTATTCGTGTACTTTATATAGTAGTCAGGCGGGGACATACTCTTTCCATAGTTCTAGGTAACCCACTATAGCCACCCAAACCCATAGTCCAATATGTTTAGTTCCATGTTCTGCAATAGTCCTGCATCAACCGGGGTTGTCCTTGGGTGCACTAGCATAGTGCATACAGGGATAATCGTCGGCTGGTGCCCCATTCCATTTAAAACTGTCTTAGGCCCTTTGCGAGTTGGCTTCGGCCCCTCGTACGCCTTCCAAAGGACCGGGACCATTATTTCAATAACTATTGCTACTCCCCTTGTTGGTCTAGTGGTGGCGGTCCTTGTTACGAAATATTCCATCTGGTATTTGTCAGTAGCAGCCCGGAGTCTGGATTTGTGCCCGGTTGATGGAAATAGGCTCGCCTACATACACATGGGACTTAAACATAACTGGCTAAATGTGGGTATAATATAGGTACACCGCTGCCCAACCCTCCGGGGAACACAGGCGTGATGTTATGTTATGTACCCATAAAATTTGTGAAGATTCACTATTTCAGTAAAAATGTGTAGTATAAAAAATATTTTGAAATACCTATCAGAATACAAAAATATTAAAATACCTTTAATAAAATATTATTACCGTATAATAATATTTTTTATATCCTAATATTTAAAAATATAATTTATATGTATTTAATGAAATAATGGCACATCGAACTTTCAAACAGATGTCTCTATGTCAGTTAGTATCCCGAGGTCAGGTCGGTAGGTAGGTTACGGTCGAGGCTGTTTGTCTGCAGAGAAAGGTTGCTATGCTAGGACGAAATACTCAGACGTCAATTAAAATGTTCTTAATAAACTGTAATTTCTCGGATCGATCGGTATATGACGCGTGCGCAATATGACATAATCTTCTCAACACAGTTTCATTAATGAGTTGTATTGCATTATGGAAAATAATTTAATTTAATGTTTTGTGTTTCTTTAATTTGTTATGTTCATTACTTTTGAGAATCAAGTTCGTCTAACTGAACAGACAGCTGTGCTGCTGAACAGTTTGTTGCGTCACTTCTTCTCAGCTCCAGCACTAGGAAGTGGTGAAGGGCGAGCGTGCCGGGGGACTGTTCCATGTCATTTTGACGTTCAAAAAGTGCTAACTCTCAGCCTAGTTTTAATTAATGACTTGATTTTGATTTTAATTCTAACTTTTAATCACGTTTGAGTATTCGGCAGTAATAGCTTGGTTGGAAGGAGTATCTATGTTGTTTTCTTGTGTCGTCTCTCATTGTCATTGCTAGGTCATACATTGGGTATTGATTCAAGGCTCTGTCGTTGCTTCATCTTCATTCACAGCTATATTTCTGCAACGTTTCGTTACTAGGATTGCTAGACACCTGTAGGTACCGCGGGGAAAGTGCAGGCCGCTGATTCGTTAACGCTCACTTCGTCCCGCCCGCGCCTCGCCGCGCATTCCTAACAGACATGTTTACACAACTTCTTTTAATATTATCGTTTCCCGTTTACACTTAAAACAAGTTGTTAAAGACCTATAAAAAATTGTTATCTAGCATTGCTGTTACAATGTCCGTGGCAGTGTGCCACGATGCAACGTCGTATCGTGTGTATGTGTTCTGGCCCTACGATGTCGAACCGTATCTAAAACAACTACTAGCATAAAAAATACATACTTTAATCAACTCTTACGTTTACTGGATCTATATTCTATATAATATATTAATAGTGTAAAACAAGTCGCTTTGGTACCGTATGTCTCTGTGAACGCGTTGTTCTTCTAAACGCCACATTTGATCTTCGGCAGGATAATTATTAAACTTACATAATTATAACAAAAAATCGCGATGTTTTGACATGTCGCCACTGCAGCCGTGCCAACGGCGGCGGCGTGCCAAAGTTGGTCCATACAAAAAAAAAAAAAAAAAAAACAAATTAAATATGTGGGTTTAACTCAACTTTCCGACCACGACCACTTTGCTTACGACCGTTTCTGAGAGCCTATTATGTTGTCAAATCCCGTCAGTTCGTACGAGTGCAGGTTTTTATGTGTGAACCTATCAGTAGGCCGACTTTTTCGTTGGTGACAGTCCCATGGTCCTAGCGGGGGTAGGGGGCCGCGGTTAAAAACAACAGACGCGCACCGTCGTCGGGTTATAAATCTCACTGATGACTTGATCAGGCTTTCAGTAAACGGTGGTTAGTTGTCTTCTATTTCTATCTTTCTACGTCGTCTCAATGCTTTTGTAGCAGTTGACTATAGTATTAGTTGACAGTCTCAGTAGGTAGTCATGTAGTTAACTTAATGAAACTCTAGTTCAATTCACATTTTGAGGTGTGATGCTATTTCAAATTTATGCATTGTCTATGGAAGACTCACTATTCTCGTGTATCTCGTCAAATGTATAGATTTAACTAACCGACCGAGAATTGACAACTTTGCCTCGTGTCCCACGGAACTTTGACCGTTCGAGTCCGTCAAACATTTGCATATGAGGTCACGACTGGCAGTTTTCAAATTATCGGTTGGCTATTACGCGTCACACCACAAAAGCGTGAATCCTTCACAACTGTCCTACCCCATTGCAGGTAAAATCGGTGAAAAAGAAGCTCTTTCGACTAACAAACGTTTCAAACGCGAATACTCCCGCAGTACGAACTTCGACACTATCATGAAAACGTACGACTCCTCGCAAAAAGTACCCAAATGTAAAGTGAACCTCACTCCACGCCTCGCGCACGCTTCGCACACAGCGCACGAGGCAGGCAACGAGAGCAGTCGCTCCAGCTTGTACTCTATCCCCTCCATAGAGTGGGATGGACGCTGCAAGTCGGACTTCGGCCTCAGGAGCAGGTCCCTCCAGCGCTGTCAATCTAACAAGCTCTTTAGAACACAGTCTCACAGCGGCTTCATTAATTCCTACATGAGAGACCCCGAACCTATGCATTACCACCTGCCCAGGTGCCGCTCGTGCGGCGCCACCAACGTCTCCTACGCCTTTGAGCTCACCAAAGATGACAAACTTAAAAAAGCTAAGAATCATAGCTCCATCTTCTTCTCCGTCGATAACATCCCACAAAAGTGTTCAGACGAAAGAGAAAGCGATGCTAGCTACGTTAAAGTACAAGAGAAATTCGTTCCCGTCTTCAAAGTTGAAAAGAAAGATGCAGAGTTCGTTGAAAGTCAAGAATTTAATGAAGATAATTACATAGGTGATATTGGGAACAGTTTCTCTTCAGAAAATCAGACTGTCATCGAGAAATCTGATGCTATTGATGAAAATGTTATTATTAGTGAGAAAAATGTTGAAATGTGTACAAAATCTACTGCCCGGGAAAACATAGAGACTTACCCTGCAGACTTGATCGCTGCCGACTCGATTGATAACGTGAATAAAACTCTAGAATCCATAGAAGGCGAATATCATAGCTTTACAGATTTAGAAGATTCGTATGAAAGTCCCGTCAAAGAATTAGTAGAGAAAGACATCAGGGACTACTCGGTACCTATAGATTTTTATTGCGATGATTTTAAAAGTAGAGATGACGCGACGAAATCTCCTATAAAAATCAAGAATATCCTCGAACCTATTTTGGAAGAATCCAAAAGTTCTTACGGTGATGATTCGAATCTCTCACAAAATGAGAAGAAGGAGGAACTGATGGAGAACATAGTCGGTGACGCTGTGAACACAGCTGTCTTAGCGAGCCAGTTGAAACTAGAGATAGCAAGCAACGCTTCTCTCAAAGTTACCACAGAATCGCTCGTCGCTGAGTGCACTAAGCTGGAGAGTTACACAGTCAACGAAGAAGGCTCTGAGGTTATTGTCAATGACGTGGAGAGCTTCACCACCAACAATATACAGACAGCAATCGATATGTACGAGAACGAAGCGTCTGAGCAAGACATGATAGACTCCGTCTATGAGAACGTCTTCGATATATTATCAACCGACAATGAGTCTGATGTTAATATTGTTAAGAGACAGAATTCCTTGGCCAGTACTCTCAGTTCGAACGAAAGGACTAGCTCCGATTCGACAGCCGAGTTTGAGAAATATGAGATTGTGTCAGAAGTTTTGTCCGCCATTATGTATAGAATAGATTTTGTTGACTTGGTACTGAAGGTCAAGGTCGCTTCTAACAATAATATCATCGAACAAAACCTCAGTACTGACGATGCCAACGAGACGTTCTCGATAGCAAAGCTTATCGAGGATATTGAACAGAACGTGTGTCTGAATGAAACAGTGCTCACTGAAGTGAGCGAGACAGACATAGGTCTAGCAAACAAAGTCATTGAAGGCATACTATATTATATTTTCGATAGAGCCATGTTTATCAACCATCAGAAGCAAAAAGGCAATAAAAAGACAGTCAAGAGAGTTGTTACTGTCGCTGACTTTGAGGATATACTGTTTACTGCTCGACCTATTTGGATGGAATCCGAGGATTATGACGACGTATATGTAGAAGAAAAACACAGTGAAGAGCAATACTTTTATGCAATCAATGATTTTTTTAACGCGAAATGTCTTAAGAATGCGACAGAAAAAAATATAAGTATTATAAAGAAAATTTTTGAATATAAAAGTAAAGATAAAGTTCTAGATTCTAAAGAAACCGATAAAGAAATAGAAACAATTTACCCTGTTATTGTTAGTAGAGAGAGCTCCCCCGAAGTTAAAGAAAGTAACGAAGATCATCTTCAATACAAGGAGAATACTCCGGACCAAGTAGAAACAGGATTTTATATTCACCCTCTCGTTAGCGTTATAGACGATCAGGAAAACGTGCACTATTGCAAACAAATTGAAGTTTATCAAGAATGTATACCAGATCTAACATACCCAATAGAAAAGCCAGCGACTGATAAATCAATTTCTACAATTCATAAGTTAGATAAGCCCAATACTACAGAAGAAGTATTATTTCCTATATCCAACGACGTATCACGACCCGCCGACTTTGAGAACTTTCTTAACGAAACATTCGTAGACTCTAGTGACATGAACAACGCATTTCATGAAGATTTCAGTCAATCAGAAGACCCTACAATATCATCACGTACAGAAGAACTCTTCGCCACCCCTGACGTAGACCTCACTTCAGAAATAAAAGAAAATATTAGCTTCGAACACGAAACGGTTACAGTAGGAAACATTACAGATGCGTCCCATGAAGAATATCATTCTAGTACCAATGACGAATTCAAAGATATCTCCGATCGGACTGAGGAGTTCGCCAGCTTCTCCGCCCAATCACCTGCCAGAAATATCGAAGAATATTTAAGTCCGATCAAGGAGCCTTCTTCTCCAAACGATGAACCAATTTTTTCTCCAGAATACCGCGATATATCCCACAGAAGTGTAGCAGAAGTATCGCTCACGCGCTCGGAGATACCGGACCCTTCCCAGAAGCGGAAACATGCCACCGTTAAAGAAGCGCTGAGTCGGTCTTCGTCCCCCAATAGGAAAACGACAAAGAAATTCGAACTGACGGAGTCACCAATCAAAAGCGTTTCGAAAGACTCTCCGACTAAGAAGCTATCAAGACGCAGAGCTCAGTTGGACTTGGCTTCTCCATTCACCAAAAAGGCGAACGTGATAGCGATGTCGCAAACGGAACATTCCGGCGGCGTCAAGTTCTGGCTTTCGTTCGACGAAAACCTATCTGTCGACCACGACAAACACGTCATACGGAACGTCAAGAGCATTGATGACACGCTCCCTAGCTTCATATCAATCGATTTAGACGACGACATCGGTGGGAAATCAAATCAATTTTATGGAAAGGAAACTAATAAGAATACTAAACGAACCAGCGTTCTCTTGAATGAATATTCGGATAATGAACTCAGTTTTCCATCTCCCAGTACTTCTAACATCGAGTACGCGGCGAGGGACCGCGTCGAGCTGGTCACCGATGACCCCGGACTCGTCGAGTCCGACTCGAGCGTCCCGCGCAAACGGTTGCTTTACGAGCTGCACAGCCGCCCGTCCAAGAGGTCGTACTCCAGTTGGCCGCCCTACGAAGATACTTTGTTTTATAGGATCATTTCGAAGTTTAGAATGTCTGAAAGTTTCGATCCGAACGATTTAGAGGATCCGAATTTCGATAGCAGCTCTTAGGGTGCGAAATAAAAATCTTTATGGAAATATAAGCATTCTTATGTGATTAGTTCGTAGTACAGTTTGTACGAAATCGCGCTCTACTGGATAAGGACCGCAATGTCAACAAATCGCAACGCGATGTCGCGCGTGAAGTCGCATCTTACCTATCAATGCGTACCACGGCTATTTATATTAACTATAGAATAATTTAGTCTACGACTTAATCTTTTTTTAATGCTACGCGGTAAGTGCTTAACCAATGATACCAATTAATTTATGGTTTTTATAAACTTATAGATGCTAGGAACGCCCATTGCAAGCAGACAAAAAACATTAAAAATATAGAACTATTAATAAAACGTATTTCAAGATTTATGGTGATTTTAGCCTCATTTGCTTGCAATGGGCCTCTTCATGTTATTAAGTTAGGTTCAGACGAAAAGGACACGATAAGGCAGGGCCTTCCCACATTGGAAATAAATATATTTTAATAAAACAACAATGTATTTTTATATAAGCATGTTTTTTATTGTGAATGTAGTTTTTATTACGTGTTTTAATTTTTTTTAATTTTAAGTGTTTTTAAAAAGAAAAGTTGCGAATAATTGGAAATAGTTCGAATGTTTTTGTTCTTATAATAAAACATGTATAGTGTGTATCGATTTTGTATTGATTGGAAAGTTTTTCCCGGGCTTTTTAGATGTTTTTTCCGTCTCGTTGGGAATGACAGAATATCACGAATTTTGTACGAGATGTGACAAAACTCCAGACATAATAATATGTCGTCACGGGCTCCAAACTTAAATCCAATAATATTGTTACTCCTCATATCGCCTTTGTAATATTTCACTAACTCATTTCAATTATTTTTTTACGCTTGTGTATGTTGTCCGCTATTAAAGTATGTGTAACTTTTGTGTTGTTTCTGTGTAGTGCTAGTGCCTCCACTGCCATACTATAGTACCGATATACACCATTAAGTTATCGTCATTATCATTCTCCTGCTCTTATCACTTACCTTTTTAGCCATATCATCTTTCACACAGCCCATCCATCGTTTCTTTGGTCTTCTCCTACTCTTATAGACATCGACATTCACACTCAAAACTTTCTCCACGACATTTATGATGATGTCTACATTGTACCACTTATGAAACTAATATCGGTACTATGGTATTGTTATCTCCATGATTTCAAAATTTTAACTGCATTCCCCCTTTGTATGTGTACGCAGTGAGCCAGCCTGGTGGTCAATAGTCGTTCCTTCTTCTTATAAGATTACATTGCCCAGCTGTGAGACACTTTCAGGCTATATTAACAAAATAGCGTAATATTGCCTCTTATTACTTTAACAGAGCATATGTCAATATATTCTACAGTATGCGCGTGAGTTTAATTATAGCCCGCTTGCACCACAAATCGCTAAATGCGTTAGCGCTAAACATATTTAAAACATAATTCTGTCTCTGTCATCTTGAAACGATTGACAGAAACAGAGCGATGTTTCGAATACGTTTTTAACGATTTGTGGTGTAAGCAGATGTAGAAAGTTAAATACGAATCTAATGAACTCGTCCGAATACTATAAAGAAAGTCATGTCGGCCATTTGCATTATTCTAATAATAATTTCTGTTTTCTATTGGTTTTTTGTACGCTTTTCTCTGAAAGGAAAAATATTTTGCAATGTCTTTTTTAAAATGATAAACTTATAAGTTTCGTTTTGTCTTTGCAAGATATTTTCCGTCTTTTTGGAAAATAGTTTTTTTTTCTGACACTGCTTCGCATGCCACTAGCATTCACTTGGTTTCGGGGGCGGCGGTTTGAAGTACTAACGCATACAGGTAAGTGGCAATCTAATGAGCACTTTTTCTAATGAGCACTTTTTCTGAAGAGCACTTTCCTAGAGCACTTTTGAGCGGTTTTGTATTTAACTGTGGAATGGCATGGGAAATATGGGAAGTTAATCTATAATCATTTTAATGTGTTTTTTGTTTACTTAAACGATAATTTACTTGTTTTTTAATATTGCAAATTAAAGTACAGACCTATTTAGTTAATCAAAAAACTGTGACTAAGGTTTCTGATTCCATTTTAAATAATTACAGGAAAAGTCATTTGCTCCATTTAATGAGATAAACTCAATTGATTTAAGCCCGCTTGCATCACGAAACACTAAATACATTTGCGTCACACAATTTAAAAACATCGGTATATTTACATTACTGTTATTATTATTAGCCATAAATTTACAAAACATAGGTAATATATTTAAAAAAAAACTTTAGTACAGATAACTGTATGAAACAGATTTAGTACGTACTAATTCCATAGTCATTCATAATAAGAACTAGCTGCACCCGGCGCAGAAGAAATCAATGTGGAATTAAGATAGTAAATTATACAATGCGACTCTCACTTGCCTTCGCGCAAATGCAATCAATAAAGGTTCTCTGAAACCTGAAGTATATTGGCGTGTGCTAGCTGTCATATGGCTATTAATTTATAATTGTGTTTGGCGAAATGTAAATTATCTTACATACTATTGTACAGAATCTTTTTTTTTTCAAACTGAACTTACAGGTGTGCTGCTGGAGAGATTTTTGCGCCACTTCTTCCCAGCAAAAGCACTAGGAAGTGGTGAAGCGTTTTGGGGGACCGTCTTATGTAATTTTGACTTTCGAAAAGTGCTGATTTTCAGCCTAGTTCGAATAAATGAATTTTGAATTTGAAAACGATCAATTGCAACTGTAAATTGTTACGTGCCTGACTGATACAAATTGATCGTCTACCATAGGCAATTGAAGCGTTTGACAATATTACTACAATAGAAATTGATGGCAATTGTTTGATTACAATTGATCATTTCCGGCAAATTGACAAAGTTTTTTCGCAGTCGGATTAACGGTATGGCAGCGTATCAAATCCGAACAAACAAGTATTGATTTTTAAGATATAAGATGACCATGGAATTAGTATGTACTATGTTTGTGAATGACAGACGAAACTACAACGACGAACTTTTTATTATAACAAAATTTTTATCTAGTTATTTGTGGTGCAAGCGTAGTAAAGTATATTCAATCATTATATATTTTCGTTTACTTATGTTTTTCTTGTACGTTTCAGGCGAACACACGGTGAACGGGGACCATTCAGATGCGCACCAGAGCACATTCTCGCACAGCAGTAAAGAGGTATGTTTTATAATTAGGCTAAAACAATAATTTGAACATAACAGCACACTTGTAATCCGTTAATGGTTCGGCAGAGGTGTACCTATAGTACACCCACATTTCGCCAGTTATGTTTAAGTCCCATGTAACAAGAGGCGAGCCTATTGCCATCAATTGGGCACAAATCTAGACCAATCCGTTGCAATATTATGTAGGAAAAGCCCAATAAGGTATTTGGTATACAAATAAAAATGGCTAATTATTTTCCAGGCGACTAACAACTTTAAGGGCGACTAACTATTTGCTACTAATAAAAGACTTGGCAGCAATTAAATATTCTAGCAATAATTATATTAGATGAGCTCCAAAATGCAAGGAATTATAATAAATAAATAATGGCTGCTACTTTAGGGTAGCGAACATATTAGACAGGGCCAATTGAAATCATAGGCGATGTATTATAAATAATGACATGGTGCCTAATATTAACAGTGGGATAACAATAATTGTATTATAGGCAACTATAGGCTTCCATATAAAAAAAAAACTCTTTTGCAGGCGTTTATTTTTCAGGAGAGGCTGGATGTTAATTTCTTTCATCTTTAGCCGTCTAAACTTAGGTGTAGCCGTAACCCCTTGGCTAATTAAGTAGTAAATGAAAATGGCTGAAAGGTAGGTTAGGTTAGGTTAGAATGTCACAACTTAATTCTCGAGTCGAGCAAAGTGTAATGGAGTTTTTCCATCTAGAATGTCTCAGTAGCAGCCCGAAGTCTGAATTTGTGCCCGGTTCATGGCAATAGACTCGCCTCCTGTTACATAACTGGCGAATGTGGGTGAAGGTATTATAGAGATACCTCTGCATTACCCTTCGAGGAACACAAGGGTGATGTTATGTTATAACATTGATAAGTCCGAGTTGACGGGTCATCTATACAGGGTGGCACACGCTACTACACCATTGAAGACCTTCAATTATTTCATTTCCTTTAATTTATTTTAGTAAATTTTCGAAATGACTACCTTTTTTTTCAATACAACATTTATTTTATTATTTATTTATAGTTAATTAAAACGGTACAACACCAATTACATTAATTAACATAGAGACAAAAATTACGTTGACAATAATATAATTTAAAACTAACATGGAACAGTGGACTCCTTTGCATACTTTCTCTCACAGAACACCAGACATATACGCATAATTTTAATCCATTCATCTGCAAACACATCACATTCAGGGTTGGCAGCCAGGAGGGCATTCAGCACCTTTAGAGTACGACAGACTGGGGATTCGGCTCTGGCAACAGTTTTGGCTGGCAGTTGCGCAAACAGATTGTGCCGGCGGCTCTGACGGTGTCCGATATATTTATCGGGCACAAATAGTCGGCAGAAAAGACCATGGAGCTCTGGGCTGTCGATACGTCACATAACAACAACTCAACAACATTCAACTCGTTTACTGCGTTTGATCGGATCTTACTGCGTTTTGTATCTTTAGGTGGTGAATTTGCGTTAAAATGGACTCTATGGCTGCTTTTAGGTCTTCAATGGTGTCGTAGCTTGTTTTGTACACTTCATCCTTAACGTAACTTCATAAGAAATAGTCTAGTGGGGTTAAATCGGGTGACCTCGCGGGCCATTAAAGAATATGCAAACAATGCATTTTATACATTTTAGTCATCACGTTTCATAGTAACATTTGCTGCTTAAGACCTTAGTGTTAATTTTATTTTTCAAAACGTCGAGGATCGATTCCCGAGCTGAGTAGGCACAAGTTTTTTCTAATGTATGAATGCAGTTTTTCTTGTTACTAAAATCGATGACAGGGTTCCTAAGAAGAGATCATCGTATGTCTTATAGTTTCAGACTTTCCCATACTGACCGATCTAAATGTGCCACGCTGTATAACATAAATACAAATAAATAAAATTGAGTGTCTGTTTGTAATAACAAAATAACAGCTTTTTACAAAATGCAATAAGTACTTTTTATTAAAAAAATATAAATTGTCTGTCTGTCTGTTTGTTTGTACTGGCTAATCTCCGAAACGGCTGGACTTAGTTTAGCCTGTTCATAGCCTGTAACTGTGTCTACAAAGTCAGACATTTCCATTCGAGATCAGCTTATACTAGAAATGTATAGCTTGATATGTAGCCGTGTGTACTTTGTAAGATATATAAATAAATAAATATTGTGGCCCCAGGGCTCTCCCTCCAAGGAGGTGTCCACCGAGGACTCGCCCAAGAAGGACAAGAAGAAGAAGAAAGGGCTCCGGACGCCGTCGTTCCTGAAGAAGAAAAAAGAGAAGAAGAAGTCCACCACGCCGCAACCCGCCTAGAGGTAAGCAGTTCTACCTTCTCACACTACGCGCCACTTGCATCAATCCGCCCAACTACTCGTATATTGTCAAAATCAAAAAATTCAAACTCAAAGCATTAATTTCAATTAAACCAGGCACTTTTGAATTGTCAAGGAGTCGTAGTTGGTCAGTCAGAAAGATGAAGCTACCAAATAGCCCATTCCAAAGTATAGTAGGTTCCTATAAAAAATTAAAAAACAAAACCCTATAGAGAACAACGGGCAAGAAACTCCATGGACTTGTTTTTCAACTGTTTTTAATTACATTGTTACAAAATATTAGTTACATCATTATTGTTGAATTTATAATTATATGAGAACGATGTAAAATTACGTTACGGTACTGATGATGCACACTTCCTATTTTGAACTTTTCTCTTTCCTGCAATCTGAAGTGTGTAACAGGAAGCCGGGGAATCGCGCGCAATTTGATTTGATCAACGAGCGCGCGCGGTGCTGTAGTTGGCCGTCAGACGGTACCAACCCATTTTCCGAGAGGTTGTAAACAGGATGATGATGATGATAACGATGATTGGTACTGCCAGCCGAGATGTCAGACACATCATATATAATAATTTCATTATAATTTAGTTAAAATAAATTTGTTTTTATTTTTTTTAATCTTTTAACTTTTATCGCGTTTATTACTTTAAATGCGAATATTTTGTTGTGATTTTGTATGGTTGTATTGCTCTCATGCAATGTGAAGAAAGATATTATTTTATTCTATAATCAAATCTATTTAGTAATTTTAAATATTTTGATTTTACAATATTGTTTCTTTTTTAAATTATTTAAAAAATTAAATTAAATTTTTAATTTAATAGTTGTTCTTCCTTTAATAAGTGATGCATTTACACATTATTGTAGATTTGTGATTACCTATTGTTTATTCTTGTAAATTTACGTCGTCGGTGTGCCTCGCTCAATAAAATAAAAATATGCGACTACCGTAAGGCTGCGTTCGTCTTTTGCTCACAGTTGGTCTCAGTAACTATGCTAGGGCACCCATCCAAATGGGTTAGGTTAGGTTGGAACTGTGCCCAACCGCGGCAACGGACGGCGAGCGCTACTTCCAGTATGGTCTCAGTTCCTCGGCTATTTAGTATTTTTAGGACCCCAAAAAAAGAATTATTTGAGGTTCACAAAAGGAGGCGCAGTCAATACATAATTATTTTAAAACATACTCCTCCCGCCGCGTCTGTTTGAACGCGATAAACTGAAAAACTACCGAACGGATGTCCAAACTGTTTTCACCAATAGACGGAGTGATTCATGAGGAAGGTTTTGGTGTGGTTTTGTGTAAATTGTCTGAAATTTGACGATGATAGAAGATTCGGAAAAAAAACATGCTGACTGGGAGCTTCACTCTCAGCTCTCAGCGTGCGCCGCGTAGTCCAATTAACATAGGGTACTTTTGGTAGTACGTTCCTGTGGGATATTTTCCCAGATCACGCGGTCAAAAGCTAGTCATTATATAAGATTGTTCAATAATATTTTTAGGAGCGCAAAATGGGAATTATTAGAGGTAATCTAAGACATGTATTTTTTTCTGTTTCAGATAATCCCACGGATCAACACTGCCATCACGCTTTCAGATACTTGTAATTTTTCTAATAATTGTAAGGATTTATCCTGGACCTACGTGCGTAATCAAACGTTCAGCTTATACAGCGTGTAGCGGTGGGGTGTACATATAATTGTTGTGACAAAAGGAACATGCTGTATATGAGGCGGGTTCGTTTTTTAGACGTTTAATGTGAATGGAAATTTTCCCTATTACATTATGGGAAGAATATTTAGATTTTTCCAAGTTTTAATTATTGTAATTTTTTCCAAAAAATGTCTCTTCCAGTGTTGTTTTATACACAATCAATTATACGTTTTTATATACTTGTGCGGGCAAATGAAGAAATTTCTACAAATAACGAACTCGTCTCTAGTTTTAAGATTAAATCTCGATTCTTGAATGTCGCTTACAACCTATTCTTTTGACAAATGAAAACCGGTTTATACCGGTTATACCCCTTCTAGTACAAGCAGATTTAGTTGGAGGGGTTCACTGCTCTTTTTTACTTGTGATAACAAATTTGTATATTCTCAACCACTTCTAAGTGGACCGACTATTTGATATTTCATGACAATTCAAAATGTCAGAACAGAAAGTACCAGATAATTTACAAATAAAATACTTCTGTATTTTATTATTTATTGTTTTCTTTTTTGAGTGTTTGAGTACTCAAGACTCGAAGCGGCTTATAATGTAACTATGTACAATTGATGAAAGACCCACCCACCGGCTAGCCATGGTGTTTCGGCTCAAAATGTTAAGTGCTAAACGCCTTAAGCAGTGCTGCTACCTTCACGTTAGATGGCGCTCGTGCTCGCTCATATTGTACTAACTTGAGCATTTTCGGCACGACTTGAGCATTTTTTTTTGTGAATCCTGCACTTTTGAGCTCGGAGAGTAATTTTGAGCGTGGAAAAATGAGCATTAGCTCGAATTTGAGCAGCACGGGCGTATTAGAATTTAGACGCTATAAAATAGTTGTAAACGGCGGATTTTTCTTTCTAATTTATTATTTTGACAATCATTAACGAAATTCATATTCGATTTATACAAACGTATGCCTTGCCAATCAAGTTCTTATGTCGGAAATTATGTTTAATTTTATTAATTTTAGTTTTTCTGACTGTAACTGCGGTTTCAACTGAAAACGACGGTCGTACCTCGGCAGCTGGCCACTACGTGCTTTACAGGTTAGAGTTATATTTCCACTGCAGTGCTAAAGCCTCTTCTCATAAAGAGAAGTCACATTTATACTTATGCTCACTGCGTGTTGAAGATTGCATACAATCCAGTTACTTACTATTAAAATCATTAAGAATTCTCGGTTCCTTATGCCAAATGTCATGTAAACTGTTGTGACTTGACACGAGTTTTGACGACAGATTCAATGAGGGCCACCAGATGGCGCCACCTGAACAAGAGGTCTTCCATTTCGACAATGAATATAAAATATACCAGTCGTCTCAGTGCTGCCACCTAGTGAACGTCCTTACAGAAAATCATCATTGAAAAGGTTTTTTATTTTTTGGGTTCAGCCATTGAAGGTAAAGTCGGTGTGTGGAAACCACACATACACATAACGTTGTCATATTTAACGATGAAATGACGACATCACACGAGATAAACAAGTGATAAAGACGCTCACATCTACTGGCAAGTCACGACAAAGTGTTACGTGACAAAGTACACAAGGCATCAATGCATTATTCGTAAGGTGATTGTAAAACACGTATTGGCATCTAGTTAACCGACATTTTCAGTTGAACTCGATCACAAACTGGTGCATTATTTTACAAGTTTTATTTTCTCTAGATGGCATATAATGCTTTCATGTTTATAGGGGGCGTTGTCGAAGAGAACCGGTTACGCTGCCCGTACCTCGAACATTTCCTCGATTGAGGGTTTTCATGAAAATTCACGCCACCAGTTGGCGCCACTTTGACAAGAGGTCTTCCATTTCGACAATGAATATAAAATATGTGATGACGTTCATCATTCAGTCACTAAAGAAAATATAGGCGCTTTGACACTTGTCAGGTACTCGGACCTGACGTCTCAGTGCTGCCCCCTAGTGAACATCATTTCAGAAAACCGTCATTAGTCACATTCAAATATACAATTTTTTTTAGGTAGACAAAACCATTTATGAAATGTTACCATTCGATTGATCATAATAGGAGTAATGAGACATTTCACTTTGGTCTCTCAGATGGCAGCGCGTTTGCGTAGCCTCACCACAAGCAACAGTGAAACACTTTTACAATTTCTATAATTTAAAAAATAAAATTTAATAAAATTATCCACCAACACACAGACCGGGTGGTGGATTACGGCCCACTCCCTCTCACGAAGAGGAGGCCTCTGTCCCAGCGGTGGGCACGTTGTAGGGTGATTATGCTAAACGATTAAATTAGCAGTGGTTGGTTAGCCGGGTAACGTAATCGGTTGATTCTTGAATCCCCTCGCCATTTGTGCTTTTAAATAATAATAATATTGAAATAGATATATCGGTTAAATAGGATGGTCTGTCACTGTCATCAGCAAATATGTATGTGTCGAAGTGATTGTAATATTTGTATGCATGATATTCTGAACCTGAAACACTCCAGTATGGTAAAAATAATTTTAATATTAGCTATAATAAGCCCTAAAAATATCTGTTATTTTTATTGCATGTTAAAAATACAGTGCTGATTTTAGATTTATTCATTATAACCAAATGAAGTCTAAATTGTGAACATCCTTTAGTGTTCTTTTTACTTAAAAAAAAAAAAAAAAATGACAGATCTTCCTATAAAATTGATATTATATTAAATATAAAACAAAAAATATAATATATGTTAGCATTTTATGTAAATGTAAGAAGGCTAGCCTACTTTCTGTAGTTTTTAACTTATTTTTCTTTTTTACTATTCGGACGTAATCATTGTGTGGTTGAACTAACTCGATCATGTTTTAATTTTGTCAGTAGGTACTTTATTTTGAGTATTCCGGTAAAAATACTTTGTTAAAATTACTACCTGACCGGACAGACTTCCTGTTACCTAGAACTCGATCGCAGGTCCAATTGTCAATCTAAATCCAGGGACCCATTCAAACATACACAAAAAATCATCAAAATCGGTCCAGTCGTTTAAGAGGAGTACAGTGACATACACGCACACATAAGAATTATATATCTAACGATTATAAAAATACTGGTTAAATGAGTCGTATTTTAAAAACTAAATACTGTGAGAAGAAAGGCCGAAAAAACATGTGAAGACTATGTAGATATTAATGTCTGAAATGGTATTTTGAGGAAAAAATTACGCAAATTTGAGTGGACCTGTCCAGTCAGTGCAAGCATTTGTCAGTAATCGTGGAGCTGAACTCCGATCCTAAGGAGCTCAACAGTTGAAACAAAACAATCCACTGTTAGGTTCAAGTTTTTTAAGATACAAGTGATATTTCTCACGAGTTATATCAACCATACTCTGGAAACCAGTAAATTTCATGTTGTTAATTTTAAATTGTCTTATTTTTTAATAAATGGAAAAGTATATTTTTTTATTTTTCTCCCCTTTTTATGAACCTATTCTTTTCAATTTGACATTACCTAGAGTTCGTCTAGCGTTATTAAAATGACAAGTTGAAATTGTTTCTTGTCCATAATGGTTGTCGGTAACCTTTTACTACAAATTCACTGAGTGGCGCTTATGTTATGACTTTCAAATTCTGTTCGGGTCCTAATAAAAATCATACAACTAACATACATTGGAATCTTATGCGATAAAATAAGATTTCTTTTGTACTTATTCTGGTCATCAATGTAGCCTCCAGGTGAACCTCTAGTAGTGGGTTACCGGTAACCATCATCACACTGGGTGTAACCCCACAAAAATGATAATTTTTATATCTGACACCCAAGAAACGTATAGTTTTGACAATTATTATTATTACTGTATTATCTACAATAAAATATATTTTTTAGTTTTTAATATATTTTTTTCTTTGTTCCCGTCACAAATCTTCGGGCGAATAGTTATAAGAATAGCTTAAATACGTTACGTTACGATGTATGTGTATTTTTTATTTCGTAAAAATATATGCTATTTGAAAAAAAAAGTTTATTATGAAGTTAAGTTGTTTTATTTTGGCTTATTATTGCGTCCGTGTCACTATAGTAGGCCTCGTTGACGCCTTAGAGGCTTCTAGACGTACCTTTAGAAAGCCTCCAAAATCAAAAGTCATTTATTCAAAGTAGGCTGAGAATCAGTACTTTTCTAACGTCGAAGTAGTAATTCCAAATTTTTATTTCTCGCAAAAGGTACAAGTGGACCATAACATCAAGTTACATTTTAAAGTTTATCCTTTGAGAGAGCTGGAGTCTATACTGGGTTCGGGACCTGTATGACAGATCTCCAGGCTCACACCCTTAAAATTACAATATTTAATTGCACTGAACGCTAGGACTTTATACATAGTCGGCCAGTGATGCTGACCGACTATACAAAAGTCCTTGGCGTTCTTAAAAAAATGTACGGAGTTTTTGTTTATGCCAATTTTAAGACAATTAAGGGCTTCTTTTGCGTGGAAAAATAAAAAAAACAGGGTATTAGACAGTGCTTTAAAATAATAAAATGAAAAAAAACCTGTTAAATTACAGTAAATTTAATTTTATAACATAGTTAAAATGAAGAGCTTCTAATGAAGTCGTGGCGCTGGTGGCACGAAAATCTGGAACTTCTATTGATGTCCGCGGCGGTGAAAAGGTTAAAGTTTATCCTTTGAGAGAGCTGGAGTCTATACTGGGTTCGGGACCTGTATGACACATCTCCAGGCTCACACCCTCAATTACAATATTTAATTGCACTTACGTACTACAACATTTACATTACAAAAGCTCCAAGTACTGCGAGGAAGGCTATGTGTGTCTGGAGTGTTGTGTGTTCGTGAGTGCAATAGTCCTCACGCCAAGCGCCCGCGAAGGGCACTGGGCGTGAGCACCTACTTGCCCGAAAGAGTGTGTGTGGTTAACAAGGTGAAACACGAATCTAAGATTAATTATGTGCGTGTGAACTGAGGGACCACACTGGGAATTTGCGAAATGAAAATCCTAGGATTTAGTTGTAGACTTAAAACAATTGTAGAACGAATCTGGGAATTTGTAAGCAAATATATTAAAAACTACGAACCATAAAGTGTGGTCCCTCAGTTCTCACAGACGATCAGCCAGATCTCGAAAAGAATCTTAAAAAATAAGTTTTTGTGAATACAGACATTTAGTAAAGAATTTGTAAAGATATTTACTAAATAACAGACCACAAAGCATTAAAGATAAAAAAAAAATAACGACTGAACTGTGGTCCCTCAGTCCGCATAACAAAGATAAATATTTTAGTGAATATTACTGAATAACATTAATAAATAAAACCGATCTTTTTCTACATAAAGTTTTAGTAAAAGTCTTAAAACGTTTTGTAAAAAAGAAATGGAGCAGAAATATCGAAGCATTTTGAAGATAGCGATGATTAAAACTGGTTCCTCAATCCTCTCCTCCACTGACGTGTGCGTGTGCTAGCTGCTAGACGAGAGGAATATCAGAAAGTCTAGTGTACTTAACTTTTAGTAATAAGTTTCTAATAAATAATAGGTGTCTAAAATTGTGCGAACTTATTGTTTATTTTGTTTTTTTTATTAAACTAAGTTTTAATTATTGAATACTCCAATAGATAATATTGATTTTCTTTCTTTTGGTGGTAAAATTCTTTAAAGGCATTTTTATTTTAAATTTTTGTAAATGTGAGTACCATGGAGTCGTTTACTATGTTATTATGTTGTATTTGACTTGAAAGAGCAGGGTAGTTGAGAATAAGTCATGCTCACTTAATGTCTCGCTGATGGTGGCGAGGGTGTTGGATCATTCGGTTCCCTACAAAATGGTTGAGCTGGATGGTGCTGATCCACGCGGTATGTTCGTGAACGGGTGCCGTCAGTTGAGACTGGTCATCTCTTATCTGCCAGGGCTTATTTTTAATCTTATAATTTTAATCGTTCTTGTTTTTTTTTTTTTACATTGTTCTCACATATAGTATCAACAAGAGTAATGTACCCAGGATTTTGTCATTTCTATATTTAAAAGAGTGTCCTTGGAGTTTCTTGCCCGTTCTCCATAGAGATCTACGTTTTGGAATGGGCAACTAGCTTCATGTTGACAACAGACTGTACGTTAGGAACGAGCAAACATCGCAACCCTCTGGTTGTCGAGGCTGCCAATTATGTCACTAGTAGAATTAGTCAGATCCGCCGCCCGAGGCAAATCCTTACCGACCCAGACGACCGCATAACCCTCCTCCAGGAGAGAAATAGGGCCACAAGTACAGTGCACAAACATACACACCGACCCGCATTCCGATCTCGCTGCCAAGAAATTAAATGAAATGAAATTGTTTATTCTGTAAATAGGATATTGGAATCACTTTTACACGTGATCTTTAAAAATAAAAATAAAATTTGCTAGCTATGAGTTCGGCGTTTCCTCTCTGACTACTCTGAGAAGAAAGGCCGAAACAAACTCAGAGGTCACAGTCTCTTTTAAAGTCCAGACATAATCTTGGTCAGGTCATAAGAGGACCATGTAGATTAGTCTGAAATGGTCTTTTAAGAAAAGAACCACACCGATTTGAGTGGACCTGTCCTGTCAGTGCAAGCATTTGTCAGTAATCGTGGAGCTTAACTCGACGAAAAATACCAAAGAAAGGACATTTGGGTAGGCTGCTTATACTACTGAAACTGCCAGACCATCATTAAAACTAACTGAGAAAGAAAATAACAAAATATCCACATAGTCCTCACATTCACATAAATTAAAATAATATAATACTTTACAAAGTAATCATGTCATTTTGTTTAATATACTTATTCAACAATGTCAATGTTTATTTATAGGTAATACACACAATACAATATTTTGATGATTTTACTGAATAATTAGGTGTAATGAAAATTTGTATGATTTTATTACACTGCTTAGCAGAGCGAACAGCTCAATCCCAAGCATTTTTGTATTCTAAATAATCTGAAATTTTGTAGTACCCTTTTTTACAAAGTTTGGTTTGAATACGCAAACTCAAACTCAAATTAAACCATTTACAGGCACTTTTGAATTGTCAAGGGGTCAGTCAGTCAGAAATATGAAGCTAGTTGCCCATTCCAAAGCGTACCCAACTAGCATTTGACAGCCGCACAGTGGCTTGGTTATAGAATTTGTGACTACTCAAGGCTGTTTTAGATTCCTGTATTAAGGCTGTGTAGTTAGCTACGCAGCCCTTCTAATTCTAATTTGGGCCACAAATTAACCAGCTTTTAGCATTACAGTGGCTGGTCACAGGCAGAATAATCATTGAAACAGCTGGACAAGGTCTGTACAATGGCTTAAACAGCTATGTAACAGCCATTGCAGCATAAGGTTCAGCTACTTTAATTCTCTTTAGCAGCTTTAAGATATTTTGAGGCTTGGCAACAGCTTTACTGAAGTATAAATAACCAAAAAAAATTATATTAATATTTCTTTCGAGTGTGTATACGTGACAGACGACATCATTATTTATAGTTTGTTAAAGTGCGCTGGCGGACATATTTAAGGTAAGATATTTTTAATAATTTTCACGTTAGTTTTGAGTGTTCCTGTATGCAAATTGAGTGGCGAGTACCATTTTACTGTAAATGTGTATACGTAAATATATCAAATATTTCATAGGCCATTTGAATATTATCGTTTTATCGAAAATATTTTACAAGATAAATGGTGTGCAAATACTTTATGGATTTATCACTCAAGTTATAGCTTTCTAACTTATTGTATTCTATTAGAAAATATGTGGAAAATATATTGTTTGAATTAAAAGCTATCAAATATCCTGAAATCTGTATGAAATCATTTAGAAATTTATTAAAAAAACGTTTCTGTAATGCTAAAATGGCGTGCATTAGTTGTCCAGCACAAATTCTCCTTAAATTCTTTTGAAAAGTTATTTGCCGTACAGTGGTGTTTCCAAATTCTATGTACCAGCTTATAGCAGTATGCTGGCTGGACAAAGGATATTAATTTTTCTTGTTACTGTGTACTGGTATAAAGAGAGAGCATAGAACAGTTTTTCAGGGATAAAGAAATCTTGGCAAAAAACCATTTCACTAGGTACTAACGGCTTTCGAGATACCTTTGCGGGCCCACAAGATACAATTGTTTGTTATAAATACTATTGTTTGTTTTTATTATGACATTACGTAACAACAGGCAAAATTAAACAATTACATATTTTCTTCTATCTCCACGACAATAAAAAACTTATGTCGAATGATAAGTTTACAATGGCGTATTGCGCCGAGGCCGAGGACCTGCTGTTAGTATGTTAGAAGAGCGAACTGTGAGAATGAGCCGTTCGGTCGGTAACTTCTGTCTGTCGCTCGACAGCTAATCTCGCTCGCTTGCGCAAATGCACACTATTGCGCAGTCGACGTCGCGCTCGCTGCAAACTCGCACGTGTCCATAACGAATTCGCCGACGTAAGTACGGTGTTTCAGTTTATTTAATATACTTTGTACGTTTCTTCATCGTCATTTCAGTGTTTACATAGGCAATCTCATAGTGTCTCACTGACGTAACATCGGGTTTGAACTTCAATTGTATCTATCGGACCTGCAATGTTATTTGGAGAGCCAATCGTACATAATACCTACAAACTTTCACTTCATTTGATTTGTTTTTATAACCTACAGTAAAATAATAATTAACTTTAGTTTATCATTGTAACTAGCCTGGTAGGTACGCCAACGCATAAATTGTTCAATACGCAACATGTTCTAATAATATGTTAAGCCTTAAAAGTGAACGAAGACGCGTAAGGCGAGTGCGGGTGAGACAAAGGGCGCGCGGATTTGTGCCCCACCGTCACACCCCTGTCCTGTGCCCAAGTCTGTTATTTTTATAATCGTCATTCCAACACGATTCCATTGTCATTTTGCCACAGAATACTTAATAGTACAAGTACAGAAGATTCACTCCCCAAAATCAATCAAAGAAATAGGGACTCTTGCAACGTTGGAATAAAGTGCAGTTTAGATCGCACAGCGCTTATTAACCTACTGCTATATGCACGTACAAGTCGCGTCTCTTTTTATCGCGTATCGCTTACCTTTTCTGACGACTTAAGGTTTGTCTTCAATTAAAATAATTTAATCCGGATATTTAACTACCAATTAAACCTAGGCTAGATCTTAATAGTATACTATTTATGTACCTATTCTGTGGTAGTATGTAGGTAGAATAGAAAACTATTTTGTTTTTATCCACTCTACACACTAACGTATACGCCGCGGCGTATACGTTAGTGTGTAGAGTAATAGTAAAAATCTTTTTTGCGGTCGGCTCTTGATCTTAGTGTTTGTAAACACTTGTTTGCAACAAAAATTTGTTGGACCTTCAAGACACTCTATTTCGATAGGTAATTATAACGAAACAGCAAACATCATAAATTCCTTGAAATATCAGTATTAATATAATTCGTGAAAGAATAATACACTAACGTACGTACTTAGTTTAATTATCATGAATGATATTTCATAATACCGGTGGGCTACTATTTTTAAATGTTTTTTAAATAACCATTTTAAAGTAGATGTCCTTTCAGAGTCCTTAGGAAGCGTAAAAAAAAGTTAAATATGGATTGCAATCCGTGTTTAAACAGTTAAACACTGCACAGTATCTTTTTGCCTTTTTTTATAATTCTCCATTTTTATAACAAAGATAGTTAGTAGTATCGCGATCGCGAGGTAGTGGTGACGAACAAAACCCGCGCGTGCGTCACTGCTCGATCGTGAGTCCCTTTTGGGCTAGACGTAGCGCTACGGCCGCCGCATGTAGGTGCTTTTTCGATACCTACACGCGGAGTGAAACAGGCCTGATTTTGCTAAAAGTTCTTATTGTGCTAAATCCAAATGGTCGATCATTGGTCGGTCAATGGTCTCGTAATAGAATTGTGTTTTAAGCATTCTGGTGTTTTTGAAATGGAAATATAATCTAGTTTATTATGATGTTGTTAAAATGGATCTAAATTGTTACGAGTTATTTTTAAATTCAATATTTAAAAGAACGAACGACTAACGGGTTTCATCACTGGTTTCTCAAGTTTAACATTTTTGTCTTGAATTAAAAGTACAATTGTATATCTTGATTTTTAGATAAGTAGATTCCGTAACTATTCAGCTAGCTGCCAAACATGTCAAAATCAACAATTATGAAATCAATGATAGACCATTCTGACACTATTGTAATAGCAGACTTGAGGCCCTGTACGTCCCGCTGCACGCTGCTAACATTGCGTTCAGCGCATCGAAACGTACGATGTTCCGAGCCGCCATTAAGTTTGAATCGTACTGTGCTAAAAGAATAGTTTTACTGTTCAGTGGCCATTTTAACCTACCCGTTTTGTTTTTGACGCAAATGCACGTCTTTAAACTTAATTATGTGTTAAAAAGCTGTTCCCTTTTCATACTATATTACGATTGCTAATTTCTTCAATATTGTTTTCAGGAATAATAATGCCGTTTAAAATAGTCAAAACCGTTGAAAAAGGAAAGGAAAGATTGACAATTGTCCCAAGTAGTTGGGAGCATAATGGCATTTTGAGATGGCCAGGAAAAAATGTTTCTTTAAAATTGCTTATAAAAAATGACAAATCGACGCCTCTTCCAGACTAGACTAAAATGGAGTGCATAGTCAAACGGTCGTCTATTACCACTTACAATAAAGCTGAAGAAGTCCTTGATACAATGTTGAATTGTAGTGATACGTCCGAATATCCAGATAATGAGGAAACAGTAATAATACACAAAAGCGTTGATTACAATTCCAAGGCAGCTAATATGGTGAGTATGTTTGTTTTTAATTAATTAAAAAGAAGAAAGAATGATCTAGTTATGGGTTCTTGCAAATGTTTGCTACATTTACTGTGGAACAATTGTGTCGCAATAAATTGCTCTCGTTTATTAAGTAAATGTATTATTACTGACTTCCAGTTTTATAATTATGAATATTATTTCATTACAATGCATTGTTTCTTATCAATATTTTTTTTTCAGATATCTCATCAAGATGTTGTGCAAGACAGTGAAGTAATGCCTGTAGGAAGTAGCGTATTTCAAATTATTTCTAATGATGATATTCAACTAAATAACACCGATAATATTCTTGAAAATCAAAAAGAAATATTAGATAATCAGAAATCCATTACGAATAATCAAAATATCATCCACGAAACGCAGAGACAAATATTAGAAAAACTAAAAACAAATAGCCGGCAAATTTCTAACGTGACTGTTCTCATAGAAGACAATTTTAAAAGACTTGCAGAAGGCAATCAATCAGTGGTTAAAGTTGGTGAAGCCAACTCTTTTGAGTCGGAATCATTTATGATTAAACCTATATCGGACGCCAAAGAGTTAAACGAATTAGAGATAAACTTATCCGACCAATTACAAAAGCAAAAAATGCATTTTCAATTCGCACTTTTGTGTAACAAGTCGGATGGCAGCGGTATCACTTGCGCATATAAATTGCTGGACATTATGTTTACAAGAGAATTTATCTGTAAATGTTCGTGGTCGGGTCCTTTACTGCCCAGTAAAGGACAACTAGTAAAAGTTGCATTGAAAGCGTACAAGAATATTCTAAATTTTTTTTTCATCTTAATTAATTCTTGGGATTCGACTTATACTCATGATACGAACGAAAAGTTTATCAAGACAGTGTTGAAAAATTCAGGGAAAAGATTAGAAATTAAGAACCTAAGAAGTTCCACGAAACGCACACGCAAAGATTCGAGTAAAATTATCAAACGGATAAAAACAGCTGACGTGAAAGAAACCGTCGAAGATGGAATTAAAGAAGCGAGCAGTGAGAAAATCTCTGAAAATAATAATCAAGAGCCCGAAAGCGATATTATACCAAACTCAGATGTTCAATCAAGATCTATCGGAAACGTAGACTTCGAAGAAGAATCACTTTGTTAAAATAACTAGTTTGTGTGTATATCACTATCTTGTTTCCGTTCATTTTTTTATTTCAATCTATCAAGTTTTTTGATGTGATCTGTGATTGGATATTTGCTGCAGCTATTCCGAGCTGGTAGACATTTTTTGGTACATGTTTGAGGCACGCTGAAAACTTGTTCAATACTTCTCCAATAATGCCCGAACACAGAATTGCAGACCTGGCTGGGGAGAAGTGGGGCTAAATGATCTATATATTTTTAAAGGTACAAACTTTTTTTTTGCAAAAAAAAATCCTTGAGGCATGTCGTAACATATTATAATACTTAGAGTGGAAAATCTTAAGTATGTTTCAAAATTTAAGGATTCATTTAGCCCCCGCTTCTCCCCATCGAGGTCTGCAAGTGTGTGTTCGGGTATTATTGGAGAAGTATTGGACAAGTTTTCAGCGTACCACCTCAAACACCTACCCAAAAATGTCTACCAGCTCTCGGAAGGCTAAATATAGTAATGACTGATATTATTTTATTATAGGTAATAGCGTACCTAATCTGGTGGTAGTGATTAAAAATAATTCAGATTATGAAAAGTAACATATTTTCGTAATATGTTGTATTTTCACTAATTTTATTTCATTTTAATAATGTGATCTGATCATACAAAGTTGATGTCCCATCAGCAGAGCAGTTGTGGTCTATTTTTGGCTTAGGCTTTTTTATTATATTGACGATACCAAATCTGGTGGCTGTGATAAAAAATAATTAAAAGGTAATATTCTGAAAAGTAGCATTTATTCGTAATTATGTCGTATTTCCACAAATTACATTTCCTATTAATTAAAAAACAGTAAGTACAAATTAACGTTTTTTATTTTCCTTATTGTCCTCATTATGATTGTATCTTTGATCAGCAGTATTACATTCACTTTACTTAATCCATAATTAATTACAAAGTATGTAAAAGGGGTATGAAATACAAGTAGTTTTTATGCTCAATACATACAAATTTAAACTTCACATCCAGAAAATGTATTTTTACTTCAATACGTTCTGCATTAGGCCGTTTTGCTTTAAATATGTCGAAAGTCGATGACTTTACTGGGTAGTCAAAAATGTCTATTAAACCTGTTATTTTGTAGCCAATAATCATATTTTCTGTATCAACTGACTTGACTTCAATGATTTCACGATTATTTGTCATAAAATACTTATCTTTAGGTCTCACTGTAAGTATGAAATTCTGAAAAATAATTTTGGGGGAACTTTTATTATCCTTGGTAACGAAAGGCACCTTAAACTTCTTTCCGCCTTTGCGATCAGTAGTACAACATTCACTGAGTCTCTTAGCTACCTGCGAAAGTGGTCTGCTACCACTTCTTAACATTATTTTAATCAAATACAATTTATTTTCAAAAGGATAGGCACTGAATGTTTGAAGTGACCCAAATCTTTGAACCTCATCAGTGACATGAAGTAGATTATGCACATTGCTGGTCACGTAATCTACACCATAAAAATCCTTGTAATGCTCTACAAAGTATTGAAGCAGTTCCTCTGACAGTGGTAATAAAGGTTTATAGTTATCACTTGAACAAATCGTAATGGCACAATATAAAAACAAAAAATGAGTTAAAGCATTTTGTGCTAAAACATCGGGAAGTATAATAATGCTCAAGTAAAAGAAAAATGATCTGTATTCAGATGCTTTCCAGTGTGTCAGACAGTCTAATCCCCTTACAGATCTGTGTATTTCGGAAGGCAGTTGGCAACTTCTTAAAAATATATTGACGATATCTATGTTTTTAGCAGACCATTTTGTAATGTATTTTCCAAAATTGCCGTCCCTCCACCCGACTAATAATCTTTTCATGACACCTAAGTCTATTAAGTGCAAGGAATCAGCCACTGGAAACTCATTCACCATATCTATAGGAAGTTGCAGCAGCGGTGAATCGTATTTGTGATGTTGTCCATAGAGTTTATTGCGGAAGCCTTCGTCTGTTCTGCTAGAGCATTTCATTCCAGGAAATACTACAGTATGGGATCCATGAGAATACTCACCCACAGTAACGCATTTTAAACAACCATGCTTGCCATTAAAATTGCAGACCCCTGAAATAGTATTTAAAAGAACAATCAGGTGCTTTACTCACAGCACGGCGTGGCTCAATCTCACCTCAAACAAACATTGAATTGTGGCTTATGTAATTTTCGGAAGTTCTGCTTTTTAACGACAATTAAAAAGCTTATGATATTGAAAAGTAGGCAGAACATGAATTAATTATGGCTTACATTTCAATGTTCAATTTTGATACGACCTGGTTGGTTCTGCACCGTGCAGCGGGTGCTTGATCATATTCATAATACTATGTAGAGTTACATTACCTTTTATAAAAGCTCTAGCGGGTGAATCGCAGATAAAACATCTAATCTTGACAGTTATACTCTTGTTACTTGATAGACGGATCCCTTCATTCAATAACTGTTTCATTTCCGTGACGAAATCTTCAAGATAAATATCAATATTTTTTGGTTTTCCGACGCCATAATAAATGCCAATTATAAATGGTTGAGCACTAGGTATTTCAAAGACATTACCTAAAATTGTCCAGAATTCATTTTTAGAACTCTTATAGATAGGCAAGCCGTCGAAATTTATGTTTAGACTAATACTCATTAGGTTTTCGCAAACGTCTTTCCAGTTGTTCAAAGTAAGAGTAAGTGAATTGATGAGCCCATTATGCCAGTATTCAAAACCAGGTTCGCTTGATTTAATTGTAATTTTTTTAGCTGTTTGAAGAATCCATCTCGGATCTTTGGGCAAAATATCTGGTAATCTGTTATTCACAATTTCTGCCAATTCCTTCAATGCATCGTGTGCAATATTTCTTTTTATGGCCCATTCTTTGATGTTATTTTTAAATTTCATGTTTTTAATGAATATGCATTCTTCATTCTCTTCATCTGTACTACTTGTTTCAAATTTGTCTCTGTCGGAATCCGACGCTTTCTCTTTGCTGCAGCTTGGTTCATGAAAATCCCCGTTATTATAGGTATCAATATTTTGATCAAAATATGTTTGTACAGAACCCTCACTATGCGTAAACGACACTGGCTTGTAAACATCACTTGCATCATTATTATAATCATCAATATTTTGATCATATTCTATTTGTGCGGAACCCTCACTATGCGTAAACGACTCTGGCTTGTAAATATCAACTTCACTGCTTCTATGCAATTCGTTCATAGAAACCTTAGCGTATTCTTTTAATAGTTTTCTTTTTACTCCACCAGTTCTTTTTCTTTTATTCCATGTTTTGTAGTTGTTCATTTTTATTTAAACTGTATTTAACGTACAATCATGTAACACTGAGGCCGCCTCGAACAGTTATGAAAGAAAAACAAATCTGACGTAATTTAAACACGAATAATCTAGATTTACCCTTAAATAACGCCGAAAGGTGTAAAATAGCTGTCAGCTACACTTTATGCATTGGCATTAAGATGGAGTACACCTTTTTTTTTTTTTTTGGTCTCGGGGTGGAAAATCCTCATGGATGTCCTCCGCCCTGGGGCGGGCGGAGGGGTCTGTCAGACTCGTACTGACTAAAAACCACCCCGGTGTTCCATCTCACACCTACGTCGGGGGTCGCGGGAACGCAGATACTTCCGCGACCCTCGGCTGGTGCCGGCCCGCCTCTGCGGGCCACCTCGAGTTTAGGGGGGAGTGAGGTGTTAAACTCCCCCCTTACATCATAGAGAGGCGCGCGTGGAACACTACGCGCCGCCATCTCGGGTCCTAAGGAGTAGGGGGCGATGGATTTCCCCAGATCCGTCGCCCCTGGACCCATTTAGGGGGGCTGGAAGAGGGCGTTATCCGCCCTCCGCCGACGCCCGGTGCGTCTGCTGCGGATCGGGTTAGTGGAAGCAATCTCCCGCTCCCTTTCCGCAGCCTCCTTCTGCGAGATGACTGTCTCGCAGAAGGAAACCACCGCGTCCCAGGACTCCTCGCTGCCGGCCATGGAATTCACAACGGCCGGCAGCGAAAGGTCACTGCCTACTCCAGAGATGAGGGCACGGCGCGGCTCCTCCCAAGCGGCACACTCTGCCAGCGTATGCCACGCCGTGTCCTCCCGACAGTCGACGCAGTGGTGACACCGGGCGTCCGGCTCCCTGTTTATGCGACACAGGTACTTCCCGAAGCAGCCATGCCCCGAGAGCACCTGCGTCACTCGAAACGACAGGGAGCCGTGCCTCCTCCCGAGCCAAGTTTCGAGCACCGGCCGGACCGCCTCAATGGTGTTGAGGCCGGCGGTAGGGCGTGAAAGCCTGTCCCGCCATTCCGCCACAAGAACCTCGCGAAGCTGCGACCGACGCAGCTCCAAATGTCGCTGCGTCAGCCGCTCGCCTCGCGCCCTCGAGTCCTCGCGCCACCGATACAGTGACGCGAGTACCTTCGCCTCCAGGTCCCAGGGCGGGGATCCGGCCAGTGCGCAAGCCGCCTCGTGGGAGATCGTGCGATACCCCCGGATGACTCTGACGGCCATCGCCCTCTGTGGTCTCCGCATGACGGCGATGCTCCCGGCCGTCAGGTCAGCCGCCCAGATCGGAGCCCCGTAAAGGGCCATCGATCGCACGATCCCCACGTATAGCCGCCTACAAGCGGCGCTCGGGCCCCCCAGATTGGGAAGCAGCGTTGAGAGCGCTCCAGCAGCGCCCAGCAACTTGGGCGCCAGCCGTCGGAAGTGAGGCCCGAAGTCCCACCGGCTGTCGAGGACCAATCCTAGGTACTTCATGGTACCCTCGACAGCGATCCGAGCCCCCCCGACCACGATATGTGAGCCGGGTGACGGCGCCCGCCGGGGGCCATGGAACACCATAGCCTCCGACTTGCTGAGGGCCACCTCCAGGCCTAGGCGACGTATGCGGCTCACCACCTGTGAGACCGCAGCCGTCGCCAGCAACGCTGCTTCCCTGTGCGAGCTCCCCCGGGCAGTGACCAGCGTGTCGTCCGCATAACACGTCAGGTCTACCCCCGGCCTGAGCTCGCCCCTCAGCACCCAGTCGTACCCGATGTTCCACAGGAGCGGCCCTAAGACCGAGCCCTGTGGAACACCGCACGACATGCGGCGCTGGTTTCCGCCATCACGTCCCACGTAGGTGACACACCTCTCCGACAGATAAGCCCCAACGATGCGGCGGAGGTAGGGAGGCACACCATGATAGCGCAGTGCCTCCCGAATACAACTCCAGGGCAGGGTGTTGAAGGCGTTGGATATGTCCAAGGACACCGCCAACATCACCCCGCCCCGAGACACCGCTTCCTCCGCCAGGACTCTAACCCGCGACACAGCGTGTATCGTGGAGCGCCCATGCCGAAACCCAAACTGACTGTCGTCCAGGTCCGGCCCCTCTCTGCACAAGTGGCCGACGAGGCGGGCTGCGATTACTCGCTCGAACAGCTTGCCCACCTCGTCTAGCAGCACTATGGGCCGGTACGCGGACGACGAGTCCGCCGGGCGCCCCGCCTTCCTGAGCAGGACCAGACGACCAGATTTCCACAAAGTGGGAAACTGGCCCCGCTCAAGACACGCTGTGTAGAGTCCTCTCAGTTGGGGCTCGAGCTCCTTCAGAGCGAGGGCCAACACGCAGCCGTGGATCCCGTCGGGCCCCGGAGCCACGTTCTTGGCCCGGAGCCGCATCACGGCTGCCCCCATCTCTGCCTGTGTCACCCCTGGGACGCTGATGGCGTTCTCCTCCTCTTCTTCTGCAGACTCTGCGGCCGTGGGCAAAGCCATCGGCGGCGGAGTGTGCTCCGCTCTGGCCGGGAAGAGGGCTGCAACCACCTCCTCCAGCAGCTCGGGTTGGAGACTCTCCGTAAGCGGAGGCGCCGCGGCTCGAAGTTTCCCTCGAACCGCGCGATAAGGGCGCCCCCACGGATCCCCGTCTAGAGTCTCCAACATCTCCTCCCTGGCTCGCGTCCTCGACTCGCCGATGGCCAGCCACAGAGTCTGCTTGGCCGCGCGGTACACCTCATACAGCGCGGCCTCTTCGTCAGGGACCCGACGACGTCTCCTCCGGTATCGGGTGTACTGGCGTCTGACCGCCACGCACGCGACGCGCAGCTGCGCGATCTCGGCGGTCCACCAGTACACCTGGCGCCTTGCGGACTGTGCGTGGACCCGGGGCATGGACGCGTCGCTGATTTGCGTCATCGCCCCGCGGAACCACAGCGCCTCCCGCTCGACGTCGACGGGTCCGTTCGTCGTCGACTCCCGGCTCCAGGCCTGGACAATAGCGGCCTCCTCGAGAAGTTCCCTGTCTATGCGCTTACGCGCCCAACGCGGACCGTCCGTTCGCGGGGTCGGTGGACCGCGGCCGCCGGTGGTCTGGGCGGAGACGTCGAATCGGATGTATCGGTGATCCGACAACGTCTCCACCTCCACGGCGACACGCCAGTCGTGGACACGGCTCGCGACAGCGGGGCTAGCGAACGAGACGTCCACTATAGACCCGCCCCGCTGCCGCACGCACGTGTGTACCGAGCCCCGATTTAGGACGGTCAAGCCAGTCGTGACCGCCCACTCCTCCAGCACCTCGCCCCTAGCATCGGTCACAGGGGATCCCCACGCCGCAGACTTGGCGTTGAGATCCCCCAGCAACAGCACAGGGCGAGGGTGGAGTCGGCCCACGACGGCACCCAACTCGACAAGGAACCTCTCGAAGTCGGCGAGACTCTTGTTGGGCGAAAAATACGCCCCAACGATGCCAATGCCGTCCACGAGGGCAGCTACCCAGCCGCGACCTCGGGACGGGTTGACAAGAGCCCCGCCAATGATGGCCACCAAACCGTCCAAGTCTCCCACCCAGTTATCCCTGGGGGGGACGAAATACGGTTCGGCGACCACGGCCACGTGAATCGACCACTCTGCCATGCTCTGGAGCAAAAGATCCTGAGCTCTAGCAGAGTGGTTGATATTGCCCTGGAGGAAATGGTACAGCGCCATTAAGCGCAATCCATTCCCTCCACCGCACCATTCCTAGGCCGGGAGTCGGCCGAAGGGCAGCCAGGCTGCGGGGAGGGTAAAGAGTCCCCAGCAGCTTTGGCACCCCTTCCCTTTTTCTGGGCGGGTGCGCCACAGGCCCTTCCACCTGCCCTGTGCCCAGCAGGCCTCCCTGCAGCTGTACAGAGGCTGCAGTTTGGAGCTGCGAGGCACTGGGCGGACTTGTGGCCGGGCTGACCGCAGCGAAAGCATTGCTCACTGCGATCTATTGTGGCGGTGCACTTCGCCCGGACATGCCCAATGTCCAGGCACCGGTAGCACCGCAGCGCCCTAGGTTGCAGCAGCTTGGCCCTTGCCGCAACCCACCCGACCAAGAGTCGTCCACCGTCGGCGACTTTATTGCCCGCCGCCACCGGGCACCGCACCCAAACGACGCCGAGCCCGGAAGCGTCGGTGCGGATCTCGCCCACCCGCACATCATCGGGCGGACATCCACCGACTTTGGCGACGGCTGCCACAACCTCAGCCGGGGTGGTCGAGTCATCCAGGCCATCGACACGCAGCTCAACGGTCTTCATAGGCCTGGACACTCGAACATCCTCGGGGTTGAGTACCTCCCTCAACTTGGCGGCCAGGATGTCCGCCTTCTCGCCGCTAGAGGCACCCGGCACCTCCAACAGCCGCGCCCCCGTAATCGCCGGCCTCAATCTGAAGCCGGACGGTATGCCAAGGTCGGGGAACGCAACTTTGGCTTTGGCCTCCAGTAGGACCGCCTTATATGAGACGCCCCTTTCGACGGCTCCGGGCTGCAGTGTTAATACTACAGCCGCAGAGCGTGGGGCTCTCGCCCTAGGCGGCCTCTGTGTCCTCCTCGTAGAAGGTGCCGGTGCCTCAGCGGGTGGAGGTGGCGGCGCCGCCTTCCTCTTCTTCTTACGGCCCCTCTTGGCGACCGTTGTCCAGGCCTCCGTGGAGAGCCCGGGAGCGGTCACCGGGAGACCAGCCGTCTGGGAAGCGGGAACAGACGCGGTCGCCGGGAGAGCGCCCGTCCGGGAAGTGGGCGCAGACTTGGCCTTCGTAGGCTTACTGGGCCCCTTCCCGGACCCACTCGGCTCAGTCGCCACGACCGCTGACCTCGGTTGGGTGGGGCCAGCTAACCTCCGCTTATCCGCAGCGAGCGGTGGGCGGAGTGTTTCGGCTGGGAGGAGCCTCGCCTCGATGGCCTCCAGCCGAGCCCCCACCATTTGCCCGCACTGCATCATGCAGATGCGAACGATCTTTTCGACCTCCTCATCCACAAATGCAGGGGCCGATGATGGGGTTGACGATGGAGGCGACTGCGGGACCGGCGATCCGGTGGCCGCGGGAGCTGCCTTCTGGGCGGCAAACTGCCGCTTGAGGTCCTCCAACTCGGATTGGAGACGGCGGTTCTCCTCCCATAGTTTCGCCGTCTCCTCCGTGCTCGTACGATTTAGGAGGACCTCAACGGCCTCCTTAATGCCGTCAGCTGCCTCCTTTAGGGCGCGCGTGAAGGTGCCCTTCAGGTTGCCCGATTCGGTGGCAACCTTCAGAACGACATCCACGCCGTCCAAAACTTGGCGACTGAGCGCCACTGCCGAAACGCCCCCCCCGGTAGCCATCCTGGTTGAGCGCCGCTCCCGCGCTTGACGGGCCAGCTCGCTAACCTTGTCAGCCGCCAAAGCCCTACGCTGCGCCCGCTTCGCAGCATTGGCCTCCGCCTTGTTGGACCCCAGCTGCAAACCTCGCTGAGGTCCGAGATCGTGGCCCCGGAGTCGGTCCCTACGCTCTCCATGCTCTCCGCATGATCCACCGGAGCCGGTGTATCGGGTCGGGATACCGACATGGACCGATCCCGCCCACCGCGCTCCGGCAAACGAGCAGAGGCTCCGTTCACCACTGCGCGACCTCGCCCGCTCCTGCCCGTTGGCACCTTAGCTGCCGGCAGGTTCTCCTCACTATGTGAGCGGGGCGAGCGCTTCCTACCTCCTTTGGAGGGTCGCCCGGCCATTCCCCCTTCAGGCCTCGAGCGCTCCGAGCCGATACTCAAAACGTTCTTCTCAGACGTGGTGTCGGGATCCGACACCACACCCACACTCATCCGCTCGATCAACACGATCGGCATCCTCTCTACTTCGTCTGTTCGTCCAGTTTCTTTAGTTTTTAAATTTTCCATAGTAAGTCCCACGAGTATGGGGGATCTAAAAAGTCCTTCCTAGGGTTACCCCCTGTCCCTAGGTAAGTGTACATTTGTTTCCCAACCAGGGGGTCCACCAATCCCTGGCTGGGGGTGCGCTCGCGACTGATGCGCCACCTACAACTAAAAAGCTGCAGATGACACTACTCCTCAGCCATTCATACCCTCGCCGCGCACCAGAACTTGGTGTTAGAGGAATTTTTTATAGAGGTTATCTTCCTCGCGATCCGGGCGATCAAGCCAAGATCCTCGTCCCGTTCCGAGTCATAAAACATGACCATGATCTCTTTACGGATTACGATTTCGACGGTTGCAGTTGAGAGAATCAGATCCCCCCCCCTGCAGCTCGTTGGCAGGGTGAGTGCACAACGAGCGCCGCCCATGTTTCTCCACCATGTCCTCTGTTTGAAACAGATAGACATGAGGAAAAACGTCCTACGTCCACTCAACCCATCCTCTGTAAGCAGAGGGGGGTGAGTGGACGACCAGGAGCATATAGCTCCCCCCCACGCAGAAATTCGCCACAGTCAATAAACTCTCCGACATGGAAAGACTATTGGCCGTACCCAGGATGCACCGGCCCGACGACTGCCCTTTCCCCCGAACGTATTCGAAAGGAACGAGCAGCACTCAGGCACACGAGGAGGTTTTCTGCACGCACCCCAAGATGACGGAGACACCTACTCCAATTTACAACTCAGGGTGTTTCATGATTCTCTTATAAATGTAAAGGCATTTGTAGAGATTACATATCTACTTTAATCAACTATTAACAAGCTCGTTGAAGTAGAATTAGAATAGAATTAGTGTACACCAATTAAAAGCTAGTGACATAATTCGATACTTTAATGCAGCCCGCAGCATTACAATAGAGGTGATTTTTTCTATAAACAAGTCGATAACAAGCTTTGGCCTTCTAAGCCAGCTAGTAGTATCACATGGAGCCAAAAGCTGGATTAGATCATTTTAAAATTCTATTTAAATGCTTTTGGCATATTTTTTCGCCATTATAAAGTCATTAGTCAGCTATGCTGATTAATAGAGTAAAATCTTTTCTTAATACAGTCTAAAGACTCGTCCTATCCTTTAGTACATCTGCATACAAGCTGTGGACTGTAATGTAGCTAGTTTATGACCTAATTCATCGCTAATGTGCTAGTTGGGTAGGTTCCTATGGAGAAGAACGGGCAAGAAACTCCACGGAAACTCGTAAAAAAAAAAAAAAAAACTTACAAAATATTGTTTACATCATTCATGTTGAAATTATACATGTGAGAACAATATAGAAAGACGTGTACGTAAAAAAGCGTCCGTAATAAAAAGATAAAAACAATTCAAAAATTAAAATAAGCCGTGGCAGATAAGAGATGACCAGTCCCTACTGATGGCGCCCGTTCACGAACATGACGCATGGATCAGCACCGTTCAGCTCAACCATTTTGAAAGGAACTCAACGATCCAACACACACGCTACCACCAGCGAGACATTTGAGTGAGCATGACATAGGTACTCTTAGCCGCCAGGGCATATCAAGTCAATGAAAGACGTACCCATTAAATGGTAGCTTTATACTCGTAGAAGGTACATGGTCACAGTGCTCACACATGTGCTATGCAATTATACAATAAAAAAGAGATTGAAGTTATACAATTCAAAGATAGTTTTTGCAATCTTCAGCAGCAATATTTTCGAATGCTAATCAATTAGTGCGCCCTAGTGGAGCTGGACCAATGTTAAGCCAAGCATTTTTGTCAGCGATATAATCCCCAAGCTTATAATATGCTTGGCAGCATAGTGTGAGTTTTATACAAGATTTAAATTTCGTTTCATTTAGTTGTAGTACCTTTATTGGGGAGGTATTTTATTGTAACATTTTAAACAGTACCCCATGAAGGATGAGTCTACTTTAGCCAGTCTGAAACCTGGTTGAACTAATTGGTCCCTATTTCTAGTACTATAATTGTGTCTTTCACCTCTTTTACTGAAAATATTAAGATTTTTTCTGACGTACATGATGTTTTCATAGATAAGTATATTGACAAGGTACCGTCATGATGTTAATATTTTTAAACAGTTCCCTTAGAGAATCGCGCCTACGGAGGCAATATATTGCTCTAGTGGCTCTTTTCTGCAGAATAAAAATAGAG
Organism: Xanthia togata; assembly: GCA_963853775.1. Lineage (NCBI taxonomy): Eukaryota > Metazoa > Arthropoda > Insecta > Lepidoptera > Noctuidae > Xanthia > Xanthia togata. The sequence continues at coordinate 471,807 of OY970818.1, read as the reverse complement.
CCGATATCTGCAGCCCGTCCCCATAGTAAAATACCGTAGGACATGATACTATGAAAGTAACTGAAATACTCGTAGACTAGCCTTGCGGTATCTATATCAGTAAATTGACGGATTTTTCTTACAGCATATGCTGCTGAACTTAGCCGTCCTGCGAGAGATGTTAAATGAGGACCCCATTGTAGCCTTGAATCGAGCGTGATCCCTAGGAAAACAGTTTTATCTACAAATTCTAGCTTCTTATTCAATACTATATCATAATCACTACTTTTAACATTCGGTAAAGCAAATCTTATGCATTTAGTTTTTTTCCTATACTAAATTATCAGCAGTAAACCAATTTTGGACCTGCAGTAGGGGTTATTTACATCGTCAAGATTTGATGCACGTCTATTTATCTTAAAAATTAGGGAAGTATCGTCAGCAAATAACACCATTTGTGGTTGTTTTTTTAATAAATGGGGTAGATCATTAATATACCTACAATGTGGATCTGGACTTACGACATTAAATTAAAACGAGCACAGTACTAGTCCATAGAAACATTTTAAAATACGAAGGTTAGTAGTTAATGGAAAATTGAAAAATTGCAATTTTCAAACAAAATAAACAGCAGAATCAACTGCATAAAAAGTAAACACGCTTTATCTACGAAAAGTCACTAAACTGTTGCGTGGCCCGATGCGGGTCGCGGCGGGGGGCGGCGCCTGCGCTGCGGTGCGGGGCGTAGGTGGACGTGGGTAGGTAGTTTAGTCGGAGAACAACAAATTAGCGGCATAAACTCACTAAGTTGCGCGTTGTTAATTAAAAGATCACTGATTGAATAATAAATCACATAATATCACATCACAATCAGAATTTACATCAATAGTCAAATTTATAAATTTTCAAGGTTTCCACCGTTGTTCATTATGCACAAGCGACATCGATACCTAATTAACTAACTAATATTAAACTAACACTGAACAATAAGTCACACTAAATCGTCTTTAATCACAAATAACAACTAAATTTTTTCACAAAATCACAACAATGCGCGCGCGGCTCGTCTCGTGATAAAAAAAGTAGCCGTGTGCGCTCCTCAAAGGGCGCCGCTATGCACTGACTGTGACAGAGTCCCGAGACTGCCGAAAAAATTCCGCTCACACACACACTCGCAATTGTCTATGCACCACTAATGCATAATTTGCGTAAGTAATATTTCTTTTTCTTTCTAATTGTAGTATTATTTTGTGGGACTGGGCGGGGCGCGTCAGAGTGGAATCGTATGACACCTTTCTCTGTCTCTCAAGCATATTGAGACGTAGAGGATAGAATCGTACGTTTTGCACAGGTTCTTGACCTTACAATGTTTACCTATTATTACGGACTCAGATCTACATCATGTTGAAAAATAAGAAAATGAAAAATAATTTCCTGTGGCTAAAGTATTCATTGGATTTGATGGATTTTTTGTATACGGGTAAAGAACATGACACTCTTTATGTGGTTTTGAGGAATGTCAATCGTCCTGCTCCACATTGTATACTAAAAAGAGGAAAGGACCCAATATCGAGCCTTGGTAGGAATACAGCTTTTAAATCGCTTAATGGGTAATGTCGATGGGAAGTTTGTTGTAATTTGTAAAAGCGTATATCTACATTGACCCATGAACGAGTTGCCTACTCTGTGGAGACGAGTGCGATGTACAGCAAGGTTGTGTTTATTCCTGGTACCTATTTAAACTATGAATATCGGAAATCTTAGAATTTTATATATTTTTGTGTACATACAATAGGTTTTCAAAAATATATTGTGAGGCTACAGTCAGAATATTTTTTTCTTTGTATTTTTTTCGAAGGGTATCTCTCGGACCTAGGTTGTAAATGGCTCGAACAGCCGTTTTCTGTAGAACAAAGATAGTATTAATGTCCGAACAGGTTCCCCAGAGAAGAATTCCATAAGACATAAGACTATGAAAATAACGAAAATAAACAATTCTGGCTGTGTCTACGTCAGTTATCTGTCTAATTTTTTAACAGTATAGGCGGCCGAACGTAGCCTTCCTGACATTTTTTTCTATGTGTGGGTGGGGTGTTTCATTGTAATTTACCGTCAATAGTGATTTCAAGAAAAACTGTCGACTCAACAGACTCCAGCTCTATTCCATTAACTTTAACATTGGTAGTTAGCTGCCTGACATATAATAATAATAATAATAATCCCCACCGCTGTATCTCTACGTTGACGTCGTGGTGGGGCTTGCGCGCTCCAATGAACCATAGGTCTGTGCCAGTAGAGTTTACTTTGCCGGGACAGATCTAGGGTGAGGGGTCAGACCAAAAGAGATACAATCCAAGCCAAGGTCGCACATGCCGAGGGCTGCATGGCTAGGAGAGAGCGCTAGTCGTTAGTGTGCCAACTCTGGAAAATAGGGGACCTCCAGTTTTATTTACCCTTGCCACAGTGAACGCAGGGCTCTGCTGTGGTCGACTATTTGTGTCCCTAGCTTCTCGTGGGAATAATCATGATAACAAGATCTAAAACAAAACAATTAATTCAGGCAAACAAGCCCTCAACAGATGATGAAACATTACCAGTTTCATCATCATCCTCTCCGAGGTCCATCTTTTCATCAATCGTATCATCACCACCTTCATATTTATCACGCTCATTAAGATCATCATCATCATCACCGATGTCAGTAGACGTTGTGTCGGAGGCTACTACTGCCATAAACCCTTCACCCGCTACTGTCAAAACCAATACGCGTAAAAAATGGAGCGAAGACATGAACCAATTCATTTGGCGTACGTATTTAACTATCACCAATTTGGAAACTGAAACAAATTCATATCTTACATCTTTGCACCAACAATTCATTAACAGATTTCCGCAAATGAATGTCTCAAAACAAAGAGTTGGAGACCAACGAAGAGCAATTGTTCACAATAAATTACTTTCGGTCACTACACTTGATACAATTAGATTAGAAGTAAGCAGAAAGCTACAAACAAACACCAGTAACTTGGATACACACACCCGGACACCGGCGCAGTTAAACACAGACCAATTCTACACAAATTTACAAGCGCAACCAAAACGTAGAATGAAGTGGTCAAACGAAATGAACGAAACTCTAATAAAATCCTATTTCATCGCTACGAAAATGGAAACAGATATGACTGTCTGGAGGAAAAAATTAAGAGAAATGTTTATTCAGTTCTATCCACAATTGTCACATCTGTCTGAGCAGAGAATATCAGATCAAAAAAGGGTAATTCTAAATAACAAACTGATATCAGATGAACGACTTCAAGACCTAAAAACGTATGCAGAGAATACAATTAACCAACCGAATCCCAATAGGCAATTAGAACATCACAATTCACTTATAGCTGCAGACAATACCCCAGCACAAGCACCCACAAATAATAACACAGAAAATGCACACGTTAATAATCAAACACACACACAAGTAAACGAAGTAGGAAGCGAGCTCAATTTCTTGAATAGCATTGACATTGGAGCCTTGACCACCATTACAAACACAGAACATAATACCACAAACATTGAAATAAGTCAGGAAAGATGTCAAGAACTAGAGGAAACATTCTCAAATACACTACAGCATTTCACAAACATTCATCCCACAAAAAGAAATTATATACCTAAACAAAAACCATCAAAAAAATTTGCCCAAATAGTAAGTAACATTAATAACGTTATCCTTCAAAAATATGTCAATGCAGATACAGACTTCAAAACCCTGCAGACAGTTATATATAGTGCTGCTTGGACAGCTGCTAAAATAAATGGAAGTAAACTTTCTTATATCACCTCTGACAGTACGGCCTACATCAATCAGAAAAATATGAAACCGAAATGGCAGAAAAGATTAGAATTAAGAGTTAAAGACTTAAGAGCAAAAATCGGTAGACTTACAGCATACATACAAGGAAACAGAGGCTGGAGGCTTGTTAGAGAGGTACACACAATACTAGAAAACTGTAGAATACACTCAACTCATGAAGAACCGAACACACAACTCACACATTTCTTAGATACACTTAAACAGAAACTCGCTCTTGTAAATAGTAGATTAAACAGGTATAATAATTGTACACTTCGCAAAATTCAAAATAATAAATTTAGAAACAACGAAAAGCAGTTTTATCGAACATTAAAAAATTCAACCACAAACCGAACCGCACCCAGTAATAACGAAAATAACACAAACTATAGCTTACCGTCGGTACAAGAACTTCAACAATTTTGGTCAGGAATTTGGGAGAGGCCAATATGTCATAATACTGAAGCTGAATGGGTTAAAATAGAGACTGAAAACCATTTGCATACTGAACAAATGGAGTTTGAACAAGTTCCAATAGATACATTTCATGACGTCCTTCAAAAATTACACAATTGGAAAGCACCCGGTTCAGACTATATTCACAACTTTTGGTATAAAAAATTTACACACACTCACCCATTCCTGTATAATTACATCAACACTTTTATAAAAAATCCAACAACGATGCCTACATACATAGCGGAAGGAATCACGTATATGATACCAAAAGACAGTAACGACAGCGCCAACCCAGCAAAGTACAGACCAATAACATGCCTACAAACAATATATAAAATAATAACATCATGCATCACTCAAATGATTTATAAACACCTTGAATCAAATTCAATATTATCCGAAGAACAAAAAGGCTGTCGAAAATTTAGTCAGGGCTGCAAGGAACAACTTACGATAGACTCGGTTATACTCAAACAGGTCCAGCGGAAGAAGAAAGATCTATATACTATGTATATAGACTACAAAAAAGCGTACGATTCTGTCCCACATACTTGGCTACTTGAAATTTTAAATATATATAAGATAAACCATCAAATCATTGCCTTTTTAAATAACACAATTACACAATGGACAACACGTTTACATCTTATGACATCTACAGGTAATATTGAAACAGAACCCATCAAGATCCAACGAGGCATATTCCAAGGTGACTCGCTTAGCCCACTATGGTTCTGTCTTGCCTTAAACCCGCTATCAAACAAATTAAATTCATTAATGCCAGGATATAAGCTTAATTACAATGACACTACAGATGGCATACGGACGGACAAATACAACTGTAAAATTAACCACCTGCTCTACATGGATGACATTAAATTGTACGCTTCCTCACCAGAGGACTTAAATGAACTCGCAAATGCCACAGACAAATTTTCGAGCGATATAGGAATGGAATTTGGAATTGATAAGTGTAAAATTAATTCAGTCAGGGCAGGTCAAACATACGAACACTCATATACCACACAGTCAGGTGAAACCATAGATTCCTTAGATGAACATGGAACACACAAATACTTAGGATATATTCAAGCGAAGAAAATTAAACATAAGACAATAAAAAATAAACTTACACAACAATTTAAACATAGACTAAAATCCATTTTAAACACTAAATTGTACTCCAAAAGTACTATTAAAGCAATAAATACCTATGCGATACCCATCCTTACATATTCCTTTGGTATAATAAGCTGGACCAAAACGGAACTTAAAAGCCTACAACGCGTCATTAACACCAATTTGACTAAATATAGAAAACACCACCCTCGATCTTGCGTACAGCGACTAACACTACCCAGAAAAGAAGGAGGACGAGGAATAATAGATATAACGAACCTACACAATAAACAAATCAGTACTCTTAGAAAATATTTTAACACAAAAAGCACAACCTCTACCCTACACAAAGCAATAGTTTACAATGATCAAAAACTAACCCCGCTAAACATGTCTGATAAATCTACACAAATTAACGAGAAACAGATCGACAGACAGACTAAAATATCAGAATGGACCCAGAAGTCTCTTCATGGAAGACATCGCCAAGACCTTTGCCAACCTAACGTCGACAAGCTAGCGTCGAACGAATGGCTAAGGCGCGGAGATTTATTCCCTGAGACTGAAGGGTTCATGACAGCAATTCAAGACCAAGTTATTGAAACCCGTAATTACCAAAAGCACATCATGCGAGTCCCTCTTTCAACAGACATTTGTAGACGATGTCATAGTTCTTCTGAAACTATTCAACACATTACTGGAGCATGTAAAGCAATAGTTCAGACTGACTATAAACACAGGCACGACCAAATAGCCAACATAATTCATCAAAAACTTGCCATTAAATATAAATTAATTACTACACCTCCAGTACCTTATTACAAATATACTCCAGAAACGGTTCTTGAAAACACAACACACAAGCTATACTTTGATCGAGCCATCCTCACAGACAGAACAACACATTACAATAGACCAGACATAACTTTAATACATAAAATTAATAAAACCGCGCAAATTATTGACATAGCAGTTCCAAACACACACAACCTACAAAATACTATAGCTGAAAAGCTATCAAAATACACAGACTTAAAAATAGAAATCAGCCGAATGTGGCGATTAGGCAGCGTTACCATTATTCCTATAGTACTTTCAACCACCGGTGTCATTCCCAAACAACTGCATCAATCTTTAAAATCACTAGACGTAGCTCCCTCCACCTACCAAACCCTACAGAAAGCTGCTATCCTGAACACTTGCAGAATTGTCCGAAAACTCCTGCAGAACGACAATGACGCACAAATATCACACGCACAGACATAATTCACCACTGCAACACAATGTCAAAACATAATATCACCACGCCATACATCATCATCAATTATCACTTAGTTTAAGTAGTACCTACTCTCAGGGGTAGCACTTGGCTTTGGCCCGTGTTACCCAAAAAACCGGCATAGTGTCGAGATACAAAAATGTATACCAACAAATAATAATAATAATAAATTTTTTATTCAAGTATAAAGTAAGATAATGATTTACATTAATTGCAATTGAGGAAAAATTAATTCTAGATGTAAAGTAGACTTGCCTGATCTAGGTTTATGAAAACCTGTGTTTCAGGCCAGCATTTCACAAATTAACATTTAAAAAAGAAGATACAATATTTTCAATGATTGTAAGAGTAATTAATTTGGTAAGTATATTATTTTAAAACTAAATTATATTATATTAAGTTAAAATAAATTAACGAATAATATTAAAGTAAATATGGTAGAGAATAATATTAAGTTTATTTTAATATTTCTAGTAGTTTTTCCGTGTCCGTATAATTGAGTTTTGTCAAATATTCTTGTACTAGTAAATTACACCTATTATAACATAAGCTATAAATCTTTAGCAGTCTATTGAACTGGTTAAAATACAAGTAGGGTCCTAAGAATAAATAAAATCGTCTAGTGAAAGCATGTTTAGTCTGAGAGTTAGCACAAACCAAATCTTTTCTTCTCTTATCTGTAGGTACTGGGTTTAAAAGTACAGTGTGTTGAAATAAAACTACATTCAAAACAAATAATTGACGTACTTTTAGCACCTTGCATGCCATGTAAAGCTGGTGTGTAGGAAATCTGAATGGACGAAAAGTAGCGACCTTTAATACTGCTCTTTGGGCGCGTTCTAGGTGCAGTAAAATTGATTTAGCGGCACCACCCCAGGAAGTTATGCAGTAGGTAATAATAGATTGACACAAAGCTAAATAAACCTGTCTAATTAATTTGAAGTCGGCTATGTTACGTAAGTTCTTAAAAATATATATTAGTTTACGCACTCTGGTGCATAATAAATCGATATGTTTGCGAAAATTCAGGTTTGTATCAATCGTGACGCCCAGATATTATTTGATATGGTCGGTTTTAACTAAAGTGGGACAAGTGCATGCAATGTCTGCAGAATGTACATTATATGCGCTTGGATATTTAGGTTAGTAAGCGTTGGATTAGTGTTTCTCATTGTAAATGTTAGGTACTATATTTGATATGGTCGGTTTTAACTAAAGTGGGACAAGTGCATGCAATGTCAGCAGAATGTACATTATATGCGCTTGGATATTTAGGTTAGTAAGCGTTGGATTAGTGTTTCTCATTGTAAATGTTAGGTACTTGGTTTTATCTGTATTTAATGTTAGGAGATTTTTATGGAGCCAATTAGACACAATATTAAAGCCATTCTGTGCTACCTCGTAGAGCTCCGCCATTGATTTTGCAGCAAACAGTAGAGCTGTGTCATCCGCATATATGGCAAGAAGCTGGCAGTATCATCACAACGGTAATGTTTTCCCATTGTTTGTCATACTTGTGCTTATATTTATATATAATTAGGTGTATTTATTATATTTATAGTTCTTAATAGGTATATATGTATATCTTTATATTTAAATAAATGTTTTTTCCTCAACTCTCGCTATTGCATCTACCACTGTTTGTCTCTGCATCACCCAAAGGTTGACTGGTAGAAAATGCCTGTGGCATTAAGTCCGCCTCTGTACATTTTTGTGCTTGAATTATAAATAAATAAATATGGCGTTGAAAATTTAATGAGTTTAGTCGTTTTTTCATTCAAGAGAAAATTATTTATATTAAACCAATGCACAACTTTAAAGAGCGCATCGTTCACTTGTTCAAAGTTGATAACACACGTTTGATTTAAAAAATAAGGGATGTGTCATCTGCGAATAATACGATCTTGTGATTATCCCTCATGTGGTTAGGTAAGTCGTTTATATAATATAAATTAAAAACAAGAAAGGACCTAGAATTGAACCCTGCGGAACGCCCATGGTGACCGCAGATCCTGCAGATCTCTTGCCATTAACATCGACCCTTTGAATTTTATTGTTCAGATATGAAGTCAGAAAGAAGGTCGAGAACCCTGTCCCTCATACCATAGTGGTACAGTTTCCTGATGAGTGTGTCATGATGAACGCAATCGAAGGCCTTGGACAAGTCGCAGAAAATGCCAAGAGCTTCTTGCGACTCCTCCCAGGCCTTGAAGATGCTCTTCAGTAATTCCATGCCCGTATATGTAGTTGAACGACCCTTTGTAAAACCAAACTGTTTCAGATGTAGTAAATGATGGGCATTGAAATGGCTTAACATTTGTTTCAAAATAATTTTTTCAAAGATTTTGCTAAATGTAGCTAATATCGAAAAATTCGTAGGATCAGTTGTGCTGCCAGACTTGAACAGTGGAATCACTTTACTAAGTTTCATCAGATCAGGAAATACACCAGATGCAATACAAGACTTAAAAACTAAAAGCTAAAAAGGGTCAAATAACATCAATTATTGAGGACAATTAATATGTACTGACAATCCCCAAAGGTCAGCAGTTTTTTTTACATCAAGATCTTTAAAAGATTCTGTAATGTCTTTAGCAGTAGCATTTGTAAATTCAAAACGTTTGTCGCATTCTGGTACACATTCTTTTAGTATTGAGTAAGCAGAAGTGGAGAATGACGATGACAGAGTTTTGGTTGTTAAAATGGGAATATTAGTGAAGAAATTTTCAAACTCAGTTGCCACCTTCACGTCTGCCTTAATATCTTCATCATTGATTTTTAGATGGAAGTCACGGTTCCGTACTGTCGTTTTTCCCGTTTCTGAATTAATAATGTTCCAAGTTGTTTTAATTTTATTTCCAGAAGAACGGTCCTCCTCGATCGCGACCCTCCTGAGTAAATAATACTCCCCCCGACCCTTGCTCGACGATGCACCAGCCCGCGTCGTTGCTGAGCCAGTAGCTTTAAATTCCCCGACTAACATAACATAACATAACGCCTTGTTTCCCCGAAGGGTTGGACAGAGGTGAACCTATAGTACAACTACATTTCGCCAGTTATGTTTAAGTCCCATGTAATAGGGGGCGAGCCTAATGCCGTCAACCGGGCACAAATCCAGACTCCGGGCTGCTACTGAGAAATTCCAGAAAGAAAAACCCAATGACACTGCCCGGCTTGGGAATCGAACCCAGGACCTCATGTTCAGCAGTAGCGCTTGCGACCACTAGACCAACGAGGCAGTCGAGCCGAGGTTCGTACCCCACAGGGGTTGCCCTTAGCGAGCGCTCGCCTAGTTTTAATTAGAATAGTTTTCCCCTGGCTGGAGGCTTTGAGTGTAGTAGCTTAAGGCAGCCACAGGAAAGCTCGGTTAAGTAGTCATGACCTCAGAGGTCAGGTCGAGACGCCCTAGTTAAAAAAAAAAGTGCGTGGCCTCTTTTGGCTGACAGTCGTGTGCTCGTGAACATCAACTTAGGATATTCGTGTCATTTATTTTTACGTGGCAATTTTTTAAGTGGGAAAAAATTAACACCCGAAAGGCAGTACAAAACGCTTTCGCTGACTTCATCGCCTCCCGTCCGGCAGACTTCTACAGTAAAGAGATAAACAAAATGGCAAAATTGTATAGATAATTTGGGCCAGTACTTTGATTAGTTGAAAAAAAAAAATATATATTTTATAATTATCATAAAAATCTCTAATTTCATAGGTAAAGACTTAATATTATATAATTAAATAGCACAGGTGTGAGTACTATGTACTAAAGTGCATAGTACTCACACCTGTTACACCGGTACATTTACCGGGTAATATATTGTATTTAATTAATTGATTTGAATGTACCCTGGCGGCTGTGAGTATGTCATGCTCACTCAGATGCCTCGCTCGCGTTGGATCATTTAGCTCCCTTCAAAATGGTTGAGCTGAATGGTGCTGAATGGTGCGGGCGCCGTCAGTTGGGACTGGTCATCTCTTGGCTGCCATGGCTTATTTTAAATTGTTAAATGGTTCTATATTTTTTTTCTTTATATTACGGACGCTTTTACAAACGTGCACGCCTTTCTACATTGTTCTCATATGCATAATTCCAACATGAATGATTTAACCAATATTTTGTATCAAACGTTTTTATTTAAAAGAGTGTCCGTGGAGTTTCTTGCCCGTTCTTCTCCATAGGTACCTACTACGCTTTGGAATGGGCAACTAGCTTCCTATTCCTGACTGACCCACTTATTGACAATTCAAAAGTGCCTATAAATGGATTAATTGAAATAAATGCTTTGAGTTTGAGTTTGACGCAGATGACAATTGAGTTGAATAGTCAACGTCCTATTGTCTATCGCTATTCCAGGTTGTCACATCATGAATGTGAATAAAGTGCAGTCTATGTTAGGTGAAATGTTAGACGCAGGAATCTTCAGAGAATCGGTATCGGAGTATGCAAGTCCTATTATTAGTTCGTAAAAAAGATGGCAGTTTTCGAATATGTATTGATTATAGAATGTTGAACTCTGTAACAGTAAAGGAAATATAACCGATGCTGATTATAGACGATTAGATAGCAAGGTTGTCTGGGCAGGCGTGTATCATAACGCTTGATTTGGTATCAGGGTATTATCAGGTGCCAATTTCGGAACCATGTAAACATATAACTGCGTTTGTCACTCCAGATGGATTGTACGAATTCAACCGTATGCTATTTGGTTTACAAAACGCACCAGAAATTTTTCAGAGAATAATTAATAAGGTATTAGGGTCAGCTCGATTCACTCATGCTTCAGCGTACATGGATGATGTGCTTGTTTTTGGTAAAGATTCTGCCGAATGTCTTGGTAGGCTCGAACAATTATTCTAAAGCTGTTAGAAGATGCAAATCTTACGTTAAATTTGTCGAAATGTAATTTTTTGCACAATAATATTGATTAACTTGGGTAAGAGATTAGCTCATCAGGAATTTGGCCGGATGAAAAGAAAATCCAGTCAGTAATAAATCCACGGCCAGTTAACATTCGTGGTGTTAAGAAAATCCTTGGTCTTGCTAGTTATTTTCGAAAATTTATCACGTTTTGCTCAATCGCGTCGCCAATGATGCAATTGTTAAAGAAGGACTCCACATGGGTGTGGGGCCAAGAACAAGAGAATGCATTCCAGGAGCTTAAATCACTATTAATAGACAGACCATTTTTAGCTATTTATTATTGCGACGCGGAGACTGAATTGCATACCGACGCCAGCAAGGATGGCATTGGAGGCATACTCTTGCAACGGTGTAAGGTAAAAATAATGGTTTTCTTCAACCAATTGCTTACTGTAGTAGGCGAACGTCATCGGAGGAAAAACATTATCACTCCTACTACGAGTTAGAAACGCGGGCTGTTATTCGTTCATTAGAGAAATTTCGGGGCTATTTACTAGGTAAGGAAAGTCAAAGTCAGTCAAAGTCAAATAATTTATTTCAATTAGGCACAAAAAAGGCACTATTGAACGTCAAACTTTACAAAAAATAATAATAACTGATTCTAGTCGCCCATTCCAAAAGGTAGTTTTCGTATGGAGAAGAATGGGCAAGAAACTCCACCGTTACTTTTCATTAAAAAAAATCATTATATCTTGTATACACTAATTATATAATGATATGTGAAGACAATGCACCTAGAATAAGATTACTATACCACGTTAGGTAAAAAAAATGAAAAATGAAGGAATGACATTTATTAATTATGTATGTATTTTTGCATGGTGCTCACATACTTACAAACATTGTAAAATTATACTATATTTCTAACATTATAATAAGTAATAATAATAAGTCAGTGTGTGAGTTCAAGTAATCACAAAAAATAAAATAAATGTAAAAAAAAAAAAAAACAATTAAATTAGCAACCAGTTCGATTTTGTCTAGATTCTGAATTGTCCTATGGAGCAGGACCAGCATGTTTCCAAGCATTTTTATCTTGGATATAATCCTCTAATTTGTAATATGCTTGTTTACAAAGTGTACTTAATATATGATTTTTAAATTTTCTTTCATTTAATTCTAATATATCACAAGGTATTCTGTTTGAAGTGGACTGTATGTTGTAGGGAAGACTTGAATTAAAAGACTTCTTCGATTTTCTTGATTTATTCTTGACTTGTTTCCTTGTTGAGAGCTGGGATCCGACTGTAACGTTCCGGCCCAATGGTCCGTCTTTTATACCAAATGCGCTAAGCGCTTGTTACCGTAACGAGGCCCTTGATTTTTGAAACAATTCAACTTCTAATTTTCGCTATATCCTCGTTACGCATAACCCTGTTTTTGGTAGTTCCCATGGTCGGATCGTTACAGTTTTTACCCACAATACAGTTTATTTACACCTTAGTCTAATTACATAACCAGATTTTCCTTAACTAGACGTATAAAAAACTTTCCAGAACATAGACTGTTGTCACTCTGATTGTGACACATTTTCATTACACAAATCTTAAGATATCTAAAAAACCCGTGGACCGATTTACATGCTTTAAACGCCACAAATGGTTTTGAGTCTAGACCTTTCATTTGACACTAATTTCAAGCTGATATCTTAACAAACAAAAATTCTCATTTTCAAGTTACGTAATTATTACCAAACTTTTTCACATATATTAATTTCTGAACAAACATTATTTCTAGTAATCTTATACGATTCTTATGGGAATACACATACTATTTCCAGTATTCAAATGCTAATTGGATTCTAATTAGATACTAAGAACCTAGTTACAAGTTAACTTTTCTTAATAAAAACAACAAAAGTTCGTCGAGACCCCGCCGCTACTTGTGCCATGGTGCACAGATAGGGTCTCAACAATGAATCTAAATTTACATTTTGATCTTACTTAAAGATATTCTAAACTAAATACGAACATGCTCGGCGTCCTTTACACTGTTGTAACATTTAACACAGTACCCCATAAAAGATGTATTTACTTTAGATAGTCTGAAAAATGGTTGATCTATTTTATCTTTATTTCTAGTATTAAAAATATGTCTATCACTTATTTTATTAAAAAGATGTAAATTTTTTCTCACATACATACCTAATATTTGAATAAATGAATTGGCAAGGTACCGTCATAATATTAATCTTTTTAAATAGTTCCCTGAGAGATTCGCGACGACGACGTAGATTATATACGGCTCTGACAGCTCCTTTTTGTAAAACAAAGATGGATTCAATGTCAGCAGCCCGACCCCACAGTAAAATGCCATACGACATAATACTGTGGAAGTAGCTAAAATAGACCAAACGCGCGGTTTCTACATCTGTTAACTGTCTTATCTTTCTAACAGCATAAGCAGCTGAGCTTAGCCGCCCCGCGAGAGATGTTATATGGGGTCCCCATTGTAATTTCTCGTCTAGCGTGATTCCAAGGAAAACTGTTTGATTAATAAATTCCAGTTTTTCTCCATTCAATATGATGTCACATTCGCTACTTATAACATTTGGTAATTTAAATCTAATGCATTTGGTTTTTCTATTAATTAGTAAGTACCAAATTATTTACCGTAAACCAATCTTGAACCTGAACAATAGAGCTATTCACATCGTCAAGATTTGGTGACCGTCGGTTTATTTTAAAGATTAATGATCGTGTCATCTGCAAATAACACCATCTTTGGTTGATTTAGAAATAATTGGGGTAAATCATTAATATAAACTAAAAAGAGGAATGGACCCAATATCGAACCTTGAGGAACGCCCATTACCATTTCAGACCCTAATGAGTTTGTGCCGTGCGTTGACTTGAACTTTAACCTTTCTATCTTTCAGGTATGATCTTAACAAATTGTGATGTGGCGACAAGTATTAATTACCTTTGTGCGCGTGCGTTTTGGAACAATAGTCAAGATGTCGATTGGGAAGTTATGCGAATTTGACGTAAAAACGGGACAGTGGTCATCTTACGTGGATAGGTTGGACATGTACTTGCTTGTAAATAAAGTGGCAGAGGAGTTGAAGTTACCTACTTTAATTTCAACAATCGGTGATGAAGCGTACGAGTTACTCGTCAACCTATCGAGTCCAAAGAAACCGTCAGAGCTAAAGTATAGTGAAGCCATTGGTATAATGCGTCAGCACCTTCAGCCGACGCCATCTTCATTAGCGGAAAGATACCGTTTCCGGCAGAAAAGACAGGGAGTGGACGAAAACGTGGCAACCTACGTGACGGAGTTAAAAAGATTATCTCGACACTGTAAATTTGCAGCAAATTTAAGCGAAAGCTTGCGTGACCAGTTCATATGCGGACTCAGGAGTGACGTCATCAGGCAACGGCTGATTGCGGAGGATGACTCAATAACATTTTCACAAGCCGTGAAGATAGCGAACGCAATGGAAGCGGCTGAAAGAGACGCTGCGGTAGTGGATTTAGCGTCCACATCTAGTCGTAAGGCGGAAGCAGTACATTCGGTCGCATCAAATAAGGGGGACCGCTGCGGAGCGAGTCACAGCAGGAGCGGTGGCAGCATGCGGCCACGCGGCCGCTGCGGACCGGGCGGCGCGGGTGGCGCGGCCGGCGCGGGCGGCGGCGGCGGCGGGCAAGCCGCGAGCCGCGTGGCGCGCGCTACTAGCACGGGTTTCGTATCGGGACGCAGCAACAACTGCACAGCTTGCGGAGCCACTAACCATAGTGTGGCAAGCTGTCGCTACAGGGAGTTTGTGTGCAGCAAAAGCCAGCGTACGGGGCATTTACGTCGGGTGTGTCCGGAGAGTGTCGAACAATCGTCGCGAGGAACTTCATATCGTCGCGGTCGTCGGAATGGTAATATGTATTCCGCGGAAGTCGTAAGCGAGTCCGACGTGGAGGACATCGAAGAGAGTTTAAACCTGATTGGACTGAATAATTATAAGCCAGTAAGTTTACCTGTTTTTGTAGATGATACCGTGCTAAATATGGAAGTAGATACAGGGACGGCGATTTCATGTATAAATGATTGCACCTACGAACGTTATTTTTCACATCTGTGTCTTAAGAAGGACGATACAATTTTAAAATTTTATGATGGTACTAAAATAAAACCATTGGGTATAATTCGCCCACGAGTTCGATTCCAAGGGCAGGAAAAACAGCTGGACTTGTTTGTAATAAAAAACGGTACTATATCTTTGATAGGTAGGAAATGGTTAGCAGACCTACAAATAAAAATACCTTTGCTAAAATGTACCCGCAAAAGTATAAGTAGCATGAATTGTGTGCAAATTAATGAAGGAATTGAAAATATTCTGGACAGATGTATGGAGTTGTTCAGCGGCGGACTGGGTCGGTACAAGGGCGGCAAGGCTATGCTGCGAGTGCGCTCGGGGGCGACACCGGTGTTCCAGCGCGCGCGGCCCGTACCATACGCGCTGCGCGAGCGCGTCGACGCTGAGCTTGATGCCATGCTGCGAGACGGCGTCATCGAGCCCGTCGACTGCTCCGACTGGGCCTCACCTTTGGTACCGGTGACTAAAGCAGACGGTACGTTGCGAATCTGTGCGGACTATAAAGCGACTCTGAATCCCGCTTTGCTGATCGATCGATACCCGCTTCCGAAGATTGAAGATGTGCTCGTAGGCCTAAACGGGGCGCAGTTTTTTAGTAAAATTGACCTTTCACGTGCGTACAACCAAGTAGAACTAGATGATTCAAAAAAATACACTGTTATTACACACATCGGGGTCTTTTTCAGTATAATAGGTTAGTTTACGGTTTGTCGTCAAGTGTAGGTATTTTCCAACGTATAATGACGAATTTATTGGGTAATATACCGAATGTGCAAGTGTTTCTCGATGACGTCATAATTGGCGGGAAAAATAAAAACGAGCATTTACATGCACTCGAACAAGTCTTACAGCGACTATCTGAGAGTGGGCTAAAGTTAAAGCAAGAAAAATGTGTTTTCTTGGTTGATGAAGTGACTTATTTAGGCTATGTTGTTTCTAAAGAAGGGGTCAAAGCGGACAAATCAAAAATAAAAGCAATAAGTAAATTAGAAGCTCCTAATAATGTTAGTGAATTACGTTCCTTTATAGGTATGGTAATTTTTTTTCAAAATTTATCAAACATTTTAGTCCCATGTTAGTACCTTTACACAGACTATTACGAAAAGGTGTAGACTGGAACTGGGATGAACAGTGTGAGCGTGTGTTTACGCAGATAAAACAAGCTCTAATGGGTACCGAAGTATTAGACCACGATCCCAACAAACCTCTAATCGTAACGTGTGACGCGAGCGCGCGCGGCGTGGGGGGCGTGCTGGCGCAGCCCGGGCCGAAGGGCGAGCGCCCGATAGCATATGCATCACGTACGCTTACCTTCGCGGAGAAAAACTACTCGCAAATACATCGCGAAGCACTAGCGATTATATTCAGTATACGGAAATTTCATCAATATATTTACGGAAGAAAGATAATTTTACGCACTGATCACAAACCCCTAGTATCAATGTTAGGCCCGCAAACGGGGATACCTACAATGACGGCTAGTAGGATGCAACGATGGGCAGTGATACTATCGGCATACAATTACGACATAGAATATATTCGCACGAATGAAAATTGCGCTGACGGCTTATCACGTCTGCCGGAAAATAATAGCGTTAAAAACGTGAAGAAGGAATCAATTCCTGAACAAACATTCCTGCACTTCGCACAAGACGGGTTGTTGCTTGATTATACTGAAATAAAAAAACAAACGGAGAGGGATCCGTTATTAAGTAGAATTTTAAACTACCTACGAGATGGTTGGTCAGATAGGTGTGAAGTTGTGAACTTACAACCGTATTTCAATAGGAAAGTGGAGCTGTACGAGGAGTTAGGTTGCGTCATGTGGGGTCACCGGGTGGTGATACCGGAAAAATCCATGAGCCGCACATGGGCATCGTCAAGTCTAAGGCGTTGGCACGCAGCTGCTCTACGTATGGTGGCCGGGCATCGACGAGGCGGTGGAGCGCGAGTGTCGCGCGTGCACCGTGTGCGCCGCGTACGCGGACGACCCCCCGCGCCCTTGGCCCTGACCCGCCAGGCCGTGGTCTCGGTTGCATCTGGACTTTATGGGGCCTATATGCGGGAAAACTTATTTAGTTATAGTAGACTCAACGTCCAAGTGGCTGGAGGTATTTCAAGTTCCCAGTACTGCAGCGAGTCATATGATGGTCAGGTTGCGCGAGCTGTGGAGTAGGTGGGGAGTCCCCAGACAGATAGTGACGGATAATGGACCGCCGTTCACTAGTAGTGAATTTTCACAATTCGTACAAAGTGACGGTATCCAGCATATATTCACAGCCCCCTATCATCCATCATCCAATGGAGCCGCGGAAAATGCTGTTAAGACTTTAAAAAGAGTTATTAAAAAAGCTAATTTAGATAATAAAAGTGTAGAACAGGCTCTGAACACATTCCTGTTATATTATAGGAATACGGAACACTGCACTACTGGAATAAGCCCATCAGTCGCACTTATAGGGAGACGGTTGCGAACCAAGTTAGACGTGCTAAAACCCGATATGGAAATTAGAGTACAAAAAGCGCAGCAGGGGCAGGTTGATAGTGCGGGAGGGACGGAAAGGAGGGTGAAAGTAGGAGACGAC
This sequence comes from Xanthia togata, assembly GCA_963853775.1. NCBI lineage: Eukaryota > Metazoa > Arthropoda > Insecta > Lepidoptera > Noctuidae > Xanthia > Xanthia togata. The sequence continues at coordinate 453,531 of OY970818.1, read as the reverse complement.
ATTTGGTATAGACAATATCTAAAGGGGGAGAAATGGCTGCCCGGTACTATAGTTAACTCGACAGGGCCAAGCAACTACAAGGTACTAGACAGTAACGGTAAACAGGTGCATAGACATATCGATCAGCTTAGGCGTAGGACAAGGAGTTCTCTAGTAGTCCCCACAGATTGGTCAAGTTCGCCGGAAACTTCAGCTCCTAGAGTAGCACCTACGTTGCCCTTCGAAGGCCGGTCGGAGCGGCCGGAGGCCTCGGTGGCGTCTTCGTCGCCTGCGCGGGAGCCTGCGTCGTCACCGGCTCAGAAAACCGATCAGACCGATCGAGATACAGTGGCAGAAGAGTTCTCGACACCACCGTCTTTGCCTGTACCGCCCCAGTCTCGCCCCATTAGGAAATGTAGGTTAAAGCACAATAATTTGGAAATTATTCATGCCTATATGGTGGAACAAAACATATATTTTAAAGAGACCAGGTATAAGCCTTTTTATAAGAACAACCCTATACAATTTCGGTCGACTGGTAAAAAATGTTAATTGTAATTCCAATTATGGCATGCGATTAAAACTGGACTTGGTTTCGATTCAGAATTGCAATCAAAAATAAAATGTGTTGCGCAATTAGGCTGCTGGTAAGTTACCATTTTACTAAGTTGAAAGGACGCATGTAGCCAGATACGTCTTTTCATTGCAGTAGCACGTATTTTATTGTATTTTTTTTACTAAAAAGAAAAACAAAATTGTATTTATTTATTAAATACAATTATTAAAAAAATTAAAAAAACAATTAATTAGATTCAATTCAATTTATTTAATTTATTAAATAAATAAATAGTAGATTTTACAACAAGTGTACAAAACGAACCATTTTTAAAATGGTTTTGTGGACGAGTTATAAACTCTGCTTTTCACTTCGATTGCGAGGAAATAAAACAGTAGTATATATAACATAATATTTCTTTAATTAAAATTCAAAGTAAAATTAGTACAGTTTTGAATACTGAAGGAAATTGTTTTTCCCGGCATATATATATTAACAGTTAATAAACGCACGAAAAAACAAGAGCTGTTCCCCGCCGCTTTTTTTTTTTAAACTTACTACATTGATTTATTAGGCTTGGGCTGCAGACCTATACAGCCTACTATTAAATTAATTTTGTAATAATAATTTTCTTAAATTAATTAAATAACCTACCGTACTTGAATTTAAATTTTAATATCTTTTATGTCTTAAAAAACACAGGCAAATAAATTCAAGTAAATATTATAACTTAACAAATTCTGTCTATGAACTTTTTATTGTGTTTGGCTGTATGGCTAATTTTCTTTGCCAGTTTGCTTTTATAGATACATTTATGAGTAGATACGTTAACGGGCCGGCGGAGCATGCGTAGTTCATACAAACGTAATACCAAAATAATTTGTAAATCAAACATATTCTTGAGGTAGTGTGTTTTTATTCCGATTGGATTACAGAATATCTATGCTTCGAAATATATATTTTTAAGGGACACTGATTTAAATTCAAGATATGAGAAAAATAAGTTTTCTATAGAAATTTTAAATTCCTCATATCTCGTCTTTATATCAGTGTCCATTCAAAATATATATTTGGGAGCCTAGATATTCTGTAATCCAATCGGAATAAATACACACTACCTTAAGAATATGTTTGATTTACAAATTATTTTGGTATTACGTTTGTATAAACAACGCATGCTCCGCAGGCCCCTTAATGCACTTGTGCACAAAATTCGATTTTGTTGCCGCCTATATCCTGCACAAATAAGCACTTTCAGAGCATGAGAAGTGAAAATATAATTATTTAATAGTAAATATTTGCATCTAAATTGCGATATCAAACTGTAATCCACACTTTCGCACTACAAAATTATTATTGATGTTATTTACCTTCGCACAGCGAATTTTTTATTTAAAAAAGTACAAATATTTTTTTTCTCTATTTCAATATTTCTGTAGAAACGCCCTTTTTCCTTACGGCGGCAGTGTAGGTGGCGCTGGTGGTCGCGGTGGGGCGCATCCTCGCAACCCCCTTAACGCCGCCCGTGGCTCCCCGCGACGCGGTCGCCATCGCCAGATTTTGTGATTCTGGCTCCGGTCCGGACTAAGAATCCTGGCTCTTGTCGGGGACATTCCACTCTTCATCCACTGTTGGTAAAAGTTGTGCTAGTAAAACAAGATTGTTAATCATAACCTAACAATCAAAAAGCCTGACCTTGAGCCAGTAGAGAAGACAGATTAATTATGCTGAATGCATGAAACAGAGTAATATTTTTCTAGCCAGTATGAGTAAATTCTTAACCACAGGTCATAAAGAAAAACGCAGAAAGGAATCATGAACTCAATCTTAACACGTTCAATGCCGGGAGCCCTCCTGGAGGGTTCACCTAGTCGCGTATCGTGATATCTACAACTTTGTAAGCGATACGTATATTCGTACTCTATTTAAATAAAAGTTGTAAAAAGTGACTATTTCTGCTATAAATTTATATGAAAACAATCAGTGAATGCTGTAATTACTCTATTGCAAAAAAAAAACACCGAGTGCTAATGTTTTGAAGTGGTAAACTGAATAAAAGTGCAATGCAAAACTGTTAAAATTTGAATTCTTAAAGGCTGTTGCAGACCAGCGCGACTCGAACAATACAATTTCTAAGAAAACTACACGGTATAACAATAACCGGTGTCGCGTCGCGCTAGTCTGCACGAAGCTTAAGCCGGACCGTTTTGAGTAAACAAAAGACTGAACTTTGGGCTCTTTATGAGTTCGGTGCTCGCGCTCCCTACAAAACTTTATTACACTAGCCACGCTACAATCAATATCTCCGTAGCATGTCGGATAAACGCCACCTCAAACTGTGAAAGCTACTAGCTACTTTGATTAGCTGAAAAAAAAAAAACCAAAATGTTTATATTTTAAAATTATCATACAAATCTCCAATTTCATAGGTAAAGATCTAATATGGTATGTCATGCTCACTTAATGTCTCGCTGATGATGGCGAGTGTGTTGGATCATTCGTTTCCTTACAAAATGCTTGAGCTGGATGGTACTGATCCACGCGTCGTGTTCGTGAACGGGCGCCGTCAGTTTTCACTGACAACTGGTCATCTCTTATCTGCCAGGGCTTATTTTTAATCTTATATTTTTAATCGTTTTTGTTTTTTTTTTACATTGTTCTCACATATAGAATCAACAAGAGTAATGTACCTAGGTTTTGTAATTTCTATATTTAAAAGAGTGTCCTTGGAGTTTCTTGCCCGTTCTTCTCCATAGAGATCTACGTTTTGGAATGGGCAACTAGCTTCAACTTTCTGACACACTGACTGACTCTTTGACAGTTCAAAAGTGCCTCTACATGGTTTAATTGAAATAAGTGCTTTGAGTTTGAGTTTGACTAATTGTTGAAACATACCTACTATATTTTTTAAATTTTCTCGCCATCTGCTATATTTTTACAAGCAGTGGCTTCGCTAATACTATTTTTGATATAAAAATGTTGGCAACCCTAGTAATGCCGACGCCCCTCCCGGAGGGTTCACTTCCAATATGTATGGCGGCATGGCGTATGAATTCTATGAAAAGTAGGTGGAGTCGAATGTGTTAAAGAAAATAAAAGCGACATTTAATTTTGTTAAAATAGGTGTATTTTCGAAAATAATTTAAATATCTCTTTTTAAATAGTCATCACACTAGAAACTAATCACTTAGCAATAATTTCTAGCAACTTTAGACCTGTGATTGTATGATTCACATTTACCCTGATCATGGTTGTTAAGCTGTTCAAAGTGGCCACCATACTCGTATCATATTGAAATGATAGGGTCAATAAAAATAAACTCTTCAATCTTCTTTAAAATTTAGCCGATGGTTCCTGGTAGGTTTTTCTCTAGGACAATAGTTGAAGACCTAAACACACTGACTTGCAAAAAACAAAAACAACCTGTAAATTAGGAATGTAGGGTAGACTAATATTCCTCACCGGACACGGCTGTTTCGGGAGGTACCTGTTTCGGATAAAGCGGGAGGAAACGCCCGGGTGTCATCACTGCGTGGATCGCCCGGAGGACACGGTGGAGCATACGTTGGAGGTATGCCCTGCTTGGGCAGAGCACCGCCGTGTCCTCGTGGAGGCGATCGGTGGTGGGGATCTCTCGCGTCCGGCCCTGGTCCAGGCCATGGTACGGAGCGAGAGGGCATGGGAGGCCGTCACCTCCTTTTGCGAAGCAGTAATGCTCGCAAAGGAGGAGGCGGAGCGCGTGAGGGAGAGGCAAATTTCGCGCCCTCACGCCCCTAGCCGCCGCAGAAGGAGACGCCCTGGGCGTCGGGAATCGATTGCCGATTCCCGGCCACCGTAGGCGCGGGCTTGCGGACGGTGAGCAATGGGTAGCTCGCCGTCCGGTAAGGACCGAGCCCGGGTCGACGGCGCGTTGTGTTCCACGCGCGCCTCAGAGAGATGTCAGCGAATGAAGGGGTCCGATGAGACCATTGCCTGCCGGGGTTGCGGGAAAGTCCGAAAGGGATACCGTGGCCCCCTGGCATTGCACAGGCAACAGAAGGAACACGGGTGGGTTTTAGTCAGTAAGAGTCTGACACGCCCTCCCACTCCACCCAGAGCGGGAGGAGTCATTTGATGATTTCCCACCCAAAAAAAAAAAAAAAAGGGTAGACTAATATGCGTACCAGTTCGATGAGAGCCTGTTCCTGTCTCCTTGTCAGCAACAGCAGATGCGACCGCTGCCGCTGTACCGACCGACCTGCACACACGGAACACGTTAACAACCCTTACTGCTGTGACATAAAGACGCGGCGTCTTTATGTCGCATAAGACGCGAGGTGGCGCTTGGGTCTCCCTTGTTTCATCGAAAAGAAATTGCCAAATTATCACTTCCCAAACAATTTTCCGCATAATTTAATTTGCCAAATTATTACTTAGCAAAAAATCTCTTCACAAAATAATTGTAACGCAAACCAAATGTTTGGTAAGTGAACGTTTAAACAATAACTTGGTTACTAACTAGTACTTTTACCTAAGTATTTGTGTGTAGTCAAATATTATTTCAGTTGGAATGTAAGATGCAAAAACAATGAATTCAATATTTCAATTAAAAATAAATTAAGTAGACAGCAAATCTACAACAAGCTGTCATTAACTAAAAATGTTTACTACCAACTCCTACAATTCAATGCCAATTGTAGGATAATACAAGCAACAACATCCTGTGAAAATAATTAGCTAACAGTTTATCATACAATAAACTGAAATACAAATTGTATGCCTTCAATAGCATGAAGCACTAGTTATTTTCAACACCATTGCATGGCACATCTTTTTGTAATTTGCTCAGGTTACAGGAAAAAGATTGATCTTATTCTTACTTGCAAGTAGAGTACTCTTTGTACTTATTAAGGTGTTCCAATTGATATTGCATGATCAGCTGTTGTATGTGATGTAACTGAATAGTTTATTTTCGCATGCATGCAGAAAATGTAGAATTTGTTAATAGTCAGTTCTGGGTCACATCAAAGTCATAGATCTGCTGTGCACCAAATTTGTCTTAAATTGAAATATCGAACCTAAAGCTATGCTTTGTTTCATAAATGTAATCATTATTTCAATTTAAGGCAAACTGAATAGATGTCAGATCTATAACAAGCTTTCAATGGTAACTAAACTGTCTGTTACCAAATCCTGTCAGTTCATTGAATATTGTAGGATGGTAAAAGCAACAATAATCTGCCGACAAAATGTATCCCCAATTTCAGATAACAACCTACACCTACTCAACTACAGTGAGGGCATCGGCAGCTGCAGAGCGCGCCCCGCCGCTGTTCGCGATTTGCGAATATTAAGATCAATAACTAAATTATTAATTTAATACGAGAACTAAATAAGTTTCAATAATAGAAAACCAACTATAAAGTAATAAGATTATTTTACACTGCAATTTACTAATGAATACCTGTTGTTTGTTTAAATTCCTTGAATCACAGGAAGTGTTGTAAAAGATAGAAAAACTGAAATTGTAGAAAGTAATAAAGCTTCGAATTCAACTTTAATCTGAATAACTTTTGTATTAGTGAATATTAGCATTGTTTAATTATAAAAGAATTAACTGATAAGCATTTTAGCATTGTTAGTAAGTTTTAAGCCTCGTTCAGACCAGCGCAACGCGACGGTGCGACGCGACTCGAACTATACAAATTCCAAGAAAGCTTCACGGTATAACAATAGCCGGTGTCGCTTCGCGCTTGTCTGCACGAAGCTTTATTGAACAAACTTGGTAATAAGATATTGTATTGAAATACGAGGTATACGTCGCCGGACTTCTGAGAGAAGCGTCACCCACGAATGGCGCGTGTGGGTAAAAAACGTGAAAAGAAGAGTTGTGTTAGAAAGGACTGAGATTGTAATTTTCGAACAAATAACCTCTGTAACATAATGTTTTGATTTAAAAGAGTGTCCATGGAGTTTCTTGCCCGTTTTTCTTCATCAGGGCCTACTTCGTTTGGAATGGGCGACTAGCTTCACAAAATAACTCAAACTGAATGACCCCTTGATAAGTGATAACTCAAAAGTGCATGTAAATGTTATAATTGAATTAAATGCTTTGAGATTGAGTTAAGACTTGTGTGTGATTGAAAGCCAACTACATTTATATCTACCATCAACAAAGAATTACACCAGAGAAAGGTCAGAAACGGCACATGGTAGATACCCCGTCGTGTTATAGTTACATTTTTTAAAGAAAGTTGACGTACTTTTATTATTATCTTGATCAGGCCAATATTTTAGTAGAAAACATTTTAGTAGTTAGGAAAAATATATGTTATTTAGCAATTATTCTAAGTTTGGTGGCGTGTCTGTTTTTTTTAATTAGCTCCGTTTAACACGTTCGGACCCCCAACGTCATAAAACGTCAAATTGAACAATTTATTATTAACTCTCGACCACCGTCCAATAGTCATACGACTGGCCTCTCCCGCATAGGTACCTCTGACCCCAACCAACCCCCAGCCACCAAAAAGGTGACGGACTGTAGGAGAGTAAGGCTAAGCTGAAAACCAACTCGTCCCCCAATTTGACTTCATCCCTAACTCATTTGACTCAATCGCTGACATGACGATTGACGGCCGCGATCGACTCACTCACTGATCACGTGCAAACCGTCCTGAAACTGTTTCCAAGGGAGGTTCTAGCAACGGATAACCGTTGCTTGAACCTGCCGGACGATGCGCGTGCTCTGTTGACTGAGAAGAACGCGGCTATGCGTGCATACAGCAACTTTCTCTGTGCCGCCAACAAAGCTCACATGCGCTACTTGCAGAGATCTGTAAGGACACGCATAACGGAGCTGCGTGAAGCAGGCTGGGATAAGATGCTGAGCGATCTAGAGCCTACTCATCTGGCCTTTTGGGAACTTCAGAGGAAACTCAAGTCCCAGCAGGTAGCCGCCATGCCCCCCCCTAGTACGCCCCGATAAATCCATAGCCTTCGACGACATCGACAAGGCTGAATGCCTAGCCGACAGTCTCGAGGCTCAATGCTCTCCCAGCTCCCTACCAGTAGACCAAGCTCACCTCTCAGAGGTAGACGCTGAAGTCGAACGTAAAGCTTCCCTGCCTCCCGTTGAAAACCCTGATAGTCCTCTGCCTCCCGTCACTCCAGACGAAGTGCACGACATCATCAAAGGTCTCCAAAACCGCAAAGCCCCCGGCTCAGATGGAGTCACCAATAGGGTGATCCAACTTTTTCCCGCTCATCTGATCATGCTACTGACCACTATCTTCAATGGTGCTCTAAGCAACAACATCTTTCCCCAAGCGTGGAAAGCAGTTATAGGTATCCCCAAACTCGGAGAGCCCAAATCCGAGCCCTCTAATTACCGCCCCATTAGTCTGCTCAAGGTTGTAGGCAAAATCTATGAGAGGCTTATTTATAAACGTCTCAGAGACTACATCGAGAGCAAAGGCCTCATCCCTTATGAACAGTTCAGCTATCGAACTCAGCACTCTAGCGTGCATCAGGTCCACCGTATCGAACATATCAGCGGCGGTTTCTACCGCGGTATGTCGACAGGTGCGGTCTTCTTCGACATAGCGAAAGCATTCGACAAGGTCTGGACAGCGACTTAATTTTTAAGCTCTACAAACTCGGGGTGCTAGATCATCTCATGCTCATCTTACGAGACTACTTGTCAAGTAAGTCAAGTGTTGATTTGACAAGTACTCGAATCGCGGATTGGGCGGGGCAGGATAGTGCTCCCACGATATTTCGTGGGAGCACTATCCTGCCCCCACCCAATTACAATTACAATTACGCCGGAGTCCCTCAGGGCTCCATGGTCGCCCCACTCATGTTCTCGCTTTTCACAAGCGACATCCCCAAAAGCGATAAGGCACAGTTGGCTCTGTTCGCAGACGATACGGCCATATATTGCAGGGGCTTTAGTCCAACCCATATGATCCAGCATCTACCACGGGCTGTCAACAACCTTGGCGCCTGGTTCTAAACAAGTGGAGAATCGAGGTAAATCCCGACAAAATTCAGGCGGTTTTATTTACAAAACCGCAATCTAGAGTCCCCCGGCCTTCCCGACAACTCACCATGTTCGGACAGCCTATCCCTTGGGAGAAGCGAGCCAAATACTTAGGTGTTGTCCTCGATCATAATCTCTCCTTCACAGAGCACATAAAGTCGGTTCGCTCGCGAGCCGCTTTCGCTCTCGGTAGACTCTATTATGTCCTGATGCACGTAGCAATAGTGAGTGACAACACTTAAGTGCAAATTGCGCATCTATACAGCGTGCATTCGCCCCATCATAACCTATGCGGGTACCGTCTTTGTACAGACATCCCCCTATAACATCTATAGGATGCAGACTATCCAAAACCGATTCCTTCGTAGAGCCACGGGCACACCTTGGTTTGTCAGGAACGCTAACCTCCATCTCGACCTAAAAATACCCACTATCCATCAGTTCCTAAAACGCATGTCCAAGCGTTACTTTGACTCCGCCGCCAACCAACAACCCCCTGGTTGTTGAAGCGGCTAATTACACCCCCTCGCACATTAGCCGTTTTCGCCGTCCTAGGCATATCCTTTCTGACCCCGATGACCCCACCACACTCCTCCGGGAGAGCAGTAGGGCCACCAGAACAGTACACAAATACACGCGACACCCATCGTACTTACCTCGCCGCCGAGAGCCTCCGTGATTTTGACCCTCCCGAGTAAATAATACTCCCCCCCGACCCTTGCCCGATGAAGCGCCAGCCCGCGCCGCAGCTGAGCGCGTAGCTTTAAATTCCCCGTAAAATAATAATGATCTATCCTTGATCCAGCCTGTCCCACCTTACTGACCTCAGCGATGCCCTAAGCCGAGGTTCGTACCTCACAGGGCTCGCCCTTAGCGAGCGTTCGCCTATTAAAAATTAGAATAGTTTATGCCCCTGGCGGAGGCTTTGAGTTTACGAGTAGCAGCTTAAGGCAGCCACAGGAAAGTTCGGTTAAGCAGCTACGACCTTAGTGATCACGAGCGTGATGCACAAGTTGAATAAAAAAAAAATAGAATTGATCATTTCAGAACATGAAATGGCCAGCTAACATTGGCAATATCGTTTAAACGTCAACGTTTAATAATATGTCAGTCGACGTTTGGCCTTATCATTACATAATGTAGGGTATCCATGGTGTAACTTGTAGTAAAAATAGCCAAGTACCTGCGACCAACTTGGAAGTAGCGCTCGCTCGGCTCGCGCGCGGTTGGTCTCAGTTCTAACCTAAGCTAACCCATTTAGTCGGGGTGGCACATAAGCGGCCCATATTTTTTTTTTTTTAACTACTTTAAAGTGCTCTGTTGCAATCACGCCGCGGCAGCAGCTGGCAAGCGCTACTTCTAAGTTGATCTCTTTCCATAATACTCGTATCATATTTGGAAACCCAATAAAAGTCCTTCGAATTTTTTTGCGTGGTCGCTCTACTTTGTTTGATTTGTTCATGCCGCCGCTATGATGTTCAACAAAAACAAAGCGACATCAACTCCTCTACCGGTGGATAATCTAACTATTTTACGCACATCGTAAAATAGTTAGATTATCCACCGGTTAGATTAGCACGAAGTAGTCGTTAAACGTTGAGTATTCAATCATCTAGCCAGGCTACATCATGATGTGACCAGTGTTCGATGTTCAATTCATGAAATGATCAATTTTAAGATCTGGCCACGACATAAAATATGTAGGCGGGATCGTGCACTACGACCAACGGCCACGCTACGAATGCGAATGCGCAGCTATCGTGGCGAAACGCTCCGTGCGCGTCGTACATCGGTGTTTTTTTTATACTAGGGCATCTCGCAGGTTACCGCTTAGGTCGTAGCTGCTTAAAGGTGAACGCGCACCTATCCGCGCCGAACCAACCGCATTATCTTAAAATCCTGTAGGTATATTGATTCCACAAGCTCGCGCGGCTGACGTCATGAAATTTGGCGCGTTCGATGCGTGCGGCGAGTGCGGTGCGTGCGGCGAGTGCGGTGCGGGCACGCCGTATTTTCAAGTTTCATAAAACACGTTAGTCACGTCATATAACAGAAATACTAAATTTAATGATGGATGCGATTCGCCGCTTGCGGTGCGGATGCTGGCAAGTGCGCGAGGCTATGAGGAAATGCGATGACTGCGGCGAGTGCGGCGCGGTCAGGTGCGCGTTCACCTTCCGGGCTTTCCTGTGGCTACCTTAAGCTGCTAAACTCAAGTCTCCAGCCAGGGGCATAAACTATTCTAATGAATACTAGGCGACCGCTCGCTAAGGGCACTCCTGTGGGGTACAAACCTCGGCTTTGGGCGTCGCTGGGGGGAGGACAGCAAGATGGGACAGGCTGGATCAAGGATATCATTATTATTATATGGGGAATTTAAAGCTACGCGCTCAGCTGCACTAATAGGTTTCAACTTCGGACCCCGCTTCTTACTTATGCAAGCACCCGATGACTGTAACGGCTAGGGCTGCACAGGTTAGGCTGCGCAGGCCGTTAACTGATAGGTAGTAGGTAGTTGTGAGAATTAAAACAGTAAAAGAGGTTAATACATATATTGATAAAAGTAACACGGCTAGGTCGCGGGTAAGGTCCTAGACACTGTCGACGTTCTGAGCACTTGCACACTTTAAGAGAGGTAGGTAGGGTACCGTCCTTGGCTACACGTGGTAGACGTGGGGGGCCTGACACAGGCTCGCTGCAGAGGCACGTGGCAGACGTGGCCGCGAAGGCCTGTCAGCACAGGCTGCGGAGGTAGCCAGCGGCGGTAGCCCGTGGAGGCCGCCCGTCGGCACAGGCACGTGGCGGCACCGGTTGTCGTATTTAGGTGGCGTGCAGTAGTGCGACGCTCAGCAGCAGGATTGGGTAAGAGGTCCTGCCCTCAGCCCGTACATGGAACCCTGCAAGCGCCATAGGAAGCGCGAGTTAGATGCAGTGCAAGATAGCAGCAAGCCGCATGCGATGTGCCAGCTTCTTCCCCTTTACCAGCCAAGGAACGGTGTGGGAAGCATAGTAGGTAGACGCTCAGCACATCGCAGTGGTTTACAGGCAGAGAGATTGCAAATAGCATGGCGCGTTGACAGATGCCAAGATTAGGTTAAGTATGCGAGCACGCGTGCACAAAATACAAAGTACGTGATCCTAGCAGATGGATCACTAACAATAGCACAGCAAGGCACTACACCACCTTGATGCAGCAGCAGTACATATAAATTACCATTACCAGTGCGCTGGATAACTAGGCCGCGTGTCCGACAATGACACGCGAAATCGAATATCACTTATGTGGTAAAATCAATATAGGTTATCCAGCGCAGAGGGTCTGGTATTATTACCAAACTAATGTGGAACTCACCCTAGGTCGGGGCACACAGGATTTCGAGGAACAGGGAATAGTATTCACCAGTTCTGCAAGCGGAGACGAAATGACAGTCTCCGGAAGATTAGTGTTGTACCCCGATTTTAGTGATGTGATTAGAAGATTACTAATAGTGATTTTTCAGCAACACTCCGACTATTATTAGTTGTGAACCTTACAACGCTACAGTACCCCGGCTGCAGAGAGAGGATTTTACCTGCATAAAATCCGCTAGAACTACCACTTCCCACTTGCTGTCCAATCCTTAGCACAAGTCTGATTCCAGTCCAATCCCAGCGGAGACTGGAACCATACTCAACAGCCATGAGTGAAACTAGTTAGTCATAGATCACTCAAGATTCACAGACAGCAAGCAATGAAATACACTAGTGTAACAGCAAGTGCATCTCAGTCAGTAGTGTTCTATTAATAGCAGGTGCCAGCGTGTTCAGTAGTATACCTAAATGTGAGTAGACATGTAGAGGATTAGATATTTAGGTTTTTAACTGGCTGTAGGTAAGTATAGGTAGGTGAGTTCAGTAGGTAGGTATAGGTAGGTGAGTTTAGTTGGTAAGTATAGGTAGGTGAGTAGGTAGGTAGGTGAGTTCTGTAGGTAAGTATAGGTAGGTGAGTTTAGTTGGTAAGTATAGGTATGTATGCACATGTAGTTAGAATGCTAGTCTTTATTAGATTTTAGTATGTACGAGTATTTTGGATAATTAGGTAACAGATAGACATCACAAAAGGTAAGGGTAGTTATAATAGTGACCTTTTCTGCAATAATAAATAGTCATCCCGTGGGATCAACAGCATTCCCTAAAATAGCGCCAGTGCAGCATATGTTAAGGATAGTATTAGGTAGTATAGATTGCTTGTAGTTGTAGGTAATAGTTTATTTTATACATAAAGATAAAGATAGCATAGTCATTAATGTGATAGTCAGTAGCGTTCCCACAATATAATTATACAATATCATAGTCATATATTAGTAGTAGTAAAAATTTAAAATATCACAGTTAATATAATTTAATATCACAGGTAATACATTAGTTATTCTAGCAACAGATCTGATTTCAGTATGTAGATTACCGTTGTAGTTTCAACCTAAGTTCCAATAGTTTGGACACACACAAGAATACCATAGTACGTAGTAGTTTTAGTAAGTTATAGTTAAGTTTTAGTTTATTATTATATTATATTTAATAGTCATTAGCTTCCATAATTTAATTAGATATTAGCATAGATAATAATATAGATTTGCCAGCAACAGATCAGATGTAAACAAGTAGTTCTGTAAGTAGTAGTTCCAACTCAAGTCCCAATTGTATAATGCACACACAAGACTAGAAATTAGGGTAGGGTCCAGTCCATAGTAATCAGTGTGTAGGTTTTATTTTGTACATAGATACTTAAACTGCATAGGAATACCAACAATTACATAGATAGATAGTTTACATAAATAGATACATTTGGTTTAGACTTGTTTAGGGAGTAACCATTCGCTCCTTAGAATATATTTACATAATAGTTAGAGAATAGATAGATATTGTGGTTTAGGCTTATTTAGGCAGTAACCATCCGCTGCTAGAATATTATAGTTGTGTAATAGATAGATATTTTGGTTTAGGCTTATTTAGACAGTAACCATCCGCTGTTGCAAAGGCTTTTTTATAGAGTTGCACCGCTCTTTAGAATGTGATAGATAAATAATAGATAGATGTATGAGGTTGCTTAGGTTACCAATGGTGTAGGGCCAATTAGTAAAGCAAACCACTGATCGATGGGGTAGACCATCATGATCATTAGAATAGAAGGTAGGTGATGAATGGGGTAGGGCCAACATCAATTACAACTATGGTTGTAGGACCAATAGTCGCTATAGTAGTATAAGATGCATGGGGTAGACCATCATCCTATAATAATGTTGAAGTAGTTGAAGTGTAGTATAGATATTATGATAATTGTTGGTTTTAAGTAGTCACAGTTGGTCAGTAGGTAGTTGTAGTGGGTGTGTGCAATTGTTTGTGGGATAGAATTGGTTGGTAGCAGTAGGTTAGTGAGGGTAGGTTGGTTAGGTTAGTTTAGCAGTGTTAGATTAGTGTGATAGTGGGGGTTGATCTGTACTGGTAGTCAGTTGTTTAATTGTTATCATAGATTTTGCTGATACTGGAATTTAGTTAGTTTTAAAGTAATTGTTGTTTATTGTTATTTTAATAGTTTGACAACAATTCATAATTAGTGTTAGAAATCATTTGTTTGGTATGTATGAATGTGTGTAAGGATATGGATAAGAAATAGTATATATAATGTAATAGTATAGGCCATTATTGACCATACTAGTTCAGGCATCAGTTCTATTTTTAGTTTATATGTAGTTATTTTTATTAATGAGTAGTGTCATAAAAGTTAATAGTAAGATTTTAGTTTGCATGTAATAGTTATAGTGCAATATTGAGTATTATATTGTAATAAATAGTTGTATATTACATTGTAGTTGATCATTGTTAATTGTTTTTTATAATGACTAGACATGAATACAATTTTAATTGTAGTTATATTTTATAAATTTAATACAAATTAGATAGGTATTGTTATTTTAATGTAGTAGGTAGTAATTATTTTAAGTGATTAGGTAAATAAATAGTAGTAGTTAGGAATGTAGTTACAAAGTTCAATTTATTTGGTAGATTATTTGTAATTGTAAACGGCTAGGGCTGCGACAGTGTAGGCTGCGCAGGCCGTTAACAAATAGTTAGGTAGTTTGGTTTTAGCAGTTTAAAGTTAGGATAAGTTATTATTTTTGTAATCATAATAGTAATCGTAGTAGTCATAACACATAGATATTATAACATTTTAGGTTGAATAGGTTTGACAGCTGTCCCTAGTTAGAAATCACAAGAGTTAAATTTGCATTTCACCGCTGCTAGCATGGGGATAGTTTGTAGATTTTGGTAAGATTAGGTGAGTTCCCATTATAACAAAATAAGTTGGTACGGTATACAAGTAATAGGACTAGAACGACACAAACAGTAACAACTTAAGTCTATACCGCAACGATGTACAGAGCAATGTGCTAGGGCTCAGAACAGAACAGTGTTAGGTTAGGTAGGCTAGTTAAAGAGTTGGGCGCCACTGTAACGGCTAGGGCTGCACAGGTTAGGCTGCGCAGGCCGTTAACTGATAGGTAGTAGGTAGTTGTGAGAATTAAAACAGTAAAAGAGGTTAATACATATATTGATAAAAGTAACACGGCTAGGTCGCGGGTAAGGTCCTAGACACTGTCGACGTTCTGAGCACTTGCACACTTTAAGAGAGGTAGGTAGGGTACCGTCCTTGGCTACACGTGGTAGACGTGGGGGGCCTGACACAGGCTCGCTGCAGAGGCACGTGGCAGACGTGGCCGCGAAGGCCTGTCAGCACAGGCTGCGGAGGTAGCCAGCGGCGGTAGCCCGTGGAGGCCGCCCGTCGGCACAGGCACGTGGCGGCACCGGTTGTCGTATTTAGGTGGCGTGCAGTAGTGCGACGCTCAGCAGCAGGATTGGGTAAGAGGTCCTGCCCTCAGCCCGTACATGGAACCCTGCAAGCGCCATAGGAAGCGCGAGTTAGATGCAGTGCAAGATAGCAGCAAGCCGCATGCGATGTGCCAGCTTCTTCCCCTTTACCAGCCAAGGAACGGTGTGGGAAGCATAGTAGGTAGACGCTCAGCACATCGCAGTGGTTTACAGGCAGAGAGATTGCAAATAGCATGGCGCGTTGACAGATGCCAAGATTAGGTTAAGTATGCGAGCACGCGTGCACAAAATACAAAGTACGTGATCCTAGCAGATGGATCACTAACAATAGCACAGCAAGGCACTACACCACCTTGATGCAGCAGCAGTACATATAAATTACCATTACCAGTGCGCTGGATAACTAGGCCGCGTGTCCGACAATGACACGCGAAATCGAATATCACTTATGTGGTAAAATCAATATAGGTTATCCAGCGCAGAGGGTCTGGTATTATTACCAAACTAATGTGGAACTCACCCTAGGTCGGGGCACACAGGATTTCGAGGAACAGGGAATAGTATTCACCAGTTCTGCAAGCGGAGACGAAATGACAGTCTCCGGAAGATTAGTGTTGTACCCCGATTTTAGTGATGTGATTAGAAGATTACTAATAGTGATTTTTCAGCAACACTCCGACTATTATTAGTTGTGAACCTTACAACGCTACAGTACCCCGGCTGCAGAGAGAGGATTTTACCTGCATAAAATCCGCTAGAACTACCACTTCCCACTTGCTGTCCAATCCTTAGCACAAGTCTGATTCCAGTCCAATCCCAGCGGAGACTGGAACCATACTCAACAGCCATGAGTGAAACTAGTTAGTCATAGATCACTCAAGATTCACAGACAGCAAGCAATGAAATACACTAGTGTAACAGCAAGTGCATCTCAGTCAGTAGTGTTCTATTAATAGCAGGTGCCAGCGTGTTCAGTAGTATACCTAAATGTGAGTAGACATGTAGAGGATTAGATATTTAGGTTTTTAACTGGCTGTAGGTAAGTATAGGTAGGTGAGTTCAGTAGGTAGGTATAGGTAGGTGAGTTTAGTTGGTAAGTATAGGTAGGTGAGTAGGTAGGTAGGTGAGTTCTGTAGGTAAGTATAGGTAGGTGAGTTTAGTTGGTAAGTATAGGTATGTATGCACATGTAGTTAGAATGCTAGTCTTTATTAGATTTTAGTATGTACGAGTATTTTGGATAATTAGGTAACAGATAGACATCACAAAAGGTAAGGGTAGTTATAATAGTGACCTTTTCTGCAATAATAAATAGTCATCCCGTGGGATCAACAGCATTCCCTAAAATAGCGCCAGTGCAGCATATGTTAAGGATAGTATTAGGTAGTATAGATTGCTTGTAGTTGTAGGTAATAGTTTATTTTATACATAAAGATAAAGATAGCATAGTCATTAATGTGATAGTCAGTAGCGTTCCCACAATATAATTATACAATATCATAGTCATATATTAGTAGTAGTAAAAATTTAAAATATCACAGTTAATATAATTTAATATCACAGGTAATACATTAGTTATTCTAGCAACAGATCTGATTTCAGTATGTAGATTACCGTTGTAGTTTCAACCTAAGTTCCAATAGTTTGGACACACACAAGAATACCATAGTACGTAGTAGTTTTAGTAAGTTATAGTTAAGTTTTAGTTTATTATTATATTATATTTAATAGTCATTAGCTTCCATAATTTAATTAGATATTAGCATAGATAATAATATAGATTTGCCAGCAACAGATCAGATGTAAACAAGTAGTTCTGTAAGTAGTAGTTCCAACTCAAGTCCCAATTGTATAATGCACACACAAGACTAGAAATTAGGGTAGGGTCCAGTCCATAGTAATCAGTGTGTAGGTTTTATTTTGTACATAGATACTTAAACTGCATAGGAATACCAACAATTACATAGATAGATAGTTTACATAAATAGATACATTTGGTTTAGACTTGTTTAGGGAGTAACCATTCGCTCCTTAGAATATATTTACATAATAGTTAGAGAATAGATAGATATTGTGGTTTAGGCTTATTTAGGCAGTAACCATCCGCTGCTAGAATATTATAGTTGTGTAATAGATAGATATTTTGGTTTAGGCTTATTTAGACAGTAACCATCCGCTGTTGCAAAGGCTTTTTTATAGAGTTGCACCGCTCTTTAGAATGTGATAGATAAATAATAGATAGATGTATGAGGTTGCTTAGGTTACCAATGGTGTAGGGCCAATTAGTAAAGCAAACCACTGATCGATGGGGTAGACCATCATGATCATTAGAATAGAAGGTAGGTGATGAATGGGGTAGGGCCAACATCAATTACAACTATGGTTGTAGGACCAATAGTCGCTATAGTAGTATAAGATGCATGGGGTAGACCATCATCCTATAATAATGTTGAAGTAGTTGAAGTGTAGTATAGATATTATGATAATTGTTGGTTTTAAGTAGTCACAGTTGGTCAGTAGGTAGTTGTAGTGGGTGTGTGCAATTGTTTGTGGGATAGAATTGGTTGGTAGCAGTAGGTTAGTGAGGGTAGGTTGGTTAGGTTAGTTTAGCAGTGTTAGATTAGTGTGATAGTGGGGGTTGATCTGTACTGGTAGTCAGTTGTTTAATTGTTATCATAGATTTTGCTGATACTGGAATTTAGTTAGTTTTAAAGTAATTGTTGTTTATTGTTATTTTAATAGTTTGACAACAATTCATAATTAGTGTTAGAAATCATTTGTTTGGTATGTATGAATGTGTGTAAGGATATGGATAAGAAATAGTATATATAATGTAATAGTATAGGCCATTATTGACCATACTAGTTCAGGCATCAGTTCTATTTTTAGTTTATATGTAGTTATTTTTATTAATGAGTAGTGTCATAAAAGTTAATAGTAAGATTTTAGTTTGCATGTAATAGTTATAGTGCAATATTGAGTATTATATTGTAATAAATAGTTGTATATTACATTGTAGTTGATCATTGTTAATTGTTTTTTATAATGACTAGACATGAATACAATTTTAATTGTAGTTATATTTTATAAATTTAATACAAATTAGATAGGTATTGTTATTTTAATGTAGTAGGTAGTAATTATTTTAAGTGATTAGGTAAATAAATAGTAGTAGTTAGGAATGTAGTTACAAAGTTCAATTTATTTGGTAGATTATTTGTAATTGTAAACGGCTAGGGCTGCGACAGTGTAGGCTGCGCAGGCCGTTAACAAATAGTTAGGTAGTTTGGTTTTAGCAGTTTAAAGTTAGGATAAGTTATTATTTTTGTAATCATAATAGTAATCGTAGTAGTCATAACACATAGATATTATAACATTTTAGGTTGAATAGGTTTGACAGCTGTCCCTAGTTAGAAATCACAAGAGTTAAATTTGCATTTCACCGCTGCTAGCATGGGGATAGTTTGTAGATTTTGGTAAGATTAGGTGAGTTCCCATTATAACAAAATAAGTTGGTACGGTATACAAGTAATAGGACTAGAACGACACAAACAGTAACAACTTAAGTCTATACCGCAACGATGTACAGAGCAATGTGCTAGGGCTCAGAACAGAACAGTGTTAGGTTAGGTAGGCTAGTTAAAGAGTTGGGCGCCACTGTAACGGCTAGGGCTGCACAGGTTAGGCTGCGCAGGCCGTTAACTGATAGGTAGTAGGTAGTTGTGAGAATTAAAACAGTAAAAGAGGTTAATACATATATTGATAAAAGTAACACGGCTAGGTCGCGGGTAAGGTCCTAGACACTGTCGACGTTCTGAGCACTTGCACACTTTAAGAGAGGTAGGTAGGGTACCGTCCTTGGCTACACGTGGTAGACGTGGGGGGCCTGACACAGGCTCGCTGCAGAGGCACGTGGCAGACGTGGCCGCGAAGGCCTGTCAGCACAGGCTGCGGAGGTAGCCAGCGGCGGTAGCCCGTGGAGGCCGCCCGTCGGCACAGGCACGTGGCGGCACCGGTTGTCGTATTTAGGTGGCGTGCAGTAGTGCGACGCTCAGCAGCAGGATTGGGTAAGAGGTCCTGCCCTCAGCCCGTACATGGAACCCTGCAAGCGCCATAGGAAGCGCGAGTTAGATGCAGTGCAAGATAGCAGCAAGCCGCATGCGATGTGCCAGCTTCTTCCCCTTTACCAGCCAAGGAACGGTGTGGGAAGCATAGTAGGTAGACGCTCAGCACATCGCAGTGGTTTACAGGCAGAGAGATTGCAAATAGCATGGCGCGTTGACAGATGCCAAGATTAGGTTAAGTATGCGAGCACGCGTGCACAAAATACAAAGTACGTGATCCTAGCAGATGGATCACTAACAATAGCACAGCAAGGCACTACACCACCTTGATGCAGCAGCAGTACATATAAATTACCATTACCAGTGCGCTGGATAACTAGGCCGCGTGTCCGACAATGACACGCGAAATCGAATATCACTTATGTGGTAAAATCAATATAGGTTATCCAGCGCAGAGGGTCTGGTATTATTACCAAACTAATGTGGAACTCACCCTAGGTCGGGGCACACAGGATTTCGAGGAACAGGGAATAGTATTCACCAGTTCTGCAAGCGGAGACGAAATGACAGTCTCCGGAAGATTAGTGTTGTACCCCGATTTTAGTGATGTGATTAGAAGATTACTAATAGTGATTTTTCAGCAACACTCCGACTATTATTAGTTGTGAACCTTACAACGCTACACAACAACAAACAACAACAACAACACAACACAACAACAACAACTCAACAACAAACAATAACAACAACAACAACAACAACAACAACAACACAAACAACAACAACAACTAATAGATAAGTTACGTCAATCGTCAACATATAATTTGATGCCTAAAATTAACAGTACTTCAAACCATGCTCACCCGCACGATGGGTTTTCCCACCAGTAAAATACCCATACTCATTTTCTAAAAATCCTTCTTTACTGCTCACTTATGTTAAACATAAAAGGAACTCTTGTGCAACATTTTCATGCTTGTTTGGTTTGGGCTGCGCGTTGTCTGTCATTGAATTTGAGATTTTAATTAAGTAGATAACACGACTTACCTCGGGTCAGTCATGGGCCAGCCCTTTAATAGGCGGTCCAATCTCATTTCGACGCCTGGAAGTATCGCTGTGGCGGTCTGAAGTATACTCTTCTGTGATTCTTCGCTCAAGTCAAACAGACAAAGTTTTTTGTCGTGTATAATGGAATCTGCTTTTGGGAAACAACTATTTATTATTTGTAACGACGTTTGATTCGTAATAATAATAGTTCTTATGTTCGATACAAAAGAATTCTGATTGACTGCTTCTTTAATGTTTTCCAAAGTTGTCTTTTCTTTCTTATTCGAATCTATTTTATGGCAAACTAAAATGAGAACTTTTTTTACGATATTATTTTTCAACTGTGAACGTAATGCGTTCTGGTCGTTCGTTGGTAGGTTAGCAATATATTCAAGATCTAAGACAACATGGGCTTGATTCTTCAAATGTTGCATCACTTTAACAACAGTCAGTAGTACGCTGCTCTCGGCAACGATGACAGTACTCGAGTGCTGATCATGTAAGTTCAAAGACCTCACCGCGTCTTCAGTGAATGTGTAATTATATTGTTTTATTTTGCTCATAAATATTTCGTTTATTAAGTCCATCAGGTAGCATTTTTCTATCAAGTTGTATATTGCTTTTCGTGTAAGTAAAAGGGCATGGTTACGTTGCATCCACCATTTCTGTATTTCATCGTGATATTTTAGAAATATCGCGTCTGTTTTAAGTTGAAAGTATTGTGGGTTATTACGCTGTAAATTATTTAAATCGTCTAATATACATTCCTCAACGCCTTCATTATCAGCTTGACCAATGAAAAATAACAGTTTGTTTAAGAAATCTCTCGCTAGATTCTTTTCATATTCATTACTGTCAAATAAAAGTTTTGGAAATTTGTTAACGTTTACACAAAATTTGTATTCGTGCAAGTTGTTGTGTTCATCTCTTAATTTCTTATATAGCATTTGAGCAAGATTTTCGAGTAATTCCCAGTTATCTGTAATCTTCATCTGTTTGGTGTTATCATCAAGAACAAATAAATTTCCAACGGCACCAGCTATACCTCCATTGAGCTGCAGGAATCTCGTTCCTAAAGACTCATCTATAGTTACCATCTTATTGTATTTACACTTGTTTAGTAAATCGTTGATTCTCGACGCTAAATAATTAATTCGGTTCTCTATTTTAGCATCGCTGCCCCTAATTGTTAAATCTTTGTTACCGAACGCAGCCG
Source organism: Xanthia togata (assembly GCA_963853775.1). NCBI lineage: Eukaryota > Metazoa > Arthropoda > Insecta > Lepidoptera > Noctuidae > Xanthia > Xanthia togata. The sequence continues at coordinate 431,784 of OY970818.1, read as the reverse complement.
GCACTTTAAACTTCTGAAATGATAATATTTCTCGTGCAGCCAATTCAACTGCTTTATTAACAGTCGATCGAGAAACGTCGATTGGTTTCATACCAGGCCTAAAATCTTTTATGGATTTTCTATCAAATTCTAACTGACCATCATTGTTGTATTTTATAATGGTCCCTATCAGCCTGCTCAGTCGTGTAGCATCAGTGGGCTCGGCTAAGTATTCGGATAGTAAATTATTTATATCTGCGGGGTTTATCGTTCTGTTTTTAAGAATTTCATTGAACAATGTATCTTTGAACAGAAGGAGATGTTCTTCATTGGTGTCAAAGAAGTCTTTACGAAAGGAAGCGATTCGATATCCACCAGGACAAATTTCTGAAATGTCTAAAACTTGTCGCGCCAGTATCACGTGATAACTTAGCACGTACTCATCAGTCAGCATCATTGAGACATTCTTATTTCTTATACACTTAGCTATCCGCTCAGCCAATAAGGTTACTTGATCTTTCACAGCTATTTTGGCAAGATATTCTATACTGTTTTCGTCTTTATATGGTTGCTTGACCGTACCTCCCGTATCAATTAGATCATGTAGTTTGTCGGAAAAGCCACTTCCTACAGTTCCAACCGAGTCATCAATTAAGTCAATGTTCGCGGTTGTGTATATAACGAATATACATTCTGTTTCATCAAATGTACCTCTAAAAGTTAACCTTGGGTTTTTCGGATGGAAAAGTTGTCTGATTTTCATATAACTATTAAAGTAAGGTACCAAATCGCTGATATGTATTTGTTTCTCGCTTTTTCTGCGCTTTGACTGTATTTGTATGAACACAGCGACACGTTTATTGAGCCCCTTTACTTTTGCTGTGAAACAAATATCGTCAAAAGCGCCAATTTCGTCCATGTTTGAAGCTAATTCAAAGTCTTCAATATCATCGTCACTAATCACTCTAATACCTAACAAGCTAAGTAACTTCGTTTCATACAACATTTGGGAAATCCCTGACGTGCCTACTCGCTTGCTGTACATGGTAAAGCTCGTCGTTAGTCCCAGGTGTACTTCACTTAGCAAACAGTACCAGCACAGAGGCAGGCGGCACTCACAGTGACGGGAAACCCTCAGCAGCACCAAAGGATCACCTGCAAACAACGAAAACATGTTGATATAACTGAATTATCCGAAGTAAAACCCAGAGACTGCTGGAGCAACCAGATGAATTTGATCTTCGCTCAATACTATTGTGCGTTACATTACTGCTGGAGCTCTGTACCACTGCAACGGTTTCGGGATACATTAAACTATAAACCGTTGGGTGCTGCAAAACGTACTGGGGCCCAAGTCTGCTATTTTTATTAATTCGTCATTCCAACACGATCCCATTGTCATTTTGCTAAAACTTCGTAATCTGCTAATTTCTTAATGGTCGATCATTGGATTCATTGGTTGATCATTGTATTCCACAAACACGATACTCGTAACGAATTAAAAGAGCAATGACTGCACGTTCTAATGGTAGGTCACTGATCAAAGGAACTGTCAAAATCTTAGCAGATTACCACCTAAGTCAGTCATTCATTTGTCATTATGTATGAGATTACCAATAGATGCCATTTCTTTCAATGGAGTGTCAGTGGCTGAAAATTGGAAAGTCATAATGACGCCAATATATGAGTAGATTACCAAACTTGTCAAGTCAAATCAACAATTATGAAATCAATGATAGATCATTCTGACACTATTGTAATAGCACACTTGACTGCCCCGGTTCTGAGTACCACGATAATTCCTTAGTACAGTACGACACAACTTAGACGTAACATCAGCAAAATTCGTAAAACCGATCACCATCCGAACTGAGTGCGCCTTCAAAATCACCAATTTTTATTACTGCTTTAGGTAAAAATGATCTTTACGAAAATGCAATAACTTGTAAAGTCATATAACCAAATACACTCGTAAAATTGAAATGAATAAATGAAAATTTTCAAATTTATGCTAGTTACATCTTAAACTTCATAAAAGATAGCTTGATCTCTGCGACAGCTGTCAGTAAAATCACCGCGTATGAAGTCTTGAATTACATAATAGTACAGACAGTAACTGTCAATGTTATGGGCATGACGACCTAATGAATGAATTCCTACCCTAGGAATGTCACTATGGTTTGAAATATGTCGCAGAGATCAAGCTATCTTATATGTAGTATAATTGAGTCGTACTGTACCTACCTACGCGGCCGGGTCGCGTATAACCAATCCCCTTTTATGACTTAACACCGGGTGGTTCTGAATAGTACACTGACATTGTCCTGCACACTTTTTCAAAACAATCGTACAAATCTGGGGGCCAATTCTCGATTTTAGAGATGGTGTCGAACTCGACAAAAATGTCTAATGACGTCATTTTTTCGACAAATTTTAAAAGTTGCTATTCTGGGGATGTCGAATTCAACATTTTGTCGAAGGCTAACGTTAGAGTTCATGTCGAGTGCTTCTGAGCAGTAGAGATGTCATGTCGATTGTAGAGATACGTCATTTCTGAGTGAATTCGTTGAGTTTTGGATTGTACAATGTGTTTTCTTTTCTTTAATGTTTAAATAAAATACGGCTTGGCATCTCATACCTACTGGAAATTCGATTTATATCTTTGATTTGTGCATTGTGTTTTCTTGAAACGACGACCTTCGCGCAAATAACAGACTCTGTAATTTGTGTACCCACGATTGGACTTGAAACCACTGAAAGATGGACGAGTTTATTAGCATTTTTATCTCGGAGTTGTTGGAAAGTGGCGAGCAACTGGCCAATACACGGCGACAACAGCGCACTTATCCCACCGTCGCTATTTACGACTTGAGCGAAACAGAAGTCATTAAAAACTTCAGATTAGATAAAGATTTAATAAGGGTTCTAATAGATCTATTGGCTCCTGTAATTCAGGATACCACGAAAATAGACCTGAAAACGAAGGTAAATAATCGTCTGCTTCATAATTTTATTAGTCATCTATAACTGTTCACTAAACTAACCTTACCCACCAAAAATTGTGAAATTTAAAACAGCACCCAATAATGATGTAACACAGAGTACATGTAAACATAACAAAAGTTTTGAAGGAACCGCAAAAAGGCGCAAATTCTGACACTGACAGACAGTCAACTGTCAATTTGTCAAACTGATTATTTTTACACTAAACTAAATAATTAGGTTTAGTCAGCGTTTTAAAACAAAATCATTCATTAACTCATAGCTACCTAAAACGGAACGTGCGATTCTTCATAATGGTAACATTATCTTCACTCGACTCGACATTTTCGTGACATTTATTTCTATTTTGACTGAGAAATCGGAATTCTGCTCAATTCGACATTTTTTGGTAGAGATAGAGATATTTTTAATAGACATAGAGATAGACTTACGATCTCGAACTCGAGATAAATGGCGAAAATCGAGAATTGGCCCCCTGTTAAGCAAACAATGCCTGTGTTAGGATACTCCGCTCTTCCATAGTACAAACTCAAACTCCAAAGCATTTATTTCAATTAAACCATTTACAGGCACTTTTGAATTGTCAATGGGTCAGTCAGTCAGAAATATGAAGCTAGTTGCCCATTCCAAAGCGTAGGTTCCTATGGAGAAGAACGGGCAAGAAAATCCACGGACACTCTTTAAAAAAAAAAAAAAAACTTACAAAATATTGTTTACATCATTCATGTTGAAATTATACATGTGAGAACAATGTAGAAAGACGTGTACGTAAAAAAGCGTCCGTATTATAAAGATAAAAACAATTCAAAAATTAAAATAAACCGTGGCAGATAAGAGATGACCAGTCCCTACTGATGGCGCCCGTTCACGAACATGACGCATGGATCAGCACCGTTTAGCTCAACCATTTTGAAGGGAACTCAACGATCCAACACACACGCCACCACCAGCGAGACATTTGAGTGAGCATGACATACTCTTAGCCGCCAGGGCAAATCAAGTCAATGAAAGACGTACCCATTAAATGGTAGCTTTAAAGAAGGTACATGGTCACAGTGCTCACACATGTGCTATGCAATTATACAATAAAAAAGAGATTGAAGTTATACAATTCAAAGATAGTTTTTGCAATCTTCAGCAGCTCCAACAATATTTTCGAATGCTAATCAATTAGTTTATGCGCCCTAGTGGAGCTGGACCAACGTTAAGCCAAGCATTTTTGGCAGCGATATAATCCCCGAGCTTATAATATGATTGGCAGCATAGTGTGCGTTTTATACAAGATTTAAATTTCGTTTCATTTAGTTGTAGTATGTGGGGAGGTATTTTATTGTAGATAACATTTTAAACAGTACCCCATGAAGGATGAGTCTACTTTAGCCAGTCTGAAACCCGATTGAACTAATTGGTCCCTATTTCTAGTACTATAATTGTGTCTTTCACCTCTTTTGGTTTGACGTTCAAAAGTGCCTTTTTGTGCCTAATTGAAATAAATTATTTGACTTTGACTTTGACTTTTACTGAAAAGATTAAGATTTTTCCTGACGTACATGATGTTTTCATAGATATATTGACAAGGTACCGTCATGATGTTAATATTTGTAAACAGTTCCCTTAGAGAATCGCGCCTACGGAGGCAATATATTGCTCTAATGGCTCTTTTCTGCAGAATAAAAATAGAGCCGATATCTGCAGCCCGTCCCCATAGTAAAATACCGTAGGACATGATACTATGAAAGTAACTGAAATACTCGTAGACTAGCCTTGCGGTATCTATATCAGTAAATTGACGGATTTTTCTTACAGCATATGCTGCTGAACTTAGCCGTACAGCACAATAACCCGTAGGTCTGTACTTAAAATATCAAATAAAAATATGTACCTACCCATGTTAGTGAGAGTGTGATTTGAGTGTGAATACCAAAGCGTAGTGTGTCTGGATGTCAGAGTGTATGTGGGAGTGCGATGTGAGTGTGTTTGTTTTAAGTACCATCCGAGGACGTGCGTATGAATACACAAGCCACGACCGAGGACCTTTTCAAAGCGAGGACCTTTTCGAGGGTCCTCGGTTTCAATATTTAGGTTAAGTACAATCAACAATTTATGTAATAAACATTTAGAACGCAATTAGTCATTCTATTTATTTATTTATTTATATTTATATATACTTTATTGTACACCACAAAAACACATAACAAAAAAAAAAATTAACACTACAAAATATACAATGGGCGGCCTTATCGCTTTCCGCGATCTCTTCCAGGCAACCTTGGAATGGACAGTGATTTGCCTGGACATAAAATGGGGCTGTCGTTGGTGCAAATAAAAAGTATACAATATACTAGAATAGATACACAGATATATACATATCCTAAATAATAGATACATAAATACATATACTTACTAAATATATATAAACAACGAAAATAAATGAAGACTATAGATAATCACAGTTACGAGAACAAGATCACAACGACAAGTAATGTTCCTTCACGAGTCTTTTAAATATTGGTAGCGATTGCGCGCGTTTAATTTGAACTGGCAATGCATTCCACAAACGAGCGGCCTGGACAGTAAAAGACTTGTCGAGGAAAGTTGTGGAATGCATAGGCATTTTAAGCTTCAAATTATCTGATGACCTTAAAAATTTCGTGTGGGAGTTGCAAAGAAACTGGAAGCGTTTCTTGAGATAGAGAGGGGTGGAAGGGGAAAAAAGCACATTATACAAAAGGGAAAGAATATGAACATTCCAGCGAAGGCGAACCACTTGAGCTTCACACGAAATTCGGAAACATGGTCATATTTGCGCAAACCGAATATGAACCTTAAAAACCACCATTATAAATAATATTCAGAGTACAATTAATTAGTCAAGTTTTTTTAAATTGTCAAGCAATACATAATTATCAGCTTAGTTTATTACAATTTGTCAAGACGGAATTCGTCAATGGTATAGTAGCATTTTTCAATTCAAAAGTTATTTAGTTTTCGTTTAAATTGCGTCAAGTTTAAATCTTTAATGTCATTTGGAATTTTATTTAATATTTTCGGAGCCATGCAGAGAATGCTTTTGTGCATAAGGGCGGTCTTTGACGCCCTTAGACATAATTCGTGGCGATATTCTTGCCTTGTCGATCTAAAGCGTTGCTCTGAAGCTTTTTTAAACAGTTCACTATTTTTCTTGACGAACAATGCGGACTCGTATATGTAAAGACATGGTAATGTTAATATTTTAAGTGATTTAAAATACGGTTGACAGCTTTCCGTTGGTTTAAGATTACATATTGATCTAATGCACCTCTTCTGTGCTTTAAAAATGTTATTCTTTTCGCAGGAATTTCCCCAAAAAATTACTCCGTAACGTAATATGGAATCTACATAGCCATAATACGCAGCTACAACAGCTGTCTGATTAACAATTTTCGTAAGTTTATATAGAGCAAAGGCGAACCTACTTAATTTTGTGATAAGAATTGATGCATGTTCTTTCCAAGTCAGTTTAGAGTCAATAGTCAAGCCTAGAAATTTTATATGCTCTACTTCTTCAATTCTGTTATCGTCAAAAGTTATATTAATGTCAGGAGTGGTCAATCTTTGTCGAAACTGCATAATTTTAGTTTTATTTAATTTTAGATTATTATGTTCAAGCCAGTTAATTGATTGTTGCAATGCGTCTTTGATGTCACATTCATAGTTTCTATTTTTATTACGTCTTACAATTATCGTGCTGTCATCGGCGAAAAGAACCATAGGAAAAGCGACGTGTTTTGGAAAGTCATTTATGTAAGCTAAAAACAACGGCGGACCCAATACGCTGCCCTGTGGCACACCAAAAGTAATTTTACGTTTCCCTGAAATATATTTAAGTTCTTTTTTTTCCTTTTTAGAAATCCGTCTAATTTCCGTACACTGCGTTCTATTATCTAAATAAGATTGTATAAGAGAAAGTGCATTGCCTCTTATTCCATATGCATTAAGTTTATGTAATAGTATACAGGGTGTAAGACAACAGAAGTTACCCCTTCAAATAACCAATTATTATTAGAGAATAATAAAAAGGTATCTTCTGGCAATATAACACATAATAATAATAAAAAACCAAAGGGGGGGCAACATACTTTAAAATTATTCAATCAAAATATCCAAGGTTGCTCTTCCAAATTACTGGAAATAGAATTATTTTTAGAAAATACTAAGTTTGATGTTGTTTGTATAACAGAACATTGGTTAAAAGATCATCAAGTAATGTCAATTAACTATGAAAATTATTGTGTAGTTAGCCATTTCAGCCGAAAACGTATGATACATGGAGGATCATTAATATTAGTAAAAAATTCTATTAAATCGAAAGAACGAAAAGACATAATCGGACTGTCTGTTGAACACACCATTGAATTGTCCTGTGTTGAGCTTGATAAGCATGTTATAGTATGTGTATACAGACCTCCAAGTTACCAGAATCTTTCTATGTTTGATTCTGTAATGGAAGATGTGCTAAAGAAACTAAATGCTAGTAGTAAGTCAATAATCATATGTGGTGATTTTAATATTAATCTATTAGAAAATAACTCTAATACTGTCAGACTATTAAGTCTTTTCAGGTCATTTGACTTGTCAAATGTTTTTATTGAACCAACCCGAGTGACAGCTTCTTCTGGCACTTGTATAGATAATATATTTTGTAACTGTGATTACTTACATAAACAAATTATAAATAAGTTGCCATCTGATCACAGTGGACAAACAGTTACATTTTGCTCCTACCTACCTTTACAAAAAATTCAAATAAGGTTTAGGCCAATTACATGTAAAAATCTAGATAAATTAAATAATGCTTTGGCAAGTAAATTATGTATTCAGAGTTTTAATAATATATGTGACCCAAATGAGTTCTACGCCGAGTTCTCTTCACTATTAAACAAACAATTTACTGACACTTTTCCACTAAAGACCAAAACAATTTACACAAAGTTCTTATTTAGTGATTGGGCGACTCCAGGTATTCGCAAAAGTAGGGAAAAACTTTTTGAACTTTATGGCCTAAAGCAACACATGAATAATACAAGATTTCATCAGTATGTTGCAAAATATTCAAAAACTTTTAAAAGTGTGTGCAAAATAGCTAAAGCTCTTCACATTAGCAATAAAATAAAATCAGCTGATGATAAAATAAAAACTACCTGGCAAATAATAAATAATGAAACCGGTAGGAAAAAACAGCGTAATACTGAATTTAATTTAGAGACTGCTCATGGTCCCATCAACTCAGATGTAGAAATAGCTCAGGAATTTGAAAACTTTTTTGTTAATATTCCCCACAAAACCACTGAAGCTTTAAATTCCTCACCCGCGCTTTCTGCTGCCTTACTTAGAAATAATGTAAAGGCATGCCCTTTGGAGTTAAGGTTTCAGCATACAAACCCCCAGGCTGTTATAAAAGCTTTTAAAGATCTTAAAATTAAATCAACAGAAGATCTGTGGGGAATGTCTGTAAAAGTCTGTAGATCTGTCATCGAAACCATTGCGCCTTATTTGGCTTTCATATTTAACACTAGTGTAGACCAAGGCGTCTTTCCGGATCTCATGAAACATAGTAAAGTAGTTCCTTTGTTCAAATCCGGTGATAGTAAGGAACCCAACAATTATAGGCCTGTGTCAATTCTGCCAGTTCTCAGTAAGGTGTTTGAAAAGTTGATTCTCAATCAAATGTTACGGCACTTTAATGAAAATTCCATCTTTCATGATCAACAGTACGGTTTCACCAAAGGGCGTTGTACCACTGACGCCGGTGTCGCCCTAATAAAGAACATTTTTAACGCCTGGGAAGAAGCACAAGATGCCATTGGAATTTTTTGCGACCTCTCGAAGGCTTTCGATTGCGTAGACCATGAGACACTTCTGCTGAAACTGGAGCACTATGGGATTAGGAATACAGCTCTTGATTTACTAAGATCATACCTGAAAGATAGAAAGGTTAAAGTTCAAGTCAACGGCACAAACTCATTAGGGTCTGAAATGGTAATGGGCGTTCCTCAAGGTTCGATATTGGGTCCATTCCTCTTTTTAGCTTATATAAATGATTTACCCCAATTATTTCAAAATCAACCAAACATGGTGTTATTTGCAGATGACACATCATTGATATTTAAAATAAACCGACGGTCACAAAATCTTGACGACGTGAATAGCTGTATTGTTCAGGTCCAAGATTGGTTTACGGTAAATAATTTGGTACTAAATAATAAAAAAACAAAATGCATTAGATTTAAATTACCAAATGTTAGAAGCAGCGAATGTGACATCATATTGAATGGAGAAAAACTGGAATTTATTAATCAAACAGTTTTCCTGGGAATCACGCTAGACGAGAAATTACAATGGGGACCCCATATAACATCTCTCGCGGGGCGGCTAAGCTCGGCCGCTTATGCTGTTAGAAAGATAAGACAGTTAACAGATGTAGAAACCGCGCGTTTGGTCTATTTTAGTTACTTCCACAGTATTATGTCGTATGGCATTTTACTATGGGGTCGGGCTGCTGACATTGAATCCATTTTTATTTTACAAAAGAGAGCTGTCAGAGCCATTTATAATCTAAGTCGTCGCGAATCTCTCAGGGAACTATTTAAAAAGATTAATATTATGACGGTACCTTGCCAATTCATTTATGAGAATATTATGTATGTGAGAAAAAATCTACATCTTTTTAATAAAATAAGTGATAGACATCATTTTAATACTAGAAATAAAGATAAAATAGATCAACCATTTTTCAGACTATCTAAAGTAAATACATCTTTTATGGGGTACTGTGTTAAATGTTACAACAGAATACCTTGTGATGTATTAGAATTAAATGAAAGAAAATTTAAAACTCATATAAAAAGTACACTTTGTAAACAAGCATATTACAAATTAGAGGATTATATCCAAGATAAAAATGCTTGGAAACATGCTGGTCCTGCTCCATAGGACAATTTTAGAATCTAGACAAAATCAAACTGGTTGCCAATTTAATTGTATAATATTCTTTTTTTAAACATTAATTTTATATTCTGTGATTACTTGAACTCACACACTGACTTATTATTAGTAATACTTGTTAAAATGTTAAGAATATCGTATAATTTTACAATGTTTGTAAATATGTGAGCACCATGCATCTATCACATAATTAATTTATGTCATTCCTTCATTTTTCATTCTTTTTACCTATCGTGGTATAGTAATCTTATTCTAGGTGCATCGTCTTCACATATAATTATATAATTAATGTATACAGAATATTGTGAAAATATTTTAAAAAGAGTAACGGTGGAGTTTCTTGCCCATTCTTCTCCATACGAAAACAACCTTTTGGAATGGGCGACTAGAATCAATTATTATATCTTTTTTTTTTGTAAATGTTGACGTTCATAAGTGCCTTTTTTGTGCCTAAATGAAATAAATTATTTGACTTTGACTTTGACTTTGACTTTGGTGTTTGGCGCATGGACCGACACAATTTTTTCAGGGATTTGGGAGGTCATTAGCTAGGTTCTACCCATACACCCTTTGTCCCAAATGTCACGGTTGGTTACATATGATTATTTTTTTTAAATGAAAAAAATTCCCAAAATGTGTCCTTTAATTTGAAATAACTTTTTTGTTTGTGGGTGTAGTGGCACAAAACAAATTTTGTTGCATTCTCCAAAGTCCTTTAAATCTAAAAACATCTTTGTTTTATACAACTGGTTTCAAGAAAATTCCTTACAAGCTTCCAAAGTTAATTTTTGTATTTAATGAATGAAATTTTACAACTTCTAAATTAATTATAAAAAAAACTAAAAGCTATTTTGAACTTAGCTAGAACCTAGCTAATGACCTCCCAAATCCCTGAAAAAATTGTGTCGGTCCATGCGCCAAACACCCTGTATTATGATCAACTATGTCGAAAGCTTTCGTCATATCCATGAATATAGCGCAAATGGGAATTATTTCATCGATATTTGTCACTATAATATTAAGAAAATCATAGATGGCCAGATTTATGGATTTGTTTTTTTTGAAACCTTTCTGTTCCTTTACCAAGATGTTATGTTTCGTGAAAAAAGTATTTATACGGTTATAAATACCCTTTTCATTTTTTTTTTGATATTACTGGTGTAAGGGCAATGGGTCTGCAGTTATTAATATTAGTTTTGCCATTCTTTTTAAATAAGGGCTTAATTATCTAGTCGGTTTAAGTTTGTCCGGATAAGTTCCAGAGCAGATACTAACATTTATAATGTGGCAAATGGGACCAAATATCACATCGGAAACGAATTTTAATACTTTCGTTGAGATATCATCATACCCTACGCTAGCTTTATTTTTTAAAAGACACTCTTTTACATAATTATAGAAATTACAAAATCCTGGGTACATTACTCTAGTTGCTTCTACTCGTATATGTGAGAACAATGTAAAAAAAAACAATTAAAAATATAATATATATTTTTTTCTTTTGTTTTTAGGGCAGATATGCCCTGGCAGATAAGAGATAACCAGTCTCAACTGACGGAGTGACGGCGCCCGTTCACGAACATGACGCGTGGAACAGCACCATCCAGCTCAACCATTTTGTAGGGAACCGACCCTCGCTCCCTTCCTCGCTTGGTAGGTACCTACCTACCTACTTTATTTTAGAAAATATGTGTATGAAATAAAACGGAACATTCTACTTAATTAAGTAGGTACATTAATAAATTATCTTACGTAAAATAGTTTGTCAAACACTATCGACTGTTTTCTTCAACTTTAAACGAACAATATAGGCCCGCGTTCGTACGGAGACGTAAGAATATCGCGGCGGGATTTTGTCGCGCACTGGATTTTGAACTCTCGGTGTTGGTAGAGCCGAGCGTTGAGAATTCAACGCGTGTGGAGTTTGGGACGCCATCTTGTAACAGCGCAGCGCGTTGAAAAAACACACTTTTGGATTTTCAACTCTCGGTGTTATCGCACTGAGAGTTGAAAATCCAAAAGTATGTTTGTAGAGCATTGAAAATCCAGTAGACGAAAAAAACTCGCTGCGATTTTATTAGGTAGGTACGTGCTACGTGGGCTAATTATTGGATTGGTGGTGAGGTAAGGTATAAAGTTGAGACTTCTAAATGCAGATGAATGTCTTAAGTACTAGTTCACTTTTATGAACGATTGCGTAAGAATATAACCAGTAGGTACCCTAATTGCTTAATAGACGATCAATCAGAATCTGAATCGTTTTGGAACAGATTGCTAATCCATTGCTTCATAAGTTCGACAAAATTTACTGCTCAACAACGTAGGTTGTCTAACAACACAATGAATGTTGTTGAACTGTCAAAATTAAACAGATTAGTCGTAATCGTTTAAGAAAATGTGTTACGTAAAAAAAAATATAGCTGAACAGGATTTGTTTACACTGCCATCAAATAATTTTGGAACAGACCTATAACTATCACGTAGTGTGTGCGCGTGCGCGGCAGACTAGCAACAATAATACCTATATCGTTATCTGCCGCGGCCTTGAATGCTATTTTCGTAAAATCAATCGTTACACTTTACAGTTAGAATATATTTATTATACATACCTTTATAGGAACTCGTGATTTTGATGCACTAAATAATACACTGATCACAATATTGTACCTGGTGTAGGTACCTGCTGCAGTCTGTTCAGCAAAGGAGGCAGTTGCAAAGTTGCGCGACGCAATAACAAATCCTGATAGCTAATTTTAAAACTCTGACATACCACTTAGGTACCTAGTGTAGTAGTGCAACATGTAAGTCGAAACTCGATTAATCGATTCTTTTACAGAACAAATTATAATCGATACGTTTTTCAGTAACGAAGCGTAACAGGTTATTACCTATTTAACTTATCTCGATCGAAATCTCGATGTTCTGACATGCCACCACATCAGTACTGCATTGTAGTCGTGCATGCCTCGCGCAGGAGGGTCGCTAGTTCAAAATAAAACGATATCTGACCTTGACCTTGTGATAACCATATTATATGCAAATCATAGACACGGAGTAGGCTATAGAATATTTTATCAGTGGTTGACTCAAAGAATTTGGATTACCGTACCTAAGCTGAGAAATTGAATTAAGTACCGTAAGAAGTGGTCGTCGTTGGAGGAACAAACATCCAAACAAATATATATTTTTTTATAGTTAGTTTAAAAAAATAAGTAAGGATAAGATTAAAGTTTCGTGCAAACCGGCTCGACGCGACTAACAATAAAAAATCTAAGGAACTAATTATTGTTATACAAATTACCTACCGGTGTCGGGTCGCGCTAGTCTGCACGAGCCATAAAGTAGTACCTAGGTACTGTATCGCAATAACAGGGCAACCTCCTGTAATGATAGAGGGAAAATAAATAGATAGCAACTTACTTAAATATATTAAAAGTATTATAATTTAATTGAATTTAAACATATTGTCTCGCTTATTTACTGAGTTACCACCGCAACGTGAAATCGGTATCGATAATAACAATTCGATTTTGAGATTCGTGTACCTTACCTACCTCTACAGACCACTCGTAATGTGCCAGCGCGTCAGTTCGTCACAGATACACAGTAATGTCGACGTAATATCGTATAAAATAAACAATAATTGTGTGTGAACTATTGAAGTGGTTGTAGTGTCACGACACTAACTTTATCCTTTGTTAAACAGACTGCAATACTGTACAGTACCTACAGCCCTAAGACGATTCTGACGCAGTATTGTGACAGTGTTTTATTTAGTGATCCCAAATCACAACACGAGAAGCGCAAGGATAAGGTATTATAATATATGTCATGCATTCAATTCTTGTCACCGCCCGCGCCACGGCGAACAAATGATAGAATGTGATGCAAACATAACCTCAAGTAAATATCAAAGATCTACGATCGTTCCGTTGCTGTTGTCAATACGGAAAACTTAAAGTTAAGGTCAACGCCGCCATCTTGTTTTTAGGGTTACGTAGGCACGTCTAAATGAAAAAACGAAACCCTTATAGGATCACTCGTGTGTCTGTCTGTCCGTCCGTCTGTCACAGCCAATTTGCTCCGGATCTAATGGACCGATTATGTCCAAAGGACTGTCCAGTTCGTCCAGTTCTTGCTCTCTGATTACGGGCAATGTTCACGATTGCGGCTTTTACAGTATGATTTAAAAATTAAGATTTAAATTACTCTTGATTTATTCGTTAAATTAATACTTTTATGCTTTCCGAAAAATATTCTAAAAAAACAATAGTATCCTGGCCTGGCTACGTTTCAGTAACCTTTTCGGAGAAACTGAAGGTTTCGTCTGTGCAATTATGGACGAAGTTATCTTGACGAATAACTACCGGATATATATTATATGGACGGGACGGTTGACGTGTGTCGCTCATGCCACCGTCCGAGCACAGTAATGATGAGATGAAAACGTTCGGTTCACATAGACGCACACATTGACGAGACCCCAAGCGATTGTCGCGGTGCTGTCAGTTGCGTGATACGAGAGCCCATGACCAAAATTATAACCTTATCGTTTTACGAATAAAACCGTATAAAATTGACAGATTTGGTTATTTTAAATCTAAACATCCTAATTTTAGAAAATTTTCCACGTCTCGTCTGACTGATCTGATTTTAAATCCTTATGTAAAAAAAAATCGATAAATTTTAGATAACGAGAACACAATTTTCAGAAACTAGTAGCGTCAGACGTACCCCGGAGACCATTTGAGAAAATGAAAAACCGGCCAAGATCGTGTGGATCGCACAATGAAGGGTTCCGTAGTTGGGATGAATTTATCCCAAGGACAAACTTAACATTGTAGTTGAAAAACATGTTCTTCACATTCCAACTGCAAATGTAAGTTTGTACGCACCATAGATGTATTATTAAAGCGCAAAATATTAGGAGATTGACCATGTTATTTTAAGACCATAGACTTTTTATAAGTTTTCCTGTAATCTATAAGTATAGAACTATTTTCTGTTTTTTGAAGTGAAAACTTCTTTAGCGGCGTTGTGCCCTTTTTTGTGATGGGTAAAAAATGTTAAACACGCGTCAGGACACGTGACCGTGATCGAAAATTCGTAAGACGGAGGGAGAGCAGACCGGTGCAAAATTATTTAACAACGCCATCTAACAATTTATACACTAAACCTTGAGCTCAACGGAAATCTCTGGTAGAACCTGGTTCGAATAACGTCAAACAGATGGCGTTAGTAACTCAAGCGGCGTTGTGCACTTTTTTTGTGTTGGTTAAAAAAATTAAACTCGCGTCAGGACACGTTACCTTATCGAAAATTCGTAAGACGGAAAAATGCACAACGTTAATATTCAAGTTTCACTTCTGCCGGCACTCCCGGAGTGCAACCCGTTGTTTTTTTTTTGTTAGTCTCCGTAGTTTCGGAGATAAGGGATTGGTAAATTTTCATCTATTTTCTTAAATATTCCAGACTGATTTCTTTCTTTAATTTCTATGTTTAAGTTAACAGCTTATCCCTATATTTGGTAAAAATTAAGAAAAATTGCAATTTTTACAAATTTTGGGAAATTAACCTGAGTCGTCAATTATATGGCAAAAATGAGGATTTTTTTAATTTTTATTGTGAAGATTTTAAAAATCTCGTAATCTGCGTTTTCACCATTGACAAGAATCACACAATCATAGCGATTTAGCATGCTAAAGTCCAACCGTGCCCATTTGGACACGGCAGGTTCACGCGGATTTAATCTATATTTTTCTACTATGAAATAAGGGCTAATCTGTTTGTGGGCAGTTTTACTCTATGGCCTAACGGATCTTCTCGTCAACAAAAACATTTAAATACTGCCGTCCACTAACTAAAAAGCCGTTAAGCCACAGTTGGTCGTTTTTCACTTTTTAATGTAGTCTTATACAACTTTCGATGCTCTATCTTTTGGTGTAAGAATCATTTTTCTATGATTTATAGTTTTAGAGATACAGAACATTGCTGAGCAGTTAAACCACATAAATGTCGTTACTTCCTTAATTAAAAAGAGGCTAAGCCACAATACTTCTCTAGAAAGACGTTAGCATACTTTAGCGGCAAATTTATGTATCATTTTTTCTAAATTTACTTAACTAAAAGTACGTTATCTAGTCATGCTTGACTAAAAAGCAGCTAAGCGTCTTTAACTACCTTCATGTATTGTGTCATACAAATAACCATCTGAACATCGTGCCTTAACTATAAAGCAGTTATAAAGAAAAACTACACTAGAAAGCAGTTATACGCCAATAGCGGCTCTTAAGTTATGTATTGAAATTAGTATTAGCTAAATATCAATAGCTAGAGAGCAGCAAAACGACAATACTAGACTAAAAAGCAGTTAAACGCTTGTGATTTGCGTTTGCGTTTGACCAGCTCAGGCTATAATTCCTTCCTTTTCACTTCGGATGCTCGTAGCGGACGGACAAAATAGGCAAAGGTAAGCTGACATTATTATTTCATTTATTGTAATAAATAGCTATTTGTAATACCTATTATTATAAATGCGAAAGTATGTTTGGATGTTTGTAACTCTTTTAAGCAAAAACGAATGAATGGTTTTTAATTCATCTAACTTTATAAAATTAAATGCCTGTTTTTGTTACCATAAATTTTTCTGTATTCCGCAATACCTGCACAGGTAACGCGTGCTGCTAGTTTTCATTATGTACCTACCTATTGCAAAAGGGTTTTAAAGTACCTACTGCTTCTAAGTTCATCGTAATTGTTGTTTTAAGTATCTGTTTCGATTGTCGATTGTTTTAAACCTACTAGTGCGAAAGACATGTGTCGTATAATTGGTTCATTAGTTAACTGATTATATTTCATTGTATTTTAGACGTTCCTGTATATCATCAAGGATCCAAACTATGATGAACAGTGTGTTGGTGGACCAGGAATTTCCAACTGCACAACGCCTTGACACTAACAGCATGCCATCTATACGCATTTCCACTTGCTCTAATATTAGCCAAAAAGAATCAAAGTACGCCCGCATGAATAATAACGATTTAGTTAATCTTCTCTACCAAGAACCTTACTCGATGACATCACAAGTGTTTCAAAAATTCAATGAAACACAAATCACATATAATTACAGCCAACCAGAAGAAACTCTGAAGCTTACAATAGAAACATTAACTCAACAGCTTGAAACACATTCCATATACTGCCACGAATCGATGCCCCCTCCTTCCCCGGTGCCATCTTCTTCTCACTGCATTATACCAGAAATATTAGATTATGACAGCGATGACTCCGTTAAGGATAAGGACTACCAACCATGTGATGAAGTTTTAGTGATGATACTGAATATGGTTATGACATGCAAAGACAAAATACAGTTTCAAACCCTAAAAGTAAACCAATATTGAAAAGAAAAACATCAATACCTAAAACGTTCCCCAAAAAAAATAAAAATGCGACGACATACTCAAGAATTTACAAGAACAGAAGAGATTATTGGACATCGGTTACCTAAGAAAAGACGTACATCTTTACCTATTTTTGATTGCTCTATTTCTACAGATTTAGTAAATTTAGCACCAGCATCTTCCACAAAGAGAAAGAAATATGATACCAGCTTGAAAGATAGATTAGTTGAGAAAGAAAAGGAGCGCAGAAGCAAGTACAATGTAAAAACAGGCTGTGATATGAAGTGTACAAAATGTTTTTCAACTATATTTACTCCCGAGGAACGCAACAAGTATTGGATGATGACACATTCTGAAAGAAGATTATTTATAAGAAGTAATTATATGATAGTAGTTCCTAAGAGAAAATATGTTCAGGAGCCTAAGAGAAATGCAAAAAGAGCATTTACTTTACAAAAGAGTGATGGAGTTTTAATGAAGGAGTGAAAAGTATTTTTCTTAACTACTTTAGGTTACTGCAAAAAAAATGATAAAATATTGCTTAATTCTCTTAATCCTGACAAAAAATTAAACGGGGCATGCACGTAAAGACTCCAGCTCTTAATAGAGATTATTATTACGGAACATATTAAATATTTCAATCCAGCTGCACCGCACTATCATCATGAACACTCATCGTCGTTATTTGGCCAGTGAAATTAATATTACGTTTATATATTCTGACTTTGGTTCGAAATATCCAGAATACAAAAAGGGCTATGAGTTATACCGATCACATCTAAAGAGTCTAAACATTTGGTTCGCTCGACTAGGAAATGAGGAATGCGAAATATGCGAATCTTACAGATTTCATAGTCTTGATACAAACCATAATGTTCGCACGCAAGCTATATCTACCTGATTGTAATGCATGATCGACATGGGCAAAACAGCAAGAGAATTATATGCTAGTTAATATTTTTTCGGTATTTTTATAAAATAATTATAATATAATTTTTCCTATGGTTTCGCGAATACTGATTATTATTAAAGATGTAATTGTGATCTCATTACTGAATAAGATTTGTAAAAGTTTGATTAAACTTGTTTTATTTATTTAATATTGTTAAATTAATAATAAGCTATTTGTTAAGTTCCTATACAATTTAATTAGACGTACTGATTGTCTATTCTTTATTATTTATAAATAAAGTTCTGATTTTCATAAAATAGTTTTTATCTTCTCAACTTTTTACCCGCAAGTGCTTACATAAAAGGCAGTTAATTGCGAGCGAGATGTCTTTAACTGCCTTCTAGTTAAGCAATTGGAGAACCAGTATAAAAATATGTTTTACAATACCGAGCTTAAACGCGTTTAAAATCCCATAACTGCTTTCTAAGTAAGCAAAGTTAGTCTTCCAAGTGTTAGTTACTAGGCTATAAGTCTGTTAAAATCCTTTAACTGCTTTATAACTAAGTATATTTTGATAATTTTTACTATTAGTACAAGACGTGGCGGCTACAAGAAATTGCTTTGCTATAAAGCAGTTAAGGTATGGTTAGCGGCCTTATAGTGCAGTATATTATATAAAAATGAAAAAAAATGGCTTAGCTAAAAGTTAGAAAATGAATTTAAATAAAATTTGATTTATATAAATGAATGAAATATATCACATATTGTACGCAAAGACTATGCCTACATATATAACTTGCAACCTTGTTCCTAGGTAGCATACATTTCAAGAGACATCAATTCCCACTTATTTTTGCGTTTTCTCGAAAACTACTTTTTGGGCTTAGCGGCCTTTTAGTTAGTGGACGGCAGAATACAAAAATGACAATAGACAACATTGGAAAAAAAATATGAAACTGACAGTTCTCGTACGTCAAACGGAGGTCAAAAGATGCTAAGTATCTCTAATGAGCACAGAGTACATTATATTATAAACTAATGAGTCTGTCTGTGGTCAAAAGTAATGGTCGCGAGTGCGCGCTCGGCATAGATTTTTTAATTTTTTATAGTTTTTGGGTGTAAATCGACGGGAAGTGGTGTTATTTTCATTATTAAGTAGTTTTTACATCGTGGTAGACAATATTTGCACTAAATATCATTGTATTATACCTATTTTGTTATAACCAACAAAATACAACATACAAAATACAAACTCATACGTAAGTGAAAAAAGTGAAGGTTGTGTGTGTGTGCTATTTTGAATCGGCCGGTAAGTGATTATTTATCATTTATGAGTAGTTAGATAGACATTTTAGATAAGATTTGAACTACCTAACATCATTGTATAAACATTTTTTTTAAACAAATAATGTTACATAATCAAACGGTTCGTACCTACTTAATAGTCGTATTTTTTATTTTCTGTTTGTCTGTAATAACTTATCTATTAATGTATCTGTGTTTTTAATTCTTGTTATTTCTATTTTAAATTGTATACTTTATTTCCATATTAGTAATTGATTGTTTGATATCTTAATGCAAGCTGTGGTCTCCTATAATTGAAGATGCACAAGGATTTGTATCTTTTTATGTTTTATTTTTAGCATGTAAGGTGTAATCTTTGTTGGAGATCCAAATAAATAAATAATGTACCCTGCAAAATTTAATGTAATTGGTACAGTAGTTTCATCAGAAATCTTCATAACAATGAACAAAATAAATCCCGATAACAATGTGTATTTAGCGTTTGCACGCGAAGATTATAAACATTCTATAGTATGCTTTTTGTCTAAGGCATAGTCTTAGAAACAATTAACAATAAACGATACAAAACAATCGATAAGACGGTAGACGTAATAAAAAACTCGAGTGTTTTGTTTATTTGAGTGCGGCCATACATCTGTCACGATGCGCTTCGTTCCTGGTAGGTACTTAATCGCATACGCACGCGCGGGGGCGCGAGGGTCTTCGTCGGAATCAGTTGAAATCAGTTCATCAAAATCACTTTGAGGAATGGCCACCCACTAAGTTCTTTATTTATTTATTTAATGCCTTGCCCTCCAGGACTATGAGGCTGATACACATTTTTAAGTCTCTCAGAGATTCGGCTTACCCTGAGACTGGTTATTGTAGGATTAGGCCAGAATACTAGTGTTAGAATCAATAAGGTACAAGAAGGCAGATAAATTCATGGACAGATCAGCCAGATTATGAGAAATCTACTAAAGGAACAATAATACTCACTTTTAAAATCACACACTCGTTTATTTCTTGAAATAATCACGTTTTGTTTATTGTCCTTATTTCTTAATAATTATCACTTAGTCGCTAACCACTTATCAATTATTTAGTTCAGCACCCGAAGGCTTACGTCCGAACGCTACCAGTGCTCAAGTCAGAATGCCATTCGCCGTCGCCGCCAACAATCTCCCCTCCCTTCATATTTTAAAACGTTATTTTAATATTACTTCCGGACTAGCACGTGTATTCATTCAGATGTTGCCATAAGAATAAACTTTAAAATCAAATTAAATACTAACATTCTTAAAGAACCTAACATTCGACCATCCGGACCCCGTGCATGTCCTCATGCACGCAGTCACCATAGCCCCCTCATGACTATGAAATGCAACCTAACATTCGGCTAGCACGACACTCTGACTCCAGCATTACATCATAAATAATTTCATTAAAATTAAAACACCATAACAAAAACACGAATAACAAAAAAAAACGAGTTGCACTCCGGGAGTGTCGGCAGAATTGAAAACTTGAATATTAACGTTGTGCTGTTTTTATATTTTGGAATGGTTAGGGAATAATTTTGCACCGGGTCTACTCTCCCTCAGTCTTACGAATTTTCGATCAGCTTTCTAATTACGCAACATATTTTCGTAAACGATAAAGACAAATCTGTTTCATTTTGACAGTTCAACAACATTCATTGCATTATTTACGTTGCTCTGCAGATATTTTTTTCGTACTTACGGAGCAATGGATTAGCAATCTGTTTGAAAACGATTCAGATTCGGATTGATTTTGCATTACGTAATTAGGGTACAGGTCACGTGTCCTGACGCGAGTTTAACATTTTTTTTTTTACCCATTACAAAAAAGTGCACAACGTCGCTAAAGAAGTTTTCACTTCAAAAAAACAAGGATCTTATATATTTTATAACGAATATTGTTTATCCTTAAAGAAAATCTTATTGCTATCAATTTATTTAGTGAGCCCTTCCTTCTCACTATCCAACATTTAACACCGCATGCATTGCCTGCGAACCCTTCCTTCTCGCAGACAACACATGTGTACTCTATCATGTGCTATCGTGAACTCTTCTTTCTCACAAATAGCACATTTTGAGTCAAGCAGTGATCGTGAACCCTTCCTTCTCACGAATCACAAATCATGAAATAATGACTATCCAACATTTAACACCATATGCATTGCTTGCGAACCCTTCTTTCTCGCAGACAACACCCGTGTACTCTATCATGTGCTATCGTGAACCCTTCCTTCTCACGAATCACAAATCATGAAATAATCAGAATTTTATATCTATAAGTTAAATCTATATTTCACCTGCATAACTGAAATCATATCGTTAGTCATTATTTCATAACCTTATCTTAATAAATTTAAGGTAGGTTTACTATGCTTAAGTAAATTATTAACATCCATCTGTATAAATTTACCTCAATTTCACCGTTTAAATAATTTACGTTGAAAGCGGCTATATGTAACCAAGGCAAGATGTGGTCAGCTGCCACGGTTGTCTTTCGCTTATTTCACAAGGTATTTTAGCACACCCCCCCATCAATGTTCAGGTTCACAACGACACGTCCCGAAGAATGAACGAACTCGTTACCGAAAGCTTTCATAGTGACGGGATGGTTGTCACTAATCAAGCCTAACTGGGATAAAGCACATTTGTATATTAAAGATCTCACTACCAAAGGCAACAAATTTTTCCATCAGTACTTTGTTAACCATGTGTTCTTTAATGAACTTAGCGTTGTTTATGTGATGGTTTATAGAACGTTTACGGTCTTATTTGCGGTGTTTTCTATCCGGACCGAACAACCTTCAACCTTATGACATCTTGTGCACTGTATTAGAGGTTTGGAACATTTAAAATGTGGATGCACATTTTCTTTACAATTGAAGCATTGTATCTGACTGCCAAGAGTCTTATCTACGGGTTCGTTAACTGAACTGGTCTCAGTGACAGGTTTCCCCTTAAAGTTATACCTATCTTGCGTCGGGATTTCTCTACTAGTCATTAAAAACTGTAAAAGATGTTCAGGTTCAGTACAACGCAGAGCATAGCACTTGATCGCATGGTTCTATTAGATTTAGGTTTTAGGTTAATTAAATACTAAAATTCTTAAAGAACCTAACATTATGTTATCTTAAGTCATCTTGAACGACCCCTTCTCCTTTTCTGTCTTCTGCTTCGAAGATTTCAGTCACAGAACTTGTTCTCTTTGTTTGCAGGTACAAGTCGTCGGCCAGACATTTGACTCAATTTGTGCTGGTGAATGTTCCCCGTGACTGTATGTGCCACCTGCCTCTGTGCTAGTACTGTGAATGAAGTGCCCCTGAAGTGCCCCTGGGACTAACGATGAGCTACACCACGTTCAAAAGGCGTTCAGGAACGTCAGGTGTTTCCGGACACCTATATGAAACGAAGTTACTCAGCTTGTTATACTTTAGAGCCATTCACGACGATAGGATTGCAGAGTTTCATTTGGCTTCAAATGTCGAAGACATAGGGACATTCGACGACATTTGTTTCAAAGCAGCAGTAGATGTAGAAGGGTTAAGTAAACCTGCATTTGTCTTCATACAATCTAAACATAAAGAAAACAAGAACCAGACGCTTACAATCGATTTGGTCACTTACTATAACAGTTACTTGAAAATCAGACAACGTTTCGCTCCAAATAATAAGGACTTGCTTTTTGCTGGCAAATTTGAGGAAACAGAATGTTTATTCGTTATATACATGAATGCAAATGCGCCAGATGAATTTAGTCATGACTCAAAAGTTAAAAGTAGTTTTTGTTCTATTTTGGATAATTTAATGAATACAGGTGGTCCGGCCACGCAACATTCTTACCAAAAACAGGATGTAGAGTTACTTTGCTCAATAGCTTTTAAAGACCAAATAACCTCACTGGCTGAACTGATAGCTAAGTTTATAATGGATAAAGTGGATTTCCAACAGATGCTGAATAATAACAATGACAATTTATTGCTACGTTATCACGTAATTCTGGCAGAAAAAGTTCTCGTAATTTCAGAAACTCAACGTGATGGACATCGAAACGCTAAGTTTCGTCCCGAATTCTTTGACAATAATGAAGAATATCTCACTGTATTCAGAGATAAACTGTACAAAGAGATTGTAAAAAAAAGAGAACAAAAAAAAGTGAATAAAGAAGAAAAAAAGAATATAGTGAGCTTACTGTCTCAATTCATAGCCACGCCAACTGATGCTAAGATACTCAGCAAGCTGATAGGAACCGCTATAACATACAACAATGGCCTGTTAGATATTCATAAACAATACGCAGAATATTTCAGGCCACAATTTGTTCAAGACGGTGTTTCCCGATTGACTATTGACAAAGCAGTGGAACTGGCTGCAAAAGAAACATTATTAAAAGAGTTTGAAGTCCCGGCTGCTTTCGGGAATAAAGATATAACATGTAAAGAGGGCAGAATAAATCATCTAACGAAAATAATGACCGGTTTATTAGACAAGTATAAATCCAGTAAGATGGTAACTATAGATGAATCTTTGCCAGATGGATTCCTGCATCTTAATAAAGGAGGTATAGCTGGTGCTATCGGAAATATATTTGTGCTCGACGATAACACCAAACTGATGAAGATTACACACAACAAGGATGCATTAGGAACTAATGCTAGAAGTCTGTATGAAAATATGATTAAAGAAATCGGATTGATGAATGAAAAGACACCGAACGATAAAATTCCCAATTTAAACGAATATAAATTTTGTTTTAAAGGTAACATGTTTCCTAAACTTTTATTGGAAGTTAGTGAACATGAAGAAGATTTAGCGAAAGATTTCTTAAACAAACTGCTAATTTACTCTAACCAAGCTGATGAGAAAGGTGTTGAGGTGAAATTAAAAGAAGAAATAGAAGAGGTTCTTGAATGCAGCATCTACATTAAAGCGAAAGCTGACAACATGTTCCTTAAATATCACAATGAGATTCAGACATGGTGGATGCGGCCAAAAGAGGCTAAGTATCTTACCAAAAACAATCATATATTTGAAAGAGCCACAAGCTTTATTATTGAAGACCCACTGATGATCTCAATAAGCGAACCATATATACGAAAAATAAACCAATATAATTACACATTCACTGAAGACGCTGTAAGGTCCTTGAACTTGCAGGATCAGCACTCGAGTACCGTCATCGTTGCAGAAAACAGCGTACTGACTATTGTTAAAGTGATGCAACATTTGAAGAATAAAACCCATGTTGTCTTAGATCTTGAAGATATTATAAACCTACCAACGAACGAACGTAATGCATTACGTATAGAATTGACTTATACAAATGAAGAAAAAGTTTTAATTTTGGTATGCAATAAAATACAAAACTCAAGTATAGAAAAACAAACGTTTAAAAATATTGCAGCAGCAGTTCGAAACAAAAAAGCTATAATTATTACGAATGATTCGTTAGTGGAAATATTACAGACATATTTCGCAACAACAGATTTATTTATTATTCGCGACGAAAAAAATAGCCTAATTGACATGAGCGAAGAATCCCAGATGAGTATCTTCGGAAGCGCTAGAGTGAAGTTTCAAGGAATAGAAGTAGGATTGGGACATCTCTTAAGTGGCTAGGTAGGTCGCGCGAACGATGAATTCCCGTTGTCCCCGTTAAACGGATAAAGGAAATCTAGTCAAATAATTAAAATTACTTCCCGTGGTCCCCCTTGTCCATATATTACAATAAATTAACGGGGACAGCGTACATGGACAACGGGGACAACGGGAAGTCACTTTACTTTTTTTTATTAAATTCTCTTTGTCCCTTTAAAAAAAAAATGAATTACTAATTTAGGTTATGTACTACTTTTTAATCAGAGAAACTTAATTTTTATCCATATTGACGAAATATTGCGTAAATTTCACCTGGTTGCGGCGCGGCGCCGACTAATTCTTATAGGAACTTATCGGCGACGGTTCGCGCTGATTTCGCGAAAAGTATGAAAACCTGCCTGCGCCGACTAGCGTTGACAACCAGCATTTGTCAGCGTCGAGAAGGCGACCAACGCTGGCTTATTGACACTGGTTAGCAGCTTTCTACGTGATTATACAGGGTAGATTTTTGAGATGGGGCAGTAAAATACAAAACTCAAGACCTTAATCGACCTTAATCGTTGTAGCTTCAAGGAAACGGTATTAGGACTGTCCTTAACTTTTTGAGACATTTTGATCTTTGCGATTTCTGACTTATAGTACTCAAACATCAGTTGGTCTAACAGAGTTGATTTATCTTTCTAAGAAACACGATCGATGGCATCAAAAAAAGTTTTTGTAAAAACTGCCTATTCTTGCGGACAATTTTTTTTCAAGTCAAAAAAAAAAAAAAATTCAATTAGGCACAAAAAAGGCATTTATGAACGTCAATATTTACAAAAAAATATATAATAATTGATTCTAGTCGCCCATTCCAAAAGGTCGATTTCGTATGGAGAAGAATGGGCAAGAAACTCCACCGTTACTCTTTTAAAATATTTTCACAATATCTTGTATATGTCGGCGTCACATTGTGCATTGTAAACAACACGTGCATCGGGCTACGCGGTAGCACTATGGTGCCGTAGCGTGCTACGACATTCTCCCACCTCCTCGCTGCTGGGTGAACTTAGTGATCGCTACGTCGTAGCGCGCTACGTCATTGCCCCACCTACAATACCACTGTATAAAAGAGTCCGCACGGCGGCGAAATGGCATTCTGCCTTCAGGCGTTGCCCGGTCCTGCCGGGGTTGCGGGAAAGTCCGAAAGGGATACCGTGGCCCCCTGGCATTGCACAGGCAAGAGAAGGAACACGGGTGGGTTTTAGTCAGTAAGAGTCTGACACGCCCTCCCGCTCCACCCAGAGCGGGAGGAGTCATTTGATGATTTCCCACCATTTGTATTGCTCTCAATTATTGTGTACATTGTTACTATTTTGTGTAAACTAAGCTATTACTGGGTGTCATGGCTATTTGTGTCTTGAAACTGATTAAGTGTAGTTTCGTGTAAAATTAATTGATTAAATAATTTATAAGAAAATCTAAATTCTTATTATTTAAATAACCTCTTATTTTACAATATATCTGATCCTGTGCCTTCATATACATTAATTATATAATTATATGTGAAGACGATGCACCTAGAATAAGATTACTACACCACGATAGGTAAAAAGAATGAAAAATGAAGGAATGACATATAAATTAATTATGTGTACGGTATACAAACATTGTAAAATTATACGATATTCTTAACATTTTAAAAAGTACTACTAATAATAAGTCAGTGTGTGAGTTCAAGTAATCACAGAATATAAAATTAATGTTAAAAAAAAAAAAACAATTAAATTGGCAACCAGTTAGATTTTGTCTAGATTCTAAATTGTCCTATGGAGCAGGACCAGCATGTTTCCAAGCATTTTTACCTTGGATATAATCCTCTAATTTGTAATATGCTTGCGATGTGCGTGTGTGTTGGATCGTTGAGTTCCCTTCAAAATGGTTGAGCTAAACGGTGCTGATCCATGCGTCATATTCGTGAACGGACGCCATCAGTAGGGACTGGTCATCTCTTATCTGCCACGGCTTATTTTAATTTTTGAATTGTTTTTATATATTTATTACGGACGCTTTTTACGTACACGTCTTTCTACATTGTTCTCACATATATAATTTTAACATGAATAATGAAAACAATATTTTGTAAGTTTTTTTTTTTTTAAAAGACTGTCCGTGGAGTTTCTTGCCCGTTCTTCTCCATAGGAACCTACGCTTTGGAATGGGCAACTAGCTTCATATTTCTGACTGACTGACCCCTTGACAATTCAAAAGTGCCTGTAAATATGAAGAACCTTTAAACATTTACGTGCAGACTTGAAGTGGATTGTTACACTAACTACTTAGCTGATACAGAAGCCTCCATCGAAAAGAGTCCTAAACGCTTTTGGAGCTTTGTGAAGCAGAGATCTAAGTCCAATGCAATACCCAGTTCCTTCAAGTATGGTGATGTGACGATTTCCTCTCCCGAGTCTATTTGTAATGCATTTTCTTCCCACTTCTATTCTACTTTTCTTGATCCTACCAATGTTGTGACGACTAATTACTGTACTCCCCATGCTGCAAATTATAATTGACCAATTATCACCTAAATTTCTGATTGGATGCGCTAGAACCATAGCCTTACCAGTATCTCTATTATTCACAAAATCGCTCTCTTCTCATTCTGTTCCCCAAATTTGGAAGTCTGCCTTTATAACTCCGGTGCATAAAAAAGGGCACAAAAATGAAATAGTTAATTACAGACCTATTTCCAAACTGTGCATATTAGCTAAAATTTTTGAGAGGGTTGTCTACGATCAAGTTTACGCAGCACTGAGGCAGTATTTTAGCCCTTCTCAGCACGGATTTCTTAAAGGCCGTTCAACTGCATCTAACCTGGTTTTGTTCAATGACTTTCTAACGGACAGAATGGATAATGGGGCACAGGTCAATGTCATTTACACGGATTACAGTAAGGCTTTCGATAGAATTGACCACAATATCCTTAAAACAAAGCTTTTTAATAATGGTATCAGAGGAGATCTACTTCGTTGGTTTACTTCATACGTTGAAAACAGATCTCTGTAAACTACATGTCAAGCTGGGTTTCAGCTCCTAGTGGTGTTCCTCAAGGTTCCTTGATGGGTCCGTTACTTTTTATCATTTATGTAAGCGACATCGACTCGTGTTTTCACAACTCAAATTTACTTTGTTTTGCTGATGACATGAAGATATTTTCATCAGTAGCATCAGATGATGACATGGATGCTCTCCAATCTGACCTGGCGCGATTGGATGATTATTGCTTGATTAATAAGCTAGATTTGAACCCTGTTAAATGTTCAGTAATCTCCTTTAGCAGAAAACGCGTCCCTCTCCCTACAACTTATAAACTTAAAGGGCAGCTATTACATAGACGCGATGGTGTACGCGACCTGGGCGTTTTTCATGATTCCAAACTTTTATTTAACGTGCACATTGAGCAAATAGTGGCCAAAGCTTCGAGGTCACTGGGTTTTGTTATGAGACTCGCAGGGTGTGTTTCAAGAAAGCCAAGACCCTTAAGATTCTTTATTGCTCTTTTGTGAGAAGTCATCTTGAATATGCGTCACAAATCTGGAACCCGTGTTATGGCAAGTACATTGATCGTATAGAGAATATACAAAAAAGATTTATTCGTTTTCTATGTTTTCGGCTGCGTATACCATACCATTCTGATAATTACTTAAATCTTTGCAAGAAATTTCATTTACAGCCACTCATAAATCGCCGTCGACTAGCAGATTGCACTTTCCTGAAATGAAATGAAATAAATTTATTTGCTTTGAATGCAGGTATTTACAATTTGGTGTTAGAATATTATTTACAGGGCCTTGTACATTCTGCCTATTAGGCATGCAAATTTTAAACTTGATTTACTTAATCTAGACTTTAAAATTAAACATCCGATAATTTACTTAAGCTAAACTAGGTATAGAAGATATAAATTAAGCTATCGCTACACAAGTTAAATTTTATAGTACTCTATTATTTATTATTGACGGATCATTCAGGAAATCATTGGTGGAATAATAACACTTTTCCACAAGTAGAGCAAAGAGCTTCTTTTTGAAAATTCTTATTGGCTGTGCTTTTATACAGTCAGGTATCTTATTATAAATTTGAGGTGCCATGCCAAAAACACTCTTTTTTAACAGAGCTGTTTTGTAGCCGCCTGTGTATAATAAGTTTTGGTACTGAGGTCTCATAGAAGTAGTGCGGTGTCGAATTTCACAATACATCTTAAAAAGATGAAGATTACCTTTTACGAACATGGCTAACTCTAAAATATACAAACAAGGAAATGTTAATAATTTATGTGTTTTGAAAGCAGGAACACAGCTATCTGTGACTTTAATATTGAACATGGACCTTATACAGCGCTTTTGCGCCTTAAAGATGCTTTCTCTCAGACTACAATTGCCCCAGAATATAATTCCAAATCTTAATTTCGACACAACTAAACCGTGGTGTGCAACTAGAACTGTCTTAGTATTAACTTTTTTAGCTAAATTATAAAGAGCATACGCAGATGCACTAAGTTTCTTACATATAACCTCAGCTTGTGCCTTCCACGTTAATTGACTATCCAAAGTTATTCCTAAAAATGTTGCTATGGATACTTGTTCAATATTTTGGCCATCATAGTTTATGTTTAAATTGTTCGTACGAATTCTTTGGTGAAAGTGCATTATTTATTAGTAAATTATTTATATTTAGCCAGTTTATTATTACCTTCAAGGAATTGTTAATATCATAGGCATATGCTTCTTTATTTGTACATTTTATTAAGGCGGTGCTGTCATCTGCGAACAGAACCATTGGGTGGCTGATTTGACGGGGAAGGTCATTTATATATATTAGGAACAATAATGGTCCCAGGACGCTTCCTTGCGGCACACCATAATGAATATATCTGCAAGACGATGCGTGTAAAGTTTCTCTTTTCGATTTGAGACATACTCGAGCTATTTCGGTGAATTGTTTACGTCCAGTTAAATAAGATTTAATTAAATCTAAGACGTTACCGCGTATGCCATAGGCATTCAGCTTATCTAATAAAATCGAATGATTCACATGGTCAAAAGCTTTCGACATATCAGTGAATATAGCACAAACGGGGATTTTGTTATCTACATTGACCATTAACATTTTCAGCAATTCAAAAATAGCCATATTTATATTTTTGTTTTTCCTGAAACCATTTTGCTCTTCGCATAATATATTAAACCTTGTCAAAAAATTGTAAATAGATTCATAAAGAATTTTTTCAATTATTTTGGAGAAAACTGGTATTAGCGCGATAGGACGGTAATTTGACATTTCATCTTTATCGTTCTTCTTGTAGAGCGGTTTTATTATCGTTGTTTTTAAGGACTCAGGAAAGACACCTGTTGATATACTAGTATTTATAATGTGTGCTAAGGGGCCTGCTATGGGTGCGCCAAAGTTCACCTAAATTTTCAACTCCGATAATTGGAAATCCGAAAATGTTCTTCCTAACATTTTTCATCCTAACAATCACAATTCCTAACTACTCTGTCTCTAATGTTCATAATTCCGAAGCATTCAACTTCATAATGTCAGTAGCAATAAACATCTATTATACTTTTATTTGTTTTCCTATATTTTCTCAACATAACCATCTTTTACACTATTATTCAAAGTCATATCTTTTTGTTTAGATTTCTTTTTATTCATAATAATCAGTATTATATACATTAATTTTGCGTAACTTTATTGTCACATAACATACAATAAGAATAATAGGACCATGGTACAAGTAGTTAAATACATGTTTTCATATCCACTTTTCAAATAAATTAGTTTAATATTAGCGGCTATAACTTTCAAATAATCACTTTTATTGGTGTATTTTTGGAAGCCAGAGTCACGCTCCAGTCATTCAGTCAAGTTCCAGAAACGAATCGGTCTTATTCATAATTATTGGTTTAGGTTAGGTTAGAACTGTGACCACAACGCACGAGCCGAGCGAGCGAAGCGAGCGTGCCGCGGGAGCGGCCGGCGAAGTGCCAGAACCGAATCAGTCCTATAGTTATTGGTTTAGGTACGGTTAAAACTGCGGTATAAACTCCCAGGCCATAAACATAACCGTAAATGAGTCGTGTTTTATGATTTTCGGTTGGAGTGTAGCATTGGGGGCGCTACGAAGCGAAGACTTAAAATTTTTTTGGCAAAAAAGTTTTATTTTTGCAAATCTAACACTTGGTAAATGTTTCTTTCTGAGTATGAGTGAAAATATTATGGTAATTATGTTTAGGGATAAAAGCGTTATGATAAAAAACAGTAGGAGTTTAAATATATTTACATTAATGATATTATTAATTACAATTTTCGGAAACATGAGTGTTATGAACATCGCCGGTAGCACTACAAATAGTATGAATGAAAACTTTAGGATGAAAAATTTTAGGAAGAGTGATCATTCGGATTACAAATCGTTAGGAAGAACAATTTCGGGTAAAGAACTTTAGTTGAGCCAATATGGACCCGCCTGCTATATAAGGAGACACGTATTTTATTACTTCAGTAGATATACCGTCATAACCAAGACTTTTTTTTATTTTTTAGACTTTTAATTACTCTTATGAGGTCATGAGGCACAACTGGATGCATAAACAAAGAGTGTGGATTATGTTCTATCGGCTTAACACTGGTTGTGTTTTGTTTTGGAATATCTGTTATCTGGTCAATAAAAAAATTATTGAAAGTCTCAGCTATTTCATTAGGATTGGTTATTAATGAATTGTTATTTTTTATTTGGAGGATGGGTTCTGTTCCTTTTTTATTTTTATTTATAATTTGCCAAGTCGTGTTTGATTTGTTTTTAGAATTTTGGATTAGATAATTGTTTTGAGCTTTCTGTGTTAGATTTACTATTTTTTTGAATCTTTTGGTATAGGAATGAAAGTTCTTTTTATTTTCTTCGTTCGGTTTTAATCTCATTTGCCACAAAAGGTAGCGTTGTTTTTTACTGCAGGTCCGTATGCCTTTAGACACCCATTTTATTTTATTTTCTAGACGTATTGTAACTGTTTTATAAGGGAAGCATGAATTATATAACATAAGAAATAAATCAATGAAGGCATCATAAGCGTTATTAGGGTCTGTGGAATTGAAAACAACTGAAAAACTAAGATTTTGAAGATATTTGTTAAACTTATGTAGATTTTCTTTGGACATGTTTCTTAATCTTTTACGCCAAGATTTTATATGACTAGATTTGTTAACTTTAATTTCTATTAACTGGGCCGTATGATCTGACAAGGCTAATTCTAATATTTGAGATTTGTATTTTTGTTTTATATTGTGTGCAAAATTGTCAAGACAACTTTGGCTACAAATTCTAGTTGGTTTATTAATTTCTAATTTCAGATTATAGCCCAAAAGAAAGCATTCAAATTCCATTGCAAAACTATTTCTCTTCAGGATATTTATATTAAAGTCACCACACAATATTATTTTATTTTTGTTGTTATTGCATACTTTCTTCAGAATAAGATCAAGGTTTTCATAAAATTTATATATATTTGACACTTTTG
This sequence comes from Xanthia togata, assembly GCA_963853775.1. Lineage (NCBI taxonomy): Eukaryota > Metazoa > Arthropoda > Insecta > Lepidoptera > Noctuidae > Xanthia > Xanthia togata. Next base: position 399,047 of record OY970818.1, on the reverse strand, counting down.
GGGGTCTATACACGCACACAATTATTACATTTAGCTTTGGCAACTTAATAGCACAACTTTCAATAACTCCTGGCAACGAGTATTTCTTAATGTCTAGCAATTCATTGTACTCTAAGCCTTTTTTAACCAGAATGCAAGAGCCTCCACGTTTAATGTTATTTCTTGAATAACAGGCTGCTAAATTGAAATTAGGAATTTGTAATAAAGAATCATGTCCAGACATTATGAAATGTTCCGTTATGCAAAGTACATCTATGTTTACTTTACTGTCTAACAGTTGCTGAATGTGGACGGTTAAAATGTCTGATTTATTAAGAAGCCCGGCTATATTTTGGTGCATGATATATATCCTCTTAAAAATTATATCCAACGAGATTGACTGTCCTGATCTCCTTTATAAACTACGTTTCAATGTTCCTCAGAGATAAGTTAGATTCAATCCACCTATCTCCATTCCTTTTTCCTCTTCTAACTACAGGCAAAACTCATACATGGTGCGAGCGAGTAAAGACTTTAATATTCTTTGTAAAGAGTTCTCATTTGACCCATTTACCACCAAAACCTATTCTGCACGCGCTTGGCTAAACGCTGACTTTTTTACAAGTGCATAGTGCATTATACTTATTGTACCTTATATATAATATATATATATTCTTAATCTTTTTTATCGTGCTTGTTAGTGTTAGTGATCCTAAGATTTCTACAATGTTTTCTGTTTTTACCCGTGAGAACCTGTAATTGGCTTTATGTTTCTTAATCAACTGTTATCCATTTGTTATTGCTGTTGGTTCTCCTATAAATAAATAAATAAATGGTTTAATTGAAATAAATGCTTTGAGTTTGAGTTTGCTTGTTTACAAAGTGTACTTTTTATACGAGTTTTAGTACTTATATATAATGAAGTTTAAAGGAAAACTATCACACTTAAGTGGGCTTTACAAGTTTACGAGTTATAATCGACCAACTTAAATTTGCGGTTGCAAAAACATGTTCTCCCATATATTCCGTATCGGAGAACATGTTTTTCATTTACAAAGTTAAGTTTGTTCTTACGATAAATTCATTCCAACTACGGAACCCTTCATTGTGCGTGGTCTGACACGCACTTGGCCGTTTTTTTGTCTTTTTTTATTAGCTGTAAGTCCTCTATGTACCTACTAAATAAAAAAAACTAAAAAAAAACTAACTTCTTAGCGCATTCGCTTTGCTTAAATTTTACCAAAGTGTCTTTACTAATTATAATTAGTAGGTAATCTATACCTACGTAATAAGTAGGTATGTAAAATGTTTACTGTAATTTCTATCTGTGCTCCGCGTGTTTACAAAATCAATATATACCTACTGCAAGTTGAACTTTCACTCTTCAATCTGTGGTTATTTTGGTTTTTTGGGTACAGACACATTGCACGATAGCCGGACAGTTTGTGCTTCATGCTGCCTACCCAAATCTTCTTTATTTTTGGTAATATTCGTTGAGCTGCTTCAATTTAAGTTGATGACTGACTCATGCGAGTCTACTGGCGGGAAAGGTCCACATTTTTAGGGTTCCGTAGTCAACTAGGAACCCTTATAGTTTCGCCATGTCTGTCTGTCCGTCCTCGCTTAATCTCTGTGACCGTTAGCACTAGAAAGCTGAAATTTGGCACCAATATGTATATCAATCACGCCGATAGTGGTAAAATAAAAATTGGAAAACAATGTTTTATTAGGGTAAATTATAGTATAGTAGTATAGTATAGGTAAATTTCAAGCCTAACGTGTGATATATTGTTGGAAAGGTATTTAAAAATGAATAGGGGTTTACTAAAATCATTTTTTGATAATGTCAATAATTTCGGAAATAATCACTCCAAAAGTAAAAAACAATGTGTCCCCCCCTCTAACTTTTGAACCAGTTTAGAAAATATGAAAAACATCTGAAAATTAGAACTCTAAAAGGACTTCCTAGGAAAATCATTTTGAACTTGATGGAAACAACAGTTTTTGTACATAAAAGACAAAAAGTTGTACAAAATAATTTCTGGACTAAGTTTGTAGTATAATCGTATATGCAAGCATTTTTTTTAACTTCATTTACATATTTTATTATCCTGAACGTATCATTTTCAAACCAAAAAAAGAATTATTAAAATCGGTTCTCGCAATCCAAAATTACCACCGAAAACTTCTGGCACGTCTATGTATTAATTTATTAGTAACCCAATTCTCCGAGAGATGGCGCTGTAGGTACTTTTACATTGGGTCGGGTATTATCGAATTGTTCGGTTGGTCTCTCCTTGGCATTAGTTCCGTAACAAATAGCCTTTTTTAAGTTGTGTTACCACTATGTTCGCGCTCCAGCAGCGTGGGAACACTTTTGTGACGGACGGGAAACTACGTACGACGGGGTCGACGATGGAGGCGACTGCGGGACCGGCGATCCGGTGGCCGCGGGAGCTGCCTTCTGGGCGGCAAACTGCCGCTTGAGGTCCTCTAACTCGGATTGGAGACGGCGGTTCTCCTCCCATAGCTTCGCCGTCTCCTCCGTGCTCGTACGATTTAGGAGGACCTCAACGGCCTCCTTAATGCCGTCAGCTGCCTCCTTTAGGGCGCGCGTGAAGGTGCCCTTCAGGTTGCCCGATTCGGTGGCAACCTTCAGGACGACATCCACGCCGTCCAAAACTTGGCGACTGAGCGCCACCGCCGAAACGCCCCCCCCCGGTAGCCATCCTGGTTGAGCGCCGCTCCCGCGCTTGACGGGCCAGCTCGCTAACCTTGTCAGCTGCCAAAGCCCTACGCTGCGCCCGCTTCGCAGCATTGGCCTCCGCCTTGTTGGACCCCAGCTGCAATCCCTCGCTGAGGTCCGAGATCGTGGCCCCGGAGTCGGTCCCCACGCTCTCCATGCTCTCCGCATGATCCACCGGAGCCGGTGTATCGGGTCGGGATACCGACATGGACCGATCCCGCCCACCGCGCTCCGGCAAAAGAGCAGAGGCTCCGCTCACCACTGCGTGACCTCGCCCGCTCCTGCCCGTTGGCACCTTAGCTGCCGGCAGGTTCTCCTCACTATGTGAGCGGGGCGAGCGCTTCCTACCTCCTTTGGAGGGTCGCCCGGCCATTCCCCCTTCAGGCCTCGAGCGCTCCGAGCCGATACTCGAAGCGTTCTTCTCAGACGTGGTGTCGGGATCCGACACCACACCCACACTCATCCGCTCGACCAACACGATCGGCATCCTCTCTACTTCGTCTGTTCGTCCAGTTTGTTTGGTTTTTAAATGTTCCATATTAAGTCCCACGAGTATGGGGGATATAAAAAGTCCTTCCTAGGGTTACCCCCTGTCCCTAGGTAAGTGTAAATTTGTTTCCCAACCAGGGGGTCCACCAATCCCTGGCTGGGGGTGCGCTCGCGACTGATGCGCCACCTACAACTAAAAAGCTGCAGATGACACTACTCCTCAGCCATTCATACCCTCGCCGCGCACCAGAACTTGGTGTTAGAGGAATTTTTTATAGAGGTTATCTTCCTCGCGATCCGGGCGATCAAGCCAAGATCCTCGTCCCGTTCCGAGTCATAAAACATTGTTGAGATAAGTGTTTAGGCAGGATAAATGAAAATATAGACTGGAGCTGTAAATTGCGATGTATTCCCAAGAACAAAGGAAAGCACAAGCAAAGTATGTAGGTAGACTTAAAACTAATTCACCATCACAAAAAACGCCTGATGAAATGTTCTCTGCAATAAGTTGCACGGAGACGGTTTGCTTTCTAAATCTAAACATGCCCCCGGGCGTTGAAAGGCTATCTTTCAACCAGACTCTTCATGTAACGGCAGTGGGCTTGCTGCATGCACGCCGGATGGTTCCACTCGCAATTCTTATGTCGGCCACACGACTGATTCCGTCACGTCCTGGGTAGACTGCTGAGATCCGGCCTAATCGCCATTTCAATGGTGGTAGATGGTCTTCCTTTACTACAACAAGGCGATCAGTCTCTAAGACCGCCTTTGAAGACCTCCATTTTATCCGCTGCTGTAGTTCAGAGATAAATTCTTTATTCCACCTCGACCAGAAGTGTTGACGTAATGCCTCTATTCTTTCATATCGCTTCAAGTGAGTAATGGAAGCAGTTTCATATGACGGCACGGGCAAGGATGTGAGTGTGCGTCCTATCAGGAAGTGTCCAGGTGTCAGCGGCAGAAGGTCATTAGGGTTCGACGACAACGGCGTGAGTGGGCGCGAGTTCAGGAGTGCTTCGATTTGAACCAGTGCTGTATACAGTTCTTCGTAAGTTAAATGACAATTTCCCATTACTCTTTTTAAGTGAAACTTCACTGATTTGATACCTGCCTCCCAAAGACCACCGAAATGTGGAGCGTAGGGAGGAATAAAAACGAAGTTAATCCCTTCAGCGGCCATGTCACCAGACAACGAACTGCGGTTAACCTTCAAAAATTTGCCGATTTCATTATAGGCGCCTACAAACGAGGTTCCGTTGTCGGAATATATATGCGTAGGTTTACCTCTGCGAGACATAAAACGACGAAGTGCTGACAAATAGTTTTGACTGGTTAAGTCACCCACCAACTCAATGTGAACTGCCTTCGTGGTAAAACAAACAAACAGTACATTGTAAACTTTTACAAGTCTACAACCACGACCTTGTCGAGACGCTGACAGAATAGGTCCAGCGTAATCAACCCCAACACATTCGAATGGATGACCACCGGACGCCACGCGTTGTTCAGGTAAGTTTCCCATAATGGGATTAATTGGTTTAGCTGTAATGCGACTGCAATAACACAATTTAGCCAGGTTGCGACCACCTATTGGCCAGAAAGTATCTCTTATGCAAGCCAATAGTAGCTGTGGTCCTGCGTGCATTAGACTTTTATGTTTATATTCAAATAATAGTTTAGAAAATCGATGAGTGGACTGTATTACTAACGGATGTTTTATCTCATATGAAAATGAAGAATTTTGTAAGCGACCGCCTACACGAATTAATTTATCTTTATCTAAAAACACGTTAAGTTTAGTCAGTGGACTTCCTTTTGGTAAGCTCTGATTTTTTAATAATTTTTCATACTCGGGAAATGATTCTATTTGAGAGAGTTTCACAATTAAGCTTAACGCATTTTGCAATTCAGCTTCACTAAGATGTAAAGTTGGCGGTGGTTGCTTTTTACAAATATTAATAAACCGTAACAAATATGCTACTGTGCGTTTAAGTCGAGAAAGGTTTGAAAAACGATTAATATCAATTAAAGGTGTTGGAGTCTTAGAAGTAGTTAATAAAGAAATCTCAGTTTTAGTTTCAGGTAGCGATTCTACTACTGTGGTTGGAAAATAAGGCCATTCGCTTGTATCCTGGCTTAAAAAATTAGGTCCCGACCACCATAAATTATTGCCCTGAATTTGACTTACATCAGTTCCTCGAGATACAAGATCAGCGGGGTTAAGATGTGTGGGAACATGTCTCCAGGTGCAATTATTAGCATTCGTTTTTTCAACTATTTCTGCTACACGGTTGCGCACGAATGGTTGCAGCTTACTTGGTACCATTTTCAACCACCCTAGCACGATTGTAGAATCACTCCAAAATGTACTACTTTGAATTGGCGCCCCAAGTGACTCAATCACCTTTTCATAAAGCCTCACTGCAACCAAGGCGGCGCAGAGCTCGAGCCGAGGAATTGTAGTTGGCTTGATAGGAGCCACTCGACTCTTTGCTGTAAGCAAACGCACCATAACTTCATTATTGTTATTGATACTCCTTACATAGATACATGAACCATACGCGCGTTGTGATGCATCACAAAATATGTGTAGTTCTATCGCCTTCCAAGAATCACAAAAAACTAAACGTGGGATGCGTAAACTATTTAAAATAAATAACCTGTCAACAATATCGTTCCATGTCTTAGCGACATCTAGTGGTAAATAATCATCCCATGATAATTTGTGTAACCAAAGTTTTTGAATTATTACTTTCATTGGAATGATACAGGGAGCTAATAGACCTAGAGGGTCGAATATTTGGGATGTAACTGACAGAACTTCACGCTTTGTTACATTATTTGATATTGGCTTATTACTTATTGAAAAACAGAGCTCATCAGAGTCTGTTAGCCAGTTAAGACCCAAAGTTTTACTTGGCTCATATGAGCCAATGTTTAAATTTAATGATGAACCTGTTACTTGATCCGATAAAAGCAGGATATTGTTGGACTTCCACTTCCTAAGTGGCATACCAGCAGCAGCCAACTCTGCAGTGACTTTCTGGCGGATATTTGTGACGTCAGATATTGTATCCCCACCTGTCAGCAAGTCATCTACGTAAAAATCATGGATTATAATACTAGCAATCTTCTCATCTTTACAATCTAAGCCAAGTTGTTTTAAACACCGGGTTGCTAAAAAGGGTGCACTTGCCGTTCCATAAGTCACAGTGTTCAATTCATAGATTTTAATAGGCTCTAGAGGGTTCTCACGCCACATTATTCTTTTTAAGTGTCTGTCATCAGGGTGTACAATCACTTGCCGATACATTTTTTCTACATCAGCAGAAATAATGTATTTATGTTTTCTGAATCTAAGGAGTAAAGACATTAAGTCGTCTTGAACAACTGGACCTACCATTTGCAAGTTGTTAGATGAAACACCTGATGTAGTAAGACTGCTGGCATTAAACACTACTCTTAATTTTGTGGTTATGCTATGCTCGCGTAGAACACCGTGGTGTGGAATAAAATATGCCAGTTTTTTTGAATCAACGGAACACTCAGACATGTGCCCTAACGAAATGTACTCTTTCATGAAATCGCAATAAAGAGTTTTTAAAGCTGGCTGACTTTTAAATCTACGTTCAATCGAAAAAAGACAATGTTTTGCTCTAGCCAGTGAGTCACCTAGAATATGGTGTGATTGTTTGAGTGGTATCCTAACACAAAACCGGCCATCTGCCATTCGAAAGGTATTTTTTACAAAATGTTCTTCACACTTAGCTTCTTCATCAGAATATGAAGATGACTGATTGGGGACTTCTTCCAGTTCCCAGAAACGCGTTAAAAGGTTTTGAGTGTCATCTCCTGAAGGTGGGTTGTGAGAAGAACTGACATTGAGTTTTGCAATGTTAACTTTAAGGACTGATGGTGACCGTGATACGTGGCCACTATTAATTAACGGACCTGAAACTAGCCAGCCTAGCCTAGATTCAAATAATATTGGTTTCCCTTCACCTAAGCTGATTTTGTGCTGCCCCAGTAGGTCCCAGAAAACATCTGCGCCTATTATTAGATCCACTGCAGATGGCGTGTAGAAATGAGGATCAGCTAAACAAATATCGCTTGGTATATTTAAATTATTAATGGATAATTTATGACATGGTACTTCATCCGTTATGTTTGGTAAAATAAAACAATAAAGATTAGTAGTGAAGTTTTCACTTAATGATTTTACAGAAACACTGCACATTTTACTAATGTTTGTTTTAGAATTGTTAATGCCTTGTACAGATTCATTAACCTGTATGGTAGGTAAATTCAATAAATCACATAACTTATCTGTCATTATACAAGAAGTACTGCCAGTGTCCAGTATAGCCCGAGCGAGATGTTCGCGGTTATTCTTATCATAAACCTTTATTAATGCAGTAGTCAATAGAACTTGACTTTTACTTTTGTCGTTAAGATAAGTTGTAGCACGTGCAGATAGTGTCACATTTATATTGGGTTTCTTTTCAGCTGAGTTAACATCTACAGTAACAGTGCTGTCTGTTTGCGAAGTAGAAGCATTAGGCATTGATTTCTGCAACGCACCTGATACATGAACCAGTGTATTGTGCTTACGCTTGCATATTTTGCAACCAAAAGATTTGCAATGATTTGCGTAATGACCAGACCGAAAACAATTAAAGCATACCTTGTATTGAGGAAGAAGCTCAAGCCGGTTTTCGTTACTGAGACCAAGAAACTGTGGACAGTTGAGTAATAGTTATTTGTTATACAAGAGTGCAAAGTTGCTTTTTAACCGCGTGTTCAATTTTGATGACCGAGCAAGCGAAGGATTCTAAAATTGAATCACGAGCGCAGCGAGTGATTCAAAATTAGAATCCTGAGCGTTAGCGAGGGAATCAAAAGAGCACGAGGTGAAAAATCTTTGCACTCGAGTGCAACACGTAACTTTTCATTCCACCTCAGCGAGGAAATGACTAAATGCAAAAAAAAAAACGTTTGCGCATTATTAACAGTTTCAGTCAATTCTGTTGGCGTCAAGCAAACTTCCTCGTCGCTAGAATCACTCATTTTAGTTTTTTCACTTGTTTTCAAGTTTCTTGTTTTTAATATACCTAAGGTTTAACAATGACGTGAAAAAATGCCGCGTAAAGAACCGCGTACAAAGCAAATTGAAAAAAGAACACCAAGAAGGTTCCGAGTCTGAGTTTTTAACAAATTAAAAAAAAGTTGTATGATATATTCGGCACCATAGAGGTAGCAGTAAATAGGTTTAATGTTTTTTTTAATTCACAAACTTAGTGCACACGATGTTCTAAATTCAATTTACTTTATCCTCTAGAGAATAAAAACGGCTTTTCCACTCAGATACTGAAGATTAAAAATACTCTTTCCGAGATGGTGGGATGAAAATTATGTTTATCACTACAATGCGGGCATGACACCGGTGAGGAACTGGTATTATTTTTCTGTGGTGGTGTTTCACTGCTCACCGATATCATTGTTTTATGCTTGTTAGATTTAGGAGTACTATTATTGTTAGCCTGATTGCGAGACAAATCTAGTGTTTCAAGCAAAACTGCACGAGTTCTTAAGAATTCTAGGAAGATTTCTAATGTGATCGTTTTTTCTTTATCTAAATGACCTTTTTCTTCCTCCCACTGTCGATAAGTCCTTGAATCTAATTTGTGGGTAACTATATAAATTATTAAAGTATCCCAAAACTTAACTGGCTCACTTAATGATTCCAACGCACGTAGGTTTTTATTTAAAGTATCAATGATGTTTTTTATACACTCGAGAGCAATGAATCCGGGTCACTTAAAGAATGTTAAAAATCTCGGAAACTAAAAATGATAGGTTAATGCAATAAATTGTATTTAATAGACAATGTAAAATTCCTTAAATGAAAGTAAAAAAAATATGAGTCACCATACATTTTATTAACACAAAATTACATAAAGAAAAAAACTGCTGATCTCTCCTTAAAACAAAAATAGGAAACATGAAATTTTTGAACTTTATTACGATTTTCTTGAATTTTAATACTTCGTATTGCCTCCTCGTGCTTCCATTACTGCGTTTACGCGGTTTGGCATGCTGTACACCAAGTTCCTTATACGATTTTGGGGAATATTCTCCCATTCCTCTGTGAGAGCAATTTTGAGCTCACGAAGCGTGATTGGGGGAGGGTTTCGTTGTTTTACGCATCTGCCTAGCTCGTCCCAAGCATGCTCGATCGGGTTGATATCCGGGCTGCGCGCTGGCCACTCCATACGAGTAATGTTCATCTCTTGAAGGTAGTCATTCACAATCCTACCTGCATGAGGTCGGGCATTGTCATGCATAAATATAGCATCCTCACCTAAATTGACCATAAATGGACCAACGTGATCATTGAGGATTTCTTCCACATATCTTTCGCTAGTTAAAGAGCCGTTTTCTATGATCACCAGCTCTGTGCGATTTTCAGAAGAAATTCCGGCCCACACAAGTGCAGACCCACCACCGTAGGCTACTTTTTCTTCGATGCATGCTTGCTTGAATCTTTCCCCTGGTCTTCGATACACTCTGTGTCTTCCATCGTGCTTGTAGAGCATAAATTTTGATTCGTCGGAGAACATAACTTTTGACCAATCTTCAGTACTCCAATTTACGTGGCTCTGGGCATATCTTAGTCTTGAAATACGATGCCCACGCTCCAGTTTAGGGCCGTTTGCAGGTCTAAGGGGTTTTAAGTTAGATTCAGCAAGCCGACGTCTTACTGTCCATGCACTTGGGTTACTTCCTCCGAGGCGTCGAAACTGATTTGTGAGTTCAGTTCCTGTAAGAAAGCGATTTCGAAGCATGGTGTTCACCAAGTATCGGTCTTCTCGTGCTGTGGTACACCTGGTTCTGCCCGTTCCTGGTCTGCGTAGGTTAGAACCAGTTTCTTCGTAACGTCGGAGAACTCTTTGTACTGTTGACAGCGACACACCGACAGTCCTGGCTGTATCGCGCTGACTCCGGCCGGTTTCCAGCATTGTAAGTATTCTGGTGCATTCTTTAGGCGTAAGCGACATAATTTCAGCTTGAATAATGAATATAGAGCACTATCAACATGGTATATGTACCCACATAAATGACAGATTACAAACGAAAGCAAAACCAAATGCTGTAATTTCGTAGTTCCATCTTCGAAAGTGGCCCTTTTTCAAATTTGATTTTTTTATGATATAACTTTACAATAACTAAGAAGTTTTAATACCTTCATTTAAGGAGTATTACATTGTCTATTAAATACAATTTATTGCATTAACCTAGCATTTTTAGTTTCCGAGATTTTTAGGATTCTTTAAGTGACCCGGATTCATTGCTCTCGAGTGTATTATCTGAGGATTCTTTATTAACCACTTCAATGTTAAATAAGGCTGCTACATGATTTTGAATGAGAAGCCGCTTGTTATCAAACCTTTCACATAATAAATTCCACGCAATTGAATAATTATTAGCCGAGAATTCAATAGCACGTATAGGCGGCTGTCCCTTCCAAAGAAGCTCGGAGGTAATGAAATTTATTTATTTCATTGATTTGGTTATCCAAATGTATTAAGCTTGAAAATGTGTCATGGAACTCTAACCACTTGTCATACGTCCCGTCAAACTTTGGTAGTTGAATGGTTGGTAGCCTTTTTTTTTTTTTTTGGGTGGGAAATCATCAAATGACTCCTCCCGCTCTGGGTGGAGCGGGAGGGCGTGTCAGACTCTTACTGACTAAAACCCACCCGTGTTCCTTCTGTTGCCTGTGCAATGCCAGGGGGCCACGGTATCCCTTTCGGACTTTCCCGCAACCCCGGCAGGCAATGGTCTCATCGGACCCCTTCATTCGCTGACATCTCTTTGAGGCGCGCGTGGAACACAACGCGCCGTCGACCCGGGCCTGGTCCTTACCGGACGGCGAGCTACCCATTGCTCACCGTCCGCAAGCCCGCGCCTACGGTGGCCGGGAATCAGCAATTGATTCCCGACGCCCAGGGCGTCTCCTCCTGCGGCGGCTAGGGGCGTGAGGGCGCGAAATTTGCCTTTCCCTCACGCGCTCCGCCTCCTCCTTCGCGAGCATTACTGCTTCGCAGAAGGAGGTGACGGCCTCCCATGCCCTCTCGCTCCGTACCATGGCCTGGACCAGGGCCGGACGCGAGAGATCCCCGCCACCGATCGCCTCCACGAGGACACGGCGGTGCTCTGCCCAAGCCGGGCATACCTCCACCGTATGCTCCACCGTGTCCTCCGGGCGATCCACGCAGTGATGACACCCGGGCATTTCCTCCCGCCTTATCCGAAACAGGTACCTCCCGAAACAGCCGTGTCCGGTGAGGACCTGCGTCAGGTGGAAGGTGAGGACGCCGTGACGCCTCTCCAGCCACTCCTCAAAGAGGGGACTTATCGCCGCAATAGTGGCGTGCCCAATGGTTGGTAGCCTAATCAGCCTATTATTGCTTACGCGAGAAAACTTATCCTCATTAACAATGTCATTGTGTCTGGCTAGTAATTCCTGTGCCCTCGCAACAACTTTGAAATATAAGGCTTCAAATTCACTACGTTCTGATAACTGTGTATTTATATCCTCAGCTATACATTCCAACCTTAACTGAACGTCGTCATATTGCGAATAAACAAGTTCAATCTTACCGAGGCGAGGCGTAACTGCAGTTCGTTCATCTGGCTTTGCGTTAAAGAATCCTTCTTAAAATCCTCTAAGTAATTAGAAAATACCGTTAATCGACCTTTGTAACTTGCTCGTTTTTTGATGAGCTCCTTTTCTTCCTTATCAGTCATTCTTTGGGAAACAGGTAACCAAACTGAAATGTAACAAGTTTAAATTTTAATAAATATAATATCAGTATCGTTAATTACTATAGGATAAATACCGAAAGGACTTACTGAATTGTTAGAGCAAATATTAAACAATGAATGATATTTTTTCTAAGTGTAAATAAACAAAATGTAATTGGTAACTATACATCCATAATACCAATAATCAAAATACTAATCTGATTTCTAGACAATGGACAATAACATTAATATGACTATCAGTTTTATTATTCCCCTTAATGCATTATGAACTTTACTAAAATTAAGTTAAAATGTAATGGAACACAATACAATTTAGGTAGGTATTCTGTCGACAAAGTAAGATTTCTTATGTGAATGAATGAATGAATGAAAGGCACCGATCCCAGCGTGGTTTAACCAGACTCGATAAATCGAATGAACCCCAAGATTTGCACTAGCCCATGAAGTCTCATGTTTCATGGGACTACAAAGGCCATTGCATATCAAGGAGTAGACCGGGGGGCGCGGTAATGGTAAGGAAGACGTGCCCTTAGGATAGGAAAGGATTTACGAGCCGTACCGGATATGCATCCTTGAGTAAGCAATGGAATAGTGGAGAGACGGGTGATTTTTATCTATGGACGGGCATCTTTTTAAGACGGTTCTGTTGGTTCAGTTTCAGGTCCAGCTTCAGCGATGCATCTACTCTTTGTTGTTTCCAAATTCTTCACCTGCGGATTTCGCTGCTATCCGTTTCAGGTTTCTTGTGAATCTCCCTAGCAGTCTTCTTAAAATATTTCCAAGGGCGCGTTCTTTCCATTCTTTGGCAGCTGCGTCAAACCTCAAAAGTTTAGCGCGATGTTCAAACAGTATAGCTTCATCTTCTTCGCCAGTCTTCTGATCCCGCTTATCTCGGTCTTCAGTCATGTCCACCCAAAAATATTTCCTTGTCGAAGTAAGTCCTGTCCTGTTTGAGGTTGCCATTACATGCGTAAATAGTTCAGCCAGCTTTCTTGGATTTAGTCTTGTATTGCTTGTTACAGGTGTGGTTTTCGGCGCCTGTGCGTATGTGCTAGCACGTTCTTGCTGCGTTTGGTTGCGGTTTTTCTGTCTAACGTTATTTTCATGTTTCGTTTTCTAGCTTGGTTTATTCCTAGCGTGGTTAATCAAGTCCTGCTCGTTGTTTATGTCCAGCTCTGACGTGGTACAACTTCGACCTGTAACTCGCCGCTGTCCACCTCAGGTTGACGCGATTGTATTATAGTTCTAAATTATGTACACTATGCTCCTGCCTGCAGCGCTCATCCGCTATAATAACGCTATAGTAACGCTTACCTACGCTCATTATCCAATAGTAATGCAGCATCAGATTATTGCTGAGGCTCTTGTTTTTGTAAATAAAAATAAAAGGACCGTAAAGAACCATCAGAGGTGGTGCGTTTTTTCATTGAAAATGTTTAACAATATCTTCGTCCGGTCGTATTTCGAGTACGGACGGGGCCAGGGTATGGATTTTTTTATTTTTATGAAAAGGTTTTCTATGCAATCAGAAAAGTATATAATTTGCGTCCAGAGTTGAGTAGATTTCTTACATTAGCAATTTTTTGGGTAAGACCCGGAAAATTTCCATAAAACTTTTTTTTCCATGAAACTGCTAAGAATAATGGTTAACAATTGTTGAAACCTAGTTTGCTGCTAAATTACCTCTAATACAATAGATTGACTGCAAATTATAACAATAATTTGGTAACTTGAAAGAAATCATACATGTGCAAATGAACAAAGAAGTTAATACCAATGTTCTACTAACCTTTACAATTCCATAAAAATACCTTAAATACTACCTGAACATGAGTAATGGGTTCTGAAATAAACGTAAATAGGAACACTGCACTGTACTGCACTTTGCTCCGCTTTGACCCTTTGACTCTTTTGACCTTAGCCACAAAACTCCAAAGTTCCAAACGGCAGTATTTCCGATAAATTTTATATTTTCTGGATGTATATCCGTATTCCTGGTTCACTTATACGGCTCGATATGGACCAAATTATGTTGAGATAAGTGTTTAGGCAGGATAAATGAAAATATAGACTGGAGCTGTAAATTGCGATGTATTCCCAAGAACAAAGGAAAGCACAAGCAAAGTATGTAGGTAGACTTAAAACTAATTCACCATCACAAAAAACGCCTGATGAAATGTTCTCTGCAATAAGTTGCACGGAGACGGTTTGCTTTCTAAATCTAAACAAACATGACCATGATCTCTTTACGGATTACGATTTCGACGGTTGCAGTTGAGAGAATCAGATCCTCCGCTGCAGCTCGTTGGCAGGGTGAGTGCACAATGAGCGCCGCCCATGTTTCTCCACCATGTCCTCTGTTGAAACAGGCAGTCACGTGGAGAAACGTCCTACGTCCACTCAACCCACCCTCTGTAAGCAGAGGGGGTGAGTGGACGATCAGGAGCATATAGCTCCCCCCCACGCAGAAATTCGCCACAGTCAATACCCTCTCCGATATGTAAAGACTATTGGCCGTACCCAGGATGCACCGGCCCGACGACTGCCCTTTCCCCCGAACGTATTCAAAAGGAACGAGCAGCAATCAGGCACACGAGGAGGTTTTCTGCACGCACCCCAAACTACGGAACCCTACACTGAGCGTGGCCCGACACGCTCTTGGCCGGTTTTTATTATTCTTTTTTTATTAGGTTCACCAAAAATTGATTAAACTGATACAACTAAGTACATAATACATTTTTAAAGTAAATTAACAGTGCATCAGTTACTTATAGGTAAACACCACTTGCCAAACACAATAAAGCAGACAAATAAGCTAACTTACTTAGTAATAAGCGCTAATATTGAAAGGACAATGATTAAAAGTGGTACCAAAAAGTCTCATGCATCAGGATCAAAATTTTATAGTAAATATTATAATATTTTTTTACGACATTACGCGTCATGGATGTGGTTTTTGAATAGGGAATTTAATTTAAAATATAAAAGTATGAATATTGTTTTACTCCCTTTACATGACGTTATACAACCGGTCATAGAGATGTAGAATGCAAAAGAGAGTATTTTGATGAATCGACTAACCAGTCATTCTCCAATCGTTTCTTTTGTATAAAAGAAAACTATAATGTTTGCTTCAAAAACATTATACGAATTAAATGTATTTACTATTGCTTGTTTTTGTTGAATAACAGTAACAATTAAGTAAAACCAAAATACCAAATCGATTTGGTATTGCTAATTGACACAAAATCGATTTTCTTACTAAGGATTTTGATTTATCGATCACATCCCTAAATCCCGGCAGGCTAGAGATGGGCTTAAACGTTAAATAATAATAACACTGCTAAATGGTAATGCTAACAATATTTAACAGTTAAAATTAGCAGCATTATTTTTAGCAACTGTTAAATTTAATCACAGACAGATTGTTAACGTAATTAATTCTCATTTCCTTCATACTTTTCACAGGCTTAGGACTGTCAACTTTTCCTGTTGGCGTATACACAATATACAAACAGTCAAACAAATGGAATTTTCACTCACAACACTATCTACCACAAACAAACCCGCGTAAACCTTCGTAACGAAGATTAGTCTTATTTAACACTAGTTAAATGTAACAATTCCGAATTCAGCAGTTAGCACTTAGCAGTTAATTAAATCAACTTGCTCAAACTTATCAATCTAACTGTGACTGAATCTGCAGGACCATTATTGCTTTGTTGTGAGTTGTGACTGCTATATTTAACAGTGTGGCGAACCAACTAATTATCTATGGTTCCCACTGTTAGGTTTAACCTGACAACACTAGTTGGTCTAAGGCAGTTAGTCTATGGTTGATAGAAGACGAGAGGCCTTTTGAATCTGAATAGAAATTAGAAAGATAGATCATCGGAATATTATTACCAGACTGTGTAACGTGCAATCACCATATATTATTATACTGTGTTCGCGTATGTATACTCGTAATCTTTCGCTGCCGTTGGAATACCGTGTTGTGTGGTGCAAATACACATTTATTACAACTGGATCGAGTTTTATTTAAGGGCGCCTTATTGCGCCTAAATTGGTGACCCCGACGATAGAAGAACATATTAACGCAAACAGAAGAACTGCTTTCTAATTACGCAACATATTTTCGTAAACGATAAAGACAAATCTGTTTCATTTTGACAGTTCAACAACATTCATTGCGTTATTTACGTTGCTCTGCAGTTTTTTTTTTTCGAACTTACGGAGCAATGGATTAGCAATCTGTTTCAAAACGATTCAGATTCGGATTGATTTTGCATTACGTAATTAGGGTACTGGAATCCAGTATTGCAAAGCGCAACGAGCTCACATTCATCCCGAGCAGTGGTTTTCTCCGTAAACAATTCCTAGCCGGTACCTACTCGCCGCCATTACGCGAGTTTAGTTACGAAAATCATATTTCTTCGAACATTCGTAGTACATTCTCAAACTAACGACAGTGTTCTGCTTTGCATACCTTTTGCGCCAAATTGCACCGTATTTGAACTTTATCGACCTGAAACAAGAAAAATCATCGAATTCCGCGATAGCAGCGCCTTTTTTTCTTGTGCGGTTTTTCTATTGAATCTTCAAAGTTATCGCGCGAAGCTTGACACTTGACGGAGACTGACACATGTCGCCTGTCATCACAGTCTGCAAACGTCAAACGTAAACCGGCTGCGTTCCAGAGTTATTCGAAACGTAAAAGTGTGTTCCGTATTCAAAAGTGTGACAGCCAAAGCTTGTAAGTTTTTTATTTTATTTTATTATAAACTGTGCATGGATGGACATTCCTACAAGTCATCTCACATATAGTATGGTGTTTCCTTATGAACAATAAGTGCTTAACTGGATTATTTAACAATTACAATATACTTATAATTCTCTTCTATAAGTTTTCTGCATTATACATGTTTTGATTTTAGTAAATATTTCGTTATAATAATTTATATTCCATTGGGGGCACAAATACTTTTCTTCTGTTATTTTTACTGTCTGCACCCTTAGTTTTACATTTTATTTACCCGTGTGTTGCATGTATTTTTTTTTATTTTTATTATGTTCTCTTTATTATGAATGTGCTTCCTCATGATGAGTATTTAACTCTTTGATTTTACTGCTGTACTACTACTGTATAATACATGCTGTAGCCCTCTTCTTAGGGTTGTGCATTTTTGTTTGTGAAATATAATTTGCATAGTAACGCAATGCCTACCGAGGGACAGGAGGTTTTCCTTGATCCGGAACCTGGAACTGGTGGTGAACAGTCTATTGATCCCACATCTAGATCTCAACCTATATTAATCAATAGAGTATCCATCCGTGTCCCTCCCTTCTGGCCTGACCAGCCAGGCCTCTGGTTCGCAAGTCTAGAAGCACAATTTCATATCAGTGGCATCACACAGGAGTTGACTAAATATTACTATGCTGTAAGTCAGCTCGACACGAAATCCGCAACTGAAGTTGAAGACATAATTATTGAGCCACCTAAGAATCAACCTTACACTTGTCTAAAGAAGGCTCTTATCTCACGTTTTTCTGAGTCCTATGAGGAAAAAATTAGGAGGCTCCTTGAGAAAGAGGAGATAGGGGATAGGAAGCCCTCGTCATTCTTGCGTCACCTCAGGACTCTTGCTGGTTCATCTTTCACAGAGCAGCTCCTCCAAACCATTTGGATGAATAGGTTGCCTCATTACATGCAAGGCATTTTAGTTGCCCAAAAGCATTCATCCCTCGAGGACTTGGGCGAGCTGGCTGATAAGCTGCAAGAAATCAGTCCGCAACCAATGAATGTCCACGCAACAAGTAGGACATCATCATCATCATGTAGTGATGACACCCAGGAGCAACTTAAGTTGCTCCAACAACAAGTGGCGGACCTGACACGGCTTGTGACTGGCCTCACTACAAGCAATAACAGGAATAACCGCAGTCGTTCAGGCTCGCGCTCACGCATTTCTAACGGCCAATGCTGGTACCACAGGCGATTCGCTGCAAAAGCCTCCAGGTGTATACAACCGTGCACGTGGTCTGCCCCCGTACCACAGGGAAACTTAAACAGCAGTCAGTAGTGGCGACCACTGACTGCTCCCTAGCAAGTCGCCGTCTATTCGTTACCGATCGGTATTCGGGCCGACGATTTTTAATCGACACCGGATCCGATCTTTCGCTACAGGTTGCCTACCTAGACGTTTCTGCCAGGGTAAAAAGCAGCCACTTCCGTACGAACTTTTAGCAGCCAATGGCACTAAAATAAATACCTTTGGCCTGGTCGAACTCAAGTTAAACTTAGGTTTAAGACGTGACTTTGTATGGAAATTCATAGTCGCAGAAGTAGCAACTCCAATAATTGGTTCAGACTTCCTGGCTCATTACCACCTTTTGCCAGACTGTGCTCATGGAAGGTTGCGAGATGGTAAAACAGGGTTATCAGCTGAAACTGAATTCTCCTCAATCGACCAACCCAGCGTTAAACTCATTCAATCACCTGACTCGCCATACTCGCACATTTTGACCGAGTTCCCGAGCATATCACGTCCCCCTGGCGCACCTAAAGAGGTGAAACACACTACAGTACACTTTATAAAAACTACCGATGGCCCACCAGTGACAGCGCGACCACGTCGCCTTGCCCCACTAAAGCTTCGAGCCGCTCAGAAAGAATTCGAGGAGATGATTCGCGTAGGCACAGCCCGACCTTCCAGCAGCTCATGGTCCTCCCCGCTACATCTCGCGCTTAAAAAAGACGAGACTTATCGTCCATGCGGCGACTACCGCGCTCTGAACGCCCGCACAATTCCGGACTGCTACCCTGTCCGTCATATAGGGGATTTCAGCCACAACTTGTCCGGATGCTCAGTTTTCAGTACCCTAGATTTAGTTAAAGCATATCAGCAAATTCCAGTAAATTCTGATGATATTTGTAAAACAGCCATAATCACACCTTTTGGACTCTTTGAATTCCCCTATATGACCTTTGGCCTTAGAAATGCCGGACAGACATTTCAAAGGTTCATAGACGAAGTTGTGCGGGGATTTAATTTCTGTTTCGCATACGTCGATGACATCCTCGTGTACTCGAGAGACCCCCAGCAACATGCTGAACACCTACGGCTCTTGTTTAACCGCCTGCACCAATATGGAGTGGTCATCAATCCGGCGAAGTGTGTACTTGGGGCAGCCGAGGTAAAATTTTTGGGTTACCGTATTAATGCTGCAGGCACTTTCCCTCCCGAGGACCGTATCCGTGCTTTAGTGGATTTCCCTCCCCCAAAGACCGTGCAAGGCGTGCGTAGGTTCTTGGGTATGGTTAACTACTACCGCAGATTTTTGCCCGACGCCGCCAAGTATCAGGCTCCCTTAATCGACGCAGTCGCTGCAACTAACAGCAAAGGCGCAAAACCATTTCCTTGGACGCCCGAGCTCGAACAATGCTTTTATGACTGCAAGAAGAGCCTAGCTAATGTTACCACACTATCGCACCCAAATTGTGAGGCCCCTTTAGGTCTTTTTACCGATGCGTCCAGCAAGCACATTGGTGCATGTTTACAGCAAAAAGTCCATGATAACTGGCAACCTCTAGCATATTTCAGCAAAAAGCTAAACGAGAAACAATCTCAGTGGCCTGCTTATTATAGAGAACTTCTAGCTGTGTATGAGAGCGTTCAACACTTTCGGCACATACTAGAAGTCCAAAACGCAGCAGTTTTTACTGACCATAAGCCTTTGGTGTATGCCTTCATGCAGCGTCGCGACAAGCTTCCACCAACACAACTCAACCAACTAACTTTTATCAGCCAATTTACCACCGACATACGATATATTAAGGGCACTGACAACGTAGTCGCAGATGCTATGTCGCGGGTTGAATCCATTTCACTAGAAGAGGACTACCAAGCCCTCGCAGAGTCGCAAGAGAGAGACGAGGAACTAAAAGACGCGGGCTCATTTACTTCTTTGAAATTGACAAAAATCGTTGTTCCCGGAACTAACATTTCAATACTCTGCGACACGTCGACAGGTAGACCTCGCCCATACCACACCTTACCATTCCGTCGAGCAGCTTTCGATCGACTACATGGTCTCAGTCACCCAGGCGTGAGAGCAACCTTACGATTGGTGGCTGAGCGCTACGTATGGCCACATATCAACACCGACTGCCGAAACTGGGCGAAGTCATGCCTAAAGTGCCAACGCAGTAAGGTAACTAGGCACACATCTGCACCGCTGATGTCCTTTCCGATCTCATCAAACAGATTCTGTCATGTCCACATTGATATCATAGGACCACTGCCACCTTCAGACAGTTTCACATATTGTCTGACCGCGGTTGACAGGTTTACGCGTTGGCCCGAAGCGTGGCCTATGACATCTATCACGGCGGAAGAAGTGGCAGACACGCTGGTAACCGGTTGGATATCCCGTTACGGAGTACCAAGCACCGTGACGACCGACCAGGGTCGTCAGTTTGAATCCGCCTTGTTTCGGCGCCTTATGAACGTGTGCGCAACAAAGCGGATTCGCACAACCAGTTACCACCCGTGCGCAAATGGCATGGTAGAACGCATGCACCGCCAACTAAAAGCTTCTTTAATGTGCCATCCCCAATCGTGGAGCAAGGCACTTCCACTGGTACTCCTTGGCATGAGAACCGCCCTCAAAGAGGACCTGAATACCTCGTCCGCCGAGC
Organism: Xanthia togata; assembly: GCA_963853775.1. Lineage (NCBI taxonomy): Eukaryota > Metazoa > Arthropoda > Insecta > Lepidoptera > Noctuidae > Xanthia > Xanthia togata. The sequence goes on along the minus strand of OY970818.1, from coordinate 378,303 downwards.
TGGTCTATGGAGAACCTCTCCGACTTCCTGGAGAACTAATCATGCCAGCGGAAGAACCCAGGAGCCCACACGACATCACAGATTTTGTCACAGAGTTGAGGAGCCGGATGGAAATTTTACGTCCAATACCAGCCTCACGACACGCTCGACCGTCAACTTTCGTGTTCAAAGATTTGGCGACGTCGACCCACGTTTTACTCCGCGACGACACTGTTCGACGACCTCTGCAACCTCCTTACACTGGCCCATACCGCATCCTGAGGAGAAGGGACAAAACCCTTACCTTGGAGATGAAGGGAAGAGAGGCTACGGTCAGCATCTAATAGACCGTGTTAAACCAGCATACCTGGACTCTGAACTGGTTTCCTCACGACCTGTTTCAGTTCCCGTTCCAGTTCCTCCTTCCACAGACCTAACTCGCCCCTCCTCACCAACAACTACTCCATCCCCTTCAGGCACTGTCACCACCAGAGCCGGCAGACGGGTTAAATTTAGGGACGTCCTAGATTTATAGTTTTCTTTACTTGTATTGTTTTATAATTTTTTTCTGTGTATACCTTGTATTTCTCCGTAGGGGGGTGGTGTGGCGAACCAACTAATTATCTATGGTTCCCACTGTTAGGTTTAACCTGACAACACTAGTTGGTCTAAGGCAGTTAGTCTATGGTTGATAGAAGACGAGAGGCCTTTTGAATCTGAATAGAAATTAGAAAGATAGATCATCGGAATATTATTACCAGACTGTGTAACGTGCAATCACCATATATTATTATACTGTGTTCGCGTATGTATACTCGTAATCTTTCGCTGCCGTTGGAATACCGTGTTGTGTGGTGCAAATACACATTTATTACAACTGGATCGAGTTTTATTGAAGGGCGCCTTATTGCGCCTAAAACAGCTATCCCAGAATTTATTTAGCAGGTGTTGACACTAAAAAAAAATAGCAGTGTTAATTTAGCAGCTTATTAATTTTAGGGGTGAATTTCAACAAGAGATTTTTTTTTTTTTTTTTGTGTCATTTCGGTGGGATTTTTTTATTTCAATGCTATCTACATATTTTTAGTGACAAATAAAACTTTAGCCTATTTTATGACATTGTGCGTGAGTGGACATCAAATATCATCAAAACTTACATAAATATTTAAAGATGAATTTTTAAGAGTCCACTGAAATGAAAAGTGTCTCCCGAAATGATAAAAATGACCACCGAAATGATAGACTGTGCACCGGAATGAAATAAATCCACCGAAATGATACAGCTAAGAACAACCGTGCCGGGCAGCCAGGGTTCCGTACTTTGTTAGGTTTGATTTCCACAAATTTTAGATAAAAACTGAGACAGGACAGTACACAGTTATTTTAATATCATCATTAACAAACATATATTACAGTTAGTATTACATATAATTCATTCTTTGAGATTACAATAACCTCAAAGAATGATATTTATTATGATATGAATGAGTTGTTTCTTTACATATATAACCTTTGGTAATTCTTCTGGTTGTTGATGTGTGAAAATGTTGGAAAACTTTATCGTAAACGCTTTTAACCATAAATAAATATTTTTGTTTGTTACCTACTACTACTAATACTAATTTATTTGATATATTTTCAAAAGACTGAACGAAGCGCGATTAGACAGCTTAAAGTTTCTGATTAATATGATGGCTGCATTTGTAAGTTATGCAATTAACAGTAATACATAATGTCTACCTATTGCACTAGGAGAAAAATGCTAGGTATAATTTAGTTAAATTTGTAACGAGACGAGAATAGTGTTTCTACAGGTATACATATAAGTAAAACTTCTGAAATTAAATCAACTCTTATATTTTTAAAACATAATAAATGAATAAGAAACATTATAGAAAATCTTAGTAGTAATAGCTTAGTACTTTAAATCCTTTTACATAAACGTATGAAACATAACAGAAACCTAATCTACACAGGTAGGTACATTACAAAACTATGACTTTGTACTTGACACAAGGATCTCTAAAACTTTATGGTTTTATCATTTCGGAGATACATTTCATTTCGGTGGACTGTAATGGGTATAACAGTCCACCGAATCCACTGAAATGATAACACTGATATGATAAAATAGAGGTTGTTCTACATTTAACTCCGAAATAAAATTATTAAAAAAATATGAACACTACTCAAACAAAACAGTACTTACGTCGAATTTAATCCACAATTTTGAAACAAATTAAACGAATCTAGCACGAATTATAACAGCCACCGAAATGAAACTATTTTTGTCCCCATATTACTGAAATGATAAACTGATTTTTTTGGCGGGAAACCGCAAGGCGTTGGGACCGGTGCGTTCGCGCCGAGAGCTTGAGCCGGACTGATCCGAAGTGAGGAAAGGTGAGAGGGGCGTAACAAAGCAAAGTTGACGTGGCTATTCTACTAAAACTTACTGTCCTCTGAAATGATAACTTTTTTCCAGACAAAAGTTAACTGCCTGTCAAATCCATGAGAAAGAAGATAAACAAACAAAAATAGTTTTATTTGATGGAATATATTATAATTTAATGATAACAAAATCGATTTAAATCCATATTACGAATGTATTTGCAGGGGAAGGTATTTTATGAGCGGAATTGGGTTCAGGACAGGCCACCGTGATGATAAAATAACACTGTATTTTTTTTTTTTTGTTTATTAAGAGGGTAAAAATCATTGTTTTTTTTTGCCAAGGTAGAGAAGTACTTACGTTGTTGAGAAAAAATATTTAAAATTAAAAATCAGCACATTGCACTACCGTTCTCAGGTTTGCCGTGTATTTTTTTTGCTTGCGCAATTCACCCTTAGACCCATCCCTACGGCAGGCACATTCTTGACATTTGATCATGTTAATCGGTATTATCTTTGCGCTAGCGAATATCTACGTCCGTTTGTGTTTTAAAAGTTGAGATTAATTCTTACTCGTAATTTTTACTAATATAAGCGGATTACTAATAGGATTACTCTGTTTTTAGAGCAATAATGTTCGTATTGATGTGTCGATAAAATATACCCACTTACCTGGTTTTGAGGTTATTTTAGATTTTATAAAATTACTCGGAAATACGGGTTTTGTTTATAAAAAGAACTTTTGTAGGAGTTATTATGATAAATGTAGACTATAAAAAACAAAGTTTGATTTTGATGCAGCATGGTACGGGATTCCATACCTACTTCCATGAGCATTGTCCTTTTGTCATTGTAATTTTGATTAAAAATTATAAAATTAGTGCTTAATAAAGGTAAAATTGTCATTCTTCGACATTATAACATTGGTAAAACTGATAGGAATTTTATAAAAATAAAATGGTAAACATTTATAAAAAATTATAAGAATTATAAATAAAAAAAATCATACATTAATAACAATAAGTAAATTCATAAAAATGATTAACATCTGCACATGGTGATGCAGCATGTTAAAAACATGATTAAAAATGATCAACAAAATATTTAAAATTGATTGAATTAAATTAAAACAAAGCGTTATTGGGTTTTCTATCTGGAATTTCTCAGTAGCAGCCCGGAGTCTGAATTTGTGCCCGGTTGAGGGCAATAGGCTCGCCCCCTATTACATGGACTTAAACATAACTGGCGAAATGTGGGTGTACCTACTACAGGTACACCTCTGCCCAACCCTTCTAACAAATCTACTCGCCTATTAAAAATAAAAGAGTAAGTAGACAAGTTAAATATATTATATATATTATTGAAGTTAAGCTAAAAAACAGACAAAATAATTAAATAATAACTAACCTACCTAGCACTCTCAGAAATAAAAAGGTGGGAGGTTTTATAAGGGAGGTACGATACGGCACTCAGGTCAAGCCTCGTGCACAGCGGACAGAGCTCCGACGGGATCTCATGGCGTCATGGAGAGTGCGATTGTCGCAACCCAGTGCTGGGCACGCCACTATTGCGGCGATAAGTCCCCTCTTTGAGGAGTGGCTGGAGAGGCGCCACGGCGTCCTCACCTTCCGCCTGACGCAGGTCCTCACCGGACACGGCTGTTTCGGGAGGTACCTGTTTCGGATAAGGCGAGAGGAAACGCCCGGGTGTCATCACTGCGTGGATCGCCCGGAGGACACGGTGGAGCATACGGTGGAGGTATGCCCGGCTTGGGCAGAGCACCGCCGTGTCCTCGTGGAGGCGATCGGTGGCGGGGATCTTTCGCGTCCGGCCCTGGTCCAGGCCATGGTACGGAGCGAGAGGGCATGGGAGGCCGTCACCTCCTTCTGCGAAGCAGTAATGCTCGCGAAGGAGGAGGCGGAGCGCGTGAGGGAGAGGCAAATTTCGCGCCCTCACGCCCCTAGCCGCCGCAGGAGGAGACGCTCCGGGCGTCGGGAATCGATCGCGGATTCCCGGCCACCGTAGGCGCGGGCTTGCGGACGGTGAGCAATGGGTAGCTCGCCGTCCGGTAAGGACCAAGCCCGGGTCGACGGCGCGTTGTGTTCCACGCGCGCCTCAAAGAGTGTCAGCGAGTGAAGGGGTCCGATGAGACCATTGCCTGCCGGGGTTGCGGGAAAGTCCGAAAGGGATACCGTGGCCCCCTGGCATTGCACAGGCAAGAGAAGGAACACGGGTGGGTTTTAGTCAGTAAGAGTCTGACACGCCCTCCCGCTCCACCCAGAGCGGGAGACGTCATTTGATGATTTCCCACCCAAAAAAAAAAAAAAAAAAAAAAAAAGGTCAAGCCTCGTCAGCTCCGAAGCATTCAGATCCGCCTCCCAGTTGTTTTGACAGGATCACAGGTAGTCCAGTCCAGGTCTCCCAGGCAGTGGGTGGCCCTCTTGGCAAGGACGCAGTATCGAGACTGAGTATCTTTTCAAGGTGAAATGAATATAGTCCAATTATAAGACTTTTGCAGAGGAGATGATTCCTTGAGCGTTTCCAGACCAGATCTCCTGGAATGTGTCAGAAGTCCCCTTTTATATCCGAGTCTGAGGTGTCCTTTTTTACATCATCTGTTTTTTCTGTTCTTTACAGAATTTAATTTCAAATTCAGTGATCGAAAAGGCCAGTACCAAAAACCTCTTTGAGGAATTCTGAGAGCGTTTCAATTATTATTATAAATGTAAGTTAGGATACAAATATTATACAGTAAACAATTATAATTGTCTATAAAATACAATATTTGAGCTAAACATATTGATAAAAATAATTTAAATTATATAAATCAAAAGTAACCTTCATGGACTAAGCCAGTAAGAAAACTATTAGAGAAAATTAGATGAAAAAATAATGACAGCTTGACAGCCGTAAGTGTCATAACATTGAAAAATATGAAAATTAAAGAAAACTAATCGTTTTAGAACGATTCGCGAAATAATAATGCAAAACCAATAGAGGAGTATAATACATAATATTAATGAATGCAAAATGTAAGTATATGATGTAATGTCTGTAGTATGTAGATACTATACCCTTCGGGGAAACAAGGCGTGATGTTATGTATGTGTTAAATTAAATGTTTGTTTACTAATAGTTGTAATATGTTTGTTTAACAGTGCCTAGTGCCACAAGCAAAGTGCGATAACAACACGACGTCGCTCAAACTCTCAACATATTTTCCTTGAGTAATCAGTGTTAGGTACTAATACCTACTTGCATAAGAGGTATGTACATAAGGAAAATGTATTAATTTGTTCAACCTATAATCGTTATCCTGCACATCCGGACAATAACAAAATTATAACTAGGTATACACAATATGTGGCTTCATTAAAATCCAACGGTTACCTTTCGAAGTCTTTGGTAGGGTCCGAACAAGTCGACCGATACCACTTCAAATCACCGGGTGGGTACAGGAGTCTGGAGTAGTCCTGCAGGCTTCCTGTTACCTATCTTGTATCGCTGACAAGCTGCACAGCGTTTAATATAATGTGTGACAAAACACTTCATACCCGGCCAAAAGTATCGTACTCTGATGCGTTGTAGGGTACGTTGAGCACCAAAGTGGCCTGCTGTCTTCCGATTCGGGTTCGCACCTGTACAATACACCATCAGACACAGATATCCTCTTTCTGACCACCCTCTTCCCCAAACGGATCGTCAGTAGTCACAAGGTCCTCGATGATACTCTTCAGTTCTGGGTCCTTGAGTTGGTTAGAGCGCACATCCTCAGGTGTCCTATGTGGCATATCTACGGTCACTATGCATACCTCGCAACCAGCTGGGTTTTTCTCGCAACAAGCTGGGCGGCTTAGTGCATCGGCAAACACATTCACCTTTCTGGGAGTGTACTGTATCTGCAGCCTAAAGGGTCAATGCTCATCTGGCAAGACGACCGCTGCGTGACTCAAGGCTCATGAGCCAACGTAACGGTTTATGGTCCGACTCAACCGCTACTTCCGAGGCTTCCACGTAACCTCTGAACATCGTGACCGCTCAGACGACGGCAAGAGCTTCGCGGTCGGTGGTGGTGTAGTTGCGCTCGGCTGGCGATAGTAGGCGACTGGTGTACTCTATGCCTTTCGTTGGGGTCCTCCCCTGCATCAAAACTGCGCCGAGACAGTAGCCACTGCTATCTGTCCGGAGGGAGAAAGGCGTGGACTCGTCAGGTTGGTGAAGAATGGGAGCTTCTGTGACCAGGAGCTCCTTGATGCATTCGAAAGCAGCCTGCTGCTCGTCATACCATCTCCAACTGCTGTTCTTCATGAGCAGGTCAGTCAAAGGCTTTGCGATTCTAGCGTAGTTCGGTACAAACCGTCGAAACCAGCTGGATGTGGCCAGGAAACCTTTGAGCTGCCTCTTGTTCTTTTGGGCAGGCATTTCAGCAATAGCTAGGGTTTTATCTGCGTCTACTTGTAGACCTCCAGGAACAATTATGTGACCAAGGAATTTTATAGTCACGGGCGAACCAGCTTTTCGTTCGATTGAAACTCACTCTTTAGCGACACAAACCTGAAAGTAACCGAAGTGGGGGTCTAGCGTCGTCATGCAGCTGGTCTTCATCGCTGCATGAAGCACGTCTTCCATGCGCGGGGCAGTTCCGGCGTTGAGCTTACGGTAGTCCACGCGTAGGCGGACGACACCATCCTTCTTCGCAACTAAAACGACGATGGCAGCCCACGGTGACTCGCACTCCTCTATCTATTACATCTGTGCGCAGCAGCTTCTCAAACTCGCCGTCCAACAACTCTCTCTAACCTTGCGACCTCCTATAGCGTGGTGAAGCGGTCGATCCCTGCTTCTGGTCAACCCGAATATGATGAGTAGCGTAAGTTGTAGGAGGTCCTTTGGTGACGAAGCGCTCAACTCTCTCAGCTATAAGCTGATTGAATTGTATCCTTTGAGCAGGTGACAGCTTCGTCCCTTCATCCTTTCTCAGCGCCAAGCTGGTGGTATTAACCTGCATCAGCTCTGCATCGCTGGTGGATTTAAGGCCAAAACTGCTGCTGGAAAAGTAAACTTCTTCCCTGGGAAATTAGTAAAATGCCAACAGTTATGTTGGAGGTCCACTAATATAATATACCTGCGCTTCCGGTATCACTGGGAAAGTGGTGGGGATAAAGCGTCCCTGAATGGTCGATACAAAAATCGTTGAGTTGCACTGAGGAGCCGGAACTCCTAGATTCCTAATGCATCTATAATACAAGTATCCGACTGCATGCAATTATACCCCAGAACTCTGACTCATTTATCAGCAGAGCATGAGTAAAAGTTTGAGTCACTTGAAATCGAGATTAAATTCAAAGTTTCAGTAAGAAGTATAAAAAAAAACATTGAGTAGCACTATAAGGAGCCGAAACTCCTCGTTTCCTGATGCATCTATAGAAGAGCTATCCGAAAGCATTAAACAGGAACCCAGAACTCGTGACTCGGGTATCAGCAGGCAGAGCATGGTTGAAAAGTTAGATTAGAAGAAATCAAGATTTAAATCTTGATTTCTTCAGTGTTTTAGTACGAAGGATCAAAAATTATTTGAGTAGCACTGAGGAGCGGGCACTCCCCGTTCCTTGATGCATCTAATAATAGGAAAATGCGAAAACATGATAAAGTAATCCACAACTCTCACTCAAGTATCAGCAGAGCATGGGTAAAGATTTAAGTAATTTGAAATTTAATTCAGTGTGAACTATACAAAAATCATTGAGTAGCACTGAGGAGCCGGAACTCTTCGCATCTATTAAAACGCTAACGAAAACATGAAACAGGAACCTAGGGTTCTAGGAACCTCAGAAAATATATTTAAAAACTAAAATAAACTAATATAAGATTAAGACTACGTTGAAGACAAGGAAGTTTGGCAATAATTGCTTCTGCACATGTGGCTTCCCTGGTACCTCTCAATAACGGCATTAATATGTAAATAAATGTGTGGAGTTTCTTGCCCATTCTTCTCCATACGAAAACGACCTTTTGGAATGGGCGACTAGAATCAATTATTATATATTTTTTTTGTAAATGTTACGTTTATAAGTGCCTTTTTTGTGCCTAATTGAAATAAATTATTTGACTTTGACTTTGAATGTCTATTAACTGCTCCCAAATTAAGATGATTATTTTATTTTACCTATTTTTTTTTCTTTTACGTACTTTTTTGACATAATCTATTCGTTATTTGACATTATACAGGATGATTGGAAGCTGGGTGCAAAGCTTTAAGGCGAAGATAGTACAGACAATTTAGAACCATTTAAGCCATGGTTATCTTAGACGAAGTCTTACTAAAAAATTTTAACCTAATTTTTATGTTCTTTTTCGAATATTCCCGAAATTTTAACTAAACTGCTTGTTTATGGCCAAATTTAATGATAAATGAATTATTATTTATTTTATTTAATTAAAGCAATGAGTAAGCAATCTAGCTAAACAAGTTTTAGGCTTCTTTGTCGATAGACAATTTGTTTACAGACATTTAAACTTCAAAAAAAAATTAAAAAAATCATAAATACTGTTTGTAAACCTTATGTAAAAAAGCGGAGGGTGCTATTTTTGTTCAAACCTTTTTGAAAACATGCTTGATAATCTTGCTTGCTCATCTCTTTCTTTTGAGGTATCATTTACGCGGATATCTTACAAATTATTGAAATTAGGACCTACTAACCAACTTTAAGGAAAATTTTTAAATTTTAGGCAGACTAATAAAACAACATTTGAATTTAAATTATTTATTTTTCATGTTCAAAATGTCTGCCGTCATTCCTAATACAAGCACGGCTCCGTCTTCTCACTTCTGTTGTTGTTATTTTCAACATCATCTCCAGCTTCATAGTTTCAAACGCTGCATTAATTCTCTCTATCAATTCTTCTCTCGTGTTTATTTCAACATTTGTATACACCAGTTCTTTGGCTCGGCCCCACACAAAAAAGTCCAGCGAGGTCAGATCTGGTGAGCGAGCGGGCCAAGGGATAGGTCCATCTCCTACCAATCCAGCTGTCAGGGAAGAGATTATTTAAATGTTCCCTTACATTTAACGTCCAATGCGCTGGACAGCCGTCTTGCTGAAAGATGACAGTTCGGTCTCTTTCAAATATCGGGACACCGGTTTCCTCTATCAGCACTGGTAAATCGACTTGTAGAAAGTGCAAATAATTTTCCCCAATCAAAGTATCCGGTTAGAAGTAGGGCCCAATCAACGTCCTGCCAATTACTAAAGACAGCCATGGCTTAAATGATTCTAAATTGTCTGTACTATCTTCGCCTTAAAGCTTTGCACCCAGCTTTAAGGAATATTTTATATCAATTTATTATATTTTTTATTAAATTAAATTTGTAACAGCTTTAGTGGCAGTCATGTAGTTTGGTTTAAATAGGTTTTTAATTTGATTTTTTCGTTTTATATAGATTCTTTTCTTTTATATTTTGTGAATGTGAGAACGTTGTTGTAGGCTTAACCGACTTGTAGATCTGTCGATCATTTTCTATCTTGCTAAGTACCTGGTACTTCAACAAGTACCAAGTAAGTAGTGTTTATAGGTATGAGAGGACACTGTAGGCCTATCAACATAGGCCTACAGTGTCCTCTCATACCTATAAACACTGTTACTTGAAAAGATTGTAAATACCATTTACTTTTAAAAGAGTAACCGTGGCGGTTCTTGCCGGCTCTTCTCCATAGGAAACGACCAATTGGAACCGTGCACCTAGCTTCTGACGTTTCATAAGTGCCCACGTAGGTTTATGTGAAATAAAACTTTTGAATTGAAGTTTTTTTATTATTTTATAAACACTACTATTAATTATGTCTCGTTGGTCTAGGGATCGCAAGCGCTACTGCTGAGTATGAGGTCCTGGGTTCGATGCCCGGGTTGGGCATAGTGTTATTGGGTTTTTCCACCTGGAATTTCTCAGTAGTGCCCGGTTGATGGCAATAGGCTCATCCCCTATTACATGGGACTTGAACATAACTGGTGAAACGTGGGTGTACCTGTTACAGGTACACCTCTGCCCAACCCTTCGGAGAAACAAGGTGTGATGTTATGTATGTATTTTCATTAGGTTCAGTAAATGGAGCGAAACACACATTCACATTTATGAAATATTTACACATGGGGCAAAAAGAAATTGGAAAATATATTGTAAGGATTAGTGAAATATAATGTATTCCTGTGGATTTCATCATGGATTATGTATGTACTGCTTGCTAATTCTTGCTGTAAGCGCATGAGAGAGTTTATACTTTTCCTCAATAATGAAGTTGAGCCTGACACCTGAATAAAAATAAAAATAAGTAAATCTTCTATAATAAATTCCACGATCCATTACATCCATCCACAAAATAAATTCTAATTGGCCTCTCCCTTAAACACTTTAATGCACAATCTATCTACTCTAAACTAAAGAACAGCAATATTCTGCTTTATACAACAATTAGGTTCAATGACTTTATTTAAATGTATGAAAGTTTATGTTTGATGGTGAATACATACATGTTATGTTGGTGAATACGAAATGCGTATTCACCAACATAAAATGTATGTATGTTTCAATAAATAAAACACTGTTGCTGTGCTAAACACACATTCTGTGCACGATTCCCTAAGGTCAACTCGTACGTAGGCGCAAGTAGCGGCGCTACCCAGTACGTAGTGTAGTAAAAATCAGTGTTCATAGTGCAAAACGTTAGAGAAAATACATAAAACTGTGAGTATTTACTTAATTATGTAAGATTATAGTTTGATTTATGTGATATTATAAAGATCTCATAAGAATCCTATTAGATTATAAAAATTATCCTTGTCATGTAACGTTAAAGTCATTTTAAAGAGAAATTTAGAGAATTTTTGTGTACGAAAATATTACGTAACTTGAAAAAGTACTTTTTTATCTTTGAAAATATTTTAATTATTCTGTTTGTTGTAATGATTAGGTATATCCCTAAAACCATTTTTAGCGTTGGAATTACGAAAATTGGTCCAAGCATTAGGAAGATTTAAGCGAATGAAAATGTGTAATTATCTTGTAAGTTTGTCAACCGAATAGGTACCTTTAATGTTCCAATAAGATTTTAGAAAGTTTTACTATGTAAAACTGTATGAAAAATGTGAAGTTAAAATTAAGTTGTAGAACATATAAATGGTATAAAATATTAAACTATGTTACGTAAAATGATAAAAAACTGTAAAGTAAGCATTAGATAAACATATTTAAGCGTATTAAAACATTTAAACCTCTTGTTTTTTCATTTGTCTTGCCTATAAGACGTCCGCAATAGAAATAAAGTCGTGGGGCTTTTTTTTTTTTTTTGTCTAGAGCATCTCGTAGCTCACCTCTGAGGTGATGACTACTTAACCGGTCAATCCTGCGGCTGCCTTAAGCTACTAACTCAAAGCCTCCAGCCAGGGGCAAAACTATTCTAAATTAAAACTAGGCGAACGCTCGCTAAGGGCACCCCCTGTGGGGTACGGACCTCGGCTTAGGGCGTCGCTGGGGGGAGGACAGCAAGTTGGGACAGGCTGGATCAAAGATGATTCATTATTATTAATCGGGGAATTTAAGTCTACATTTCTCAGCAAAACGCGGGCTGGCGCTTCTGCGAGCAAGGGTCGGTGGAGAGTATTATTTACTCGGGCGGGTCGCGATCGCGGAGGACATCGGCGGCGAGGTCGGAATGCGGGTCGGTGTCTGTGTTTGTGCACTGTACTTGTGGCCTTATTGCTCTCCTGGAGGAGGGTTATGGGGTCGTCTGGGTCGGTAACGATTTGCCTTGGGCGGCGGATCTGACTGATTCTACTAGTGACATAATTGGCGGCCTCGACAACCAGAGGGTTGCGGTGTTTGGCGGCGGACTCAAAGAAACGCTTGGAATTGCGTTTGAGAAATTGGTGGATTGTGGGGATCTTTAGGTCGAGATGGAGGATCTCGTTCCTAACGTACCAGGGGGCACCGGTGATTTTCCGGAGGAATCTATTTTGGAGTGTTTGCATCCTATGAATATGGCGGGGTTTTGCGTGTGCAAATACGGCTCCCGCATAGGTCATGATGGGACGAACGCACGCCGTGTACGTATGCAATTTGCACTTAAGTGACATTTTGCTACGTGCATTCAGGACAGAGTGGAGTCTACCGAGAACGAAAGCGGCTCGCGAGCGGACCTGCTTTATGTGATCACTGAAGGTGTTCGGTAGGTGCAGGGTGGATATTAGTGTAGTACAATAACAACTTTAGTGGAGAGTACACGAAGTATAATTGCACCATATATAAATCACAATCAGAAACACACACATTAATGGCTTATGCACTAAAATACTCACTAAATAACACTAATACTAACTTTACTAGGCTATTGAATAATTATAATGCATAAGGCGGAGCGCGACTATGAGCAAGAGTTCGCAAGGACACACGCGTCGATGTTGCTCATTTCAAGACTGACTGAAGACTGAACTCAGTGTAAGACGTCGCGACGCCCCCGTAAGGGGGCGTGGCGAGCGGGGTCGGAGCGTCGCCCCTCGCCCGCGGATGCTGTACGGCGGCCCGCCACTGCGGGTCCTCTCAAAGAGTTGGCCTAAGCGGCCTAGGCATTTGACGCAGCAAAGCTGCGTCTGTGTAGTGATTGCTATGAATATTTCTGTAGGCGCGCCACGACGCTATACCATATAGCGTCGCTTGTTTCACGACACCTCGGCGGTCAGTCCCCATCTGGTGAGACCTCCAGTTACCTGGAGGAGGCCCGATGAAGACGACCAGCGGCGGAGGTGCCGGCTCGACGCACCTACAGGTATATATGTAGTTTTCCCTCGCCCCGCTTACAGATCTAGCCGTTTACGGATTGAGAGATAAACAGTCGTGTGTGTACGAGCGGTTTGTGTTGTTATGTAACACCGCTCGGCGTCATTAGTTGCACGACGTGAAGCCGCCACGTGCCTGCCTCGTGCCGCCATTGTTACGCGAATTAGTTTTTAGGGATTTCGTTCCTACTTTTGTTTTTACACCCTGTTTTACCTTCCAAATATACTCTTTTACCGAAAAGGTGGTTTCAATGAGACAATCTAACCTCATAACTAGTTATACCTATAAATGTAATTATCATCTATGGTTAATTTACTAAATGAATTTAATAACAAACTTATTTTTTATTAGTCAAACACTGATTTGACTCAACTGTTGTGTTATTGTCTCCAATATCTTGGTTGAATTATGTCTACTACATAATTGTCACACTGATTTATTTGTTGTTCCTATATATATATACTAAATTATTGAGGATACAAGTTCCATTAAATTATTTTGTTAAGAATATCTAAGATATTAGTTCACGTATAAATTATATTTTTGTAAAGGCATTATTCTGTAAATAATGCCTTTAAAGTTTAAAAGTATTTGTTTTGTACTAATAGTTCAGTTCATTTTATCTGTGGCAATATTCATTTTAGATAGTTAGTAAGGGTAGACAACTGTCATTTGAAATGCTTTAGAGGGTCGTGTAACTTAATTCTTGTTCTTTTTTCTGTACGTGTCACTGGACTGGTAACAATATAAAAGCTTATGTTAACATCTAAAAACAGACCCTGAGTGGTGTCCATGTCCGTAATATTGAGTTGCTAAAAGCTAATTTATGGAAATAATGTTGCTTATCAGAAGTTCTGCTTTTATTGTAAAATGGATTGAAATAAGGATCATCAGATCACTTCTGGTGACAGATCGACTGACTACAATGTTCATGTAAGTTAAATTGTCATTGTATCTTGATTATTATTGCTGATAACTATGATGTTCTGTATGTATTAAAATATCACTAATATTGCTACATAAGTGTTAAATCGAATTAAGGAATATTCATATTCTATTTCTTGTCATTGATATAGTTGTTAGCTTTAAGAAATGGTCCAAGAGATTAATGTAATAACAAAACTAAATGCTAATGTAAAAATGTGTTGATAAAATACTTCAAAACAAGCTTCCGTGGAGTTTCTTATCCTTCTTCTCCACGAAGACCTAGATTTGGAACGGATGACAAGACAGTCTAATTGAAATAAATGCCTAGTCTTGTCTCCATGTGCTTTCTTTTAATCCTTTTCCCTACACACCATATTCATAGATATTATAATACATAACATAACATAACATCACGCCTTGTTTCCCCGAAGGGTTGGGCAGAGGTGCACCTGTAGTAGGTACACCCACATATTAAAATACCTACATGATTAAATAATTAACTAATAGGTAACCTGAAAATCCTGACACTCAAAAGGTGGATATCAATGCCTCTAAATGTAGTATATCTAATAATCTTTTTCTCACACGCGCGTGGTACACAACGCGCCGTTTATCCGGGCCTGGTTCTTATCGGACGGTGAGCTACCCATTGGTCACCGTCCGCAAGCCCGCGCTCACAGTGGCCGGGAATCGGCCTGCGATCCCCGACGCCCAGGGCGTGTCCTGCGGCAGCTAGGGGCGTGAGCTGCCACAGGACACGTCCTCCCGCCCTCCTCCTTCGCGAGGATTACTGCTTCGCAGAAGTAGGTGACGGGCTCCCATGCCCTCTCGCTGCGTACCATGGCCTGGACCAGGGCCGAACCCGAGAGATCACCGCCACCGATCACCTCCACGATGACACAGTAATGCTCTACCCAAGCCGGGCAGACCTCCACCGTGTCCTCAGGGCGATCCACGCAATGATGACACCCAGGCGTTTCCTCCCGCCTTATCCAGAACAGGAACCTCCCGAAAAAACCGTGACCGGTGAGGGCCTGCGTCAAGCGGAAGGTGAGGACGCCGTGGCGCCTCTCTAGCCACTCCTCAAAGAGGGGACTTATCGCCACAATTGTGGCGTGCCCAGCACCGGATTGCGACAATCGCTCTCTATGACGCCATGAGATCCCGCCGGAGCTCTGTCCGCCGTGCCGTGATTTCTCGCGGCAGCGGAGTTACGCCCCGGCGCAAAGACTTTTGCCTCCAATTCCCATGGCGGTAATCCGGCAAAGAGGGTCGCCTCCTCACCGGAGACCCTGTGGTATCCCCGGACCAGTCGGATGGCCATGACCCTCTGGGACGCGTTTATCCGACGGGCTTTCCGCCGCCTCAAGGAACGCGCCCACACCGGTGCCCCGTAAAGGGCCATGGACTGCACGAACCACGCGTAGAGCCTCCGGCAGGAGACGTTTGGACCCCTAGATTGGACAGGAGCCGTTTCAAGGCAGCCCCGGCCCGCTCCAGTCTGGGCGCCAAACATCGGAAATGCTCCACGAAGTTCCACCGGCTGTCGAGGACGAGTCCTAAGTAATAAGGGTTAAAGTATGAAATTGCCGTTTTATTGTTATTGTAATAGGTACTTCGAATTCACATAGAATCTTCATGGTTTGAGATTTTTGATTGAAACTTTTTTCACATGGTACCTAATTTCTTTAAAAAATATGAAACATTCGACATCGACATTCAGTTGTTTTTTTTATTCAGCTTAGACAAGAAAGATGGATACTTCAAAAATTCGAGTTATTTTTGAATACGAGTTCCGACGCGGAACTAACGCGGCAGAAACAGCTCGCAATATCAATGTAGCGTTTGGAGAAGTGACTGCTAATGAAAGCACCGTGCGATTTTGGTTTAAACGCTTTCGTGATGGAAACTTTGATTTGAAGAACGAACCACGTGGAAGTCCGCCCACACAGGTGAATAACAATTAATTGAAAGAGATGGTGGAAGCCGATCTGAGCCAAACTACCCAGGAATTAGCGGCATGGTTTAACGTTACCTTACCAACAATATTGACTCATTTGTGTCAAAACAATAAAAAAAAAGAGAAATGGGTGCCTCATGATTTGACTGATCTGCAGAAAGAAACGCGTGTTGAAACGTGTGTTGCCTTGTTGAATCGATACAGAAATGAAGGAATATTGGATCGAATATTGTGATGAAAAGTGGATTCTTTACGATAACCTTAAGCGAAAAATGCAATGGCTGACCCCAGGTCGCAACAGTGTCATTTAAAAGTAAAGCTTACCATTATAAAGGTAATGGTAACTATTTGGTGATCTCAGCATGGTGTTATTCACTATAGCTTTCTCCGATCTGGTCAAGCAATAACGGCAGATATCTACTGTGCCGAACTCCGAACAATGATAAGTGAAACAGCCCCGACTCATGGATCGATCTTCACCATTATTGCTCCATGATAAGGCGAGACCTCATACAGCACGAGAAACCATTTTAACTCTACAGGAACTGCAATTAGAAACCATTCGTCACCCTCCGTATTCGCCAGACCTTGCTCCGACGGACTACCATTTTTTTTCGTGATTTGGACTATTTTCTACGTGATAAAAAGTTTTCTTCTCAGGAAGCAGTACAAAATGCTTTCACACAGTTTGTCGAATCTAGATCACGAGAGTTCTATCGCAAAGGCATAAATGGCCTTCCTATTAGATGGCACAATATATAGATAATAATGGTAATTAATTTAAATCAATATGTTAAATTTAAAAAAAAAGCGAATTTCAATTTTTAGTACGGCAATTTCTTACTAATAATTCATTGTCGACTCGACGCCGATGTGAACTCCTCCTACCGTTTTAAGGGAACCCGACGGTGGCGCGTTTCGAGGACCATGAAAACACATTGCCTCTGACTTGTGCAGTGCCACCTCGAGTCCCAATTGCCGGATTCTGTCGACGATTGCCGCAACCCCGCGTGTCGCTAGTTCATTCGCCGCCTGATGAGACCTCCCCAACGCCAGGACCAACGTGTTGTCAGCGCAGCGTAACTGTGCGTTTGCACTGGCGAAGCATTCACAACATGTTTAAATCGTTAGTTTCTGTCAAAGTTCCATACAATATTTGACAGGAACTAGAGATTTAAACATGTTTTGTTGTGATGTTTCGCCAGTGCTAACGCACGGTAACAAACGACGCTGACGATGCTACTACCTCTTACGGTCAGTTCACACCGAGATGCGACGCGACGCGCACAGATCCGATACAATATAGAATTTATTTACGACACACCCGCTGCGTAGCACCACGCATCTCAGCGTACTTCGACACACGTTCACGCTAGCACTGAAATTATACCTTTTCATGAATAAATTATGGTAGGTATATATTTGTTTAAAGTGTGCGCCGCGTCGCGTTGCGTTACGACTCGGTGTTCCATAGTGTATAACACATGTCATAGTGAACAAGTCTTGTGGCAGTTTTTATCCCCATTGTCGACATCGGCACCATTGCCATAGGGAAAAATAGATAGATAGATAATTTATTTGGCAATTTTGATTTTGACAACTGGTTGTCATGAGTGTCAATGTCATGTCACACACTGTCAACGCCAAGCGTCACCGTCAAGTTTTAAATAATCGATTGTTGTTGTTCTCCTTTGCCGTAAAAGTTCTAAACATAAATACTATTTTATAGTAGTAGTGTGAGAAATACCTGAAATACAATAAAATTGCTTAAGAAGCGCTGCTAGGCGGTTTACTATAAATAATAATTGTGACCAGTGTTCAGTAGGAAAATCTAGAAACATCTCAGTTAATATTCATAAACGCGTATTTTGTTATGATATTGTAAAGAAATGGATCATAACTTCACTGATTTCACTAAAAATGGTAAGTTTATTTCATAATTATAATTAACGAACAGCTGTATATGTGCAGCGAGCAATAAACAAAATATTTTTCATTATAACCTAAAACTTTGTTTATTCCTGAAGCTATTTCAAAGTTTTAAGTAATTTGTTTGCGTTCTTGGTCGGTGGGTCGTCTTAGGGCTTTTTCAGAGCTGTTCTTTCTTTTTAGGGTTTGTAGTAAACAAGGAACCCATACAGTTTCGCCATGGTTGTCTATCTGTTTCTGTCTGTCTGTCCGCCTGTCCGCGGTTTAGCTCAGAGACTGTTAGTATTGTAGGGTTACAATCATACAATCTACCCCCCCACCCCTACCCCCCAACCCCCACCCCCTATCGAGGCAGCACGTTTCTAATCTTTAACCCGTCATTCATTGACTTGAATGTGCCCTGGCGGCTGAGAGTATGTCATACTCACTCAAATGTCTCGTTGGTGGTGGCATGGGTGTTAGATCGTTGTTCCCTTCAAAATGGTTGAGGTAAAAAGTTTTTTTTATGGTACCTCCCCTACATGTAAAGTCTCTTCATTCGGTTGTTCATTTAGTTTTTATGAAGCTGTTATTAGTGCTGCTGCGCATAATATTCCTTCTATGATTGAAATAAGTAACGTGTTCTTGGTGCTGATTGTGTATGTTTGTATGTTTCAGATACATTCAGCACATGGGTGAGTGATGTCAGTAGTCAGGAGTAGCTTGTGGCTCCACTGAACTGTGAGGGGCTTATATCAGTACAACAAGTAGTTCATGTATACGATGCAGTGCCTGCGCAAGCTCCTGTAATGTCCTTGACTGATATTACTACATCATTCAAAAAAGGATCATACTCTTAAATGTTTTGTAACATTCAATGAATGTATGAAATTCTGATTTCATAAATACCCATTGTTAGTTAAGTTTGTCCACTCTGAAATTACGCGCCCCACTACGGCATTTACGCACAAGGTAATGTGGATAGATATGTGGATTTGTATGGGTACTGCGGTAGTAGAGCGCGTCATTTATTAAAGTGTCTTGATAATGACGATCATATTGTTATTTTGAAACTGTATTGTAGATCAGTGCGACAGTGCAAGCGGGATATGGAACCAACAAATAACCCTTTTTGTAACAAGTCTGCATCTGTCGCTATAGCCACAGATGCAGACTAAAACTGCACTTACACGCCCAATAATTGCCGGCAACAGTTGCCGGAGATAGTGAAGCAATTGAGTTATAGTTTGTTCCAAAAGCATATGATAAAAGTGTAAACAAAGGTTTGTTCAGGTTATTATTTCCTTACTTACGTAAATACGAGGTGATTTACAAAGTAGAAACCTTCTAAATAGAAGCTTTCAATTTTATATCTCACCACTTTTTCAATAATTATTGTTGTAATTGTAAAATCATCAACGAAAATTGAGGTAGTCAAAGTCAAAGAATTTATTTCAATTTGGCACAAAGAAGACACTTGCACGTCAACATTTACAAAAAATAATAATAATTGATTCTGGTCGCCCAGGTAGTAAAATAAACCTCAATTGTCAAATGAAAAACATCTGTGTTGATTTAAACTTAGAGTAGGTGTTGGTTTTAATTATAAAAATAAATAAAATTGAAGTTGTCTGTTTGCAATTTCCAAATAACAGCTTTTTACTAAATGCTTATGAAAGTATAATTATGCGGTACCTACTTATAACAAAAAAACAATTTCTGTTTGTTCCGCCTAATCTCCGAAAGGGCTTGACCGATTTTGATGGGACTTTCACTGGCAGATAGATGATGTTGATGGAGTAACTTTTATTTTAGAAAAAGAATTAGGGAACACGCGGCCGCAGCCGCCGGCAGTAGCTAGTAACAATAATAATCAAATAAAAACACAACTTGTAAGTGGCACTACAAACTGGCATCCATAGGTACCATCGAAGAAGTTCATATCTATACACCGTAAGGACTATTTCTGCTTGCAGCGCTCGGCCGCTATAGAACCGGGGCGGTAACAGATGTGCTTATCGTGTTCACGGCATTTTGTTTTCAAAGTACTTAGATATGAAGTTCTTCGATAGTACGTTTTCAGATTTATTTGTTTACATTTTCATCAAATACTTTAGGAACAGATTGTTGGGATCAGAGGGATCCCACAAGATCATAGTTAAGTTGCCACGTCTCACATACGATATTCAGTTAACTTGGGCGTGTAAGCGCATGTGCCTCGTGTGACGATGTTCTTTCTCCAGAATTAGTTTACCTACTGACAGGTTATATGAGTTTATAATTTTACTTTATAAGTCAATTTATTTGAATTTTATTTTAATTTATTGTTGACATAATCTATTCATTACAATTTTTTTTTATGAATTGTATTGCAATATGTGGTTAGCTAGCGACCTCGACAATTATTTATTTTACCTCGACGGTCCTAGTTCAATTATAACTTCTAGTTACAGCTATATCGTCCCCGTAGAGCGAAAAGTCATTAAGACGAAAAATCATGTTTTGAGATAATGAGAGTCAAAGTTTTTGAAAATGTAAATCGTTATAACGTTGGCTTGCCTTTACATAACTTTATGTTTTTAGCTTCAA
Organism: Xanthia togata; assembly: GCA_963853775.1. Lineage (NCBI taxonomy): Eukaryota > Metazoa > Arthropoda > Insecta > Lepidoptera > Noctuidae > Xanthia > Xanthia togata. The sequence continues at coordinate 357,721 of OY970818.1, read as the reverse complement.
TTTGAAGGAAATAAAATAAAATTTATTTAATAAGAGCTAAAAAACGTGAAAAGCCTCTAATAATTGAGAAAAGTTAAAAACATCAAACTAATTAATTGTTCTCTATAAAATCTCTGAGTTAGTTGTGAATTAGTTAATTTTCAAACGTAGTTAGTGATTTTTCTCTCAGTTCTAAATTATTTTGAAGAAAAATAACTAGACTTAGTTAAAGTGCAACTAACTGTTAGATGGACGAAATGTGTATTGTACATACTACTTAACTAAATATTCGAAGCTTGTTGGGTAAGGCTTGTTTTAAATATGACATGAATAAGTATTGTAATAAATTCAATCAAGTTTTATTGAAGGAATAATTCGAAAAAATCAACAAAAAACAAAAAAAATACTATTAATCAACAAAAAAGTGTCTACTTCCAGTTAATAATGGAATAAACAGGCGTACCTATGTCTTTGCTCATACGGAAAGACATACGCATAATGCTCGTGAGTGTGTCCACTCTCTAAATATTTTTGCTCAATGACTTTCAGCTGCACATCCGATCTTCGAAATTAAATGAACCAAAAATGCCGTGATTAATTGGTTTCTATTTTGCCCAGCGCATGTGTCGCTATCATGGTGACTTCTTTAATTTTGATTGGTATCTGTTTAATACACCAGTTCATTTCACTGGCAATTTCCACACTGCACTGCTAATCTCATTCCAAGCTACACAAAATGCTTCATGAGGTAGTTTAGACGTGTGACTGCACCTGCACCAAGATGTGGTCGTAGTGGACAAGCGCCTCACCCTACTCTTCTTAGCGAAAGAGAACTGGCGCAAACCTGCAGTAATTGATACTAACGAGCGTAAGGAAGTATGGCAATGCAAATATCTTTGTTTTTCCGAGCTCACCATGGGCCTGATGTAGACTTTTTGGCGTCTGTATCCTGGCTGCGCTTCAGCGAACTCTTCGAGGAAACCAAAAGTTTTGTCTGTGCGATTATGGATGAGGTTATAATGACGAATAATTATCGGAAATACATTATCAAGGACGGTATGGTTGACATCTGTCGGGCATGCCACTATCCCGGTTCATTAGAAAACCAGCGTCAGACAGCATTTTTCTGGCATTTCTGCTTAAATGAACCTTTTTACGCAGCCGTGAGGCACACACTATTATATTGCTTTAAGATTATTTTCACTTTTTATTATGTTATTAGTGTTTCACGTCCTGTGTCCAAATAAATATTAAGTATTCTTTCTTTCTTTTTTTCTAACGGCGAGTACTTGCACAGAAACAATCTATTGGCTAGGATTATCCACCAACAACTTGCTTTGCAGTACAACGTTGTGGCGTCCGAAGTACCATACTACAGGTATGTGCCCGACCCAGTTTTCGAGAATCGTAATGCCACATTGTACCTGGGTCGATCTATCATCACTGACAGGACTATTGTAATCAATAAGCTCAATATTATGGTGATAGATCGACGAGAGCGCCGTGCAATGATTATTGATATCAGTGTCCCTCATGACGAGAATCGCGTGAAAGCTAAGAAAGATAAAAAATCAAGTATTGACAACACGAGGTTGTCGACATGTGGGACGTGGACTCTGCAATCATTGTATCGATAGCCGTTTTGGTTAGTGGCCGAATAGCGGAAAGCCTCGACCAACACCTCAGGAGGATCTCATTGCCGGCTGGGTCAAGGGCTTGAATCAGAAAACAGTACACCTGGACACGGCATGCATACTGAGGAGGTTCCTCTCGCTAGAGCTCTGACCACCGGTAGTAGTGGTTTTTTAGGGTTCCGTACCTCAAAAGAAAAAAACCGAATCCTTATAGGATCACTCGTGTGTCTGGCTGTCTGGCTGTATGGGTGTCTGTCTGACCGTCTGTCAAAGCCGATTTGCTCCGGATCTAATGGACCGATTAAGTTGAACTTTGGTACACATATGTATTTCTGTGACCCAAACGCGTACCTGTAACGTAAATAAATGAATTTTGAATATGGGGGACAAATTTGGGGGGCACAACAAAAAAGAAGTTATGCTATCTGTACCGTGTGATATATCAAATGAAAAGGCTTATTGCGATGATCTCAATTTTTTTCTTAATTTGAAATTAATTGACCATTCTTTTTCGTAGTTTCGGAGATAAGGGGGGGGCTTATCTGCGAAACTACAGAGCCAAAAATGATGAAAAAAAACAAATACGAAGAAACTGGTTCTTTACTCATAGATTACAGGAAAACCTTTAAGTCTATTATCAAAATAACATAGTAAATCTCTCATTAGTGTGCGTTCAAACTTGCAGTTAGAATGTATGGAAGAAAATGTTTTTCAACTACAATACTACCTATCTACGTTTTTTTTGATAAAGAACGCATCTCTTACAAATTTAATTATCAAACCCTTGGATTGATCAAAACTAATGTTGATTACCATTACATCGCGAGTCTATGTCGGTCGACTTCGACTCCGCGAATTAATCACCACGCGCCGCGCTCGTCACTATAGCCGCGACAAACTCACCAACTCGCGGGCAAAATTTACTTGAATTGTAACAATGTACGTCGAAGTTGTATAAATAATAATTAAAAGACTTTAATTATTATTCGCAATAGATCATAAGTTCCACTTTTAAAATAAAATACAACATTAAAATGGGTTGATGATTTTTCGCTTTTGTAGTGCTGTACAAATCATTTAAAAATAAAGAGTGAGTAGTCACTAAGTTCAGTTAGTTAATTTTCGCTTTTGTGTGTTTTAGCAAACTACTGACTTTACAAAATCAATTAATCATTTTAGTGATTTTTAGACTACCTAAAGGCGTATGTATGCATTAATAATTCAAGAGAAAAAATAATTAAGTCGTTTTAAATTCGGGTGATGTAAATTTTCGATAAATGCATAATAATTTACTAATTTAGTTATTTCTTCCTTTATGCTGTGGGGTCCAAAGTGTAGACTTACTTACTTTTCACATTGCGTAAAACAAAAGCGCGGGCAGCTACAAAAATGACGGTTAGACAGATATTTAGAGAAGAAAATGTTGATTTTAGTGACGTTCATAAGTCGTTTTGGGCATTTTTCGACTTAGTGACTTTTCGCTCTACGGGGACGATATGTAAGCGGGCACGCCCTTTATACCTGGAGGCATTATTTTCTTTTTTAGATATTGTTTACGTTTAGTTATTTTTATTTCTGCTCGAGTATAGTTCTGGATGTTTTTGGTTGGTATATTGGCGTGTGCTAGCTGTCATATGACTATTAATTTATAATTTAAATTGTGTTTTGCGTAATTTAAATTATCTTGCATACTATTGTAGGATAAGTTTTTTTCTAACTGAACAGACAGCTGTGCTGCTGGGGAGTTTGTTGCGCCACTTCTTCTTCCCAGCAAAAGCACTAGGAAGTGGTGAAGGGTGGGCGTTTTGGGGGACTGTCTTATGTAATTTTGACGTTCGAAAAGTGCTGATTCTCAGCCTAGTTTGAATGAATGACTTGAATTTTGTTTTTTTTGAATTTTGACGTGTGTCGTGGCGTGTCCGCAGACGTCGAGCGGCGACATCAGCTCCAGCACGGACCGCGTGGTGCGCGCGCCGCGCCGCCCCGGCCCTGGCGGGCTGCACAAGAGGCCGCACGGTGACACCTACTGTGAGTACCGGATGCCGGATACTAACGGTGGACCAATTTCAACCTTATTACTAAAGGCAAAAGTGGTTCAATGCAAAAAAATAAATTGTTCCATCCCGTGGTAGCGTTTACGTCTTTTCTGAAACGCATAAGAAATAATAATTAGTGATCACCATGCTGACACACGATAAACATTTGAACTTGTTACCACAAAACACTGTAAAAGATAATATTGTGATGTTAGAATAGTCTGTTATGCTCTTTTCACAGAGAGACCGTTCATACCGTGCCTGACTGATAATGATAACTGTGTTGTGTGAAAGCGTCTTTGTGATTACAAAATATTCCGTCATGTAGGTACTGTTGCGTCTCAATACTTGCGGCCGCCGCACTCAACATTCTAACACACACACAAATTTAATTTCGTTCACAATAGTGTTATTGAGTGTCAAATTGTAGTAATATAAGTGAACAGCTTCATTCAGCGTGACTTGGTAAGCTTGGAAGTCGAGATGCACAGGGGCCGTAATAAGAAGTATTAATTCCATCATTATTCCACTGCGAAAAATGGTGGCATTAATACCTACGTCATAATAGGGCCCCAGTAAACTAAAATAGCAGCTACATTTTTATAGAACTCGCCCGCCCCAAGTATTGGGCTATAACTAACAACATTGGGCAAGAACTACTAGTCCTAGATCCTACCACTAGTAACCTACGACATACCTCCACATGTTCGAACATTTAACAAACTGTGGGTACTCGTTAAATAGTTGAATCAAGTTCAATACCTCGGTGAACGCGCGTCACGTAGGTCAGTTTGTGAGAGCTTAGCAGTTTGTTCAATAGTTACCGGGAGTTAAGTAGTGCTTGTGGCAGTTGATGTGTGAGTCGGTCGTGATGGTGTGTCAGGAGAACGCAGGTAATGTTACTTATGGGTTCCCGAAACGATCAATTGCAACTGTCAATTGCTACGTACTTGATACACATTGATGCGCAGATTGATCGTCTACGCAATTGAAGCGATTGACAATATTACTGCAATACAAATTGATGGCAATTCATCAATCGCAGTTGATCGTTTCGGGGATCCCTTACTACATATAGTGACAGTTACAAGGCAAACCTATTCATTAGTAGGTACCTTTCAGGAATATGAGAAACCACAAAAATTACTCACAATGAACCATTAATCTCCTTTTTTTTTGAAGTCCGTTAGAATTAAGATGTATTTATTATCTGTGGACAGACGGCGAGCCGCCGGCCAAGCGCGCCGCGCCCTCCATCCGCGTCGGCAGCGGCTTCAAGTGGAACCTGCAGGTCAGAACTTCTCCATACTTTACTTATCTAAAGTATATATAAATAAATAACTATATTTATATGTTAGTAGCTTTTTCCCATGGAAACTTTCTACCGGGATAAAAAGTATGCTTTCAAGGTTATAAACGGCTTCATCAAATCCTGTTAGTAGCATAACATAATGATGGAATACTATCGTGAATTCATGCATTATAGTACTTTTGGTTAGGTTACCCCTCAGGGGCGGACTTTAGTATCCAGTGGCAAACTTTAGTATTATGGTTAAAATAGGTCTAATCTGTCCCAAAATCGAATCGGGGCACCCCGACTCCACCTAGTCCTTTTGGCTGCACCCTAGAGTGTATTTAAAAATCCGGAGGCGCGGAGGGTGGGCAGCCCCCGCCCGCTGTGCTCACCTTCGCAGCTTCGGCTCGGCCTCAGCCGCTACGGCTCGGCCTCAGCCGCTACGGCTCGCACGGGTGCCTATCCTTTGTTACGTAAGGGCGAAGGAGCTGCACTTCCCGCAGCGCCGGAGACGTGCAGAAGCAACTTTGTTTTTTGTTTTTTTTTTTCAAAAGTGGTGCGTCCTCCTTTCATGGGATTGGTACCTTACCCTCGTTTTCGTGACACCGGATACTAAATTTTAACCCTGCTCAGAAACTGTGCACAATGTCTAATGATTGAAATAATATCTTGAATTCATGCATGACTTTTTGTGCCAAGTATCAAGTTTATTAACTCAAGGAATATGATTTTTCATACAAACGAAATCCCCCCTTTTCGCCCCCTTAAAGGTGAAATTTTCAAAAACCCCTTCTTAGTGCTCCCCTACATTATAAAAGGAAGCTGTGTGCTAAATTTCACGTTCCTAGTCCCAGTAGTTTCGGCTCTGCGTTGATATGTCAGTCAGTCAGTTTCTCCTTTTAATGTACCTAGATAAAGAGGTAAGATTTGTAAGTTTATATGTAGGTAATGTTGGGAACTCCTGGTCCGATTCCGACAATTCTTTCACTAATGGGAAGCTACAGCTCTGCCGAGCCGAGTGTTATAGATAGTGCAATCCACTGAGACGCGCCCCACTCCGCTCCGTACTAAAGTACGGCTTACAGTACAGTAACCGCGCAGTGGGGCGCGGTGTCGTGGATTGCACTATCTGTATCACGCGGTCGTAGCCGCTGGCTCAAGCTAGTATATTATAAACGCGAAAGTAACTGTGTCTGTCTGTTATCTTTTTACGCCTAAACCACTGATCCGAACGAAAGCAAAATTTGACAAAAAGGTGGCCTCGGACCTGGATACCGACATAAGCTACTTTTAAACCTGGATATTTATATTAACCAGCCTATTGCTGTCCTACTGCAGGGCAAATGCCTCTTCTCATACACAGAAGGCACGAGCACTGATCACCACGCTTGCTCAAGACGGGTTGGGGATTTCAAACTTATATTACCTTCTAGCTTCCGGCAGCGGCTTCCCCGCGTGATACCTTTATAAATTACTTACTGCGCCCCGCGGTTTCACCCGCATAAGGCCCCTCGCCCACGGCGACTTTTTGTAGCGATGCAGTCGCGCGTTTAGCAAACGCGCGACAGCATCTCTTCTAACGCGTGTTAGTCGCATTTGCAACGCGCTACTAACGCGCTAGTGCATCGCGATTGTATCGATACAAACGCGCGACCGCGTCGGATGACATCGGTAGAGAGAACGGAGGGGGGAGGGAGTGTGGCGCGGCGCGTGAGTGGGAACCGGCATCAGTGCAACACAGACAGGTCCAGAGAGCGTGCTGTTGTCCGTCACAGGGGTACGAATTTCCATTGACGTCCAACGAATTTAGGGTGGGAGGAGGGGGAGGGAGGGGTACTACCCCCCCTTAAAAGGAAAAGTTGCGGAGCCCCCGCCTTTTTGAGTTTTTTTTAATTTTTAATTCTGAGGAAATTTCCCTCATTTTAGGGATTAAAATTAATAATAAGTGTAAAAAACCAGAGGGGACCCCTTGGGGGAAGGGACGTTCCCCCCTACAGAAAGGGTTAACCCACTTCATCAAAAAAAAAGGAGGGACACTGATTCAGAGGGATTTCTGTATCTATTTTGAAACTGCAACTTCTCCGGCACTGCGGGAAGAGCAGCCTCTACGCCCTTGCGTAACAAACCGCAGGCATCCAATCTCGCTTCCGCAGCTTCGGCTTGTTGGTCACCGAGGCTGCTCTCCCTACGTGCCTCCGGCTCTATAAAAACACTCTAGGGGGACTCGTACCAGGTGGAGTCGGGGTCAATCAATTCTGTTCTTTGACATAAGTTGAACCTACCGAAGCCGGCAAAAGACGGTAAACACTAAACATTATAATTTTAATAGCTCGTAATGAAAATAACGCTGTAATTTAAATATAAACTGTTAAGAGTATATGTGTGCATGAAAGCTATTGAAAATATAATTATTTACGTGAATAAATATGAAATAAAATGGTACCGAACGTATGACAACTTAACCGTAGGTAAAACGAAACGTTCAATGGCGAGAATTCTATATGATCTGTGGTAGGGATTGACATAAATATTGCAAAAATAATTGATTTTCAATAATTTTTTTCTCAAAAAGTACACGTCTCCGCGTGTTGAAACTTTGCGTGAGTGCTTATAATAAAGTAACCTTTCTGTAAAAAAAATATCAACCTCCAACTCGTTGGACGGCAATGGAAATGTATGCCCTCACGGCTTCCTGAGTATTCGAATAAGATTGCAAGGTATTTTTGTGTCGTAACTGCATCGCGACCGAATCGCGTTTGCATCGCGACCGAATCGCGTTTGCATCGCGACTGAATCTGGTCCCGTGGGCGCGGGCACACAGCTAGCGACTGCTTCGCGTCTGTATCGATGCTACGCGCGAGAGCATCGCGACTGCATCGCTACAAAAAGTCGCCCGTGGGCGAGGGCCCTAAGTCTCGATCCCGAGGGAATCTCGGAATAAAAAGTATCTTAAGGCCTAACCCAGATCATGGTCTACCCATGTGCCAAATTCAATCCAAATCCGTTCAGCCGTTTTAGCGTGAAAGCGTAACTAACAAACATACAAAATATCTAATCTTTTCTCATGATAAAGGCGAAAGTTTGTGTGTATGTTTGTCTCTTTTTCACGCTAAAACTACTGAACGGATTTGGATAAAATTTGGCACACAGATAGTTTATAACCTGGATTAACACATAGGATAGGTACTTTTTATCTCGATATTCCCACGCATCGAGACTTATGCGGGTGAGACCGCGGGGCGCAGCTAGTTATAATATAATATTAGTTCAGATAGTCTATCTTACTCAGTGATAATATAGTATTCTACTGACGGTCAGACCATAATATAAAAAACCAAGAATAGCGCTGCGAACAATACAGTGAAGCATGCCAAAACTACACCTACGCTCTGTGCATACACGCTCACACGCACACATTTACAACCATTTATAAACAAATTACAATCAAACTACACCTCACATTTTTTTGATTATTTTTTGCGTGTATTTATAATTTATGTTTGCATGGTTTTTTAAAATTTTGTTTATTTAGATAATTTTTCGTAATTTAAATTGAATTGCATGCTTTTTAATAATAATAATCTGTATCATCGTCATTTTGTAATATTTGTATAAACTTATGTTTCATGTTGGATTACTTCGAATGCAATTTAGATTGTTACTGATTAAATTGAATTGAATTGAACACCAATCTTGTTTCTTTATAATATTGGTGTAGATAGATAAGTCCAGAAAGCCAAAGCTCGTATTTGAGCCGCGGCCAACAACGAGTAAATCCACAGAGCATGTAATTAAGAGGCGGAACTTAGAACATTCCGTTTTTGAGAATTAATGACCGTCTTTAGCCAACCACATAAAAAAAACAGCTACCAACATGAAAATTCTAAGAAACTTAACAACCATGTCCTTGAAAGGAAGAACTGACATAAATAGGGATGCGCAACGTATAGAAATCAATGAACTTATCGATATCGATGAAATGCATTCTGTGCAGATAATAGTGAGGCTCCAAAACTAATTTATTTTGAAATATCAAAACAGATTTTATGATTTCAGTATTTATTAATTTATATAAATGAGCAAGCAACATCGCCAAAATGGCTTAGTTTTTTGTTTTTTTTAGCACCAACGTCACAATTCCTTTTAGCACGCCTGACTCAAATTTTTCCAAGAGATTCGCACTGCGTCTTAGTGATGCCAGTCTACGTTTAGTTTTTTGTAATTGTACCATCAACTGATTTTCCCTTGGTGTTAAATCTGTAAAGATAATTAAATATAAGCAAAATTTACGATGAGACTTGTAAACATTTCTCTGCATATAAAACGCAGGGATCTTTTCTATTTGAAATGAGCAATAGAGCACAATTCATTTGTGCTCTATTGCTCAATCAATTTTGAGAATTTCTTTCTCTCTCTGTTTGTAACATCACATGAGAAAAGGTTAATGGATTAAAATGAAACTACTTCACTTCTGTAGACGATTTCCCTTTTTGTTGAAATTCTTTTTTCCATTCGAGCGCCGAAAGATCCTTGTAGCAGTGTATGGCAGTGTAGGGTGTGTATTATTGTAACTGAGTATGGGTGTATTGTGTGTGCGCAGACGCTGGCAGCCGCCGCCGACGCGGTGGAGTCGGGTGGCAAGTCGCCGGTGTCCGCGCTCAACGAGCTCGGCGTGCGCGTCGCCTACAGCGTGCTGCGCCAGGGCGGCCCGGCGCACTGCCCCAGCTTCCACGTGGCCGTCACCGTGAGTACACACACTACGCTCCAGCTAGTGTCTCCTAGTACACACCTACACCTATGATTTATTTTTATTTTATTTTATTTATTGAGGGATAATAAACAACTACAACATATATAATACATACGGTTAACAAAACTTAAAGTAGTAATAAGTATTTGACTATGAATTGCCCGACTCGTCTTTGAAGTTTCACCAAGTAGTTAAAAATAACCCTGTATAACTACGTCACGTCCTGTAGGTGGCAGACATGCGCTTCGAGGGCTGGGGCAACAGCAAGCGCGAGGCGCGCGCGTCGGCCGCCCGCGCCTGCCTGGCCGCGCTACTAGCGCGGGCCGGCCGCGTGCTGCCCGCGCCCTCGCCGCACCAGGACTTCACCAGCGACGAGCCGCACAGGTTCCCGGGTGAGTGGACTACATCACAGTGTACAAGCGCGAGGCGCGCGCGTCGGCCGCCCGCGCCTGCCTGGCCGCGCTACTAGCGCGGGCCGGCCGCGTGCTGCCCGCGCCCTCGCCGCACCAGGACTTCACCAGCGACGAGCCGCACAGGTTCCCGGGTGAGTGGACTACATCACAGTGTACAAGCGCGAGGCGCGCGCGTCGGCCGCCCGCGCCTGCCTGGCCGCGCTACTAGCGCGGGCCGGCCGCGTGCTGCCCGCGCCCTCGCCGCACCAGGACTTCACCAGCGACGAGCCGCACAGGTTCCCGGGTGAGTGGACTACATCACAGTGTACAAGCGCGAGGCGCGCGCGTCGGCCGCCCGCGCCTGCCTGGCCGCGCTACTAGCGCGGGCCGGCCGCGTGCTGCCCGCGCCCTCGCCGCACCAGGACTTCACCAGCGACGAGCCGCACAGGTTCCCGGGTGAGTGGACTACATCACAGTGTACAAGGATCTTTTGTCGCTTGGATGACATTGACAAACACACTAAAAGAAAACAAACATATCAAAAAAACATTGAAATTGTCACAAAAGTTGTATTGACAACAAGATGGCGGCGTTAGTTCCAATTTTGGCCACGCGTCAAAGAAACCTTGTAGCGTTGTACTTATAGCGATGCCTAACGACATAGTCGACTGCTTAACGTGTGTGACAGTTATGATCGCATCTTAAAACGACTGACATGTCGCGAGTTCGCGACCCCGGCGGCGGGTCCACAGAGAGCATAACTCATGCCATTAATTGTTACCCAGTATTGTCCTGCATATTCATATATTTATCTATAGGTACTCATGCTATAAATCCTCTATAAAAGTTTCTGAAACAATTAGCTTATTGCCAACATTAAAACAACCAGTGTCATAGTAACCATAATATCATCCAAACGAGTGTTATAATGTTGTACTAAATTTCATTATGTAACTTCTTTGATTTTTCGAAGGAAGCGTCCGTACTCATCAAACAGCCACATTCTCACTACTCAATTCGTGGTCTTTATGAATTTCAAAAAAAGAACATTATCAAGCACGCGCGTTTCACGACAACAGCGCCGTCATTTAAAAAAATGTAAATATTTATTACAATAAATAATTATGTATTACCTGTACATACATAGTTTGTTGGTATTAGTTACTCAGCAATTAAACTTTCCATGAATTTACATAGAGTTCTTACAACACTGTACAACACCCTATGGTTTCAGAACGTTTTATAGAGGATTCATAACATGGGTGTTGATAAGGTATTGCTTGCAACTGTACATAATGAGGTATTAAAACCCACATTCGTGTTTTAATACCTCTTATAATACAACAGTGGCATAAATAACTATTATGGCTTCAAGTTTAAGCCATTGCAAGTATACTGGCTTGACCTTAAAAAAGCATTACCTACAAATAAAAAATTGTTTTGTCATATTTACATTTTGATACCCATCACGTCTGTGGAGTTTCGCTAGGTAATTTAATTGAGCCCTGTATGTGTTGTTCAGTGTCAGAGTTCCAATGCCTGGAGCCGAAGGGCAAGGCGCCCCCGCCCGCGCCCCTCGCGCCGCCGCCCGCGCCCGCCGGCGCTGACGTCACCAACGGAAAGGACGGTACGTTGTAGTTAGTCACATACGAAATAATTATGTTCGTCACCCTATGGACAATTTTTTCTGCTTGTTGCTCGAAGGAATCTGCTTTACTGACTCAGCATTATACAGGATGACAATTCTGCAGAATATTCAGCCGAATTAAAAATGTGACACTGACAGACTCATAAAATAAAATGACAAAATTACATACATTTATAAATGGCCAGACTAATAAAAAAAAGGTAGCGATGTCAACTCGACATTGGTCAAACGTGTATGCTATTTTGATCTTTTATAACAAGTAATAAAATATAGATTTCTATGCAATAGTCTACTCAGTGCTGTCGCTTCAAAAGGTATTGTGTCCTGACTTGATAAGGGAAAGTACCTATTTGAAAACTTACGAAGACATAAAATACTACATTGTACAGACGCTAGCACACCAACCTACCCAAAACTGTCAAATTTTCCCAATCAACTTTGAACCTTATGCTTTATTGATAAAGTTGAAAATCTATTAAAGAAGTTTGACAGATTAGAGTAGGTTGATGTGCTGGCGTCTGTACTTCATCCGAGTATGTGTATAGTGCGACACGGATTGTAACGCCCGTGTGGAGAAAGAGAACTAACGGTGGAATGTATTGCATTTGACAGGTGTCTGACATATTCATTGACTAGCAGCGCCGCCATCACTTTCATTGAACGCTGCAGTGGACTGTGTAGCGGGTGTAAAAGACGCTTAAAGAAGCCGAAAATCACTTGTTTCCCGTCATTGTGATTATTTTTTTTACCGAAGCATAACTGGGTACTTTCTGGTTACAGAGGATATTGAAGATCAAAATTCCAAATCTTTTTGTGGGGTTCATTTACGAAAATAAGTTTTGCATATTATAAAATATAAGCATGAGCCCTGTACTGCACCCATAATGCATTGCGTGCACGTTACCGTAAACAGTGATTTGTCACACCAGAAATAAAAGTCCTCTCCCTGCAAAAATGTACACTTAATGTTACACAGTCCGACCGTTGAGAGAATATAATATGTGTTTTGCCAATTTGATCCATATAGTTACTAGAAATCGTCCAACTGAGAGTTGTCAGGAGCGCATTCTTTCGTCGGCCGGACTGTAGTTCGATGTACAGAGTCAACCTACTACAATATGTCAAACTTCTTTAATAGATTTCCAACTTTTTCACTAAAGCATAAGGTTCAAAGTTGATTGGGAAAATTTTATTGGTTGATGTGCTGGCGTTTGTACAGACTGCGTAGGTGACGATTATGTGATGAGTATTCCTACGCCCGATTTTATAATGCGACATGGATCTAAAATTCATATTGCAAGTGATGGCGAGGCTGTTTGTCAGGGACGACGTCAATTTCGTGTTCTCTGTACCGCCACGTTTAACCTTCTTCGTCGCTGGCAGGTCCGTCGCCGCCCACAGACAGCAACTCGCCGGTGTCGTCGCTGTTCGGCGCGGCGCGCTCGCCGGCGTCGCACAAGAGCCCCATCAACGTGCTGTACGAGAACTACTCGGGGCTCGCCTTCACCTGCACCTTCGGCGACGGGTCGCCGCTCACCGAGACGCAAGGTACTGTCACTGTCACATCTGTCACACGTCACAAGAGCCCCATCAACGTGCTGTACGAGAACTACTCGGGGCTCGCCTTCACCTGCACCTTCGGCGACGGGTCGCCGCTCACCGAGACGCAAGGTACTGTCACTGTCACATCTGTCACACGTCACAAGAGCCCCATCAACGTGCTGTACGAGAACTACTCGGGGCTCGCCTTCACCTGCACCTTCGGCGACGGGTCGCCGCTCACCGAGACGCAAGGTACTGTCACTGTCACATCTGTCACACGTCACAAGAGCCCCATCAACGTGCTGTACGAGAACTACTCGGGGCTCGCCTTCACCTGCACCTTCGGCGACGGGTCGCCGCTCACCGAGACGCAAGGTACTGTCACTGTCACATCTGTCACACGTCACAAGAGCCCCATCAACGTGCTGTACGAGAACTACTCGGGGCTCGCCTTCACCTGCACCTTCGGCGACGGGTCGCCGCTCACCGAGACGCAAGGTACTGTCACTGTCACATCTGTCACACGTCACAAGAGCCCCATCAACGTGCTGTACGAGAACTACTCGGGGCTCGCCTTCACCTGCACCTTCGGCGACGGGTCGCCGCTCACCGAGACGCAAGGTACTGTCACTGTCACATCTGTCACACGTCACAAGAGCCCCATCAACGTGCTGTACGAGAACTACTCGGGGCTCGCCTTCACCTGCACCTTCGGCGACGGGTCGCCGCTCACCGAGACGCAAGGTACTGTCACTGTCACATCTGTCACACGTCACAAGAGCCCCATCAACGTGCTGTACGAGAACTACTCGGGGCTCGCCTTCACCTGCACCTTCGGCGACGGGTCGCCGCTCACCGAGACGCAAGGTACTGTCACTGTCACATCTGTCACACGTCACAAGAGCCCCATCAACGTGCTGTACGAGAACTACTCGGGGCTCGCCTTCACCTGCACCTTCGGCGACGGGTCGCCGCTCACCGAGACGCAAGGTACTGTCACTGTCACATCTGTCACACGTCACAAGAGCCCCATCAACGTGCTGTACGAGAACTACTCGGGGCTCGCCTTCACCCGCACCTTCGGAGACGGGTCGCCGCTCACCGAGACGCAAGGTACTGTCACTGTCACATCTGTCACACGTCACAAGAGCCCCATCAACGTGCTGTACGAGAACTACTCGGGGCTCGCCTTCACCTGCACCTTCGGCGACGGGTCGCCGCTCACCGAGACGCAAGGTACTGTCACTGTCACATCTGTCACACGTCACAAGAGCCCCATCAACGTGCTGTACGAGAACTACTCGGGGCTCGCCTTCACCTGCACCTTCGGCGACGGGTCGCCGCTCACCGAGACGCAAGGTACTGTCACTGTCACATCTGTCACACGTCACAAGAGCCCCATCAACGTGCTGTACGAGAACTACTCGGGGCTCGCCTTCACCTGCACCTTCGGCGACGGGTCGCCGCTCACCGAGACGCAAGGTACTGTCACTGTCACATCTGTCACACGTCACAAGAGCCCCATCAACGTGCTGTACGAGAACTACTCGGGGCTCGCCTTCACCTGCACCTTCGGCGACGGGTCGCCGCTCACCGAGACGCAAGGTACTGTCACTGTCACATCTGTCACACGTCACAAGAGCCCCATCAACGTGCTGTACGAGAACTACTCGGGGCTCGCCTTCACCTGCACCTTCGGCGACGGGTCGCCGCTCACCGAGACGCAAGGTACTGTCACTGTCACATCTGTCACACGTCATAAGAGCCCCATCAACGTGCTGTACGAGAACTACTCGGGGCTCGCCTTCACCTGCACCTTCGGCGACGGGTCGCCGCTCACCGAGACGCAAGGTACTGTCACTGTCACATCTGTCACACGTCACAAGAGCCCCATCAACGTGCTGTACGAGAACTACTCGGGGCTCGCCTTCACCTGCACCTTCGGCGACGGGTCGCCGCTCACCGAGACGCAAGGTACTGTCACTGTCACATCTGTCACACGTCACAAGAGCCCCATCAACGTGCTGTACGAGAACTACTCGGGGCTCGCCTTCACCTGCACCTTCGGCGACGGGTCGCCGCTCACCGAGACGCAAGGTACTGTCACTGTCACATCTGTCACACGTCACAAGAGCCCCATCAACGTGCTGTACGAGAACTACTCGGGGCTCGCCTTCACCTGCACCTTCGGCGACGGGTCGCCGCTCACCGAGACGCAAGGTACTGTCACTGTCACATCTGTCACACGTCACAAGAGCCCCATCAACGTGCTGTACGAGAACTACTCGGGGCTCGCCTTCACCCGCACCTTCGGCGACGGGTCGCCGCTCACCGAGACGCAAGGTACTGTCACTGTCACATCTGTCACACGTCACAAGAGCCCCATCAACGTGCTGTACGAGAACTACTCGGGGCTCGCCTTCACCCGCACCTTCGGCGACGGGTCGCCGCTCACCGAGACGCAAGGTACTGTCACTGTCACATCTGTCACACGTCACAAGAGCCCCATCAACGTGCTGTACGAGAACTACTCGGGGCTCGCCTTCACCCGCACCTTCGGCGACGGGTCGCCGCTCACCGAGACGCAAGGTACTGTCACTGTCACATCTGTCACACGTCACAAGAGCCCCATCAACGTGCTGTACGAGAACTACTCGGGGCTCGCCTTCACCTGCACCTTCGGCGACGGGTCGCCGCTCACCGAGACGCAAGGTACTGTCACTGTCACATCTGTCACACGTCACAAGAGCCCCATCAACGTGCTGTACGAGAACTACTCGGGGCTCGCCTTCACCTGCACCTTCGGCGACGGGTCGCCGCTCACCGAGACGCAAGGTACTGTCACTGTCACATCTGTCACACGTCACAAGAGCCCCATCAACGTGCTGTACGAGAACTACTCGGGGCTCGCCTTCACCTGCACCTTCGGCGACGGGTCGCCGCTCACCGAGACGCAAGGTACTGTCACTGTCACATCTGTCACACGTCACAAGAGCCCCATCAACGTGCTGTACGAGAACTACTCGGGGCTCGCCTTCACCTGCACCTTCGGCGACGGGTCGCCGCTCACCGAGACGCAAGGTACTGTCACTGTCACATCTGTCACACGTCACAAGAGCCCCATCAACGTGCTGTACGAGAACTACTCGGGGCTCGCCTTCACCTGCACCTTCGGCGACGGGTCGCCGCTCACCGAGACGCAAGGTACTGTCACTGTCACATCTGTCACACGTCACAAGAGCCCCATCAACGTGCTGTACGAGAACTACTCGGGGCTCGCCTTCACCTGCACCTTCGGCGACGGGTCGCCGCTCACCGAGACGCAAGGTACTGTCACTGTCACATCTGTCACACGTCACAAGAGCCCCATCAACGTGCTGTACGAGAACTACTCGGGGCTCGCCTTCACCTGCACCTTCGGCGACGGGTCGCCGCTCACCGAGACGCAAGGTACTGTCACTGTCACATCTGTCACACGTCACAAGAGCCCCATCAACGTGCTGTACGAGAACTACTCGGGGCTCGCCTTCACCTGCACCTTCGGCGACGGGTCGCCGCTCACCGAGACGCAAGGTACTGTCACTGTCACATCTGTCACACGTCACAAGAGCCCCATCAACGTGCTGTACGAGAACTACTCGGGGCTCGCCTTCACCTGCACCTTCGGCGACGGGTCGCCGCTCACCGAGACGCAAGGTACTGTCACTGTCACATCTGTCACACGTCACAAGAGCCCCATCAACGTGCTGTACGAGAACTACTCGGGGCTCGCCTTCACCCGCACCTTCGGCGACGGGTCGCCGCTCACCGAGACGCAAGGTACTGTCACTGTCACATCTGTCACACGTCACAAGAGCCCCATCAACGTGCTGTACGAGAACTACTCGGGGCTCGCCTTCACCCGCACCTTCGGCGACGGGTCGCCGCTCACCGAGACGCAAGGTACTGTCACTGTCACATCTGTCACACGTCACAAGAGCCCCATCAACGTGCTGTACGAGAACTACTCGGGGCTCGCCTTCACCTGCACCTTCGGCGACGGGTCGCCGCTCACCGAGACGCAAGGTACTGTCACTGTCACATCTGTCACACGTCACAATTGCCCCATCAACGTGCTGTACGAGAACTACTCGGGGCTCGCCTTCACCTGCACCTTCGGCGACGGGTCGCCGCTCACCGAGACGCAAGGTACTGTCACTGTCACATCTGTCACACGTCACAAGAGCCCCATCAACGTGCTGTACGAGAACTACTCGGGGCTCGCCTTCACCTGCACCTTCGGCGACGGGTCGCCGCTCACCGAGACGCAAGGTACTGTCACACGTCACAAGAGCCCCATCAACGTGCTGTACGAGAACTGGAAATTCGGGCAGCCGAGCAAGCACCACAGCTTTGAGACTGAACCCTCAGGGCGCAAGTCCACTTGGTTTATATGATTCTAAATGCCTTACTTAATATACTAATTATTTATTTAAATATTATTATCACCATTAATTTCTAATTCTAGTGCCGCCATTGAACATATTAGGTTGCGGAAAAAGTCTTTTCGCATTATAGTATGTATGAACTTGTAATAAAATCTCTTTGGCTATACTATTTGTATCTGGCTGGTTTTGGTATCATTGAAAGTATAAATTTTAAAGAACATAATTCCAAATTCACTGAAAGAAACCTAATGAACCGTGTACTCATTTGTGATTCTTTATTACGACGTAATGAAACCGAACCATTTATGAAGAAGCTGATAACTGGTGATGAAAAGTGGATCACGTACGATAAGAATGTGCGAAAAAGGTCGTGGTCAAAGGCCGGTCAGGCTTCACAGACTGTGGCGAAACCCAGGTTAACTCGCAACAAGGTGATGCTGTGTGTGTGGTGGGATTGGAAGGGCATTATTCATTATGAGCTGTTACCACCAGGCAGGACCATCGATTCTGAACTCTACTGCGAACAACTGATGAGATTAAAGCAAGAAGTTGAGAGAAAGCGGCCGGAATTAATCAACAGAAGGGGTGTGGTTTTTCATCATGATAACGCTAGTGTAGGGTATGTAGGTACAGTATTTAAACACAGATGCAGGTTGAGTATGGAATAATTATATTTCGGAAATGAGTGCTCCTTTTATACAAAATCGGTTAACCAAGATTAATATATTGTGGGTACATATAAAAAATTACTTTGACACAATTATTTAAAAATACCCTACATGCTGTATGAATCTGTGAGGATGGTATTCCGCTACAGTACACCCCCTCAAGCGAAGCGTACAACCGGTTTCACTAGTCTTCCTGATCGGGTTGTTCTCTGTGTGTCATCATTTTCTTGTTCGCTCATGGTGTAGGCAGGCTTTAGTCGGTCGATCGAGACGTTGTTTACTCTTCCTGGTAGTTGTAGCTTGTAGTATTTCTCACATCTTTCCAATACGGGATATGGGCCTTCGTATGTTGGTTGCAGTGGTTTTTTTGTGCAATCTCTTCGTAGGTAAACATTTTCACAGGTACGCAGGTCGGAGTGAACAAACATATTCTTGTTGCTATGCGAAATCTCAGCTGGTCGGTATGCGTTGATAGTGTGTCGCAGCTGTTCAACGTAATCGTGACTCATTGGGCTTCTTTTTGTTTCAACAAAAAAATCTCCTGGTAATCGCAGCGATGTTCCGTAGGTATATTGTGCAGGACTAATCCCTGTGTCACTGCGTGTAGCTGCGCGTAGTCCGAGTAATACGGTCGGTAATTCGTCAAACCACTTTCCGTTCGCACTAGCGGTGCAGCGCGCGGTAAGTGCGGCTTTGAGTGAGCGGTGCCAGCGTTCGATGATTCCATTTGACTGTGGGTGATATGCAGTTGTTCTCGTTCTGTTTATTCCCAGTAGCTTCATTAATTCAGAGAAGAGTTGGCTCTCGAACTGACGACCTTGATCGCTTGTTATCGTGATTGGACAACCAAATCTTGTTATCCAGCCTTCATATATTGTCTTGACAATTGTTTGTGCAGTTATGTCGTGGAGAGGTAATGCTTCGGGCCATCGCGTGTACCGGTCGATTATAGTGAGTAGGTACTTGTGTCCATATTGTGATGGTGGTAGGGGGCCAACAATGTCAACATGGATATGTTCGAATCGTTCCGATGGTGGGAATGTTGCAGTTTGACTCGTTGTATGTCGACTAACTTTTGACTTTTGACAGGCTTCACAGGCTTTCGTCCATCGTCCAGCGTCCGCGTTCATAGATGGCCAGAAGTATTTTTCACTGAGTATTTTTCTTGTTGTGCGCGTGCCGGGGTGACTGAGGTTATGTACACTTTCGTATGCTGCTCGGCGAAATGTTTCTGGTAGGTACGGGCGAACATGTTGTGTTGATGTGTCGCATAGTATTTTGCAGTTCGTGTTTGGTAGGTATATGCGCCTCAATTGCAAGTTGCTTTGCTTCATTACGTCATGTATAGTGCTGTCTCTTTCTTGCGCTGTAGCTAGTTGCTTGTAGTCGATCGTTGTAGGACAGCTGATTGTTTCTGTGTTGATCCGTGATAATGAATCTGCGACTATGTTATCTTGCCCGCTGATATGACGTATGTCGTTTGTGAACTCGCTTATATACATGAGTTGTCTGGCTCGGCGCGGTGTTTCGCTGTCGGACGATGTTTTATTTATCGCGTAGGTTAGCGGCTTGTGGTCGGTGAATATTATGAGATGTCTTCCTTCAAACATTTTTCGAAAATGCTTCACGGCCATGTATATAGCTAACAGTTCTCTGTCGAATGTACTGTATTTGACTTGCGCGCTTGACAATGCTTTGGAGAAATAACCCAGTGGCTGCCATTTGTTGTGTACATATTGTTGCAGTACAGCACCGGCGCACTTATCAGAGGCGTCAGTCATCAATGCGATCGGTGCGTTGTGTGAGGGGTGAGCTAGTAATGCTGCGTTTTGTAAGCCAGCTTTACATAACTCAAATGCCTTCTTGGCTTCGTCGTTCCATATAATTTTTGTTTTGTCCCGTTTCTTGCTATTGTGCAAATATGCATTGAGAGGTGCTTGTATTTCGGCTGCCTTTGAAATGCAATCTCTGTAGAAGTTGACGGTGCCAAGGAATCTTCGTAATTGTTCAATGGTTGTGGGTAGCGGGAAATTGGTGATTGCTTCTACTTTTTCTGTTGGTGGTTTGATGCCATCTTGTGAGACAGTGTGTCCTAGGAATTTGATTACTTTCTTGCCTAGTACACATTTCGAAGGGTTTATTGTGATGCCATATTTGTTCAGTTGTTGTAGGACTGTTCGTAAATGTTGTCTGTGTTCTTCCTCTGTACTGGAACTTATGATAACGTCATCAACGAAAGGGTAGGCAAAGTCGAGTCCGCGAAGCACTTCGTGAATAAAACGCTGGAAAGTCTGTCCAGCATTTTTCAGACCTGGGCACATCCGTGGAAATTCAAATAGCCCGAATGGTGTGATGATGGCTGTTTTTTCGATATGTTCTTCTAAAACAGGCAGTTGTTGGTATGCTCTGTTTAGGTCAATCGTTGAGAATATCTGCTTCCCGTGCAACTGGTAAGTGAAATCTTTCAAACGTGGTACTGGATATCTGTCAGGCTTGGTTATGGCATTCAATCTTCTGTAGTCTCCACATACGCGTAAGTCTCCGTTTGGTTTAGGTACCACGTGCAGTGGACTGGCCCAGGGGCTCTTGCTTGGTCGGCATAATCCCTGATCCATCATTGTTTGAAATTCTTTCTTCACAGCTTCGTAACGGTGGGGTGGCAGTGGACGAGCTTTGCAGTATAATGGCGGTCCTGTTGTTTCGATATGGTGCTCGACGTTGTGCTTCGGAGTATTTTTCATAGTGGAGAGTCTTGTAATATCGGGAAATTCCCCTAATATGTTATGATATTTTTGTTCCAGGTCTATGGTTCTGATGGTTGGTGCTGTAGATTTGCAGATGGACGTCTTCACTGACAAGTTAGTTATCTTGTCGATTAAACATTTCCCAGCGAGGTCGACTAGTAGGTGATGATGCTTCAAAAAATCAGCGCCGATGATAGGCTTACTGACTGCTGCTACGATGAACTTCCATCTGAATGGTCGTCTCAGGTTGAAATCTAGGTCCAATGTTTTTTCACCGAAGGTAGCTATTTCTGTGTTGTTTGCTGCATATAGTTTGAATTGGGTTGGTTTCAGGATTTCACAGCGTTTTCCAGGGATAACGGATATGTTTGCACCAGTGTCGATGAGAAAGCTTAGATTTGTCTTCTTGTCTTTCAGAAATAGACGGTGTGATTTTTCCCAGGCGCCAGATTCCGTCTCTGCTAACACCTGGTTTAGTTTCCCGAGCTTGAAGGGTGCTTCTCTTCATAAGTACATGGTCTAGTACATTTTCGAGCTTGTTCGCCGAACTTTCTATGAAAATAACAAACGGAAATATCGTTGTACTCGTTCCTGTGTCGTTGATTTGAATCCCACCGGCGGCGGTTATCATGCGGCGATCGGTATGTGCTGCGTGATCGATGACGCGCACTTCCGCCTCGCCAGTTGCGCCCGCGCTGCCTCGCGTAGCGGCCGTGGTGTGTTTTTAATTCCGCTATTTCTTTCGCCAGCATGTCGATCTTCGCGTGAAGTAATGCGTTTTCATGATTTGCAGCTACAGGTGGAGTGGATGGTGTTGACGGTGACGAAGTGTTGTGTACTGCTGATATTTGGTGGTGGAGTTGTTCTAGCATTTTGTCGGCCATTATTGCTAACTCATTTAGGTCGGTTTTCTTGGCTATAGTTTCGCTCACAGCTAGGATGGCGCGTACTGATGGCGGTAGGTGCTTCGTCCATATAACACGCAGAGTGTTCTCGGCGATGTTGTTTCCGGCTAGATTTTGCATGCGGCGTAGCAGTTGCGAAGGTTTTAAATCTCCGAGTTCCACGTTGGACAGTAGGCGCTCGAGTTTAGTGTGGTCGCTCTCGTCGTAGGTTTGGATGAGCCTCATCTTCATGGCGGCGTATCGCTTGTTTTCTGTTGCACTTTTGGTATCGAACATGATGTCTTGGATTTCATCTAAATCTTGTAGGTCAAGTTGGCGGATGAGCAGCTCTGACAGTTCCTTGTCGCTTAGTTTTCCAGCAGACACGATCGCTTCAAATTGCAGGAACCACAGCTTGATTCTGTTTCTCCATAGTGGCGGTATCCGTTGATTGTACGAGACGGCAGATAATTCGTGCGAATCCTTTTGCAGTGATGTTTCGCTTCCATCGCTCAGGTTTGAAGTACTCTGGTTCATATTATGTTGGCTTCTTGTTAATCACGTCGGGGTCACCACTTGTAGGGTATGTAGGTACAGTATTTAAACACAGATGCAGGTTGAGTATGGAATAATTATATTTCGGAAATGAGTGCTCCTTTTATACAAAATCGGTTAACCAAGATTAATATATTGTGGGTACATATAAAAAATTACTTTGACACAATTATTTAAAAATACCCTACATGCTGTATGAATCTGTGAGGATGGTATTCCGCTACACTAGACTTCACACATCTTTAGCCACTCAGCAAAAATTAAGAGAGTTTGGCTGGGAGGTGTTAATGCATCCGCAGTATAGTCCTGACCTTGCACCTTCAGATTTCCACCTGTTTCGGTCTCTTCAGAATTCCTTAGGCAGTGTCAGGTTAACATCACGAGAGGACTGCCAAAACCACTTGTCGCGGTATTTTGATCAAAAGTCCCAAAATTTCTATAGCAATGGGATCATTTCCCTACCTACAAGATGGCAAAAAGTTATCGAACAAAATGGTACCTACATAATTTAGTTAAATGTAAATAAACTATATTAAACAATGCAAGATAAACAACTCGAGATTATGGTCGACAGTAAATTAGTTACTAAAGCAGCTGACGTAGCTCAGGCGTTTAATGAGTTTTTTGCCAACATACCTATAACTACGACTCGCTCCTTAAACTCGTCCCCATCTAAAGCCGAAAACCTTTTGCTTAGTAGTGTGTCTAAAAGTAGTCGCATATTTAGCTTCGAACATGTAATGCCTCGTGAAGTAGTTAATGTTTTTAACACACTCAAGTGTAAAAACACTGGTGATTACTGGGGAATCTCCATTAAACTTTTAAGTAATATAATAGACATCGTAGCCCCCTATCTAGCTGTTACTTTTAATAAATGTGTTGATTTAGGAACTTTTCCTGACCTCATGAAGAGTAGTAAAGTCATACCATTATTTAAATCAGGTAATGAAAATGACGTTGGCAATTTCAGGCCTATTTCTATTTTACCAGCATTCAGCAAAATATTTGAAAAGTTAATACTCAAGCAGTTGCTAAGACATTTTAATTTAAATAGCCTCCTTCATAATGAACAATATGGCTTTACAAAGGGTCGTTCGACTACAGATGCGGGTGTTGCTCTGCTGAAACACATATTTAACGCATGGGAGAACTCTCAAAATGCTATTGGAGTTTTCTGTGATCTCTCCAAAGCCTTTGATTGCGTGCACTATGACACGCTTTTGCGTAAACTGCGTCATTACGGTGTGCTAAACGAAGCTCTAAACGTTTTAAATTCGTATTTAAATAATAGGTCGCAATGTGTAGATGTTGATGGTGTAAAATCTTCCGGGCTACCAGTTCAGTTAGGTGTACCTCAAGGCTCAATACTGGGTCCATTCTTGTTTTTAGTGTATATCAATGACTTACCATTCTATTTAAAGGATATCTGTGAAGTTGTACTGTTTGCAGATGATACTTCTCTTATTTTTAAAGTAGACAGGAATAGACAAGATTTTGACGATGTAAACAGTGCACTTTCAATGGTTACGGATTGGTTTACGACAAATAACCTAGTTCTCAATGCCAAGAAAACGAAATGTGTAAAGTTTGCCCTCCCAAATGTTAGAAATCTAGGACCCAACATCGTCTTAGATAAAGAGGTACTTGAAACTATAAACTCGGCAGTTTTTCTGGGCATAACAGTAGATGCAAAACTTCAGTGGGGCCAACATATATCGAGCCTAGCGGGAAGGCTCAGTTCGGCCGCCTACGCTGTCAGAAAAGTAAGACAATACACTGACGTTGATACAGCTCGGTTAGTCTATTTTAGTTATTTTCATAGCGTTATGTCCTACGGTATTCTGCTTTGGGGCAAAGCTGCAGATATTCAAAATATATTTGTCCTCCAAAAACGAGCTATTCGAGCAATTTACCAGCTAGGTGCCAGAGTTTCTCTGAGAGATTTTTTCAAAGATATCGGTATCCTCACAGTGGCATCACAATACATCTTCGCCAACATCTTATATATTAGGCAGAATATACACTTATACACTAAAAACAGTGATATTCACAACGTTAACACTAGAAGTAAGGATAAACTACGTGCTCCCTTTCACCGGCTTCAAAAGGTTCATAACTCATTTGTTGGGCTTGGTATAACCTTTTATAACAAGCTACCCTCTTGTTTGCTAGATTTGCCTTTTAATGCGTTTAAAACTAAAGTAAAGTCCAACCTTTGTTCAAAGGCATACTATTCTATCAACGACTACTTAAATGATAAGAATAGTTGGTCGCTGTGATTAACTCAAGACAATGTTTAAATGTTCTTTCTCCAGAATTAGTTTACCTACTGACAGGTTTTATGAGTTTATATAAAAGTCTATAATTTTACTTTTTATGTACATTTATTTTATTTTTATTTATTGTTGACATAATCTACTCATTACAATGTTTTTTTTTAATGAGTTGTATTACAATATGTGGTTAGCTAGCGACCTCGACATTTATTTATTTTACCTCGATGGTCCTAGTTTATCAATATTATTATAACTTCTAGTTACAGCTCTATGTAAGCGGGCACGCCCTTTATGCCTGGAGGCTTTATTTTTTTTTTTTTTTTTTTTTAGATATTGTTTACGTTTTGTTATTTTTATTTCTGCTTGAGTATAGTTCTCGATGTTTTTGGTTGGTATATTGGCGTGTGCTAGCTGTCATATGGCTATTAATTTATAATTTAAATTTTATTTTGCGTAATGTAAATTATCTTATAAATTATTGTATAGAATCATTTTTTTTTTCCTAACTGAACAGACAGCTGTGCTGCTGGGGAGTTTGTTGCGCCACTTCTTCTTCCCAGCAAAAGCACTAGGAAGTGGTGAAGGGTGGGCGTTTTGGGGGACTGTCTTATGTAATTTTGACGTTCGAAAAGTGCTGATTCTCAGCCTAATTTGAATAAATGACTTTTGATTTTGATTTGATTTTGAATGTTTTGAATTTTCTTAAAAAATGTGAAGCAACTTTTTCCCCAACCTATAATAATACCTACATGTTAGAAAGGTTAGTTTATGTCTTTAAATAGTAATAACTTTTGACAGAGTGGACCGATTTTGATGAAATAAATACTAAATATGAATTCAAGATACGGACGGACTATAACTATATTTCTTTAAATCTCTTGAAAAAAAGACACAAAAAAAATCGAAATTACATGTGCATTAAAAAAAAAAACATACCCCTTTGGGGGAATTTTACAAAAACGCTGAAATGAGTAATTCTTTATTACTTGCTAAAAATATAAATTTGAATTGTCATATCCCAATCAATCAAACTTTATTTCTTTTCCAGTTTTTTTTTTTTTCTATTTTTTTTAATCCCTAACTTAAGTTATGCTGGATTTCTCATACAAACTTTCATCTCCTATATTACCTCCTTTAACACCCTCTTTAGGATTATTTTTGAGACAAAACGTACCCTATGTCCTTCTCCAGGATGCCACACTCTCTCCTTGCCAAATTTTATCGAAATCCGTTCAGTGGTTTAGCCACGAAAAGGTAACATACAGACAGACAGACATATATTTTCGAATTTATAATATTAGTATTAGGATTCCACTTTACGATGCTAACTTATTAGCGTATCACTAAACGGTGTTGACTGTGTCAACCAGCTATTCGAAAACGAATACAAACATTTTGTTTTATTCTGACAGTTCAACAACATTCATTGCGTTATTTAAGTTGTTGAGCAGATTATTTTTTCGGACTTATGAAGCAATGGATTAGCAATTTGTTTCAGAACGGATCAAATTCCGATTGATCGTGTATTACGTAATTAGGGTACTGGTCCGTGTACAATGTGCAGTGGTCAGTGACGACTGACGAGTGGTGTGTTGTTGCAGCGCCGCTGCAGCTCAGCCACAGCATGCGCTTCAAGGTGATCTGCCAGATCAAGGAGGGCAAGTTTGAGGGCTACGGTGAGTTGCTCACACAATATTATGGTAAATTATTCACCAAGACCCCTTTACCCCCGAGGAGAATACTCTATTTTTCACATTTGTTTGGTTAGTAGAAAAGTTATTCGTTTATCAAATAAGTTTTATGTTGTAAAACTTTCCAGGATTTTTTTGTAAAGGTTCCAAACTCAAATCACGTTATTGACCAGCGGGTTATAATGAAATTCAGTACAATATTATTGCCCGGCTACAAAACAACAAAAAAAAATCTGGTGTTGCCTACATTTTGACGAGTTACATTGACCCCAGTAGCACACCTCCGATGCGAAACTTTAGCAGAAACCGCTGTAGTTAAATTCAATAGACTCGCGTCATGTTCCGCTACTCGAATCGGATGAGAGTAGCGGAAAATGACGCGAGTCTATTATCGTTGCGTCGTATTGTCTAGCACGCTCGTTCTATGTATGTGTTAAATTTGTAGGTACTTAAATTATACAATTTTTTTTTTTTTTTTTTTTTTCATATCAATGTCACAATTTTTTAATAGGTCATCTTTTTATATATACCTGTATAATATTAGCTAAACATTCCATTTAGAATTTTTAAATTTCATTCACTGTTACTGAAATCCGAGGTTTTCATGTTTTTAACGCTCCAGGCTCTCCACTATTAATAAAATGGATTTCTGGGCGAAATATTCGCGCATTCTCATACATCGTCAAGAAATACAAGGTCAAATTAAATTAGCTTGACTAACTCTGCAGGCGTCTGCGGAGTTTTGCTAGCTAGTATGTATACCTAAAAAAGATAAAACAAAAAAACGAGCGACCCTTACAGTAGTCGCATAAGATGTGTAACGTCTGACATCTTGGCTGACAGTACCAATCTCTCGCATAATGGGTTGGTACCATCTACCGGCCAACTCCAGCACCGCGCGCACTCATTGGTCAAATCAAATAACGCG
Organism: Xanthia togata; assembly: GCA_963853775.1. NCBI lineage: Eukaryota > Metazoa > Arthropoda > Insecta > Lepidoptera > Noctuidae > Xanthia > Xanthia togata. The sequence goes on along the minus strand of OY970818.1, from coordinate 330,273 downwards.
CGCTTCCGTCTCTTTTCACGAAATCACTCCCACAGATTGCAGGAAAGCGGGAGGAAAGATGTTACACAAAAAAACTGATAAAAAAAAAACATATATCAAGTAACTGTACAAACTGCGGTCCTTGACCCAAAAAAAAAACCAATAGAAGTCAATGACGTCGGTCGACCCATCACGTCTGTGGAGTTTCGCTAGCTAATTTAATTTGACCCTGTATACTATACAGTTGAACTGTTTCAATATCAACCTGTATAATCGCTCGGTAGTTTAGATATACAGGGCGTTTATTTAATCATCTGCGATGTTTAAGGGGGCGGTTCTACCTATCACACTTACCAACCTTCCCAATGAAAGTAAGTTTGAGGTGTTCCCGTTCCCCACCTCCACTCACGAACACCGGTAGGCTCGAGTAAGAAGCTGGCCAAGCTGGCGGCGGCGCGCTCGGCGCTGGCGGCGCTGGAGGAGGGCCGGCCGAGCGAGCCCGCGCCCGGGGCCGCGCCGCGCGCCGCGCTGCACCAGACGCTGGCCGACCACATCGGCAAGTACGTACCGCTCCACTAATCATAACATCGTCACTCTCCCGCCCTTATCCTTATCCCAATATATTTATGATCGGCGCAACATGTCTTCATCTTCCACACTTCTCTATCAGTCGTCATCTCGGTAGTCAGCCCCTTTCTAGCCATATCATCTATCACACAGTCCATCCATCGTTTCTCTGGCCTTCCCCTACTCGTATAGCCACCCACAATCATACTCCAACACATAACATCACGCCTGTAACCCCCGAAGGGTTAGGCACTGGTGTACCCATAGTACATTCACATTTCGTCAGTTATCTTTAAGTACCATGTCGACCGGGCACAAGTACAGACACCGGGCTGCTACTGAGAAATTTCAAATGGTCACACCACATTGTGGAGTGTGACCGAGTGGGACATATGGGCTTTTAAAAAAGTATCTGATGGAACGATGTTAAAGGCAACTGGGTTTAAATTCAAATTCAAAAGTCATTTATTCAAACTAGGCTGGGAATCAGCACTTTCGAACGTCAAAATTACATAACACAGTCCCCCAAAACGCCCACCCTTCACCTTCACCACTTCCTAGTGCTTTAGCTGGGAAGAAAAAAAAAATGATTCTATTCAATAGTATGCAAGAAAATTTACATTACTAAAAGAAGATGTAGTGACAAAAATTTAAAAGAGTGTTTGGTCATGTTGAGAGGATGAGTGAAAGGCGACACACAAGGTATTTCGAAGCAGGTGTGAGTGGACACGCCGGGAACCCTCCCGGCGTGTCCACTCACAGCCTTAGGAGGACATATAGTAGGCAAAAGAAGCATGAAAGTAGGATTAATGCTGTGGAAATGCGTTCCTTGCGAAGCATGTGTGGTCTAACTATAAATGATCTGAGTCTGAGGAATGATGTGATAAGAAAACGGTGTGAGTTAAAAGAAGATGTAGTGACAAAAATTGAAAAGGGTATGCTGAGATGGTTTGGTCATGTTGAGAGGATGAATGAAAGGCGACTAACAAAATGTATTTACAAGGCAGGTGTGAATGGAAGCGCCGGGAAAGGACGCCCTAGGAGGACATATACTGACCTTATTGGTGATGTTCTTCAGAAAGGTCAGGCGCGTAGTACTCGCAGCCGGCGTGCGTGTGTGACCAGATGTATGAACGTGAACGAGGCAAAAGCAGTATGTAAGGATCGTAGCAGGTGGCGTTCTGTAGTTTCTGCCTACCCCCATGGGAAGTGAATTTATGTTTGTATGTATTTCGATGTATGGTGCTCTGTCCTCAGACTGGTGAACGAGAAGTTCAACGAGCTGATGAAGAACGACCTGGTGCACTCGAAGCGCAAGGTGCTGGCCGGCATCGTCATGACCACACACAACCGCATCGAAGACGCACGGGTGAGTCACTAGCGACATCTAGCAGATCTAGTACGCACCACCGAACGGTTAGGGTACCGGCCCTAATGCCCGCGTTACGAGGCTAGTTTTTGAAGCTGGGATAGATAGATAGATAAATCGTTTATTTAGTGCACACAAAAAACAGCACAGCATACAAAAGCACGATTAAATTATTACTAATTAGCTATTAGGAAATAGCTGCAAGGTGCCAATATACATACAAAATTATTAAAGTGAGAAAACAAGACATTGTGATGACACACTTAAAAATAATGGATCAACGAACATAAAAAAGTGCGATGTGCGCTTCAAGGTTGCACCAAATGGGAGTCCAGCTCAGCATGTGTTAGGCAAATATACCTGACGCTGATATTCTGCTGAATCCCTGCAGTGACATACGGGCGTCGAGTAGACGAGATAAATATGCGAGTTATTGGTGTTGTGGAAAAGTGGAATGTGCGGAGTGAAATGTAAGTATACCCGCAATTTAAATATTGTATTCTACAGTATAGTAGGATAGCAAGATAGTGCTAGTAAGCTATCAAGCTAGTCACTATAACCTCGTGTATACAAAACTATCTTTTTTAGGCTAGTAAGCTAGTGAGATAGCATAGCATAGCTGAGATGGGGTTATATTTTTGAGCTATAGTAGCGCCTCCCACTACTGATTTTACTATTCTGGCTTGTGTACTAGTCTCGTGTAGCCGACGAAGATATCGGATCATTTGACTTCACGGACTAACTCATCACAATGCTATTGGCTTAACATTTACTAGCATCGTGTCACCTCTAACTTGGTGCCCACCCAGGATATTACTTGCGTGCTATCCTAACTTAAAAATTACCCTCGTGTAACCTGGGCATTACTGCCCCGTCTCAAAAATCCCAAATATCAAAAATCCATCCTATAGGTATGATAGTCGAGAAGCTGGCAGTATCATCACAACGGTAATGTTTTCCCATTGTTTGTCTTACTTGTGGCTTATATTTATATATAATTAGGTGTAAGTATTATTATATTTATAGTTTTGAATAGGTATATATGTATATCTTTATATTTAAATAAATATTTTTTCCTCAATTCTCGCTATTGCACCTACCACTGTTTGTCTCTGCATCACCCAAAGGTTGACTGGTAGAAAATGCCTGTGGCATTAAGTGCGCCTCTGTACATTTATGTGCTTGAAGTATAAATAAATAGTCCGCGCGCGACTGCTAGTCACCGCCTGAGGTATGCAAGTATAAGCAAGTCATTTCTTATAAACAGTATCCGCTTTTATAACAAGTTGCCTAAGTCGGTTACAGAACTTAGCGATGGGAAGTTCAAAACCCACATTAAACGCGTTCTTATCAAGAATGCATATTATAAAATTAAAGACTACGTTGAAGACAAGGAAGTTTGGCAATAATTCCTTCTGCACATGTGGCTTCCCTGGTAGCTCATTAACGACAAATTGTATAAGTCTATTAACTGCTCCCAAATTACCATGTTTATATATATATATATATTTTTACATTTTTATTTTTACATTCTTCCTTGACATTTAAATCACGCTATTATTTGACATTATAATATACCTACAATTTAACTTTAAATCTTTATTAGTGGCTTTTGTGATCATGATAATTATTCAGAATTGTAATATCAATCACGTCATTTCGTTTTTAATACTTTTTTATTTTTAATAATTTATTTATTTTTATATAGATTATTTTCTATTTTGTGAATGTGAGAACGCTGTAGGCTTAGTGGATTTGCTGACCATAATTATTTTGTTAAGTACCTGGTACCTGTTGAAAGACCTACACTGTCCTCCCATACCTAATAACACTGTTGAAAATATTGTAAAAACCAATTATTTTTAAAAGAGTAACCGTGGAGTTTCTTGCCGGCTCTTCTCCATAGGAAACGACCAATTGGAACCGTGCACCTAGCTTCTGACGTTTCATAAGTGCCCATGTAGGTTTATGTGAAATAAAATATTTTGAATTGAATTTGAATTGAATGAATATGTGAGCGGTGAGACGGGGGAGGTAGACGGGGAGAGTGCCAGTGGCGAAACTGGCAGACTGAGTTAGCTCGGCCTTTGTCTACCTCCCCCGTCTCACCGCTCACATACCTCTGGCGGTGACTAGCAGTCGCGCGCGGACTATTAACAGACGTCGATCTGTTTAGAAAAAAAAAACGCATTTGTGAACTGGTAACTGTTGTAGAGGTGTTTTATAAGGAATTGGACTTCGTCATAATCTTTTCTTTTATGATGTTCTCTTATTTAAAAAAAAATATTATAACATGTTTGTTATCTTATGATCGGTTCCTATAAACAAAAACGAATCGTTTTGCAAACTCAAAACTCAAACTCAAAATCAAAACATTTATTTCAAGTAAACCCTTTACTTTTGAATTGTCAAAGAGTCAGTTAGTCAGAAAGTTGAAGCTAGTTGCCCATTCCAAAACGTAGATATCTATGGAGAAGAACGGGCAAGAAACTACAAGGAAAAAAAAAAAAAATGTTTATTGCTTCATCTTAAATATCTTAAGCTAGTTACAAATGGGAGAATCCAATTAAGCAAATAGTATGCTTGTTTTAGGATTCTCCGCCCTTCCCCAGGTTTTGTAGTTGTTATAAAATTTGAAGTTATACAATAAAAAAAATTAAAAAGGTATAGAACAAATTAAAAAGGAATAGAACGGTCTTTTTTTAATGAAAATAACTAACGCGCTATGATGTGTGTAAGTGAGTGTATATGTGAGTAGTAGTGGTGAGAGTTAGTGTGTGAGTCAGGGATTGAGATTGGGGGATGCACCCGCACCTTATACAGGTGGAGATTAATATCACCGGTAATTTAGGCAGTTTTTTCAAGCTAACCCTACGACAAGTCTTGGGATCGGAATTAATGAAGAGCATTCATTATCTTCCATTAGCGAGAGAAATATTCTGGCGTAATTTATAATAAGAGTTACTCAAAGTATAAATTATATTACAGTCTCATTGATTGCACCATATTTTCCACTTCGTCATAGGTTTTTGACTTAATCCATTTAGACAAAGTGTTTTTGCATTCGCGGTAAGTTAGTGGGTATATGTCAAGTTCTTTATTAAGAAGATTGTATAAATTGGATGATTGCCTAGAGTATTGTCTTTTTGCGAATGTAGACTTTACTGACACATTTGGAGCAACCGTGTCTTTCCTTCTGCCTTTGGTCTTCTGTGGGTTGAACGATAGAGTTTTATGCTTTGTCAGAATTATATTAATTATGTAAACCTTTCTAACGGAAAGGACATCTGAAATATGGTAAAGGTTCTCGGTTGAAAAGCGGAAGGGTTTAAAAAGCATAACTTTTAGTAGGGACCTCTGAGCCCTCTCGAGATCTAGAAATTTGATTTTAGTGGCGCCTCCCCAGACGGGAAGCCAATAAGCCAGGACGGACTGAGCCAGTGAAATGTAAATCTGTAGGAGGAGTTTTATCGAGATGACATGACGTAATGTCTTGAAAGTCCAGATTAGCTTCCGTACACGCTTCATTATTAGTTCAGTGTGGTTATGCCAGGATAATCGTTGATCAACCATAATGCCCAGGTATTTGGTAGATTGAACTCTAGTAATTTCTGTGCAAGAACAGATTGTGTTAATAGGGAAATTGCATTTATGAATCTTAATTTTGAATACTGGAGAGGGTTGAGAGGAATTGTACTTTGTGAAGCAGATGAAGTTGGTTTTGGTACTGTTTAGGGTTAAAAGGTTAAGGTCAAGCCAGGCCGTTACCTGTGCCAGTCCACGCTCGGCTGTTATCCGGACATTGTCCCAGGTATCACCACTGAACACTATGGCAGTGTCATCTGCGTATGATAGAATATATCCATCCACCAGTCTCATGCTGCACAAGGTATTTATGTATATCAGGAACAATGTCGGTCCGAGCACACTACCCTGACCAACTCCGAATTGGACGACCTCTTCAGAGCTTATGGTATTGCCGATCTTAACCTTTTGTTTGCGTTCACTCAAGTAGTCTTTAAACAGGGCGTGGGGAACACCTCTTACTCCAATTGATTCCAGCCTATCAAGCAGTGTGGAGACAGAAACTGTGTCGAAAGCCTTTTGGAAGCCTTTTGGACACTCTTTTAAATATAGAAATTACAAAATCCTGGGTGATCATTACTCTTGTTGATTCTATATGTGAAAACAATTTAACAAAAAATATAAAAATCAAAAACGATTAAAAATATAAGATTAAAAATAAGCCCTGGCAGATAAGAGATGACCAGTCTCAACTGACGGAACATCTCTCATCTCTCATGTTTGTGAACGGGCGTTCACAAACATGACGCGTGGATCAGCACCATCCAGCTCAACCATTTTGTAGGGAACCGAATGATCCAACACACTCGCCACCATCAGCGAGACATTAAGTGAGCATAACATACTCTCAACTACCACTACCACTACTCTAAAATACAACACAGTAAACGACTCCATGGTACTTACATTTACAAAAATTTAAAATAAAAATGCGTCTAAGTTATACAAAACTATAGTTTGCAATGTATTTGTAACCTTTGCTTACCAATGCTAACATTTTTTTATTGCCAAACTGGACATATAAATAGACTGTATTAATTCCGTATGGGAGGGTCTACTATGCAAAGCTATGATAACTTTAGTTCATTATTTTAACTTTTTGTTTATAACTTATTTTTATTTTCTACCCCCAAAATTGTAATAACTTAAGTTTTTAGTCTCTTTACCGTTAGTATTATTATTGTAATATCATTTTTTTTTAAAGTAAAACTTTCTGTTCTTCCGTGGGGTGGGGACCTGGTGATTTGTAATACAGGGTATTTGCGCCTAACTCAGACAACAGCTCCTCACATTGCTAAAAAAACCAAACAAATAATATGCCCTGACCTATATAATAAGGTTGTCATTATGAGGAGAAATAAAGAACTTATTTATTTAAATGTCAATAGACAAAGATACAAGAGTCTTAAACATGGGATACGGGACATGGACATGGGACTTAAACATAACTGGCGAAATGTGGGTGTACTACAGGCACACCTCTGCCCAACCCTTCGGGGAAACAAGTCGTGATGTTATGTTATACAAGAGTCTTAATTTTAACCAATTACGGTCCATAAATTATAGGTATCGGCCATAAATCGACGCACATATAACATCTCGTGTTGTTTCTCCGAAGGGTTGCCAGAGATGTACCTAATAGTACACCCACATTTCGCCAGTTATGTTTAAGTCATGTAAGGGGCGAACCTATTGCCTGCCACAAATCCGGACTCCGGGCTGCTACTGAGAGGGCTCCTGATAGAAACCCTATAGCACTATGCCTGACCTGGGAATCGAACCCAGGTCCTCATGCTCAGCAGTAAAACTTGCGACCACTAGACCAACGAGATGTGTTAATCGACGTCTTCTCAGTTGAATCACCGCTGAACTACTCCGGCCCCCGCCGCAGCTAGCACGTTTACCAGCGCCGGCAGAGCAAGCTCTAATATAGCATCAGCATAATCAGCCTATAATTAACCCACTGCTGGGCCCACAGGCCTCCTATCTGCGAGTGGGAGTGGGCCGCGGGCCCAGTGCGGGTTGGTAGATGTCACATGTCATGAATTGTTCCTTCACCGTTTTGAGAGCAGTGGTGACAAAGTAAAGTGCCTGCTTGGGTTCGAACCACTCGTAAGCCGAGGTCGTTTCCACTGGGCCACCACTGCTCGCAGGCTCTCATTAAATATTTGTAGAATAATTGTGTTTGTAGGTGATCGCGGTCACGACGGGCACTAAGTGCGTGTCGGGCGAGCACATGTCGGTCACCGGCCGCGCCGTCAACGACTGCCACGCCGAGGTACGCACGTGGCATTCACGATACAGCTGTACAGTGCGTTCATTATAACTTGTCCCGTGATGCGATTAGGAGCACTGTTTTGTCAGTCGCCATTTTGAACTCAATTCGTATTGAAACTAAGCAATGGTGCCAACATAATGGCAAGGGACAAGTTATAGTGAACGGTCAGTACAAGGATCTTTCGGCTCGTGGCCAAAATCGGAACTAACGCCGCCATCTTGTTTTTTCAATACATTTCACAAAACAATCGCTCAAATGTTTCTCAACAGCGCCGCCCTGTCAACGTCACTCGAGCGCCAAAAAATCCTTGTAGCACTTTACCCGGTTTTTTTGACATAGCAGTGTACCCGAAGGTTTTTTTCCTTAGCTAAAGTTTTTGACATTACAATTACAATAAACTATCCGACGTTTCTGACTTTGCAATACATTACCTGAACTTTTTGACTTTAGATTACAAAGCCTAACTTTTTGACACTACCCAAAGTTTTGACATTACCCGATTTTTGCTATGACCCAAAATCTTGACATTATCTTGTTTATTTACATTCTCCAAAGTTTTGCAGCAGTGTTTGTGTAAAGCCGATATCAGACGCTTCACGTTTTGTTCATTTTTGTCTTTCATTTGGTATCTTTCACTCGAAGTGAACCGACGCGCGACGCAACGATGATGTTGGATTTTGACATCAGTCACTCGCGTACTAAATAATCAAAAAATTTAATGAAAAGAGCAGATGAGCGTTCATTTCTATGTAATTTAGTCGGGGTCGTGTGAGCGTGGAATGAAACAAAACCGGCTAAGTGCGTGTCGAACCACGCACAATGAAGGGATCCGTAGTTAGGATGAATTTGTACTAAGGACAAAATTAACTTTGTAGTTGAAAAACATGTTATACGGAATGTATGGGAGAACATGTTTTTGCATCTGCAAACGTAAGTTGGTCGATTATTAGTCGTTAACTTGTAGAGCCTACTTAGCTGTGTAGATTTCCTGTTAATTCGTTATAACTGCTGAATTTTTTCACATATCCAAAACCAACCATTTAGCTGGCAGGGACACACACACTTGACTCAAACAAAAATTTGCATTAAAAGCTTAATATTTCGCAAACGGATCCCTGAATCCAAAAAAATGTTTTCACAAACTCACAATATTTTGAATGACTTTTCCAACGACACCCCACACCATGGAAAAGATGAGAAAAAAACATCCCCACTTTACCTGTACGGGAGGTACCTACACAAAAAAAAAAAGATTAATATGTATTCCCATTCCTATTTACAGCTTTCTAGTACTAAGAGTCTCTGAGCTCAGCCGCGGACAAACAGACAGATGGACATAGCGAAACTATAAGGGTTACTTGTTTACTACGGAACCCTACAAATGAAGGGTTCAGTCGAGTGAAGCGTCTGATATCAGCTTTAGTGAGTGGTCGTGCGGCGCCGTAGTGACGCGTGTGGTGCGTGTGCGCAGGTGGCGGCGCGGCGCTGCCTGCAGCGGCACCTGTACGCGCAGCTGCTGCAGTACGCCGCCCGGCCAGGTGAGGCAGTGCTTTAATCTATTGCTTGTCACAGGCGGGAAGACAGTTCTTATTTCGTAAAGGATCGCTGTAACGTACCTATATGGTGTACAATACGAATCGCTACAGTATACACAAAAACACACACAGTCAGCTCCTTATGTACATGTACGCTACAACACACTCGTGTTCCAATGAACACCAAACACAATGTCCTACGCTCACCTACACACGCAAAAGTAGCGTCAGCACATAACACACACACACACACTCACACACTCCCGACTACGCCATTATCTCGAGAGTGTGTATGCTGTGAATTTGTGTGTAAGCGCTCCTGCGCTTACACACAAATTCACAGCATGTTTCACAAGATCTCACCAAGATTATGTCTGAACTTCCTCTGAGTTTATTTCGGTGCTTCTTCTCAGAGTAGTCAGATAAGATACACCGACATCATCTATTTTTTAAAATATTATGTACGAGTTAAAGTGGAATAAATGGTCTGGAAATGCGTTCCTTACGAAGCATGTGTGGCGTGACTGTGGAGGATAGGCTTAGGAGTGATGTGATAACACAATGGTGTGGTTTAAGGGAAGATGTAGTGATGTTTGGTCATGTTAAGAGGACGAGTGAAAGGCGACTAACAAAAGCTTCACAGGGCAGATGTGAGTGGAAACGTCGGGAAGGGACGCCCTAGGAGGACATATACTGACCTTATTGGTGATGTTCGTCAGAAAGGTCAGGCGCGTAGTACTTCTAACGTGCGTGTGTGACTAGATGTATAAACGTAAACGAGGCAAAAGGAGTATGTAATGATCGTAGCAGGTGGCGTTCTGTTTCTGCCTACCTCCATAGGCAGGCGTCAGTTTATGCATGTATGTATGTGTTCAAGTAAAAGTATAATTTATGTGTTGTTCAGACCCCAGCCAGACGATTGAAGAAAGTGACCTAGAACCTCTCCCCGGCGGCGGCTTCCAACTAAAACCGTCTCGCCAAGTGCACCTGTACGTGAGCACGGCGCCGTGCGGCGACGGACGCATCTTCTCCCCGCACGAGCACCACCACGCCGAGCCCGACAAGCACCCCAACAGGTGAGTGTGTTACTGCACTCACACGAGGACAGGCGAGTGTGTTACTGCACTCACACGAGTGCACCTGTACGTGAGCACGGCGCCGTGCGGCGACGGACGCATCTTCTCCCCGCACGAGCACCACCACGCCGAGCCCGACAAGCACCCCAACAGGTGAGTGTGTTACTGCACTCACACTAGGACAGGCGAGTGTGTTACTGCACTCACACGAGGACAGGCGAGTGTGTTACTGCACTCACACGAGTGCACCTGTACGTGAGCACGGCGCCGTGCGGCGACGGACGCATCTTCTCCCCGCACGAGCACCACCACGCCGAGCCCGACAAGCACCCCAACAGGTGAGTGTGTTACTGCACTCACACGAGGACAGGCGAGTGTGTTACTGCACTCACACGAGTGCACCTGTACGTGAGCACGGCGCCGTGCGGCGACGGACGCATCTTCTCCCCGCACGAGCACCACCACGCCGAGCCCGACAAGCACCCCAACAGGCGAGTGTGTTACTGCACTCACACGAGTGCACCTGTACGTGAGCACGGCGCCGTGCGGCGACGGACGCATCTTCTCCCCGCACGAGCACCACCACGCCGAGCCCGACAAGCACCCCAACAGGTGAGTGTGTTACTGCACTCACACTAGGACAGGCGAGTGTGTTACTGCACTCACACGAGTGCACCTGTACGTGAGCACGGCGCCGTGCGGCGACGGACGCATCTTCTCCCCGCACGAGCACCACCACGCCGAGCCCGACAAGCACCCCAACAGGTGAGTGTGTTACTGCACTCACACGAGGACAGGCGAGTGTGTTACTGCACTCACACGAGTGCACCTGTACGTGAGCACGGCGCCGTGCGGCGACGGACGCATCTTCTCCCCGCACGAGCACCACCACGCCGAGCCCGACAAGCACCCCAACAGGTGAGTGTGTTACTGCACTCACACTAGGACAGGCGAGTGTGTTACTGCACTCACACGAGGACAGGCGAGTGTGTTACTGCACTCACACGAGTGCACCTGTACGTGAGCATGGCGCCGTGCGGCGACGGACGCATCTTCTCCCCGCACGAGCACCACCACGCCGAGCCCGACAAGCACCCCAACAGGTGAGTGTGTTACTGCACTCACACGAGTGCACCTGTACGTGAGCACGGCGCCGTGCGGCGACGGACGCATCTTCTCCCCGCACGAGCACCACCACGCCGAGCCCGACAAGCACCCCAACAGGTGAGTGTGTTACTGCACTCACACGAGGACAGGCGAGTGTGTTACTGCACTCACACGAGTGCACCTGTACGTGAACACTCTCAGTTAGAATTGAATAATGAATAATGCTTTATGAATAATGCTTTATTGAAAACAAAGTAAGTACTCTATACAACAACTCTCAGTTGTATTGATTTATTTTAATGATTACAATTCCGTAAATAAATACTTGTTACAGTCGCGAATCCTGCAATAAAACTTTAAAAAATTAATTTTCGTGATTAGCCCACTCGGGCTCACTTTCACCTTAAACGAATTGTGTGAAAAAATGGTATCGTACAGAACCGATAGATACACATTGAAACTGAATGATAATCATTTTGGGTACAGACTGGCGCGCGGACAGCTGCGCACCAAGATCGAGTCGGGCGAGGGTACCATCCCCGTCAAGAACTGCAACAACGTGCTGCAGACGTGGGACGGCGTCATGCAGGTAACTTGTGCACAACACTTTCTTTTACGACGTCACATTCAAGTAGCTAGCGAAACTCGGTGAAGTAAAACATTTTTTTTTTAATTCTCTACGGGTAAGCCCTTGGCCTGCATCTCAGTTGATGGTAATTGATGATCAGGCCGAAGGTGGAAGCGAGCTTCACACGAAATCCTCAACCACAGAGGAACTGGCTATCTTACCTCTAACTGCCGAAACACAACAATGCTGTTAACATGGTTATTATGGCGACAGACTTAGATAAGATGGTGGTAGCTAGCCAGGCGGACTTAGAACAAGCTCTTCTACCAACCAAACAGAAAACTCTAGGACTCTAGAGATTTTGGAGAAACTTGGACTTATCTATACTTTACAGTTACAGGGGTGGCAGGGACATCGACGCAAAAACCGTTACCATGGGTTCAGTATATGATTCTGAACTGAGTGCAATACCTAGGCGGTCAAAATGTATGGAACAGCAGATTTAAAAAAAATAAGCCACGAAATAATTTCAACGCTCTTGAGAGTCATATGCTGAATCCGGTAACACTTTTCGCGTCGATGTCCGTGCCACCCTGTATAATATTTTAAAGAGGTAAAATGAGTGACTTTGTATGTAGCGGGTAAGTAATCTTCGGAACTACGACACAGATTAGTATAGATGGGACACTCCGCAAAAACTTTTAAATAAAAAGCGACTGTTGCTGCGACACAATAAAGTGCAATTCAAGTTGCACGGCGCTAATCCATCATCATCATCATTCCAACCGAAAGACGTCCACTGCTGGACATAGGCCTCCCCCAAGCGCCGCCACTTCGACCGATTCTGTGCTTCTCGCATCCAGCAGATTCCTGCGGCCTTCACCAGGTCATCGGTCCACCTTAGAGGCCTTCCAACGCTACGTCTTTCGGTACGCGGTCGCCACTCCAGAACCTTTCGGCCCCATCGGCCATCTGTTCTGCGAGCAATGTGACCTGCCCACTGTCACTTAAGTTTGGCAATTCTTCGGGCTATGTCGGTTACCTTAGTTCTCTTGCGGATCTATTCATTTTTGATTCGATCTCGTAGGTAAACATACTCGTCCACAACTTCGAGCGAGCGTCTCCGATCTTCATGAGAGTGGGTGTTACATGGGCATATGACATGACCTTTGTCTTGTCCATATTCATTTTAAGACCCACTCTTTCGGAGGCTCTACTGAGGTCATCGAGCATTGTACTGAGGTCCTCCGTGGTCTCAGCCATAATAACATTGTCGTCGGCAAACCAAGGGTTGGTCTTCAGTTTCGCAAGCTGGCTCTGCCAAAAACCTTGGAGCCCTTGTTCCGCACTATCGCGTCAAGGACTTAAAAATCTGTCTATTAAGCGGTATTTGAGTCTGAAGACTGCAGGCTCATGTCGCACCTCTCCCCCATGAGCTGTAAAGTGGCATCAGAGAGGGTCTTGTTTCGATTTCTTCGACGGGTCTTGAAGCCCCCGACCCGACCCGACCGTATGGACAGTTTCCACGAACTCATCGTTATAATCGTCCACGGAGCTCCCTAGGCACTCGAAACGATTCTGACGTTCGAGCTGAAAGGTCACGGGGTTTTGGACTTGGATCGGTGCTGGGCGGAGCGTAGACTTCATCAGTCGAGATCTTTCCAGCTTGATATTTAAGTTCAATGTGCCTCTTACCATGCGGACACTTCCGGTTTTCACCGCGTTGATCATAGAGACATCAATACTTGCTTCTTCGTCGACATAATGAAGTCAATCTCATTTTTGTTGCACCATCAGGGCTCTGCCAGGTCCACTTTCTGTGCTCACGTTTTTTGAAGAAGGAGTTCATCATAAAGAGGTCTTCCTTCTCTATAAAACTGGCCAGTAGGTGACCCCGGTGGTTCAGACGTCCAACTCCAAATTGCCACTCGCAACTTATCATCGTTTCGTTTGTCCAGACTTTGAGAGCCATGCATGGCTCTGGAAATATCCTCATACATGGTCTCCACCTCACCGTCGGGGTGTGACGAGGTCGGGGCGTAAACCTGTACGACCTTCAGCGAATATCTTTCGGATTATCTGAGTATAAGGTACGCCACCCTGGTTGACACACTCGATCTTCACCACATTGCTCACAAGGGACTTATGGACGATAAACCCGACACCACCTTGGGACTGCTGGTCACCCTCCCGAAAATAGAACACTTTCCCGGATTTGAGGATTATCGAGTCTTCTCTTCGGAGTTCAGTTGACCCTGCTATACCCCATCGTCATCTACTCTAATTCTTCCTCGAGTTCGATGATCTTTTTGTCACCTAGAAGTTGCCACTCTTTCTATCGCGTAACTCTTATATCTTCTGAATACGTTACGCCCACTGAATTCGACAAGTCGAGCCCGCCGCGAACCTACTTGTAGCTTCATAGCTAATTATCTATGTTGAAATAAGAAACATCACTTCTGCGTATCAGAAGAGGCCTTGCCCGAGTCTTTCTTTTTCGTGTGGTGTCAGAGTTTTTATGCCGCATATGGGCCTCAGAATTGGCTTCAAATACACACATCAACACGGTCTAGGGATATTTCATACTCAATTAAATAACTCGAAAAGTACTGGCCGCATTGGAATCTTTTATACACCGATTTGTTTGTAATTTATCTCAGACTAATTCAAAATTAAAATTTTTGAAAATTCTTTTGTTTCGGTGGCATAAAAATGTCTTGATGTATAGGAGAGGGAATTTTCATTTGTGCGAAATTTAGAAAACAATACGAATTACGTTTAGTTACAGTATTTTTTCATTTTTAAACGAAAGATAAAGTTAAAATTGAGGTATTGTAGCCATGCAACGCCGACATTTGACGAGGGCGGAGATGTTACGAGCTGTGGGAATGCTGGAAGCTGGATCTGTTCAGCGTAATGTTGCTGAGGCCATAGGGACCCATCAAAATGTAATTTCAAGATTGTGGACACGCTATCGTGCCACAGGTGAAGTAGCGGAGAGGCACCGGGGGCCAAGTCGCATCACTACCCCCAGACAAGACCGATTTTTGCAAATTACTGCGCGAGCTCAACCAAATGCAACGGCGACTCAATTGGTCCAAAGGCTGCGAGTGGAACACCAAGTGCTTGTGAGTGACCAAACTGTAAGAAGGCGACTGCATGAAAGCAATCTACGCTCTCGTAGACCACTCCGGGTCCCACCTTTACGGAGAGGCAATCGTGGACGACGATTAGAATGGGTTCGGAACCACGTGGACTGGGGCCGTGAGCAATGGTCCAATGTGCTGTTCACGGATGAATCCAGGTTCGGCTTCCATCCAGATTCACGAAGGACGCGTGTTTGGCGAGTTCCTGGACGATGGAGCCGTCTCCAGAACCCTCAGGAAGTTCACCCATACCAAGGAGGAACAATTATGGTTTGGGCAGGAATTCGTCTTGGAGGACGGACGGATCTCGTTTGGGTGCGGGGCAATATGACGGCAGAACGATACGTCCAACAGGTGCTGGGGCCCGTAATCTTGCCCCACAGAACACTAATGGGGCAAGATTTCCTGCTCATGCACGACAATGCCCGGGCACACACGGCGAGAACGGTAGCAGCTTGGTTACATACACATAATGTTAGGGCCTTAGACTGGCCTGCTCAATCGCCAGATCTAAATCCCATTGAGCATGCGTGGGATATGCTGCAAAGAAGAGCTCTGAAGGAAGTTCCTGAAAATCTGGCTACAGAAGATCAACTTTTTGCGCACCTCAGAAGGACATGGGACAATATTCCGCAGCAAGACATTGACAACCTTGTTCTGAGCATGCCGAATCGTTGCCGATGTGTTATGAACATCATGGGCGCTTTCTCAGACTACTAAATTCAAGTTTATAAACACAAATTAAATGATTTTTCTATTTTTTTCAGTTTTTACTCACAAATTAAAAGTTAATTCATATACGGTTTCCGTCTATGCTTCATTTTTTTTCCATAAAATCCTGAAATTTTAATCTAAGTACCTTAACCATTATTAAAAAATGGTAGAATATTAAATAACGTATCTTTTAAATATATACATGTCATATAAATAATTAACACATTGATAGTAATTCGCTTTTTTAAAAATATCCCTAGACCGTGTTGATGTGTGTATATCTCAGGCATGCCGGTTTCCGCAAGTGATAATAGGGATGATGCCTGGGTCAAAAAAAAGAAATTATATTTAGTCCGTCAGTCAGATAATAAAAAAATATTAGACACGTATTTTTTGCTTTATAAATTCAAATTCAAATATACAGGGTGTTTGGCAGAACGTTGAACATACGAAAATGGTGGATAGATTGGGTCATCTGCTACTTACTCAGCCCTAATTTAATTGGCCCTGGACCCCAGGATATTAAAAAAAAATTTTTTTTGCTTTCTTCTAGTTTCACCACTTTCTTAACTTTAGAGTGTTGTTTTTATCACAAATGGATAAAACAGGCATTTTTTTTTTATCGTTAATGTTGGTAGATTCTTATAAAACTATTGCTTTATTCAGATGTTAGCTAGAAAAAAAGTTATAAGTCCTCAAACTTACAGAAATATGTAAAAAAATACTTGAAACTAAATTTCAACTTGCATTAAAAAAAAAAAAAATGGGTTGAGTAAGTAGCAGATGACCCCACCTATCCACCATTTTCGTATGTTCAACGTTCTGCCAAACCAACCTGTATATTTATTTGGGACAACTCGATCCAAGGGTTAGTTACAATGGTTACAAAACTTAGAAAACTATTGTTAGTACTTAAATCACTCTCACTCATCATAATCCAATCACAAACACAAAAATAAAATAAAATAAAATACCCCTGTGCTGAGACACCCCGCCCCTTCAAGATAACCAATAGGGAGATACCTCCCTAGAAATCACCAGACGAACGAAATGCCTCAACACAGGAGCACGAACATCTTCAGCTACTGTTCATAAAAACATATAAATAAAAAATTACTATTATTACTATTGTATCATATTAATAAAAAAATACTTACATACAACGCATTAAACTTGGGGAGTGGGGGTTGATACGTCACAAGTATGTATAAAATCTACATACAAGTGACGTCATGGCACATTATAACTCAATGTATCGCCGTAATCTTTTGATACCGTAAAAAAAGAAAAAATACGTGTACCTACGTTATTTTTTCATAATCTAGATTACGGACAAAATACATTTTTTTAGTCATCATGCCTATTATACAATACGCACATGAATCCGAAAAGTCAGAGGACCGACTTGGCAGTCCGAAGGTCACACCACCAGGCTATCACTGTTCTTGCCCTGCAGTCGGACAGTCATAGGCTGGTTTTA
The DNA here is from genome assembly GCA_963853775.1 of Xanthia togata. Classification (NCBI taxonomy): domain Eukaryota; kingdom Metazoa; phylum Arthropoda; class Insecta; order Lepidoptera; family Noctuidae; genus Xanthia; species Xanthia togata. The sequence goes on along the minus strand of OY970818.1, from coordinate 312,869 downwards.
TTATTATTAGTGAAACTCCGCAGTAATAAGCACGTAATTAATCACTTATGTTCCAAGAAACTTAGCCTACGTATGTCACCTGTGTAGTTTCAATAAGGGATGGGTATGGCTATTACAGATGAGTAAGCGGCCGGCGAGTGCCAGTGTCTATAGTGTTCGCTTAGCAATAAATTCACTAAATTTAAACAAAGCTTACAACTCAATGTAAAGCTGCTACTTTATACTTAAAAGCTACTTCACTGTAGCTGCCAACCTATTATTTTTACTACCCATTTTAATTATTTTTAAAACCCTAAATCAGATTATTTTGTCAATCATCATCACAGTTCTGTTGCCCTGTATCCCCACAAAAAGAAACAATACACTTACTTACTTCACTTCTGTCGGCAGTCACCACGACTGGCTATTTGTTTTATCATATTTAGATATGGACCCATCTCGTCTGCGGAGTTTCGCTAGCTAATTTAATTGTGTATATTTCAAACATATTTTGGTTGTGACGGTACGCGCAGCTGTCTCACGAACACTATTCACGTGTGTACTCAACAACTCAATCATTTATTGCGTACTTATGTGGTAACTTGAAACTTACTGAGATCATTATGGACCCTGTCGGGCACAGCTAAATAGTAGGAGAGAGGAAGCTTAAACTTAATTTATTAGCCCAGGTTTGCACAGTTTGTTTTATCGCGCACTGGATTTTCAACGCTCTGCTTAGCGCTGAGAGTTGAAGATTCAACAGTGTTTTCTGCGACGCGCAGGGATGTACTCTGTTGAATTTTCAACGCTCGGCTCAACACCGAGCGTTAAAAATCCAGTGCGCGATAAAATCCCGCCGCGATATTTTTACGTCCGTGCGAACGTGGGCTTAGTCTTAAAAAACTATATTTAATGTTTTGGTTTAGGTTATTATGTTGTATTGTTATGTTACGTTGTTGGGCGGTCCTCAGGGCGAGCGCCTGCTGACCATGTCGTGCTCGGACAAGGTGGCTCGCTGGTGCGTGTGCGGCCTGCAAGGGGCGCTACTGTCGCGCCTGCTGCGGCCCGTGTACCTGCAGTCGCTGGTGCTGGGCTCGCTGCTGCACCCGCACCACATGTACAGGTCAGTGCGACATACACCACTACAAGGTGGCTCGCTGGTGCGTGTGCGGCCTGCAAGGGGCGCTACTGTCGCGCCTGCTGCGGCCCGTGTACCTGCAGTCGCTGGTGCTGGGCTCGCTGCTGCACCCGCACCACATGTACAGGTCAGTGCGACATACACCACTACAAGGTGGCTCGCTGGTGCGTGTGCGGCCTGCAAGGGACGCTACTGTACAGTACAGTGCACCGCTAGATTTAAATGACGCATGTCAAAGATGTCAAAATCCTGGCAAATCATGTATTACGCTGCTACAAAGATCTTTGGGCGCTCGAATGACGTTTACAGGGGGCGCAGCTGCTAAATATTTGTGCAATATTGTTTTGTGAAATGTATTGAAGAAACAAGATGGAGGATTAGTTCCGAATTTGGCTACGCGCCATAAGTTCCTTGTACAGTATAGACAAGTCGTATGCCCGATGTGGCAAAAATGACGAACCTGCGTGGAATGTTGAGTCGGTAAAGCAGATTATATCGTGCAGTGGTCTGACAAAATTAAACCTTAAGGTGACGAACATATTTTGAATGTGACTATACTTCGTTGAAAATATGCTAGTGGTCATGATTTGACCAGTGATATAAATAAAACTACAGTAAACATTTCTCGTGACCTATATTAGCAACTATAACTACGTACACGATACAGTCTACTCTATGGAGAAGGGCGCCGCGCGGTGCGTGATCAGGTAGTACGTGCCTCGGGCCCTGGGAACACAATACAATGCTGTCACGTCACACACGTCACTTTGAATCCGTACTGAAATCATATATATATATACAGTCAAGGAAACGGAATTGTATGTGGTACAAACACAAACACAACTGTTAAGCTTTGGTGTCCGAAAGAAAATACAAAGTCACCTCCAAAACGTGTTCGTGTTCGTGAAAACCGCTGGTATTCAAAAAATACTTCAAATTAGATGATGAAACTTTGCACAATAACTGAACTAAATATAAAGTTGATACTATATTTTTAAACCTACTACGCTTTGGAATGGGCAACTAGCGTCATCTTTCTGACTTTGACAATTCAAAAGTGCCTGTAAATGATTTAATTGAAATAAATGCTTTGAGTTTGAGTACCATCAGTGCCCCATCCAACTATTCACCTCCACCGAAAAGCGTGTCAATACACCTACCTGTACCACCCCCTATCACCCGCTGCCGATGGTAAGCCGGTCCCCCTTGGGGGCGAGTCCGAACAGCTTCTTAACGAACGCCACGAGCTTGGACTCGTTGCCGAGCTCCAGCGAGTACGTGACGGGGGCGAACTCTGGGGGTGAGATCCCGACGTAGTTGTTCCTCTCCTTGCTCACGTGGTTCAGCTCTCCGTTGCCACTCTTCACGAGGGTGCTGATATCTCTGACCACGCTTATGATCGGGACCACGCTCTTACGGTTCTTGACTAGGAAGTCCAGAGCTCGGAATATGAAGTTGTCTTCGTTGTCTGTTCGGCTGAAGAGCTGTAGGAATCGTTTCTGTCGTTTCTTCACGTGTCTGTCTGTGTGTTTGTGTGCCTCCGTTGTAGTTTTCTTCCCGTGATTGTGAGTTGTCTTTTTGTTGCTTGCATGTAACCAACTGTTTGGTGGCTTTATCTTCTTTACGTCATCCCTGACTTGCTTTCCCTTGTGTTTGATTTGATCGCGAGGAAGTGTTCCTTTATCTGTGACTTGTGCATTTGTTTCGTTGTTATTGATATTCACAGCAGGTGTCCGTTGTTCTTCTGTTTGTGTGGTAGTAGCTGTGCGTATGTTGAGATGTTGTCCGGCTTTTTTCGTTACTTCGTCGGTGTCAGCGACCAATTTTGTAACATTTCGTTTGACGCGTGTCTTACTGAGATTATTGATACTTGTAAAGTGCGTCACAGGGTGCGTGCTATGTATTTTTGACTTCTTTTCGTATTTGCGTTGTCGAATATATTCCATCACAAGATTTCTATCAAATTCTTTTGTATCCACTCTAGTTGAGTTCAGTTTTATCCTCTTTGAACCGTTTTGAAGCAGTTTCATCTGGTTCAAATCGGAATGGTCTTTGCTATCATGTTGATGCTCTGAGTTTGATGTTAAGTAGTAAGAGTAGAAGCCTCTGGTCTGCTCCGTGCCGTCACCTGCAAGCGTTGAGTGTATCATACAATAAAGTGCTTTAAGCGTGTGACGATACAGTGCAAAGATGTGCAAGATTGTGATTTCACATTTACATGAGTACGAGAGTGGAAAAAATGGCGGGAAGCTGGTGGGCTGCCAATGCTATGAATCAAAATTACGAGGCACCATGTTTTTACAACTGAACGAAACTCCTGAAATGTGCAAGATTCATGTTTGAAAACACTTTGAAGAATCAATCGGCCATTGCTAGCTCCTAAAAGATTGTATGCAAAAAAAATATACAAAAACAATGCGAAACCGCCAAGCTAACCAGCCAAATTAAAATTTTCTTAATTTTTTTGAAAATTATAGGTCGTTATTAGGTCATGATTTGCGACCGTACAGATAGTGCAATCCACGACGACGCGCCCCACTCCTCGCTTACTGTACTGTAAGCTGTACTTTAGTGCGGAGCGGAGCGGGGCGCGTCGAGGTGGATTGCACTATCTATAAGAAGTATGTATTTACATAATTATAATAATTACAATCAACAATACAACACTAAGTTAGAATTAGCCTCAAATGTCTTGATTTAATTAAATGTCATTCAATAATGTTAAATCATCACTACACTACAACAGTGATGATTATAATTCTATAAATACACACTTTTTATGGTCGCAAATAATATTTTGATCACCATACCACCTAATACTAACCTGCTAATTGCAAAAAACGTAAGAAAATTTCAATTTCTCAGGATATCGCATCCCCCTCAACCCCAAAACCGCAGTGTGAACACCTCTCACGTCCATCTACACGCGACTCTTGTCTTACTTGTGGTCGAGCCCCTCGCCCATGTGCACAGTGGGTCCGTGCGCACAGCGGCCGCGAGAGAACTCCTTCCAAGCCGGACACGCTGTGGAGACGAACCCTCGCGGCCGCAGCACCGACTCCGCGTAGAACATGTACGACCGCCAGTGGCTGCAGAAGACTGCGGGGAGCGGGGGGCACGGAGAGGGGCAGTTAGTATAACATGTTAGAGGAGAGGGGGGGGGGGGGGGTCAATATTGCATGACATGATTTTTGTTGGTTTTAGCACCCCACCTCGGATTGCAATAATAGGCTAGTTCAGTGATCGGCAAACCGCGACTCGCGAGCCGCATGCGGCTCTGTACATACAAATATCCATGAATGCCAGCGTAGATATGCTGGGGGTCGAAGTTTCGGTCGGTCGATGTGCGGACCGCGGCAGTCGAAGATGCCTTCATCATATTATTATCAGCCGATGTGTTGATGATGATGAAGGCATCCTACTTCTTAGCAAGTTAAGTTTAGGAAGCGTCGTGGAGCGAGAGGATGGGAGTTTTAAGGATCAAGAAAAGTGTATTGAGACAGCTTGGACACACAGACAGGATTGGCCCTCACGTGCAATCTTAGTCTTTATAGTATTGATATTTGGCACATTGACTAATGAGTTTGCCGACCACTGGTAGTTGACAGTATTTGAGAAAACAATTAGTAATGTTCATTGCAGTTTGTTTTCCTCAAAAATGAATCAAAGTATGTCTGGTGGAGGCTCCTGCGCCTCCAGGGACATTCACATGAATGTGAGGAGCATGGTTGTAAGTTGTACTCACACTTGTTGAGCAGCAACTGCTGCGGTATGACGACCTCGAGCTCGCACCCCGGCTGCGGACTCTTGCCGCCGTTCGGGAAGAAGTCTGCGTGTCCGATGGGCTCCTTATACCCTGGGAAACAATACATCTCAGATTGAGGTCTACAGGGTCAAATTAAATTATGTAGCGAAACTCCGCAGTTGTGATGAGTATAATTATGTAAACAAGATAAAACAATACCCATTACGCCTAAAGAATTAACACAACAACAAAAAAAAATGCTAGTAAGTAACTACACCAAAAAGGCAGTTGACGCAAAAAAAAATATTGTTTAAACTTTTTTATATATCGATGCCCATCACGTGGGTGGAGTTTCGCTAGCTAATTTACTATGACCCCGTATCAAAGCGATACTTAGAATGTACGGAGGCTAAGCGTTATTCCTGTCACTGTCGCACTACAAGGGCAAGACAGAGACGAGAACATGTCTAAGTCAAAGCACGAGCTACGTAACGTTCATAGATCTTGGCCTTAGTCTGTTCTCACTGCTAGGACTCAGACCTCCTCTAGGTGAGAGAGAGTGGGCTTTGTGTGGGACTGTCTTATGTAATTTTGATGTTTCAAAAAGTGCTGATTTTCAGCCTAATTTGAATAAATGGGTCGTAATCACTGGGCCACCAGTGCACTGCATTAGACTCGTGACTCGACTGTAGACTCGAAGTCAAAGCATTTATTTCAATTAAACCAAACATCTTTGAATTTTCAAGGAGTAGGTCAGTCAGAAAGATGACGCTAGTTGCCCATGCCAAGGCGTATTAGGTTCCTATGGAGAAGAATGGGCAAGAAACTCCACGGAGAATGTGGGTCTATAGCTGGTGTCTTACCGAAGATCCCGGCGTCCGTGTGTATGACGTCCACGAAGTGCGCGTCGGTCGTGTCCAGGCGCTGCTCCAGCGGCAGGCCGCTGAACAGGGGCAGCGCGGGGTCCAGGCCGGTGATCCGCGACACGCGACCTGGCGGGTCCGTTAGCACACAGTTAGAGCCAAGCGCGACAACGCTTTTTCATGCAAAAAAGTGCGGCGCGGACGCTTGTAGTGTGCGTTGGTTTAAAGAAAATGTACGAAAATGATGAAGGAAGATTTTTGCAATGCGTTGCGTTGCGTTAGTTGTATATTTCGCCGCATCGCCCGCCCGCGCTATTACTTAATTCTCACTTAGCTTTCTTTCTGACTTTGTTCTTTTTGCTGGAGTCCTAAGGATCGTAGGGTGATGTTAAAAGCTTCTCAATAGTTTTGGGATATCAAATGTATAAATATTTTTCCAAATCCAACTGGTAGTTCCAAAGATTAGCGCGTTTAAACAAAGAAACAGACTCTTCAGCTTTATTCAGAGGTGTGCTACACCCAGGACTCCCACAGTGCGCAGTGTTGCAAGTCCCATGTGATGGGCATGGCGTGGTGTACCTGCGGCGAGCGCGCTGCCGGCCACGCCGGCCGCCTGCGCGCCCAGGCTGTGCCCCACGAAGTGCGTGCTGTTCAGGTCCAGGCCTCTGCGCAGTAACGTTACGTTAGTAGTAGATAGGTAGGTATAGATAGGGCAATCCACGACGACGCGCCCCACTCCGCTCTGCTCCGTACAGCTTACAGTACAGTAAGGAGTGGAGCGCGTCGTCATGGATTGCACTATCTGTACTTAAAATATTATTGCGAAATATTAAGAAATTATTTTGATAAAATACCTATGTTTATTTACATAACTTGGTAAGTTTGACAGTAGGTAGGTAGTGGTGGGTAGGGTAACTCCATTTTTTATATCTTGATTATTGAGTACTTAACATATTTTATTAAATACGGAACAGAAGAAAAAATAAAAAAATAAATAAATCTTATCTACTACTTAAATGAAAAGCTAAAATGCAGTTTATCGAATCATTTTGTGTCAAATTAACAGTGTTAATAACTTTTGTAGTAGAAGTCTATAAATCCAATAACCTCACATTTCACGCAATAACAGCACAAACTAACATTACCAGAAACCTTTAACTCCCAAACTAATCAACGAATGCCTGTATCTTGGGAGAAAATATACAACTAAGTCGCTAGTTTTTCAATATTTCTGTATTCGGTCTGACATGTAAAGATGACTGATTGTCATTCTGCGGTATTAACATTATACAACGTGTAACGTTAAATGCGTACACCTGAAAATAGTTTGATCAGAATAACGAACAGAATCAATTGAACAACTTTTTTATATAGGTCACTTTTTCAACAAAAAAAGAAAACGTTGCCGTTTCTATTTATTAATAGGTCAAGCCATCACATGCGCAAACCCGCCAAAATAGGTAAAGAAACACAAATTGTTGTCGACCAATTTAAATTTTCTCATAGGCGGGATAATAATAGCTTTTATTTCAATGCAAATACGAATCTTCCATACAGTACCACCCCTCCCTCGATAGAGCGTCGTCGCAGACGCAAAAAACTATCAGAATTGCCAGTAAAACTAAAACAGCACATAAAACCTTTACAATTTTGTTAATGAATTTTTTTCTCTGTGAAATAGTACAGTTGAATTAAAAATCAGTTGGGCTGGCTGAGGTTGTGCGCATTTAACGTTACACGTTGCATAATGCTGAGTCGGTAAAGCAGATTATATGCTGCAACGAGCAGACAAAACTAGCTCTTAACGTGATGAACATACTTATTTTGGACTTGCCCACGTCTTCGATCGCGTGGACGCCGCAAACTTGTCAATATGATATTCTAATGTACATAAAAGCTATAATATCCTATACTATTTAATGAGTAATATTTGTATAAATAAAGTCAAGTAAATCAAGTTTTCGAAAACGGCATAGGGCTAGGACGGATAGGCTTAGGTATAGGGGTTTACAGGGGTGAAAAGTCGATCGTTTTAGGTCTCATATCTAGGAAAATACGTTTCATCAAAATGCGTTTTGCGTAAAAGAGTAACAAACATACATCCTCACAAACTTTAGCGTTTATAATAGAAGTATGATGTGCCGCTACTAAAGCCTTTATAGTAAAGTCTGTTGGTTACCGGGAGACCATGTAGTCGACGAAGGTGGCGGCGAAGCGGCCGATGTACCAGGTGTTCTGCGCCGCCGTGAAGTACCACGGGCCCGCCTCCAGCCGGTGCGCGTCCACCATTATGACGTTCGTGTCGCCGCGCTGCATGTACGCTGCACAAAGCAAACGATACAAATCTGTAGTCATCCACTTTATGCGAACCACAGCAAGCACATGTCACACAACCTGTTCGATCATTTCAAATTGTATGTCATGTTATTATATACAAAAATTGAAAATTGTTTGGTCATGTTGAGAGGATGAATGAAAGGCGACTAACAAAATGTATTTACAAGGCAGATGTGACTGGTAACGCCGGGAGGGGACGCCCTAGGAAGACATACCCATACTGACCTTATTGGTGATGTTCTTCAGAAAGGTCAGGCGCGTAGTACTCGCAGCCGGCGTGCGTGTGTGACCAGATGTATGAACGTGAACGAGGCAAAAGGGGTATGTAAGGATCGTAGCAGGTGGCGTTCTGTAGTTTCTGCCTACCCCCATTGGAAGAAGGCGTGAGTTTATGTGTGTGTGTCATTATATATATCCCCTTAGTGAAGAATCTAGTAAGTATTATTAAGTAGATGTAGCTTTGTCTAAACCTTCTCGGAGCATAATGCCGCTGCCGTCGTCGGGCTGCTCCATGAAGGCGTGGAAGTAGAAGACGGTCGGCGCGCTGAAGTCCATGTTGGAGGCGAACAGCCGCTCGTCGTCGCCCACCACCAGCTCCTGGTACACGGTCGGGTTGTGTCTGCAACACACAAGCACCTGCTGACTGGCTCGCAATATACCGAGTTCCTAGGGAATGAAATCGCTAGAGATATATATATACATATATGATAGAGATTGGCTATTCGAGATCTCGCCCGGCTATCTGGATAGATCTCGATTTCGCCAACTTTCCCTTACCAAATAAGGCGTTTTTTTAGTGCTTAAACATAATTAAAATTTAAACTACATCTACTTAGGGTATTGGTGTAATGTTTCGTAAATAATAAGACATTAGGTGAATCTCTGAACAAATTAATCAATGTTTATCCAGTAATAATCAGCACACACGCATCACACACGATATAATGCCATCAATTATTATTTTGAAAATGGCTTTTCACGAAGCACACTGTGCTAAGTCGCGCACGCTCTTTCAAAATCTCGTTCGTAATCTCGACCAATAAGCCGATATCTATAGCGAGATTTTCTTTCCACGAGATTGAATTCCGAAAAAAGGCTCGAGTTCTCGAAATTGCATTCCCTAATACGAAGGAATGAGCCATGATCTCATACAGGACTGAATTCATTTAGATGGCTATTGATATCGAACAGCGGGCAAAACAAGGGGCTTGACACGATTCCAGAAATTTACGGTATAAGGTTTAAAATTAAAATAAATACAACAACCCGACTGCGACTAAAAATCAAAACAAGATTATATTTCTAGCAGTACCAAATCTGAGAATTTAAACTAAAATAACTGACACCAACTGCAGCAGACTACTTTACATCGTAGGTCTCATTCTTAGATTTGATTGCCTGTGAAGCTTCGCCAACTATTTGTAACCCTGTATACTTAGTGCCGATACCCTGGACAATGTCAGTCACCTGGTGAACAGCTGGAAGCCGATGTCGCTGGAGTCCTTCACGAAGGGGCACTTGGCCTTGTCCACCGGCGCGATCTGCAGCAGCGCATTCTCGTACTGCACCCCCGGCGGGCCTGCGGGCACGGCACACTTAGCGTTACTGTCACTTGCGTCGTTACACGTGAATTAACGCTTTAAATAAGACATCACGCAGTCTATCTTTCACTTTTGGTGATAAGACTACCCATTATGGTCACCCTATGTAAAATTTCAATAATATTTTTATAGTGGACATGATAAAGAGTATTGTATTCTACGCAGATGTGGCCAATATTTGGAAACGTTAATTCAGATAGTATGTCATCGTTAATAACGTTACACCATAAGGGTATTTGCCGACTTATCCGTAAACCGGTCCGTATTCGTTCGTGTGTTGGATCATTTAGATCCCTTCAAAATGGTGGAGCTGAATGGTGCTGATCCATGTGTCACGTTCGTGAACGGGCGCCGTCAGTTGGGACTGGTCATCTCTTAGCTGCCATGGCTTATTTTAGATTTTTGAATGGTTCTTTGTTTTTTCTTTATACAGGTGGCCGGAACATTGACGTCCAAAAATAAAATTTAGTTCCCTCGTATCGTGGGGTATACGAATCACCCCCATGTATGTTCCGCGACTTTTCTTAGTTTTCGAGTTATGAATTTTTTTCAGAATTTTTGAGAATTTTCGAACTCACCAATATAAAAAAACCGGCCAAGAGCGTGTCGGGCCACGCTCAGTGTAGGGTTCCGTTTCCCGTCCGTCACAATAAGTGTTCCTGCTTGCATATACGATTATACTACAAACTTAGTCCAGAAATTATTTTGTACAACTTTTTGTCATTTTTGTACAAAAACTGTTGTTTCCATCAAGTTCAAAATGATTTTCCTAGAAAGTCCTTATAAAGTTCTACTTTTCAGATTTTTTTCATATTTTCTAAATTTATGGTTCAAAAGTTAGGGGGGGGGGACATTGTTTTTTACTTTTGGAGCGATTATTTCCGAAATTATTGACATTATCAAAAAATGATTTTAGTAAACCCCTATTCATTTTTAAATACCTTTCCAACAATATATCACACGTTAGGGTTGAAATGAAAAAAAAAATCACTTCCCACTTTACATATAGGGGGGCTACCCTAATAAAACATTTTTTTCCAATTTTTATTTTACCACTTTGTCGGCGTGATTGATATACATATTGGTACCAAATTTCAGCTTTCTAGTGCTAACGGTCACAGAGATTAAGCGAAGACGGACGGACGGACGGACAGACAGACATGGCGAAACTATAAGGGTTCCTAGTTGACTACGGAACCCTAAAAAGTAGAAAACTTTTGAGTTTTTCTTTTGCAACTGAATCTTCATGAGTAGTTCTTTTATGTACAAAATAATCAGCTTCGTGACTGTGATAAAAGATGAAAATGTTGGTCTAAAGTGAAAAATGTACGTTCGGTAAATTATGACTTAAATTTTCAACTTTAAATTATAAATCTAAACAGGTGACTTCATTGTACCTAAGTAAGCTTCGAAAATGCGCCAGATTCTCAGGTTTCATAATCATTAAAAAAGTAGTACTTAATGGGGCTACTTTGGCTAACATCGGCCTTCAAAGACAGCGAGTTGTTTTTTTTTTTTTTTTAATTAGCCGTTTATTAATACACTTTTTTTGCCCATTTCCCCGTTGGGGTGCGTGGGCAGCGCGCAACCGATACTCTCGGACCCCGCTGCCTACTTGTTTGACTACTTTGCTCGTTTATTAACAAAACCACTTATTTCTTAAAACTTTTCTTACCCACCCTCTGAAACTATTTGTTTATTTCAGTATTCTTATCATTAACTAGGATGGCCAAACCGAATCAGAAACGAACACGAATCGAATAAGAACTGGATACGGATAAGTGGGCAAATGCCTTAACCGATTACTCGAGTGGCGGTTTTATAGACACATCAATCGACGATCGACACTCTTAGCACGTTGAATAACGCGTCAAACCGCGTTGGCTACGTTAGCGCTGTCTCTTACTACGAGAGGGCAACGAATTCCCACAGCAACTTTTGCCTCCACTTTGAACGCGGTTAACGCACTAACTTCAAAGCAGTAACTTGGAGCTACGTACACATATACATACATAAACTCACGCCTTCTTCCCATGGGGGTAGGCAAAAACTACAGAACGCCACCTGCTACGATCCTTACACACTCCTTTTGCTTTGTTTACATTCATACATCTGGTCACACACGCACGCCACACGGAGCGGTGCTTAGGCGGAAAACCTGGACAAAACCTATTATTTGCTGTGTCGAAATCAAGTGCGAGTCATTTTTTTTTTCACAATACCTTTAATTACTTTAATATTTAATAATATTTATTGAATAAAACATTTCCAAAAAGTGTACACTTAGTCAACAGTAAGATAACCAATAATTATAGTGCCTAAAAATAAACTAAAACTTGCAAGTAATCATGGTACGGAATTACAATGTTAGGTAGCGACCCGCCCGATTTAGGTTAATTCAAACCTGTTTTCAGGCCATCACTTCACATTTCAATTAAATAGGAACACTAACTGATACAAAATAATCTATTAACAACTATGAGAAAAAGCATTATAAGTTTAAATTATTATCTAAAACTAAACCTATGTAAATATACAAAGTAATACTTACGAGGGAATAAATTATCATGACAAAATTTCTAGAAGTTTTTCTGTGTCTGTGTCATTCAGTATCGCTAAATGTTCTGATAACATTTTACTACATGTTTTATAACTTACAATATAGAAGGTTAGTAACTTGTTGAGCCTATTTTACAGAAAAGGTCCTAAAAATCCATAAAACGGATTAGCAAATTCATGTCTAGTTTGAGGCTTTAGCAAACCAAGACCTTCCTTCTCATGTCCGAAGGTACTGGGTCAAACTCAAAGCATTTATTTCAATTAAACCATTTACAGGCACTTTTGAATTGTCAAAGAGTCAGTCAGTTAGTCAGAAAGTTGAAGCTAGTTGCCCATTTCAAAACGTAGATCTCTATGGAGAAGAACGGGCAAGAAACTCCAAAAGGAAGTGCAGTGTGCTGGTGTAGTACTATGCTTAGTATAAATAATTGCCGTACTGTTAGAACATTACATGTTATGAAGAGAGCAAGCAAGCAGAATGGTAAGGTAACGAGTAACTTGATCACAAAAAATCGCCGAGAACAAGGACGTACGTGTGTAAAGAGGGCTAGGTCCTGACTACGAGCTTGTCAGTGATAAGCAGTGGCTACCTAATTAATATTGATGACAAATGACGTCGCATCTGTTATGGAACACGAGCACAACCTGATCAAGGGAAGTTTGCAAATTGGGTTTTGTCCAGGTTTATAGCTTGAATACCACACGCCACGCCGCACCGTGGAACGGAAAAAGTCTCTCGAAGACATTTAAGCTTAAATTTTAAGTGTCGGTTTTTTTCTTGAAATGGTTCTAATAGCCAATATTATTAAAGGATGAAATCTGGTAGGCAAATTGGCAACTTATATTTTTTGCACTACTTATTTATTTATGTTTTTTAACGTAACTACTTGAATTTTTCAGATTAGGTGCCGTTTAAAAAAAAATGTATTAGACCTCGTTAAATATATCTCGTCATAAAAGTGTGAGTCTACGTAGCAGTTAGTTACAAAAGTGTGACGCTCGGTAACATTAGCGTGACATTGTATTAGCAGCACAACATGTCTCCTTCCACAATTCTCAATCAGTCTCCAAATTTCTAGTCATACCTCCATCCTTCGTTTCGTTGGTCGTCCCCTCCCCTACACTTGTAAATCCTCACATACAGTCACACCGCAGACTGCAATATTTCCGTCCATTCACACATAAGTTACTACTAAACCCACCACTACAAATCATTCTAAAGCAAGCTCGTCATAGTCTCACTCGTAATGAAAAATCAACTATATGACACTCGTGTTAAGGTTCAGAATCCCAAAACTGGCATCTCAAAACGTCTTCGGTAACAATAATTCATCATAAGTTTAAAACGTTCACACCGCGAGATGGCGTAGAAACGTGCGGTGGACACTCGTAATAACATAAAATTAATCTTATGAGAACTTACAGGTCGTGTTAGAAACTCTCGTTCACTTACATAACGAACATACTGTAGGTACTGTAGCGGTTACACCGCCACATACGAACTACGCATCAAAGACATGACGTCACACAAATCCTGCATCGCGCAATTAGAGTTTACCGCGCGAACGACATATATAAGACTATCCGACATCAACAGTCGGGCAGTCGGCCCGCCAGACACAACACCCGTCTGGTTGGAGGATCCTCCCTTTTCTATGGTGTATGAGTGAACTTTACACCCTGTTCCTCATGCCCCTAAAGTACCAACACTTAGCAGCCGAGCAAAAATAAGCTGAAGTCAGAAATAACGCTAAGCGAAGACGAATTAATAGCTCGGGCGGGCGATGCGATGCGACGTGGGGGGCGGGGGCCGAAAGACCCTTTATTTTGATACCATACAAGTTTTGTTTTTCGTGATTTGGACGATTCGATAGAGACTTCGACTCATGTATTAAAATCCACCCAGCTATTGGGATGTTTCGAGAGTTCCTATAAATAATCCCAGATACGCGTCAAATATAAACCTGTAGCTGCTGTCGGGTAAAAACTCAATAACACACGCCCCGACCTGGGGCTCAAACCCAGGACCCTTTACTCAGCAGTATCGCTTACAAACACTTGGCCAACGAGGCAGTAGGATATTGACAAGTCATGTAATGTAAGTGAGCCGGCGCCGCAGGAAGGCTTATCCAACCCGCTGCAGTACGTCAGCTCCGCAGCTCGTAACGAGCGCTACGTCACCCTGTCTCCGCGCGGCGGCGGCAGGCGACTGGGGCCAGTTTTTCCACATTTTCATAACAGCCAGTCGGGCGGGTTCACTTATTGCACAATTTTACATATTTGCGGTGCGGTGAAACGAATTTCCTTGTATTCCTTATTAGAATGTGTACTAATAATGTGCGTCGAACTCTGAGGCGTTCTCTATGATTGCCAGGGCCCTCTCAGATACGATGAAGTATTGTATAATTGCATAGCACATGTGTGAGCACTGTGACCATGTAGGTACCCTTCTATAAAGCTACCATTTACTGGGTACGTCTTTCATTGACTTGAATGTGCCCTGGCGGCTGAGAGTATGTCATGCTCACTCAAATGTCTCACTGGTTGACCTGAGTCAAATAAATTTATTTTCTTTCTCTTTTTCTGGTGGTGGCTGTGTGTTGGATCGTCAAGTTCCTTTCAAAATGGTTGAGCTAAACCGTGCTGATCTATACCTACGTCATGTTCGTGAACGGGCGCCGTCAGTAGGGACTAGTCATCTCTTATCTGCCTCGGCTTATTTTAATTTTATGAATTGTTTTAATATTTTTATTACGGACGCTTTTTACGTGCACATCTTTCTACATTGTTCTCACATACCTAATATAATTTCAACGTTAATGATGTAACCAATATTTTGTAACAATATTATGATTTAAAAGAGTGTCCGTGGAGTTTCTTGCCCGTTCTTCTCCATTGGAACCTACGCTTAGGAATGGGCAACTAGCTTCATATTTCTGACTGACTGACCCCTTGACAATTCAAAAGTGCCTGTACAGATAGTGCAATCCACGACGACGCGCCCCACTCCGCGCTGACTGTACTGTAAGCTGTACTTTAGTACGGAGCGGAGCGGAGTGGGGCGCGTCGAGGTGGATTGCACTATCTTTATATGGTTTAATTGAAATAAATGCTTCGAGTTTGACGAAATGTCTACGCTGCTAGTAAAAATGTCAAGTACGCTAGTAGACACGTCAAAGTGACACATCTATAACTTTTGGCGCTTGAATGACATTGGCTGGTGGACGTTGTTGGTGAACATTTGTGTAAATTGGTACAGACCAGCCAGCAGGTCAACCTACCCGAAACTATCAAATTTTCCCGATCAACTTTGAACTTTATGCTTTAGTGATAAAGTTGAAAATCTACTAAAGAAATTTTACGCATTGTAGTAGGTTGATGTGCTGGCGTCTGTACAAAAATTTTATTAACAAAAAAAATGGCGGCGTTAGTTCCAATTTTGACCACGCTCAATAAACTTGTAGCGTTGGAAATAATATAAAACAAAGTGTTCTGTCTGTGACCGGTTAATTCTTCTAAGCTACACAATGGATTTTGATGTGGTTTTCGCCATCACTCAGAAAATTTATTCCGGAAGGATTATGCATGTTATACATGAATATGACATGTTGCCCCAATAGTAGAATGCACCCGTGCGAAACAGGGCGGCTCACTAGTATTTATATCTGTTGAACAGTCAGTTCGTCCAGATTGTGTCGTCGCTAATCGTACCGACGGGGACGTACGCCCGTACAAGTGTATGTGTATACTGTACGTCCCCGTAGAGGTGGCGGTTCGTGCAGCAACACAGACCGGAGACCGAGACGGAAGACAGAGACAGGAGATCGAGACCAGTACAGGAGACGCGAGACGGTCCCCACCGCGAGTAGTGTCGCGCTACTCGCTCGCAACCTGAACATATTGTCATCAAACAATAAATGGTTCTTCACCAATTGTGTAAATGATACTTCTTGGCATATAGTTGTTTGTTTTTCCTTAATAGACAATCTTTGTTTACTTTTATAATAATAATATAAAAGCAAATCACCGTTTTCTTCCTCCAACAGTAACTGGATAACTTTCAACAATAGAACTGACTTCAACGACTGAATCGATAATACTGTTGCTGGTTGGATTAACAGTCTTTAGTTTTTGATCTCGGTCTGTGCCTCGGCCCACAGTACACCAGCGGATCTCCTGTCTCTGTCTTGCGTCTCCGCGTCCGGTCTCCGTCGCCGCGCGAACCGCCCGCGCCACCGCCACAAGACACGTGTAGTGCTCGGCTCGGTAGCGTGACGTATTATGTATCGCTGGGATTATGGCTAACGCAACGTTAATCAAGCGTTGCTACCTTCCGGTACACCTTAGAAGTGTGTTTCCCTCATTGTGTTAAACTAACATAGAAGAAAGAAATAATACGTTCATTCAAGCTGCAACGGAGCAGGTTCATTCTGTTTCCCATATTAGCGGTCGGCGCAACATGTCCCTTTCCTCCACACTTCTCTATCAGTCGTCATCTCGGTAGGCAGCCCCTTTCTAGCCATATCATCTTTCACACAGTCCACCCATCGTCTTTGGTTAATAGAATATACGTACGAACATGTATTACGTCCGCTGGAGCGCGCATCAAATAGTTATGAAGCCGCGCAGACAGAATTAACAAGCATATGAATCAATGGATTCAGTTGTTTGTCAAAACTTACGAATTAATTATACACGGTGTAAGGGACATCGACCCGCAAAATGGATGAACCATTAATTCAGTTCAAGGATTCGCGAAAGTGAGTTTGTTTATTTGTTTCGCTTTCACGCTAAAATAGTCCAACGGATTTGCAGGAAATTTGGCACAGGGGTAGACCATGACCTGGAGAAGGACATAGGATACCTTTTATCCCGATGTTCCGACGTGATCAAGACTTATGCGGGTAAAACCGTAGGGCGCAGCTAGTATATTATCAAAAAATATTTTTTGTTCGTTGGTAAGCGTATCGCTTGAAATCGGCCGGACCGATTTAGTTATTTTTGGTTTTGAAATGCACGTAATACTCGAATCTAAATTAGGTTTTTAAGGATTTTTTTTTTTTAATTTTCTGTCGAATTTTGTTAGATAAGCTACGGCATTTCCTATCTGGTGTCTTAAGTTTTTTTTTTTTAATTTTTATGAAAGATCCACACAGATTTGCGTGACAAATGCATGCCCTTAGAGGTCAGTGCAAGCAATTGTCAACTTGTCAGTAATCGTATAGCTCAATTCAGGACTTAGGAGCTCAACGACTCGACGAACAATACCAAAGAAAGGACATTTAGGTAGGCCGCCTAAAGTACTCAAGCTGCCAGAGCAACTGTTACTGCTTGCGACACGGTCTCATTGGAGCGCGACAATCAGATCAGCATGTATTAACATCATTACACTATCGGTAATTAGACGCAATAATGAAACTCATTTCTTTGTGCTAAATGCCTGCCATTCGGGGCGTGACCTCATCTGTTGCATGCACCGTGCATGTGTGTGCACAGCTGTGGTAACTCTTACATTACAAGTGACTTGTGCTTGATATAAAACTATGTAATGTAGCGACCACTGGAGCGTACCTAGACTGGGCAATTGTTACCATTCAACTATCAATATTGTTGTGCCGTCAGTTGTAGATCAATAGCTGTGTTGTAATAAATGTGGTAATGTGCACAATAGATAGAAGAAATATGTAAAGGCGGGTCCACACATGCGCACACGCACGAACTGTGCACCCTAGGCGCCTCGAATGGGTATGGACCCGCGCGCGCTTGTTGCGAACGGTTCGCGTGCAAGGATCCACACATGCGTAATTGAAGTGAAGGTGTCCGTACTATGTACCTAAGATGTACGCGAACCGTAGTGTTCGTGACAGCGAGAGGATATTAAAGTTGCACGCGAACTACTCGCTAACCGCTCGCGAACATGTCCAAAGTGACCATACATTTAGTACCTATGGACCTTTGGGGATGTTCGCCAGCGGTTAGCGGTTGGTGTGCATACTATGTTCCTAAGATGCAAGCGAACCGCACTGTTCGTGCGCTTGCGCAGGTGTAGACCCGCTGCACGGACGAGAGAATCGCACGCCGCCGCCACGGCGATCAAATTATATACAAACAGTATGGAACAATTCGCGATTATCTCGCCCGAGGAGATGGTGCCTTAGGGCCGTAACAGGTGGCGCTCTGTAGTTTCTGCCCACCCGCTTGGGAATAAGGCGTGATTTATGTATGTATTTGTATAGATAGAATACTCCTTCTAATGTACACTATATCCAATATATCTAGTCAGAGTCGGTTGGTGAGCAGAAGGTCTGAGCTTTTCTCTAGTCAGGCGTTGTACTTGATAACGTAAGGAATGATAGTATGTGATGCTGGACAGCTTATTCCGCCACTACTTCCCAGCTAAAACACTAGGGAGTGATAAAGGACGGGCGTTTTGGGGACTGTCTTATGCAATTATTTGTCGTTAGAAGATTTTTCCCCTGTATCGTGGGTGCTTTTTGCGAACACAAATCTAACAACCAGACTCGATACAAATATCCGTAGATCACATACCTACGTAAATATTTGTCTCGTTAGAGAATCGAACGCGCGATAAATAACGCAGCAACCAATAGTCACTGCGACCGTACCGTGCAAATGTTAAAATACATGGTGGTCTGGCATCCGCGTAATTTTCACAGAGTACTTTTAAGCTACAGTGAGTGTTTCATAGAGAGCACATCAGTAGATACATTCTCATAGCAAGCGCAGTACGACAACACGCTGCATGCGGCCGATATGTTTATAGGAGACAATAGTCTAAGGCCTTGTCCACACTCGTATCATTTTGGTGAATCAGAAATGATACGCGAGTCATTTTGTGTCCAAACTAGTGAGAATGATACAAGACGATGCCGAGCGAAGGAGATCTGATACAAGTGTGGACAGAATCATAAGCAAGGAGGTAGCAATGATGATGTACTTACGGATGATGGAGAGGAAGCAGGCGAGTGGTACCATCGACTGCATTTTGACACTTAATA
The DNA here is from genome assembly GCA_963853775.1 of Xanthia togata. Lineage (NCBI taxonomy): Eukaryota > Metazoa > Arthropoda > Insecta > Lepidoptera > Noctuidae > Xanthia > Xanthia togata. The sequence goes on along the minus strand of OY970818.1, from coordinate 293,628 downwards.
CACTACTATATTCCCTATATAAAACTAGTAATATCGAAAACAACGCTAAAAGAATTATTCTAAAAAATAACTAATTTAAATTATAAACTTAAACATTTTAATAAAAATAATAATGTTCGGTGAAATATTATTGCAAATGTACGTATATTGAGATAGCTCAGTTCGCACTCTGGGCCTGCAGCGAATAGTAAGGCGACCCTTCTCGACCGCCACACTAATAGCGCCCGCGGCCATAGAGGGGGCACCAGCTACGAGTTAAATAACATTCATGAATCAAATACATTTCAGCAAACACAATAAAAACCTATAGTTGTACTAACTTTTACCCGTGGCCTGCGTGGAGGTCGGAAATTATTCCACGAGAACATATGTACTACCGGGATAAGAAATTTAATCGGAATCCGTTAAGGCATGAAAAGGTAACAGATAGACAGAGTTACTTTACGCATTTATAATAATACTAGCTGTCCGCCCCGGCTTCGCACGGGTAGCACTAAGTACTTATCTACGGCGCACCTACCTACACTACCTACCCTAGCTACCCTACCTACATACCTACCTTACCGGGATAAAAAGTATCCTATGTCCGTCTCCTGGTTCTAAGCTACCTCCCCACCCATTTTCAGCCAAATCGGTTCAGCCGTTCTTGAGTTATAAATAGTGTAACTAACACAACTTTCTTTTATATATATAGATAAATTATAAGTATGGATTAGTACTTATGAGGAACTCTGAAAGTGACGATGACTGAAAAGTTGTGTGGGAATAGGTTGCCATGGTATGGGCATGTGATGCGGAGGAATGAGGGAAATATCGTCAGGTCCATAGAGGGCGCACAAGCTAACAGTTGATAACATTCATGAATGAGTGGCCACGGTGAGGCGTTGGTTCAGACCGAAGCAAACACTTTCCTGAGATTAAAATTATTTCATCACCATTGCTTTCAAAACGGTGAAGGTAAACATCGTGAGGAGGCATGTCCTAGAACCAAAAATTCGAAGACATGCAATTACATCCACCAACACGCACTGGGCCCGCGTGGTGAATTACTGCCCACTCCCTCTAACAAAGAGGAGAGCCTTGTCCCTTCAGTAGTAACATTATAGGCAGGTTATGTTATGCTACGCGTCCTTGAAGCGTATCTGCCGCGTAGCCTTCTTATTCGTTGATGTAGCACAAGTGAACGTTCCATAGGGAGAGTCGAAGTAATTACAATAACTGGTCGACGGCGGAAAGTGTCGCAACGCGGTAATACTTGGAAAACTAGCTATTTAATGAAGTTAATCCAGCTATATTTAGCTAACTGGGTGACGGGGCCTGTATCCTACTGTGCATTTTCCTTTCCTTATGCGCGTGTTCTAGAAAAATTATTCTCGTTGTCAAACTAAGCTACGGTTAAGGATTCTAAACACATGCGGCTAAATATCAAAACACTGTGAAATTGACCGTATTAAATCACAACTGTGTGACATGGCATATCAATCAATTACTAGTATTTCCCAACTATATTGGGCTCGGCTGCCAGTCTAACCGGGTGCAGCTGAATACCCGTATTTTACATGGAGCGACTGTTATCTGACCTCCACAACCCAGTAACTGGGTAATACGATACCCCTTGGTAAGACTGGTTGTCAGACTTTAGGGCTTCTGACGACCCGTAACGACTGTCAAAGATCCGTGAATGACAGCCGGGACCAACGGCTTAACTTGCTTTCCGAGGCGTAGACGGAGGGGTCTCGGTATGTAAATATGGTCACCCGTTCATGGACCGGCAAGCGTAGCTTAACCTGATGGATCGACCCGTGCGGTTGTTATTACTTAGCCACGAGCTCCTCAAGACATGGCTATTTATGCGTCAAATTGATGTTCAACGCGACAACTAACAATTTCACAAACGTTTAGTGAAATGTCACTTGAAATGTATTCAAAAAACAAGATGGCGGCGTTCATTCGCTAAGTTAATGCGGCTCCAGGTCCTTGTAACACTCTACCTCCTTGTGTATAATTTTGCTGAACAATCAAGTTCCCGGAGTGAACATAATGTGGTTGTTTGGTTGCAGGGCGATCTGCGGCCGCATCGAGGAGTACATCTCGTCGCTGCCGCCGCCCTTCCACCTGCAGCGCCCGCTGCTGTCGCGCGCCGCCAGCACGGAGGCGCGCACGCCGGCGCGCGCGCCCAGCTTCAGCGTCTGCTGGTGCTCTACGCAGCAGGTGACGATTATAAAAAAAAAAACCTTATCTAAAAAGTTCAAAACAGGCTCCTTTTGAGCACTGTGAAGCAGTTGGTGGCAGTTATTTTAATTCAATCAAAGACTTGTCCTTAGGATAGTAGGTACTCGTATTATACCGATATAATTATGTATGTTTATGTTACTTTGGTTAGTTAAAGGAGATTGCCCAGCTTTGGACCGAATGCTGCCCAGGAATGTGAGTACCTGCGCTGGTTTCCTGGCACTAATCTATGTCTTTATACGAAATATTTTTAGAATCTATCCTGGGGTTCCTAATTTTTTTACCTATTTATTTTCATGATATTATTTTTTATATATATTATGGTTTTTTTTTACGTACTTTTAAGGTTTTGACACCTTTTAAGACCACAACTGAAGACAATTTGTGTAAATGGACAGTTTTTGTACTTAAATAATATATTATATAAAAAGCTACGATAATGCATATATTATATTAAGACTTGATGTTTTATTTTACTTTTATCTATAACTTGTGTACAAAATAAGATAATTATGAAAATGTAAATTTTCCTGTATAATGTTTTACACGCCAATGCGACTCCGTCTCTCGTCAAGTCTCCTGCCGCAGCTCTGCTGAAACTAATGAAATAAGCATTTCTCTGAGTGTATTGTGTGTAGGTATATAATAATAGAAAGTTTATTTCGGAACAATAACACAAGACTAAGTACAATTAAAACGATGATAGCTGTTAAAGTATAAACTGTAGCGCAGCTAACAACGCCCTTCTCCAGATACAGAGTGGAATGATGTTCCATGCAAAAGTGCTTAAAAGGTATTTAAGCATAGTGAGCAGTGATGGCACAGAGGTACCGGCCCCGGCTAACGAGTTGTAGGTCGTGGGCTCCAAGCAGGCGCTTTGCTTTGTGTATATAATTTCATCACAAATAAATCACCACAAACCGGCATGTCCTAGAAACAAAAATTGGAGAACATGTGGCATGCCAAGCCCACTCCCTCTCGAAGAGAGGAAGCCTGCGTCCCCAGCTGTGGGTACATTATAGACTGATTACGCAAATAAGCATCAAACAGGAGTCGTGAGCGCAAGTTATTGGTATGCGTCGTGCTTCCAGCTGCCCGAGGTGATCAACGCGACGACGGGTAAGCTGGAGAGCGGCCAGCCGTCGCTGCTGTGCAAGCAGAGCATGTTCGCGCGCTGGCACTACCTCGTCAGCAGACTGCCACTGCTGCCACAGGTACACACTCGAACACACCCCACACATACACCCTACACACCCACACCCTACACACATACACACAACATACTCGTAAGTTCATTCACGAGCATAAATACCTTACAATTCTTACAAATACACAAGAATCAAAAGTGATTTTCTCTGAAAGCTTTCATAGAAATTGTAAGGTGTTACGAACATATTAGTTTCGTAATCATACTATGATTACGAATGGTATTTTCTCAAAGCTGCAATAATTATTGCTAGAGAATATTGCTTTTGAATTTTGCGTATTTGTAAAGTTTTTTGCCCGTGACTCATCCTACACAAGCAACAAGAAGCAACTTGACCTATCATAGCAGCCTTTTGAGGCATCAATAAAACTTCAAAGTACATTTACATAGCTCTAAATGTTGAACAGAAATCAACAAGTAATTATATTTACAGTTTTATAGAAGAATGTCGATCAGAAATAAAATACATCCCTTGATAGTATTTGACGAGGAACATCAACAGTTTCAGATAACTATTCAGTGTGCCAAGTCACGAATCACTTGGCTCCATACAAAACGTTCCTGAGCGACTGCACAAATAACTTTGCGGAATGGTATTTCATAATCTCATTCAATCTTTGTGTACTTGAGATATCAACTTTTACAACTACTATACCCGTGACATTATAATGCAGACTTTTTGACCAGTCTGAACTTAACCATAGTTATTATGTCGTCCATGTAAACTCGTTATAAATCCTACCTTTTTTATGACCATCCCCCATCCATTCAAAATTCACAGCTCTAAGCAGCAGCAGTATTTGACGTTCGTAATCCTAAGTCGAATTAATTAAAAATATTGTAGTGAGTTTCAAAGGGCATCAGCATCATTAAGCAAGTAATGATATCTGATAATAAGCTTTAACCAAATCCATTATTGTATAGTAGGTACTCGACTACACTGTTCGACCGCTCTGAACGTATAGTACGTTAGTCATGTCAGTTTAGTCGAGTATTTCGTATATTAACTGTTGTGCCGCGCCGGCAACATGGCACTCATCTCCGCAGGACGTGGAGCCGGACAGCGTGATCCCAGAGATGCCAGAGAAACAAGACTCGCTGCTGTACAACGAGGCCAAGCAGATGTGTCCCACATACCAGGTACTGAATGATCATAGCTCAGTTTGTGCGACTGCCGTCTTAGACATCCTTGTCTTTCCTCGATCGTGAGGTGACTAATCAACATCAAGTGATGCTGTGGGGTGTTCTACTGTTTATCTTATTCGGCCCTCATAGATTATGAGGAAATAAACTAAACGTGCTGCACTGCGTTATCATGGCAAGGCTTTGTTTATAAAACAGCGGGTCAAGCGATACGTGCTGTCTCGCATAGCACACCTCGCGCAGCATAGCTTGATGTTGCGAAGTCTTCCTGACTCGTGTAAAAACTCATTATAAAGGAATTATTTCCGAACTGGGTTGCAATTTGTAATTTTTTTATCTTTTTCTACTCTACCCACAGAAAGTTATGAATGTATTGATTTCCCGTTACTACAGCTCGCCAAGCAGCGCCTGATAGACGCGTTCGAGAAAGCCAAACTGGGTCGCTGGATCAAACGTCCTTTAGAACAAGACCAGTTCGTGTGTGAGATAACGGACGCCGAGCCTTCCCTCCTGTTCGCTTAGGCGGGCCCGCATCCCGCCGCGTGTGGCGAAGCGCGACCCACCGGTGTCGCGGGAACGTCCGCCCACAGAGAGAGTGATAACGAGAGTGAATGTAAAGAACATAGGGATGTAGAACACGCTAGTACAGGTACCAAAAGTGGGGATAGTCAAGAGTCGGATAAAGTGAGCGCTTTTCGTCAGCCACTGTCTCAGACGCGGCGCGCGGCAGACAGTGACGCTGCGAACAGTGGCTACGACAGAGAGGATAGTCATAACAGTAGAAGTACAAGTGTAGCTAACAACGGTAACCATGGTAACGTAGGCACTAGATTTCTTTCGTATTTTAACCACCGCAACAGTAAGACTTGCGGTGTAACTCATAAGAATAAGATTAATTTACCAAAAAATAGTAATTCTAGTATTAGTAGTCGCTTAATTCAAGCTAGGGTTAATGATAATAACGTAGTTAATAATAGATCTGTTTCAGATAATAATAAGGTTAGTGTTGAAGATGAAATTTTTTGGGAGGGACTTAATATTGGAGACAGTAGCAGTGATCGCGAGCGATCGGTCAATGATGAACAGTGGAATGATGATATAAACAGTAAACCGGCACACGAGTGTGTGAAGAGTTCCCTCCTTCTTAGGAGGCTGCATATCTATGAGAAGATTTGCACAAAGAATAAGTGACGATTAGTGACCGACGCCTGTGTTCGGTAACTTCTTTCTGCGAGCAAGACTGTGGCTCACAAGCTTTTGACAATCACTTCAAGTGATTCCAACAACAACGGTTTTACGCGCTAGTACAAGACCATCTATATTGAGTTCCACCATCCATCACCAGTCACTTCTTCGATCGTATAATCGACTAGCTACTGTCCGCGGGTTCTCCCACGTGGACCCCTAATTATTTTTCTAAAATAAAGTTAGCCTTAGTTACTCCTTATAGCATCAGCTATCTGCCAGTGAAAGTCCAGTCGTTTCGGAGATTAGCCGGAACAAACAGACAAACGATAAATAAATAGTTTTTGTTATAAGTACCGTTTAAACTTTCATATGCATTTAGTAAAAAGCTGTTATTTTGACATTACAGACAGACACTTAAATTTTATTTATTTGTATCTTAAAGATTTAATTCTTCATTTTTATTCGATAATCGATACTAATACTTAACTACGTTTTTCTTATAAATTCAAATCTAACACATATTACTAAAGGTAGACTTTTCCACTTTTCTACTTTGATCTCTTACGGACTCCCACTTTTATCTCATAGTTGTATTCGCGATGCACGTAAGCTTAGACCTTAAGACCAAGTACCATACGTGTGAGAATGGATGAGCATGTATGTATGAGTGTGTAGGCGGACGTTCTCGCGGCACAACGCCTTGCTTACAGTGATGTCTACCAAAGCGATGTTACACAGTTTGCATATAGTTCCGATAAGTTGAGATGTATCTTATTACGACCACTCCCTTGCGGAACAGACCCAGTCTGTAGCCGTTCCACTTCCCACCGCAGGACAAACAGAGATAGCACGAGCATTGATCACCATGCTGGCTCAGTGCACGTTGAACATTTCTGACCCATAGAGGATTTCTCAACAATTCATCCATCGCCAAATATTTTAAACTTGTAGAGTAAACATGAGATGGTATTAATCTCGTATAAAAACTAAACCGAAAATAAGAAGTCCATGTGGAGTGGTGTCCCGCAAGGGCGTGTGCCGTGGCCGAGCGTGGCCCAGTGTGCGCCAGTGTGTACAGTACAGAGAATAAAAAGGTTAGGCTAATGACACCGACATGACACTTTATTATTCCGACTACTGTCATCATTTAGAATGAAACGGAACATTTGAAAGTTGCTTACCGTTAGCCTGCTGCTGCACAGCGCACACGAGCTTTGGTAGAGTATCACGAGTCGCGACGCCACACGCGGGCGGTGTCGACCCACCTTGGAAGCAGTGTACACACACGACCGACACGACCCGACACGACCAGCTGATGTGTCGCCAATTATAGTATTATATCAAATTCAATTCAGAATCTTACATAATGTGCATTCATTGCCACTCATTCAACTATCGACCTTAATGTTATGCGGGCTAAGTTGATTTTTGAGTGACCACTAAAAATACATTTTAGTTGTAATGGAATTTGTACTTTGTCTTGTATGACATTGAGCTTCAGGTTCCGAAACTTTATAATTGTCTAAGATGCTGAATTGTAGTTTAGTCACACGGAGTTACCTTCAACTGTAGGCTGTTGTTCATAACAATGTAAACGCACATGGTAGATATAAAATTTAAGCATAATTTATTTGTAGAAAAAAATGTAAATTCAAACAATAAAAATAAAAAAAACTGTCTTTTATCACCGAATTCTCAGACGACACTTAACTCATTCCGTTGCTAAAAAAACCCCTCAAATGACAGTGACAGCGAGACTTTACGATGACATGAGAGAGAAAATTGAGTAGTTTGAGAATTCGGTTGTTAATATGTCATTCAACGCTACGAGGCTTTTTTGGCGCGTGAAACAAAAAAACGCGGGTGACGTTGTTGTCAGTGTCATCCAGGCGTCAAAAGATCTTTGCAGCACTCTACAGACCGTTCACTATAACTTGTCCCTTGTAGTCATGTTGGCACCATTGCTTGCCAAGCTTAGTTTCAATACTAATAGAGTTCAAAATGACGACTGACAGAACTACCAGTCGCGTCACGGGACTAGTTCTAATGAACGTAAACGACAGACAGTGGTGCACTGCCATCTTGAGCTTTACAATAGTATGATATGATATTTATTGATCTTTAATTCTAGAACATTACCCCTAATTTGTTAGTATTAATACTGTTAGTAGTGATAATGATTGCACGCTACTATGGACAGTTGCCAAAAGTTAGCGTTCGATCAATAACTATAATATAGTTAAATACCAATGATTGCATGTTCCTTGTGTTGTACTAGATTATAATATCATAACTATGCAAGTTACCTGTCGAGAAGTGATACAAGTTAAAAGATTTCATTGTTAAACTATTGAATACTTTGTCAATATACTTGGGCCTTTGTCAGAGTACGTTGTTGAACATGTAGTAACCTTAGAAAATGTATTAATACTGAATATATTATAAATAATTAAGTACATTATGCAATTTTGAACTGAGCAACTGAGCACCGGTTTGTTGAAGGAAAATGATCGTAAAATTAATGTGGCAATTTGTCAAGCGCGCGTACACCGCCATGCTGCGGTTTATCGACAATTTTTCACATTAATTTGCAAAAACAGCAACCTATTGCGTCACACTTTCACAACTTGAATGATTTTGAAGGATATTGCTAATCCATCGCTTCATATGTTCGAAAAATTTGTCTGCTGAACAACGTAAATAACGCAGTGAATGTTATTATGTAACTGTCAAAATGAAAGCCATGGCTACTGTGTGACTGTGTGTGACGCAATTACCCCGCTGGTCTTAAAACAAGTACAAACCTGGCGAAATGTTGGTGATCCATACGCACAGCCCTGCCGACCCCTTCCGGGCAGGCGAGATGTTAACTAGTACAAGTATTTTGGACCAGAATTAAAATAATGCTCTTTCTTCAATGTTGATTGTTTTGTTAAATATGGCCTGTATTTGTGTATTAAACTGTGCACAGTAAAGGTGTTACAAATCGAATAGTATGCGTATGCGCATGTTGTTCGATTTGTAACAATTATTTTGTATTACTTTTTTTTTCGGAAGTCGGTTTTTAGCTTATTTTTATATGTAAGTATTTCGTGGTACAGTCAACATTAAAAATGTAGGGACAACTAAACTTCGTTCATAACTACCGAATAAAAATTATAATCTGCCCGGATTGGCTATAAGAGTAAGGGAAGACCGAAGAAACGATGGGTGGACTGTGTGAAAGATGATATGGCTAGAAAGGGGCTGACTACCGAGATGACGACTGATAGAAGTGTGGAGGAAAGGGACATGTCGCGCCGACCATCAATATATTGAGATGAGGGTATACTCAGTCCCGTGTTGTCCCACTGTAGGGCACAGGCAGCGTTTTTAACAATTTGTTTAAATTCTTTTACTCATTCCCGATTCGAAGTGAGCTGAGTGCGATAGAGGCGCCCTCATTTTCATTTTACTCTCTTTTACCAAGCTGTACTTTGATAATTTTGAAGTCTGGTCGCCCCGACATTTTTGAATGTTAACTGTTCTTACTTTCACAGCTACCATGTTTTCTGTTGCTTGCATTTTTCTTAGCTGAAGCTTATACGGGCTTTGTAAATTATTTGGGGAAACTTCGCAGACCGAGACAGAGTATCGGTTTTTAATAGCAATAAAACAAAATATAAAAAACCTGTTATTAAAAGTCATAATTTGAATTAATCAGCTGATCTTTGTGTTGAGCGAAGTTACTTGAAATAGTGATTTTATAAAAAAAAAATTACATACATATTTAAAAGTACAACCAAACATTATGTAAACAAACTTAGGCTAATTTTTTTACATAACATTTCATTATTTTGCATATACTATGTCAAGTTCACTATTATTATGTTGTTCATGTTCACCCTAATTTAATTTGTGCTGTAATTTCCTTTGTTGCTCTGAAAAAAAATTACTATTAAATGTAATTTTTTTGTCTGAACTCTGCCACTATAAGTACCTACATTTAGAGAGAACGAGGATAACTGTTCCACCGTAATACAGTTTAAGGCCTATTCAGATATTATAAGCGATATAGCTGTCCCGTTCGGTACTGATGCTGGCTCTGTTTAGTCACTTCGGACCAGCATCGCTGCCGAGCGAGCGATATCGCTTATATCTGAATAGGCCTTTAAACTAGTACATGGGACAGTGAGTAAGGGCCAGCTAACGACCAAAAAAAAATGTACTTACCTTTACTTCTTGTATTTGTACTTAACTTACTTAATATTGATGTGGCAAATAAAGATGCTTTTTTTTTTTAATTTTCATCACATCTTTGAACTTTCTCCAATTAATTTAAAATGTCCTGTATTAAGTTCTGGCTATGTTCTTCTGTCGGTAGATCGTAGAACTATAAGCGTCGGCGTCGTCCAACATTCATTATCAGAGTCCATTTTACATTAAAATTCTGATTTATTTTATTTTTCAAACAATTTTTAATGTGGTTTACTCTAGAATCTAGATATATTTGGGTAGTTTTCTCTGTCTAAACATATAACAAAGTGCACGTTAAAATAACGTTGAAAATAAATCTAATTGAGTGATTTTCTTTTTTCAACTGAATTTCAACATTTGTAATGTCGATATTGCGCTGCGTTCCGCCAGAACATAATTATGTTCGTCAGCCTTTATACCGCTGTTAGTTCCACGAGCTGCCGACAGAGGCGCCACCGCGTGACATTGGTTTTTTATTTCTATTTGTAAGTTACTAGTGTGATATTCATATATTTTTCGACGTTTTTGTCACTGCAAGCTGAAAGCTTTTCAAACGTGCGTGTAGGAGTAATAAAATAATTTATTTGTATTTTGTTGTTTTATTTTGAGACCGCCCACTGTGTACAATTTATACGACTTTGTCTGCGATCGAGGACGAAAAGTGCCCCAAGTCCTTCTCCAGGTGACAGGCTATCGAACTGGCTATTTTCATCTAAATCCGTTCCTCCATTTTAGCGTGAAAGCGTAACTATTTAACAAATTTTCTCTTGCCCTCATCACAATTTATTCAGGGTCGGCGAAACGTCTTTCTGTAAAATAAATGACATAACATAGATAGGTGTAAGTATGTTAATCCTCGGAACATTATGAAATTAGTGAAATATTCCTAATGTAATCTTGTGGCGGCATCTACAACGCCACGTGCGAACTACGCATCAAAGACCTGACGTGACACAAATCGTGCATCGCGCAAGCAGAGTTTACCGCGCGATCAGCATATATATAACTTTCCGACATCAATCGTCGGGCAGTTTCCCACCAGACACGACACCCGTCTGGTCGGAGGATCTTCCTTTACTATAATAGAGCATATGAGTGAACTTTATACCATGTTCCTCATCCTACTACTGGCGAGGATGGATGGATGTTGGTTACTCTGTCACGCAAAAACTAATAAACGAATTTGGATGAAATTTGGCACACCGATAGTTTATAATCTGGATTAACACATAGAATACTTTTTATCCTGATATTCCCACGGGATCGAGACTTATGCGGGTGAAACCGCGGGGCGCTGCTAGTACCTCTACAATCTAATCTGAGTGAAAATTCACTTATTTGTGCTTCGTGCCAGAGATAATGTTTCTGTTCGGCGACAGAAACCGATACCGATACTATACATATTACTAGCTGACCGGACAGAAGTTTTCCTGTTTAATAGAATTCGGTCGCAGCGCCACCTACTGGGTCCAATTGTGAATCTAAACCACTCAAACACACAATATTTCAAATAATATTAAACTTACATAATATATTAAAGAAGTCGCGATGTTTTGTCAAGTCGCAGACCGTGCGCAGCAGGGCCGCCCGGCCGGCGCTAGTATTCAATAAAACAAGGAGTTTGGCACTGTCACTATGATTTATTTATTGATACAATAAAAACGTTTCGTTTCGCGTACAACACCACGCTGCTCGCGGGGCCTGCCGGACAGCAGACATCTTACTCACTACAACGTTGTGTTTTACAAATGTTTCTCAACATTGGTTTAATTGGGTATATAAAATAAGGTCAAATTAAAATAGCTAGCAAAACTTCACGAACGTGATGGCTAAACTGATTATTTACACTTATATTTTTCAAGAAAACAACCGGTAACTGACTCAAAAAATCTTCAAATCATTGTTTCTTGTTTTATCGTGTTATAAAATATAAAAGTACAAACTCCACATGGAGTTTCGCTAGCTAACTTATTTGAGCTACAACATGCCACAGTACAATGTGTGCCTAATAACAGAAATTAAGGCTTCAGACAATATTAATAGAAGACACTGATACATTTGAATTATTTTTACATTTCCAGGTATATATTACTATTAGATAGGTACTGAGGAAGTAGCTAGTGTCAGACGGACAGACATCGTATCCTATCAACAGAATTATCACAAAATACTTGCATTTATGATAACACATTGTAGCCCTTAAGGCGTAGTTATCAATTAGCAGAGAAAAACGTCTATATCTGGTCGACCGCGTCGCGTCCTACAGCGATGTTCTGATTGGCTAATCGCTGTAATCAATGCTGTAGAGTTGCCGCAACAGTCGGAGGACTTATATTGATTAGCAGATGGATGATTGCTATTTACTTCATCGTGTTTTTCATCACTTCTTGGAAGCCCTTGGCCTTCATCTCACCTGATGGTAAGTGATGATCAGGCCGAAGGTGGAAGCGAGCTTCACCCGGAATCCTCAACCACAGAGGAACGGGCTATCTTACCTCTAACTGCCAACATAACAATGCTGTTAACATTGTTGTTAGCCAGGCGGACTTAGAACACGCCCTACCACCAACCAGTGGCGGCAAAAAAAACTGCTATGGTTTGCATAAGCAGTTTTTTTAGCCCCCACTGGTTGTCGAACACGGGACCTCTGGGTCTGAGATAGGTAGTCTAACCACTAGAGCACTGGCGGTTACATATATATATAAATAGTACATAATAAGCCCGTGGCTATTTCATACGATTGTCATAGAAGAGCTGTAAATAGAATTGACGGACAGTTGAAGTTGATAGTCAACTTGCTATGGAATCCGTTTCCCTGACTGTTTAATATAAAGGCAGTGGCACTTTATCCGATAGGGAGAGAGTGCCGCTAGCGACTCTCTATCCCTATCGGATAAAGAGCCACTAGCGGCATAATAGTGGCGCTGCCTTGGCCCGGCTAAAGTGCCGTAAGCATTGCATTGTCATAGTCACTGTCACTTGTTATTTTATTTGATTGTTGAGGTTAGTTCGCTGTAAAACACCACATTCCCAAACCATAACATTCTGTTGTGCCTAAACGGACCCCGGCACGGACGTTGTGTGGTCACAGTTCTAACCTAACCTACCATTTAGCCATGCATTTGCTTAGCCAAGGGGTTTTATGGCTACACTTAAGTTTAGCCGGCTATAGATGAAAGAAATTAACATTAGCCTCTCCTCAAAAATAGACTCATCTAGTTGGTAAAGTCTTTTAAAGGCGACTTTTAGTAGCGACACATTCGTATATCGATCTCGTCGGCTGCCTACAGCAGGACTCTCGGCACTCAGTGAGACTGGCGCGGGTCATAGTAGACAACATTTATCACATTGTTGAGGACTCAATACTACTGTCTTGTTGTTTCGTTAATCTGCCTGCCTTTCCCAACTATGTCGGGGTCGGCTTCCAGTCTAACTGGATGCAGCTGAATATCAGTATTTTACATGGAGCGACTGCCTATCTGACCTCCACAACACAGTCACTGGGTAACACGACACCCCTTGGTAAGACTGGTTGTCAGACTTTCAGGCTTCTGACGACCCGTAACGACTGTCAAAGATCCACAAATGATAGCCGGGACTAGGCTTAACTTGCTTTCTGAGGTACGGCGGAGGAGGAGGCGAGACGTGTGAGGGAGAAGCAAATTTCCGCCTTCAAGCCCCTAGCCGCTACAGGAGACGCCCTGGGCGTCGGAAAAAACAGGCCGATTTTCGGCCTCCATAGGTGCGGGCTTGCGGACGGTGAGCGATGAGTAGCTGGCGAGCTACCCATCGCTCACCGTCCGCAAGCCCGCACCTCACGCGCGTCAACCCGGGCCTCAAAGAGATGTCAGTGCAACTGGCAGAGTCCGCTAGGACCGATGCCTGCCGGGGTCGCGGGAAACTCCGAAAGGGATACCGTGGCCCCTGGCAATAGGCAACTGAAGGAACACGGGTGGGTTTTAGTCAGTATGAGTCTGACAGGCCCCTTGCTCCGCCCAAAGCGGGAGAAGTTATTTGATAATTTCCCAACCCCAAAAAAGAATGCCCCTGGTCTCGGTATGTAAAGATGGTTATCCATACACAGACCGACGGCGAAAAGCGTGGCTTAACCTTATCAATCAAAAGTCAGAAAAAGTCTTCTTCTTTTATATCAGCACGAACTTCTGCCGTGATAATATTCGCCAGAAGACAAAGCAGTTCTCTCAGTTATTTTACCTCAAAATTTTTATCTGTCATTTTGACATGCTTGTCAGTAGCAGCAACTCAACAGCATCCTTATTGTAACGAAAATAAAGATATGTTTGATAAAGGTACAAAATCAGGGAGTACGCAGTCAGTTAGTGGGAGGTAAAATGTCTGAAAGGCTTGTAGCTCAGCGGTAGCTGCTATTCATTCAGCTGCATCCGGTTAGACTGGAAGCCGACCCCGACACAACTGTGAGAGTAAGGAGTACTACTGACAGCGACACTTATTGAGGGCGCCCTGAATGAGGTGCGTGAGCTCCGTGTATAGGAGGCAGGTGCGGCTGGAGGGCTTGCAGATCTCGCGGTGGTCCACTGATACGCCGTGCAGGACGCCCACGCCCGCGTCTGAGGAGACAACAAAATATTGGTTTAATACGAAGCAGTCTTGGTATTTATTTACAAGACATTTGACGCGGACGAAGTCGCGCACAAGCTGTTATTCATATAAACAAGAGCCACGATCGCGTACTCGCGCGACGGTCGCTTCGGAAAATTCTTCATCATCATCATTATTTCAGCCATAGGACGTCCACTGCTGAACATAGGCCTCCCCCAATGATTTCCAAATCGGCCGGTTCTAAGCGACCTGCATCCAGCAGCTTCCTGCGACCTTTATTAGGTCGTCTGTCCACCTTGTGGGCGGACGTCCTAAGCTGCGCTTGCCGGTACGTGGCCTCCATTCCAGAACCTTTCTGCCCCATCGGCCGTCAGTTCTGCGCGCTATGTGTCCCGCCCACTGCCACTTCAGCTTGCTAATCCGTTGGGCTATGTCAGCGACTTTAGTTCGTTTGCGGATCTCCTCATTTCTGATTCGATCTCGCAAAGAAACACCGAGCCTTAGCCCTTTCCATAGTGCGCTGAGTGAGAGGCCACGTTTCAGTTCCGTATGTCATCACTGGTAAAACACACTGGTTGTAGACTTTCGTCTTTAGGCACTGAGGTATGTTGGACGAGAAGATGTTGTGTAGTTTCCCGAACGCTGCCCAGCCGAGTCGGATTCGACGATTGACCTCCATCTCGAAACTGGCTCGTTTTGTCCATGTTCATCCGGAGCCCTACTTGTTGGGAGACTCTATTGAGGCCTTCGGTAAATTGCTAAGTAGATACTGATAATTTTGCACGACTGTATAATGTGTAACAGAAACCCTGTCCGATCCAAAAGGGGCACGTAGGTAGGTACTGCAATAACATTACCAAAAACTAATACAAAATCGTACCTATTATTTTTGACCGTTATTGTTATTTTAAATTTACGTTTTACTACCAAAATTAACCCAATTTCATCAAAAATTCACATATATTGCTGTAAACTATGACGTAAATAGACTCTTAGCACGAAACCCTCACGGATCGGACATCGTTTCCTACACGTTGTAGCTGTGTACCGGCGGAGTCCTCGCCCACGATGCGCAGCCACAGCACGGCCATGCGCGTGCGGCGCGTCTCCACCAGGCCGCGCACCAGCGGCCGCGCGCGCCGCGCCGCCGCCAGCCAGCGCGCCTGCAGCGCCAGCACGGGCGGGCAGTCTGCGGAGCGGACGTTACCGTAAAGTGTACTGATATTTTCACACAAAAAGACCCAGGCAAATTGACGAATTATTCTCTTAAAATGTCGATTGCACCCCATATGTGCAAATAACAATAAAATTCTATTGTGTCTGCTAATTGCGCGTGCGACGGGTTAAACAAAAATGTGCTGCACACCGTTAGAACGGGCATAAAACTGCTTTCGGTATTTATTTTTAATTTATTTGTAGTAGGTTTATGGGCTCGTAATTTAATTTTCTAGCAATCATTTGCGTCAAATACAATTTTTTTAAGATCCTACATTAATTGAATATGAAAAAAAAAATGTTTCCAGTTTTTCAGCAACGAAAAATATAATAAAATTAAAAAAAAAAAAAAACTTGTGGTCTGGGTCTTGTTATTATGCCTAAACACGTAGCAGACGGCCCCACGGATCCGCCATTTTCGTATATTCTGCCTATATAACATACTGTGTATGTCGTTGTTAGTAAACATTTGTAAAATTGTCACAGAAACTGAATTAACAAAACAAGATGGCAGATTCAGTTCCGATTTTGACCACGCGTCAAGACAAGTGATACTTACCTAGTTGAATGGTCTAAGGTGGTATTTAGTGAACATGTTACCTTTAGCGATCTCCTGCAGCTCGACACTTCGGCTCGTCAGGGGCGTCTTGATGTCTGCGAGGGGGGAGCCGCGGTGCGGGACGGAGTAGAACATGAACCCACTGCTAGCTGACCAAAGGGACGCTCGCGCCGACAGTAGCGCTCTGTCTTCTGGAGGAACGACGAGGAACTTGTAGCACCCACACATGTAAGAGGTGCGATGTCGCCACGCAATAAAAAAACTTTTCCTTAAATGTAGGCCAAACCGCCAAGACACGCGGGGTCCGGCGTCCAAAGTGGCGTTGAGTTGTGAACTTTAATAATTATGAACTTGGAGGTACGGTCCACAACGGGCGCATCCAGTTATCGCCGCGATCACAAATTAGAAATTCAATCGAACGTAACCAGGACGCCGGCGCGGCGGCAGCAGGCTTCCTGCTGCACCATAAGACACCGGTCGGGGAACGTCACCGATAACACGAAACGAAAAGTGTAGACATAGCTATAGCAGTAAATCACGATGACATAGCTCGATGCCATTTTGAAGGACATGATTCGAGTATCAGTGATATAACAGCGGTTGGGTTTCCTTTGTGTTGCAGTTGTCTACAGGTGGCTCAAGATCGTCAGAAGGGTTCGATTAAAATACACTCTTAAAAAAGGGTCAATTTTGAAAAAAAAAAAGTATTAACCCAGGGTTGAAGATTAATAGATAGAACAATGATAAATACCTTCATTATTTGAAGACAGGACTTCAGTAGTCTCTCTCGTCACATCATTTTCTTCTACATTCGTATATTGTTCATATTTTCGCACACTAATATCTATATACTCTGACTGTTTATTATATATATCTTGCTTATTGTCTATAACTTCACCGTGTGGTGTACAGCCATACGTTCCATCGTCGCTATGTTCAACATTGTAGTTTATATCTAAATCTGCATTGTTTACATCATCTTCGTTAAAACTAGTGTTACCGGAATTATTATTGTTTCTTATTTCATTCATTTCGTCTACACTTCGTAGATTCGTTCCACCGTTTGGGGTGCAGCTGGCACTGTTGCGTTCTTTTATAAAATTGTTCAGTAAGTTGTTACAATTCCCGCTACTTTGATCTTTGCTCCTACTATGAGCTGCCTCGTTGTCATTATAGATATTATACTTATTATCTACACTACTATGAACATTATTATTTATACTATTAAATTCTCTATCACTTTGGTCCTCGGAATTATTATTTATTATACTTTGTTGGTGAACTACACTTTTGTCCATTTTCAAATGAGCTTCGTGAGCTGAAACAAAGAAGACATATTCTTAAAATGTGTTTCGCTGTAGATTCCATTCTTAAGATTGGCGTGGACCACACTTTTTTATAACTCCATGTCTCTGTTTACTTAAATCTACATATATGAATTGTATAAGGGTAGTATTTCCAAAGATTTATTATCCGTGGTTATCAATGCTCGTTTGTTGTCACTGACTTAGAGAAGTATTGTTTTTTCAGCCACCCTGGCTTACACGTACCTTCGCAGTAGATCTGCTTAATGAACAGTCCACCCTTGGAATGCCCCACCCACACGATGGGTCTCTGCCCCACTCCCAGCGCTAGTAGCTGCTCCATCATCTGCTCCGCTCGCTCGTGCAGGCGGAGTCTGGGCACAAACATTATATTTATTAATATCACTTTCATCATCTGCCTAGTCTTTTCCCAATTATGTCGTGGTCGGCTTCCAGTCTCACCGGATGAAGCTGAACACTAGTATTTTACATAGAGCGACTGCCTATCTGACCTCCACAATCCAGTTAATGGGTAATACGATACCCCTTGGTAGGAGTAGTTGTGAGGTTATATTTATTGATATGCTCATGTTTATTAGTATTAATAAGAGGAAGTCTGTAAGTGGCACCGTAAGTGAAAAGTTGTGTAGAAATCAGTTCTCAACTCGTCATGGTATGGGCATGTGATGCAGACATGGTCGACGGCGCGTTGTGTTCCACGCGCGCCTCAAAGAGATGTCAGCGAGCGAAGCGGTCCGATGGGACCATTGCCTGACGGGGTTGCGGGAAAGTCCTAAAGGGATACCCTGGCATTGCACAGGCAACAGAAGGAACACGGGAGGGTTTTAGTCAGTAAGAGTCTGACACGCCCTCCCGCTCCACCCAGAGCGGGAAAAGTCATTTGATGATTTCCCAACCAAAAAAAATAAAATATGGTATGGGCATGTGATGCGGAGGATTGAGGGAAATGTCGTGGAGAAAGTTTTGCGTATGAATGTCAATGGCTATATATAAGAGTAGGGGAAGACCACAGAAACGATGCGTGGACTGTGTGGAAGATGATATGGCTAGAAAGGGGCTGACTATCGAGATGACGACTGATAGAGAAGTATGGAAGATGAAGACATGTTGCGCCGACCGCTAATAAATTGAGATAAGCAGCAGAATGATGACTCATGTTTATCATTGATACACGTGTTTTTTTCGGGATTGTCCGATTTGTGTCGGCACGTCACAAGTTGACCTAGCGATATCGCGATAGCAGTATGAGCTCCAACCGAATACAAACACGCGAGTGAAACTGTGTACAATGATAAAATAACAGATTCAAAGTGCTATAGTAATCTATAGGAGACTAACAGACAATGACTATTTTCAACCTGGGAACACTTCAAAAGAATGAGTGTTGTTCTGTCTGCTAAGAGCACGCACTGCCATCGCTAATAAAATCAGGTTCAAATTTAATTAGCTAGCAAAACTCTGCAGACGTGATGGGTATCGAGAGTAAACACGGACGGATTGACGGCACGGTTGGCGCAGTGGTTAAGCGATTGACTGCTGCGCTGCGTGTCGCGGGTTCAATTCCCGCACGGAACAAATGTTTGTATACAATTAGTTGTTCCGGGTCTGGCTGTTTGTGTATGTGAGTTTAAATGTATGTAAACGCACCCACGATACAGGAGAAAATCCTAGAGTGGGGCAACGTTAAAAAAAAAAAAACAATTATTTCACTGGTAGTTACTTTGTGTTACTTGAAGTATAAGTGGAGCTGTTTGCTTTTATTTATAGTGTAACTAGCGACCCGCTCCTGCTTCAGGGTCTTTACGACTTGACATAACATCGAGTTTCCTTAGGTAAACGTAACTTTAATATCAACGTATTATACTTACACCTACACCTTCCGGAATAAATTCTCTAAACGATGGTGAAAACTTCATCAAAATCTGTTGCGTGGTTTAGAAGAACAACGCGGACATACAGACAAACACGAAAAGCGATTTTGTTTTATAATAATTATGTAAGTATAGATAATAATAGGTATAGAAGCTACCCATCACGTCTTTGAAGTTTACAAAAAAAATAGTTTTTTAACTGATATTTCAAGTGACTAACTGCGGTGTATGACCCCACAGTGAAATTCATCAAAGCTTCTTCTTTCTTTTTAATTATATCATGTTTAGAGACAGTAATGGACACCCATCACGTCTACGGAGTTTCGCTAGCTTATTTAATTTGACCCTGTATCACATCATCATCATCATTTCGGCCGAAAGACGTCCACTGCTGGACACAGGCCTCCCCCGAGCGCCGCCACTTCGACCGATTCTGTGCTTCTCCGCTGCCCGCATCCAACGGAGTCCTGCGGCTTTCACAACAGCCGTCAACTTGTATTTCATTTTGACTTCACTATCGGCTTTAGCAACCCCGAAAACCATAGAAACGATACCCATGAAGAAAAAATTGAAAATTTTCACAGCCGCCATCTTGGATTAACATTTTGACCTCCCGATCGGCTTTAGCACCCTTGTAAACTATGAAAACGACACCAAAAATGAGAAAATTTTCGCAGCTGCCATCTTAGATTTTCATGTCGACCGAATACACACTTTCTATCTCTCTCTCTCTTTCTCTTTGAATTAGAAGAAGACGACGACGCAAGCGCCTTTTCGCGTGACAATTCCTGCCAGTGCACTTTTACCGCAAGCTGCGTTAAAGAACTTCGTTCCAAAAAATATATTAAAATAGCATTTACCTACATATACAGGGTGTTTGGCGCATGGACCGACACAATTTTTTGGGGAGTTGAGAGGGTCATTTGCGAAGTTTCACCCAAAGATCCCATGTCCTAAGTGTCACGGTTAATAAGATATGATTTTTTTAGATTTTTTCCAAAAATTATGAACATAGTTTTATTTAAAAAAGTTCTTTATTTATTTAGAATAAGAATACATTGCAGAATACAATAAAAGTTATTTCGTGCAATTAGAACAATAAACAAAAAAGTAATGACTATTTAAAGGCGAGATTTCGGGTAATTTTGTGAAAAAAACAAAAAAAAACATCTCAATAACCGTGACACTTAGGACATGGGGTCTTTGGGTGAAACCTCCCAAATGACGCTCCCAATCCCCCAAATAATTGTGTCGGTCCATGCGCCAAACATCCTGTATAAAACCTTAACAGATGATTTGCAATTTTACGGTTTTACGTATCCGAACGTGATAATATTTGTTTCTTTTTTGGGCCATATTAGGCCTAAAAAAAGAAAAGACCATACGTACTTGTATGGAATTTTAAAATCGAACTTTGAATCGACTTGTTTCTATCTGTCTCTGTTTTCGTATCGAAGTGAAAGTGAAGTCAAAGTGAAGTTCAAATCTTTCGAATTTTGCACACTCGTTTGAGGTGTTGAGGTGAAAAATCAATTAATTATCTTTGTACTGGAAATCACTCAAAAGAATGACATCAAACGCATCTCACCTCTTAGTGCCCTTGACCCACAGCGGCCTCCAGAGGTGAGGGTCACTCGTGTAGTTGACGGAGATGACCCTCGCGCCCGGGAAGTCCTCCTTGATCCAGTCGCGCGGCCAGCAGGGCGAGTAGCAGTCGTCGCACACGCAGCCGCAGCCCGCCTCACACGCCGCCTCACTGCCCGCCCCCTTCCTCACGTTCAACTTACATTTACACACCTCATTCAAATTACATTTACAGTTTACAGAATCACATTTGGAACTGTCTCTGTCATCGAAGTTACATTTGAAACCGTTTCGGTCGAAGTTACATTTAAATGTATTAACATCACAGTTAGTATCACAGTCGTTTTTAAATAGTTCTGTCACGAATTTCGCTTGAGTTTCATAGCTATCCACGTCGACTTGTAGAAGAGTGTTGTTGTAGAATTTCTCTGTTATCAAAGAGTTTTCGTTTGGAAGGATTTTCTTGAAGCAGCCGTTGAATTGTTTGAATGTGACGTTTTCATCAAGGTTGGTTTCATTTAAGTTTGTTTCGTATGCGTACATTTCTTGCGTGTGTTCTTGCGTGTTGTCGTGCGTGTGTTCTTGCTTGTCTGGCGTGCAGCTGCATGGCTCGGTGAAGTGATTCCTCAGCGGTACTTTGGTGGGGTCTAGCTTGTACTTGGTGCGCCACTCTCCCTGTCGCCACGTGTTGCCGAGGGAGCCTGGAATGGAACAATTATATGTACCATATATGTATTGTATGAAACGTAACGATGGAATCGAAGATGTAGCGAACAAACTAACCAACCACTGTTTGTTTTTCTTTTTTAGTCCGCAACGGGCAAGCTTTTGGCCTGCATCTCACCTGATGGTAAATGATGATCAGGCCAAAGGTGGAGGCGAGCCTCACCCAGAATCCTCAACCACAGAGGAACAGGCTATCTTACCTCTAACTACAAAAGCACAACAATTCTGTTAACATTGTTGCTATGACGACAGACTTAGATAAGATGGTGGTAACCAAACCGAGCAGATAAATTTGCCCCCACTGGGAATCGAACCCAGGACCTTTGGGTCTGAGACAGATGGTCTAAACACTAGAGCACAGAGGCGGTTATAATTCAAAATGGTAAACCTAGTTTAGATTGGCCGCCGTAAACAGATCTACCAGGAGTACAGTAATGAGAGGAGGCCTCACCGTACAGTCCGTGCACGAAGATGACGTCCAGCAAGTGCTGTGCAGGCGCGTGCAGCACCGCGCACTCGACCAGCGGCTCGGGGTGCAGGTGCTCCGAGCCAGCCGCCCGGGGCTTCAGCACGCGAGGGGGCGGCTTACCAGCTAAGCAGAAGATTACACGTATTATAAAATCATGAAAAAATCCAATAAAGGGAAACAGAAATAGAACATTGGCTACTATCGAGGTAATAGATAGGCAGGTACAACACTGCAAGGTTCTTTTGGCACGTGGTCCACATCGGGACTCACGCCGCCATCTTGTTTTGTCAATACAATTTCTGTGACAATTTCACTAAATAGTTACCACATGACATTGACAGGGGGGCGCCCCTGTCAATGTCATTCCGGCGCCAGAAGATCCTCGTAGCACTCTACTTATACGAGTATGTACACACAGACTACATAGGGATACTACTTGTACACACCTCAAAAGTGTCGGGATCAAGTACGTTTTGAGTATCGCCGCAATTGAGGATTATTATTCTAACTTTTTTGTGTGCTTAGATTAGATTTTTCTAATTTTAAATCGCCAGAAAGATTTTTTTCATTCGTTTTTCCATTAAGTACAATTTAATAATGTTATTCCAACAATAATTGTTGGAAAAAGTGGTGAAATATGAAGTCGAAAGTTCGAAACCTTCTAAATACAGATGAATATGTTACTAAATTCCATTTAGTTCGTGATGGCGTAAGAATTTAACCGTGTAGTACACGATCAATCATAATCTGACTCATTTTGAAGGATATTGCTAATCCATTGCTTCTTAATTTCCAAAAACTCATCTGATCAACAACGTAAATAACACAATGAATGTTGATGAACTGTCTAAATGAAACATATTGTGATTGATCGTGTATTACGCGGTTAGTTAACTTTCATCAGATACTTTTCGAGCAGAGTATACATATTGTTACTCTTGTGATGGTGTTGAGCTCACCGGTGATCTGCGGCAGGCGCGGCAGGGGCGCCGCCAGCAGCCGCCGCAGCAGCACGCTGGCGGAGCTCCACAGACACGACACGCACCAGCGACTGTGGAGGAACATAGAGGCAGTGGTGATTAACGATGTTGCTGGCTATAACTAACACCACGCTTGGCAGACAGGATGGTCACCGCTGTACAGGGTCACTCTCGCTAGCTAGCGAAACTCCGCACACGAGATGGTATCGAAATCTAAACATGAACTTAAAGCTCTCTATGAAAACTCAAAGTTTCGATATTACATCTTTTTCATTATAGGCGAAGTAAGGGCAGTTGATCGGTACTTACAACAACAAAAAAATTGTCTGTCTCTGTCTGTTTGTTACGCCTAATCACCGCAATAGAAAATAAATCATCAGCAGATACGAGTAGATGAGGTTATAAGGAGTAACTAACGCTACTTTTATTTTACAAAAATAATTACAGTCCAGGCGGGCGAATCCGCAGGTAGCAGTTAGTGAATTACAATATTAGTTCATAATATTTGTGGCATAGTTATACGGGACCGTTATGAGAGTCGACGCTTAGTCACACACCCACATGTTGACATCCTAAGATATAATCTAGGTACTATCATCAGAGACCCCTCGTGATCTTAATTCATGCGAAGACGCGAGGGAGCTCGACAAGGAGTATCTTATGTCTATTCTTGGCCCGAGTCCTACCAATGATATGTGTGACTCTATTGTCCTAGGTTTATACGAGTACAAACACTTTTTATTCACACACGATAATAATATTTTAAAACTAGATGAGGCCACGGTCTCTTTTTAAGTCCAGACATAATCTTGGTCAGATCATGTGAGGATCATGTAGGTATGTAGATAGATTCGCCTCGAGAGGGTCTATGGCACATAATTCCAAAATAGCGGCCTATTTAAGTAGAATCTAGAACTTGTAATGGTTTTCAAAAACTTTAATCATTTACCTACTTATTTATATTTGCATCTTAGGCAATTTTGAAGCGCAACCGTTACAAAGAGACATGCCCATTCCGAACTGTAGTTTCCTATGGAGAAGAAACACTATCCGAGCCCCAAGAGAGGTGTGTGCTAATGAGAAATTCCTGAAGGGAAAACCCAATAACACTGCGCAACTTGGGGTTCGTATTCGAGAGAACCCCGCACTCAGCAGTCGCTGGCGAGTCGCGACCACAGGACCAACGAGGCGTTCTTGTTGATTTTTTATTTAAAAGAGTGTCCTTGGAGTTTCTTGCCCGTTCTTCTCCATAGGAACCTACTACGTTTTGAAATGGGCAACTTTCTGAATGATCGACCTCTTGACAATTCAAAACTGCCTGTAAATGGTTTAATTGAAATAAATGCTTTGAATTTGAGTTATTCATTTAGTATGACGGGGCCATTGATATACTTACTACATAAATATGTCAATGGACGTGGCATAAACGTTGTCGTCCTGTGTTGTTGCAAGCTATGCGTAGTTGGTTTTAAGGTTTTCCCAGAAAATACTGAATTATGAGGTAATACTGTTTATTTTGTATCTGTTGTAAAAACCCCGGGCGGAGCGAGGTCGGGTGTACAAATTAACTACACTGGCCTCCAAAACTAAGTACTTATCACACTTTTAAAATTGCAAAAACTTTTTAAGTAGGTACACAAAATATACTTTTGAAACAAAAAGGACTCGAAAAAGAGTTTTATTTTGTACATAAACACTTCATACTCGGTAACCTTATTTTACGAAATGGCTGAAAAAATCTTTAAATTCAAAAATAATCCTTTTCGAATTACAATTTTACCATTCATTTTTTGTTTCTATTTTTGTTTTCAAATTTTTTCTTGATCGATGAGTCTTGTTAAAAAAGTTAAGTTAGACAACAGCACATACACTTGTTTATCATGCCTCTTTCACCTGAAGAATGTGCTAGGATCATGACTTTTCTGGAACTAGGCATCAGTATGCGTCGTACTGCAAGAATGGTGGGTGTGATGTTACGAACGGGCCAGAAGGTGAAGCGAAGGTACGAAGAGACTGGATGGATGTTATATTATTTCCACTGTGTTGAGAAATCGACCCCTAAATGTAGTTGTTGAAGTCCAGCAACAGCTTCTTCAGACCAGAAGGGACTACATTAGCGACAGTACAGTGAGAAGAAGACTGGCTGAAGCAATCCTGAATATAGTGTACCTACATATTCAGGTTCAGAACATACAGTGGGATCAAGAAGAATGGTCAAAAATTTTGTTTACAGATGAGTCTCGATTCTCACTTTACACTTCTGATGGAAGGTGAAGTGTCTACAGGCAACCTGGTGAGCGATACCTTCAAGCTTGCTTCTCAGAAAGAGTCCAGTACGGTGGAAGCAGTGTACATGTATGGGCTGGCATATCTTCAGAAGGTCGCACAGAGTTAGTGGCCATAGAAAACGGCACTCTGACTGGGGAAAGATATGCCCAGGAGATTCTCGATGAGTATGCAGGGCCGTATTTAGTCAATATGGGCGATGTATGATAATGCCCGGCCACACACGGCTCGGGTCGAGCAAGAGTATGTTCAGGAGGTTCGTACCAGCGTGATGGCTTGGCCATCTAGAAGTCTTGATCTCAACCCGATTGAGCACGCATGGGATGAGCTAGGGAGGCTAGTCTTAAGCCCTGATAGAAGAATCGGAGAATATTCCCCAACATTAGCTCCGAAACCTCGTGTTCAGTATGCCAAATCGACTCGAAACTGTAAGCAGAGCCCGAGGAGGCAATACCAGTTATTAAAAAATAAATAACATGTAAAACATACTTGTGAATTTTAATTGAGTTTTATGACATATAAGCTAAAAATTTCAATTTTTATTGTTTTATCTTTTTTTAGATCATGACTCAAAGAAAGAACACAAACAACAAAAACAAAACAAGTTGGAGGAGAATATGCGTCACATCCCCACGGCAACATAGACTGTACTTACATCCTGCCATCAAGACGAATTAAACGTACAAATTCTTAATTTACAGTTTCTTAAACAAAATATCTGTGACCATTGTTGCTTGTGGGTGAAGTATACCTACTCAGAGCCTACAACGTACTGCGCGTTCAATATAATAATGGATTTAGTTTAGGATGTTGATTTGCGCTTCCGCACTTCTGCAGCGCTTCGTAGGGGAGGAAGAGAATAGCGTCAATAATGGGTAGGTTGCGAGGAAGCTCCAATATCATCCCAAAAACATTATTAGACAAAGTAGACAGTCCCTTTAGAAGACACTGGTACGGAGGCACGTGCTAACGTGTGTTGTGCCGCGTTAGTTTTAGTTGTTTAGATTGTAGAAGTTCACTAACATAGTTTAGTTTTTAAGTCATTGTTACACTATATGGATTGTGTGTACTTGTACCTATGTGTAGTCCGAAATAAATAATATATTATTATTATTATTCAATTAACTGATGCGATAACTTGGTGTAGTATCTCTCAAAACACATGTTATATCCCGAAAAAACAACGGTTTAAAAAAAACTGCCTTCCAGAGTTTTCACCTTAAATCACAAAATGCATTTCAAAATGCGTCAAAAAGCACTGGTGGGTTTTCTTATTCTACCACGGACCCCTAAAAACAAACGTATTGTAGCTATTATTAGAACACGAGCATGGTCAAGGTCGGAAGCCCTACATGACCTGTACACCACCTGCCACCTGCCACCTGCCGGCCACGGGCGAGCCGGCTGTTTACTACGTATACAAGATTCGCTAACAGGATTACTTATTACATGAAACAGCACGACTCTTACGTTGCACGTTGAAGGGCAGAACGTTAGCTGTTGTCTATCTATAACATTGATCCCAATGATCTCTATCTACATAATTATAATAAAACTTGCTGAGTTTGTTTTTTTGTTTGACCTCTGAGGATCGTAACTACTTATCCGGGCTATCACTTAAGAGTGTACTAGTCGACGACTTGAACTCGTTGGTGGGCGTGACTAATAAGCATGCTAATTAGTCTATTTTTATTTATTTAGTGAAATAGAAATGATTTATAACGAAAACAAAAACGAACACCCTTTGGGCGTATAGATAATAGATATTATGAAAAAACTACTGGATGTATTTACTCAAAATAAAATTATTTAAACTATTGAATAAATTATATCAATCCCTGTACGGTTTCTGTTTGGCCCTTACTCCATAAGTTATTTATTTACGCACAAAGACGAGTTAAAATTAATGTTGAAATATGGAAGTTTCGACGCTCATACTCATAATTTCCAAACCAATTTTTTTTCCAATTCTGCTTCCATAAAGGGCTAATAATGTGAAGACAAATTGATATAATTTTTAGTTTTGAACGTACACCGTCATACAGACGAGTAATCACCATACTACGTTTGTATGGAAGGATGATCGACTAGCGTACCCTTAAATCCGCCAGCTAGGGCGTAAAATAACTTGTATACTAGGCGAACGCTCGCTAAGGGCACCCCCTATGGGGTACGAACTTCGGCTTAGGGCGTCGCTGAGGGGAGGACAGCAAGATGGGACAGGCTGGATCCCGAGTGGGTAATTATTATTAATCGGGATGTTTAAAGCTACAGGCTCAGCTTCGGCGCGGGCTGGCGATTCATCGAGCAAGGGTTGGGGGGAGATCGACTTGTTCAAGTACTCTGAAATGACGAACCCCACTAGGTACCGCATTTTACGCACGCGGTATTGCGGTTATGCGGTAGTGGGGCGAGTCATTTCAGAGTGGACAACGTAGGTGGACAAGCTATACGTAGGTTCTTACTATTTACACAAATTATTAATTTATAGCAATAATATTTGTAGCACGAGAGTCGATAGTGTTGTACTCAAGCACTATCGATTTTATCGATAAACTATATTGGAAGTCGAGACGGATAGTAAAATGGCCGCATACTGGATCTCCTTGTATCTGATGCGAAGTGCACTGTTTTGAAACCTAATCAAGATCTTTTACCGGCTGACAGCCACCATCCACCATTTCACACACTGTTGTCCCTAAACATTAATATCAGTTTGTCCAAACCTCTACGTTCACCGAAATATAATTACCGTAAGGCCGACTACGCAGTCATTAACATTGATGAGATTAACTGGGAAAGCACTTCGGAGAGATATTGATACTTTTTTCAATTATTTATATGTTTATATAATAAAACTCCGCATACCGCTATCGAAACTTCCAAACTCGCACTTCCCGGTCTGGTTCTCAAAAGTCAAAAGTCAAAAGTCAAATAATTTATTTCATTTAGGCACAAAAAAGGCACTTATGAACGTCAACATTTACAAAAAAAAAGATATAATAATTGATTCTAGTCGCCCATTCCAAAAGGTCGTTTTCGTATGGAGAAGAATGGGCAAGAAACTCCACCGTTACTCTTTTAAAATATTTTCACAATATTCTGTATACATTAATTATATAATTATATGTGAAGACGATGCACCTAAAATAAGATTACTATACCACGATAGGTAAAAAGAATGAAAAATGAAGGAA
This sequence comes from Xanthia togata, assembly GCA_963853775.1. Taxonomy (NCBI): domain Eukaryota; kingdom Metazoa; phylum Arthropoda; class Insecta; order Lepidoptera; family Noctuidae; genus Xanthia; species Xanthia togata. The sequence goes on along the minus strand of OY970818.1, from coordinate 264,829 downwards.
TGACATAAATTAATTATGTGATAGATGCATGGTGCTCACATATTTACAAACATTGTAAAATTATACGATATTCTTAACATTTTAACAAGTACTACTAATAATAAGTCAGTGTGTGAGTTCAAGTAATCACAGAATATAAAATTTATGTTTAAAAAAAAAAAAAAAATATTATACAATTAAATTGGCAACCAGTTTGATTTTGTCAAGATTCTAAATTGTCCTATGGAGCAGGACCAGCATGTTTCCAAGCATTTTTATCTTGGATATAATCCTCTAATTTGTAATATGCTTGTTTACAAAGTGTACTTTTTATATGAGTTTTAAATTTTCTTTCATTTAATTCTAATATATCACAAGGTATTCTGTTGTAACATTTAACACAGTACCCCATAAAAGATGTATTTACTTTAGATAGTCTGAAAAATGGTTGATCTATTTTATCTTTATTTCTAGTATTAAAATTATGTCTATCACTTATTTTATTAAAAAGATGTAGATTTTTTCTCACATACATAATATTTTCATAAATGAATTGGCAAGGTACCGTCATAATATTAATCTTTTTAAATAGTTCCAAGTAAGAGATTCGCGACGACTTAGATTATAAATGGCTCTGACAGCTCTCTTTTGTAAAATAAAAATGGATTCAATGTCAGCAGCCCGACCCCATAGTAAAATGCCATACGACATAATACTGTGGAAGTAACTAAAATAGACCAAACGCGCGGTTTCTACATCTGTTAACTGTCTTATCTTTCTAACAGCATAAGCGGCCGAGCTTAGCCGCCCCGCGAGAGATGTTATATGGGGTCCCCATTGTAATTTCTCGTCTAGCGTGATTCCCAGGAAAACTGTTTGATTAATAAATTCCAGTTTTTCTCCATTCAATATGATGTCACATTCGCTGCTTCTAACATTTGGTAATTTAAATCTAATGCATTTTGTTTTTTTATTATTTAGTACCAAATTATTTACCGTAAACCAATCTTGGACCTGAACAATACAGCTATTCACGTCGTCAAGATTTTGTGACCGTCGGTTTATTTTAAATATCAATGATGTGTCATCTGCAAATAACACCATCTTTGGTTGATTTTGAAATAATTGGGGTAAATCATTTATATAAGCTAAAAAGAGGAATGGACCCAATATCGAACCTTGAGGAACGCCCATTACCATTTCAGACCCTAATGAGTTTGTGCCGTTGACTTGAACTTTAACCTTTCTATCTTTCAGGTATGATCTTAGTAAATCAAGAGCTGTATTCCTAATCCCATAGTACTCCAGTTTCAGCAGAAGTGTCTCATGGTCTACGCAATCGAAAGCCTTCGAGAGATCGCAAAAAAATCCAATGGCATCTTGTGCTTCTTCCCAGGCGTTAAAAATGTTCTTTATTAGGGCGACACCGGCGTCAGTGGTACAACGCCCTTAGGTGAAACCGTACTGTTGATCATGAAAGATGGAATTTTTATTAAAGTGCCGTAACATTTGATTGAGAATCAACTTTTCAAACACCTTACTGAGAACTGGCAGAATTGACACAGGCCTATAATTGTTGGGTTCCTTACTATCACCGGATTTGAACAAAGGAACTACTTTACTATGTTTCATGAGATCCGGAAAGACGCCTTGGTCTACACTAGTGTTAAATATGAAAGCTAAATAAGGTGCAATGGTTTCGATGACAGATCTACAGACTTTTACAGACATTCCCCACAGATCTTCTGTTGATTTAATTTTAAGATCTTTAAAAGCTTTTATAACAGCCTGGGGGTTTGTATGCTGAAACCTAAACTCCAAAGGGCATGCCTTTACATTATTTCTAAGTAAGGCAGCAGAAAGCGCGGGTGAGGAATTTAAAGCTTCAGTGGTTTTGTGGGGAATATTAACAAAAAAGTTTTCAAATTCCTGAGCTATTTCTACATCTGAGTTGATGGGACCATGAGCAGTCTCTAAATTAAATTCAGTATTACGCTGTTTTTTCCTACCGGTTTCATTATTTATTATTTGCCAGGTAGTTTTTATTTTATCATCAGCTGATTTTATTTTATTGCTAATGTGAAGAGCTTTAGCTATTTTGCACACACTTTTAAAAGTTTTAGAATATTTTGCAACATACTGATGAAAGCTTGTATTATTCATGTGTTGCTTTAGGCCATAAAGTTCAAAAAGTTTTTCCCTACTTTTGCGAATACCTGGAGTCGCCCAATCACTAAATAAGAACTTTGTGTAAATTGTTTTGGTCTTTAGTGGAAAAGTGTCAGTAAATTGTTTGTTTAATAGTGAAAAGAACTCGGCGTAGAACTCATTTGGGTCACATATATTATTAAAACTCTGAATACATAATTTACTTGCCAAAGCATTATTTAATTTATCTAGATTTTTACATGTAATTGGCCTAAACCTTATTTGAATATTTTGTAAAGGTAGGTAGGAGCAAAATGTAACTGTTTGTCCACTGTGATCAGATGGCAACTTATTTATAATTTGTTTATGTAAGTAATCACAGTTACAAAAAATATTATCTATACAAGTGCCAGAAGAAGCTGTCACTCGGGTTGGTTCAATAAAAACATTTGACAAGTCAAATGACCTGAAAAGACTTAATAGTCTGACAGTATTAGAGTTATTTTCTAATAGATTAATATTAAAATCAATCATCTCCAAACCGCTCTCCACATCTTTAAGTATAAAAAGAAAGCCTGTACCCTAATTACGTAATGCAAAATCAATCCGAATCTGAATCGTTTTGAAACAGATTGTTAATTCATTGCTCCGTAAGTTCGAAAAAAAATCTGCAGAGCAACGTAAATAACGCAATGAATGTTTTTGAACTGTCAAAATGAAACAGATTTGTCTTTATCGTTTACGAAAATATGTTGCGTGATTAGAAAGCTGATCTAAATGGAAAAGGTACCGTAATGTAAACTGATGACTGATGACTACGAAGTATTTTCCTTGTATAGAGCGCATATTATGCAGGAATGTGACAAATGTTTTCATAAATATACTACTATATACATACTGTCGAGGATGGTATTTCCAAAGATGTTAAGCTCTTCTGAGTTTACGTCGCTAATCGGCAAGGCATAGGGTATACCGCCCTGCGTGTTCTATGATACTGCTTGCGACCCAGTTGAAATTTGTAATTTATTTTCAGAATTTTTTCAGTCAGTTTATGAGCCCTCTAGTCTCTCTCCCGGATGGTGCTCAGCCTCTGATTTGAGTAATGTCAATAACAGCTCTCTCTGTACTTTGAATTTCACTGTCCATGAAGTTCACAGACAACTAAAATCGTTAGATATAAACAAGGGCCCGGGACCCGATGGCATACCGCACTATTTTCTAAAGAGGACAGCTGAAACAATTTGTATGCCTCTTTCCATGTTGTTTAACAGATGTATCCAAAGTGGTACATGTCCGTCTACGTGGAAGAAAGCAAATATAATGCCAGTGCATAAATGTGGATCTAGACAAAACATAGAAGATGATGTATATTGATGTTTATTATAAACGATATTTGTAACTGCTTTCAAAATACACATTTCAAAAGTGGAGTATCGCCGCAATTGAGGATTATTATTTTAACTTTTTTGGATCGTTACTGATTCTTTTCTCTCTCGGCACTACACAGAGCGTCAAAAGCCGCCTGTGGACACGCTGTCGTATCACGGGCAGCGTGGCCGAGCGACATGGAGGACGATCTCGCATCACCACTCGCAGACAGGACCGGTACTTCCAAAATACTGCTTGAAGAAATCGTACCATGACCGCCATGATGTTGGCTACGAGGCTCCACAGCTCTTCAGGCTTGCTGATAAGCGACCAAACCATCCGAAATCGTTTACGTGAAGTGGGTCTGCGTTCCCGAAGGCCGCTGAGTGGTCCACCTATAGCACCCCGCAATCGTAGGGCCCGTTTAACATGGATTCGCGAACACAGAAATTGGGAGGAAGAAGACTGGTGTTGTGTTTGCTTTTCCGATGAATCTCGTTTCGGTATGAGGCCGGATACAAGACGTACTCGAGTTTGGAGGACTTCTGGATGTCAAGAACGTTTGATGAAATTTTGTCAGGATGTTCATTCATATGGAAGGGGAACATGTAGTGGTTTTGGCCGGTATTTGGATCGGTGGAAGAACCGATCTCATTTGCATCAGGGGCAACCTCAGTGCTCAGATTTATGCGGAGGATTATTTCAGACGTGATCATCCCTTTGCGAAGCCGGTTGGGTGCTTCGTTTCGCTAATGCACGACAATGCACGTCCACACACGGCTAGAGTCGTAACTCGCACTCTTGCCGATGCTCGCATCACCGTTCTGCCGTGACCTGCACAACCGCCAGACCTCGACCCAATTGAGCACGCATGGTATATGCTCCAAAGAAGAGCTCTGCCGAGTATGGATGCCATGCATACCCCACGACAACTTTTTGACTTGTTAGAATGAACGTGGGCGGCCATTCCTCAAAGTTATTTTGAGGAACTGATTTTAAGCATGCCAAATCGCTGTGATTGCGTGATTCCGTGTCGATGGTGGAAACACAGATTTTTAATATTGTTATCTTTACAATTAAAAAAAATAAAATCCTCATTTTAGCCTTTTTTGCCATTAACTTAGTGTAATTTCCCACAATTTGCAAAAATTGCAATTTTTCTTAATTTTTACCACGTTAGCCAGTTATGTTTAAGTCCCATGTGTATGTAGGCGAGCCTATTGCCATCAACCGGGCACAAATACAGACTCCGGGCTGCTGCTGCGGAAGGAGGATTTCAGTTTTGTCGGCAGTCCCCATGCATGACGGTCTGTTTTTTTTAATATTACGACTATGAGTCTCGTTTGTGCTGCCAAGTTTTCCCTATGGACGATCTCAAATATGAATCTAGATTTAAAACAAAATAACAAATTAAATATTAGTCCGAACAGTGGTAAGTTCGAGAATGAGATAGTGGTGCCGATTCTCTTGTACACCGGACTAAACTAACTAAACTATCACTAAAATTCCTTACTTTTGGCTATGAGAATCTTAACGCTATTCTGTAGTAAAAAGTCTCTAAATTTAAAAAATATTTTGACACAACTAAATCGAATTTGACAATTGCGACTCCACGTGGTACATACTTGATTGCTCTACCCCGTGAATTTTTTTTAGAGCCGGAGGCGCGCAGTGGGGGCAGCCTCGACGTGTTTTATATGGAATTTTTCACATATGTATGGAAAATAAAAAAAAATATTACCTACGTGTTGAGTATTCGGGATATAAGGGTTTTATAAAGGGGGTCGAAATTTTCATTATTTTTGCGATAGGACACACCATTTTCGAGATTTATGCAAAAAAATCCAGTACAGTACTGTTTTTGCACCCAAAGTCGAGATGTTCGTGTGAATTTTAGTTCATGACAACTAATAATATTCCACACCATTTTCAGTGGCGATTAAAAATGGTCAGAATTAGTTAGAAAATTAAAATTTTAGGTGAAAAACGTCAAATTCAGAATAGCAAAATTGTCATTTTCACTAAATTAAAATCTCAGTACAATCTTAGTGCTGTCAAACTAAAATTAGTTAAGTTGTGCCACTTTAGTCTATTTCAGAATGGGAAATCATCGTTTGACAGGATTAAACTAAATTTTAGTGATTTTTAGTCTAGTTTAGACGCATTTGTGACAAGAGAATCGGCACCAGTGTTGTTTTAGTTATTTTCCTATTACTTATCACGAGTAAAACAAGAGTTATCTGAATAGCCTCACAATAATATTACCTAGAACAGTTAATCTTATCAATCTACTTAGATAGACAATAGAACTTAGATAACTGCTCGCGCTCACCACCGTGGGCCACGACGCCGACGCGACGCCGTCGTCTGTCCACTAATATTATAAATGCTAAAGTGACTGTCTGTCGGTTTCCTTTTCACGCCTTTCAAACTCAAACTCAAACCATTTTCTAATCCGGTCAGGGGTCGTATTATGAAGTATTAATGGCACCACTATTCCAGTGTGAGTGAGAGATGGAGCTATATGAGGCCGCTAGCACCATCCTTTTTTCGCAGTGGAATAATGATGGCGTTTATACTTCCTAATAAGGCCCCAGGTTAGGTTAGGTTAGGTTATGTGCAGGTGCAGTAAGCGGTGAGCGGGTAAACCGGCGTTGACCGGCCCGAGGACGTTGACCTGCTCGCTTCCACCTGCCTCAGTCTGCAGATCGATAAGTCGTGATAACGATGTCTGCTGATGCATATACGAATACGAGTATTCGTATTCGCTGAACATCAAATTACCGAATATTCGAATTCGCCGAATACTTTCATGACATTCGTAATTAGTAACGTCCTAGAAATCCCTTATATTGGATACTATCTTCTGCCCGCGACTTCGTCCGCGAGCCTATAACCTTCCTCGAGAATCGGGCTGTCCAAATTTTCGGATCGAAGTTCCGGATATTACCGCCTACATACAAACATACAAGGAAACAAATTTTACCCTTTTTGTAATATTATATTAGATACGCCCACGCTTATGTATGGAAGTGAAGGCTGGGTGAGGCAAGAAGCATGAAAGTAGGATAAATGCTGTGGAAATGCGTTCCTTGCGAGTTTGCAGCATGTTTGGTCTAACTATAAATGATAGGCTGAGGAATGATGTGATAAGACAGCGGTGTGAGTTAAAAGAAGATGTAGTGACAAAAATTGAAAAGGGTATGCTGAGATGGTTTGGTCATGTTGAGAAGATGAATGTGACTAACAAAATGTATTTACAAGGCAGATGTGACTGGAAACGAGTGAAAAGACCAGGTGCGTAGCACTTGCAACCGGCGTGCGTGTGTGACCAGATGTATGAACGTAAACGAGGCAAAAAAGTATTTAAAGATCGTAGCCGGTGGCATTCTGTAGTTTCTGCCTCCCCCATGGGAAGTAGGAATATATGTAGTAGGTATATATTGCGTTAACAGAGTTGACAGACACAAAGATTAATTTATAAAATCATAAACTTTATTTTTAGTTTATATCCACAGCTTGTGGAGACCTTTTAGTTTTTGTTTGTAGCTAAGTTGGTAGGAGGCACGTATATGTATAGCTAAAAAAAACTTTTTTTACAAAATATTTAACCGACGAAAAACTGACTACTCAGTACAAAGTTATGCAAATTCAAATTCAATGTTTTATTGCATTCATGTGTACATTTAGTTGTTACAATCTAAGTAAGTTAGGTTCCAACATGAAACCCGGTTAGGGCACGTCAACATTATAATATAATAATAATTTTAACATAATACTACTCATTTTAACATAATAATAATAATTTTAACATCATAATAATTATTTAGTTTTAGAGTATGTGTGCGTTTTATTATGTATGTAATTATTTATCTGTTTATCGTACTAAATATTTTGTTCTTGGTATTCTGCGACCAAGTAAAAGCATTTTTGTGTTAGATATTCTTTTAATTTGCTGTTAAATTTATTGAATTTGGTTTCTTCTTTTATTTGTTCCGGTAATTTGTTGAAATTTTTATTGCTATGTAATATGGGCTACGATAAAGCATTTTGATCCGAGAGGGTGGAAGATGTAATTTATTTTTATGGCGTGTGTTTAAGTTATGGATATCTTTTGTTTTTGGAAAAATGTTGCTATTTTTAAATACAAATGTGCAAAGGTCATGTATTTAAATATACACGGTGACATTTGAATCACAGTTTTGTTAGAACAAAGGTTGTTCAGACCATGGTCTACTACCATTCTATTGCATCAAATATGTAATTAAAACAAACTAAACTAGGCGTTCTCAAATAAGTCTTATGTTGCTCAAACGTGTTCAAACATTAACCGTAACATCAAAGTACTCATCGCGGTAGCAATATGGCATTCAAAAGAGTTATGAGGAGTCCACGTGGACTACAAGGATCGCGCGTTTATTGTGAAAATGTGTTATAACTATTGGATTGTGGAAAATTGAAATCAATGTTGTCTTGGTGCACACGGAGCTGACTCGGATTTGTGGTTTAAGTTTTGTTTTTGTCTTGTTCCTGTAATTTCCCAATAAATAAATAATAGGTACCTAATAATGTCGCGTTAGATACAATAGGTACCCATACCTAGTACCTACAGGAAAGAATGAAAGCCACGTCTCATAGTACCTACCGTAAGTTCGCACCTACAACGAAATGATAAAATTATTAGAGGTCAACCACCTCGCCGCGCCGTGCATAGCCAGAAAATACCCATAGCCAAAGCCATAGCAAGCCATAAAAATGTGTTTTAAAGTAGCCAATTATCAGTGATAAAATACCTGCCGAGGTTAATTTTTAACTTTGGTATTTTCTAGTAAGACGTACAAAAATAAGTGCTAACTAAATTTCGTTTATGAAGGTACATTTCCCTGTAGACAATGCTGTCCCGTGCGGGATCGAGCCGCACGGGATAATGTTCTCTGATCGCGATGCATTATTAGGCAGCAGCTTCGATGACGACACACATACTCACACACACACTAAGAAGTTCCGAAAATAACTAAAATAATGACAGAAAATCACGAAGCACACTAGCACCCATAAGACAGTAAGTTAAAAACTCTTCGGCGCTTAAATTAATGAAATAGAACCGTTTTACCTGAAATAAAACGATTATTATATACTTACCTTAGTAGAAGCTTATATGTATTGAGATAGGCGACTCCATTTCCCGCTTTAGCAGACCTCTCTTTCTACCCTATAGTCTGTCTCTTTCGCACACACCTCCCCTCCTACCTCCTACCAGGCGCGCGAGGTAGCTAGCGATCCGAGCTTGCTCGTCATTGTGTCGAAATACCACCAGGCAGAGATTAAAAGTAAGCTTCTACTAAGGTAAGTATATAATAATCGTTTTATTTCAGGTAAAACGGTTCTATTATACACTTGACCGTTAGTAGAAGCTTATATGTATTGAGACCTGTTTGTTATCGCCTGGTGATTTAAAGGAGAAACGCCAATGTGATTGCATATTATGTATTAATTAACTACCTACTTAAGTACTATGAAAGTAGAAGGTTTGCATAAAAATAGGTAAAAAATAAATAAAATGAAAGCATAGTGTGTGAAGAACAAGACTTTTATAAAATAAATAATTATCACAGGAAACCCTTATAAATGTATAATTTTATAATCAAACAACAGCTTTTAATTATACGATCAATCCTCTACCATTGTAACCTATTGTAATCGTTTGAACAATTAACAACAAAAAATGTAGACAATTTTATAACTAATCAACAATTTTAATTAAGTAAACAATATATCATCAAGCATTATATAAATGATCTAGTGTCAAAATCAACGGACCGGAACAAAAAGTGTAGAAATATCCGTGTTAGGATTACTATTACTTGAAGAAACCATTACCTCTCGACGATAGAATTTTTGAAAGGTTTTTACAGATTTCCAATTCCCTTTCTCTAAAATATCATCCAGGGAGGAATTATCAATCCAACTTCTAGAGGCTACAGCAGAACGCACACTTCCCGGCGGTGCAGTTATACCTGCTGCCTTCAGAAGCGACTTGAACCAACCTGCAATGACCGTCCTGGAGGCAGGTGAAGGTGGACCTCGCAAAGTTATAAATAAATTTGATGTACCAGATGAGAGCTTCTACGCCTTTCATTTAGAATAGCTATAGTTTGATTGACCCAATATACAGGATTTAAGTTTTGATTTTGAGTGTTAGCCATGAGACTCCACCCTGATTGTCTATAATCTCTACAGTCTGTTTTGGACCCAAATTGAGGCCAAAAAGTAATTAAGTCGTTTTTGATAATGCATTGATCTCTGTTAACACCCAAAAGGGTCAAGTCGTGAATCCTGCGACCCGAACAAAGGCACAACAACGCTACAGTATGTCGAACCGTTTGAAAAATGTTTGTATTGTCCACCGAGTATATACTCATAAAATTGGTTAGAATATTAATGTCCCAGATAGGTGGTTTTGGAGTAATTGGATTTTTTAAAGATATTGCCTTTAAAATATGTTTTACAAGGACATTTTCACCTAATTTACCAGACAGTTCTGTGTTACAGAGAGTGGAAACTACTGATTTGTGAAGAACAATTGTGTTATATGAGAAGTTAAATTTAATATATAGGTCAGCTAAAAATTGAGCTAAATGGGATGCTTCAGGATGCTTTGGATTTATGTTATGCTGTTTTGTCCATGACATCCAACGATTCCATGGTGCCTTGTAAGTTTTCCACGTCGAAGAACGCCACGCAGATTTAAGTAAGGATACCTGACTAGAATCCCATGTTTTTATTTTGTCTTCCCACCCCCACATTTCCAGACCTCGAGAACCATGCTCTCGATTTTGGGGGGTGGTAACCCCGTCGATGTGTCGACTAGGAATCGTTTCAGATTCGTTAAGGTGAAGGGGGCTGCGATTGCTCGCGATTTCAGGTCCGCCCTCCAGAATACCTTTTCCCAACGTGGAGCTACAATGAGGTAAAGACCTGTAGCTTGATTGAGATGCATCAATACTCTGGGAATAAGAAATGGTGGTGGGAATATCCATGCCAGAGGGAAATTCCAAGTTATGCTGAAAGCATCGTGAATCATTGCTTCGTGATCGTTCAAGTCTAGGGTTGCATAATTCGCTACTGTTCGTGCGGTCTTGGATGCAAACAGGTCGATAACGGGTATTCCCATTTTTGCAAAGATTTTTTCTGTACAACTCGATGTTAAGTGCCACTCTGGGGCCCGCCGTTGTCTGGATAAACAATCTGCGTGATTGTTGAACCGCCCGGGAATGTAATGAATTTTGAATTGAATCTGATGATGGTCCAGGATCCGCAGAATTTTGTATGTTACATTCATGAGTAACTGGGACTTGGTCCCGCCCTCGTTGCGAAGATAGGCTACCGCAGATCGGCTGTCCGATTGAATGAGAACTGATTCTCCTGCTATGTTTGTCGCTTGTAACTCTAGGACTTTCAGAATGGCTAACAACTCCTTTACGTTGCAGTGTAGGAATCGTTCCTCTGTGTTCCAAGCACCTGACATGTTCTGGTTGTCGAGCTGTCCTCCCCATGCTATGTCTGAGGCGTCTGTAGTTAAGTAATGTGTCGGAGGTGGAATATGAAGCGGGGATGAAAGATGGCAATGTTGAAGCCACCATTGCATCTCGTCTAACACTGAACGAGGTAGAACGTACCTGGTTGGGGCTGTGTGCTCGGGCAGGGAGTTTAAGAACTTCTGAGTGGATCGGTGGTTTAGCCTGCCTCGAGGGACCGCAAAGCTTGCAAAATTCAGTAAACCTACCAGGCTTTGTAGTTCTTTTAGGGACAATTTGCCTGTTTTCAGAGCATGTGTGACTTTTTTGATTACGACAGATGACTTTTCTGCTGGTAATTGTTTGTGATTTGTCCAAGGATGCCAAGCAATTCCGAGATATGTTACAGACTTTTGCGGGACAAGGACAGACTTCCCGTAATTCACTTGAAACCCGAGGATTTCTAGCGTCTCCAATAACAGGTCCATCTGCTGGACTAACATCTTTGGATTTTGATGTGTTAGCAAAAAATCGTCCAAGTACACTATTATTCTCAGACCTTTTTCTCGGAGAATTTGTGCAATCCAATTTGTAAGACAAGCAAAAACTTTCGGGGCTGTACTTAGCCCGAACGGAAGGCAAGTCATTTCCAGTACTTCGTCTCTGTAAATGAGACGTAAAAATCGCCTGTGTGACTCTGCTATCGGAAGATTGAAGTATGCTTGCGAAAGGTCGACCTTGCACATCCAATCCTGAGTTTGGAGAAAGTCTGGGACTCGGAACATGTTTATTAATCGAAACCGTTCTGTTAGCACATAGTGGTTGAGCAACCTTAGGTTGAGAACTGGTCGGTACGATCCATCGCTTTTTGGTACCAAGAACAGGGAGGACACAAAGCTCGGAGTGAGAGGTGCTACCTTCAACACGCCTTGTTGTTTCATTTGATGAACGATTAAAGACATCTCCTCTGACTCTAAGGTGCGATGGCGATCGCCTTTTAGGTCCGGTGTTATCAAGGGAGGTCGTTTTCGAAAAGGTATGCGATACCCTGTTATTGTCTGTAATATAAAGGATGGGGCTCCCATTTGCTTCCATTGGTTGACAAAGCGTGTTAACTGTCCGGCTAGGAAAGGTTGCGAGTCATTGTCTCTGCCTTTTGTTGCCTCTGTAGCCCGAAGGCGACGAGCGGCGTTTCTGACCTCTTTGAGAGTGTCGCGATCCGCGAGATCGAAAATTATTATTAGAACTCCTATTGTTAGAGCTACCAGTGCGTTGCTCTGGGCCAGCACTGTTTTGTGCTTTCGTGTTATAATGGTATCCTTGATAATTACCCTGCGAGGGCTGAGTGTGGGGACAATGCATATTGCTTGGTACATCACAGAGGTAGTTTTGATGACCGTGACCATGCGATGGCCCGATATGACGTGCGTGCCCCTGCGAGGGGAAACGTGTAGCAGAACTAGTGGGTTTTGCTCGCGAAGCATTCCCGCTGCTAGGCCTGTTAACCGGCCAGAACGCCTTCCTAATACCGCCTGCTTTTTCAAGGGCCGATGTGAGAGCTTCCGGATTGAAAATGTGTGTATTTGAAGGAGGAATTTTATTTAAAGCCATTTTTACCAAAGGGTCTCTAATGTACTTCAGGATACCGTCCCTTCTCATTTCTATAGTCTCTGCCCTGTGGCCGCAAGCCATTTGTAAGAGGTCTTGAGAAACTTTCTGGAATTCTCCTTTTAGAAAAATTTCATCGATTTTATTTTTTAAATCAGTGAGGGTAGCATCTGGCGTTTGAGACCATGCAATTAAGTTACGTAAACTACTTATTAAAACCTCTTTTTGCATCAATATGCCGAATGTAAAAGCTGCGTAAGATTTATCGGAATAGGCCAGGTGGCGTATATTATCATACGCCTTTACCTCCTCGTTTGATTCCATTTCCGTAAATCCCGGTGAATGGTTATATAGTTTTTGTGTTTCTGCATATCTAATATCAGTCCACGTGTTTTTTCCAAAACGCTGAACTTCATCTAACATATTTAAAAAATTTTGCTGGAGTTTTTGGAACCGCGGGTTCTTTTAACTTTGTTTCAATATCAAAAGATAAATCCGGTACAACTACCGAATTCTCAGAAATTTGTATTGGTGACGCCTGCGAGGCGCAATATTCGTTATATAGCTCGTTATCTACATCTCGGCTTACAATGGAAACATTATCACTATTACAATTATAAATAGGAGGGTACTCATAACTCTGAACGGTTTTCTGTAATTTGTCTACATCTTTTGATAATTTCTCAATAAGTTGACGGTCGCGCCTTCGTTTTTTAGATTGATGCCCTCGACGCCGCTTAGAATTCCTTTTCTTTGAACCCTGATTTGAGGAGCTAGATGATGATGTCGGGCTGCTACTACTACTACTGCTCGATACGGATGATTGCCGTTCACGTAAACGCGATTTATATTTTTGCGGTTTTGTACCCGATCCGCCAGCAGTAGCAACTGGTTTATCTAAGTCATCGGACCCCATGTTTAGCGCTCCTGGGTTTACACTACCTTAAAAGGAAATAATAAAACCTAAGATACGATCTCTAGAAGGAATTCATACATAGAAATACTTGAGGGTAGAAACATAAAAAATATTTTTAAAAAAAACGAACGATAATATCGTTATATAAAATCACTTGTGCACTTACGTGAGTTCTTCCTTGGAATCACTGAATTTAAATATAGAGAATATCTTTAGTAGCACAAGTGAACTGTGCGGGAAATATCACGCCAATGACGAGCAAGCTCGGATCGCTAGCTACCTCGCGCGCCTGGTAGGAGGGGAGGTGTGTGCGAAAGAGACAGACTATAGGGTAGAAAGAGAGGTCTGCTAAAGCGGGAAATGGAGTCGCCTATCTCAATACATATAAGCTTCTACTAACGGTCAAGTGTATAATAGGAGAAAGCTAAACTCAAGTAATAATAAGTAGTGCTGTGCTTCCTAATAATTATTGTCCGTACCGATGCCGATGGCGCAGTTTCTGAGCGATAGGCTGCTGCGTTACGTGTCCCGAATTCGATTCCCCCACAGAAAGATGCAGGAGAGATTTGAATTTGTAAAAATGTAAACGCACCCACATTAGCTACAAAAGTAATTAAGTACTAGCGTGGGGAACTTTTTAAAAAAGAATGACGAAGAAAGTGGATAATCTTTGGTGAATTGTTCGAAACAAAAGTTCCTAAAAAAGAAGTTAAAAAAGTTTCAAATTAGGTATACATGTGATGATTGTAATATCATTAAAAATTACTTTTTTTTTCAGTAGACACATTTTATTTTGTCAGTTATGTGCACAGTCGGTTAAAGTGTGGAAAAAATATTATCGCTAATAATAATCTCAATTGTACCTAATTGCAAAACAGCAAAACTGACTTTTAAAATGCCTAATGAATGACGCGAGTGCTGTATCCTTGTATCATGCCCTGCTGGCTGACTGCTGATACGCTTTCTGTCGTATTAACCGCACGATGGCGGAGCACGGGGCGACATAATATGACACCGGATCATCGGTTATTCGGTTCCTTTGAGTTCGCCGCGGCCGGCACGTGCGTTTAGATGTTTAGTAAAGTACCTAAACTCCGATGGCCGCGCGTGAACTTTGGCGAAACAGCTGATTGGGAGTACTGAATTGAATTCACATAGCAGTTTCATGTTAAAATAAATTACGTACTAGTTTTAAATTTTATTCACCTTCATTTTAAATCGTAACTGGCACAATAAAATATTTTATTGAATAAATAGTAATATCAAGTAGTTAGTTTAACTCTTATAACGTACTTATTAAATGTTGTGTAATAACATTCGGATAAATAATTGTTGTGGGTCTGCTGTTTGTGTGTGTGTGTGTGATTTGAGTTTAAAACCTAGCTTAAAGCAACGTTTAAAATAAACATGTAGGTACCTACTTACCTACGTACTTTTACGAAGTATTCACCTCCTCTCTGTACACAAACATCACACGCATCTACTTTGAGACGCGAGCGCCGCGCCACGCCGCAGTGTCTATGTTGTAGGTAGTAACGATAATCCCGACATTTTTAACTTTGTATTTTTTGTGTTTTTTCAAAAACCAATGACGTTTTTTTTTTTTTTATTGGACGTTATGGAATGGTAGTAGACCATGGTCTGAACAACGTTTGTTCTAGCAAAACTGTGATTCAAATGTCACCGTGTATAGAAGGTAAAGTTAGAAGTTTTAATTTAACTAAATAAGGCTGAATGCGGGGACATGCAGTCACGAGCTTTCATTTGGGACCCATTTCCGTTAAATGTTGTTAGAACAATCATAATGCAATAAGGTCGAAACTTTGAAACTTTGCTTTAAGGTTGAAATGTTGAATGTCAAGTTAAGACATAAAATGTCTTATCTAATCGACCTATGAAATGATAACCTCGTTGCAAAAAGCTATCATTACGATTTTCTAATTACGAACATGTGTCGTGTCAGTGTCATTTAAGAAAATAGTTTAGGTAATGTGATATTTTCATAAAATATAATTTACCAATTATAAAATGCTTGCGGCTAATCGTGACCAAATAAGGCTCCAAATTATTGATTTGCACGAACAAGGAGTAGGCATTCACGAGATATCGCGACGAATAAATGTGACAAGAAACACAGTTCGCCGCTGGGTTCGACGCCACGGGAACGAGGAAAATATTATTGACTTACGACGAAACAACCATCACCCGCAAGTTATAACACAAGAGCAGAGCCGCTTGATGCAAAGGCAATACCTGATGAATGGATTTACGCCAACGAGGCATTTTGCGGAAGCGTTTGAAGTCCACCCTTCAACAGTTAGAAGGCATCTTAAAGCTATGGGACTGCATCACAGGCGGCCTGCAAAAAAAATTGCGTTGACGGATGCCCATAAAGCTGCTCGACTTATTTTCGCACGTCAGTATCTAAATTTTGATTGGACGACGACGGCTTTCATCGATGAAAAGACTTTTCAATCTTCCCAAACGGGCAGACTACATTTGTGGCGAATTGACAGGACGCGATACACGGAAGACCACGTCATAGCTAACAACGCATCTGGTCGCATTACAGTTAACATGTCTGGCTGGATTAGTTCAGCTGGCATTGGAGAACTAATAAATTTACCACCCAGGGCCACTGCTCAAGATTATGTCGATTTATTAGACGAGAGTGTCCTTCCAACATTGCAACTATATTATCCACAAGAAGATGTTGCTCCAATAAACTTTGTTCAAGATAACGCAACAATTCATACGGCAAGAATCGTTAGAACTTGGTTCGACAATAATAGAGCAAATTTAAATCGTATTCCGTGGCCTGCAAAGTGTGCCGATTTAAATCCTATAGAAAATTTATGGGGCTTAATGGTTCAAAAATGGTCAAATAGAAACGAAAGAACTAGAGAAGCACTTATGGATCACTGCCTCACAGTCTGGGAAAGTTTAAGGGGTACTGACATATGTGACAAATTGATTGGATCCATGCGTAACCGGCTCCAGGCTGTGATTGACAATGAAGGTGAGGGATATACGCGGTTTTGAATATTTATGATAAAAAAATTACTGGAGAGATTTAAATTAATTTAGTCGTAGCCTTCGGTGATAAGTGTTTATTTTGTGCACCGCTACCCATGCTTTCTATATAATTGTGTTAAGATTGAGGTTTGTGTCATAAATGTCTTAATAAATATAAAGAATAAATAACTTTGTTTTTCTAAAGATTTTATTAATCAATATTTTAGCTGAAATCTTCTAAGCCCCCATAATCATAAACGGCCTTTAAACCTATTTTATTTTAAATATGTTGTTTTGGTCCGTCACTTTGATATTTATGTTTGAGAAAGAGACAAAACTTTTTAACTAATATAGGTTTGAAGAATAAGCGGGTTAGTTGACTAGCTATCATATATTGACAATATAATTTTGTTCTTTTTTATTTGTTTCTTTTTTCTTATGGGACCACAGGACCAAAAAGTAATTATTACTCGGAAATCGGTAATGATCGTTTGCCCTCGCTCCAGTTGACGTTAGCCCCTAGAAACGTAAAGTTGTCGATGGTAAACATTATGACGTTTATTGTTTGTGCAGTGACAGCGTTAACATAATAGCTCTAAATGGCGAAAGTTTGCTACACGATATTCAACCTTAGGTGGGTCCCAAATTAAAGCTCGTGACTGTACCTACATAACAAAAACAAAATAGAAATAATAATATCGTTGACTTGAGAACCTTGAGATTCCGGTCCACTGACCTTGCACATTCATGTAAAGAAAGAAAAATGCGTATAGTGGCATTACAAAAAATACACCTTACAACTACCTATAAAAACAGAAAACAAATTATTATAATGCCAAAACGGCCTCAGCTCAGCATAATGTCAGATGCCGCTGATTTCCAGCTGCAACCCACCAGACACCATGTATATACGACGTATACATTGAATTTTCGAGTATAAAAGCGACAACGACGGCCTACAAACTTTCAGTACTATTGAGACCGACCTGCAATGCAAGTACAAGGCACCTTTTATATGTATTTCGCGAAGAGTTCAACGACTTGAATAGGCGATTATTAAAAGGATAAAAATAAATTGTGTTGAATAGTGCATCGTGTATCGACGAGTGCCTCAGGAACAAAGGACAACACTCGAAATCCTATTTGAATAACAAAGATTTGGACAAGGTTTGACAAAAAATGGCATCAGCATCTAATGAAATTCTCCCAGTGTTGTCCTTGAAACGACGAAGAGTGGAGTATGGAGAACTCTGCGATGATGGAGAGGCCCCAGGCACAAGAGGCCGCAAGGTCGCCAGACCCAGCCCAAATGATTACAGCAATCTAAAACGAGTTTCAGTGTTTTGCGAAGAACGCACATTTAATGAAGGCGACGCTACAGTAACACTATTGAAAACGCCAGGAGCAATGGAGCTGCTAATGCAGCCAGGAGCAAAGGCGCTGATCAAGAAAACAATAAGTATTGCCAGATTGGTCGTATTTAATGAAACGGAGAGCCAGCGAATTGAAAGATGCCAAAACTATCAACTAAAGCTGAACCCTGCCATCAACAGACCAGAAACTATCATTGAGGGATGGGAAAAACTGACATCGATACTGAAAAATAATGACATCGATGTGTCAACATTTGCACATGTTACGTTCAAACATTTGACACGGCAGATCGGAAAAAAGAATATTTTATTATTCTACGGCCCTTCATCGACCGGCAAGACGATGATTATGGAGAGTTTGGTCAGCCTGCAGCACAACTTCGCGCGCCAGGCGGGAATGCCAACGAACAAGTCATTTTTCGCGTCACTTTTGTATCATAATGCTTTATTTTTGACGGATTCACTCTTACAGCTGAAAAGCAGCCATCTGCAGGAGTGGTCGTTACTGGCAGCTGGCACCCCATTGTGTACAGAGGTGGGCAAGGCGCAGTTTGTGGAGAACTGTGTCGTGTACACCTGCGGGAGTGCGCAGGCGCAGGGAGCGCTGGCGAAGCACACCACAGCGTTTTGTTTTAACAAGAAAGTCAGTGAATACACGCAGTTCTCTGTGTTTGTGTGGCTGAAGTTGTGGAGTGATTTTGGATTAGAGGTTTAACTAGTTATGGAAAAAGAATATTGTTCTTATTTTTCCTTTTTAAGTATGTAATAATAGTGTTGTTATTAACCGACGTATGTTTTTAAAATAGAAAAAAAAACAAAAAAAAAACTAAAAAAAAAAAAAAAACTAATTAAAAATACCGAAACACCAAAACCGAAAACACCGACTTCCGAAATTAAAGTTATTTTTCACATGTACTTATGTTGTTTTTTTTTTTAGTCAATAAGGTTTTCTAAAGATATTTGTAGGCAAGTATGCTAGCATTTACTATTGGTACCTAACTATTCTAGCCTCTGGGTGTATGCGTTTTTACATTACATACAGTACATTTTTTTTCAGACTATCTAAAGTAAATACATCTTTTATGGGGTACTGTGTTAAATGTTACAACAGAATACCTTGTGATATATTAGAATTAAATGAAAGAAAATTTAAAAATCATATAAAATGTACACTTTGTAAACAAGCATATTACAAATTAGAGGATTATATCCAAGATAAAAATGCTTGGAAACATGCTGGTCCTGCTCCATAGGACAATTCAGAATCTAGACAAAATCGAACTGGTTGCTAATTTAATTGTATAATTTTTATTTTTTATTTTTTTTAACATTTATTTTTATTTTATTTTTTGTGATTACTTGAACTCACACACTGACTTATTATTATTAGTATTACTTATTATAATGTTAGAAATATAGTATAATTTTACAATGTTTGTAAGTATGTGAGCACCATGCATCTATCACATAATTATGTCATTCCTTCATTTTTTCTTTTTACCTATCGTGGTATAGTAATCTTATTCTAGGTGCATTGTCTTCACATATAATTATATAATAAGTGTATACAAGATATAATGATTTTTTTTAAAGAGTAACGGTGGAGTTTCTTGCCCATTCTTCTCCATGCGAAAACTACCTTTTGGAATGGGCGACTAGAATCAGTTTTATTATTTTTTGTAAAGTTTGACGTTCAAAAGTGCCTTTTTTGTGCCTAATTGAAATAAATTATTTGACTTTGACTTTGACCTTTTTTTCTTTTTTTTTTCTTAATTTTTACGTAACTTATTAGAGGATTATATTATGCAAGATAAAAATGCTTGGAAACTTGCTGGTCCTGCTCTATATGACAATTTATAGTCTAAACCGATATCCGTGGTCTAAACAAAATCAAACTGGTTGCTAATTGTATAATATTTTTTTTTTATAACATTGATTTTACACTCTGTGATTACTTTAACTCACACACTTACTAGTAGTATACTAGTATTAGTAGACTTAGTAGTATTACTTTTTAAAATGTTAGGAATATCGTGTAATATTAAAATGTTTGTAAATATGTGAGCACCATGCATCTATCGCATAGTTAATTTATCTGTCATTGCTTCATTTTTCATTGTTTTTCCACAGCGTGCATCGTCTTCACATATATTTATTAATTAATGTATACAAGATATTGTGATTGAAAACATTTTAAAAGAGTAACGGTGGAGTTTCTTGCCCATTCTTCTCCATACGAAAACTACCTTTTGGAAGGGGCGACTAGGCCCAATTCTTTTTTTTTTTGTAAATTTTGACGTTCAAAAGTGCCTTGTATGTGCCTAATTGAAAAAAAAAAAGTTATAAATTACCTATTTGACTTTGACTTTGAATATTTCCTGTAACCATAGCTATCAAACCGTAAAGTTGTGACAAATGACAGAACGTATTGTAAAACGTTAGCGATACATTACAGGGTTCCGTATCCAAAATGTGAAAACGGGACCCTGTTATTAAACTACACCATCACGGAGTTATTGGTTATGTCGGCAATCTATTAGAGGGATGTAGGAGAGGTCGTTTACAACCAAATGACCCCTTTTGACTCATAGGCAAATGTCAACAATTTTCGAGTAATTTGACATTTTATCTTTTTATTTCATACAGTTTACATTTTAAAATATAAAATATCAAATTACTCAAAAATGGTTGACATAATTAGCATAGGGGTCAGGGCTTTCAGGGGTATTTTGTTTGCAAATGAACTCTCATATAGACAGTGCAATCCACCTCGACGCGCCCCACTCCGCTCCGCTCCGTACTAAAGTACAGCTTACAGTACAGTAAGCGAGGAGTGGGGCGCGTCGTCGTGGATTGCACTATCTGTAGGTACATCCCTTTAATGGATTGCCGACATGTATCCAATAACCCTTTATAAAGGCCTATTCAGATATAAGCGATATCGCATCCCGCTCGGTCACTTTGGACCCCGAATAGCTACCGAGCGTGTCTGAATAGGCCTGTATGCTTAAAACTCAGCAGTACCGCTTGCGACCACGAGACCAACGGGGCAGTCGGGGGTCCTGGTTCGATTCCCAGGTCGGGCAGTGTTATTGGTATTTGCATTAGGAATTTCTTAACAGCCCGGTGCGCACGTGTCATGGTTGTATGCACGCTGCGCCTGATGTCTCTCCGCTCGCGTCGGAATGCCGTCCTTTCGGACTACGAGAGTAAGCCCACGTTACGTACTTACTTATGTTCCTTTAGCTACACTGGATTTTCAACACTCTGCTTAATACCGAGTGTTGAAAATCCAGTGCGCAATAAAATCCCGCCGCGATATTTATACGTCTGTGCGAATATGGGCTAAAGGAACAGAGACCGCCCCGTGTCTGGAGGGAGGACATCAGTACACAGCATTCTTGCTGCTGTGCTCTCTATTTCCCGCCCTTTCCCAACTATGTCGGGGTCGGCTTCCAGTCTAATCGGATCTACCTAGCTAAATACCAGTATTTTACACGGAGCAGCTCCCTAACTGACCTCCACAACCCAATTAGAGGTAACACGTCACCCTTGGTAAGACTGGCTGTCAG
The DNA here is from genome assembly GCA_963853775.1 of Xanthia togata. Lineage (NCBI taxonomy): Eukaryota > Metazoa > Arthropoda > Insecta > Lepidoptera > Noctuidae > Xanthia > Xanthia togata. The sequence continues at coordinate 243,333 of OY970818.1, read as the reverse complement.
ATTTTTTGAGCCTTTGACTACTTGCCTCTAACGACTGTCTATAGAAGATCTACGAATGACAGCCGGGACCAACAGCTGGTTCCGTGCCTCGGACAGCACGTTGCGCACGTCGGTTTCTGTCATGGCAAATAATGTAACAATTCAACCCAAGAATATTACACAAGCTCTAGAGAGGATCCGTTTGATAAACCAGCGTCGACGATAGTAACTCTACTTTTTGCACATTATCCCACTTTTTAGAAAGTACCTACATTGTCTAACGTCCAATTTTCAGCTCTAGGTACTTATATTATTCTTCATGATAACATAGTACCTAATGTAAATGAAGAACATAATATGTATCAATCAGTAGTTGTTTGGCAAGCCGCCATATTGCGCGCCATTGTCAGAGGTGAATGACCCGCCGACACGTGTGTTATATAACGCGGCGGCTATGTACACAATGTATTATGTATGGCGAGGCGTGTGACTCAGCTGCTGTTCATTTACATTATTTATTAAGAATCTATATAATAATCTATAACCTACTATACTAATATCCTATATGTATTATTATAAAATATATGTTAAATGAGCAATATTTGTAAACAATATACCTACCTACCTACATATTTGTAATCACGTTCTCGAAAACGGCTCTAACGATTTCAATGAAAGTTGCAATTAGGGGTTTAGGTACGGGGGCGAAACATCGATCTAGTTATACCTACTCCATAGGTTTAGGTAGTTAAATAAAGGTTTGAACGGTTTTAACGATTTGTTTAAATCGTAAGAAGGGTTTTTATAGATTACACTTTCTTGTTTAAAAATACGACAAACCAAATTCAATTTATTTTAGATTTTTACAATAGTTTCCTCTTTTATTAATGTATGTTAAACTTTATCATTTATTCATAAACTCCTACCTACTGTTCGTAGATGTAACTGCTTATTAGGGTTAAAGGTTGGACACTGAAGGAAAGACCGTTCTAAGGATTTAAATAATACGTTTATTATCCTTTTCTTTATATATTGGAAGGTGTGTTTTACTAGTACTAATGTGAGACGTGTGATCCCACACAAGGCTAAAAGTATAGTATAGTCACTATGAGAAAGTAAGGATTTCATCAAGTGGTTAAGGGCGGGCTCGGATATAATAAATTATATTTATGAGTTAGAAAGAGAAAGACGATAGTGTTGAAGTAGGATTGATTTGTTTTTGCTATACTCCAACACGCCCCCTCAAAAATAAATCCCTTTCTTATTAATTACGATGTAATATTATTATATCAAACATCTGTATACAATTACAAAATGACACACCTTCCTCTCTCTCTGGGAATACAATCATCATGGTCCAACATTCGTTGCGCAGGATTAGGGAAACCCAGAAAAACCTAATCAGACCATCATCATTCAATATATCCATTATAACTGGATACTATTAATGTTATTCATCTACTTATCATAACCAAGCTCTTATAATTATCATATCCTTATCATTTATTTATCCACGTCGTATAACAATTACAACGTCACCCCGAGCTTCAGTCTCATCTCGGCGAAACGTACTGCGGGTAATGATTTTGTCAGGATATCTGCCAGCTGGTTATCTGTAGAAATATAAACCATTTTAATCACATTTTTCTCAAGCTGTTCTCTAGAAAAATGATACTTAATATCAATGTGTTTAGATCTTTTGTGACTAGTAGGATTGTTCAAGATGCTTATGCATCCATTATTATCCTCACAACTACAAATATAATCTGGAATCGCAATGCCAATACTTGTTCTGTTACTAATGACTTTAACCACAGAGTTCCTTTTACTGCTTCATAGAGAGCCATGTTGCCACTGTTTGCTGCCTTTTTGTTTGCCAGCATATTGTGCATTGATCAAATAATTTAAACAAATAACCCGTAGGACTTTTTCTATCTATTTCGTTACTACCTCAGTCAGAATCAACAAAGCCACTTAGAATATTTTTGTAATCAGTTCGTGTAAAGTTAAATTAAGATTTATGGTTCCCTTTAAATAATGCAAGACCCTTTTTAAGTGTGACCATAATTAATGGTTGGTTTTTGCTTGCATATCGACTTAAGATGTGTTAACAGAAAAACTTAGGTTAGGTCGAGTGACCCAATAAGATTTCTACAAGGGGCACTTGTTATTTCACACGAATTTAATGCTTCGTAATCTAGTTTACTTTCAAGTGAAGTAATAGTATTCACTCATGTTAAACTTCTCAAGAATTGTTTTTATGTTTATTTCCTGATCCAACAAAGTAACTTTGTTTTCAGACTTGGTTATTTTGATCCCCAGAAAACATTTGATCCCTTTTAAGTCTACCATCTTAAAAGTGTTTACTATGTATGTTTGAAAACTATTCATAGTATTAATATCTGCGGCTGAAATCACAAGATCGTCCACATAAAGTAAAATAAATATTCTTTAAAACATGACCTGCATTAAAAATGGAAATGCACCGGTCCGCCGATGAGTATTGAAAACCTCCTTTTTATCAAACCTTGCTCAAACATTTGGAACCAACAGCGTGCAGACTGTTTTAATCCACATAATGACTTATTTAATTTGCAAACCACTTGCAACTGGGATACCCTCGGAAATAGTCATAAAGATTTCCTCGTTCGATTTCCCACTCAAAAATGTAATTTTTACATCCATATGGTGAACAAACAAATTAAACAGATTAGCTAAAGCTAATATTACTCTAAAACTTGCGATCCTTGTGACAGGTGCAAACGTTTCATTATAATCAATCAGATATATCTGACTAAAACCACGAGCCACTAATCTCGCTTTATACTTCAAGGGTTTTCAAAACTCATCATTTTTTACTGTAAACAACGTTTCATTATAATCAATCAGATTTATCTGACTAAAACCACGAGTCACTAATCTCGCTTTATACTTCAAGGGTTTTCCAAACCTTAACTTTAAATACCCACTTACAATCGACCATATTTCTATGCTCTGATTTTGGTACTAGACACCAGGTATCATTTTCAATAAGGGAATTAATTTCCTCTTTATAGCATTTTTCCGTAGATGCTTATTATACCTGCATTTAATTTCTTTATACAGCACACAACATCAAATTATTAGTTATCATTAATACTGTCCTCATCATTCTCATTATAAGAAAATGTGAGCATGTTTTGGATCCTACTATTTCGTCTCATATTAGGTATGGGATTTTTCATTGTCTTGAGATAAAGTTAACTCATTGCCATTGTGATGTGAAGACCAGTTCAGGCGCTCCCCTGTATAATATACAGATTTATCACCAGGTATTTTTATCCGCTAGTTTACTTATACAATCTGAATGATTTATCAGATTCACACCTCTATTCAAAAGGGTGTACAAAGTCAGAGTTGTCAACAGAGTTATTACTATTTCTAGCTATAATCCGTTCGGGCGCAGGTTTCACTGGCCTATTTAATGGAAATTAATCTCATCCATTACCACATCTCTGACTCCAATAAACTGTTTCCGTTTGTTTACATAATCTGAATGATTTATCAGATTCACACCTCTTTTCATAAGGGTGTACACAGTCAAAGTTGTCAACAGAGTTATTGCTACGTCTAGCTATAATCCGTTCGAGCGCAGGTTTTACTGGCCTATTTGATAAGAAATTAATCTCATCCATTACCACATCTTTGACTCTCACAAACTTTTCATCTACCACATCCCACACCTTATAACCATTTGGTTCATAACCAACGAAAATTCCCTTTGACAATTTTTGTCAAATTTCGTTTTATTACTTTTGTTTAAAAAAAAAAAAAAACAGAACCAAAAACTTTTAAATACTTCAGTTGTGGCTTAGTATTATGCCATAACTCATAAGGTGTGTTATCCAACCTCAGTGCTTTCGTGGGGCTGATATTTACAGCACAGCACAGCCTCACTCCAGAACGAATGATCTAATTTAGATCCTTGTACCCATAGACTTGTATCTTGTACCATTGTACGACTTCGTTCTGTTATTGTTCTTATCATACGTTCGGCCATACCATTCAAAGCCGGAGTATGTTGCACTGTTAAGTGATAGCTAATACCTATCCGCGCACAGAACTCTTTAATTTCATTGGATAAATATCCCCTCCATTATCACAATTTAAGTTAACAATTCTCAGACAAAATTGAGCTTCGCATTTTGCGACATACTACCGAAACGTAATAAAACATCTGTATTCATCCACATAAATCACAAAATAATTTGTTTGCCATCAATAGACGAAGGAGTGATAGGACCGCAAACATCTGTGTGCACTTTAAATAGAGGTCGTTTCAAATCTTTTGTTTTCGATTTTTAAATGGCAAACATGCTTGTTTTCCTTAAATACAAGCTTCACACAATTTATCATTTGGCATTATATTATCAATTTAATCAATATCAGAAAATAGTTTCTTTCTATTTCCATATTTTGATTTGCCAATATGGCCCAACCTTTGATGCCAAAATTCATAAGTAAGTATTATTTACAACTCTATTTAATGAGCATTCGCTATTTAAAACATGTTTAAAAAGCAGAAACTTAACACCTATTTGATTGTTCAAAGACTCACCCTTTATTACCGGCTTACCATCATTATACACAACAACACTGCCGTTTTTTATCAAAAACGACAGTCATTCCTGCTTGCTGCACTTTCCTTACCAATAGTAGGTCCTACAACCTACTCCTATATCCCCATAGATATATATAGGAACATAAAAGTACATCCTGTAGTGTGCCTGGTGCGCCCATCTCACTTGTAACCGGGAGATTACCTTTCTTCGTCACTTGTATAAACGTGCCATTTTTCGCTACACGAAAGTTTATTGGGTTCTTCTAGCTCAGTGAAGCTTATTGCCAAATCTTCTCGATTTATCAAATGATCTGATGCTGTAGAATCCAAAATGGAATTAATATCGTTTTGGCCGTCATTACTGTCATTTGTATCACTGCCCGTCATAAAAGCAAATCCAAAAGTATTTCCAGCATGTGGTTTCGAGCTCACCAACTGAACCGTTTTTTGTTGGTTATTTGGTTTTCAATTGCTTTTTGTAAGAAATACCAATGCTTTTTCAAATGTCCCTTTTGTCGTTTTCACAAAAGCTAATTTTATATTCTCTTCAGTCAATGTCTCGATTGCGGTGACCATCCATGTTTCTATAGCTGTTCGGTGCACATGCAGCAATCAGTTCGGTGACAAGGAGCTTCATCGTCGATAGCGATCAGTACTTCCAGTTTACTAAACAGATTGCGAATCCGTTTCCACACACTATACTTATCTCCATCAAATTGTCCAATGTTCCTTTTATCCAATTTCAATCACTCTCACTAAATTAACCTTTTTATATAAATTGGTAAATGCACAGAAAGTTTTTATTATTTAGTGTCCTTTAATTTCACTTTATATTATTTATTATTCTCACTCTGGCTAAGCGCTTCCTGGGCCCATAACCTATTAGGGTTAAAGGTTGGACACTGAAGGAAAGACCGTTCTAAGGATTTAAATAATACGTTTATTATCCTTTTCTTTATATATTGGAAGGTGTGTTTTACTAGTACTAATGTGAGACGTGTGATCCCACACAAGGCTAAAAGTATAGTATAGTCACTATGAGAAAGTAAGGATTTCATCAAGTGGTTAAGGGCGGGCTCGGATATAATAAATTATATTTATGAGTTAGAAAGAGAAAGACGATAGTGTTGAAGTAGGATTGATTTGTTTTTGCTATACTCCAACACTGCTTGAGCACATTTTTTTTGTTAGTCTTATAAAAATAATATAATATTTTTTAATCTGTCTATTGTAAAGAGCCAAAACTCTACGTCAACGGATTATAACGTTGCTAAATTGAAGAGTACAACTGTGACGTAGCATGACAACTGAATTGACAGGTATTACGTTTAGTCGGTTACTTGACAGCTGTGTCGTCACGAGTTTTTTTTGTTTACCTTTATTTAATATGTATAGATCGATGTTTTGCCACGGTAAAATAGTAAAATAGGTTGTCTCATATAGCTGGTAAAATTCGTTTTCTCTATTTTCACCCGGACAGAGCTCGGTGGGCCAGTTACTGATACAGCTGACTAACCTATGGAACTACCGGTCCGATGTGAAACATTCTTTTTGCATTCGACAGCCCATTCGTCAGGCCAGTTATAGGCTGTTTAACATCACGCTGCGACCCTCACCCGAGACAAAACAAAAAGAAAAACCGGTCAAGTGCGAGTCGGACTCGCGCACGAAGGGTTCCGTACCATTATCTATAAAAACGGCAAAAAAATCATGCCTGTTGTATGGGAGCCCCTCTTAAATATTTTTTTTTTCTGTTTTTAGTATTTGTAGTTATAGCGGCAACAGAAATAGGTACATTATCTGTGAAAATGTCAACTGTCTAACTATCACGGTTCACAGCTGACATTTTATAACCAGCTGTTGGTTCGGTTAGACTGGAAGCCGACCCCAACATACCTAGTTGAGAAAAGGCTAGGCAGATTGACCATGTTGTCCTTCGTCCATAGAATTTATCGAGAGCACTGTGGTCCTTCCTGTGCTCATCGATATGAATCGATATGATTAGTCTAAAGACAGTGGTTTAATTTGTGACGTAAGTAAATAATATCTCTCCTAAATCCACAAAGCTTAAAATATGAATGGAATGAATACAGATTTTCCTGCTTTTGTGGCACAATATAGGTACCTACCTACTTAACAAAAGTAAAGAAAATTTAATTGTAGATAATGTAGGTACCTAAATGCCGAGTTTCGTACATTTTTCCTTATTTACGTTTTAAAATTTCCACCGGAATGTGACCTCGTGACCTCTCCAGATGTTAATTTCTGACCACATGTAGGTATTGTATTTTGTTACTGTAATTTAAACATTTGTAGGAAGACCGAATGACTGCCTCTGGTAACACACATTACATGACAATTTATCGCAATAAGATTCATTTTGACGTTCATTTCGTTATTTTAGGGTTATGCAATGGATTACCCATATCCTTCAAAACTCTCTGATTGTGACTGAAAGTGTGTTATACAATAAGGGTGCTGTTTAACAAATTAAATATATTCATTGTATAACTATTTAATGTTAACCTCAAAATGAGCACAGCAACAGTGCGGTGACACACTGACGCTACGCTGCGACATACGACGCGACGATATTTTTGTCTTATCGCGTTTTGTTTCTATGAGTAATAATAAGGTCACGTTATCTCTGCCCGTGGGTGTCATTTCGTCAACGCGAAGTTTGCTCAGCAGAGTACGATAAATAATATTTGTTTACACAAGAAATATCTTTGCCTTGTAATTTTGGGTGCGTTTACATGCAGGTCAATAGGTTAGTCATACAAATGCAGGTCAATAGGTTAGTCATACTACCTGCCTGACCTCTTTGCAGTTTTAAAAAGTCGGGTTCTTACATACAATGAAAACAGCTGCACGGTGTCGATGGAAGCTTAAGCCATGCTTGACGAGGTCTGTTCGTGGATGGGTGACCGTTCATTACATATCGGGACAGTCGGGACTCCTCCGTGCCTCGGAAAGCACGTTAAGCTCTTGGTCCCGGCTGACATTCGTAGATCTTTTTCGTCGTTTCAGTCGTTACGGGCAGTCAGAAGCCCAAAAGTCTGACAACCAGTCTTACCAAGGGGTATCGTGTTAATTACCCAGTCACGGGGTTGTGGAAGTTACATAGGCAGTACCTCTATGTAAAATGTTGGTATTCAGCTGCGTGACTGGACGCCGACCCCAACATAGTCAGATTGATTGATTTTTTACCTTCGCTGTTTTGACCGGTTAAAAGAATGTCGACAATTCAGCAGCGTCTTGAATTGTTAAATAGTGTCAAATATTTTTTTTCTTTCGTTTTTTTTCCATTGAGAAGCTTGCTTGAAAGACAAATTCTGTTTCCACCTGCCAGTTCTGCTAATTACGCAACACATTTTCGTAAATGATTATGACTAATCTGTTTCATTTTGACAGTTCAACAACATTAATTGCGTTATTTACGTTGTTGAGAAGATTATTTATTCGAACTTATGAAGCAATGGATTAGCAATCTGTTTCAAAATGATTCAGATTACGCAATTAGGGTACTGATTTCTGACATAATTATATTATTTAATTAGAACTTTTGTTTGTTTAGTTATTACATAGGTACGTAAATACTTACAACTACAATTACAATAGCTACCCCAATTTGATAGTGTAGTTATTATAATTATTTTAAAAAAACTTAAATCATTAACAGACAACGCACAACCTAAACCGCTGGGTCTAGAAGCATAAAATTTTTCACAAGAGTTTATTTTATAACGAAGGCGAGCACTGGAGGATTTATAAAAAAATAATCTCAAAGGCGATATAAATAAGGGTTAGAAGTTTTTACGGAAGTTCGTAATTATTGCCGAGGGAACCTTAACGGGCACACGCCCTGTAATGAAATAATTTAACATAACACGTTTATAAACGTGTTATGTTAAATTATTTCACTATCGATACTCTTGCGAATGAAAATATTATAAGAATGACTCACCCATTCCAAGAGGTAGTGTGTTCTTACAAGAAACATAAGATAAAGGCAGGTAAAGTAAATAATTATTCTCGACATAAATTAATGAACTCCGGCCGGTTGTCCTCTAAACTGCGTGAGATAGTAACAGAGGTTGACGCTCGGCCGTGAACAATATGTTAGCAGTACATACATAAGTATTCTTATCTATATTGAAGCTTATAAAACCAAACTAATAAAATTAAGCGGAGTTGTAGGAAACACTCGCAAACTTGCCTGAGACTATTTTACTAGATTAAGCCGAGGATTGACTTAAAAAAAGATGGTGTGCGTTTGGAGGGCTCTCTCTAGCAGTTGACTCATGGACTGATGGACTGCTATGGCTGATGATGAGTCGATTCCTATGTAGCTTACCGAGCCATTCAAATAACCGTAGAGTAATTATATTATAAGAATGTACAAGCCTTGAGAAGTCATCCAGATAGTTCTGTGCGGCCTTACCATAATCATAATAAATTAGGTAGGTATCAGGCAATATCAATTGCAATTTTCCCAAATTTAATGGTTAACAAAAGCAATAACATAACATCACGCCTTGTTTCCCCGAAGAAAAACAATACTAACAAAACCAATACTTATGTAATTTCGTTTAGTTTTGTAAATTCTGCTTTTACTTTAGTGCGATTTTAGACTTATATAATACAACATCTGAACGATACTATATCTATGCTCAGAGCATAAAAAAATATATGATCTGAGGAACGATATAACCGTTTTGTAATTTACATTTCCTATCTAAGAGATCCGGCTGATCCGTAACTCAGACACTGATTTTACTAACCAGTTTAATATGATGTTGAGATAAATAAATATGTATGATTATTGCAGGGTAGGTGATGTGTAGGGTAGGTGATGTGTAGGGTAGGTGATGTGTAGGGCAGGTCAAAGCCAGTTCCAGTGTCAGTTCTTTAAAAGCTGCCCACATACGGCACAAAGTCTTTTTTTTTTTTTTTTTTTAGATATTGTTTACGTTAAGTTATTTTTATTTCTGCTTGAGTATAGTTCTCGATGTTTTTGGTTGGTATATTGGCGTGTGCTAGCTGTCATATGGCTATTAATTTTTAATTTAAATTATGTTTTGCGTAATGTAAATTATCTTGCATATTACTCGTATTATGTAGAATCATTTTTTTCAAACTGAACAGACAGCTGTGCTGCTGGGGAGTTTGTTGCGCCACTTCTTCTAGTTTTAATAAATGACTTTTGAATTGTATGATGTATGACTTTTCTTTTAATATTCTCTCCGACTAGATGAAAGAGAGAGTAGACCCTGTCCTAACAGACGGTTACAAACACATGTGTCATTGCGTACTTGAACCCTATTTTAGGGAGCACAACGACCCGACACACGACGCTACCAATCAGTGAGATATTTGCGTAGGCAGTGAGTTGGCGTGAGCTGTACGGTAATAGCCCTAGCCCATACCGAGGTAAGTAGATTAGTCAGTCGGGTTGGCTTGAAGCGTGGTTGATTTCCCAGGGTACGTGCGTCGGAAAGAAAGAAGAAGAGAAGAGAGTCGAGAAGAAAGTTAAGTAGATATCTTCACTTACTACGAATAATATACTCAAACTCAAAGCATTTATATCAATTAAACCATTTACAGGCACTTTTGAATTGTTCAAGGAGTCTAAAGAAAAAATACGAAACTACTACATTCTTATTACAATAAAAATGGCGAGATGATCGCAATAGCGCCAGTAATCTCATAACAACTGAATTAACGGTATTTTGTAACCTGAATGTAAAAAATAGTGAAAATAGATGACACATTAAAAAAAACTGTTAATTAAGGTTCATAGTAGAAAAAAATATGCTTAATATAAAGAATAAAAAACATAATAACCTAACCGCAGGGCAGCATGTGGCGAGCTGTTTGGCAGTAGCGACCCCACGGACCCTATCTCCCGGGAGAAATCTTGTTCCTCATCTCTGGCTTGCCTTTATTGGCCTGCTGGAGTGAACACTGACGAGGAATAGAGCTCCCACCTCTTTCTTGCCTTTATTTGCCGGCTTGAGTGGAGATTCGCAAGAGCAAATGTGCTCGGAGGAAGTAAGTATTCCAGTAAGATGCTGGTAGGGATCTTGACCGTACTTCCGGGACTGTCCTGATAGCCGTGGAATACCGCTCCACTCCTAATAAGCACCTCAGAACATGTTGCCCCCTTGTCGCTAGCACAAAGTGTCGTAGCGACCGTTTGACCGTTGACCGTTTTCGGGGGCCCATTATTGAGTGTGCAAGTCACCCCCTACCATTTCACCTGTGTATTTTATATTAAATAATGGTCAGGCAGGGGCCATAGTCTTTCCATAGTTCTAGATAACCAGTTCACTTAGCCACCCAAACCCATAATCCAATATATCTTTGTTTCCATAACTTGCAATAGTCCTGCACCAACCGGGGGTTGTCCTTGGGTGCACTAGTATAGTGCGTACAGTGATAATCGTCGGTTGGTGCCTCGTTTCATTAAACACGTCTAACGGGCCTCTGCGAGTTGGCTTCGGCCCCTCGTACGCCTTGCAAAGGTCCGGGACTCTAGGGTCCCGAGAAATGTCAGACGTAAAAAATAAAAATAAATAAAAGGAGTATGTAAGGATCGTATCAGGTGGTGTTCTGTTGTTTTTGCATACCCTCATGGGAAGGTGTGTTTTTGTATGTAAAAAATATTTTTGAAACATAGGTACTTAACTACAATTTTTTTATACATCTATCATATTTTTACAGGTAATGGCTTCGATAGTATTATATTTGATATAAAAAGTTGGCAACCCAGGTAGGGTTGCCAACTTTTTGAGCGTCAGGCACATATAGAATGATTTGAATTTTTTTTAAGGGGGTCACGACAGCTGGTAGTGTTGTTACTTGAAGTACGAGATGAGTTTTTTTTTAATATTGTATCCAAGTACGTGTTTAGGTATGGATACAAATAACATCTGTGAAGTATAAAAAAAAAGATTTTTCAAGTGACTACACTAACAGAGCGGCAGAGGTTGATGACTCCACAAAAAAAAAACATCAAATTAACTTATTTTTTGGTATTATCATGTTTATACATCGACACCCATCACGTCTGCGGAGTTGCGCTAGCTAATTTAATTTGACCATGTATAAAAGGTATGTAATTTGATCTTTCCTCATTAATTATACTCAAAGTTATAGTACTGTTACGCTATTAGTTACATAAAGTATTGCGCTGTTGTGGCTTAACGTTAAGAGTACCGGCCTTCTGAGCCGAAGGTCACAGGTTTGGTTATCGGTTACCGCATTGAGGCTATACGAGTAGGTACCTACTTACTTGTACGGAAAATACCTGCTCGAGTCTATGGGTTTGAACGTAGGTTAGTATGTCATTACGTAATTAATCATAGGCGATGGGCACATATTTTGAGTAGGTATAAATAGTGAAGTAGTAATAGTGTAGTAGGTATGGATTTAAACATAACTGGCGAAATGTGGGTGTACCTACTACAGGTACACCTCTGCACAACCCTACGGGGAAGCAAGGCGTGATGTTATGTTATGTTATAAACAGTCACCAGTCACAACTGCGGGGTAATTGCTTAACACACTTACAGTAGCAATGGCTTTCATTTTGACAGTTCAACAACATACATTGCGTTATTTGCCTTGTTGAACCGACAGATTATTCGAATATATGAAGCAATGGATTAGCTATATCCTTTAAAATCAGATTGTGAATAACATTGTGTTACAGGGTGCTGATTGAGTAAGAACCGAACGAGTCACCACATTGACAGCTGTCAGCAATGATATTATATAATGTAAATAGAGGTAGGATAGGTTACAAAAGTTCCGCAAGTGGCACGTCAAAAGTTGGCTAACTAGCCACATTTTCTTCGTTTTGTCTCTTTTTCGCTCCCGATAATTACGACATGCCATCCTACTTCCACGTGTCATATAATAGTGTGACATAGTGCCGTTTTTGAAGATAGAATGTTAGGTAGGTAACCTATCTACGTCTTTTTACTTCTAATATCATTGGCTGTCAGTATGAATTTTCACGATAACTTTAAATGATTCGACTTTTCTTAACATACAATATTTAAGTAAAATTGACTACCTACCTACTGGGTCTAGATGGTAGAGCTCTTTTCTGGGTCGGTCTGGTAGGGTCATAAAAATATCTATGGGTTAGGATCTTCAAGCGAAGTAACACAAACTTATTTGAGAAACTTACAAAAAACATCAAAAACAGTGGTGTATGTCACCCAAAGCTCATTAATATTTTATAGATCTCACACATTCAAACGTCCATAGCTATCTATCTGGGTTAACTATCACCAAGTCATACAAATAGGTATTTGCTTCGGGCAAGAATCGAATCCACAACCAATCAGCTAGCTAGCATATGCGTCAATCGACATTGATAATAAATAAGTGTCTTTTAAATTTGATCTTTTTTTTTATTACTAATTGTTATTTTTTATTTTTTTTACATTTTTATAATTAAGTAGGTACTATTATTTACGTTTAAATTGCTATTCATTTGTTGTTTTCTAATAATTTATGTTTACATGGTTGTTTTTTTCTTAAAGAATCAACGCTTCGGGGAATCAAGACGTGATGACACGTTATGTTATCTTTTAAATATATTTTTACATCTAATAAATACTTAATGTTTCATGCTGGATTATGCAACTTTATATTCGAACGCAATGTGAATTAATATTGAATAAATAAATTGACTTTAATCGAGCCGTCAATCTGTTATGTTTTGCATGGCACAGGTAACCGGATACTCTGTTCTCAAAACAAACTCTTTTATTAAATAAGATTTCATGATAAATCCACAGATATCTATGTATCAAGCTATAAAATTCTCAGAACTTTTTAAACTTAGAGAAATGTCTACAAAATAATGATTTTATTTCTATTTAAATTCCCAACAATAACTAAAAAGTAATTTCCTCTCATCGTACCAACGCCCTGTAATTGCACAAGTTTTGGCAACATTATAAAACTAATCATAAAATCATCGCGAAAAAATGTTCACGTGGCGCGTACCTACTAAGCATGTCTTTATAAATTTAAATGTGGAACGTGTCACAATTTTTATTTTTAAATTGTCTATGATTTGAGGCGCGTGTAGGGCTGCCTTAGGTACTAAACATATTATTGGTAGACTGTATAGGTATGTGTTAGTATGTGCCGGCTAGATTGCTTTTTGTAATATTTTTATCTCATTAACGTTCATACTGGTTTTCAGAAACCTAATAAAATTTAAGCCAGTTCTGTTAACCAACCAAAGAGTAGTGTCAGGCCCCAACTTGCGTGTTGTTGGTCGTGGGTTCGATACCATTACGGCCCACTCCCACAGAGAGGAGGCTTGTGTCCCGACTCCCAGTGGCAGGCACGTTATTTATAGTCTGATTATGCTTGGGCTATGGTAACCAATAATAAGTAGGTATTTGAGTATTTTTTTATTCCTTGGACTAGCTTTTACAAGACATGAGCTCAGTAGGTATTTCTGGTTTCGAGGCGAGACCAGTTTCAAAACAGGTGTAAGTATATGTATATTGCGGTAGAGGTATTCCGGTTTGAATCAGGGACTGAAAGCGGTTACGGTTAAAGGTTAAGATACCTCAAAAATATACCGGTACCATTTTAAAATACAGGTTAGCTGTGGGTTAGCTATACCGATACCTTTAAAAATAAAGGTTGGGCTGAACCGTTATTTAACCTTTACACGATTTCGGTATCAAAAACATGCGAGACGGCGCGGCGTCGAACACTTTAGAACTTGTGTACCTATTTTGTAACAATCGGCAAGTGAACGACAGACAGAGTAGCGAGGCGGTGTGTCAACGAAAACCCCTATTTATTAAGGTTTAGGTACTGCTACCGAAACATTTATAAAGGTTATAGGACTTCTACCGAAATATACCGGTATGCATATCCAACCTCAAAATTCCGCTAGGTACTGAAAAAATTAACGGTATCGAAATATTTCGGTAACCTTTATTTAACGGTATGACGTCATACTGAAATTTAAAGGTACCTTAATTTTTCGGTAATTCAGTCCCTGGTTTGAATTATCTAGGAGTACCACAGCTCCAGGAGACTACAACTTAGTAAGAGACGAGAAGAGATGGATACAGACCTACGTTGCTAAACATTTTTGGGCCTACCCGGGTATCAAACCTAGGACTACATTGGCTTAGGGCGCAATACACAAATCGCATTTTGACTATTATGTACTTTGCCAAGTAATTACCTACTTTACTTGGCAAAGTGTGTTTCGTGCGTTTCATTCGAATATGAACATAAGTACTATATTTATAATGTTCATATTCGTATGCGATGCTTCCTTAGCTCAACAAAGTAAATTCAAAGTGTGGTCTGTGTGTGTGTGTCGTACCCTTAGTCACACTTCGTGCTTGCACACCAACACCAAGACACCCACGATCGATAATTAAAGTATAATCAGGGCAAAGTCAAAAGCAGTGATAGCCTAGTGGTGTGACCGTCAGACTGACAAGTCGTAGGTCTCGAGTTCGAACCCAAGGCACGCACCCCTGACTTTTCGGATTCATGTGCGTATTGAATAATTATCACTTGCTCAAAAAACGGTGAAGGAAAACATCGTGAGGAAACCGGCATGCCTGAGAGTTATTTCTCGACGGCATGTGAAGCCAAGTCAGAGGCCCAGGTTAGTCACTAACCACACAATAAGAAGAAGAAGAAGGGCAAAGTCGGATTGACATTTAACATCAACGAATTATAACGTTGCAAAATTGAAGAGTACAACTGTGACGTAACAAGACAACTGAAGTGACAGGTATTACGTTTAGTCGGTTACTTGACAGCTGTGTCGTCACGTGGTTTTTTTTGTTTATTTTATTTAAATATCTAAACCCCATGGGGTATAAGTACTGACAATATAAGTTGATCGTCATTGATGTATTAAAAGGAGGAAGATAATATGTTACGCGCTAACATCGCAATCAGTAAACTTGGGCTCGGCGCACGACTACATGCACCGAAACTCACACATCTCTGATCAGTGTCATCTCACAGTCGCAAAGCTATAGTTACCGATAGACGAGGATAGAGATAGGAGACGGCGCTGACGTGCGAGCGAAATCGCGTTAGCATTGGCGCGCATTATGTGCGTATCGTGTCTTTAACGCATGTTTTTAATATCTATCTCGCTCTCACAAATATGGCGAAGCAAACGTCAAAATATTATTGTAATTTTCAAAAAATTTCATTTTTGGCTGTACTTACGAGTGGTAGGTAATCCTATGTGTCTTATTTTTCTTTCTTGCATTATTAAAGCACTGTTTAGCTACACAAGAAGTAATTTTGATGCGTATTTATTACAAAAAAACTGAAATTATTGAGCTGTGTGATCTCCGATGTTCCGTGTGCGACTAAGTGCCAACTACGGGCAATCCCGTAGTTGAGTAGGACCAGGCGCTGTGACTAAGTCCCGTATCTACCTCTTTTAATACATCAATGTTGATCGTCAATTTTCTGAACAATCCGTTTCCCTGTTAGTACTTCTTTCTTACTAAACAGTTGCTAAGTATTAGTGCATTACTATATCAATACACTAGCTTTCCGCCCCGGCTTCGCACGGGTAGCACTGAGTACTTACCCTACTGTACCCTATGTCCGTCTCCTTCTCCTGATTCTAAGCTACCTCCCCACCAATTTTCAGCCGTTCTTGAAAATAGTGTAACTAACACGACTTTCTTTTATATACCTAGTCTTGCCATAAATATTATCACGAAGATTTTTTTTTTATTGCAAATAATATTTATTACTTTTACAAGTTTGTTAGTTTAATACATAAATATAAAACAATTTAAAATATAAAAAGCTTATTCGAAGTGGTCTCCATTGGCTGCAATACAGTCCTTTAAACGTCGAGGCCAGTTATCAATAGAAGCACGCACTCTTTCCATGGGAAAATTCTTCACTGCCAATCGCATGGATTGCTTTAGGGACTCCAAATTATCATGGCGTTTAGAGCAAGCCGTACTCTCTAAAACTGACCATAAATCATAATCCAGCGGATTAAGATCGGGACTAGACGACGCGACGGCTAATCTTCAGCTCTGATGAAGTCCGAAACGTTCACTTCCAACCAAGACTGCGTGGACCGAGCTTTTTGAGCGGCGCCGAGTCTTGTTGGAAGGACACTTGTGCCGATGTTTTGATACCTTTTTCACAAAAATATGGCTCTGTCACTCCTTCATAGCTAACACCCCACCAAACCATCACTGACCACGTTGCACTCTGTCGACTAATTTGGAAGCTTCCTTAGAGCTTTGAGCATAAATACGGTCATTTTGTTTGTTAAAATGTTGCTCAATTGTAAAGATTTTCTCATCCGTAAACAAAAAAATTCTGTGACCTCCCTTTGCGTACCGCTTTAGTAATTGTTTCGATTTTACCAGCCTATTCTTTTTTAAATTATCAGTAAAAAATAACCAGTGCGTCTCTTATAGGCTGCAATTCCTAAGTCATCTTTTAAAATACGCGACATGGTTCTGGGTGCTGTCTTCATCTCCCGAGATAAAATCTTTTGCTTTCGGACAGGATTTCTTCGAATTCTTTCCCTTGCTGTTTTGACCACCTTTTTCGTACGAACACTACGTGGACGGCCAGATCTTTTTCTGTCACAAACAGAGGAGGTCTCATTGTACCTATTAATAGCCCGGTATACAAACATTTGACTAATACCAAGCGTATGGAGTTTTAAAAATTACATTTGGCTCCATACCAACTTTGTGTAATGCAATCACAGCGATTCGGTTCTCTTTATCACCATCTCTATATCTCTATATCCATTTTAATATCGCAAAATATTGTACAATGTATTGGCGCCAAAATTAGAAATCTCATTGAACAATCGTATAAAAATGACAAATTCCAAATTCAAATGTACCAAATAACTTTCTTATTTTTAATTGTATCAGCCTTACTAATAAACTTTTACGCACGAAGTATATCGGGGTTATAACATCAACGTTACCAATAAACGATATTTGACGTTTCAGTTGTATACATCTGGTGTAATAGATGTCATTATTCAAAGAGAATTTGTACAACCGATATTCAGCCCTCGGACCTTGTATAGCGAATGTATAACCTATAATAACTAGTTGCTTTTGTCGTATTGAGTTTGAAAACCATGGATTATTTACAATATTTCGATATTTTAGATGAAATTGACAATCATAAAAGAAAATGTTATAAACATCGTTATGATCCTTGCTGTTTGCAAGAAAATGAGTTTCGATTTAATAAAAGGTTCAGCAAACTATATGCAAGAAACATTGTTGAATTAGTCAAATGTCATTAGTTTCAGCCATTTAATATTATAGAAAAAAAAATATCTTCATAATTTTTATCATTTCAGTCGTGCTGAATTCGCTTTGTTAAATGTTGACGTTCAAGATTGACTATGGGTGCATTCCGAGTTACCGCGCTGTAATCGATTTGAGCGTGCTAACAACCGTACCGTATTAACGTGGGCATGATAACGTTGTGTCTTGAATCGTCATAGATGACGTCATGAAATACGCCATCTTGCGATAACGCCGACCAAGCCTTTTTTTAATATCACCGTGAGCGCTGTCAAAAATGACAGTTGTGCTGTTTGGTTTTGACTCGCATCTTATCTTTGAACTAACCCTACGCCACCTACCCAAAGAAGAAGAAGAAATGTGTGGTATATACACAATGAAATATGATATGCAAGTTTTGACGTTGAGCGAGTACCGTGAGCGCGTTCACGAGCGTTCCGAATTGTTGACAGCCCTCCGCTGTCATAATCGTGATATCTTAATCGGAACGCCAGTTATCGGTGTCAGCGCTGTGAGCGATTATGTTCTAATTCGGAAAGCGCCCTATAACAGTTTTTACTGTTGCGTTCTTAACCTAATGCATGCATCACTAGTGACAAAAAACTATTTTTTTAATCGTAAAAGAACGCAAAATCAATTATTTTTGGAAATAAAATGGACGTAATTCTTAAAATTTAGATTTTTTAAACTTATATGTCTAAAGTTATGAATGTTTTTCCAAATGAAAAAATGTCAATGATATTACGCAGTACCAGTTTCAGAACGCACCTTCTAATGTTGCCAGTGGTTTTTGTCATAAGCAGTGGGTAACTATGCATTGTTTAAACACTGATTATTAGTAAGAGTAGTGTGTAACGCCTATTCACAGCTTATACATTGTATAACAATACAATAGTTAAACAGATGTTTAACTTATTTTTATTAGTAAGGCTGTAACAGTATTTATGGCCAGACTAAGTATATAGATATTAGTGCACAACAACACTAGCTTTTTAGTGAAGGTACCAGGGGCCCAAGTCTGCTATTTTTATAAATTCGTCATTCCAACACGATCCCATTGTCATTTTTCTAAAAGTTCGTAATCTGCTAAATTCATAAAGGCTCGTGCAGACCAGCGCGACGCGCTCGAACAATACAATTTCTAAGTAAACTTCACGGTATAACAATAGCCGGTGTCGCGTCGCGCTAGTCTGCACGAAGCTTAATGGTCGATCATTGTGTTCCACAAACACGATACTCGTAACGAATTAAAAGAAATGACTGCACAATGACGTTCTCATGGTAGGTCACTGATCAAAGGAACTGTCAAAATTTTAGCAGATTACCGCCTCCGTCATTCATTTTTCATTATGTACGAGATTACCAATAGATGCCATTTCTTTCAATGGAGTGTCAGTGGCTGACCATTGGAAAGTCATAATGACGCCAATATGTTAGTAGATTACCAAACTTGTCAAAATCAACAATAATTATGAAATCAATGATAGACCATTCTGACACTATTGTAATAGCAGACTTGAGGCCCTGCTCTCCTTGACACTCTGGGGCCTCGCGCCTAATACCGACCTTCGGGGCCCTTCTAAAGGTCACTATAATCAATTATTAAAAGTAGGTCATTAATTACTTTTAAATGTGCGACTAAATATTTTAAATTAACCTATTCAACTAGAACGTATCCAAATACCCTTCACATGGTCTGATCCAAAAGTTTGTAATGAAAATGAAAAAAAAAATGTAACAGAAAACATTCCTGTGGATTCCAATTATTTGTAGTGCCCACAGATATAGATATCTGTATGGTAGTGCCACTTACAAATTGTGTGTTTTGGGTTGATTAATTGTATACTTAACCCGATTTTTTTAATTTGAATTAACCTTAACGATATTTTTCATTGGACAACTTTATTGAGGTTAACATAACCCCAATTTGCGTCGATGATTTCGTGTTGTTATTCAAACAATACACAAATTGAGGGCTAAAGTGGTTAGATATAGAGTTGAAATCTTGTAAAGACGATGAATATGAATGTGTTCCCTTTGAATTGAACCTGAAGAGGGTTTGTTTATAGTTTCATCAGATGCTATTGGAACAAACCATACCTAAATTTACGTGCGGCGTGCCCTGCGTAGTCAGGCCCACTGCCACCTTGCTGACTGGCTCATCTCTTTATCCCAGCATGAGTGACTTCTCGCGCTGTAAACTTTCACCTAAATGTCTACACACAAATGCCTTCCGTGCAACTGTCTTTCGCGCAAATGCCTTTCGTGCAAGTGTCTTTCACATAAATGCCTTCCGTGTAAGTGTCTTTCATACAAATACCTTCCGTGTAAGTGTCTTTCGGGCAAATGCCTTTCGTGCAAGTATCTTCCGCGCAAATTCCTACCAAGCAAGTGTCTTTCGCGCAAATGATTTTCGTACAAATAGGTACCACGTGCAATTCAAATGCAAGTGTCTTTCGCGCAAACTGCCCTTTTAGGAATCTGACCAAATATTAGCTTCTATGTGGAAAACTAGAATTAATCTAAGTGGCAACTATCTAGGCTATCCAAACTCATAGCCAGATTCTGGGCCGACTCAATAAAAAAATAAAAAATAGTTCACATTTAGACTGCCATCGACAAGCTTAGAAGTTGAATTAATAGTAATTACTCACACTATAGTAATTAGATACGGGTGGAGTTTGACGTTTCCATGGCCGCCATCTTGCGGGATGACGTCAGACACGGCCATCTTGTTCTGTTGTTTCCGCCAGTATGCTGTGGGAAAGAAAATAGGATTATTTACAAAACAGATAATCTAATAACATAACAATATAATATCCTAACTAAAACTAGTCGAAAAATTCCTCTCTATTGATGTCGACAAAGCAATGCTTAGCCTCTGGCCAAGGTCAAAGCCAGCCCCTGGGTCACGGGAAATGTCAACCAGCTGTTTGGAGATTTCATTGAACAGACCAAAATAGGTTGAGTGAGAAGACTTCTTAAAGGCTTAGCGCATCCCCCCCCCATACGTTTAAAATACCTATTCAAACTAGTTTGACAGCTGTAAAAGATATCCATATATTTTTTTAAATTTCGTTCAAAACGTGCTTCTGCAATGAAAATAAATGCGTTTCGTTATCAGCATCGAGTACGTACTATCTGAAATACAAAGTGCATTTACTGACAAAGGGATTCCTAGTAACGTAAGTAGGTTATTGGTCTATCAGTCTGAATAAGGTAATAGCAGTTCAATAGGTATGCTCAAAATACTACTGTAGTAGTACCTACTCGTACGACACATACCTATTGAACTGCTTTAAACATAAATAAATCATTATTTTTCCCCTATTCATTATGAATTTACGTAAAAAACCTCACTGTACAAGGTTTAGTCCAATAAATTGATAGACTTGGCTTGACATTGGTGCCGATTCTCTTGTACACCGAACTAAACTATCACTAAAATTCCTTACTTTTGGCTATGAGAATCCTAAAGCTATTCTGCAATAAAAAGGTCTCTAAATTTAGAAATTATTTTGACACAACTAAAATCGAATTTGACAATTGTGACTCCACGTGATTCGTGATAAATACTCGTTTGCCTACCCCGTGAATTTTTTTAGAGCCGGAGGCGCACCGGGGTGGTGCATCCTCGACGTGTTTTATATGGAATTTTTCACGTTTTGTATAGAAAATATAAAAACATATTACCTACGTGTTGAGTATTAGGGGAGGTATTATTAAGGGGGTCGAAATATAAGTTATAAGTACATTACTGTTCGTGTGAATTTTAGTTCATGACAACTTACAAACAATAATATTCCACACCATTTTTAGCGGCGATTATAAATGGTCAGAAATAGTTAGACAATTACCTAATTTTTTTGGTGAAAAACGTGAAATTCATAATAGCGAAATTGTCATTTTCACTAAATTAAAATCTGTGCTATCTTAGTGCTGTCAAACTAAAATATAGTTAAGTTCTGTCACTTTAGTCTATTTCAGAATGGGAAATCATCGTTTGACAGGAGTAAACTAAATTTTGGTGATTTTTAGTCTAGTTTAGAGGCATTTGTGACTAGAGAATCGGCACCAATGTGTACCTTAATTGCGTAATACACGATGAATCACAATCTGAATCACGTTTTGAAACAGATTGCTAATCCATTGCTTCATAGGCTGGAAAAAAATCTGCTCAATAACGTAAATAACGCAATGAATGTTGTTGAACTGTCAAAATGAAACAGATTAGTCGTAATCGTTTAGATTAGAATAATGTGTTGCGTACAAGTTTTATAAGATTATTTCATTACGAATTTATCAGTAGCAGCTCGGTGTCTGGATTCGTGCCCGATTGATGGCTGCCCATACTGCACACTCAAAAATCTACCTTGTATACGGTTAGTTACAACTATATCCAATAGACGGCGCTAGTGTTCTATGAATATAATAAAGGGATCTTTTGGCACGTGGCGAAAACAGGAACTAACGCCACCATCTTGTTTACAATTTCACACCAACGACAACCCCTTCAATGTCATTCGGGTGCTAAAGTATTCTTGTTTATTATGACCGGGACTGCTGTTCCGCGCCAGAGGTATGTGCGCGGCGAGACGAGGGGGCAGTGCAGGCCGCCCATTCGTCAACGCTCAAGTCGTCCCGCTGCTCATTCGTCAACGCTACCCCACCAGTCCCTTATCCCAGCAGTCTTGTGAAATTGTCACAGAAATTGTAAAAGCAAGATGTTTTATGTTCGTTCCGATTGTGGCCGCGCGCCACAATAACCATTTAGCGTTGTACAGACGCCAGCAGGTCAACCTACCCGAAACTGTTAAACTATCCCAATCAACTTTTAACCAAAAGCTTTAGTGATAAAGTTGAAAATCTATTAAAGGAATTTGACAGATTTTAGTAGGTTGATGTGTTGCTTTCTGTACGAACCTAAGCTATGCTGGAGGCCCATGTCCAGCGTGACGTGCTTTGGCTGACACGATGATGACGACGGTTGTACGAACAGCGCCCTCTGTTATGTCATTTAAGTACCAAAAGAGCTTTGTAGCACCTATCTATTGAGCGCACCGAATGAATAGTTCACTCTGTTATATTATAGGTCACAAGACGATCGTCCATTTACGCATCGGTACTAGTTCGGCCTATAAGACTCAATTGGTTTACTTGGATAACAATGGAAAGTCAACGACCTCTGGGTGACTACAACCACTCCTCAACTCACGTGAATAAATTAACTACGTCGTTGGTCTAGTACTCGCAGGCGGACCGTGGAGTCCTAGCTTCGATTCCCGGGTAGGGTAAGCGTTTTTGAGGTTTTCCTCTAACAATTGCGATTGAGAAATGTCAGTTTACCCTGCTTAATCCTTCAGCGAAAACAGTGGTAATGATTTGAGTATTACTAATGTTTGATTCGATCAGAACCGAACACGTGTTCCTGTGATGCTCTCAACCATACTTAGAAGATCGTTATCAGTGTGATGTCACTCGCGCTACTACTACTCAATGAAGGACTATTATCATAATGACTACTAATTACGGTATTATTGTTATATGTAACCTCGAGGGGCTCGTGGCTTAGTAATTAGCTCTGAACCGCTTAAATTGTTAGCACGAGTAAGTGGCTCATAAAGTTTATGACTTTATGAGCCACTTACTCAAACTTTCAGCAAATCTATACTAATCTTAAACAAGTATTTGTTTGTAAGTATTTAGTAAATAGGTATGTGTGATGGATCGATGTTGATGCATGGTAATGCCCGGCCACACACGGCTCGTGTCGTGCAACGGTGTAAGAGTATATTCAGGAGGTTGGTACCAGCGTGATGGCTTGGCCATCAAGAAGTCCTGATCTCAACCCAATTGAGCACGCCTGGGATGAGCTAGGGAGGCTAGTCAGAAGCCGCTGACCACCACCTACCACCCTCAGGGCACTAAAACAGGCCCTGATAGAAGAATGGGAGTATTCCCTAAAATCGGCTCCGAAACCTCGTGTTCAGTATGCCAAATCGACTCGAAGCTGTAAGCAGAGCCCGAGGAGGCAATGGTGCCGATTCTCTTGTCACAAATGCGTCTAAACTAGACTAAAAATCACCAAAATTTAGTTTACTCCTGTTAAACGATGATTTCCCATTCTGAAATAGACTAAAGTTGCACAACTTAACTATATCTCGACTGGACCCTCCTGGTTGAGAACGATGACATCGATGATAAGGTGAATTGTTTTAACGCCACTGTTCTTAACTTATATAATCAGCATGCTCCTATCAGACGTGTCAAAATTCGACATAACCCTGCACCATGGATAACGCTACAAATTAAAGAGCTTATGGCCCGCAGGGATAAAGCTAAGAGCAGATATAAGCGCAGACCTTCAGAGCTGAATCTCTCTTACTACAAATCCTTACGTAATCGCTGCAGTCATCTGTGTCAAGATGCTATTTCCACGATCAACTCAATAACCGCAGTTCCTCCGATGTATGGAAATTTCTAAAATCTGTAGGCATAGGCAAGTCACCTACCAACCAGTACAAGGATGTGAACCTCAATGATCTAAATAAGTATTTCTCTCTCCTTCCCTTTTCTCTTGATCCGTCTGTCAAAGCTGCGACACTAGAGAGTCTAGCCAGTTTGCCGTTACCACAATGTTCACACTTTAAACTTAGCGATGTTACCGAGGATGACGTTAAGAAATCTATACTTGCTATTACTTCTTCAGCAGTCGGTAATGATAAGTTGTGCTCAAGAATGATAACTCTTATCCTCCCCTCGTTACTTCCTGTCCTCACTCACATCTTCAACCACTCTTTTTCCTCTTGCTCATTTCCGTCAGTTTGGAAAAAGGCTCACATAATACCGTTACCTAAAACTAACAATCCTACTTTA
Source organism: Xanthia togata (assembly GCA_963853775.1). Classification (NCBI taxonomy): domain Eukaryota; kingdom Metazoa; phylum Arthropoda; class Insecta; order Lepidoptera; family Noctuidae; genus Xanthia; species Xanthia togata. The sequence continues at coordinate 218,538 of OY970818.1, read as the reverse complement.
TTAACTCACTTTAGACCTATTTCTATTCTCCCATTTCTCTCTAAAGTTCTCGAGCACATGGTTCATAGACAGTTATCTTTTTTCTTGGCGTCAAACTCGATAATTACCCCTTTTCAATCCGGTTTTCGCTCGGGACACAGTACTGTAACCGCGCTTTTGAAGGTAACTGACGACATCCGCTGGGCAATGGAGAATAAGTCCCTTACTGTTCTTGTATTGCTTGACTTTAGTAGCGCCTTCAACTCAGTGGATTTCGACATTTTACTAGGTATCCTCAAATCAATCAATTTCTCTTCTTTCGGTTTAGCTTGGTTCAGTTCTTATCTTCGGGGACGCTCTCAGTGTGTTCGCCTGGAGGAGTCCTTCTCTGATTGGTGCAGCCTCACTGAGGGTGTTCCTCAGGGTAGCGTTCTTTCTCCTCTACTTTTTTCAATTTTCATCAACTTTGTTACCAGAGTAATCTCCTCTAGTTATCATCTCTACGCAGATGACTTGCAGCTCTACCGACATTTCACTGTAGCTGACGCGGGTTCAACTATTGCTGCTATGAACCATGACCTGGCTTCCATCAGCGTTTGGGCTAAGTCGTTTGGTTTGCAAATTAATCCAAGTAAATCCCAGGCTATGATTATAGGCAGCAGATTCGTTCGCAATGCGGTTGATGTTGCATCTCTGATGCCTTTACATCTCGATGGTGTTCACATTGACTATACCGAAACCGCCAAAGATTTAGGGGTCATTATTGATTCCAATCTTTCGTGGCGTGCTCAGGTCAATGAGGTCAGTCGAAAGGTACATTTCTCCTTTCATTCGTTGAAAGGCCTCCAAAGTCTCCTGCCCCTGAAGACTAAAATTTCTTTGGCACAAACACTTATTCAGCCGATCATAGATTATGCCGACTCCTGCTACCTGGATGCTACTGAGGAGCTATTAAACAAGCTTGAGCGCTTGCAAAACTTGTGCATTCGCTTTGTTTTCGGACTTAGAAAATATGACCATGTTTCCCATCTTCGCAAGGAACTCAAGTGGCTCCCAATCCGCCTTCGCAGGAACACTCGGATCTTATGTCTCCTCTTTAACGTCTTACACAACCCGTCTTATCCTTCCTACCTGCGTGAGCGTTTTTCTTATGCTAAGGCTAGCGACGCACCGTGTCGATCACACCTTAGATCCCTCCTTAAATCTCATCCTCATAAAACAAGCTACTATTCCTATTCTTTCTCTGTCCATGCAGTAAGGTTGTGGAACTCACTACCGCCTAGCATTCGTGACTTAAAAACTGTTTCACAATTCAAATATCGAGTAAAAGAGCATTACCTTTCCTCTCAACCGTGAGTATTTATATACCTATAGTATGTATGTTTATATATTTAAGCTCTATGTATTTATTTAAGTATATGTTAATTTATTACGTTATACGTGTAGGTTTATTTCAATATTTTAGTTTAAGACTTCGCATATTTATAATTTTTTCTCTTCTTGTTCTCACACACTATTGTCTACATTTCTTTCTCATTTCTCCTGTCGCAGGTCTGCTGGAAGAAATTTCTTAAGAAATAAGCAGTACCTTTGTACTCATAATTATGATTATGTCTTATCTGTATCTATTTTTATGTGTGTACATAAATAATAAAATAAATAAATAAATATAATTTAGTTTGACAGCACTAAGATTGTACTGAGATTTTAATTTAGTGAAAATGACAATTTTGCTATTCTGAATTTGACGTTTTTCACCTAAAATTTTAATTTTTTAACTAATTCTGACCATTTTTAATCGCCACTGAATATGGTGTGGAATATTATTAGTTGTCATGAACTAAAATTCACACGAACATCTCGACTTCGGGTGCAAAAACACTACTGTACTGGATTTTTTTCTTTTCTTTTGCTTATATCTCGAAAATGGTGTGTCCTATCGCAAAAATAATGAAAATTTCGACCCCCTTTATGAAACCCTTATACCCCTAATCCTCAACACGTAGGTAATTTTTTTTTTTTTTTTTCCATACAAAAAGTGAAAAATTCCATATAAAACACGTCGAGGATGACACACAGCGCGCCTCCGGTTCTAAAAAAAATCACGGGGTAGGGCAAACAAGTATGTACCACGTGGATTCGCAATTGTCAAATTCGATTTAGTTGTCAAAATATTTTTTAAATTTAGAGAATTTTTACTACAGAATAGCGTTAAGATTCTCATAGCTAAAAGTAAGGAAGTTAGTAGTTAGTTTAGTGATAGTTTAGTCAGTTTAGTCCGGTGTACAAGAGAATCGGCACCAATACCAGTTATTAAAAACTAAATAACTTGTAAAACATAAGTACCTACTTGTAAATGTTAGTTGAGTTTTATGACACTAAGCTAAAAATGCCTATTTTTATAGATTTATCTTTTTTTAGGTTTAAAAATGTTACTAATGTATAATTTACTATAGTTTCAAAGAAAGCTGATAAAAATTGCTATAAAACGTTTATTATTTTAAATCTCTAACTTCTATAGTTTCACCGTGTCTGTCTGTCTGTCCGTCCGCGGCTTATCTCAAAGACTGTCAGTACTACAAAGCTGTAATTTGGCATGGGATAACAGTGGTAAAATAAAATCACGTAAAAAATATATTTTGCGGTACCTCCCCTGCACGTAAACTGAGGATACGTTAAAAATTTACGAGTTTGTGAACATCATTTTTGGATTCAGGGATCCGTTTTGCAAAATATTAAATGTGAAAAAATTCGCAGTGCAGTAAAACACGGCAGTAGGTATAAAGGACAGCTAAGTAGGCTCAAATCGACCAACTTACATTTGCAGTTGAAATAACATGTTCTCCCATAAATTCCATAAATTATGAGACAATAGAAGAAAGAAAGAAAGAAAATACGTTTATTTGCGGTAAACATGACGCAAAAAAGAGGTTACACAAAAAAAAATTAGAAAAGGTTGCGGGAAACATGCGTCACATCCACGCAAAACGGCTATCGCTCAGCATTATGCTGCGACCCTATGCAAGACAGAGCCCCAGCGCTGGTTTTCAGCGACAACCGGCGCCGACGTATTGACGTCGATTGGTAAGGCTTCGTCTAAGATCTAAGACAACCATGTCTTAAATGTTTCTAAATTGTCTGTACTATCATCGCCTTAAAGCTTTGCACCCATCTTCCAAGTCACGCTGTATAATATATGTAAATAGAGGGACTATCTAAACTACGTGTATACAACTAACTAAGTAAGGTAAACACCAGCCCTTGGGTCGCGGGAAGTGTCAACCAGTCCTTTGGAGATTTCAGTGAACAGACCATGAGCACTCGGACCCCACGGCCCTAGGGTTTCAACCCCAAAAGGCTCGAAAATAATAGTTACCTATAAGGTTATCATATTTTCGCCGCTTGAGGTTTTCTGCAGCCGCAGCGCTAGCGCCAGCACAGCACGCTGAGCCAGGAAGATGGGATGGCGCAAGAGTATCGACACACGTTGCGTCCCACACTAAAGGCTCGTCCAGACTCCAGACCAGCGCAACGCGACTCGAACAATATAATTTCTAAGAAAAGTTCACGCGGTATAACAATAGTCGGTGTCACGTCGCGCTAGTCTGAACGAAGCTTTAAGGCCTACCCACCTTCCTTGGAAATAAAGACATCCGGTCCGGTCTCTTGCCATCATCGCGTGCTAAGCCATTAGGTTCTAATAGATAGATAAATTATATTATGTATTATAGATAGAAGATAATACGTATATATTCAGGTACGTAATTATTCGACAAAACTTCAAGGTTGTCAAATATTGTAACAACTTGCAATTGATATCTAATCACCTGTTGTTATATTATTATACCAAATTATACCGTGCCCCAGTAGTGTCACAATCACCTTTCTGTTCCGTGATCACCACGCTGCCAGTGCCACTGGGCCATTACACAATTGTTTGTGTTCTTGAATCCATATAATACCAATGTCGTAATATTAAATAGTAGTTTTTAATATCATTGAAAAATACCCATACATACTCACTAATATTATAATTACGAAATTAACTCTATCTGTTACCTTTTCACGCCTCAACGACTAAACGGATTTCCTCATAGACAAATAAAATCTTATATCTATGGATGTCGCACGCGGGTTGACCATGACCTGGGTTAGGACATAGGATACCTTGTATCCCGGTAGTACGACCTCGTGGGATAATTGCAGACCTCCACGCGGGCGACGCCGTGGGTAACACTAGTAACAAATAAGCCTGCAGTCCAAGGTAAGTGCGTTCATTAAACTTGACCCGTGACCCGATTGGTAGCACTGAATTTTGCAATCTTAGTTTCAATACGAATAGAGTTCAAAATGGCGTCTAACAGCACTTAATACCAGAGACATCGTAGATGCGCTGCCGTTCCAGAGACAAAACTGAAATGTGTCGTGTGACTGCAGCTACCCCGACACACCTATTGACCGAAAACCTTTATAAATGACGGTACAGGCAACGCAGAATTTTGGTCGCTATCTCGGTAACCAAGAAGAAGAAACACGTTACCTGATTTAGGTTACCGTTTTAACGGTTACACAGACACAGGCGATGCGCGCTCTTTGACTTATGCCGAAGGCACGTGTAAGGTAGGGGTGAAAAAGGTTCTTCGATTAACCAAACAATAGCTGCGTAACTGGCCATGGGCCATTTAATAAACACCTCTTTGTCATAGGAGTGACAGACAGTCAGCTCTGCAGGGCCTGCATGGAGGGCGACGAGACAGCAGCTCATGTGCTGTTAAACTGCCCGGTGGTCGCCACTTACAGGGCAAAGTACCTCGGTAACCCAGGTACCCTACGCGAGATTGCCAGTAACACCAAGGCGTTGCTGGCCTTCTTTGAGGAGCTGGGGTGGATCGAATGACCGATTTTTCCCACCCGTACGCAAAATACGCGCTTTGAGGTGGAGAACTGCGGAAACCAGCCCGTATTACCTATTTAAGGTAGAGGTAATATTTATTTCAGTAACCGCTATTGAAACTGGTTGTATTCAATTTCAGTTTAAGGTAACCTTTAAAAACCGACCGGACAGGTGTATGAGCTACGTGTCTGGGAAGCTATAGATAGTTGGACCTATTTCCCTTTTTGCAAGGGTATAGTTTGGTGGCACAAATACACCTCCCGGCCTGGCTCGCTGGCCGAGTGATCGCCCGCGCTACTGCTGAGCTCGAGGTCCGGTTCTTGACGTGTCGATTACCGAGACAGGCAAAGTTATTAGGTTTTTCCATCTGGAATTTTCAGTAGCAGCCCGGGATCTGGATTTGTGCCCGGTTGATGGCAATAGGCTCGCCCCTATGACATGGGATATAACAAATAATGGCCTGCGCAGAGTGGCGGAATTTAATACTTATCCAATTGAAATAAGGTATATATTTCAATGGTCCAGGAACAAGTATCAACGAAAAAGTACCAGGAAAAAGTATCTAAAAGGTCATAGATTTGTATTTTGTGGGAGTCAAACGCGTGACTCGCGAGCCACTCGACCACTGCGCTAACCGTGCCGTCGCTTACGTCAGCTGCAACAACTCCTAATCGACGCACACGCAACAAGCAGAGTTGTAGAAATAAATGACTACCTACTAGTATAATGATACGTTTCAGTCCTACGTCTTGACTCTTGAGTAGGAACAAATAGAAGCGAAAATTTATATTTGAACGCTTTCGTAATGCCTGCTCTGTTACTGTTATCTCGACGTTATTCCTTGCAACAAATTAAGCCACCAATTAATGTTCTACCGAAGTTCAGTAGTTTTTGAGTTAGTTAGATGATTAGTTTTTTTCTGAACAATCCCAGATTAAATCATTTGAAGCCAATTTAAAAATGATTTACAGCGCGAATGTACTGAAAGAACAATGGCAGGTCTTCATATAACGAATTGTCTGGGATCAAATTTAAGCGTCCCGTAATGAAAAATATGTTAAAAGATTTGGCGTTAGCTCCAGAATCTGTAAATGAGACTATTTTCATTAGGGAAAGCCGGAAAAAAAAGATTTCAGTGTTTGAATTTTTAGGTTATGAATAAACGTCAAACAACAATTATCTATAAAACATCGCAGATTGAAATTAAATCATAAAGAAATGCATAATGTGGTGTGGTCTAAGTGAGGATAAGAGTATTTACGGATAAAATGAGAAAAACCCAAATAACTTCTAACCTTCGGTGTAGAGTAGTACTTAATTGTATGTTTACGAAAGAAGGGCGCGTATTTTTTTAAAAATGATCTTGCCCCGTAAACACTAAAACTGAGGGTTATAACCCTCAGTTAAACCTTAATATCTAGAAGATTATAATATAATAATACCTAGAAGCAGTGAGCCTAGTGGTGTGACCGTCAGACTGACAAGTCGTAGGTCTCGAGTTCGAACCCCTCTGACTTTTCGGATTCATGTGCGTATTATATAATTATCACTTGCTCAAAAAATGGTGAAGGAAAACATCGTGAGGAAACCGGCATGCCTGAGAGATATTTCTCGACGGCATGTGAAGCCAAGTCAGAGGCCCATGGGCGGCTTTAAAACTCTGACACCAGCTTTCTAATTACGCAACATATTTTCGTAAACGATAAAGACAAATCTGTTTCATTTTGACAGTTCAACAACATTCATTGCGTTATTTACGTTGCTCTGCAGTTTTTTTTTCGAACTTACGGAGCAATGGATTAGCAATCTGCTTCAAAACTATTCAGATTCGGATTGATTTTGCATTACGTAATTAGGGTACCTACGGGTTAGTTTACTAACCACACGAAAAGAAGAAGACCTTAATACCTAATGTTAGGGCAAATAAAAAACACATTTTGTTTAAGGGGAGGATTTACGAATTTGCCTGTTTTTAAATCAATTTTAAATGGTCAAATTAGTGTATTTAGGTACTGAAAAGATATATGTCATAGATACATCCTTGTTTGAGGGAAATTAAAGGTTCAAAACACGATAAATTGTAATTTTCTCGATCAAAAAAAAATCCGAAACAGGGTCGATTTCAAAACCATTTTTCGTTTCATTTCCTAATTACAGCACAAAATAATATGAAAATTGCATATATGATGAGGTAATCGTATTTTAGAGGTTATTTAAAGATTGGATTTTTAAGTTTAGTAGATTTTTTTTAAATAAACCCAAATATAGTAAATCGGGCTAAATCGGCTCGCGCTCAGAGTCCTGCGGGACGTCATCGGAGGTGGACCTGTGTCAAAATTTTAAAAAATACGCTCTCTCTGCAGTTGTTAAAAAAAAATCTAATAAAAGAAGAACACATTAGATATGAAATTGCGACAGCTCAGAAAACTAAATTAGGTAATTTTAATATAGTTTTAATTCATAATATTGTTTTCGAAAGTGAGATTATTTCTATGCGATATGATGACGTTTAATTGTCATCTTAAAATAGTGTTAGACACATTATAAATTACTATCGATAAAATTATAGTCAAGTGCGAGTTTTATATAATTTTTTATCGTCGTTTATGAAGAAGTTTTTTTTATATTTTTTTATCAGATTCATCCATGTTACTATATTCACTCTCTATGGAATTGTCTTTGCTAATATCATGTCCTACATTAATAAACACATCATATACAATTTTTCCGGTTGTCGGTTGTATATTGAATATTTCAAAGTACTATCACTCTCGCAAGAACAAAGAAAATTTTAAAAAGACATGGTGTTTCAAACAAATGTGCTATACTAACATGAACAAATGTCAGTATGGAACACGAAAAAAATCGTAATTATATTGTTATAAATTCAGAAGTAAGGATATTAAATAATTTTCTTATTTTTCTTATTTCGTCGTTGTATTTTCTCAACAAATATACTTGCACTTGTTATTATTACTAAATAATGTTTAATTTGCAACGGCGCCATTTCTATTTTATTTATTAAAATGAGTAACTTCCAGAATCACTAATTTAACCAACACTTTAAATCATAAACTAAACGTAAGACAAATAAAATATAACAATATTTTTCGAATAGCGGAGCCAGCAACACAATTTTTTTATTGAATCCGTGATTTTATCGTATTGGCTCAGTATGAACAACTCAGTTTTGAATACGAAAAGTCACTGTTTACGATATCGTATACGAAACTACTGTATACGATAAAATGTCGTTCTAAAATTTCGATGTCCTAAAATAATAGATTCGATAAATTATAGCTTGCTACAGCTTTAATTTATCGAATCTATTATTTTAGGACATCGAAATTAGGTACGTCACTTGACAATAAAGTACGTCAATTGTTACTTCTTTTAAAGCTGTCAATATTTATGAATCTTCATGAGCGGTGGGTAATATCCAAAACAAAAAAATATGGTCACAGTATAAGCAAAACAGTAAGACCATTTTTAGCCCATCCAACTTAACAAAAATCCCGACGAAATAAAGATGAAAGTTTGTATGTAAATTCGCCATTTTTTTTTCTTAAATTCACTTGATAAAATTCTTAAATTCACTGAGAGACAATGCACAACCTAAACCGCTGGGTCTAGAAGCATGCAATTTTGCACAATAGTTCTTTTTATAACCAACGAAATTACGACTTTGATATTTTCTATCAAAATTACATTTTGCGTGACCGTTGAGATACCCAGTAGCACTATTGCAATTTTAAACTTTCACCTTACTACCGGAAAGTCATGTTTATCTGAAACTAGTTTCTGTCCGAGACTTCATTCGCGTGAAAGTCATAAGACATCACAATATACTAAAATAACAGCCACATTTTATCAATCTTCACTGTACACTGTTTGTAGTTTTGGTCTCGGCGACCAAAATATACAGAGATTTAGGACTGGTGACGCGACTGGCTGGCTAGCTGGACTAGCGAGCAAGTGACAGAGTTATCCGTGTGAGAAGCAGCTCCTCCTGAGGTCGAAACGCGCAAGTAACACTCGTCAGTAGCAATTTCCAATTGCTTGCGAATTTTTTCGTTTTAAGTGAATTATTAAACGTCTGCGTTCCTTCATATACTAACCTAATGGCACAACACTGATACACGAACTGCTTCTTACAGATTATTCATGACTCCCCAGCTATCACTAAAAAAATCAGCAGTTTGTACAAGGGTGGCTATGGTTAGGTGGCTGTTAATGAGATTTTTTTATTGATTTTTATTAAAACCATAGATGACAGAAGAGGCCTAAACTTCATGTTTGTCGTTGTACGTTCTACGAACTCTCCCATAACAGTAGGTATATGAAAAGTTAAAAATGTTGTTTATTTTATAAATAAAATGAATTGATTGTCACAAAACAAACACACGCACGCACACACACAATACATTAGCTGATAACGACACCGACCCGACATCGACACGATATTGGCGATCAGATGATCGGATACGTTTAGTGCCTTGTCTTGTTATCGTAACCTATATCGGCGCAGGCAGCGACCGACACCGATATAGGCACGATATCTACCGGCGAAGACACAGTGCGGGGAGAGTTTTTTTTCTTTTTCTCACTGCCGACTTCAAGACGTTGATACTTAGTAGGTGCTGTGGTTGTTTGGTGCGTCGCGATGGTCATCGATATTCACCAATATCATTGGGCCGATAATAATTGTATCGGTATCGAATCGATGTCGGTATAATAGCTGCCGACGTATCGGTAGGTATCGGGTTGGTGTCGTTATCTGTTAACGTGAAAACGCCCATTAGGTACACAGGACATTTTAAGTAATCATTTTAGTTCATTACACCGTAGGTCCCATAAAATGTAAACTTATTGAAAAAACCGAATCTAAGAAAAACTAGTTTAGTTGATCAATTGCAAATATTTCATGCTGTGGCATGGATTTTCCGCGAAATGGTCGGCGGTGCATCGTAAATAAATACGTCACTCTGCATTTGGGGGAGGCGGAGGTAGCGTTACAAAGGCCTACAGACACGGAAAACCTCGCCTTAACATATTTATTTTATTCCTCATCTCGTATTATTATCTCATCAGGAAAACCTGCTGGTGCTGAGATATGTTCTTGATGTCTGGCCCATCCTAGATACCACACTAAGGTCATAGTGTGTGCGCAGCAGCCTACAGTGCGCCGGCCAACTAAACAACTACAGCAATATTCAACTATGCCGGTTCTGCCAGGAATTTTATTTTTGCAGTGTGTTCACGCATATATTGCAGTTTACACATAAAATGAGCATGCGACACGATGACCGTAATCTGCCATTATGATTTTTCCGGGTTTAAACAAAAATCCAATTCACTGGGCACAATCGGAGCACACAGTAAGATTAGCTTATGGTCACGCAAAAGCAATATCGGAATCCTAAGGGCACGCACTAGTCACACAGGACAGTATCAATCAGTCCATAAACAGTCCAGGTCGGGTAAAAATAAATAGAAAGCCAAATAAAAACACAAAACAACCGAGATGAAAAACGTGGAAGGATTCTGTAGCCTCCTGACAGACAACCACAGACAACATGTCACTGTCAAAGACAAAAGTAGTGCTGCACGTTTCGATTCAGTTTTCTTAGGAATCGATACAACACTGAAACGATCCTGTGGTATTTTGATTAATTATTAATTGGATTTAAGTCTTCAAAGATTATTGATTAAAGATGAAAGAATAGATCATTTTAATAATTATGTTAAAAACAAAACCAACTACTCTACATGGGTCGATCGATCGGTTGATTATAAAATCGATCATTCGTTTAATTATTGATACAGATAAATTGCATTTATACAATTTGTACTCACACCACTATTTTAATGGTAACATGTCGTATGTACTTAATTCGAACATCATTTGATAAACTTTTAAAAACATAAAATAATTCCGGCCTTTAGGAGGAGTGAATAATTGAAAAATCGTAGAAAATTAATTAAATTCGATTCATAAAATTAAATCCATGGACGCCAAAAAAAAGTCCAGACCAAATTTTGCCATTGTTCTTTAAGTTATTATCATAGCTAATGCTGTAGCAGATCTTTGGTAATAATTAAAAGTTCAAAATCCAAAAACCTTGGCAAATATCACTAATCAAACATTTATTTGTGCAGAATTTATAAACATATTTTCTTTCTTTTTTCTTTTTCTTTCTTTCTATTTTTTTGTTATTTTTGCTGAAGTAATTCATACAAAACGAAGTCGAGTGCAAAACAAAAATTACTACGCCTGATGTACTTACAAATTTATAGTAAAATATCGTTAGAAAGGTCGTTTAAAAATATTGTGAGTTTGTGAACATCTTTTTTGGAATCAGGGATCTGTTTGCGAAATATTAAGCTTTAATGTGGCCATAATATGTATATATATAGGTACCTTTAAATACGTAATTTATGTGAATTATTTAAGACCAGACGATCGATGTGATCATTTCATCAAAAACTTTTTAAAACTAATTATAAGTGTTTAATTAATCATTTTCTAAGATCTATTTTTGTGATAATTTATAGGTACCTACTTAATATTTTAGGGGATGCAGAACTTATATAAATTCATCATCAGTATAAAATCAGTAAAAGTCGCTTAGTGTTGCCTTAGATATCTATGCAGGAGTCATTATTGTCTCTGGAGCTGCGGGTCTTAGTGTGGCGATAGGCCAATATTATTATTTATGTTGATTTTTTTTTTGGCTACCTTCGATAGACGACGGTGACTTAAAAGATCAAAGCAGTGCAACTCCTGTACTTAGCACTCGTGTCTATTCTTAGATTTCGACGACATCAGCGAACGCAGAAACCAAAGTGTATTTGATTCGCTTCTGTATCTTTTCTTATTCTACAGAACACCTGGACCTGCGTGCAAGACGAGAAATGACTTGCTAAGTCTTAATAATGAGAGGCTATCAATGTACCTACGTCCTTGTGTGGTTAAACAATTAAACTGACATACGAAACAATAATCATAATACCATACGTGAGGTGAGTCACATGGTACGGCCAGCAACGACAGACGAATGAAAACAAAATTAAGTACAGTTTGTTTGTACTAGCAACGGGTTAAATTATAACGTCACATAACATCACGCATCGAACGGTTGGGCAGAGGTGTACCTTAGTACTCCCACATTTCGTGTAACAGGAGGCGAGCCTATTGCCATCAACCGGGCACAAATTCACACTCCGGGCTGCTACTGAGGAATTCCAGATGGAAAAACCACCGCCCGACCTATGTGGGAATCAAACCCAGGGCCTCATGCTGGGTGATGCCCGATCTCCCCAGTAAAGAGAAGAAGAAGAAGAAGTTCCATGTTCCCCAAAGCTTTTATTATTGACTAAAAGATGCACGACTCTGTCTTGACCGAAATCGTGAGTGGTACAGTCACCGGATCAACGCTTACGTTACGTATACTCTGTTCAAATTACCGTAAATAATAAATTTCGACGGTGATTTTAACGTTGGCGTTTTTATTCTGAGAAACTGAAAGACTTCGACAACTATGACTTAGCCCAGGTTCGCGTGTTTTTATCGGGTGATTTTTTTTATCGGGCGTTTTTTTTTTCGGGCGATTTTTTTTTGTACACTGGGTTTTCAACTCTCGATATTGAGCCGAGCATTGAGAATCCAACAGAGCGCATTCAGCGTGGATATTCAATTCTCGGCGCTAAGTAGAGAATCGAAAACGAAATCCTGCGTGAAAAAAATGGCTGCGATTTTATTACGTCCGTGCGAACGTGGGCTCATTGAGTGATGCAGAATAGTATAGTTTATAGTGACCTTGTTCGCAATTTTTTTTAAATCTCTTTATAATATAAAGCCAAAATTCCGAAGCAAGTTTTTTATAAAATTCGCGACGGGCACTTTTTCGAGCTCGTGTATTGAACTACTGTAAGTACACTGGCCTGCAAACAAAAGTATCACACTTTTAAAATTTAATTTTTTTCTTAACTATAGAAGTTAGAGATTTAAAATAATAATACGTTTTATAGCATTTTTTATCAGCTTTCTTTGAAACTATAGTAAATTATACATTAGTAACATTTTTAAATAAAAAAAAAGATAAAACAATTAATATAACCATTTTCAGCTTAGTGTTATAAAACTCAATTAATATTTACAAGTATGTTTTACGTGTTATTTATTTTTTAATAACTGGTATTGCCTCTTTGGGCTCTGCTTACAGCTTCGAGTCAATTTGGCATACTGAACACGAGGTTTCGGAGCCAATGTTGGGGAATATTCTCCCATTCTTCTATCAGGGCCCTGAGGGAGGTACCTAAGTGGTGGTCTGCGGCTTCTGACTAGCCGCCCTAGCTCATCCCAGGCGTGCTCAATCGGGTTGAGATCAGGACTTCTTGATGGCCAAGCCATCACGCCGACACCAATCTCCTGAATATACTCTTGCACGACCCGAGCCGTACCATACCTACCCATATTTACTAAATACGGCCCTGAATACTCATTGAGAATCTCCTGGGCATATCTTTCCCCAGTCAGAGTGCCATTTTCTATGGCCACTAACTCTGTGCGACCTTCTAAAGATATGCCAGCCCATACATGTACACTGCCTCCACCGTATTGGACTCTTTCTGAGAAGCAGGCTTGAAGGTATCGCTCACTAGATCGCCTGTAGAATTTCGCCTTCCATCAGAAGTGTAAAGTGAGAATCGAGATTAATCTGTAAACAAAATTGGTGACCATTCTTCTTGATCCCACTGTACCTATGTGTTCACGGGCGTATCGCAGTCTCGCTACTCGATGCTCTCTCTCTAGTTTGGGGCCACTCGCTGGTCTTCGGGGTTTCAGGTTTGCTTCAGCCAGTCTTCTTCTCACTGTACTGTCACTAATGTAGTCCCTTCGGTTCTGAAGAAGCTGTTGCTGGACTTCAACAACTGCATTTAGGTGGCGATTTCTCAACACAGTGGAAACAATATAACGGTCTTCTCGGGCACTAGTACACCTGGGTCTGCCATCACCAGGTCTCCTCAAATGGTTTCCAGTCTCTTCGTAGCTTCGCTTCACCTTCTGGACCGTTCGTTCGTAACGTCACACCCACCATTCTTGCAGTACGACGCATACTGATGCCTAGTTCCAGAAAAGTCATGATCCTAGCCGTCCTAGTACATTCTTCAGGTGAAAGAGGCATGATAAATAAGTATATTTGCTGTTGTCTAACTTAGCTTTTGCAACAAGACTCATCGATGAAGAAAAAAATGAAAACAAAAATAGAAACAAAAAATTAATGGTAAAATTGTAATTCGAAAAGGATTATTTTTGTTTTTACGTTTTTTTCAGCCATTTCTTAAAATAAGGTTACCGACTATGAAGTTTTTATGATTAAACTCTTTTTCGAGTCTTTTTTGTTTCGAAAGTATATCTTGTGTACATAGCAAATGCAATGAAAAATATATAATAACATCTCTTAAAAAGTGGGTTAGTTCATGTTTGGTTCGTGGAATTTTGAAATATCTAAAAAAAAAACCCATTCAAAATCATAAAAAAACGCAGAATTAACTGTAAATTTCTCCTTACTACTTTAATGTTATTACTTAAGTAAAATTTATACCAGAATATTATTTATTTATTTATTCACATACAACTATCATCACAGGCTTACCTAATACAATAGTGTAGTTTTATTTTTTAATAACTTACAAAGATTAGACTTAAAATTATATTATTATGCACAATCAGGAGTAAATTTACAAAATGCAGCCCGTGTGAATTCACTCAGAGTACAGTTGAAGCAGTCAATCTGTTGTGACACCGTATTGAGTGTAAGCAACGCGCGCGTCAGCGGCGCGTGCTGCAGCAGGTTGGTGCGAGCGGGCGGCACCCGCAGCAGCGGCGGCCGCCTCCGCCGCCCCACGTGCCCATCAGGTACACACAACCCAACTGTGCGCAGAACGCTTGGGTTGTGTATTTTACCCCGCATAACATTAATAAGTAAGTGGCGAGAGCTACTTCCCTTCGTACTTCCAGTTTACTATAGCCTACCATGCCCAGCACAAATAGAGTAGGATACAGCAGTGGATACCCTGGATACACACCATACTGCTTTAAGTACAGGAATCTCACAAATTTGTTCTGGATTCGTTCTAGCATTAGTTTGTATTTGGCTTCATGAGGCGACCAGACGACAGCATTGCATTCCAAATGACTTTTTACAAGCGCTTCGTATAACGATCTCAGAGCGCTGATGTTCGTGAACTGGTTTCCTAGCCGTAAGACCAATCCTAAATTGCGGTATGCTTTTTTACACACATCAGTGGTATGTTTACGGAAATTTAAATCAGTTGTAAAGCGCACGCCCAAGTCCTTAACCTCTGAGACACGTTGCAGTCGAATTCCATCCATGCAATATTGATAATGACTTGGGACGCGCGCGCGGGTAAATGATAGCACCGAACATTTGGCCACATTGAAATACAACTTATTGCTAAGACTCCACTCTACTACCCGATTAATATCCTGCTGCAGTATGTCAGGGTCAGTTTTCTGTTGTATTTTAAGAACTAGTTTCAAGTCGTCAGCGAATAACAATGTTGTGGATTTATTGACTACTCTCGGCAGGTCGTTAATTGTAATAATGAAAAGAAAAGGCCCTAGATTACTGCCCTGGCTGACTCCAGATCTCATGAAATAGGGCTCAGAGAGCTGCCCACTGCAGTCGACGTACTGACAACGGTCTCGTAAATAGCTGGCGAAAAATGCCAAAGTGTGAGGTGTACAGCCTACACCAGCCAATTTTGCCAAAAGGACGTCGTTATCCACTGTGTCAAAAGCTTTCCGAAAATCGAAGTACATCTACATCTACCTGTTGACCCGCATCCACCGTTGGTACTATTTGAGTCATAAGATCCAGTAAGTTCCCCGTTGTCCCCCGCCCAGGCCGGAAACCATGCTGCGCGTCAGACAACAGAGCGCTAATCTGTGGATACAGGCTACCGTGAATGGTCGACTCAAACACTTTAGCTGGAGTGGATAATACCGCTACAGGTCTATAATCGCAGGGTGCTGAACCTCTACTACATTTAGGCACGGGTACAACCCGGGTAAGTTTCCATCTATCAGGAAAAGTTGCGGTCTTGATACAGACGTTGAACAAGTGTAGCAACGGCTTAACCAACACCGCACGGCAATCCTTAAAAATGAACGCCGGAATACCATCCGGCCCGGCTGAGCGCTTGGGCGGCAAGCGTGCAAGCGCACGCTGTACGTCAGCGGGGCCCACGGCCGCAAGGTGCGCCCGCGCGCCCGGCGACACGCCCGCTGCCTCGCCGGCACTCGCCGCCGCCACACTCAGTTCGGGAGGTTCCGGATTGTACACCGACTGAAAGAACCGAGCGAACTCACTGGCACATTCGTATTCCGATAATACCCGTCCGTCCTTAATTAACTTCCTCTGATTCGAATTGCCTTTCCTAGACCTAATATACCCCCAAAACGCTCGCGGATCCTTCGCCAGGTGCCCTTGCACGCGGTCGCGGTACTGACTATGCGCTCGAGCCGTCTCGGTTTTCACTCTCGCCCTGTATCGTGCGAATTCCACATAATCACTGAATAAAAGTTGGTTCATAAGAAATTAAAATAGCATACTTATAAAAAAAATATGATAGTTGATATCTATGGTGCTTACATATAACTCAAAATAAACAAAATTGCTACTTATTGCGATGCGTCGGCTGCTCGAACTGGCAAACGCAATTTTGTGATAGACATCGTAGCAAAAATTAAAATGGACAATAGCACAAAACTCTTTTATTAACCTTATTTCAACGTATTAGCGGTCGGCGCAACATGTCCCTTTCCTCCCTATACTTCTCTATCAGTCGTCATCTCGGTAGTCAGCCCCTTTCTATCCATATCATCTTCCACACAGTCCACACATCGTTTCTTTGGTCTTCCTCTACTAGGTATTATAGTAGGTATAGCCAACTCAAGATGTTTTTGTCATTCCTCCGCATCACATACCCATATTATCATGACAACCCATTTCCGTACAACTTCGCAGTCGCCGCCGGTGCCACTTTCACATTTCCTCTTATACTGAAAAATATAGGTACCTACTTAATGAAAAAAAATGATCTAATAAAAAAACCTATTATTATGTCAATTTAGCTACTCAGATGATATTGTGTAAGTTGTACAAAGGGGGGGATTACCCAGCGACTGGGTTGTCAGGTCAGATAGGCAGTCGCTCCATGTGAAATACTGGTATTCAGCTGCATCCGGTTAGACTGGAAGTCGACCCCAATATAGTTTAGAAAAGGTGGTAGATGATTATAATTTTATGATGTAAAAGTGCCAAACAATCATGAAATAATTACAATCTGTGGTGGTGTGTGTCCCGTAGGTGGCTCATATTCGCGAAGTGATGTAATCATCGGATGCTAGCCATCTGATATAAATTCCTGACCACGCAGGATGTCGCAAAGGTCAATTTATTTGTGCCCACGCGCAACTTAGAATACTTATTTATTTCTTATCTTGCAATGCGAAAGGCTAGTGTACTTTTACCAGCTATTTTGTAAGAAGAGTCGTGAGGCAATCAACAACAACAACATCAAATATTTTATTGGAACAAAAACATTTTACAATTTTTGTGTACGTTAATACTGCGTTAGTTTAGTAACTGTGTCGCAGTTATTAGCGCCCACCCCAGAGCGAAAGACCAACTGAGTTCCAGCATGTCCTAGAACCAAAAATTCGAAGACATGTGACATCCACCAACCCGCACTGGGCCCGCGTGGTGGATTACGGCCACTCCCTCTCACAGAGGAGGCCTGTGTCCTAGCACACAGCAGTGCTTTTTTTTTCTTTTTCTTTTTTTGTATAGATTGACAATTAATGAATTATCCAAAACTGTTGACATATCTGACGTTGCTGGGTGCGCCAAAGTTCACCTAAATTTTCAACTCCGATAATTGGAAATCCGAAAATGTTCTTCCTAACATTTTTCATCCTAACAATCACAATTCCTAACTACTCTGTCTCTAATGTTCATAATTCCGAAGCATTCAACTTCATAATGTCAGTAGCAATAAACATCTAATATACTTTTATTTGTTTTTCTATATTTTCTCAACATAACCATCTTTTACACTATTATTCAAAGTCATATCTTTTTTGTTTATCACGGTACTATGTATAGTCATTGGTTTAAAATAAGTTAGAACTGCGACCATAACGCACGAGCCGAACGAGCGAAGCCAGAGTCCCGCTCCAGTCATTCAGTCAAGTTCCAGAAACGAATCGGTCTTATTCATAATTATTGGTTTAGGTTAGGTTAGAACTGTGACCACAACACACGAGCCGAGCGAGCGAAGCGAGCGCCTGCGGCCGGCGAAGTGCCAGAACCGAATCGGTCCTGTTTAGGGATAAAAGCGTTATGATAAAAAACAGTAGGAGTTTAAATATATTTACATTAATGATATTATTAATTACAATTTTCGGAAACATGAGTGTTATGAACATCGCCGGTAGCACTACAAATACATAGTATGAATGAAAACTTTAGGATGAAAATTTTTAGGAAGAGTGATCATTCGGATTACAAATCGTTAGGAAGAACAATTTCGGGTAAAGAACTTTAGTTGAGCCAATATGGACCCGACGTTGCTACCTTGTATGCATATTGCGTTCCTATGATTAGTTGTTATTTCGTAAACACAAGTGACATGACATTGATTTAGGTACTGATCAAAGAGAGAATTGTAATGACTTTCACAACTTTTTAAATAACACTAGTTATATGATGGGTCAAAAATAATTCTCATTTGGATGTACCCGAGTCTAGAAAATCAAAATGAAAATCATTTTTGCCCAAAAAAAGTTACCACCAACTTTTGAATAATCGAATTCGTGAAAAAAGAATAACCTCTGCGTTTTACTTAACCTAATGAATGTCACTGGCTGCCAATTTCCTATACGACCTTGTCAGACAAACAGTAAATGAAATTATTCGGAAAAACCGTAATTATGCTAACATTGTTCAGTTGTTTACACGACACCCTGGCGTCTGTGCCAAATTGGATTTAAATAAAATGGAATTGCTTTATACTTTGGATTTTTTTAAATTAATTAATTTAACATTGACAGTGTATAGAGTGCCATTAGCGGCACTCTATCCCTATCGGATAAAGTGCGGTTGACGGCATACTAGTGGCACTGCCTCGGCCCGGCAAGTGCCGTCAGGATATCCACTATCATTGTCACTGTCACTTGTTATTTTGTTTGATTGTTGAGTTTAGGTCGCTGTAAAACACCACATTTCTAAAACATTACATTCTCTGGTCACAGTTCTAACCGCATCGTGGTTCTAACCTAACCTAACCTATCTAAACTTTCAGCCATTTTAATTTGCTACTTCATTTTTCATAAATTCAGTCAATGTAGTGACTTCTGTTAATATAAATATACATTTATTATTTTTATTTTTTTATTATCAAAATTATAAATTATCTAAAACAAATTGAATCAGCAGGAGCTCGTGGCTAAGTAATAACTGCCGCACGGGGCCGATCCATCAGGTTAAGCTACGCTTGCCGAGGTTGGTCTGTGGATGGGTGACCATCTTTACATACCGAGACTCTTCCGTGCCTCGTGCTTGTTGCTTAACCAAAAGTACGAAATTGACAGAAAAATATGTTTTTGCTTTCGGCATTATAATGTGTATTCAAAGAGTAACGTGTATTCAAAGAGGATGTTATTAATAAATAAAACGCACAGATATAATATAAATGATATACGTATAATAATCACATTGGTACTTTTGGTTAAGCAACTTCGATGATGATGATGCACAAATGAGTTCTTAAAAATATAATTTATTACGTTTACTTCATGCTCTTCCCTATTTTTAAACGTGGGTGGTGTGGGTGGGTGTGTGGGTGGTGGTAAAAATAGGTTTACACACACAGGATCACTTTTTTTTTTTTAAACCGATATATTGTCAAGGAGTACTTATAGAGTTTTTGCAAATTGGATAAAAAAACGTGTTTTACTTATCATCGATAGTTTCAGTTAGTATCCTATCTCTATTCGAAAGTTAATCATAGGCGCAATTCTAGGAATAAAATTTTAATATTTTTCATTGCTATCGGGAGCGCTACTAAAAGGTGCGCTCCGAAGAATAAAAAAGGAGCGCCTCATTAGGAGCGCCTCAAAATGGTAGCGCTTCGAGGAATACCTCAAGCCGACCCCAATATAGTTGGGAAAAGGCTAGGCAGATTGAAATACGATTGAATCAGTCAATAGATCGGGCGGCGAGCTAACCTCAACAATCAAACAAAATAACAAGTGACAATGACAATGCAAAGCTTACGGCACTTTAGCCGGGCCGAGGCAGTGCTACTAGTATGCCGCAAATTGCGGCACGTTATCCGATACGGATAAAGTGCCGCCAGCGGCACTCTATACACTTCCTTTAATATTTATTTATTATCTTTACCGGTTGCCCTAATGCAAAATAGTTAAGTCTACATATAAATTTCCAAACTTTCTAGTCACTTAATAGACTAAATTCAATAAAAACTATAAGCCCATGTTCGCACGGACGTAATAAAATCGCGGCGATTTTTTTTCGTGCACTGGAATTTCAACGCTCTATTTTGGAGCCGAAAGTTAAAAAATCGAACTGTTTTTTTCAACGCGCTGGGACGTGAGTGCGTCCCAACACGTTGGATTCTCAACGCTCGGCTCAACACCGAGAGTTGAAAATCCAGTGCGCGATAAAATCCCGCCGCGATATTTTTACGTCCGGGTAACATTCTAAACTAAATAAACATAACACCTAAATTTAACTTAATTACAACATAACACCCTAGAGGTCATCATCCACGCTGGGCTCGCCTGGCAGACCAGATCAGACGAGAGCCAGTACTCTGACCACATAGACATGCATCTGAGCCACAGATCTGCGCCAGATCGGACTGAGCTCACTCAGCAGATGAAACGGACTGATCAGAATGTTAACTTCAACAATTTGTTTCTTCTAGTACAGCCACATATGGTAGGTACGAGTTCGGACGGATCTGAAGATAGGAGTACAACTGTACAGGCACTCGGCACACATTGGCCACAATTGACTTTTACAAAGAGACTGTCCTGGCTGTCACACTGGTATTCAGAGAGAAAGAGACGAATATAATAGGAATATCGTTTATTTCCGAGTATATGGTACACTGCTACACATCAAGCTATACATTTCCAGTATAAGCTGACCTCGCATTGTACGGAAATCCTATACAATGCGAGATCAGCATATACTGGGAATGTATAGTTTGATGTGTAGCTGTGTGTACTACCATTGCCGGTGTAGAAATATTAAGTTTACAGTCCAATTAATATCCATATGAATCAATGACTCTGCCTAGCCTTTTCCCTACTATGCCGGGGTCGCCTTCCAGTCTCTCCAGCGGGGTAGGTAATTACGTAACACACTTAAGTACCTACATAGCAACATTTTCATTTTGAAAATTCAACAACAGTCATTGCGTTATTTGCAGAAGAATTTTGCATTTCAATTGAGAAGAATTTGATGCAATGGATTAGCAATATCCTTCAAAATCATTCAGATTATGATTGAAAGTGTGTTACGCAATTATGGTGCTGATGCAGCTGAACACCTACCAGTATTTTACAAGGAGAACGAAAAGAAAAAATCTTTTATTTTAATATCCTCGTTATTATAATAATAAATTATTTTGAAATCAAAAAATGTAATCGAATGAAAGCTCTAATAAAACCGAACATTTACTAAAACTAGATGTGTAACGTACATACCTAATTATTTACCGGAGGCTAGTCAAGAGCATATAGAAGAGCCAAACCTTTGATTAACAACTCAACAATGACACATACCTACTTGAAGGCTTTCTTAAATAACAATCACAGGTGGCAGCACTGAGACGTCAGGTCCGGGTCAAAATTGTCAAACGCCTATATTTTCTTTAATCGTGACTGAATGATGAACCTCATCATATAATTTATATTCATGTCAAAATGGAAGAGCTCCTGTCAAAGTGGCGCCAACAGGTGGCGTGAAGTTTCATGAAAACCCTCATTAACCCTAACACCTACACTTACAATGCGACATTAAACAATGATACAACCACTTCAGTACTCACACAATCGCTTCCACCCGTGATTTCACAACAAATAGGAAACCTACCGCAAGTCACAGATAGTTACACAATTCAACCTATTTCGATTGAATTCGAAATGTATCGGACACAATAGTTTCGTGAGCGAATGGCTGAGCGGGCGAGGTTAACCCACGGGCCGCGGTCAGTCCTTGGCTGGGTGACCGTTCGCCACACATCGAGGTCTTTTCCTGATTTGGGGAGCGGTACAGTCGGTCACAGTGTTGTACACATAGGCACAAGATAGCCTTTACCAGAAGTGGTCATCGTATCAGTGGTTCAGGAGCCTCAATATCATTAGGATTGTGCCGGAATATAGCAGTTCGTCGTGGACGTGCTACGATAGCGGCTCCCCTGCCCTTATCTCTGTCATCAGAAGACAACCGCCACGCAACCATCGCGATGCGACCGCGACGCTCTGCTAGAGTGTCAGTAATCAGCCAGTGCCACTCTCATCCGACCTCTTCGGTGATTCCAGTAACTTTTTAACAAACTAGACGGCGCCAATTGCTGCGACGACGTCACGTCAGATGCTTCGTCGTAGCTTCGTCCACGTTCAAACACCAGAGCGCCAATTCCCGTATTTTTAAAAACATTCGCATTCTAGTCTCAGTCTCAATCTGTCAAACAAACCTCTCATTTACCGACGTTTTTGACAAAGTTTTGACATTGACTGTCGCCGAGGTGAGATTGCGACAAGAATTTAAACGTTTTTTAATTTAAGTACGAGTCTTGGCCTCAGGGCCACGGTTGTTATTACCTATTATGTTATTTGATTGTCTCGCGTTTGACCTGTCTCAATTGATATAACCGGTTCAACCTTCCAGGAAATCTCCGATTTTCGTTTGTATTTACTGTGAAACCGGAAGGTGACCATTAAGTAAGGACCGGTCACCCATCAATGGATCGACTGCATTAACCGCAACGTGACCTTGTCGTAACATATCTTTAACTAAACAGCTCCAGCTACGAGGCCTTTATCTAACTTCTAATATATATTACACGCATAAC
This sequence comes from Xanthia togata, assembly GCA_963853775.1. Lineage (NCBI taxonomy): Eukaryota > Metazoa > Arthropoda > Insecta > Lepidoptera > Noctuidae > Xanthia > Xanthia togata. Next base: position 195,467 of record OY970818.1, on the reverse strand, counting down.
GTAGTAGTCTTAGCGTAAGTATAAGTAAAACTAAGACAAAAAGTGACATGTAATCTATATAAAAACAATCAATATCAATAAATTTAATAAGTATGTGTAATGGTAATTCCTTTACAAGAGAAGGTAAGACATTCACAAAAAAAAATTGGGCCAAGAATTGAAACCTGCGGTATTCCCAATGTCATTTCAGTAGTGAGAGTTCTGTTATCTAACGTAAGCTTTCTAAATCCTGTTATTTAAACATGAAGTTCAGAGGTCTAGACAAGCGTCCTTCCGTATCGCATATTGGTACAAATTATAGATTAATTTTACCATGAAGAATACTCTCAAAAGCCTTGGACAGATCACCTAAAAATTGGAAGAGACCTTGACTTGAGTTAGGATATTATACCGGTAGTAAGTACCTTCACGCGGGCGAAGTCGCGAGCAAAAGCTACTTAGACCATAACCTTATGTCCTAAAGTTCAGTAGTCGGCCCGGTAACTAACACTGCCCGAATTGGAAATCAAACCCAGAACCCCAAGCTCAGCAGTCGCGCTTTCGAAGACTAAACCAGCGAGGCAGAGGCAGAATAATTCTATTAACGTCCTTTATAACCATTCATGTTCATGTCTCAGTAGCAGCCTGGACTCCTGGAGTCCTGGGGCCCTACCACCACCTCTTTTAGCAGTATTATTTTAATCTTACTTCAACGTGTGAAAGAGATGGAGCTAGACGTCCTGTATATAGCTCCACTTCTTTCTCGCACTGAAGTAACATCAAAATAATACTGCTTAAAGAGGTGGTGTTTGGTCCCCTGGACTTGTGCCCGGTTGATGGCAACAGGCTCGCCCCCTGTTACATGGGTTTAAACATAACTGTCGAAATGTGGGTGTATTAACTATCGGTGACACCTCTGCCTTACCGTTCGGGGAATACAGGCGTGATGTTATCATGATGACGGTCATCGGGGAGCGCGAGTATTAGCAGCTGATTAAAGCAAATTGCTGATTATTACGTGCAATTTCGGGTTATCGCAAAGCGACAATCTTGTGTATCCGCTTGGTACGACTTCACTGCAAAACAACCCAACTGACTGCCTCGTTGGTCTAGTGGTCGCAAGCGCTACTGCTGAACATGAGGTCCTGGGTTCGATTCGGTCGGGAAAAGTGTCATTGGGTTTTTCTTTCTGGAATTTCTCAGTAGCAGCCCGGGATCTGGATTTGTGCCCGGTTGATGGCAATAGGCTCGCCTCCTATTACATGGGACTTAAACATAACTGGCGAAATGTGAGTGTACTATAGGTACACCTCTGCCCAACCCTTCGGGGAAACAAGGCGTGATGTTATGACGAAAATCATCAAACTCTGTTGGGTCTCGTTTGCAATACCTGAACAAAGAGGGCTTATTAAAAGAGTTTATTTATTTCTTAAGTCCAGGCCAATCACTGTCCATGCCAAGCTTCCGATCAACAATACCAAACATTCCAAGATTGCCGGGAAGAGATTGCAGAAAGCGATAAGGCCGCCCATTGTACCTATATAGTAGACTTTGTAGTGTTTGATTTAATTTTTATTTTGTATTTTTGTGGTGTAGGTACGACAGTACCTTATAGTAAATATAACTAAATAAAATAGTAATTGATTCAACCAACATTTTGGTCAGAGGGATCGTATAGGGGTTTGAATCATACTTTTCAACAACAATCAACAATCCCTGGGCACTGTCACCGGGAATTGTAAAAGTAAGTATAAACGCAAACAGAACTGTGGCTATTTATTACGTTAAAGTTTATTATGTGCCTTACCTTACTCGTAGCGCAATTAGAAGCAATCCTTTGGAACATTCTCAACCATAATAAGAATAACGTAAAACAATTCACTTGAAAACGTATTTCCACTCGAATAACTCTCAAGCACCATAATTCACTTTCAATTAACTATTTAATTGCACACAATACGTCGTTTTTCATTTATTTAATTAGAGAATAAAAGTTTTCTAACAAAACGACTAAATCTCCGCGCCAAAGCATATACTACTTGTCTCTCCGAACACAACCTAACCTACCGTACCGCGAGCGAGTTCCCGCGCTACTAAATTCCCCATAGTGTTTATCAGAGCTACCAATTTAAACAAACATTAAATACATATCTCCTAAACCTTATAACAACTGGATAAAGTTTAATTTACTCTAATTTATCAGCAAACGTCACTTAGTGAACGAACACTATTCTGAATTTCTGACGTTTCCTACACAAAGTTAAACTTGCAGCTTACTTGCGAGAATCTTCCTTTGTAAAGTACTGGCGATATAGTTTCGGGGCCGCAAATGTCAGTTTGTATGTTTCAATGTATGAAACCTTTGTTGACAATCTTTGTTTTGAGTAGTTTTCGCTCGCGGCCGGTAGTGGCGCTTATTTTCTTCACTTTGTTGAATTTATTCACGCAATTTGGTTTTCTGTGATTATTGTGACATAATTTAACCGACTTCGCTTATTGCCTATGTGAGAGTTGGTGAAGAGGGGCTCGTGGCTAAGTAACAACAGCCGCACGGGTCGATCTATAGGTTAAGCAACGCTTGCCGAGGTCGGTCCGCGAACGGGGGACCATCCATTACATACCGAGCCGAGACCACTTCGTGCCTCAGAAAATACCTATGTTCCCGCCGCGTCGGCTGTCATTCGAAGATATTTGACAGTTATTACGGGTAGGTAGTGAGAAGCCCGAAACTTTGAAAACCAGTCTTGCCAAGGGTTATCGTGTAATCGTGATACCCTTTAACTGGGTTGTGGAAGTCAGATAAACAGTCGCGCTATGAAAACACTACTATTCAGCTGCATCTGGTTAGTCTGGAAGCCACCCACAACGAAGTTTGAGAATTGATGGCCTTTAACCTGCAATGATTGGAGATAGAGAGACACCAAAAGGAGAATAGGATTTAGATAAATAATGTAGCCAGATCTTAGAATAAAATTGATCATTTCATGAAGTGTTCGACCATTTCATGACATACCTAGTTGTGTGTCATGAAATGGCCAGCTAAAATAGACCGTATAGCTACGGGAACAGTGACCAATTCTATTTGTTACGGCTACGGGTGACGAGCTTGTGCTCATACGTGGCTTATTTAGCCTATCTCAGCTGAGAAGCACGTGCACAGTGCGGACTGCGGACACGTTAGAATACCATTCATCTACCAATCTATCGTAATAGTATCAAAGACAATGCGTTGTGTTTAATTTTATACAGCGTGTTGTTACGTACAGACGCCAGCAGGTCAACCTACCCGAAACTGTCAAATTTACCCAATCAACTTTAAACCTTATAGTTTAATGATAAAGTTGAAAATCTATTAAAGAAATTTGACAGATTGTAGTAGGTTGATGTGCTCGGGTGCTGTACATAGATTAAATATTTTATAAACGAGAAGAAATCGTTCGTGTGGCGTCCCGTGTCAGGTCAAACATTTTCATTGTTATCGATCAGACCGGACCGGACTGCGTGCTGCGTACTCGTACTTTAACGAAACATTGATGGCTGATTAGCAGGTGCATGCTCAGATAAAGATGGACATTAACTTACCTATGCCAGAGGTAAACTGTAGGTAGTTATCAGACGACACCAGTAATTTACACTACGTTAACTTGAATTTTGGGCAACTTCCGTTTTTAATGCCAAATTATTTGTAGTACCTATGGACTTTATATTTTATTAGTACCAAAACAAATAAATAGAAATTCCAAAAGATGGTAACGAAGTTACAAATTTTACATTACGGTAATGCTGGGGCCGCATCTGCGTCTATCGTGACGAAGCTTCGCACAATGATACGATACGCATATATTGTGATCAACCATTATCGACCATCGTCGTCGCGATTGTTCAGGCTGCGTAGCACTTATAGCCCGGGTGGCGGTACATCAAATGGTTATAATGCGCTAATTAGCGTGGTGCGTGGTCCGACTAGGGTTGTTCTTGTTCATTTTTACTGTTGTTTCCGGACTGAGTAGACGACTATTCTTTTTAGTTTTCAATAAATGCATGAAGTAATAATTAACACACATTTAGAATACCTAAGTAATGTAAGTCGTCATCCACTGTCAAAAAAACGCAATGATTATCTCCTCTCTGGTCAAATGCCATCTGGAACGACCGTCTTAGATTATTGCACGATAATTCGTTAAAATTATGAAGCCGCTAATGTGACCACGGCATTAGCTCTATAACTTTTTAGCGAATGTTGTTGACCTGTCAAAATGAAACATTAGTCTCGTTTACGAGAATGCTTTAATGAATTACGAGTACTTATTTAGATAGCTGGTTTCTCTGTAGGTACTTATTTCTATGAAATCGAATCGAATTTCTATGAAGTAGCCTGCCGCTGCTGCCCGCAGTCGGCTACGGAATTGTATCTTTAGGGCAAGTTTAATAAAACTATGATTGTAAGACCTTCTGTCTTGTAATGGATCAGAATTTTGGGGCTCAAAAGGGAATTCATGAAATGCAATTGCATGGAGCTGAGATGAGAATAGTGAAACGGATGTGTGATGTTACGCGAATGGATAGTATAAGGGTACGAATTTCCATTGCCGTCCAACGAATTTAGGGTGGGAGGAGGATGGCGAAGGGAGAGAGAGGGGTACTAGACCCCCTTAAAAGGAAAAGTTGTGGAGCCCCCCCTTTTTGAGTTTTTTTAATTTTTAATTCTGAGGAAATTTCCCTTTTTTTAGGGATTAAAATTAATAATAAGTGTAAAAAACCAGAGTGGACCCCTTGGGGGAATGGAGGTTCCCCCCTACAGAAAGGGGGAACCCACTTCATCGATCAGCCTCAGCCGGTTTGTTACAGCAGGCGGAGGCTGCTCTCCCTACGTGCCTCCGGCTCTATAAAAACACTCTAGGGGTAGGACAGACTCGTACCAGGTGGAGTCGGGGTCAATCAATTCGGTTCTTTGACATAAGTTGAACCTAACCTATTTTTTTGCGTCTGTTTTACGTTTCGTTCCACAAGCCGGCAAAAGACGGTAAACACTAAACATTATAAATTTAATAGCTCTTAATGAAAATAGCGCTGTAATTTTAATATAAACTGTTAAATGTGTGCATGAAAGCTATTGAAAATATAATTATTTACGTAAATGAGGTGAGGTAGACCGTGACATAACGCACCGGATCAACTCAGGATGGATGAAATGGCGACAGGTCACTGGAATAACTTGCGACCCACGGATGTCCCTCAAGTTAAAGGGGAAAATATACAAGTCCGTGATTAGACCTGTCGTATTGTATGGATCGGAATGCTGGGCTGTGAAGAAGATGGACGAAAAAAGATTGCATGTAGCGGAGATGAGAATGTTGAGGTGGATGTGTGGTGTGACAAGAATGGATAAAATAAGGAATGAGTATATTAGAGGAAGTCTGAAAGTTGCGCCACTTACAGAAAAGTTGAAAGGCAATCGACTGTCTTGGTATGGGCATGTGATGAGGAGGGAAGAATCGCATGTGACTAAAAGAGTGATGAATATAAATGTTGAAGGATGGAGAGGGAGAGGAAGACCAAAGAAACGATGGATGGATTGTGTGAGGAGTGATATGAAGGAAAAAGGTGTAGATGATTGCGTGACGGTTGACAGGGGAGAATGGAAGAAGAAAACGTGTTGCGCCGACCCCAAGTAACATGGGATAAGGGCAGGAAGATGATGACGTAAATAAATATGAAATAAAATGGTACCGAACGTATGACAACTTAACAGCAGGTAAAACGAAACGTTTAATGGCGAGAATTCTATATAATCTGTGGTAGGGATTGACATAAATATTGCAAAAATAATTGATTTTCAATATATTTTTTCTCAAAAAGTACACGTCTCCACGTGTTGAAACTTTGCGTGAGTGCTTATAATAATGAAACCTTTTTGTAAAAAAAATATCAACCTCAAAATCGTTGGACGGCAATGGTAATCTATGCCAGTAAATATTATATTACTAATAAAACAATACATTTTCAAAAAGTTTCCATACCGCAGGGGCCTTTATGAAAATCGAAAAATAATAAAACTGTCAAATTTTCCCAATCAACTTATTGAACCATATGCTTTAGTGGTAAAGTTGAAAATCTATTAAAGATATTTGACAGATTGTTGTAGGTTGACGTCGACCGTACCTACAAGTGATGTTCAAACCTATAATGTTACAAATTCGCTATAATACTTAAATACCTACTAAGACTAAGTTCTATGTTCATGTTCTTGTGAACTACCTAGTAGTTGGAGTGCCAGAATAAAAATACGAATAAGGAGCCGCTCCAAGTACTCAGATAGAGGACTCCGATGAGCCACAAATGCCACAATGCGACTGTAGAGCCACATCGCTACGATGCCTTACCTCTTGTCGTGCTGTGAGTACAATATCGCCTGCACTGGCTGCACTATGGAAGACCTTCGCAAGGCTAACGCTGTCGACGGGCGACGAGGCCGAATTCAGGTCCAAGCTTATTTCAGTTTAAATGTTAAAATGGAATCATCGATACGACGAAGAAGAAATGCAAACGTAAAAGGCGATAAGTCATTGGCATAGCGACATCATTTGCTTTTGGCTTAGGTATTTAAGAATTGAATGGGTAGGTATATAATACTTACTTAGAAACATAATTAAACTGTAGTTATACAAAGAACTCGCCTATTATTACTAGTTGTGTAGCGATTTGCAATTCAAATGTTACCTGAAACATGCATGGTTTAGTGAGGTACGCTCAACCGCACGTCAGTTACACTTGAACTAAGAAAACCGCCCTTATTGTTATGAAACAAAGGTCAAATCATTTATTTCAAATAGGTAGGCACTGAAAATGCACTTTGAACGTCAAAATTGTCTATCCCGATTGGCTGGTATTGATAGCTGGTATCGCTAATTAAAATCGATTTAATACTAAAATAGTAGTAAAAAAAAAAAAGAACAAATAATTTCTGCAACAAAGTAATTGAAGTTTCCCGCAATTATTGTGCAGTGCGTTTCGTTATAAGAATGGAATGTTAGGATTGAGAATAAGTAAGTTAATTTTGAACAAAAAATATTTTAATTTCACAAAACTTGTTAATAATTAAATAAAGTTAGGTTTAGTTATGTAAATGTAATTTTTTGTTATAGCTTAAGTATAGGAAAAACCGAACACGTAAAATGGAACATATATTTATGATGACCTTGGCAGTTTGACAGATATGAATAAAGTTGCCAGAAACAGATTCCTACATTAGTTTGGGCAATTTTTGTGAGAATTGCTTTGAATGGTTCCGAAGATAGATGTAAATATTTAAAGCATGCATCGTATTGATTTCAACCGCAAAATTAAGTTGGTTTTTCATAGTATTTTTCGAAATCTATGAAAAACAACGTTATTTCTGTGATTGTAACCGGAAAATAATCCACAAACTATTGACTAAACCAGCCTTAATAGCTTCCACCCGTGGCTTCGCCCACGTGGTTTGGTGCAGCCGAGCCATTTAGCCATGAAAGCATAACAAATCTTTTCTCCTTGTAATATTCATTCTCTTCTCTAGATTAGATTAGTTTAGATTTGGGGATCTAACAATACCCCACACGCTCGTATGCCACTCGTTCCTTTCTGCCTACCCTGAGAGGAAATCGTAAAGTAAAAGTTATATCATTATTACATTCATCCTAATTAGACAATAATTATAATACAATATTAAAAAATAAATGTGAGTGAGTTTGTTGTTTTGTTAGTTACGGTTTCACGTTAAATCGGCTGAACGGATTTGGATGATATTTGGCACACGGGTAGACCATGACCTGAAATAGGACATAGATTTAACTCATTTTCTATGGAATTTTTACGAAATTTTTAATTTTCTATGGAATTTTAACATTTTAGAAATTGGTAGACTAATACTCATTAATTTGTGAAAGTTTTCCTTTTAACTTTGTTACATGGACTATTGTGAATCTTTTTCACTTAACTAAAAACACTGGTTTGGCTGGTACAAATTACATTTTTGGCGAAGCTATAAGGGTTCCTTGTTTTACTAGGGAAGCCTTTTTCCTTTATCAGTCAGTCAGTGGTTGTTTCACCAGTTGTTCTGATTAGAAGTTAAGCAAAAGGAATTCTTGAACATAATAAATGTTACGGAATCCTATAAAACTAAATATGGTAAATTAAAATACTAAGCTGGCAACACCGAAATGACGGCCATAGCAGTTTACCTAGTCACGCGAGAAAAAAAATGTGAATTTACGAATTGAATATTCTTTGTTTTAATTGCCTTAATGAACTTTAAATTGTGTTTTTTAGTGATAATTATAGTGTATAATACACGTGACATACAATGGACATGTTATTTAAAGAGTTTTGGTGGGAAAACACAATGTATTTCATCGTTAAAAACTAATTTGTGAATCGAATAAAAAAAGTGTTTTTTTGTGCTATACAGCTCAACATCAGGTAAGTTTTTTCCGTAGAGAGTATCGATTAGTACGTGGAACGACATTCTGTGTAGTTTAAAACGCTGTTTAGACTTTAAAAGTGGTGGAAAAACATATTTGAGTGTTGTGTTTACATATTTTTGAGGATACAGGTGCTGAAACACGTTGTTTTGTTATATTATTATCGGCAGCTACAGGAATGTGTGATGTACGCGGTATAACTTATAACACTGTGTTCATTTTTATTGAGGTGTCTATAATATAACACGATTTTTTATGAATTATTATGGTCTTTGAACTTATAAGAAGCTCAGATAAAGTTGTATGTTCTGAACTACAACATGTGTGGTTTTGGTACCTGTTTAAATTATTAAAGCCTCTGTTATTCCACTATTGGGCTTAAATATCAGCTCATAAGAAATAAATGATAAAAATATTTGGCTAAGTTCTTAGCGGGCACCAAATTTATGCTGAAAGTCATAAAAATAGTCCTTTTATTACACCCACTACGTAGCACTAACCACTTGTTTATTATCTTTCATTATAGCTCAAAACAAATGATCAATAAAGAACAATGCTCAAACTCAAAACTCAAACTCAAAGCATTTATTTCAATCAATCCATTTACAGGCCCTTTTGAATTGTCAAAAGAGTCAGTCATTTAGAAAGTTGAAGCTTGTTGCCCATTCCAAAACGTAGATCTCTATGGAGAAGAACGGGCAAGAAACTCCAAGGACACTCTTTTAAATATAGAAATTACAAAATCCTGGGTACATTACTCTTGTTGATTCTATATGTAAGAACAATGTAACGCAAAAAAATATAAAAATCAAAAACGATTATAAATATAAGATTTAAAATAAGCCCGTACGCAAAATACGCGCTTTGACGTGGAGTTGCGGAAACCAGCCCGTATTACCTATTACCTAAGCCCTGGCAGATAAGAGATGACCAGTCTCAACTGACGGCGCCCGTTCACGAACATGACGCGTGGATCAGCACCATCCAGCTCAACCATTTTGTAGGGAACCGAATGATCCAACACCCTCGCCACCATTAGCGAGACATTAAGTGAGCATGACATACTCTCAACTACCCTGCTCTTTCAAGTCAAAATACAACACAGTAAACGACTCCATGGTACTCACATTTACAAAAATTGAAAATAAAAATGCGTCTAAGTTATACAAAACTATAGTTTGCAATGTATTTGTAACCTTTAAAAAAATTTACCACCAAAAGAAAGAAAATCGATATTATCTATTGGAGTATTCAATAATTAAAACTTGGTTAAATAAATATAAAAAATAAACATTATGTTCGTAGTCAGAAAAAATAAAAAAAGGGAAGCAACTACACAATTATTATTTTTACTAGTGAGCCCAAGTGGCTGTGGAGCAGGACCAGCCTTTAGCCAAGCATTTTTATCTATGATATAATCATCCAACTTATAGTATGCTTGTCTACATAGTGTGTTTAATGCAAGTTTTAAATTTTTTCTCATTTAAGTAGTTGAAGAATATAGTGGTATTTTATTATAACATTTTACACAGTACCCCATAAAAGAAGTGTGTACTTTAGACAATCTGAAACGTGGTTGATCTAATTTGTTCCTATTTCTTGTGTTAAAATTATGCCTGTCACTTATCTTACAATGTTTTCACATAAGTATATACTGACAAGGTACCGCCACGATGTTAATTTTCTTAAACAGTTCTCTTAGAGATTCGCGTATCTGCGGCCCGTCCCCACAACAAAATACCGTAAGACATGATGCTATGAAAGTAACTAAAATAGACCAGTCTCGCGGTATCCACGTCTGTTAGTTGGCGGATTTTCCAAACAGTGTACAGGTCCCCACTGTATTTTTGAGTCAAGCATGATTCCCAGGAAAACCGTTTTTTCGACGAATTATAGTGTCTCCTTATTCATTACAACGTGACATTCACTACTTCTAACATTCTGTAACGCGAATCTTATGCGTTTAGTTTTCTTCTCATTTAATACTAAATGATTTACAGTAAACCAATTATGGACCTTTAGCATAGCGTTATTTACGTCGTCAAGCTCCTATGCATGTCTGTTTACCTTAAAAATCAGTGATGTGTCATCAGCAAATAACATCATTTGTGGTTGGTTTTTCAGTAAATGAGGTAAATCATTTATACTAAAAAGAGGAATGGACCCAATATCGAGCCCTGTGGTACACCTATTTTCACTTTTAAACCCAATGAATTTACACCGTTTATTTGAACTTGCTGCAGTCAATCATTCAAATATGATTTTACTAAGTTAAGCGCAAGTTTAGCCAGTCCGTAATGCTGAAGTTCCAAGAGCAGTGTTTCGTGATTAACGTAATCAAATGGATAGGTCGCAGAAGATACCTATTGCATCCTGTGCCTCTTCCCATGCGTTAAAGGTGTGTTTTAATAAAGTGACACCGGCGTCAGTTGTGCAACGTCCTTGTCCAAAAATGTATGGACACCGTCCCCACCCTTGTAGAACTTTAAAACCTATGTTGATCGAAGGGCTATAGCCATCGTATCAGTTTATTGTATGACAGCGAAAGTTATATCGACATGAAGAAACCGGAATTAGTCACAATTATACTGCCGTTTAATGAACTTTGTTATTAAAAATATGGCAAGAAATAATAGAAGATCTGTGTTCCAACTATGTCACAGCCTATACACATTATCACTGCCGGACCAATAGTACTCCCCTATCAGCAACTGAGTCTTATTCACCACGCGGACGCAACAAAGATCGTTGACTTCACATACTTTTTTTTAAACTTACAAGATAAAGAACCTTTGACAATCTTAAGATCTTATCATTTTATAGTAAACTGCAAAAAAAAAAAAAACCTCACTGCTTTTCTTCTCATAATAAGAAACATTACTGTGGGATGAATACCTTCGTTCGGAGTTTTCAAACAACTCTTTTGAATCAAAATGGTGACTACTCCTCCACGTGATACAACTCCCGGGGCAGCTAGTAAAAAGAGTTCAATGAAGAATTCTGTTGAATATCGTTTTCGTAAAGTAACGATTGACGTTTTTTTTAGGATTCAAATATAATAATAGTAGATTTTACAATAGTGCACAAAACGAATCATTTTCATGTCGAGGGCTGATAGTAATGTCGAGGATAAAATGGTTTTGTGCACGAGTTATAAACTCTGCTTTTCACTTCGATTGCGAGGAAATAAAACAGTAGTATACCATAACATTTCTTTAATTAAAATTCAAAGTAAAATTAAACGACATTGATATTAGGCTTGGGCTGCAGACCTATACAGCCTACTTCTATTAAATTAATTTTGTAATAATAATTTTCTTAAATTAATTAAATAACCTACCGTACTTGAATTAAAATTTTAATATCTTTTATGCCTTAAAAAACACATAAGGCAAATAAATTAAAGTAAATATTATAAAATAACGAATTCTATCTATGAACTTCGGATTGTGTTTGGCTGTATGGCTCATTTTCTTTGCCTTAATATAGATACATTTATGAGTAGATACGTTAATGCTCTAGTGCACAAAATTCGATTTTGTGCAGCCTATATCCTGCACAAATGAGCACTTTCAGAGCATGAGAAGTGAAAAAACCTTTTTACTTTTATTGAAACAAATAAATTACTCTGAATTTGCACTGGCCCAAGGAAATTCTCTAAACGCCTTCCGATCCCGTAGTAACACACGATACTGACGGCATCCGCGCAGGTACCAACCGTCTCCATAACCGTCAAACGTGAGCAGTAATATTCCTGAATAGCGTTTATGCCCTGAGCGGTATTCAGTAGTAAATACGTGTAATAGGTCGCATTTGACCAGTCTTGATAAAATACGACCCGTCAGAAGAGTGCAATCTTCTGTGTCTACCTATACCGTATTGATTCATATTTGGGCTTGGAGTTGCACAAATTTCTATGTTATAGACCCCGCCACGTAAATGTTCGCTGACATAGGAAGCTGCCAGTTTTAGATGATATGTCCGTTTCATCATGCTGAGAAAGAACATTAAACGGCAACATAATTTTGACTAATTCACTATTCTTCTTAACGATAGGTAAATAGGTAATAGGCAATACGGGCTGGTTTCCGCAACTCCACGTCAAAGCGCGTATTTTGCGTACGGGTGGGAAAAATCAGTCATTCGATTCACCCCAGCTCCTCAAAGAAGGCCAGCAACGCCTTGGTGTTATATAAGGCATGCAAAAATTAATTAAATTGTTCACTACACTGAAAATAAAACCAAATAATGGAAAATACAATTATGTTTAAAAAATTAGTCGGCATAGCACAAATTAAATAATATATAAGTACAACAAAAAAAAAATCCCCTTAAATACAATACAATTTTGATATAATAAATACAATTTTGAATAAAATAGGATATAATAAGTTGAGAAAAAACATTAAATTATTCATTACATTATGTATATGTCATTTAAAAAGTAATTTATTGAATAGTAGCATTTTTCAATCAATAGTAATGGCAGTGTCTTTTTAAAATTTTGTATTGTGTCTTTTTTAATTATATTGGGTACTTTATTAAAAATTATTGGGCCCATACGAATAACACTTTTTTTGAGCAAAGCAGTATTACATCTCTCAACATTTAGTAAGTGTTTATACTGACTTCTTATAGGTCTATTCCTAGTTTCTGACACTAAAGTGAAAAAGTTCATGTTACATTTAACGAAGAGTACAATTTCTAAAATATACATACTCGGGAACGTTCAATTTTTAGGGACTTAAACACAGGAACGCAACTATTCGTCACTTTCATGCTAAGTATTGCCCTTATGCAACGTTTTTGGGCTTTGAACACCTGTTCTCGTAAAGTACAGTTTCCCCAAAAGATTATTCCATATCTTAGCATGGACGCTACTAGACCATGGTATGCAACTACTGTTGTGGCGATGTTGACCTTTTTTGCAAGATTATGAAGGACATACGCAGATACGCTCAGTTTTTTACATACTTCTTCTGCTTGAGGTTTCCACGTCAACTGGTTATCATAAGAATACCTAAAAATTTCGCAACTTTTACTTGGTCTATTCTACACTTATTATATTCTATCACTATATTTGGTACCGATGTGCGTTGATAAAAGTGCATTATGTTAGTTTTTTGCAGGTTGATTACTAAATTATTTTCGTCAAGCCATTTCACAATGTCATTAAGTGTAGTATTGATGTCATGTTCGTATTTATTAATGTCTGCACATTTAATTAGTGCGGTACTGTCGTCAGCGAATAAGACCATGGGATGTTTGATGTGATTAGGTAGGTCATTTATGTACAGCAAGAATAAGAGTGAGCTAAGAACTCCACCCTGAGGTACGCCATGTCTGAACTTCAGTAGAACATTTGGTGGCTTAATTTGTTGCATTTTAACCCTACTATGACGTCCTGCAAGGAATAGGTCGAGTTACCAGTAACCCTGTATATGTGTGTACATAAATGGTTAAATAAATAAAAATAAATAAATGCCATCCAAATAAACAAAATTGTCTATAAAGATAATTATGTAGTTTCTTTACATTAAAATGCCTTGAATTTGAATATGTTTTTGTATCTAGAGGGGGGCAGCTGCCCCCTTTGCCTCCCCTCGGCGAGGCGCTTGACTACGCAGCTGACCTTTCTGAAGAACATCACCAATAAAAACTATATGCCCTTCTAGTGTCCCCTCCCGGCGTTTCCACTCACATCTGCATAGTAAATACTTTTTGTTAGTCGCCTTTCAACATGATCAAACCATCTCTAGGCATTCTCTTTTCAATTTTTTTCACTATATCTTCTTTTAAACTGCACTGTTGCCTTAACACATCATTTCCCGTTCAATAAAAATATCTGGTAACGCGGGTAGAATAGGAACTGAACCAGGGCCGGCCTTAAAGTTTGTCCATAATATAAGATTAAATCTTATTTTAAAACAATGAAGCAGTGAGCTTTGTTACACATTTGTTTACAAGTTAGGTACTTATTTATTTGTATATTGAAGGCTGAACTTACATCTATGTTTAAATTAATGTTTTCAGGCCCACAATATGAACCACACAGCAGCCACAATACCAGGAAACATGGACGTTGATCCGCTGAGCTCGTATGAGTACCCACCGTACGACAGCTATGCCGCCCAGTCCTACCCATACCCCAGCAAGCTACAGCAGTCCATATACCAGGCGTACCAACAAACTAATACCAACTACAATAATACACAACCGGCACAACCACAAGAAACGTTCAACAATACACCGCCAACATCACAAACATCCATTGATATTGAAATACCACCTAAAACTGAAGATACGGACCCAAAACCAGTTCTGAAAAAGAGAAGGAAGGAGAAGAATGGCCAGAAGAGTACTTATTGTTCTGAGAAGATAACGGATGCTACGTTCAAGTTCTACGGTTGTTCTGTCTGTAACATCAGTTACAATGCATTGCACGACCTGGACCAGCACGTGACCGTGCACAAGAACAGAATGACAAGCTATAGACTGCGGTTAAGAAATCAATTTAAAAAGAAACAAATAAAAAAAGAAAAGAAAAAAGATAAGAGGTTAAATAAAAAGATGATTAAAATTAAGAAAGAAAATGTGTTTGAGATTGAAATTAAACCTGAGGATGGTTATATTGGTGAAGAGAAAGCCACTGATGTTATTAGTAATGGCATTCATCCTGATCCAGAATGTAAAGGAAATGTAAATAATGAAAACAGTGTAATAAAAGCTCAAAATAGTCAAATTAATACCAATAATGACACAAATTCTATTAACAACGACCCGCAGATTAGTGAAACAAATTCTTTGAGTAATGGGAAAATGAATAATGAAAATAGTGAAATTGAAAATGGAAATAGTATGAATAGTAAAGATAAAGAGAACAGTATGGACGAAGCAGAGTTAAATAATTTAGAGAAAATTTACAAATGTTTTGCATGTCAGAAGCAGTTTACTTTGAGCTATTATTTAAAACTACATGTGAGATCACATACAGGTAAGAAAATAATAATATTGTTTTATTTTTGTTGTTATTAATAACTAAGGCTCGTTTGTATAGTGGTGCCCGGCTCAGTCGCCGAGTGTGGGGTTCGATTCCCAGGCCAGCCAAAGCATTATTGTGTCTAGGAAATTAACAGCAGCGGCTACTAAGCTCGGATTTGTTTCTGGTTAATGGCGATAGGCTCACCCTATTATTTTTTAGGGTTCGGTGGTAAACAAGGAACCCTTATAGTTTCGCCATGTCCGTCTGTCTGTTTGTCCGCGGCTTAGCTCAGAGACTTAGTACTAGAAAGCTGTATTTGGCATGGGTATAAATATTAATCACGACAAAGTGGTAAAATAAAATCACGGGTAGCGTTTTTCTCGTCTTTCCCATGGTGTGGGGTGTCGTTGGAAAGGTCGTTCAAAAATATTGCGAGTATGTGAAAACCATTTTTATATTCAGGGATGCGTTTGCGAAATATTAAGTTTCAAAGTGCAAATTTTTGTTAGTCATGTGTAGAGATCGGATATTCGGATGCATATTTACCTAAAGTAAATTTTTGGCTTAGAAATTATGGAAGTGGCTTCTTAATTTATTTTTTCCCTATAAAATCCGGGAATGCATGGAATTGAAACGACTTATCAGCCCTCTTGTGAAGGTTACCTTTGCGGTGTTAACATAAAAAAAAATATACCTACTGTAAACATTTTTTAATGAAACTCATGGCACCAAGTTGTTTGTCACTGTGTGCTGTGCCAATTTGGCAACTTACATTACAACAGTAGCTAGCATTTTTATAGTCAAAAAGTACAAAATGTATCGATTCCGGAATCGCGAGATTTTTGCGATCGATACAAAAGTGCATTTTATTATAGCCAACACCTCAACTTTAGGTAAATATGCATCCGAATATCCGATCTCTAGCTCATGTGTCCCCCCCCTGCCAGTTAAATGGTTGGTTTTGGATATGTGAAAAAATTCACGGCAGCAGTATATATAACGAAATTAAAAGGAAAATTATCACGCTACGTAGGATCTACAAGTCAACGAGTAATAAACGACCAACTTACATTTGCAGTTGCAATAACATGTTCTCCCATTTCCCATACATTCCGT
Organism: Xanthia togata; assembly: GCA_963853775.1. Taxonomy (NCBI): domain Eukaryota; kingdom Metazoa; phylum Arthropoda; class Insecta; order Lepidoptera; family Noctuidae; genus Xanthia; species Xanthia togata. Next base: position 178,931 of record OY970818.1, on the reverse strand, counting down.
ATGGGAGAGCATGTTTTATATTCTTGGGATAAATTCATCCCAATTACGGAGCCCTTCATTTTTTGATTGAGTTTTTTTTAGAGTACTCGCAGGACCTGTTTAAACCGAACATTCGGCAGAATCCACATTGGGTCCATCACTACTTCTAACATAACGGTTTACTTGTAGGTGCATCATGCACCTCTGCCTACCGCCTCGTTGAACACAGGCGTGATTTTCAAACCTTATGGTTGTTTTCAGACGAGAAGCCTTACACGTGCAGCGTGTGCGGCCAGTCGTTCATCACAGCCAGCAAGCTGGGGCGCCACAACAAGCGGATCCACCTCGCCGAGCGCTACCAGTGCCGCATATGCTTCAAGATATATTCGCGGTGAGTGCCACACGCCGTATACTCGCCCCGTGACAACTCGCCCCCGGGTAACTCGACCCCGGGACAACTTGCCCCCGGGACAACCTGCCCCCGGGATAAATCGCCCCCGGGATAACTGTTGCTCCCGGGACAACTCGCCCCGCCAACAACTGCTTTAGCAGTATAGCTCGTCTCGAGAAGTTCTAGTGACAAGTCACCCTCGCTATGACAGGCACATGATACCTTTCAGCCTTATTTCTGGAAAAAGCGTCATAAATAAAAATTTGGGTATCCAAAAATACCCCATGTATGTTCTGTGATTCTTGATATTTTTCGAGTTATAATTACCCCTGGGCATGAGGAATGTTTTTTTTTTTATGACGTCACTATTTGGACCGCCTATTTTAAAGCTTAAAACGATTTTTAGCCTATCCACCTTCGAAGGCACAGGGAATAATAGAACGTTAAGTACTAACTTTTTTATGTTTTGAGTTGTACTAAGCGCAGGGACCTGCATAGTTTTTAAAGTCAGCTAGAATCTATGGAACCTGATTTTTAGGGTTCCGTACCCAAAGGGTAAAAACGGGACCCTAATAATAGGATGTCCGTCCGCCCGTCTGTCACCAAGCTGTATCTCATGAAAATGAAAAATGTATCATTCATTACATACTGCACAAATTTGACATCATTGTGTCAGCACTTTACTTGCTACGCGCGGTTTATAATTTAGTACACAAATATCATTCAAATCGCGTGCACTCATCATCATACAATTAAATTCCTTTATTACGTACTCTTGCGTATTAATCGAACCATCACTATTAAAAGGTGTAAAGACCCTACATCTTTTTGGTCCTTCGAGCCTCCGTATAAGCGGGACTATTTCGCGTTAATAACAGTGTGAATAAACTGTCAGCACGAAAGTACAGCTCCTGCGACTACGACCTGTGGACAGAGTAACATCCGTCTGCTGCAACTCAACGACTGCTTACTCCATCTTAGCGAATTGTGTGCTATAACCTTCTTTTCGTGGATACGAATCGCGGATAGATTGCAATACCACAAACTGCTGAAAGCGTAAGCAAACATATCATACAACAACAATCATGAGCGCCAGCATGGAAAATATTTTGGCCAATCAAGATCAGATCATTCAAGCCATGGAGCAGCAACTGCGGAATTTTAAGAAGGATTCTGCGGATCGCAAAACTCCGGCCAACATCAAAAAGCGTTTGCAAATCCTGGATTCATATTGGCGGGAGTTTGAAGAAAATCATGCTAAATTATGTGAGTTTGAAGATCGTGGTTATACCTACTTTTCGGAGAACATCTACGATAAGGCAAGAATTTTCTATAATGAAGCACAGGACATCATTCAAAAATACAAACCGCCAACTAGTTTGGAGAAAGGGGGTAAGTCGCCTAACGCTTCATCAATTCGTATATCAGATACTCGCGTTCAAGAAGCTGCGGATGAGCGACAGCAAACAGACATGTTGTCAGTTGATACAGATCAAGCAAATATCAAGCCTATTGGGAGCCCATCCTCATCATTGTTCAAGAAGATTGTCTCTCGTGGAAATGCCAGTAAATTAGAAGAAATGCTCCGCAAGCAGAAGAGTAACTTCAAGGCTTTATCACGGGCAATCAGAAGCGTGGATATAGAGAGCCTCTCCGAAAAATGGGAATTCGAAGATGTGCTCAGAACCATTCAAGCAAAATGGTCAACCATCGATTCCTTGCACTGGGAAATTGATAGTGAGATGTACTCGGAAGATGAGGAGTATGAACAGGAATACAGCAACTACGAACAACTGTACGTTGACATCAAAAAGTTAGTCAATAGCAAAATGTATTCTGTTTCCTATCGGGAAAGTTTTACACCGAAAATAGATATTCCTACCTTCTCAGGGAACTATCACAAATGGATATCATTCAAGGACTTATTCCAAGAGGTTGTCCATAACAACAAATCCATCCCAAGCGCCCAGAAGATGCAGTTATTAAAAAGTAAACTGAAAGGCGAAGCAGAAAGGATCATTCAACACCTCAATATCAGTTCTGAAAATTACCAAATTTGCTGGGACATATTGAATCACAGGTATAATAATGACAGGCTAATTTTCACCTCTCTCATTAACATACTGCTGTCAATACCTACAATGCAAAACCAAGTCGACACACAGATCAAGAACATGTTCGACACCATCAATGAATGCATGAACGCCTTGAATAATCTTGGTTTAGACGTAGCCGCCATGGGACCAACGGTTGTGCATTTACTTACACTGAAGCTGGATACTCAGACACTTAGTGAATACACCCAATCATTAAAAAATCCAAGAGCCTTGCCTGTTCTAGCGGACTTTCTTAAGTTTTTAGAGAACAAGTATACTGCTCTCGAGTCAACACGGCGAAAGCATTATTCATCCAAATCATCATCGTCGTCATCTCCGAGTAGAAACAAAGATTCTGAACATCATTTCAACAAAAAGAATCAATCAAAATCGAATAATTTCAACAATAAAAACGATTCTAATAAACCGTTTTTACGTAGTTCAGCTGTAAAAAGTTGTGCAACGAGGACACAATATTGCCCACTATGCAAAGACGACAGCCACGGACTTTTCTACTGCAAGCCATTTTTAGAATCGGGGTCAGCAGAAAAGAGAAACACGGTGCAAAAGTTCAACTTGTGTAAAAATTGCCTGGTTGATCACAAAAATAAATCATGCCGTTCTGAATCAAGATGCAGGGTGTGTAAAGGAACTCATAACACCGTACTACACGATGCCCTACAGACAAACGCAGTGTCCAGTAACGTGGATATGTCACCGTCTACGTCATGTCAAGACAAAACACAAAGTAATGTGACACATGTTTCCAAGGAATCCGTTGTTGAAATTCTGCTAGCCACAGCACTTGTCAGTATACAAGGGACTAATGGGGAATATCACACAATGAGGGCTCTCATAGATCAAGGCTCTCAAGCCTCCCTCATCACTGAGAACGCAGCTCAAATCCTGAAACTGCCGCGCCGAGCATGCAAAGGCGTCATAGTTGGAGTCAGTGCCAATCAAACCAATTGTAAGGGAGTTCTCAGTCTTGTGGCATCCTCATTACACTCAAATTACACATTCCAAACAGAAGTTGTTGTTATGAAAAAATTAATTAACAACTTGCCAAACCATAGTTTCTCAAAACCATCGTGGGGATATCTTCAAAACATTCAACTAGCAGATCCAGATTTCAACGTTTGTCGACCAATCGATTTATTGTTGGGAGCAGAAGTTTACTCGGAAATCATCGTGCCTGGCATAATCAAAGAAAACTCATCTCTACCAATAGCACAACAGACACAGCTTGGCTGGATTTTGAGCGGCAATGTCAAGTCCTATCAATGCAACGTCATCATGAACAATTTAGAAGACATACAAAGGTTTTGGAGCATTGAAGATGTCACCGATCCCGATACTAATATGTCCTCTGAAGACCATCAATGCCTTCAACAATATCATTCGGAAACAGTACGACGAGATGATGGTAGATACGTGGTTAGACTGCCACTGAAGCCAGATATCAACGAAAAATTGGGAGAATCAAAACAAAGAGCCGTAGCACAATTTTATCAACAGGAAAGAAAATTTTCAAGAAATAAAAATATTTCCGAAGATTACAAAACATTCATCGACGAATACATCAAACTGGGTCACATGCGCAAGTGCACACAGAAAATACTGCCGGATTGCATTTTGCCTCACCATTGCGTTTTACGCCCGGACTCGGCAACAACATCGCTGCGAGTTGTATTTAACGCATCAGCAAAAACTTCGACGGGCTACAGTCTTAATGATTTAATGTACAGCGGTCCAAATCTACAACAGGATTTGTTTACACTGATTCTGAGATGGAGACAGTATGAATATGCAATCACAGCCGACATCGAGAAAATGTTCCGACAGATCTTGTGTAATGAAAAAGACCTGCAGTACCAGAAAATCGTCTGGCGTGACACACCTACCCAATTGCTTAGAGAATATGAATTGACTACAGTCACCTATGGCACCAAAGCAGCTCCATTCCTGGCCATGATGACGTTGAAACAATTAGCAGAAGACGAGCGTTCAAGGTACCCGACAGCATCAGCGGTACTTGAACAGTGTTTCTACATGGATGATCTTCTAGCAGGACATCACAGTATAGAGGAAGCGAAACAACTCAAGGCTGACCTAATTAATTTGCTGAAATCCGGTGGATTTAATTTGAGAAAATGGTCATCAAATAACATTGACATACAAGAATCAATATCACACAAGGAACAAGCATTCGAATTCAGGCATCAAGAATCAACCAAAACTTTGGGACTGCGCTGGCACCCCCAGGACGATCAATTTAAGTTCCAGATGAAGATAGACACATCATCATTGACACCATCCACTAAAAGATCATTATTATCTGACATTTCAAAGATATTTGATCCACTCGGCTGGCTGTCTCCAGTATCCACTAAACTGAAACTTTTGTTTCAAAAAGTTTGGTCTTTGAATCTTCAATGGGATGACGCAGTACCTACAAACATCAATGACGAATGGCTCAAAATAAAAAAGGAGTTACCACAAATCGAACATATTAACGTACCAAGATGGCTTCAAACGCCAAAAAATGCAAACATAGAGTTGCATGGGTTTTGTGACTCATCAGTAAAGGCCTATGCATGCGTAATTTATGGCAGAATTATCAATCAGGAAGAGGAAGAGTGTCAATCCCCTGTGATCATAGTAGCAGGAAAATCAAAGCTCGTACCTGTCAACAAATCAGTATCTCTGCCTAGATTGGAGCTTTGCGCTGCACACTTGTTGTCAAAATTGATGAAAGTTGTCCGAACCTGTTTATCAACCAATAACCTACGAATATACGGTTGGTCCGATTCGACGGCAGTACTAGGTTGGTTCCATGGTGACCCGAATCGCTGGAAACCATTCGTGGCTAACAGAGTAGCACAAATAACGGAGATAATACCAACAAATAGCTGGCGATATGTGAAATCGGCTGAAAATCCGGCTGATTGCGCTACCCGAGGATTATCAGCGAATCAACTGCATCATCATCCTCTTTGGTGGCATGGACCAACCTGGCTATCAACATTCAAAGTAGACAACAATCAAGACCTACCAACTTACGTCACTCATGAAGAAATCAGGAAGTCAATCAAAAGTAATGTAATTCAACAAAATGAGGACATTGCTTTAAAATTATTGAACAAATTCAGCAACTTCGACCGAGCAGCGCGCGTTCTTGCTTGGACTTTACGCGCCATATCTCGCAATCAACACAAACCGAAGTATTTGACTGTCAGCGAAATAAAAATCGCTAAACATCTTTTAATTAAACAAGTACAGTTGTCAGTATTTAAGGGAGAGGTAATTAGTCTCCGAGATCAGAAACAAATAGACACGAAGAGCAAATTGTTAAAGCTGAACCCGTTCTTGGATCAAGAAGGCCTACTGAGAGTCGGCGGTAGACTGAACAACGCGAAGATGAGTCAGAACATGAAGCATCCTCTCATCATTCCCAACAACACCCATCTCAGTGACTTATTGATCGAACAAGGACATCAGATGACACTCCATGGGGGAGCAAGAGTTACTCAAGCATGGCTGCGTCAGCAATATTGGATTCTGGGAGGAAACCGAGCTATCAAGAAGCGTCTTCGAAACTGCGTCAAGTGTCGAAAACACGATCCAATCAAACACGAACAACTCATGGGCGACCTTCCTTTAGCACGCAGCAATCCAACGCGACCATTTTACCATACAGGGGTTGATTTTACTGGGTTTGTCGACGTAAAAGCAAGCAAGGGCCGAGGTATCAAGACCACGAAAGGATACATCGCTGTGTTCGTTTGTATGGCCACCAAGGCTGTACACATCGAGCTAGTATCGGACCTGACCTCCTCATCGTTTCTAGCGGCTTTGCGGAGAATGGCAGCTCGGAGAGGCACCCCAGGCCATGTGTATAGCGACAATGGCACGAATTTTGTTGGCGCGAGCAGAATTCTGAACGAAGAGTTCGTCAACATTCAAAACACTTTGGACGACAGTTTTTTCGAGGCTATTACCAGTATGGAGATTAACTGGCATTTTAATGCCCCTTCGTGGCCTAGTGCCGGAGGCCTCTGGGAAGCCGCCGTCAAGAGTTTGAAGCACCACCTCAAACGAGTCATAGGAGATCAGAAGTTGACGTTTGAAGAATATTCGACTTTGCTCGCTCAAATAGAAGCATGTTTGAATAGCCGACCATTATGCGCACTCAGCGAAGATCCCGAAGATTTAGACTGTCTCACACCATCTCACTTCTTGGCAAGTGGTCCGACATTAACTATCATCGAGACAGAGAGAGACTTGCGGACAAGATGGCAGCTCACACAAAAAATATTTGATGACCTGTGGAAGAGATGGCGAGCTGAGTACCTGTGCCAACTATCAGCTCGCAGTAAGTGGCGCAAACCTCATCAGAATTTGAAGATCAATGACATCGTCATCATTCACGACATTAATCTGCCCCCGGGAAAATGGCCCATGGGCAGAGTTATTGAACTTCATCCAGGGAAAGACGGATACGTCAGAGTAGTGACCCTAAAGACGAAAAATGGGACACTCAAGAGACCAATTACTAAATTGTCCGTTTTGCCGATCAACGATAATAATCAAAGCCACGATACAGAAAAGGAAAACCAAGAAGGTCAAACAACGAACAATAAATATTCCAAGCCAGCCTCATCAAAATTGTGCAACTTTATAATTACAACACTCGTACTTCTGATGTTTATTTGCTCAGGAACGTGCGAACACAAAATTTACAAAGTTGCAGATAATAAAAACATATTTTTTGATAAACTCGCAAACATGAAATTGGAACGTGAAGAATGGAAACTCATCGTTTATTGCGACATGGCTCCGTATTGGCAAGGAATTAACCTTCTGGACAAGTTTATCACTCATCTGGATAACATATGTTCAAGGGATCAAATACCACAATGCAACGTAGTCCGATTACAACTGCTTCACGGGTACAACGAACTTGAACACTACAACAACGTTTTACTTGGTCAGCAAGGTCAAGTTCGCCGACGTCGCGGGCTTATCAATGGCATTGGCTACGTTGCACATAGTTTGTTTGGAGTTCTGGACGAAACTTTTGCAGAACAATATCAGAAAGATATTGCCTTAATCAGAAGCAATCAAAAACATCTTAGCAATCTGTGGAGAAACCAAACTTCAGTTGTGGAGGCGGAGCTAAATGTCATCAAGAGAATTGAAAATACCCTGGACAAGCAGCACAAAATAATCAACCAACACATTAACAATTGCAACGCGGGTATGAGCAAACTGAAAGAAGAAATCCAACACACCGACAACAAAGCGGAATTCACATTATCAACGTTCATAGCAAATAACATCATGACCAATCTTAAAGAAATCCAGGAGACGCTAGTTGATACAGTGGCTAACATTTTCTATGAGAAGTTCAATTTTCACTTGCTAACACCGGCACAGTTGAAAAACGAACTGAATGTTATAACCGGACAAATCTCAAAGGACTTAGCCTTACCGATTAATAATATTCAGACTGACTTGGCGAAGATATATCACCTATTGAAAGTGAAAGCAAGAGCTACCAGAAAGTTCCTGATTTTCGAATTAAGAATTCCTCTTGTGAGCAGGGAAGACTATGAGCTATACAACCTCATACCGATTCCACAACAAACCAACAAAATCATGGTCAATATAGTGCCTGTAGCAAAATATCTGGCTATCAATACACATAAAGACGCTTACATTCCGGTGTCTACAAGTGACTTACAAAGATGCGTTCCTTACGACACCGACGAATACATTTGTCCACTGAAAAGGCCCGTCTATCAAATGACGTCAGACAACAACCTATGTCTGAAACATCAAGCCTCCAATCAATGTCAAACTGAAACAAGAGAATGTCGCAATTCCTGGACTGACTTGAATTTAATTAATTCATATCTATACTTTTGTTGTGGACAATGCAGTGTGCGAGTCATATGCGAAGACAATATTACGATCGAGCAATTCAGCAAAACAGGTGTCATTACACTGGGAGACAGTTGCGTCATCAAGGACAGAACGTTTACGATTTATGCACACAGATCGTTATCAAACACAATTAAAACGAAGATCGATGTCATGAATATAGAAATTCCACCAATAAACCACATAATTAATCTGTCTATACCTCTCATCACTCCACTGAATGAGACAGACGATATCACCGAACAACGGGAAGACATAAAGGCAATTGAAAATGCACTCAAAGAAATGAAATCCAACCAGGAACTGGCAAGTCAAGTGACATTCCATGACATTCACCATTATGTCGCCATCTACATCTTGGTTGGGGTCATCGGGGTTTGCATCATCTTTTACGCATGGCAACGAGTGCAAGCGGTGCGAGCGCGCCAGCCGCATCCAGCGCCCGCACCTCCGGCAGCTGAGCAGGCAGAGGCTAGCGTGAGCTATGTAGCTCCCGTTGCCACCGCTACGGGTCGCCCTACCATCACCACAACCAGCAGAGGGTCTTCGCCATCCGTTCGAACTCAATTCAATGAAATACCTTAAACTAGTTTGTGTGTAGTTTATTTAAGTTTGCAAGCAAAATTGTTAATTATTATTTTGTAAATCATTATCCTTCATCTCATTCACATCTTCTCGGGCCCCGGAGCATGTACAGTGCAAGCACGTACAAATTTGACATCATTGTGTCAGCACTTTACTTGCTACGCGCGGTTTATAATTTAGTACACAAATATCATTCAAATCGCGTGCACTCATCATCATACAATTAAATTCCTTTATTACGTACTCTTGCGTATTAATCGAACCATCACTATTAAAAGGTGTAAAGACCCTACAGTTGCTGCTTTAACAACAAATACTAAAAACATAATAAAGTTAATATTTAAGGGGGGCTCCCATACAACAGACATGATTTTTTTGCCGTTTTTATAGATAATGGTACTGAACCCTTCGTGCGCGAGTCTGACTCGCACAAGGCCGGTTTTATTGTATTTTTAAATTGAAGTTGAAAACAATCTTACCACTAAAAACTGAAATTCCTGCTGTAACTTGCAGGAATGTTAGGATGTTTATTATTTTACGTATAAAAATAAAATTCAAGAAGATATTTAATAAATACAAAAAAAGATATGAATTTCTGAAGCTCCACCGGAAGAAAACTGAAAAGAAATACAAAAAAAATATAACTTGAAAACTACAAATAATCGCGGACCATACATGGGGTATTTTCGAATACCCCTGGACATGAGAAATCCATTTTTTTTATGACGTTTCTTTTTGGTCCACCCTGTTGTATACGTTAAGCCGTTGGTCCTGCGATTGATCTCTCCCCGCTCGTGCCGGCGCCGTCTGAGGACTACGAGTGAGGGCAGAGTGCCCCTGTGTGTACACACGCCCGCCTCCGCTGAGATAGCTCGCCGCGGCCGAAGCTCGGTCTAGAGAACTATTATTATTACATATAAAGTCTCTTTTCGTGTGTGTCTGTGCGCTTGTTAGATCTTCTAAACTGCATAATGGGTTTGCATTTACCATCACTTACAGAATTGATTACGGAAGGTTTCTGTATGTAAAGAACTGTCGATGTTTTGTCAAGTCGTAGACCGTGCGGCGCAGGGCCGGAGCGCTGGTAATATTATAAAAGACAACAATTTAAAGTGGCGTTGTCCATTTCAGGTTCGAGCTGCTGACGGCTCACTTCGACAAAACGCACCCTGAAGACAAGCTGGAGGGAGAACCGTATGGTGCGTAAGATTTTATCATCATGTTAGCCGGCTGCGCCTGCGCGAGTTCGCCGCGTAGTTTGTTACTCAATCACACAAAAATGGCTGAACGGATTTGGTTACGTTTGGCACGCGGATAGTTTATAACCGCGACTAGAACAGGATCGATCTGGTCGATCCATCAGGTCTTACTACGCTTGCCGGGGTTGCTCCGTGGATGGGTGACTATCTTTACATACCGAGACCCCTCCCTTAAGCCGTTGGTCCCGGCTGTCATCAGATTGATTGATATATCTAAAATGTAAATCAGTATATATTAACTTTAACAGAAATCCTGACAAAACTTGACTTCAATGATATACAACAGCAGGTAATCGCAAGTGTTCTCGAGAAGACGTGCTGACCGCTGTTGCTCTTATGGCTAAATGAACCTTACGCAATGGAGATAAAGTCCGAAACGCATATTTTTAACGCTTCGCTCCTCTTTCCCTTCTGTTCTCTTCGCCGCAATGTAAACTAAATTCAACCTGTGTTCACGCGGTGTAGCATGGTGCGGGTGACAGGTGACAGAAAGGGTAAAATTTACTTGTTTTTACTGATTCTGTATTTTACGACTGATCCGTACCTACATACAGATTGTGTACATAATACGGATTCAGTAATAACTGTAGTATATTAAATAAATTTACCCTTTCTGTCACCTGTCACCCGCACCATGCTACACCGCGTGAATTATAGTGAATGAATACAGCACGCACGATGCAAGCTACGGCGTAGCGTAGTGCGTGCTACGGCGTAGCGTCGTGCGTACTACGGCGTAGCGTAGTGCGTGCTACAGCGTAGCCTCGCGTCCACTACAGCCTCTTTGTTGTCTTTGGTAAACAAACACGGTACTTGTGACTTCATACGTTCACGCATCGATGATCTGTGTAAGAAACGCTGCTACGAATGAATTACCGATTTGAAAAGAATTTGCCAAATTATAAATCTCAATATGCAACAATAGTTTAATAAAAGACAAACTACACGACAAACATTAACTTGACTTAAACTGAACATTTATTTAGTCCCTAGAAAAGCATATACTGATCTTATTGGTGTTGTTCTTCAGAAAGGACAGGTGCGTAGTACTCGCAACCGGCGTGCGTGTATGACCAGATGTATGAACGTAAACGAGGCAAAAGGAGTATGTAAGGATCGTAGCAGGTGGCGTTCTGTAGTTCACTGTATAAATCTGTGTATTTATTTATTAATTCTAGACTACAACGCGATCCTGCCGTACCTGAAGGAGCTGGAGGAACAGCTGCTTGCGCCCGAGTTGGCTGAGCTGGACAGCAAGCCTAAATCTGAGGACTTGTTCTGGGAGCAGAATGTGGGCCCGCACCAGCAGGCCGGCCGCGACCCAGAGGCGCCCAAAGACATCAAAGAGGAGGTTTGTGTGACTAAAATTGACGAAAAGACAACTTGCCCCCGAAAACTCGCCCCAGAAACTGGCCCTTTGACAACTTACACCCATGACAATTTGATGACGGCGGCTCATCCTGACATTTCGCTCTCTTGACAACTTCACCTCGAAGCCTCGCCCCCGTGATAACTTAACCCTACTGTCGAGGTAAATCTAGTGGACTGTATTTTTTGCTGATTAAATCATCCAGTCGCTGACACAATTCATATATTGCCAAAATCAATGTTTGCTATTTAAAATAATATAAAAACATAAAGCTTACAAAAAAGGTCACAACACCTATAATAATAATAATAATAAAGCCGAGAAAGATAAACAAATTAAGTATCTTGACTTTGCTTGCGAGGTTGTCGACATGTGGGATGTGGACTCAGCGATCATTGTGCCATCGTATCAGCCAATCGCTTGATTGCCAAGAGCCTCGACCAACACCTAAGGAGGCACTCGTTGGGCAGCTGGATTAAGGGCTTGATTGCGAATGCTCGTATTGTTAGGAAGTTCCTCTCTCTGGAGCCCTGACCGCCGGTAGCTTGGACCCTGTTCCCGATACCGGTGGGCTAATATTTTTTATATTTTTAAATGTTTTTAATTCTAATATTTAAAAATATAATATACATGTGTTATAGTCGAATAAAGGAAAATAATAATAATCCATTTAATTCAGGCTATGATAACTCGATCCTGACAACTCAACTCTATGACCGTATGGCAACTAGACCAAATGAGTTATGAAAACTCAGGACAACTCGAGCCCAAAATATCGGCCACATGTTAACTCGAAATCTCGCCCCGTGACATGATAACTCGAACTTATGACAACTCATCTCCGAACACTCGATGCAAAAAAAATACTTATTAATTTTCATAAAGCAAAGGGCAATGAACCGTGGTTGACTACGGCCCACGGCCCAGTCCCTCTCACAGAGGAGGCCTGTGTCCTAGCGGTGGGAATGTTACAAACAGTTTTGGCTGATATGGCACTGGTAATTTAAGGGGGATTCACCAAGGTAACCCTTTTTACAATCTGCAGTACCTATGTCAGATTGTATGTAATCAAAATATGAATATAAACAGAATTATAATAATTATTAAAATCATCAATACATATTATATCGAAGTTAGAATTGGCCTCCAATGTCATGATTTAATGAAATAGTCATTCAATAGGGTAATTTGAACTCAGACAGCTGTTGTATTGATGATTCTAATTCTGTAAGTACACATTTGTTACGGTCGCGAATCATATTTTAGTTAATTTACTAAACTTTTTTTTAATTATTTAAAAAAACTTGAGGAAATTAGAATTCCGCGCTACCCTGACGCTTCCTGCTCCACGTGCGCGTTATGTATTGCATGTACATTGTGTGTGCTGTGAACATGTTGAGCAGTAAGTTAATGACTGGTTGCAGGCGCAAGACGAGGACCGAAAGGAGCTGGTGCCGAAGCTAGACATACTCATAGAGGAGGTGAAGGTGGACTATGACGTCACGGTCAAGCGCGAGCTGTCGGACGACGAGCGGCCGGCGGACGCGCCGGACGACGCGGAGGACGGGCCGGACGACCGGCCGGCTGACGGGATGGATGTCAAGGATGAAGATAGGTGAGTACAACGCGCCATTAGAACCAGCCGGTCTATTTTGTAACCATCTCACCGTGAAAACTTAGGTGAAGTGAGCTTGAAGTGAGCTGTCATTCCACCTGCTGCTAGGGACTGACAGCTCACTCCGTGTTCACTTCACCTAAATTTTCACGGTGAGATTGTTACAGAATAGCACTGCTGATGGCGCGTGACCAAAATCGGAATTGAGGCCGCCATCTTGTTTAGTCAATATTACAGGGTGTCCCATGAGAAATTTCAAACTTTAAACTTGAATTTAAAGATTACGGTTGGTGGGAGAGGGGCGGCGCGGGCGGGAGCCGCTGCGCTGGGCGCGCGCGTTACTTGGGGTGCATTCCGAGTTACGCTGTAATCGATTTGAGCGTGCTAACAACCGTACCGTATTAGCGTGGGCACGATAACGTTGTGTCTTGAATCGTCATAGATGACGTCATGACATACGCCATCTTGCGATAACGCCGTCCATGCCTTTTACTAATATCACCGTGAGCGCTGTCAAAAATACCAGTTGTGCTGTTTTGTTGGTATGAATGGTATTGGTAGAAATGTGTGGTATATACACAAAAAAATATGATATGCAAGTTTTGACGTTGAGCGAGTACCGTGAGCGCATTCACGAGCGTTCCGAATTCCTGACAGCCCTCAGCTGTCATAATAGTGATATCTTAATCGGAACGCCAATTATCGATGTCAGCACTGTGAGCGATTATGTTCTCATTCGGAAAGCGGCCTTAGTTGCTACTAAGGCCGCTTTATAGATGTGTTGCTGGTCGGGCCGCGCCGCGCTCGCGCTGTGGAAGCGGATATTCAAAGCAACGAATCGCCGACTGTGGCAAGGCGAAGATTTTGCGCTCGATTGAGTGAAGCTCCAAGCGTACAGATTATTCGTACGTGGGTTGAGAAGTTTCGGCAAACTGGATCTACAACAAATAATCCATTACCTGGCCCGTTCAATGCGATATCAAACTAGAAAATACAAATTTAGCGCGGAACGCAGTCATCCGAAATCCACGGCGATCGATTCGTAAACATGTTGCTGCTTTGGGACTCAGTAAGTCATCCATACATCGGATTATGAAAAAAAAAAAACTTAAGTTCCATCCTTATAAGATGCAGTTGGTTCAGTATTTAAAGCACAACGATTACAGTTTGCGAAAAATATGCCGAAACAATGCTACAGCGATTTCGCACTATTCGGACACTTGTGACATAACTTCTAGTGTTGAGGCTCATTTTCATCTGCAAGGCTATGTGAAGAAAAAAGATGTTCAATGTTGGGCTCCAGGAAACGCACGTGAGAAACATGAACAACAACAACAAAGTCTATGAACGGGATTATCGGGCCTTTTTTTTTAACAACGGTTTTGTTATAACTTTGTCATCACACGATAAAATAATTAAAAGAACTTGATATATAAATGTTTCCCCCGCAGCCAATCCGACGAGGACTACTTCCCGTCGAACACGTGGGCGGCCCCGCACGCGGGCTCGCCGCGCGCGCCGTCGCCGGCCCGCCCGCGGCCCCGCGGCGCGCGCGCGTGCGACGTGTGCCACAAGAGCATCAGCACGGCGTCGTACATGCGCGTGCACATGCGCACGCACACGGGCGAGCGGCCCTTCAAGTGCTACCGGTGCGGCCGCGGCTTCATCACCAGCAGCAAGATGCATCGGCACGTGCTCACACATGCGCAAGGTCAGTGGGAAAAACTACCATGGAAATTATAAAATTACTATGAAAGTTTGAAAACTGCCATACGACGACAGTGGTGGTATCCATTGATAAAAAAGTACCAATACAGACTACCATTTAGTATTATAACTACTACAGTCGGCTAAGTGCTCGTATACACGAGCGGCACGTTGCCTCTACCGCTGGCAACGTGCCGCTCGTGTATATGAGCATTAAACTAGCGTACCCTCTATAGCTCTCAATCTACCGCAAGGAACTACACTACCTTCAAAATCTACCACACGCTACTAAAACCACCGAAACAATCTATAAAACATTAAAGAATATTCAAGTTGTTGTTTTTTATTCGTTTAAATATCAACTTTATGTAGATTTACATTAAGTTGATTTTAGAATAACACTGAAAATGTCATAAAATATAGCAATACATAAAGTTGTAGCAAAAACTGAACTTTATATGAGGGCATTAAAGTTCTTCAGTATGAAAGTATGGTAGTATGTGGCGTTCTGTAATTTCTGCCTACCCCCATGGGAAGAAGGCGTAAGTTGATGTATGTATTAAAGTTCCTTTAAGGGTTGCGCACTTATTGCGCTTATGATTATGATTTTATGATTATCTCATCTTATGATTATTAGGTAATTTGATTTGTCAAAAGTTTTTATTGAACCAACCCGGGTGACAGCTTCTTCTGCCATTTGTATAGATTCGTAGATAGTTTGCCTGGGGAGCCAACAAGTATTTTTGGCGAGTGTTTCTTTGGATCCAGAGTGCAGCGAGGGATTCAAATCCCTCAATCACTGAAGCTTAAAATAATGTTGCTCCTGAGGTGAACACTACTTTTTAAAAAAAGATCTATCCGCAGACAGTATTGAATACATCTCATTGTGCAAGCTGGATGTACAGAGCGAGCATTTTATACTCTTTTTAGCAAGCTAGAAAATGCACCTCGTAAGAATCTACACATAGTGCAATCCACGACGACGCGCCCGGAGTGGGGCGCGTCGTCGACGACTGTACTGTAAGCTATACTTTAGTACGGAGCGGAGCGGGGTGGGGCGCGTCGAGGTGGATTGCACTATCTATACATTCGATTACCTGCTGATTTACTTAGCCAACTGTATCAAAAAACAAATGTAAATGTAAACGATGACGACGTCATGTTTATAAACCCACTTCAAAAAATGGTAGCCGCGCCACCCCCTGCTCAGTCGATCACGCAGAGTAGATGTAGGTACAAGTAGAGATGATGTAGGTACACGTAGACAAGATATAGGTCCACGTAGAGAAGATGTAGGTACACGTAGATAAGATAAAGGTCCACGTAGATAAGATGTAGGTACACGTAGACAAGATGTAGGTCCACGTAGACAAGATGTAGGTACACGTAGACAAGATGTAGGTACACGTAGACAAGATGTAGGTCCACGTAGAAAAGATGTAGGTCCACGTAGAGAAGATGTAGGTACACGTAGATAAGATAAAGGTCCACGTAGATAAGATGTAGGTACACGTAGACAAGATGTAGGTCCACGTAGATAAGATGTAGGTCCACGTAGACAAGATGTAGGTACACGTAGACAAGATGTAGGTCCACGTAGAAAAGATGTAGGTCCACGTAGAAAAGATATAGGTCTACGTAGACAAGATGTAGGTCCACGTAGACAAGATATAGGTCTACGTAGAGAAGATGTAGGTCCACGTAGAGAAGATATAGGTCTACGTAGAGAAGATATAGGTCAACGTAGATAAGATATAGGTCCACGTAGATAAGATGTAGGTCCACGTAGATGAGATGTAGGTCCACGTAGAGAAGATGTAGGTCCACGTAGAGAAGATGTAGGTCCACGTAGATGAGATGTAGGTCCACGTAGAGAAGATGTAGGTCCACGTAGATAAGATGTAGGTCCACGTAGAGAAGATGTAGGTCCACGTAGATAAGATATAGGTCTACGTAGAGAAGATGTAGGTCCACGTAGAGAAGATGTAGGTCCACGTAGATAAGATGTAGGTCCACGTAGAGAAGATGTAGGTCCACGTAGATAAGATATAGGTCTACGTAGAGAAGATCTAGGTACACGTAGACAAGATGTAGGTCCACGTAGATAAGATGTAGGTCCACGTAGAGAAGATGTAGGTCCACGTAGAGAAGATGTAGGTCCACGTAGATGAGATGTAGGTCCACGTAGGGAAGATGTAGGTCCACGTAGATAAGATGTAGGTCCACGTAGAGAAGATGTAGGTCCACGTAGATAAGATATAGGTCTACGTAGACAAGATGTAGGTCCACGTAGACAAGATATAGGTCTACGTAGAGAAGATGTAGGTCCACGTAGATGAGATGTAGGTCCACGTAGAGAAGATGTAGGTCCACGTAGATAAGATGTAGGTCCACGTAGAAGAGATGTAGGTCCACGTAGATAACATGTAGGTCCACGTAGAAGAGATGTAGGTCCACGTAGATAACATGTAGGTCCACGTAGAGAACATGTAGGTCCACGAAGATAAGATGTAGGTCTACGTCCCACGGGCATTCGATGGTGCCACTAATGTATCGGTATCAGATCCGATATCGGATTGAATATTGTGAAAGCCAGGTTCATCATTCATACATTTTACTTGCCTCGATATCGTATCGGTCAATGTGAAAACGCTCTAAGAGTTGTGCAAATTTTGTTTATATGTGCAGTCAAACTTATTATATTGTCTATTGTTATGTTGTTGTATTGTCTTACTGTTATTTTGTAGACAAAGACGATGTCAAGACGGAAGGAGAAGACACCAAACCGCAAGTGGACGACGACGCCGTGGACCAGCAGCAGGGAGGTGGCGCTAAAAAGTAAGTCGCGAGAGAGAGTGATGCTCGTTTTCCCTAACTCTAGGAGGCACCTGTAATATTATTGTTACATTTAGGTGCAAAAAATTAAATAAAGGAAACAATAATAGGTATAATATTTTTATATAAATATGATTTTTTTAAATGTTTTTTTATAAATAATAAAATAAATAATTATATCATTATTTCAGACATTATTTGACACACACTATAAAATTGTATTAAATTACATAGAAGGCATTAAAAGGTTGTTAGTAGGACACAAACAAATACAATTTTCTTACCCGTTTTTTTTAAATAATCCTTGCAAGTGCTCACTTTCGTTATATAAGAAACTATTATTTTATGCTTCTAGAGCCAGCGGTTTAAGCCTTGCGTTCTCTGTCAGAGAATTCAAGATTTTTATTAAGTAGATCATATTGAACGTTTGCAGACCAGCGAAGAAAAAATCCAAAATGAAATCGAAGTCGTCAAAGCTGAAGAGTGGCGAGGAGAAGCCGCGCCGCAAGCACCAGAAGAGGCCGCACGCCTGCGAGTACTGCAACCAGAAGTGAGTAGCACAAACTTAAAGCATTTATTTCAATTAAACCATTTACAGGCATTTTTTGAGTCGGTCAGACAGAAATATGAAGCTAGTTGCCCATTCCAAAGCGTAGTAGGTTCCTATGGAGAAAAACGGGCAAGAATTTCCACGAGTACTATTATTAGCACTAAATAATTTTCGGCAAACGCATTTAGTATTTGGCACTCGCCGCCCCGGGCCCACGGAATGAACACTCATTACGTGTTTCGCTTCAAAGAACGGCGTCGGGCGCCAAAACTTATATCAACTTAATTTTTACAATAAAAAAATGAAGAAAATAATTCAATCAAGAAATTCCGCTTGCTCATTTATTCGGCCGCTAAACACGACATATGGATTTTCATACTATCATTGCCGGCCGCTGCTCGCTTTATAATAGTATATTTTGTACTTACATAACTATCGAATTAGGACAACCTGTAAAGATAGATTTAAGGTTTGTATAAATAAATATAAATGTATTTTCGAAGATTTATTTTTTGTATTTCCTCGAAGAAGGTTATCAAAATAATGCTCGAATTTCCAAGCATTTTTGAGAAAAAAGCATTGCAGGTAAATGCGTCGAACCTTACAGTGCGTGTTTTCAGCAGAAGTGTTGTTACACTAAGGGTTGATTTTTCTAACGCCAGAAATCTGTGGAATCATTTTGTCAGTTCTTTTATACATAAACTGTCAACGACAATTTTATTCCAGGGATAAAAGATATCTGACGTTGGCAGAATCAGCGCTGAGGCTCTCAGTTAGTACATTATAACAACTCATAGGTTCCTGCACCTGAACATGCTGGAGGTGCACCGCCAGTCGCACGCGGGCGAAGCCCTGGTGCTGCGCTGCCACTACTGCCTGCAGGAGGCGCCCGACGACGCCGCGCTGCGCGAGCACGAGGCGGAGCACCAGGGGGCCAAGCCCTACCTGTGCACCGTGTGCGGGAAGACGTACAAGAAGAGGGAGACTATGGTGAGGCCACATCACAATTTTATCTAAATAATAAACATCTTTAATTCATTAATTCATTGACAGACAACGCCCAGCCCAAACCGCTGGCTCTAGAAGAATTGAATTTTGCACAAGAGTTCTTTTTGTAACGAAAGTGAGCACTGAGGAAGGATTTTTGAACATTCAACCCCGATGAAATTGTGCTGATGGAAATCCAGATGTCGGGCGGCCCAAACATTGTCTTGGATATTGCAAAAATGGTTAAAAACCAATTACAAGTAAAGACACATAAGATAACAAAAATGTATAAAGTTAGTCTAACCCCCGAATACTGAAACGTCATTCAAAATTTAAGTAGCACTTATATTTAATAGATATTCAAAAGTGACGTTTGACAATACGAAATCTAAAGTTTAGGAGCTGCTCAAATGTTAAGCAGCACTTAAATTTTGAGTGACGTTTCAGTATTCGGGGGTTAGTTTGTAAGAATTTTCAAGGGACGTCTGTTTCGTCGGCGGCCAAAAAAATAGCCGGGGAGGGCCAAAGGTGGGCTGGGTTTCCGCGCAGGTCATACTGCTAGAACCCAGACCTCTGAGGTGCTTCCGCTGCCATGTGGGAAACCACGCGGGAGCTAAATGCACCTCGGAGGTGGGCCGCAGCGGGCACTGCTGCCGCTGTGGCCGCCCGGCTGGGAGCGAGCCGCGCCCGCCCGCCCGCGACAGGCGCGCCGGGACCGCAGGCACCGCAGGCTCCGTGTCCGACCTCCGGATACGGAAGCCATTCAGGCGGAGCTGTGCGAGGGGAACAGAGCGGTGAAGACCGCCCTTCAAGCGGAGATCCTGCGGGCCAGGGCACTGGCCCGCGAGGAGTCGCTGGAGACTGAACAGGGACCCGTGGGGACGCCCATACAAGATGGTACGGGAGAAACTCCGCCCATGGGCTCCCCCGCTGACGCAGAGTCTCCGGCGGCAGCTTGTGGGAGACGTGACGAGCGCTCTGTTCCCTTCGAGAGGGGAATATGCCTCCCCGCCCATGGCTCCGCCTACTGCGGTGCCCGATGCGGACCACACCGCTGACGTCGACGACGATGCTCCGGAGGCGACCGAGGTAGAGATGAGAGTGGCGGTACGCAGGCTGAATGCCAAAAATACCGCCCAGAACTACCTGGGAAAGCCTGGGTCCTGGCCTTGGAGGCCCTCGACTAAGGGGGCTCCTAAGCGCATGTTTGTAAAGGGGCCAGTTCCCACTTCGTTGGAAGACGGGGAAACTGGTTCTCATCAAGAAGCCGGGGCGCCCTGCGGACTCTCCTCTCTCCTCTTACCGGCCCATCGTGCTGCTCGACGAGGTGGGCAAGCTCTTTGAAAGAGTCATTGCAGACCGCCTTGTCGGGCGGGTGGGGCCGGGTGGGGTGGAGAGCCAGTTTGGTTTCCGCAGGGGGCGCTCCACGGTGGATGGCATCATGCGCGTGCGAGCCCTCGGAGACGGTTGTTTCGGGAGGTTCCTGTTTCGTATCAGGCGGGTGGAAACGCCCGGGTGTGATCACTGCGAGGATCTCTCGCGTCCGGCCCTGGTTCAGGCCAAGGTACGGAGCGAGAGGGCATGGGAGGCCGTCACCTCCTTCTGCGAAGCAGTAATGCTCGCGAAGGAGGAGGCGGAACGCGTGAGGGAGAGGCAAAATTCGCGCCTTCACGTCCCTAGCCGCCGCAGGAGGAGACGCCCTGGGCGTCGGGAATCGCAGGTCGATTCCCGGCCACCGTAGGTGCGGGCTTGCGGACGGTGAGCAATGGGTAGCTCGCCGGTAAGGACCAGGCCCGGGTCGACGGCGCGATACCCGGCTAAGGAACACGGGTGGGTTTTAGTCAGTAAGAGCGAGACGCCCTCCCGCTCCGCCCAGAGCGGCAGAAGTTATATGATAATTCCCAATAAAAATAAAAAATAAATAAAATTCTGTTTGTGTATCGATGTGGTGAACATGACATGCGGCTCGTAGGTAGCGCGGCACTGTCGCTTCAGAATGGCTGGACTGATTTGATCAAAAATTTTTTTTCCTTTTGAATGGAAAGAAAAATTATTTACATTGGGAATTTCTGGAAAAACTGAAAGCCCTTTTACTCGTATATGGGATTTTTGTATAATCTCAATACCATATTGAAATTTTGGCAGGTCTGTCGGGTCCACTAGATTCTAACAGAAGCTCCTGAATACGTTTTTATTGCAATGGAATTAAAAGTTCTCGTGTCCGATGCGCGCAGGTGTACCACAGGAAGCGCCACGCGCCGGACAAGGAGTTCGTGTGCGACGTGTGCTCCAAGCGCTTCCCGGCCGCCTGCAAGCTGCACAAGCACCTGCTGTCGCACCGCCGCGACGCCTTCGTGCTGCGCTACGAGTGTCCCGTGTGCGCGCACATGTTCCACACGCGCTACCACGTGCACATGCACCTGCGCACGCACCAGAAGGAGGGCCTGTGAGTACTGCGCCCTGCAGCTTCCGGTCATAAAGTATATGATGCACAAAATTAATAAAACTAAATTTCAGAATCTTAGAAGAGAATCGCAGCGAGATCCTGGCGATGGTTCTACAGAACGCGCGCAAGATCCCGCGCGCGGGCGCCGCTCACGCGCCGCCAGCGGGCCCGGTCCCTCCCGCGGGCCCGGCCCCGCCCGAGGGCCCGGCCGAGCCGCCCGCGCTGCCGCCCGACGAGCGCTCGCGCGTGTGCAACATCTGCGGCGCCGTGTTCACGCACTTCTACTACCTCGAGGAGCACCTCAAGAGCCACGGCTCGCGCATCGCCGTCGCCGACCTCGACAAGCCGGAGGAGAAGAAATACATCTGTCAGATCTGTAACAAAGGCTTCAAGCTCCACTACTACCTCAAGCTCCACAGCTTCACGCATTCGAAGGAGAAGCCCTTCATCTGCCAACAGTGCGGGAAGGGATTCATCACGAAAGGTAAACTAAAAAGACATTTGGAGACTCACACGGGCTTGAAGAAGTACCAGTGCCACATCTGCTACAAGTTCTTCACGCGGCCCAGCTACCTGCGCATACACGTGCGCACGATACACGGCACGCAGGATTATAACTTCAGGTTCGACAAGGGGTACGGGCTGGGCTCGCTCGCTGCGTCGGCCATGACGATGTCGGATGTCAGTCAAAATAGTATTTAAAACGGTATTTTTGTCTAAAAACGTCTACTGCTGAGTGTGAGACCTGCTTGCCCCACAAATCAGTGAATATAGAGTCACTGCAAGCATTTTTTGGCGTCTAGATGACCTTGACAGGGGGGCGTTGTTCGTAAACATTTGCGAAATTGTGTCACAAATTTGTATGATGAAACAAGATGGCGGCGTATGTTCCGATTTTGACCACACGCCAAACGATCCTTGTCGACAGAAATAGAAGTATGTTTTCATTTCGTTTAGCGCGACATGTGTTCAGTGATTTGTGGTGCAAGAGTGCCTTAAACAATGCCAATTCTGATTTGAAAATGCGGACAATTTAAGTTAATAGTCAATTTGCTAAATAATGTGTAAAATACAATAGACGTAGATATATTTAGTAACCTATTCCGCTTAACTATTCCTAAAGAGTCATAAAAAACCCTGTTAGAAAACCCTCTCAACGAAGCATCCTCAGGATGACGATTGACTGGTCGCAAATCCGAACTCGGCGTGTCGCCACGCCGAACGCCGGACGCAGTGAGCTTCCCGTTTTTTTTTTTTTTTGTAGCGCATCTCGTAGGTTACCTCTGAGGTCATGACTACTTAACCGAGCTTTCCTGTGGCTGCCTTAAGCTACTACACTCAAAGCTTCCAGCCAGGGGCAAAAGCTATTCTAATTAATACTAGGCGAGCGCTCGCTAAGGGCACCCCCGGTGGGGTACGAACCTCGGCTTAGGGCGTCGCTGGGGGAAGGACAGCAAGATGAGCCAGGCTGGATCAAGGGTATATCATTATTATTAATCGGGGAATTTAAAGCTACTGGCTCAGCATCGACGCGGGCTGGCGCATCAACGAGCAAGGGTCGGGGGGAAAGAGCCATACCGTCTGTCAACCCCACTTATATACTACTCGGACCAGCGCGATTAGGAGCGAAAAATTGCAGTAAACCTTGCAATATTCGTATTTAATTCGTTTAACTGTATAACGTTTTCTGTATTATTCACGATTCCCATGTCGATTTCTTACAGGATTTTTTATGACTCTTTAGGAATAGTTATGCGACGTCTATTGTATTTTATTTATAATGTATTTCCGCAAGGTAACGCCTGAATCAATTTACTATCTTAAATAATGCGTTTCCGTGACTACAACTCGTTGAACTGTTCGCGACTATGTCTCCGTGTCCAGCAGTGGACGTTACAACATTATTACAATTATGGTATCAAACAAATAGGTTTCGGGCACAGGAAAGCAACATGTGTGCGTTTATTTTATGTAAACATTTTAATCAATGAGAAGTGCTAAGAGAACGACCGCGAACCGCTGTGAGACGTCCTCGTGGATAGAAAATGTCTGCGTTTATAGGGCATTCACCCGGCGTTGAACTGTGCGATATCGTACAGTATATGAATGAAGTCACGTCGACAGACGATGGGATGGGTATCGAACTACACATATAAACATGAAAAACAAAAGAAAAAAGATTTTCTCAACTCATTAACGTTTTTAATTTATCGTGTTGACATATCGACACTCATCACGTCTGCGTAGTTTCGCTAGCTAGTATAATTTGACCCTGTGCAAGCCTGCCGGACGTTACACAGCACTATATCGTACAGTTCCCCGACGTGTGGACGTAGCCTAAAGCCACAGACACCCCAACATTGCGTAACACACTTTCCATCACAATCCGAAGGGTTTTGAAGGACACAGAACATATACAATGTAAATAACGTAATGAATATTATTGAACTGTCAAAATGCCGTATTGAGATTGTGAGTGTGTAACACAATCACCCCGCGGGGTCCGCGGCAGGTGAGAAACTGAATGTTATGATTTTTACCTCTTTTAATTAATACAGGGAGCTGGGTGTAGCCGCTCGCGAATGAGGCCTCACTTTATGCTTCTTGATAGAGTTTATTAAATACTTTTAAACTAATTATTTTGTTGCGTGTTTGCCATTGTCATCACGATTGGCAAAACAACTCAAGGCACAATTTACATTACCTGGGAACGGAATGGATGCGATTTTTTTGTACAAAGCATAATAAACTTTATGTCGATAGTGTAACGTACAAATTAGATACGAGCTAAATAACAGGTCGCGTGCATTCTCGGTAATTCCCGCAATTACAAGCTCATATCTAGTTAGAATTGGCCTCAAATGTCATCAGTTCATGTAATAGACATTGGGTAATGTGAACTTGGGAGTTATATTGATGTGTTTAATCGGTTATTATTCTTTAATATTTCTTTGTATATATTTGTTACGGCCGCGAATCATATTGTGATCTACATACAACCTTACACTGACTGCAAATTACAAGAAAAGTTAGTAAATTTTAATTTGTGCTACCTTGGCGCATCCCCTAATGTCAAATCTCATCTAATCAGCGAAAATAACATGTTGCTGGCAACATTACATACGTACGTAAGTGTGAAATATGTTGCCAGCAAAATGTTGTTCTACTACAAACTACAATAACTTAACTATAACTTTGTTCACCACGCTTATGGGGCCTTTTTCTGCTTTTGAACTCCGTTTTCTACCACTACCAGGATCGCATAAAGTGAAGGGACTGTGATATTATGAACTACTTTTTACTCGGTAGACATACAGCTGTACATAGATCTGTTGGCGCCGGCATAAACGTTTGTGAAATTGTATGGAAAAAACAACATGGCGGCGTTAGTTTGGCCACGCGCCAAAAGATCCCTGTACCGTTGTAGCATGCATTTGACAGTTCGACAATCTTATTAAAAATTCGTCTTGTAGTGCGGTTTTCTGAAAGGCTCAACAAAAAAAGAGATGTGTCAAAATGTATGGAGCCCCGGCCACGTCTATGTACACCATACAAAAAAATGGGGCAACACAATTAGAACAGTTTTCAATCATCCAATTACTTTAAGTTGGCTTTGTTTGGTAGTAAAATACAAGAATGTACACTTGAAATTGCAACACACAACAAAAACCCGTCATGTCGGTAAGCTGTCATGTTGTTTGATTAATGACGTTTGACATGTTTATTTGTCTTAATTGTCAAATCACTGCGTTTCTGTTCAGTCTTTTGTAGACTCGAGAAATTAAAACAAAACGAACATCAAACCGCGAACGACAACGAAAGCGACTGAAGTGACAGTAGACAGTTCATGATCTATGATCAATGGCCGATCTATGGTTTACTGTCATTGTTTTTAACCACAGAGTACCTAAATTGGTGAGACGCCATGTTGAAACTCGATAAAAATAATTGATAAATATCAAATTATTACAAGAAAAGTATGCATTTAAGCAATTTATCTGTATTTTTCCCGAATTCCATTGGTTTTTCTCGATTTTTCGAGGTACTGTACACATTCTGGGCCGGATTTGGAACATCTCCTTTAATAGCTATAGTGCGACATGGATCCAAATTAACGTGGCGAATTAGTGGACTAATATTAAATATACTGGATTTAATAGGTTTTCACATCTTCCTTGGCAATGAGCGCCATCTGCCTTTTACAAAGTTCCTTGATGCAATCCAAAAGATTGTGACTCGCGTCAAGCGGTGGGCGCCACATAGCGGCCGCAATGACGGCCGTCATGAAAATGTTGGCAGCGGGGTTTGTCAAACCCCTTACGGTGTCATAAAACGCTCTCAGGAAACCCCCGGCTGTCATTCGTAGATCTTTGACAGTCGTTACGGGTGGTCAGAAGCCCGGATGTCTGACAACCAGTCTTTCAAGAGTTATCGAGTTACCCAGTAACGGGGTTGTGGAGTTCAGCTGTCGCTCCATGTAACATTCTGGTATCCAGCTACAACCGGTTGGACAGGAAGCCGACCCCAACGTAGTTAGGAAAAGGCTAGATTAATTTTTGAGTCATCATAGTTTGCCCACTGCCGCGGTCAGCAATTTTAAACAAAGTTTTTGTGTTGTCCAGCCCTTCAGAAACCGGGGGTAAGATACTTGTGTTCTACGAGTATTATATTGTCGAAAGTGGAGCAAGTTTCGTGTGTAGAACAGCTCGGCCAGGCTGAATGGTCCGACGTCGGTACTTGATATAGTTGTAAGTTCGGTTATGGTTAATGTTAAATAGCATTAAAATGTTATAACTGTAAAGGTTGTTGATTTTGTAAAAATGAAATAAATTAAGTTTTATAATTTTGTTGTTTTATTTTATTTTCAAAGTCAAACCTTTTTTATGTCTCTGGCGCCCAAGTGACAGGCTAATCGTGCCCTTGGCCTCTATATCAAGTACCATCAGCTTATTGACCCCTTCGGTCAAGATTTCCCCTGACAAGCGGATCCTCAAGGCGTCTACTACGAGCAACAGAGAATCACGCAGCAGCTTGGAAGCTCATTGGTATCATGCGGACGTACGACGAAGCATCAAGCCAACTCGACCCCAAAGATATGCCATGAAACAAGCAGTAGTTACCCCCTTTACCAGCATACACATGTAAGTACGTACATTTGATTTTTGCAAGTGAGAAAACTGCCACTAACACCTTCAGCAAACCTTTAGTTCAAAAAAACAAAAATGATCCCTCCAGTAACACGTAGCTCATCCCTAGTAGAAACCCGACACATTCCTATCCCTACATTCCGTGGAGTAGGTGTGAACGTGATTTGAAAGGCTTTATTAGGGCATGTGAGAGATATTTTCAAACTAGTACGGGAGATGAAACAACTAAATCCCAACAGACAAAACCTAACTACCCCAACATTTCCCACCAAAGAAATGAAGATGTCACCATGCGAACTGTCAGTGACAGAACACCACGTGAAAATATGTTTGTACAACAAGTGATCAGTCGAGAGAAAGTTTGCTGCGAGTGTTAATTTTGAATCAGTCTACTACATCATTTCATATACATAAGCCATGTAATATAGCATTAAATTAAACGTACAACCTTGTTTTCGTTTCGTCTAAATAATGATTTATTATATAAAGTATAATAGTACTGTCTACATTTTGTTTTATTGTGTGGTCACACTGCTCTATCTTTTTTCATAGGATTAAAAAAAAAATATTATCTCAGCTAAGACGTAAGAAATACACAATTTTAGATACCTACTGCCTTACTAATAAACGTATTATATCAGGTGAATAGTTACACACCGTTTTCTCTCTTTCAGTCGTCAGTAATTTGACTTTCGAAAGAAGAAGACAAAGCGTTGTGTAACTACACAGACGCTATACAACGTTTATTAGTAAGGAGGCTATTATTTAGTAGAAACTTATTACTAAAAGTTAACCGGTCAACAAACGATGACATTTATTTAATGAGAGCAATATTTTGCTGCACAATATTAATAGCTCATTCAATGAGAAAGGAAACCATATTAGCTATGATTTCCAGTGTAATATCACATATATATTTATTCACATATTATATACAAACAATAGAACTGGTTCTATTGTTTACATAATTAGCCTATAATGTGCCCCACTACTGGGACACAGGCCTCACTCTCGAGTGTGCTATATTCGACCACGCAGGCCCAGTGCGGGTTATACAATTCTATTATAAAATTAGGTTAATTTCGCTGGAAAATTGGATAAAAAAGAACTATTAGTGCATTACGTATTGGGCTACGTCTTCAATGAATTACACGTAATGCATCCTCTCCTCTCCTCTCGTCTGTTATACACGGCATGGTTCCTTTACGGTACGGCTCCAGCCGCATCGCAGAATAATCGTGTGAGCTTGTATATGACATGGCAAACCACCGGTTTTATGGAACCTATAGGGCGACGGTCCCGTGCCGTAGTGCCCGTCTGCCAACAAACTTCCATAGTGATCCATACAACACGGACGATCATGCCTGCACACGGCGAATCAACCGCAGTTTGTCACGGCAAAAAACGTATGTGTACAACGGGTCTAAAGATTACATTTGTTAACTTATGCCGGTGGTGCAGGTCCACTCACACACGCGCGGTCACAACGACCGGCACCTTCTGCACAACCAGCCTGCAGCGACCAAAAAAAAACACAAAAACACGTAAAAATTTATTTATTATTCATACCGACGCATATTTTCAAAATTTTTCTTAAGAAGTAGACTAGGTCGCGGCATGCGTCGCCCGTGGCCTCCAGCCACTCGGAGAACAGCTGCTCAAACTCCATGTGCGGTATTTGACAGGACGCCAAGCAGCACAAGCATTTGAACACTTCCTTTATGTACTTCGCGAAGGCGCCGACGCAGATGCAGCAGTTCTCGTTCAACGACGTGGCGAGCGACTGGACGGAAGGGTTGCGGCCTTTTTTACACAAAAAGCAGAGAGTAACGTTCTTCTTCCGCTGCGACTGGCCTTCCTGTTAATTTTATTGTAGAAGGTTACGATTTTAACTAACTATGTAAAAAAAAATATTGAGTTCAAGTGTGTTAACACTCTCACTGTCCATGCATTACATGTAATGCACTGAAGACGTAGCCCTATACGTCTGTGCATGACATGTAATGCACTAGTAGTTATCTTTTGTATCCAATATTTTAGCAAAAATAACCAAATTTAAATAATAGAATTGTATTTGAAGACGTGTGACATCTACCAACCCGCACTGGGCCTGTGTGGTCGATTATAGCCCTGTCGCCGAGAGGCTAATTGTGGCTAACTAAGGCTAACATCATGCAATATTATTATTGGACGTATGGTGATACGGGATTACCAATTGCATTGGGACAGTGAAAGTGTTAAAGAAAGAGAGTGCGTACCTACACTGCTTCACTGACATCGTCCGATGACGTCCGATAACTAGGTGTACGTACTCACTTTCTTTTACTTGTTTAGTTCGATCGGCCAACGACGTAAGAGTATAGTTCGGCCGATTATGGATTAGGCGTACGTGAGCCGACAGGCACATACTCGTACATTGATCTCTTTCAATTTTATTTGAGTGATTGTCGCCGGCGATTGCGGCGGCGGCGGCGACGGAGTGGCGGGACTCATACTGTGCACGAACGGTAGTTTGTATAGACACGTTGCGACGCTGTCCTGCCGCCTTGCACCGTTCCAGCGTCGGCCCCGCCACAGTCCCCGGCGTCATGTTAAGAGGGAACAGGAACTGCGAGAAATTTGAAAAATAGGTATTTGAAGAAACTATTGCCGTCGCGCTGCGCCCGAACAACCGAGTTAAACCCCGTAAAGTGCGATAGGGACGACTGCAGCTCAGACTGATTATATCACAATTTTTTTGACGAAAACGATGTTTGGCATTGTCCTTTTTTCTCCTCCAAAACTAAGCCGATTTAATAATTTTTTACATTAAAATTTTAAGAAAGAGTATGTCTAGACATACTCCTTCTTAAAATTTTAATGTAAAAAATTATTAAACGCTAAAAACTTTTCCGAATTAGTCTGGTAGTCCACTAATCACGGCGGTAAAAATGGGGCTTTTTTTGTTATTTTTGGAGGGTCATAGTTTCCTTACTTATTAATTGCTGAAAAAAAAGAAATGACAGGGACATGCCTATAGAGACCCTGATTTTATACAAAAATTTTCAATTTTTCAATTTTTTAAAAAAATGACATCTCTAGAGGCATTATTCAGGAAGAAAAACGGTGAATACGTTTGTATGGAGAATCGCGGGCCCTGTTCCCTCTTAATATGAACTAGTAGCGCATGCCAAGCACGGCAGGGCCGCGCCGCGACTACACGCGGGAGGGGCTTCTGCTGTAACAGTGTATGGGTTGGGAAGGGAACGGAGCAAAACGAACCAGTGTCCCGTTACTTTAAATTAACAAAATACTGTTTAATACCTAACCATTAAAAAACCGGCCAGGTGCGTGTTGGACTACGCACAATGAAGGGTTCCGTAGTTGGGATGAATTTATCGCAAGAAAAAACTTAACTTTGTAGTCGAAAAACATGTTCTGCCATACGGAATTCAAAATTCACATATTAACCTACATGGGCACATAAACCTACATAGGCAGTTAGGCACTTATGAAATGTCAGAAGCTATTGTCGTTGTTTTCTATGGCCGAAGAAGAAGAGTCGGCAAGAAACTCCACGGTTACTTTATACAAAAAAATTGGCTTTTACGATATTTTCAAATAACAGTGTTATTAGGTAGGTACGAGTATGACAGGACAGTGTAGGTCTTTCAACAAGTACCAGGCACTTAACAAAATGATGATGTTCAACAAATCTACAGTCCACTAAGCCTACAGCGTTCTCACGTTCACAAAATAGAAAAGAATACGGTATATAAAAAGATTTTAAAAAAACCAATTTTAAACGGAATGACGTGATTGCTATTACAACTGTAACAAATCTGAATAATTATCACGCCCACAAAAGCCACTATAATACGTTGAAATTAATTTGTAGGTCAATAAAATTTAGGAAAAAATTACAAATGATAGGATGATTATGTCAAGAAAGAATGTAAAAAAATATATACATGGTAATTTGGGAGCAGTTAATGGGCTCATACATAATTTGCCGTTAATGAGCTACCAGGGAAGCCATGGACATGGCAGAAGGAATTATTGCCAAACTTCCTTGTCTTCAACCATAAACTTATATTTTATAAGTCTATGTTTTCAACGTAGTCTTTAATATTATAAATGCTTTATTGATAAGAACGCGTTTGATGTGGGTTTTGAAATTCCCATCGCTAAGTTCTGTAACCGACTTAGGCAACTTGTTATAAAAGCGGATACTGTTTATAAGAATGTATGGGAGAACATGTTTGTTGGTTCCGCAAATGTAAGTTGGTTGAGTATCATTCGTTAACTTGTAAAGCATAGGTACAGACTGTTGTCAACATTATCTGACCCACCCTAAAAACAAACGAATTTGGACCCTGTGCTTGTAACATTAAGGTTTATTCAATTTATATGATCATATCAGACTAGTCAGTGCTCGACTCGATGAACAAATACAATAATAATACAGACACGCAAATTTGATCTTTAACACGTAACGTTAAGGTAAACCCACCCAACATTGTCGGAGCCACCGGCATTTTATATCATTTTGTTATGCTATTTTAATCATTATCTCGTTGACATTAAAGTTGAAAAGGTTTTAAGTCACACTACATAATTACAACCCAATCTTTAATTTCGCGTATTTCTAACAAGTTATTGTGGCTTAGCGGTTTGGTGCTGGATTGGCGACGAACAACATGTGGGTTCGAAAACACAGTCCACCTTATATCAGTTCCTTTTTTAATAAATAAAAACACACATGATAATAAAAAAACTTCCTATAAAACAGAAAATAATAAATTGTAAAGAGACGTTGTTTTTGCAATTTAGTAAGGCAAGGTAAAATATGTTTGCGCGTAGTCACTGGATACCCTTAGGTTTTATAATGAATACGAATATTTATTTTTGAACTACCCACTTATTACAAATTATGCGAAAATATTACCATTTTAGAAAGTTCATATTTGAAGGTTATCCGTCTATAATAATAGTTCTTTACAATATACAAGAAATGGTTTTGGAATAAATTCTAAATTGAAAGCAAAACAATTATTTTGTCGCAGGATTTGATCTCGAAACTTGTTTTTCTCAGTCTTATATTCAGACCTCGAGACCAGAACTACTTGAAGATAGTTATTAAAATAGGTTATTACACTAATTATATTATAACAAGTAGTTATAGCATATAACCTAACGCTAACGTTTTAAAGATCAAATTTGCGTGTCTGTATTATTATTGTATTTGTTCATCAAGCCGTCGAGCTAGTCTGATAAGCTCATTTAAATTGAATAAACCTTATGGTTAATGTCAGAGGGTCCAAATTCGTTTGTTTTTAGGGTGGGTCAGATAATGTTGACAACAGACTGTACGAGACTTAACTGTGATGGTTTTCCTTTTTTTTTCGTTATACTTACACGGTGACATTTTAATCACAGTTTTGCTAGAACAAACGTTGTTCAGACCATGGTCTACTACCATTTTATAGCATCATTAAAAATGTTGGGAAATGATTGTCGTTACTCCCTACAACCCAGACACTGCGGCGCCGGCGGCGCTCGCGTCTCAAAGTAGTCGCGGCGCGCGGCTCACGCACGGGACAGCATTGTTTACAGGGAAATGTACCTCCATAAATGAATTTTAGTAAGCACTTGTTTTTGTACGTCTTACTCTAAGAAAAAAAAAGCGATAACGGATCGCTGAATCCAAAAATAGTTTTCATAAACTCACTATATTTTTGAACTACCGTTCCAACGACATCCCACGCCATGGGATAGATGTGAAAAAAATATCCCTACTTTACGTGTAGTCCCGAGGTCATCATCATCTGCCTAGCCTTTTCCCAACTACGTTGGGGTCAGCTTCCAGTCTAACCGGATGCAGCTGAATACCAGTATTTTATATGGAGCGACTGCCTATCTGACCTCCACAACCCAGTAATTGGGTGATACGATACCCCTTGGTAAGACTGGTTGTCAGACTTTCGGGCTTCTGACGACCCGTAACGACTGTCAAAGATCCACGAATGACAGCCGGGACCAACGGCTTAACGTGCTTTCCGAAGCACGGAGGAGTCTCGGTACGTAAAGATGGTCACCCATCCACAGACCAACCCCGGCAAGCGTAGCTTAACCTGACGGAGCGACCCGTGCGGCAGTTATTACTTAGCCACGAGCTCCCCACGTGTAGTCCCGAGGTACAATAAAAAAAGAAAAAACAAATCATGATTTTATTTTACCACTTTGTGGGCGTGACTAAATGTACCTATACCCATGCCGAATTACAGCTTTCTAGTACAAAGAGTCTCTGAGCTAAGCCGCGGACATACGGACAGATAGACCGACAGACGGACATGGCGAAACTATAAGGGTTCCTTGAATACTACGGAACTCTAAAAACGAAGAGGTTATGCGTTTAAGAAGTATTTTTTTAAATTAACCACGTTGTCGCATTCAGGCTATCGCTAACCGCTAGGGTTTTTTTTCCACTCTTTATTCAAAAGGACGGTCCCTTTGAATGAAGAGTGGACAAAACGGTTTGTTTCTTTCTCTGCTCCGGCATTGTGGAGTGTCAGCCTCACCCCTAGGACTTACTTCGGCGTCATTTTCGTCACCTCTGTCGTGTTTCCTCAACAGCCAGTTCTTACGATGCTGTAAAAGAAAATTTAAGTAAAAAGAAAAGAAATTATCAGTATCCTCTAAAATAAAAAAAAATAAATACAAAGAGAGCGAGTACCCCCAGGAAAATAAGTTAAAATAAAGGTAAATCGGCGAAACAAGCGCGCCAACAAAATGCATCGTGAATCCAACATTTCGAAGCTTTGTATCTCGAGAATGACTGGTCCTAGCCTCCTAGGTGAACCTTCTGGAGAGGTTTTTTGTCTCTGGCACAACGGCTTAATTTTTAAGCTCTACAAACTCGGAGTGCCCGATCGTCTCGTGCTCATCTTACGAGACTACTTGTCAAATCGCATTTTCCGCAATCGTATTGAGGGAGCCCTATCCGCTCCCCACCCAATCCGCGCCGGAGTCCCTCAGGGCTCCGTGTTCGCCCCACTCATGTTCACGCTTTTCACAAGCGACATCCCCAAAAGCAATACGGCCACAGTTGGCTCTGTTCGCAGACGATACGGCCATATATTGCAGGGGCTATAGTCAAAACCAGATGATCAAATACCTACAACGGGCTGTCAACAACCTTGGCGCCTGGTTTAGGAAATGGAGAATCGAGGTAAACCCCGACAAAAGACAGGCGGTTTTATTTATACAACCGCAATCTAGCCCCCCCCCCCCTCCCAACCACTCACCTTGTTAGGCAAGCCTATCCCCTGGGAGAAGCGAGCCAATTACTTGGGAGTCGTCCTTGATCACAACCTCACCTTCACAGAGCACATAAAGTCGGTCCGCTCGCGAGCCGCTTTCGCTTTCAATAGACTCTATTTTGCACGGAGCAAGTTGTCACTCAAGTGCAAATTGCGCATCTACACAGCGTGCATCCGCCCCATCATGACCTATGCGGGTACCATCTTCGCACAGACATCCCCCTATAACATCTATAGGATGCAAACCATCCAAAACTGATTCCTTCGTAGAGCCACGGGCGCTCCTTGGTTTGTCAGGAACGTTAACCTCCACCTCGACCTCAAAATACCCACTATCCATCAGTTCCTAAAACGCATGTCCAAGCGTTATGAAATGAAATTGTTTATTCTGTAAATAGGATATTGGAATCACTTTTAGACGTCATCTTTTAAAAATAAAAAAATAAAATTAGCTAGATGAGTTCGGCGTTTCCTATCTGACTACTCTGAGAAGAAAGGCCGAAACAAACTCAGAGGTTACAGTCTCTTTTAAAGTCCAGACATAATCTTGGTCAGGCCATATGAGGACCATGTAGATTAGTCTGAAATGGTCTTTTGAGAAAAGAACCACACAGATTTGAGTGGACCTGTCCTGTCAGTGTAAGCATTTGTAAGTAATCGTGGAGCTCAACTCAGAACTTAAGGAGCTCAACTCGACGAACAATACCAAAGAAAGGACATTTGGGTAGGCCGCATAAACTACTCAAACTGCCAGACCATCAACTAACTGAGAAAGAAAAAAAAAAAATATCCACATAATCCTCACATTTACAAAAATTAAAATAATAGGTAGGTATAATACTTTACAAAATAATCTTGTCATTTTGTATAATATATTCAACAATGTCAATGTTTATTTAATACTGGTATATTTTGAATGATTTTACTGAAGAACTAGGTATAATGTTATTTTTTACGTTTTTATCACAAAGCTTAGCAGAGCGAGCAGCTCAATCCCAAGCTTTTTTATCTTCTAAATAATCTGAAATTTTATAGTACCCTTTTTTACAAAGTTTGGTTTTAATACAGTTTTTAAAGCGTATAATAAGTAAAAAAAAAAAAAAAAAAATATGCTTCAGTTTACAAAAGCAGTGTGTTTGGAGCCTCCTTTTAAGCAAACAATGCCTGTGTTAGGAGACTCCGCTCTTCCATAGTACAGCATAATTACTTAATCTATTAAAACAAATCCAAGTAGGTACTCAAACATATCAAATAAAAATAAGAATAAGTGTGTTAGTGAGAGTATGAATCAAGTGTGAATACCTGAGCGTAGTGTGTCTGTATGTGAAAGTGTATGCGAGAGTGTAAGTGAGAGTGCTACTTTATGTACTCCAAAAGTGCCTCCGTTTCATCATATGTGAGTGTCTTTATCCAATTAGATAATGTCTTCTTACATTCATAACTTTTTTTTGTGTTTAAGTAAATATGTTTGTTTATTTTGTTATACAGTTGAGCAGACCGTTTATTAAATTGCCTACAAGCAAACATGGTTTATGTATGCGCTCAGCTGCGGCGCGGGCTGGTGCTTCTGCGAGCAAGGGTCGGCGGGGAGTATTATTTACTCGTGAGGGTCGCGATCGCGGAGTACCTCGGCGGCGAGGTCGGTACGATGGGTGTCGGATGTATCTGTGCACTGTGCTGGTGGCCCTACTGCTCTCCTGGAGGAGTGTGGTGGGGTCATCGGGGTCGGAAAGAACGTGCCTAGGGCGGCGGAAAACGACTAATGCGTGAAGGGGTGTAATTGGCCGCTTCAACAACCAGAGGGTTGCGGTGCTTGGCGGCGGAGTCAAAATAACGCTTGGACATGCGTTTTAGGAACTGATGGATGGTGGGTATTTTTAGATCGAGGTGGAGGTTTATGTTCCTGACAAACCAAGGAGCGCCTGTGGCTTTGCGAAGGAATCGGTTTTGGATCGTCTGCATCTTGTGGATGTTATGGGGGGATGCTTGGGCGAATACGGCACCCGCGTAAGTCATGATGGGGCGGATGCACGCTGTGTAGACACGCAATTTGCACTTCAAATTGCTACGTGCATTTAGGATATAATAATAGAGCCTACTGAGAGCGAAAGCGGCTCGCGAGCGAACCGACTTTATGTGCTCTGTGAAGGTGAGATTATGATCGAGGATTACACCTAGGTACTTGGCGCGCTTCTCCCAAGGGATAGGCTTGCCTAACATGGTGAGTTCGGGGGGGCGGACAACAATACTTCGTGTATAAGGGTAAATAAGTATCAGAAAATGTTCGCAAAACATTATTTCTGTACATTTAATTATTGTTTAAATTTTCCTGTACTATTGATTGCATTATATTTACAGTATATTGGTTATCATTTAAATGTAAACTGTGATTATGTGTGTCGTACCTACCTTATTTTTGATAAATGTTTCATACGTTATACTGACTGTTTTATTTCTAATAATCAATTCTTTTTTTTGTTGTAAATTTTGACGTTCAAAAGTGCATATATGAAATAATTTTTTTGAATGTCAAAATGTACAAAAAATAGTAATATATAATTGATTCTAGTGTGTATTTGACTGCAAATTTTTGATGATTTACATTTGGCACCTGATTGTGCCTGTGTGTAGTCTGCCTGCGTGAGAGTTGTGCAAGCTCATGTAAAATATAAACGTGACACTTGCGACATTTATCATTTGTTACAGAAGGATCTTCGATTGTAAATTTTCTATTATTAATGATGCCAAACAAACCGATGGCCCACCAGACGGCAACTGGTCGCCGCCTGGACACCTGCAGTACCAGAGGCATTGCAGACGCTTTGCGCTTTGACACGAATCTGAAATCTCTTGTGCCTCAAGCATGTCGGGTGAGCTCAACAAATGTTCCATATATTGAACAAGAAGGCGAAGGAAGCTCGGGGAACAAAATTTTTAACACTGAACAATGGTAGCTAGGTGTTTATTTGTACGTGTGATAGCAAGGAGATTTTTTTTAAGGAGGTAAGATATGTCCAAGCTAGCCGTATCAACACGACTGGCACTAGAGGAGGATGTTTGTTTACTTTGGGAGTCATGCACGGTCAGGAAATATGATCGGAGCCCCTTCTGGTAAGTGCTGTGCCTGAGGTACGCCCATACTGCATCTCAACTTGCGGGCAAGGTTAAGGCTTGTCGTGATACTACAATAAAACGAAACATACCTTAACTCGCCAAGTCTCAGTGAAAGCCTCCATTGCGAACGTGTGGGACGTTCTCAACTATGTTTTGCTCATTTCACGGAGTTCCAAAATTATGGTCACCGCTGCGTAAATTACTAGAAATTTTTCTGATGTAATGGTATCAAAGAGTTGTGTGTTCAACTAACATAAAAAGACAGTTTTTGAACTGTCACTAGATATTTTTTTTAACGTTTTGTGCGCATTGTGAAAAAATTATAGACCTCAAAGAGGTTGGGCATAAATAGCACAGAGCTGATGCCCTGGACAGTGACAGAATGACGCGTTGCAATTCACGAAGGAGATGAGGGACGAACCACCTACTACAAAGCTTGATAGCTTTAGAGGAAATGTGTTGAGCCATATAACATCGTACCTTAGTGATCGTAAGTAAGGTAAAAGTACGTATTCCCGACGGGAATACGTACTTTTACCGTACACTAACGGGAAATTCCCGTTAGTGTACCAGTATCCGTTAACAAGTCAGTTTTTTTATTATTGCACTTTTATACCAATAATAAATTAAAGTTTGCGAATGCCAATACCTTCTCGGTAATATTTTGTACAATTGTAGAGGCAACATTGTCCAAAAAGTTTAACGGCGCCAAAACCATTCGAATATAAAAGTTTACTCTAAGAAAATAGTATGTAAGTTCTAAGTTCTGTTAGTGAACTACGAAACCACCACGTCGCATTGATCAGTCAGCCATACTGCGATGGATAACGTTAAGGCAAGAGTGTTTGCTGCTTTATCTAAAATTTAAAACAAGTAAAGTTAACAAAAAGCAAAACGAGAAATCCTATAAACTTTATAATCATATATTTAGGCGATGTGCACAGCGAGCGCAAAAACTCATGAATACAAGACGTATACAAAGGCATAAAAATAAATGTAGAGCTACATGGAATGCAATCACCTCAACAATAACTGGGAATAATTTGTATAAAAACGACATTGACGAAATCAATTTTAATAATGTAACATATAATAATCCATCTGACATTTGCAATATATTTAATAATTACTTTATCAATTTGACATCTAATCTGCCTTTAAATTCTAATAATTCTAATAATTCCGATAATTTGAATAATTCTAATTCTAACCCTAATCAAAAAAATAAAAATCTGAATACTATATTCTTGAGTCCTGTTGATGCAATGGAAGTGTATAAAATAATTATGTCTCTCAACAATAGCAAAACTAGTGGGTATGACGACATCGCCACAAAGGTCTTGAAAGCTTGTGGTAGTTGGATATGTCATCCACTAGCGCATATTATAAATTTATCTTTTTTGGAAGGTGTATTTCCTGACCAGCTTAAGATGTCTGTTGTGAAACCACTATTTAAAAATGGAAAAAAGTCTGATCCGAATAATTATCGGCCTATCACGATAGTACCCGTTATTTCAAAAATCTTTGAGAAGGCAATGCTTATTAGGTTAAACAATTTTCTCTGTAGACATGAAATACTATGCAAAGAGCAGTTCGGCTTCCGTAAAGGTAGTTCAACTGCTCTTGCAATCTTTAACTTTATTAAAGTTGTAACAGAAAATATTAATAATGGAAATCCTGCGGTGTCCCTTTTTTTAGATATGAGTAAGGCCTTTGATTTTGTTAACCATGATAAACTACTAAACAAACTAGACTTCTATGGTATTAGAGGAAAAGTTTATGAATGGATATCTAGTTATCTAGGAAACAGGCAGCAGTGTACCGAGATATCCAAAGTTGTAAAGAAAACTGATAGAATATATTCCAAAGAGAAATTCAAATCAATAGCGGTAGTAAATAAGTGTGGCGTGCCTCAAGGAAGCATTCTCGGTCCTTTACTTTTCCTACTTTATATAAATGATCTTCCAGAGGCCACCTTGCAGAAATGTATACTTTTCGCAGATGATACTACAGTTGTCATAAAATGTCAGAATAAAAGCGACTACAAATCAGCTACGGAAAAGACTCTAAAAGATATAATAAGTTGGATGCAAAATAATAACTTAAATATAAATGTTAGCAAGACAAAATTAATTGAATTTAATTCTTATAATAGCAAACCATTAGCTTTGGATATTCTC
This sequence comes from Xanthia togata, assembly GCA_963853775.1. Lineage (NCBI taxonomy): Eukaryota > Metazoa > Arthropoda > Insecta > Lepidoptera > Noctuidae > Xanthia > Xanthia togata. The sequence continues at coordinate 139,424 of OY970818.1, read as the reverse complement.
TATAATGGTGAAAAGGTAAAGCAAGTGGATCAATTAAATTTTTTAGGAATTTTTGTTGACAAAAACTTGAATTGGAAAAGTCACGTGGAGCATATAGGTCAGCAACTAGATGGGTTCGTGTTTGCTTTAAAAAAGTTGAGACAACATGTGTCTGTAGAAGCTGCTCTTGCAGCTTACCATGGTTACGTGTCATCTGTTCTAAGCTATGGACTTATCATGTGGGGTAACTCGACTGATGCCGACAGAGTTTTTAAGCTCCAAAAACGCTGCATCCGGGTATTAAACAGGGCATGGTTCTTAGACAGCTGTAAACCCTTCTTTCAAAAATTGAAAATTCTTCCACTGCCCTGTATGTATATTAGAGATATCTGCTTTTTTACAAAGATGCATATGCATTATTTTAAGCAACATACCGAGGTTATACCGAGACAGAAAAGGGCTAAGTTTCGCAACCTCTTATATCATCCAGTTGGCCATAAAGATATTTATAAGAAAAATGTGTTCAATATGTGTATATTAATTTATAATTCCCTACCAAATGAATTAAAATTGTTGCAGGGTAATGTTTTTAAAACGAAATTGACTGAGTGGTTACAAAAAAAGTGTTTCTACAGCATAAAGGATTTTTTACAACATAAAATATTTGATTAAATGAATTTATTTTAAATTAATTAAGAACATTTGTATGTATAAATAATGCGGATAATAATGTAATAATAATTTAATTATAATGTACTAATAATATAATCTGCATGTTAATTGTGACATACTATCTTAATAATTTGCACGCTTGCTTGCAGGCAGAGTACAATAACTTTAAGGCTATATGATCTTCCTTTGTAAACAATGTATTCTCTCGCAAATAAACAATTTGAATTTGAATTTGAATTTGTTAATTTTCAAAAATATTTGAGTATATTATTTTTCGATATAACCTATAAATTGAGGTGAATCTAATTGAATTGAATAAATATTTTTGTCGGTTACATCTATTGGTACTAACAAACTCCTACTTGACCTAGTGCCTACCCGTTAATATCCTATTTTTTTTACCGGATATTGGTACACGATCAACGGGTTTCGGTACAACGTGTATTTGTTGTACCGAAACCCATTATTGTGTACTTATTGCCTTGAAATAGGTCTCATTTTCCTTTAAAACTGTAGTAAGTATACATTTCTGCCGGGTATTGGGACTTGCAATAACAGTTGCATTTATACCCGACATCGTCTTTATTGCCTTGTGATAAGTCCTCTTTTCCTTCAAATCAATAGAATGTAGTTTCTATGTTGCTTGTTTGTGTTGTAGGTAATCACCTGGATTCGATTGCCTTAGTTATTTTTTATGATTTCCTAATTTTTGCACATTTCGCGTCACTGCTCTGCTGTTCTGAAACCAGGTTTTTTGATACGCATCGTGTGGCGCGCTGCTGTTTTAGTATGGATATTGATAACCACGCAGTAATTTGAAGCAAACTTCAGACCGGCAAACTTACATGACTCGATCTGTGGATACCCGACTAATTTTGCTCGCTTGCTTGCATTTAGTAGAAATACCTACTATTTTTTTTTACGTTCTTTTTCACACTTTTTAACCTTTGGGTTTTGGTTTGTTTTTAAGTACCTAATTGAATTACCACCATGTTTTACTGTTCGGTCGTTAAGATATTTTAAAAGTAGGTATTTATATTTTCCTATTGATAAGAATTCAGCAATTTGCAAGAATCGTGTTTTTTTTTTCAAATAGCCATTACTGATGGGCAGAAGGCCATATTAAAGGCCATGGAGGCAGTCAAAAAAGGAGCCTCAATTTCAGCTGCTGCCAGGAAGTTCGGTATCCCACGGTCCACGTTGGATGACAAATTACGCGGCCGCTATTCTGTCGAGTGCTCCAGGGGACCGGCTTTGACGAAAGAAGAAGAAGAAGAACATTTAAGAAGGTGGATTGTTTTTATGGCAAATTGTGGGTTTCCCGTAAATAAGGCGCAGTTATTGGATAGCGTGAGTTTATTGGTGAAAAAGATGAAGCGAGATAACCCATTTCGAAATGACAGACCAGGTCGTCACTGGTTTGAAGCTTTTATAAAGCGACACCCTGCAGTAGGTCAGCGAGTGGCCCAAAATTTTACGCAAACCCGTGTTTTAGTCAAAGAAAGCGATATAAGAGCATGGTATAAAGAAGTGGAAGAATATTTTATAAAGACACATCTCGAAGAAGCAACTCGAGATCCACGTAGGATTTTTAATAGCGATGAAAGCTTTCTTTTTGTCACCGTCTGATATTAGAGTTCTGGCATAACGAGGCGCAAAAAACGTTAACAACGTTATTCCCAGCGGGGAAAAGGAGTACCTACGTGACCGTCTTGGTTACGGCTAACGCAGCAGGTGAATTGGCACCTCCGATGGTGTTGTTCAAGCTAAAATCAATACCACACAAAATTTCAAAAACTGCACCGAAGGACTGAGGATTAGGATTTACGCCAAAGGGTTGGATGACAGGAGAGTCATTTTATGAGTACATGACAAATGTCTTCTATCCCTGGATTGTAAAAACTAATATAGAATTCCCAATTTTTTTTTCTTAGATGGACGTTGCTCTCACACGACGCTGCCACTAAGCAATTTCTGTCGGGAAAAAAACATCCAACTGGTTGCACTATATCCTAATGCGACTCATCTAATTCAACCGATGGATGTGGCTGTTTTTCGACCTCTTATGATGATATGGAAGAGATCAGTTTATGACTGGCGAAATGATAACCACTTCGTAAAACTACGCAAAGAAAGTTTCTGCCCGGTGCTACATAAAGCTCTTATACAATTGGACTCCAACTCGATCAAAAATGGATTTCGCAAATGGGCTTGTCACCTTTTGATGCAAACGGCGTCGATTACCTATTCCAAGTGTGTAACATAACAAGTCAACCCAAAAAACTAGCCAAACCAGATAATGCTAACCAAATACAACCAGATACCAGCCATTTCAAATTCTTTGAATCACAAATAAGTCCTGAAAACCTCGAAGCTTTTTACGGCACCGGAAATGCAACTTGGAAAGGGGATAAATACTTAGAAGGATTATTCAATGTCTGGAGGCAAATGCATATTCAAAATAAACCGAAATGCAAAAATAGCATTTCTGTGAACTTTAACGTAAAGCAATAGAGTTCAAATTCGCGGTGAAAATTACCGGATTCAGGGACAATTTAACGTTTACTAGTACAAATCTACCGGGTACTGGTACAATTAGGCCTTTATTATATTTTTTTGTAATCTTGTTAAAGAAAATTTATACTAATAAAAAAAAAGAATATTACACTAAAACTAGTTTAAATTATCTCTCTAGTGATGTAATAATTTTTTTTGTAGGTCTTTTAGTTTTAGCATAGCAGACCTGCAAAGTCAGTGAAGTTCAAAACTTCACGGTTACTGGGCCGTTTACCTTAGCAATGGATCACGGATATCGGTTTCGCGTAACAAACGTTTGACTGTACTAACACAAAATATTCGTAGCATAAATTACAATCTCCCGGGACTTGAATTATTACTATCTAGGTTAAAAATTTAATGTGACATAATAGTTCTCACATAATGCTGGCTACTAAAAACAAGTGTTATACCAACTATACCAGCCGGTCTATTCTGTAATAATCTCACCGTGAAAACTTAGGTGAAGTGAGCGTGAAGTGAGCTGTCATTCCACCTGCTGCTAGGGACTGACAGATCACTCCGAGCTCACTTCACCTAAGTTTTCACGGTGAGATGCTTACAGAATAGCACTGCAGGTTTCGAATCGTCCTCTACTAAAGTTAATTGTAAACAGAATGACGGTGTTATTATTTATTTTAGAGTCCATATTGAACTAACGTTTGTGGAACCATCTTTTCAAGAAGGAAACTGTCTTGTGGCCCGGCTAGGCAAACACATGGCAATTGTTTCAATATACCGCTCTCCTTCTTATAAAAACACAGATCCTTTCCTAGACTCATTACATAAAACACTTTTAAAAGTCGAGGGAACAAATAATGTCATGCAGATAGGAGATATAAATATTCCTATTAATCACACAAAAATCGATCAAACCGGAGAGAAATATTTGAACCACACAGCCTCTAAATTCAAATTCAAATTCAAAAGTCATTTATTCAAACTAGGCTGAGAATCAGCACTTTTCGAACGTCAAAATTACATAAGACAGTCCCCCAAAACGCCCACCCTTCACCACTTCCTAGTGCTTTTGCTGGGAAGAAGAAGTGGCGCAACAAACTCCCCAGCAGCACAGCTGTCTGTTCAGTTAGAAAAAAAATAAAAAATGATTCTATACAACAGTATGCAAGATAATTTACAATATGCAAAAAATAATTTAAATTATAAATTAAATAGCTATAATTAATAGCCATATGACAGCTAGCACACGCCAATATACCAACCAAAAGCATCGAGAACTATACTCAAGCAGAAATAAAAATAACTAAAAGTAAACAATATCTAAAAAAAAAGAAAAAGCCTCCAGGCATAAAGGGCGTGCCCGCTTACATATAGCTGTAACTAGAAGTTACAATTTATAAACTAGGACCATCGAGGTAAAATAAATAATTGTCGAGGTTGCTAGCTAACCACATATTGCAATACAACTCATAAAAAAAACATTGTAATGAGTAAATTATGTCAGCACTAAATTAAAATAAAATTAAAATAAATTGACTTATAAAGTAAAATTATAAACAATTATATAAACTCATATAACCTGTCAGTAGGTAAACTAATTCTGGAGAAAGAACATTTAAACATTGTCTTGAGTTATCACAGCGACCATCTATTCTTATCATTTAAGTAGTCGTTGATAGAATAGTATGCCTTTGAACAAAGGTTGGACTTTAATATAGTTTTAAACGCATTAAAAGGCAAAGAAGAGGGTAGCTTCAAGCTTGTTATAAAAGGTTATACCAAGCCCAACAAATGAGTTATGAACCTTATGAAGCCGGTGAAAGGGAGCACGTAGTTTATCCTTACTTCTTGTGTTAACATTGTGAATATCACTGTTTTTAGTGTATAAGTGTATACTTTGCCTAATATATAAGATGTTGGCGAAGATGAATTGTGATGCTACTGTGAGAATACCGATATCTTTGAAAAAATCTCTCAGAGAAACTCTGGCACCTAGCTGGTAAATTGCTCGAATAGCTCGTTTTTGGAGGACAAATATATTTTGAATATCTGCAGCTTTGCCCCACAGCAGAATACCATAGGACATAACGCTTTGAAAATAACTAAAATAGACTAACCGAGCTGTATCAACGTCAGTGTATTGTCTTACTTTTCTGACGGCGTAGGCGGCCGAACTGAGCCTTCCCGCTAGGCTCGATATATGTTGGCCCCACTGAAGTTTGGCATCTACTGTTATGCCCAGAAAAACTGCCGAGTTTACAGTTTCAAGCACCTCTTTATCTAAGACGATGTTGGGTCCTAGATTTCTAACATTTGGAAGGGCAAACTTTACACATTTCGTTTTTTTGGCATTGAGAACTAGGTTATTTGTCGTAAACCAATCCGTAACCATTGACAGTGCACTGTTTACATCGTCAAAATCTTGTCTATTCCTGTCTACTTTAAAAATAAGAGAGGTATCATCTGCAAACAGTACAACTTCACAGATACCCTTTAAATAGAATGGTAAGTCATTGATATATACTAAGAACAAGAATGGACCCAGTATTGAGCCTTGAGGTACACCTAACTGAACTGGTAGCCCGGAAGATTTTACACCATCAACATCTACACATTGCGACCTATTATTTATATATGAATTTAAAACGTTGAGAGCTTCGTTTAGCACACCATAATGACGCAGTTTACGCAAAAGCGTGTCATGGTGCACGCAATCAAAGGCTTTGGAGAGATCACAGAAAACTCCAATAGCATTTTGAGAGTTCTCCCATGCGTTAAATATGTGTTTCAGGAGAGCAACACCCGCATCTGTAGTCGAACGACCCTCTGTAAAGCCATATTGTTCATTATGAAAAAGAACATGATGACGGGGGACGATTGGACGCTAATGTTCAATGGATTTTTTGATAGGTTAGGTATTTTTTTTTTTTTTTTTTTTTTTTTTTTCTTTGTGCTTTTCCCCGTTCATGGGAACAACGGGATCTTCTATATCTAGGTTTCTCATTCATTCCAGTTCTATCGTTTATTCCTCTCGTACTTTCATGCTTCATACTTGATCTTTCTTGTATACGTCCTTTCATTCTGAGCCGGGTGGGATTCCCGCTAATCTATCTATCTATCTATTCTGTTTTTTATTTTAATTTTCTTTATTGGGGTAATCGAAAAACAAAGACTTTCTTTATTTAATTTTCGATGTGGACATTTTGGACCTTATTTCTATTTCTTATTCTAATACATTTCTGTTTTACAATATTTTGCAGTTTCACTTACATATTTTATCTTAATTCTATGTTTTTTTTTAATTATATTATCTAGTTTCTTAATTTTATACATTTTTTAATCTCTGACTTAATATCTATAATCTCCTACTGGCTAGGTCTTACATTTCTATTTCCTTATTTTATATTTTACATATTGGGTTCACCTTAAGTTCAATAGTTCTTTGCCATTTTTTTAGGACAGGGTTAGGATTGGGGTTTATGGATAATAGTTGTACTAAAATTATTTAAAACAATAAGTATATATTTATATACCCATATATTTTATGTTTTTGTACTGGTTTTTATATTTAGGACACTTTCGGGTTGTTGGGGGTGTATAACTTACGCCTTTTTCTATTTATTTTCTTCTGTTTGTTTGCGGCAATAATATATACATAAGGTCAGCTTATAATATTTATTGTCGTTTTCTTATACAATTTGGTTTTTTCCAGCGTTTTTTACAGTCTGCATGGGGGCGTGTTTATAAGTAATAAATACATATATATTTAAAATACATACATAATTTATGGTGGGGGGGGATTTAGGCGTATGCCGTCGTCGTCCGCGCCAGGTAGTCCCATTTTTTACGGACCGGGCACTCCGCGCTGAATGCATTGTGCTCGGTCTTCTGGAGCTTAGAGTGCAGGCAGTTGCAGCACTGCGGTTCATTGCCTGCGGCAAACTCCGCGCACTTTTCGCGCAAATGCGGCCCTCCGCAGTGGCTGCACCTGTCTGCACTCTCAGTACAAAATTTTCGGCCATGACCAAATGCCAAGCATTTAGTACATTGGATGAGCGGCGACTGGTCCTCCACCCTGACCCTTTGCAGGTCAAGGTAAAGGGCCCCAGCCTCCGTCATCCTCTGCCATACTTTTGGTCTTACCTGGATGACCACGTGCGCCGTTTTTGGATTCCTGGTTCTTTTCTTAAACTTGATTTTAATGTCCGTTTCGTCTTTTTCCAATTCCCTGAAAATTTCTGCGTTCTGGGAATAGAGCGCCCTCACCATCTCGTCGTCGTCACTGTCCAAAAAGACGTCTTTCAGGACGACGAGAGGGTTCTTGTTGGTCATGGGCGCTACTATTAGGCCTTTTCCTCTGCTCTCAATTCTATCTTTAACTCTTTTGAGTTCCGCCTCAGAGTCGCACCCCAGTATGACCGTCTGGTTTTTCGCCTTTCGGACTTTGTTGATTTTGAGGCCAGTCTCCCTGGCATCGACCGCCTTCTTCACCCTGGCGAGCACCTCATCTGCAGTCTCCTGACTGCCTTCAAAGGTGACCGCCATCGAGTGAAGCGCCGGTCGATGCCCGGGTATGGCTGCCGCGACGTTAGCATATGTCAACGGGTGTGCTATCGAGTCCGATTTGTATTCGCCAGCCGCTTTTCTGACAGCTTCCTCGATTTTGTCAGACCTGGCACCGACATCACCGGCAAGGTCTCCGATTTTCTCCTCGAGGACAACAGCGGCACGGGCAGTGATCTTAACACCTTGAAGCGTGTGGTTAATGGTCTCTTGTGCTTCGTCGATCTTGCCACTGACGTCGTCGATCCTGCCGGCGACCTTGTCGATGATGTCAGCACCGTTTTCGGAGCTGTGGTCGGTCAGATCCTGGAGACCCCTGACGACCTTCGCCTCAAACTCCTTGAGCTGCGTCTTCAGGTTTTCCTCCACCTTCTCCAGCCTTTCCAAGATATCCTCCGACGATTCGGGTGAAGTAGGCGTGGTGTTTCTTTTGGTGGTGGTCGGGACTGCCTTAGGCGCTGACTCCAGGTCCTTCATACGCCTGCTCAATTCGAAGAGGGTCCTCAGGCATCTGTCAGACTGGGTCTCCAGGAAGACTTTTATATCTCTCCTCATCTGAGGGTAATCTTTGACTTTTGCAGGTATGTCCTCAAAAGTCTTCATGACTTCCTGCAGCAGCTGGTCACTGGGTAACGTGGCGTATATATTTACCTGACGTTTATAGACGTCCATAACATCCATGGACCTTCTTTTCCTTTCTGGTCTCCTTATGAAGGTCTTGGCGGCGTCCAGCGCCTGTCCAGACGGGCCTGCGGGGCTAGGAGTGATGGTAGGAGCGACAGCGCCAGAGGTCCCCGCCGACGACGACATTGGCGTTTTGGCAGGCGACTTTACCTCTAGTGGTCCGCCGGCGCTGGCTCCATTCCCTCTTCCCGTTGCTGGGGTGCGGATTAGGGACATTGCTCTCCTTGTTGTGTGTAAAGGGCACAACAAGAACGGGGAAAATTGTCAAATAAAGTTCTAAAACTGTAATAGATAACTATTACAGTTTGTCAGTGATTTTCGTCTGACCCTGTATAGGGGGGTAGAGGGGTCAAAAACTGCACATATAAGATTGGCCGAATTTACCCTGTAAATGGGGGTAAAATCAGGCGTTAAACTATTTACAATAATAATATATACAATGTGGATCTGGACTTACGACATTAAATTAAAACGAGCATAGTACTAGTCCACAGAAACATTTTAAAAGACGAAGATTAGTAGTTAATGGACAATTGAAAAATTGCAATTGTCAAACAAAATAAATAGCAGAATCAACTGCATAAAAAGTAAACACGCTTTATCTACGAAAAGTCACTAACCCGTTGCGCGGCCCGATGCGGGTCGCGGCGGGGGGCGACGCCTGCGCTGCGGTGCGGGGCGTAGGTGGACGTGGGTAGGTAGTTTAGTCGGAGAACAACAAATTAGCGGCATAAACTCACTAAGTTGCGCGTTGTTAATTAAAAGATCACTGATTGAATAATTAATCACATAATATCACATCACAATCAGAATTTACATCAATAGTCAAATTTATAAATTTTCAAGGTTTCCACCGTTGTTTCATTATGCACAAGCGACATCGATAATTAACTAATATTAAACTAACACTGAACAATAAGTCACACTAAATCGTCTTAATCACAAAGAACAACTAAATTTTTTCACAAAATCACAACAATGCGCGCGCGGCTCGTCTCGTGATAAAAAAAGTAGCCGTGGGCGCGCTCCTCAAAGGGCGCCGCCTGACTGGACCGAGTCCCGAGACTTTTTGCCGAAAAAATTTCGCTCACACACACACTCGCAATTGTCTATGCACCACTAATGCATAATTTGCGTAAGTAATATTTCTTTTTCTTTCTAATTGTAGTATTATTTTGTGGGACTGGGCGGGGCGCGTCAGAGTGGAATCGTATGACACCTTTCTCTGTCTCTCAAGCATATTGAGACGTAGAGGATAGAATCGTACGTTTTGCACAGGTTCTTGACCTTACAATGTTTACCTATTATTACGGACTCAGATCTACATCATGTAGAAAAATAAGAAAATGAAAAATAATTTCCTGTGGCTAAAGTATTCATTGGATTTGATTGATTTTTTGTATACGGGTAAAGAACATGACACTCTTTATGTGGTTTTATGGAATGTTAATCGTCCTGCTCCACGTTGTATATATAAAATGCCTATTATCTAAAAAACTTGGACTCTTATTACGGTTCTGTTGGAGCCAAAGAAGAGGATTTGTTCCCCCGATGCCAGAGACCCCAAGCTCGGTGGGTCTACGACCTCTGGTTCAGATGTTAGGGCCCGGGGGGGTGAGGTATTTTTGAAATGTTGGGGGGGGGGGGGGGGGGGGGGGTGAAAACCGGTGGTGGGGCAGCTCTGAAGGAGCAGGTAAGGGAAAGAAGGGGGGGCGATGTCCCGGGAGATCCGGGGGGTCAAAAGGGATCGCGGGGTCACTAAAGATGGCCCTTGGGGTGGGGGTATAGCCTCAGGTTGTACACAGGTGTTATATATATAGACTTATTGCAAAAAATAGTGGGGGTCAAATTTAGTAGGAAGGGGGTGAAAACGGGGGTCTTGGGGGCCTATCCGAATATAGGTTCCGGCTGAGAGGGAGGTTATAGGGGGGGGGAAAATTTCGTCAAAATTTCGATATCTCCAGCCGAGATAGGGTGGGGATAATGAAAAATGAAAAATGATAAGGAGGAGGGGGCTAAACAAGGGGAGTAGTCTGTAGAAACAGGGGGGGGGAATTTTTTTTTTTTTTATAATTAAATAAAATAACTATAAAATAAAAAGGGGGGCTAAGCCAAGGTAGTGGCCTCTGGAAACGGGAGGGGGGGGGGAGTAAATTAACTTAAGTATTTTTATAATTAATAAATAAAAAATTATAAAAAGGGGGGGCTAAGCAAGGGAGCGGTCTGTGGAGAGTGGGGGGAGATTAAATTTAAGTTATAGAAATAATTAAATGTTAACAATTAAAAATAAAATTATTATTAAAAGGGGCTAAGCAGAGCCCGTGGAGCGCTGCTGTGTATGACGTTCTACGTAGGTTGAGGACTGCGGTAGAATAAGGAGGGGGGTAGGAGGGGGAATTTATAAAACGTAAATTTAATAAAATAAGGGGGGGAATCGGGAGAGGGTGGCCTGGGGATGAAACGGTATATTCTATTAGAATAGAATATACCAGGGAGGGGGTCAAAAATGGGCTATCTGGCTCCGTTCCAGAGTTATGGGCGTTTTAAAAATATAAAAAGTCCCGGGTTTGATTCCCGGTTGATGTAAAAAATTTTTTCACACTTACAAAAAAATAAAATAGGAAAATAAAAAGTAATTGTACACTATTAGGTGGGGGTAACAGTTTGGTTTCCTGGGTGGATTTGCTCAGTGTCAGGGTTTCCTGTTTGGGTATACAGGGTGTCCAAGAACCTGGCGTCCAACTGGATTCCCACGATGCCCCAAGTTCTAACAGTACTCAGAAAAATATTTTAAAAAATCCACCCCATGTACTTACAGAATTATACTGATTTCAAAAAAAAAGGGGAAATGAGCACCCTGTGACATACTTTTGAATGCTGTGACTGCTAATGCTGATAATTTCGATATTTCTTGGAGGTTTTGTAATCTAGGGTATTGCTGTGTCTAAATAGAATGTAAAAATAAAGTACTTATTGTACCATTTTAAAATAAAATATTATTTTAACTAAAGGTGATATGGAAAACTATTGAATTTCGCAACTTTGACCGACTGTAGTGTAAAAAAAATGTACCAAAATAGTATGGCAAGTGACGTCAAATTTTGACGCGTTTATTCCTCTTTTTAAAAAGGTATAATACTTACACATTAATTTGAAAAAAAAAAATTTGATAATATTTTTACTCAACAACCCAATTTTTACGAAGTGCCTACCTACTAACGGTAACTGTCGGACCCTTTCTTATCTTAGAAACTGTTATGTTACTACTATTATTTACTTCGGTTCCAAGAGTGAGCAAGAAGGAAATACACACAGGTAGATGGGTTCCCAGTAGAATAAAAGCAAAGAATGTTAGTTTAAAGATATTTTATTACAATAAATGTTCAAAATGTTGACCACCCGCGGCAATACAAGCTCTCACTCTCCTTAAAAAGGACCGCTTTATGTTTCGCGAGTAACTTTTTTGACGTATCACCTGCACTGCTTGTGTTATCTTCTCACGAAGGTCAGCGATGTCATTAATGGGCTTCGCATAAACGAGCTCCTTCATAGTTCCCCAGAAAAAAAAATCCAGCGGATTTAAGTCAGGTGAGCGGGCTGGCCACGGGATTGTTCCTGATCGCCCAATCCACCTGTTCGGGTATTGCTCGTCCAAAAACTCTCTAACGGATACGCGAAAATGTGCTGGACAGCCGTCGTGTTGGAACCACATATCTGGTGGGGTCTCTTCTAGTAAGTTTGGCAAATCATTTTGAAGAAAATTTAAATATGATTCGCCAGTCAAATTCTCGGGCATCTCAAATGGACCAATAATATTCCCACAGAGAATACCGGTCCACATGTTCACTTTGAACCGGTACTGGGATCTATCTTCTCGCATCAAGTGCGGATTTTCCACATGCCACTCGTGCAAGTTGTGTAGGTTCATGTAGCCATCCTTCTTAAATGTTGATTCATCTGACCACAAAATTTTGTCGATAAAGTTTTCGTCTTCTCGATGTTTTTGCAGGATTGTTTCACAAAACGCGACTCGGCTCGGATAGTCTCGAGGTAAAAGACTTTGCACTCGCTGTACGTGGTACGGATGATATTCTTCTTTTTGGAGAATACTGTGTGCTGTGCTCTTCGGTATCCCCGTATCAGCTTCTATTCCTCGCACAGAGATGCTTGGATTTGCCGACACCGCCTCTAAAACTTCATCGCGTATGAAGTCATTTACGGGTCGTCCTTCACCAGCTACTTGATTGGGGAACCGCCCGTCACATAGTGATCTGTGCACATTAATGAAAACTCGATGGTCGGGATATCGCGTAGCCCTCGGATACCTTTCTCTGTAAAGTCTCGCTGCAGCTCGTCCATTACCTCTACATTCTCCATAAATGTAGTGCATATTTGCGTATTCTTGCGGAGTGTAGGTCGCCATGGTAGCACACACAAAACACAAACTGTCCAAACACAGGCAAAGGTCGTCGTAAAGAGTTCGTTTCAAAGTCCAGAGCACAAAGAGTAATCGAGTCCAATAAACAAAGCTTTAAATCGTAGTACGTGATCAATGGTAACAATAAGAGAGAGGTGCGTAGTAACGGCAGGAGGCAGTGACGCGTACTGACCGTACTGTTATCCTAAATAGCACGATCCCAGATAGCGTCACTATCTATCTCACTCGCACCTCTAACCTTTTTCTCCCTCACTCTTACCTGAATAATGGGGTACCATAAAGAAGAACCAGCAAATCGCAAAGATAGTTTCTGTCTTGCTCCCTCCTGTTGTAATAACGAATCACTATGGTGAGATGCATGCACATACCGTCCCTTACGGTCTAACCTGTTTTTTGAGAGGCCTGTTGTTATTTTTATGAGCATACAATAGTAATTCTTTAGAGGTTAGATTCAATTCGTCGTAAATTTTTCTTTCTAAGAATTCTGTAAGACATCGTAAAAATTGGGTTGTTGAGTAAAAATATTATCAAAATTTTTTTTTTTCAAATTAATATGTAAGTATTATACCTTTTTAAAAAGAGGAATAAACGCGTCAAAATTTGACGTCACTTGCCATACTATTTTGGTACATTTTTTTTACACTACAGTCGGTCAAAGTTGCGAAATTCAATAGTTTTCCATATCACCTTTAGTTAAAATAATATTTTATTTTAAAATGGTACAATAAGTACATTATTTTTACATTCTATTTAGACACAGCAATACCCTAGATTACAAAACCTCCAAGAAATATCGAAATTATCAGCATTAGCAGTCACAGCATTCAAAAGTATGTCACAGGGTGCTCATTTCCCCTTTTTTTTTGAAATCAGTATAATTCTGTAAGTACATGGGGTGGATTTTTTAAAATATTTTTCTGAGTACTGTTAGAACTTGGGGCATCGTGGGAATCCAGTTGGACGCCAGGTTCTTGGACACCCTGTATACACAGGGGCGGTTTTTGTGTTGTGACTGGTTTTTGTCTAAAAACAAAGTTACAAATGCCGCTCTCGCCAGGTACTTCTTCCACTCCAGGAGCTAGAACTTTCGGCCTATTTCAGGCGCGTGGGTTTTGAGGGTCTCGGCTGACAGAGGGAGAGCCACCCGTTCTCACTTCTTATGTTACGGATTTTTCGGTTATGGGGTTTGCATGAAAATTAGCTGCAAAGGGGTTGTTCCCAGTTTACAAACCGCATATGCGTTTGTTTATTATGTTCCCATGCACCGAAAAATCCGGAACTTGGCTGAAAGGTGGGTCTGACCCGTTACGTCACCCTCTCAAAGTTTAAAGTACACAGCCCACTCCTTCAACCCCTAAATGTACAATTTTAAACAACTTAAACTAAAAAGACACTTCTAAATTAAAATTTTTCCTATTTACTAATGCCTTAAAAATACAAAATGAGGTGGCTGACGTGGTAAGACCCTTTACACAGATTATTAAAATATTTCTGGTTATTTTGGGGTTGAAATAACCAACCCCCGATTTTTTCAAACTTTAAAAACTAAATATCTATAAAACTACTGGACTTATATTTACGAAAATTTAAATCTAACTAGAATCTACTTACACTTATTTTTAGAGTCCATAAAAATAACACGTTACCGCTTTCGTTTTCCCGGGAAAAATTTCTGAAAATAACGGGAATTTTGCAGCCGTATTTTGAGGGTCTTCCACTAGGAATTTTCTTAATATTTTTATGTCTCCCGGCTCCTCGTCTGTGCTGTCTTCGATTTGGGTTCCCGGATCCTGTCCGAACCCTCGGGAACTCCGACCACGTTCCACGTGGTGTTTTGTTATTGGTGTTTTTCTCTGGCACCCCTGGTCGGAAAAATCCGAGTGAGGTGTCCAAAGAAAGGTCGTCGCGCAGCGCACCTGGCTGCAGTCTCGGTTTTCCAGACGCCCACTCAAAATCGAGCAGCGTCGCGTCTTTTACGTTTTTGAAAGTAGTTTTTCACGTTTATTTCCACCAAATTTCCACTTTTCACTAAAAATTTTTCACAGTCACATGCGCCTTCGCCGCCCGCTTGCAACGATATATCACTCGGGTACTTTCGGGCGAAAAAACCTATTTTCGCGATTTTTCGTGCGCGGAGCAGCTTTAAAATGATCTGATCGCGGCGGGGGGTGCCGTGAGACTCGGTTAGGTTAGGTTTTTTTTTTTTTTTTTTTAAATCTAACTCCTCTGACACAAATCATAGCCTATTTTAACTAATTTTCTCTTGCATTCCAGTTCCATCAATTATGCTTCTCGCACTTTTATTCAGCATACTTTTTCTTTCTTTTTTACTTTCTCCGTCATACTTTTTCCCGGTGGGATTCCGGTACTAATCTCATATCTACTCTTTCTATTCTTAGTATATTTTTCTTTATTTAGGGTATCAAATTACAACATACACTGTTTCTTTATTTATAATGGAAGGCAGACATTTGGCCATTTTTCATCTTAAATATCTAATTTACATCTATTGCTTACTTCTATCTTACATTTATTTTCTTATTACTAGTTTAAATCTATTTTACACAATAATTATTTGGGATTCAAGGTTTACAATACGGTATTTTAGGGGTTTATGTTAGCCCAGTGTTTTATTTTTACACACAGTTTTCTCACTTAATCGCTTAACATTCAATACTTATTTATAACTTAGACTACTCTTATTTCTATCTTTAATTAAATGTTCATAATAATTCCTATGTATGATGTACATTATATTCCACAATATAAGGTCATCATACTTTTTATTACTTATTTCTCTTTACGACTGTTTCAACTATTTTAAGACAATAGTCCATAAACTTTTTTCTTCTTTTATCTATCATAATTAACTTTATGTTTTCTACTGATAATTTCGTCTCAATTAATTGTTCGATTTCATATC
Organism: Xanthia togata; assembly: GCA_963853775.1. NCBI lineage: Eukaryota > Metazoa > Arthropoda > Insecta > Lepidoptera > Noctuidae > Xanthia > Xanthia togata. Next base: position 123,648 of record OY970818.1, on the reverse strand, counting down.
TATCGTAACCGAATATTGGGCATTCCAGGATGATGTGGGGTACGGACTCTTTTTCACCTGGGTCGCATGTGCATGAGGGACTCTCCTTGCACTTAAAACGGCATAAATATTCCGAGAATCCCCCATGGCCGGTCAGCAATTGAGTGCTCAGGCATGTCGGCTCGAATTTACGGATCACGCCATATGCTGCAGTCACATCCGGGAAGAAGAGTTTAGTAATAGCTGCCGTTTCTCCTGATTTGTATCTCGCATCCCATTCGCGAATCGACTCCATCCTGAGCTGTCGCTTCGCGAATGAGACGGGAAACAGATCGTAATCCGGTTTCCTCTTTCTTGTTGCTGCAGCGGCTTCCTTAGCAAGCTGATCCGCCCTCTCGTTACCCTCCAATCCAGCGTGTGCTTTTATCCAGAACAGAGATACTACTTTGTTCTGTCGAGATATTTCTGACAGGTTCTCGCGGGTTTCTACTGCTAGTGGATGGAGGGAGCCGAGATTAGTGATCGTCTGAAGAGCTGCCATTGAGTCGCTGTATATCCCGAATGTGGATGCTCCCTTTATCTTGATCCGCCGCGTGGCTTCGCAGACGGCCAGCAGTTCTGCTTGGTACACCGTACAATATGTCAGCAAGCAAAGTTTGATGGCTTTGGACTCCGTATCACCCTCCCAAACGGAGAGTGCTGCACCAACCTTTCCACCAATCTTGCTGCCGTCTGTGTAAATTTTAACTGCACAGCCACCGTTTGCATCCACGTCGCTCTGGTCTCTAAGGCAAGTTATCTTGATGTCCGAGATTGTTGCAGGGTGTGGCGCTTCAATTGCTGGCGTTAATCGCTCGATCTCCCTGTCCCCCAGTCCCGGCAGGGCCGCCCCCTTCCTGATCCTGTGTAGCGAGGCTACCTCGCGTACACGAAGATCAAGCGGGAGCACACCTGCAAGGACCATTGCTGAGTTCAGGGAGACCGTGCGATAAGCCTTGCACATTTTTTGTGCGAAGCCCCTCTGCAGAGTTCCGAGTTGCCTTTGCACCCCCAGTTTTTCGGCAGCCGGTGCCCAGACGCTTGCCGCATACAAAATGATGGGTTCGATGGTCGCTGTGTAAATAGTGCGTATCACTTCAGGGTTTAGGCCCCAACTTGCCTTCGCTGCTCTTGCGAGTTGTTGGTATATATTTATGGCCTTCCTACACACATTCGACACGTGTGACTTAAATGTGAGCTTATCGTCAAATGTCACTCCCAGCATCTTAATTTCCTTGGACACGCCAATGTCCACCCCGCCCATGCTCAGGCGTGGAGTGTCGAATTTGAGCTTGCGCGTGATTACCATTGCGTTAGTCTTGTGAGGCGCGAATTTGAGCTTATTTTCGACGCCCCACGCCCGAACAAGTTCGAGGGCGGCATTGGCGTGTCTTTGCACGTCTTGTGCAGTCTGACCATCGAACACCATAACGACGTCGTCGGCAAACGCCTGCACGTAGTGACCCGCGGACTCAATGATATTCAAGAGGGGATCCAGTAGTACGTTCCATAGGATTGGCCCTCCTATGGATCCTTGGACGCACCCTTTGTTGGTCGCCTTTGTATAGGTTTCCCCGTTGTATCTCACAGTTACCCTCCTCTGGTCAAGGTAGCTGTCGAACACTTTGCGAATGTTTACGGGGCAGTTTGCATTTGCCAGTTGGACCCTGATCGCAGGCCACCACGCGCTGTCGAAGGTTAGGTTTTTTTTTTTTTTTTTTTTTTTTTGGTTTGGCAGGAGTGGGAAATCCTCATGGACGCCCAGACTGACTCACTGGTGAGCCAGTCTGGGCAGTGCCGGACTCTTACCGGCTAAAACCCACTCCTGCCTTTCTAAGTGTCCCCCTGACATAGTCAGAGACCTTTCATTACTTTGTTTTGATAATGAGTCGCTTTTGTTTATAATAATTTTGTATAATGATTTTGAAGAGAAGCTAAGTTTATCGGAAATCTGTTAAAAAGAAATATAAATTTACTGTAATACTTGTTTAATTTACTAAAATGACTATGCTTTTGGCTCTATATACTACTCTTTATTCTATGTAATAAATAACTATATATTTAAAAGCACATTTTACGTGTTCTGGTTCCTTTTTATTACTTGAATTGCGACTTCTTTCGAGTATTCCAAGAATGGTCCACGCGTCCTGTTGTCTGACATCAGTTTCCCAAAATTACCCTTATGTATTTCAGACCCCAGTTTCACTTCAGTTTCGTACCGCCGCTTTTCAAAAACTGGGCATTCTGCGAGAATGTGGGCAATCGTCTCCACTTTATCCGGCTCGCAAACGCACGATGGGTTCTCCTTACACTTGAAGCGATGTAAGTATTCGGAGAACCCACCGTGCCCCGTCAAGATTTGCGTGACGATTCCGGTGGGTTGGATCTTTTTGATCACTTTGTAGGCGTCGATCGCATCCGGGAAAAAGATTTTGGTGACCGAAGCTGTTTCTCCGCTTTTGTACCGTCGGTTCCATTCGTCAAGTGACCCCAAACGGATCTGCCGCTTGACGAATGAAACCGGGCAGCGGTCATAGTCTGGCCTTTTCCTTGATCTGAGTGCAGCCTCCTTCGCGAGGTGGTCCGCGCGCTCGTTGCCCTCTAGCCCCGCGTGTGCCTTTACCCAGAACAAGGACACATCTTTGCTCTGGGATAAAGCTGCGGCAACGTTCGCTCTCGCCTCCACGGCCAGGACATGGAGGGAACCCTGGTTTGTGACTGACTGCAGTGCCGCCTTTGAGTCACTGTAGATACCGAAGGTTCCCTCCTTGCACTTGAGGATCTCGCGCGTGGCTACGCATATGGCCAGAAGTTCAGCCTGGTAGACCGTGCAGTATGACGGCAGGCTAAGCTTGACGGACTTGATCTCGGCATCGCCATCCCAGAGCGATAGCGCAGCTCCGACCTTGCCCGCCATCTTGCTGCCGTCCGTGAAGATTCTGACTGCTTGGGTATTGTGGGTGTCCACAAGCGTCCGGTCCGCCAGGCACACAAACTCCATGGCCATATGTTTCGCCGGGTGCGGAGACTCTGTAAATGCCACCACCCGCTCCACCTCCCTTCCCGCAAGTGCTGGCTGAGGCACCCCTCTCCTCGCCTCATACAGAGCGGCTGCTTCTTGTATTTGGAGGTCGAGTGGGAGTATCCCAGCCAGCACCAGGGCCGCGTTCAGTGAGACGGTGCGGTAGGACTTACAGAGCTTCTGCGCGAATCCTCGTTGGACCGTGTTGAGGCTTTTCTGCACTCCGATCTTTTTTGCGGCCGGCGCCCAGCCACTTGCCGCGTACAAAATCACCGGCTCCACTGCTGCCGTGTATATGGTGTGAATGATCTCCGGGTGAAGGCCCCAGCTCACTTTTGCCGCACGTGCCAGCTGTTTGTAGATATTTACAGCTTTCCTGCAAACGTTTGCGACGTGGGTGTTGAAAGTGAGCTGGTGGTCGACGGTGAGCCCCAGTATTTTAATTTCCTTTGACATGCCAATGTCTACCCCGCCCATGCTCAGGAGTGGGGTATCGTACTTCAGTTTTCTGGTTACCACCATTGCACAAGTTTTTTGCGGTGCAAACTTCAGCTTGTTTCTGATACCCCACACCCGAACATATTCGAGGGCGGCATTGGCATGCCTCTGGACTTCCAACGCTGTCTCACCGTCGAAGATCATCACCACATCATCGGCGAACGCCTGGCAGTGGACGCCTAGCTCATCCAGCCCCTTTAGCAGAGGGTCAAGGATTAGGTTCCACAGGATCGGACCGCCAATGGACCCCTGCACACACCCCTTGTTCGTGTCTTTCTGACACTCGGCCCCAGCGTACCTTACTCTGACACTCCTACCAGTCAAGTAGCTGTCTAGCAGCCTCCTAAGATTTACCGGGCACTTTTCCTCAGCCAGTCTGGTCCTGATGACCGGCCACCATGCGCTATCGAAGGCTCCCTCTATATCCAATGATACAACAGTGATTAGCTTCTTTGCCCTCAGCTTCCCTTTAATATGTTGTATCATGGTGTAGAGGGAGTCCTCGGTGCTCCTCTGTGGCATAAAACCAAACTGGCGAGTACTGAGCCGCGGGATTAGGTGCCACTTCAGCCTTGCTACTATCAGTTTCTCAAGCGTTTTACCTAGGACTGGTAGGAGGCCGACCGGCCTGTACGATTTAGGGGTGGTGTAGGAATCTTTGCCGGGTTTTCGGAGGACTACCACTGTGGCTACTTTCCAGGCCCCAGGGAAGTGTCCGTGCTCCAGGCACTTATTGGCCAGTGCAAGGAACGTCCCTGGGTCCCGGGATATAGCCTGGGCACAGATATCGGCTGTGAGACCGTCTGCCCCGGGTGCCTTCTTGGGGTTGAAGCTTTCCACCGCGGTTTTCAGCTCCTGAAGTGTAAACGGTGGGTCATGTTGTTCATCATGCGCCCAGTCGTTTACACGACAGGCCGCTTCACGTGTCCTACGGTGGTCAGCTGATTCTCCCTCTTCAAGGTCTTCCGGGTAGAAGGTCTCAGCTAGCAGCTGAGCCGATTCCTGTGCGCTCAGTGGCACCCCATCCTTTACCAACGGCAAGTCCTCCTGTCTTTTGGCAGTCCGTCCTATGACCCTATATATCCCCTCCCACATTCCTTCCCTGTCCTGTTTTTGACAGAAGCCCTTCCATCCTTCTGTCTGCGCCTTTTTTGCCAGGGACTCATATTTTTGTTTTGCTTGCAGGTACTCATCGACGACTTTTGGTCTCCGGACCGGTGCAGCGCATCGAATACGACGTCTCCGTGTGTTCACCTCCGACATCAGCTCCGCGAGCTCCTTGGACCACCACGGTATAGTAAATTGTGTGTTGCATTTAATTTTGTCTAAAGTATTTTCACAAGAATCTATAATTTTGGAAGTGTATTTGTTTATGTTTTGTTCTAGTTCTATTTTGTTATCGATTTTACCTATTTCTATTGAATTTAATTTTGATTCCGCTTTTAATTGGGTCAATTTCGAATGAAATTGGCTCCAATTAGCTTTCTTAGTGTTGTAGATTCTTGTGGTCCTGTTAATGTTAATTCCTTTTGATTTTTGAAGATTTATTTTAAATACTATACCGTTGTGGTCCGAGCTCGTAAGGCCTTCCTCGACCCGCCAGTCCTCCACCAAGTCCAGCAGCTCCGTTGAGCAGGCTGTTACATCAACAAAGCTGCTGTACAAGGTGTTACCTCTGACGGTGTCGAAGGTCGGTGTGTTGCCGACATTGAGTACCTGCAAGTTAATTTCCTCCAGGGTTCCCGACATGTCCTCACCCTTGGTGTCGGTTACCAGGCTACCCCACCAGGTGCTCTTGGCGTTGGCGTCGCCGCCAATAATCATCCTAGTGGGGCCTATTTCCTCGCGAATCCGCAGGAGTTGCTCCAGGTATGGCCGTATGGGCTGGTCTGGTTCAAAGTAAAAGGAGACTACTGCGATTTCCCAGGCGCTGGTACGGATCTTCACCACCACGATGTTGTTGGTGGTGAGTTTCGGACACTGTGTCACGTCTAGATCGTGATCGAAGACGACTATTGCCGCCTTCACAGTTCCACCTCCTTGTTCAGCGCACTGGTAGACTCTCGCTCCCCGGTAGTCTCGCATCCTTTTAACCCCACCCACATACGGCTCCTGGAGCAATGCGAACGCAACCCTCCGCTCACTAGCCACTATCAAGAGCTCTTGGGTCGCTAGGTTCTTCCTCTGCAGATTCGCTTGGATTACCTGGTAATTCTTTAGGGCTCTCGAGTGTGTTCGGGAAACCCTGGTTGAGTCGTTCCCTGTTTCCGCTGGCTGGCCCTTAGCAATACGCCACCGACAGTCGCGCCAATGCATCCCACTTCACGCGACTTGGGCACTCACTGTCGAAGGCGTTGTGCTCGGTATTGCTCAGCTTTGCGGAAACACAGTTCCTGCATTTTGGCGCTTCTGCAGCCAACCTTGAGGGACAGTCGACTCTCAGATGGGGATCACCACAGTGTGTGCAGAGGTCTGCGGGCTCCGTGCACAGTTTGCGGCCATGGCCGTAGCGCAAGCAGCGGGTGCACTGAATCAGTGGCGACTGGTCCATCACACGCACCCGCTGCAAGTCGATGTGCACTCGACCCGCGTGCGTCAGCCTCTGCCACACCGCAGGAGACACCTGCAGGATGACGTGGCACATGTGGGGGTTCCTCGTCTTGCGACGGTACTTCACCCCCATCCTCAGATCATCCGCAGGTACGTCCCCTATCAAGTGGCAGTTTTGGCGCTTCATCGCCTCGATGATCTCCCCATCCGAGTGGCACGAAAGGACATCCTTGGCTATGATGAGAGGATCTCTGTTCTTCACCTCTTCCACCATTAGATTGCCAGCCTTCTTTATCCTCTCGGCCACCCGAGTCAGCTCCTCCTTGGTCCTGAAGCCGACCACCACCTTCTGGTCCCTGACCTTCCGCAGCCTGTCAACCCTGGTTCCCTCGTTTCTCGCGTCGACTGCCGTCCTAAGCTTCTCAATCACCTCTTCACCGGTGTCCTTGTCGTCAACTGAAGACACGATCATCGAGTGAAGAGGCGCTTGGATGTGCTGCTTCGGGATGGCAGCCATCTCCGCGAACGAGGATCCTTGACCTGCGACAAAGCGAGGTGCCTGTTGTAGGTGCTCCGACAGAGCTCGTGTATGCAGCTGGCATTCCTCCAACGCCTTGTTATGCTGCTGGAGGTTCTCCATGAGCTGCTTCATGAGCTCTGTCGGTGCATCGGAGGCCGGCGTCAGGTCCCTGGGGGCACTCTCGGGCTCAACCGTCTGTCTGGGTGTTTTGGCCCTCTCGGTCTCTCCCTCCCTAACAAGGTGGTATAATCTGTCGACCGCTTTGTGTATCCCCTCTTTGATCTCTTTTTTCAGATTCCTAGAGCTGTCTAAGTGCAACTTGGCCTTGGAAAGACACGCCTTTGCCTCCGTGGTTCTGTTTAGGTACTTCACGGGTGGCACTTCTCGAGGCGGGCTCTCCAAGCTTTTTCCCGGCAGCTCATAGGTATCCGACCTTGTACGCTGGGTGACTAGGGCTTTGACTTTGAGTTTGGGGGAGGTGGGCTCGACTGTCTTCTTGGGGGGAGTGGGAACGGGTGCCGTTTTGGGAGGTGTTTTGGCCTTTTGGGGTTGCCCCGATTTTATTTTATCCGCTTCCCATTCCCCAATACTGCGCCTCACTGAGGGGCCAGCTGGTGCAAGGCATGCCTCCTCCGCGCCTACATTCTCCTCCGCAGCCTTCGACTTTTTGACGGGGGTCCTTAATCCGAACATCTTAAAATTAGTCAGGGGACACTACTTGTATAATTGCAAAAACTGAATCCCTGTAAAGGGGGGATGCAGTTAATAAAATATTAATCAAATTACTTATAAATAAAATAAAAATGTAATAATAATAATAAATTAAATAGGTCCTTAGGACTTAGTCGAATTAATTATTTAAAACAAATAGATTAATGTCAATTTATTATTCCCTTATACTACTGTGACAATAACTGAATCCCTGTAAAAGGGGGATTCAGTTGTCAGTTAATAATAAAATAAAATGAAATAATATAAATAGTTAAAAGTATCTAAGTAAATTAATGATTAAGGGAATAAATACAGAAATAAAATAAGTCCTTACTGAGACTTGGTCCACATAAATTAAAAATTTATATAATTGTCGATTTTCTCTCCCCTACCAATATATTAAAAACTGATTGGGCGTCAAAACCATATAAATTAAATTATTCGGAATGAGAAACGCTTCGAAGTGAAATTCCTAACAAAAATAAACTATATAGCACTATATAACTATATACCTATATAGAACAGGGTGGGAGGGTGGTCAAAATTTTTTCGTGCTAGACGGGCGTGAGAGGTGTCCAAAAAACCGTCTCGGCGCGGGCCAGCGAACTACGAAATAAAACTGTGTGGGTGCCAAACAAAAATTTTGAGTTTTGGTCAAAAAACCAGTTTTTGAAGCAAAAAATTTCGAATTTCGCCCCACCACCTGAAAACCGGCACACGGATCGCGGACCAGAGACCAGGGATGAAGGGTGAGTACTATTGAAACTATAAACTAACGCTACTTTGGCAAAAAATTTAGAACAAACACTAAATTTTGATGATTTTGTATGAAAATTTTAAAAAATTACAAGGGTTGTAGGGGAAACTTTTTATTTAAGGGTGGAAGTGGGTGCAACGTGGTCAATACGTAGGCGGACGCCCAGTTATGTCTAAATTTGCTGAAAACAGCTTCAAAATCGCACTCCAAACAACGAAGATATTCGCGTTTATGTTAAAAACGTGTCCCATAAGGTGCTTTCTGGTTGTAGGCAGAATCTATAAAAAAAATCGAAAATTCAAAAAATAAAGATGTTCTTTTCGTGCTAGATGGGCGTGAGAGGTGTCCAAAAAACCGTCTCGGCGCGGGCCAGCGAACTACGAAATAAAACTGTGTGGGTGCCAAACAAAAATTTTGAGTTTTGGTCAAAAAACCAGTTTTTGAAGCAAAAAAATTCGAATTTCGCCCCACCACCTGAAAACCGGCACACGGATCGCGGACCAGAGACCAGGGATGAAGGGTGAGTACTATTGAAACTATAAACTAACGCTACTTTGGCAAAAAATTTAGAACAAACACTAAATTTTGATGATTTTGTATGAAAATTTTAAAAAATTACAAGGGTTGTAGGGGAAACTTTTTATTTAAGGGTGGAAGTGGGTGCAACGTGGTCAATACGTAGGCGGACGCCCAGTTATGTCTAAATTTGCTGAAAACAGCTTCAAAATCGCACTCCAAACAACGAAGATATTCGCGTTTATGTTAAAAACGTGTCCCCTAAGGTGCTTTCTGGTTGTAGGCAGAATCTATAAAAAAAATCGAAAATTCAAAAAATAAAGATGTTCTTTTCGTGCTAGACGGGCGTGAGAGGTGTCCAAAAAACCGTCTCGGCGCGGGCCAGCGAACTACGAAATAAAACTGTGTGGGTGCCAAACAAAAATTTTGAGTTTTGGTCAAAAAACCAGTTTTTGAAGCAAAAAATTTCGAATTTCGCCCCACCACCTGAAAACCGGCACACGGATCGCGGACCAGAGACCAGGGATGAAGGGTGAGTACTATTGAAACTATAAACTAACGCTACTTTGGCAAAAAATTTAGAACAAACACTAAATTTTGATGACTTTGTATGAAAATTTTAAAAAATAACAAGGGTTGTAGGGGAAACTTTTTATATAAGGGTAGAATTGGGTGCAACGTGGTCAGTACGTAGGCGGACGCCTAGTTATGTCTAAATTTGCTGAAAACAGCTTCAAAATCGCACTCCAAACAACGAAGATATTCGCCCGAAGGTTAGGTTAGGTTAGGTTAGGTTTACCATGAAGTGCTCGGCGGTGGTCCGGCCGCTTGAGGCACAGCCTGCGCGGTGCTTCAAGTGCTGCGCGTTCGGCCACACCCGAGCCACGTGTCCCTCCAAGTCCGATTGGAGGGATACGTGCTTCCAATGCGGGAAGGAGGGACACGGGTGGGCCGCGTGCACCGCCACCACCGCGCCACACTGCGCGGCGTGTGCCGCCAGTGGCCGCCCCGCGGGCCACCGGATGACGGGCAGGAGCTGTAAGCCCCCCGTCAAGAAGGGCGTGGTGCTGGCGCAGGTTCGCCCTGTTGCCACCACCGCCGCCGCCGTCGTCGCCGCTGTAGCTCCAGCGGCGGCGGCGGCGGCTGAGGAGGGTGCGATGTCGGAATAATAATTTCCGACCTCCGCATCCTCCAGACGAACGCCAACCACTGCAGAGCGGCCCAGGACCTGGTGGTGCAGGTCATGGCCGAGTGGTTGGTGAACGTAGCGGTGGTCGCCGAGCCCTACTTCGTCCCCGGCAGCTGGCTGGGTGACGAGGACGGCTTGGTGGCACTAGCGGCGCGGTCTTCCACAGACTCCCCTCCCCTCTCGCTATTAGAGAGGGGACCGGGATACGTGGCCGCCGCGTGGGGAGAACTCGCCCTTGTGGGCGTGTATTTCTCCCCAAACCGCCCTCTCCAGGACTTCGAGAACTATCTCGGAGTCCTGGCCGCCGTGGTCGGCAGGGCGGCGCCGCGTCAGGTCTCCGTGCTGGGAGACCTGAACGCCAAGTCGGTGACCTGGGGCAACCCGGCCACCGACGCCCGCGGGCGGGCAGTCGAGCTGTGGGCTGCCTCCTCTGGACTCTGCCTCTTGAACAGAGGCAGCGTCCAGACATGCGTGCGGCGGCAGGGTGGCTCAGTGGTGGACGTCACTTTCGCCACCCCTGCGTTAGCCGCGCGCGTGCTGAACTGGCGGGTGGACCTGGTGGAGACTATGTCGGACCATCGCTACGTGCGGTTCGACATCTCCACCAGTCGCCCCGGAGAGACGCGGACTCTGCCGGGGCGATCACCGTTCCCACGGTGGGCCCTCGCCCGCCTGGACAGGGAGGCAGCGCGGGAGGCGGCGTTCGTCCAGGACTGGCTTTCGCCGCCTTCCGCCAGCCGGCTGCCGGATGTGGACACCGTGGCGGGGCAGCTGAGGGAGTCTCTGACCGAGGTATGCAACTCGAGCATGCCTCGGTCTGGCCGACCACCACCCAAACGGGCCGTGTACTGGTGGTCGGCGGAGCTGGCGGGGCTTCGAGCAGCCTGTGTGGAGGCAAGGAGGGCTTACACGCGGAGTCGGCGGCGGCGTCGACGGGACCGGGCCGTCGGGGACCACCTCTACGAGGTGTACCTGGCGGCAAAACTGGTCCTCGATCGGGCCATCGCCGCCGCCAGAGACTCTGCGAGAGCAGAAATGCTGGAGGGTCTCGACGCGGACCCCTACGGGAGACCGTATAAGGCGGCGCGGAACAAGCTGCGCCCCTTTGGTCCCCCGGTGGCCGAGACCCTGGAGCCCTCCTTTCTGGATGGGGTGGTTCAGTCCCTGTTCCCGCGCGGGGACGACTTCACCCCACCAGCGATGGCCCCACCAGCCCCGCCAGCTGATGATGAAGAGGAGACCCCTCCCGTCACGGAGTCGGAACTTGGCGCGGCTATTCTCCATATCCGCGCCAAGAAGACGGCTCCGGGCCCCGAAGGTGTCCCGGCGAGAGTGGTGGCGATCGCCGCCACCCAAATGGAGGAGCGGTTTCGGGACCTCTTCAGCGCATGCTTTGCGTCTGGAAGGTTCCCGAAACCATGGAAGGAGGGACAACTGTGCCTCCTTCGCAAGGAGGGCCGCCCGGCAGACTCCCCCTCGGCATACCGGCCCATCGTTCTGCTCGATGAGGTCGGTAAGATGTTCGAGGGGATAATCGCTGCCCGCCTGAAGAGCCATCTGCGGTGCATCGGGCCGGACTTGTCGGACGCTCAGTACGGCTTTCGGGCTGAGCGTTCGACGGTGGACGCGCTGGCCTGCCTCAAGGGGCAGGTGAAGGATGCGATGGAGGCGGGGGACGGGTTGTTGGCAGTGTCGTTCGACATCGCCAACGCCTTCAACTCCGTTCCCCACTCCACCATCCTAGAGGCGCTCCGATTCCACGGAGTGCCTCGCTACATGCGCGTGCTGCTGGCCAGCTACCTGGAGGATCGGGCGATCGTCCTGGTGAACAGGGCTGGCCGAGTCCGGCGGTACGCCGCGGAAGCCGGAGTTCCACAGGGGTCAGTCTTAGGACCTCTCCTCTGGAGCGTCGGCTACGATTGGCTCTTGCGGGGAACTCTCCTCCGAGGCACGAGTGTCGTCTGCTACGCAGATGACACTCTCCTCACCGCCCGGGGGGAGAGTTTCAGGGAGGCGGCCTCCTTGGCCTCGGCGGGCGGATCCTTGGTCGCAGGGAGGATCCGCCGCCTAGGGTTGACGGTGGCGCTGCAGAAGACCGAGGCCGTCTTCTTCCACGGTCCCCGGCAGCGCCCCCCGCCACCTGGCGCCCACATCTTCGTGGAGGGCGTCAGGATTGAGGTGAAGGCCCAGATGAAATATCTGGGCCTTGTACTCGACAGCAGGTGGCGCTTCGGCCCGCATTTCAGCGGGCTGTCGTCGCGCCTGCTGAAGACCGCGGGCGCTCTCTCGTGGCTCCTCCCGAACTTGGGGGGGCCCAGCGCTCGATGCCGGCAACTCTACGCCGGCATCTTGAGGAGCATGGCCCTCTACGGGGCCCCCATCTGGGAGGAGTCTCTCCACAGACGAGAGAACGCCGCGGCCTTGCGGGCACCTCAAAGGGCGATAGCCCAGCGGGTGGCGCGGGCTCACCGCACGGTGAGCTTCGCCGGGGCGTGCGCTCTGGCCGGCACCCCTCCTTGGGAACTCGAGGCGTGGGTGCTCGCCAGAGTGTACGAGTGGAAGGCGGGGCGGAGGGCGGCGGGTCAGCCCTTCGCCCCGGAACAGCGGGAGGCCGTCCGGCGGGAGGCGAGGGACGCCATCGTCGTCCACTGGACGACGGACCTCGCCGCCGCGGTCTTCGGCCGCCGAACCCTCGACGCGATCGGGCCGGTCCTGCGGGACTGGCTCGAGCGGCCGCACGGGTTCCTCTCGTTCCGCCTGGTGCAGGTGCTGTCCGGACACGGTTGTTTCAGATCGTACCTGCATCGGATCGGACGGGAGGAGACGCCGTCGTGCCACGACTGTGGCGCGGCGGAGGACACGGCGCAGCACACTCTCGAGGTGTGCCCGTCGTGGTCCGAGCCGCGCCGCAGTCTCGTCGCGGCGATCGGGCTGGACCTCTCGCTCTCCGGCGTGGTGGGCGCCATGCTGAGGGACGAGGGGTCCTGGGCGGCGGTCGCCTCCTTCTGCGAGCACGTCATGTCCCAGAAGGAGGCGGCGGAGCGCGTGCGGGAAGATGATCCCGACGCGGCACCGCTCCGAAGGCGGAGGAGGGGTCGAAGGAGACGTCAGTTCGACGCTCATCTCCGACTCCTCCTCCCAGGTGGAGGCCAGCAGGCAACGGGTGCGGGGGCACCCTCGCCTGCATCGCACAGGCCTCCACCAGTGCCGGACGGGAATGGCCAGGTGTTCCCGGCCATTCCCGTAGCCCCCCAGTCAGGGGGGCATGCGGGGCCCGCCAGCTAGGCGGGCATGCGCCGGGAGGGTCGTGGATGTAAAGGCTACGCCGGTTTCCCATGGCCCTCCCATCACGGCGATGCGGGAACACCGCTGAGTTTTAGTGGGTATACTGTCCTTCTGACAGGAGTCCCACACACCCCGTCTCGTCCCCCACGAGCGGCAGTGCATAAAGCATTTCTCAGCGTCAAAAAAAAAAAAAAAAAAGGTTTACCATGAAGTACCTAGGATTGGTCCTCGACAGCCGGTGGGACTTTGGGCCCCACTTCCGACGGCTGGCGCCCAAGCTGCTGGGCGCTGCTGGAGCGCTCTCAACGCTGCTTCCCAATCTGGGGGGCCCGAGCGCCGCTTGTAGGCGGCTATACGTGGGGATCGTGCGATCGATGGCCCTTTACGGGGCCCCGATCTGGGCGGCTGACCTGACGGCCGGGAGCATCGCCGTCATGCGGAGACCGCAGAGGGCGATGGCCGTCAGAGTCATCCGGGGGTATCGCACGATCTCCTACGAGGCGGCTTGTGCACTGGCCGGATCCCCGCCCTGGGACCTGGAGGCGAAAGTACTCGCGTCATCGTATCGGTGGCGCGAGGAAGCGCGGGCGCGGGGCGAGCGGCTGACGCAGCGACATTTGGAGCTGCGTCGGTCGCAGCTTCGCGAGGTCCTGGTGGCGGAATGGCGGGACAGGCTCTCACGCCCTACCGCCGGCCTCAACACCATTGAGGCGGTCCGGCCGGTGCTCGACACTTGGCTCGGGAGGAGGCACGGCTCCCTGTCGTTTCGGGTGACGCAGGTGCTCTCGGGGCATGGTTGCTTTGGGAAGTACTTGTGTCGCATAAACAGGGAGCCGGACGCCCGGTGTCACCACTGCGTCGACTGTCGGGAGGACACGGCGTGGCATACGCTGGCAGAGTGTGCCGCTTGGGAGGAGCCGCGCCGTGCCCTCGTCTCTGGAGTAGGCAGTGACCTTTCGCTGCCGGCCGTTGTGAATTCCATGGCCGGCAGCGAGGAGTCCTGGGACGCGGTGGTTTCCTTCTGCGAGACGGTCATCTCGCAGAAGGAGGCTGCGGAAAGGGAGCGGGAGATTGCTTCCACTAACCCGATCCGCAGCAGACGCACCGGGCGTCGGCGGAGGGCGGATAACGCCCTCTTCCAGCCCCCCTAAATGGGTCCAGGGGCGACGGATCTGGGGAAATCCATCGCCCCCTACTCCTTAGGACCCGAGATGGCGGCGCGTAGTGTTCCACGCGCGCCTCTCTATGATGTAAGGGGGGAGTTTAACACCTCACTCCCCCCAAACTCGAGGTGGCCCGCAGAGGCGGGCCGGCACCAGCCGAGGGTCGCGGAAGTATCTGCGTTCCCGCGACCCCCGACGTAGGTGTGAGATGGAACACCGGGGTGGTTTTTAGTCAGTACGAGTCTGACAGACCCCTCCGCCCGCCCCAGGGCGGAGGACATCCATGAGGATTTTCCACCCCGAGACCAAAAAAAAAAAAAAAAAAAAAAGGTTAGGTTAGGTTCCCCCCCGAAGGGTTCCCGCATTGTCGTTGCGGGGGGGCTCATTAGCCGTGGGTGCCCAACCACGGTGAAGCCAAGAGGAACCCAAGGAGGGGCCGCTCGTCAGGGCTTTTTGACCCAAGCCCATGACGTAGCGGCCAACGTGTAGGTTGCGGTGGCGACATCGCAACTGAGGCGGGCCGCGATGTCATGTATCGGGGGCATCGCGGCTGCGGTTTCGGGGCCGCGGCTGGAGAGGTGTATTGCGGTACAGCGCTCTCCCTCCCTGCCGCGGCCTTGACGGGGTCGCCACCGTCCGATGGCGAACGCGGTGGGGCCGCAGGGGAAGAGGAGTGTCGGTAGGTCGTAGGCCGCTCTCCCTATCCTCTGCGGCCGAAAATTGGTAGACGGCGGGGCCAATTACCTGACCCGTCGAAGAGGGGCCAAGGGCGCCTAGACAAGGGGCTGTCTGGCGCCCATGTGCTGGTTTGGTCCCTGGGTTGGTCACGGCGTGCCATGTGTTCTGGTGCGCCGGTGAAGAAGGAGGAGGGGCCCGCTGCGGCGGGCTGGCACCAGTCGGGGGTTGCGGAAGATTCTTTCGTTCCCGCGACCCCCGGCGTAGGTGTGAGTCGGAACACCGGGGTGGTTTTTAGTCAGTAAGAGTCTGACAGACCCCTCCGCTCGCCCCAGGCGGAGGACATCCATGAGGATTTTCCACCCCGAGACCAAAAAAAAAAAAAAAAAAAAAAAAAAAAAGGTTAGGTTAGGTTCAGCCGGGGGTTGCGGAAGATTCTGTCGTTCCCGCGACCCCCGGCGTAAGTGTGAGTCGGAACACCGGGGTGGTTTTTAGTCAGTAAGAGTCTGACAGACCCCTCCGCCCGCCCCAGGGCGGAGGACATCCATGAGGATTTTCCACCCCGAGACCAAAAAAGGTTAGGTTAGGTTAGGTTTTTTTTTTTTTTTTTTTTTTTTTTTTTTTTTTTTTTTTTTTTTTATACTTCTACCTCCAACATGATCGGAGCCTATGTCTACTGCTCTACTTTCATTCCAGTTCTCGCGTTTTTTCCTCTCGTACTTTTATTCCTCATACATTGTCTTTCTTTCATTCATCCTCATTCAATTCTTATGGGTGGGATTCCCAACTATGCTTGTCTATATCTAACTATTTTATTTTATTTTTTCATTTATTTTTCAGTACTGGGTTATGGCGCAAAATAACATTGACACGGTTTTTATTGTGTTATATACATTATTGCTTATTCTAATTTTATATCTAATTATACTATATTACATCTAAAACTATTATTATTAACCTTAGGACAATTTCTCCATTATTTCTTATGATTACATTAACTGATTTTACCGGGGTTTTTCTTTGTACATAATATTACTTACTCTATTTTTATTTATATTTAAACATTGTATTGACTACTATTTATTTTACACTATTTTTAAAACATACTTAATACTATGCTAGTCTTTAATATATTACATTATATTAAGGCAGCATATTTTCTTATTCTGTCTTGTTTCTATTTACAACCTGTGACGCTATTTCGCTACAATATTTAAGAAATTCATTTATTTTCTTTCCTGTCATCAATTCCGACGCACTCCCGGCAGCTAATTCGATACCGAGTTTCTGCTCCGTCTCATATCGCATTTTTGCATTTATTGGGCACTCAAAAAGGATGTGCGGAACTGACTCCTCGAGACCAGGCTCACAGGCACACGATGGATTCTCCTTACACTTGAAGCGTTTCAAGTATGCAGAGAACCCACCGTGTCCCGTCAAAATTTGTGTGGTTATACTCGTGTGAGTCATCTTCCGCACCACACCATACGCTATCACCGCGTCCGGGAAGAAAATTTTTGTACCCGTGGCCGTGTCACCCGATCGATATCTCCCGTTCCATTCCTCAAGCGTCTCCGATCGGATTCTTCGCTTGACGAATGAAACAGGACACAGATCGTAGTTCGGCCTCTTCCTCGATCCCAGGGCAGCCTCCTTCGCGAGCTGATCGGCTCTCTCGTTTCCCTCCAACCCTGCGTGGGCCTTTATCCAAAACAGGGAGACACTCTTGTTTTGGATCTTACAGCGTCGTAAGGTGTCTCTTGTGTCCACGGCCAAGGGGTGGAGGGAACTTGTATTGATTACCGATTGGAGGGCTGCCATAGAATCGCTGAAGATGCCGAACGTGGTTTCACGGGACTTCAGCGCTTCCCCTGCCGCTCTTTGCAGGGCCAGGAGTTCAGCCTGGTAGACGGTGCAGTACGACGGCAAAGCAAGCTTGAGGGCCTTGGTTTCTGCAGTGCCATTCCACAGGGATAGCGCCGCTCCAACTCTACCCTCAATCTTGCTGCCGTCGGTGAATGAGTAGAAAGGGGGGCTAAAGCAGGGAAGTGAACTGAGGAGACTTTGGGAGGGGGGGGGGTTATAATAATATACTATTAATTAATAAAGACAATGGGGCTCGACAAGAGGAATGGCGAACTGGGGGGGGGGGGGGGGAAATAAAATAGTATATTTAAAATTAATTACAAAGGGGGGGCTTAAGCAGGGTTATGACCTGTGGGAACTTTGGGAAGGGGGGGGTGATTTATTATTAATTATATTTATATTTAAATAAAATTTTGAAAAATAAAAATAAAAGCAAGGGGGAATAAGCAAGGGGAGCGGCCTATGGAGACCGGGGGGGGAGGTTAATTTAAATTAGAGGAAATAATTTAATATTAATAAAAAATTTAAGGTATAGCTAAAAGGGGCTAGGCAGAGCTCGTGGCGCCCTCTATGTGTGATGTTGAGCGAGTTGAAGACTCCTATGGTTCGATTAAGGGAGGGGGTGAGGGGGCAGAAGGGGGAATTTGGAAAACATTAAATTAATAAAATAAGGGGGGGGATCGAGAGAGGGTGGCCTGGGGAAAAAGCGGTATATTCTATTAGAATAGAATATACCAGGGAGGGGGTCAAAAACGGGCTATCTTGCTCCGTTCCGGAGTTATGGGCGTTTTTAGGGAATGAGAAGTCCTGGGTTCGATTCCCTGTTGGTGAAAAATCCGATGACAATAATAAAAATTTAAAAATAAAAAATAAAATAAATAATGTTAGGTTAGGTTAGGTTAGGTTCCCCCCCGAAGGGTTCCCGCATTGTCGTTGCGGGGGGGCTCATTAGCCGTGGGTGCCCAACCACGGTGAAGCCAAGAGGAACCCGAGGAGGGGCCGCTCGTCAGGGCTTTTTGACCCAAGCCCATGACGTAGCGGCCAACGTGTAGGTTGCGGTGGCGACATCGCAACTGAGGCGGGCCGCGATGTCTTGTATCGGGGGCATCGCGGCTGCGGTTTCGGGGCCGCGGCTGGAGAGGTGTATTGCGGTACAGCGCTCTCCCTCCCTGCCGCGGCCTTGACGGGGTCGCCACCGTCCGATGGCGAACGCGGTGGGGCCGCAGGGGAAGAGGAGTGTCGGTAGGTCGTAGGCCGCTCTCCCTATCCTCTGCGGCCGAAAATTGGTAGACGGCGGGGCCAATTACCTGACCCGTCGAAGAGGGGCCAAGGGCGCCTAGACAAGGGGCTGTCTGGCGCCCATATGCTGGTTTGGTCCCTGGGTTGGTCACGGCGTGCCATGTGTTCTGGTGCGCCGGTGATGAAGGAGGAGGGGCCCGCTGCGGCGGGCTGGCACCAGTCGGGGGTTGCGGAAGATTCTTTCGTTCCCGCGACCCCCGGCGTAGGTGTGAGTCGGAACACCGGGGTGGTTTTTAGTCAGTAAGAGTCTGACAGACCCCTCCGCTCGCCCCAGGCGGAGGACATCCATGAGGATTTTCCACCCCGAGACCAAAAAAAAAAAAAAAAAAAAAGGTTAGGTTAGGTTCCCCCCCGAAGGGTTCCCGCATTGTCGTTGCGGGGGGGCTCATTAGCCGTGGGTGCCCAACCACGGTGAAGCCAAGAGGAACCCAAGGAGGGGCCGCTCGTCAGGGCTTTTTGACCCAAGCCCATGACGTAGCGGCCAACGTGTAGGTTGCGGTGGCGACATCGCAACTGAGGCGGGCCGCGATGTCATGTATCGGGGGCATCGCGGCTGCGGTTTCGGGGCCGCGGCTGGAGAGGTGTATTGCGGTACAGCGCTCTCCCTCCCTGCCGCGGCCTTGACGGGGTCGCCACCGTCCGATGGCGAACGCGGTGGGGCCGCAGGGGAAGAGGAGTGTCGGTAGGTCGTAGGCCGCTCTCCCTATCCTCTGCGGCCGAAAATTGGTAGACGGCGGGGCCAATTACCTGACCCGTCGAAGAGGGGCCAAGGGCGCCTAGACAAGGGGCTGTCTGGCGCCCATGTGCTGGTTTGGTCCCTGGGTTGGTCACGGCGTGCCATGTGTTCTGGTGCGCCGGTGAAGAAGGAGGAGGGGCCCGCTGCGGCGGGCTGGCACCAGTCGGGGGTTGCGGAAGATTCTTTCGTTCCCGCGACCCCCGGCGTAGGTGTGAGTCGGAACACCGGGGTGGTTTTTAGTCAGTAAGAGTCTGACAGACCCCTCCGCTCGCCCCAGGCGGAGGACATCCATGAGGATTTTCCACCCCGAGACCAAAAAAAAAAAAAAAAAAAAAAGGTTAGGTTAGGTTAGGTTCCCCCCCCCCGAGGGGTGCATGCAGAAAACCTCCTCGTGTGCCTGATACCTGCTGGTCCCTTATGGATACGTTCGAGGGGAAGAGCAGTTGTCGGGCCGGTGCACCCTGGGCATGGGCAATAATCTTTTCCAGAAAAGATTATTGTCTATGGCGAATTTCTGCGGGGGGGGAGCAGTAGGCTCCACGTTGTTCTTACACGTGTCCCTCTGTTTGCAGAGGGCACAGTGTGGGAACAAGGTAGGTGGGTCGCTCCTGATCGATCGACGGTCGTCGATCGACAGAGGACGTGACCATGCCGCTGAGGTGCAGGCGCACTAAAGCGGCGAGGGTATCTCTCCTTGAGGAGTAGTCTTCGAGGAGAGAACTTTCGGCGGGTTCGCTGAGTCGGGTTGGCCGGACAGCGAACGGAGGCATGTCTAATGCCGCCGTCGGGGGCTTGGCTTAACTGCCTGGCCCAGAGGAAGGATACCTCTAAGATAAAAAACCACCTAATCCTAAGTTCTGAAGCGCGGCGAGAGGATGAATGGCTGGAGGGTGTCCAGTTATTAGCGCTTCCCCTGTGGGGCACCTGCCGCACCCTACAGTATATAGGCTTACCTAGGTAAAAGGCTCTGCCTAGGTGGACGAATAATTCCTTACTACTCGTGGGAACAATATGGAAAAATTAAAAGAACCAACCCAAAAAAAAAAAACAACTAAGTTGATGGAGAAGGAGGACGCAGTGGCAGACTCTAGTGCTGCGTCACAGAGGACGGGAGCAGTCGCTCCAGCAGAACCGCAAATGGTTCTTGAGAGGGTGAATGTGTTGTCGGAGTCCGACAACACAGTGAACAGAACTGTGGACGGCGCGTTGACTAGCGACACTATTATGGTTGAGGTGGGCGGCCAGCGCGGTCCGGGTCGCCTTGGTGCTGAGTTGTCGGGTCCTGTTCCTGAAGCGCTCGCATCACCGGGACCTCTCAAGCGACCACGCGAGAACGAGGAGATGTTGCCACCTCGGAAGGTGCCTTCTAAGGCGGCAACAAACAGAGGAAGGAAGCCGGCCCGAGATGGGAGGGGTCGGTTCCATAAAACCGGCACCCCACGTGGTTCACTCTCTGAGGAAAGTGAATCGGACTGCCGGAGCGTGTCGCCGGCATGTCAAATAGCCATCAGTGCGGCTGCGGAGAGGAGTGTGGAGGCGCCTTTCAGCGCTGAGGTTCCGCTCATGAGCCAGAGTTCCTCTGCATCAGCAGAGGAACTTGAAAAGGGAGCCCTAATGGACATCGAGGTGGTTTTGGATACCACTCGAAAGTCCAAAAACCTAAAGGGCACGTGTCAGCGGGCCATCAGAGAGGCAGCAGAGCGGGTCAGACTGGCCATAGAGGGCTTGGCCAGCAGGAGCTCTAGTGAGGAGAACCGAAGGCTTCACCTGCAGAACGACCGATTGCGCAAGGAGGTCGATGCCCTCCGTCAAGAGATGGTGGCTCTTCGGGAGGAAGTCATGGGTCTCCGGGTGCGGCCGGAAGGTTCGCCACAGTCGGGGCCCCAAGATTCCAGGTGCTCCTCTGCTCCTGAGAAGTCCCACCAGCAGGGGCCACCTATGAGCGAGATGCAGGTGCATGCCATCGTGTCCCAGATCGGGAAAATGATGGATGCCCGGTTTGCGGGTATCGAGGACCGCCTCCTGCCGGCGAGGACCGTTCGTCCACCGCTGGCAGCGGACCGCAGAAATGCGGCTGCTGCTGTTAACGGTACTGGCGGCACAGGCAACAGGCAGCCTTCCATGGCTCCTCAAGTGCCTGAGTCACAGAGTGGAGCTCTTCCGAGTGGGTCCGTTCCAACGGCTACCACGCGAGCCCCTGATTTAGACCCATCGGCGTCTACCAGTGAGGGCTGGCAGACCGTTGGAAAGAGGAAGAGGAATGGGAAGAAGAAGAAGAACGGAGGTTCTTCTCCTTCCTTACCTAAAAAGAATGCGGTGGCCCCTGCCGCTCAGGGAGACAAACTGTCCAGGCCCAGGAGGGGCAAGAGCGCCAATCGAGGGCTCCGTGCGCCAAAGTCTGCTGCGGTAGTGCTCACCCTGCAGCCGGAAGCAGTGGAGAGG
Organism: Xanthia togata; assembly: GCA_963853775.1. Lineage (NCBI taxonomy): Eukaryota > Metazoa > Arthropoda > Insecta > Lepidoptera > Noctuidae > Xanthia > Xanthia togata. Next base: position 102,401 of record OY970818.1, on the reverse strand, counting down.
GGCGTCACGTACGCGGCCATCCTCACCAAGGCTAGGGAAGCCGTTAATCTGGAGGAGCTTGGCATAACGGACGTCAGGTTCCGACAGGCTTTAACCGGGGCCCGCATGCTGGAGTTCCCAGGGGCCGAAGGCACTGCGGGGGCAGGCCGTGTCGCTGAGAAACTGCGAGCGGTCTTCGCAGAGGAAGTCAGGGTCTCGAGGCCGACGAAGTGCGCTGAATTGCGCATCTCAGGACTTGACGACTCTGTGACTGGGCAGGACGTGCGGGACGCAATCGCACGTAAGACTGGCTGCACTCCGGACGCAGTCCGAGTCGGTCCAATCCGACCTGGCCCGGGAGGCGCCAGTTCTGTCTGGACCCAGTGCCCCGTCGCAGTGGCTAAGCACCTGGTTGACGCCGGCCGGCTCTTGGTGGGTTGGAGCTCTGCCAGGGTCGTGGTTCTGGATGCTCGGCCCATGAGGTGCTACATGTGCTGGGGGTTGGGGCACGTAAGCCGGAAGTGCAACTCAGGCGTCGACCTGAGCAAGCACTGCTTCCGCTGTGGTGAGCCGGGACATCTGGCATCCACGTGCTCTTCCGACCCGCACTGCTTACTGTGCGCAGCAGCGGGACGACCAGCCAACCACGCTGCTGGCAGAAAGGACTGCAAGCCAGTCCATTGTATTAGGGACTCAACCGCTTCCGGCGCAGTGCGATCGGAAGAGCCGTCGCAGGGGGCGATAATGGTTACGGACTAATTATGGACCCGGTCCGTAATCATTCTCTCCTCCAGGCGAACTTGAACCACTGCGCCGGTGCGCAGGACTTGGTCCTACAGACCATGGCTGAGCGCTTCATTGGTGTGGCCGTAGTGGCGGAGCCGTATTTCATCCCAGTTCGCCCTGACTGGGCAAGTGACATGGACGGCTCTGTCGCTATTATCAGCTCCTCGGCGCCACTTTCTATTAGAGAGAGGAGTCGAGGATTTGTTGCGGCTGCCTGGGGGGACGTAATTCTCTTCGGAGTTTATTTCTCCCCAAACAGGAACCTAGCGGAGTTTGAGGACTTCCTGGACCGCCTCGGGACCTCGGTTCGGCGAATGATGCCATCCCACGTCATAGTAATGGGGGACTTCAACGCGAAATCCATCGCGTGGGGGTCCCCCAGGACGGATGTCAGGGGGGTGGCGGTCGAGGAATGGGCGACAGCTGCGGGCCTCTGTCTATTAAACAGGGGCTCCGTTAACACGTGCGTTCGGCAGCATGGGGGGTCAATAGTAGACCTCTCGTTTGCTACCCCTGCTGTCGCCGCAAGAGTTCAGGGTTGGCGGGTCCTAGAGGGTGTGGAGACGCTATCGGATCACCTGTACATCTGTATGGATATCTCCACCTCCTCGGGCCCGACAGTGTCTCCACGACCTGACACTCGGCAGTTCCCGCGGTGGGCGTTGAAGCGGCTTAACGGGGACCTCCTAGAGGAAGCAGCCATTGTACAAGCTTGGCTGTACTCACCGTCTGCTGCAGAGGGAGTCGATGTCGGGGCTGACTGCTTTCGCCGCGCCATGACGGCTGTGTGCGATGCAGCCATGCCTCGCTCCCGAAGACAACCTCCAAAGCGGGCGGTCTACTGGTGGTCCCAGGAGATAGCAGACCTCCGTGTGGCCTGTATAACTGCCCGGAGGACCTACTCACAGGCGCGCAGGTTACGCCGCCGTGATGAAGAGCTGGAGACCCTTCAGTCCCAACTGCATGAGGCATATCGTAATGCTCGGGGGGCACTGCAGTTGGCGATCTGTCGAGGGAAAGAGCAGTCGAGAGCTGAGGTACTGGAGGATCTGAACCGTGATCCTTGGGGGCGTCCGTACCGTGCGGCGCGGAAGAAACTCCGCGCCCAAGGCCCCCCACTGACGGAAACCCTCCAGCCTCAGTTCCTTGTCAGGGTCGTGGAGACACTCTTCCCGGATCGGGCGGATCACCCTTCCCCGACCATGGCCGGTGCGGAGGCTGAGCAAAATGCGGAAGTGGAGACTCCCCGAATTTCTGACGCGGAGATGAGGGCAGCAATTCTGCGGGCGCGGTCCAAGAGGACTGCCCCCGGACCGGACGGGGTGCCAGCAAGAGCGCTGGCACTGGCTCTGGAAGCGGCCTTGGAAGACAGGCTTGGGGAGTTGTTTGACGCCTGTCTGACGTCGAGACGGTTCCCTAAGGCCTGGAAGGAGGGTCGACTGGTGTTGCTGCAGAAGCCAGGGCGCCCCCCGGATTCCCCATCAGCGTTTAGGCCAATTGTCTTGCTGGACGAGGCGGGAAAGATGCTAGAGAAAATTCTCGCTACCCGCATCGTCCGACACTTAGAGGCAGTTGGCCCGAACTTGTCGGACGCCCAGTTCGGTTTTCGGGCAGGGCGTTCGACAGTGGACGCCATTTTGCGCCTCAAGGCCGAGGCGAAGGATGCAGTTGCTCAGGGTGGGGTGTTGTTGGCGGTGTCTTTAGACATTGCCAACGCGTTCAACACCCTGCCATTCAGCTGCATCGAGGAGGCACTCCGCTACCATCAGGTGCCCGTCTACCTGAGGCAGCTGGTAGCAGACTACCTGCAGGGTCGGTTCGTCTGCTACGAGGGATGCGACGGCCGAGTTGTGCGCAGGGCCATCACGTGCGGTGTTCCACAGGGGTCGGTCTTGGGTCCGCTCGTGTGGAACATTGGCTATGACTGGGCCTTGCGCTGTTTGCTCTCCCCCGGGCAGGGCGTCATTTGCTACGCTGATGACACTCTCGTCACGGCCCGGGGAGGGAGCTACGAAGAAGCGGCACATTCGGCCGTCGAGGGCACGTCCCTCGTTGTGGGACGAATCGAGGCACTGGGCCTCAAGGTGGCACTCGAGAAGACGGAGGCCCTGGTATTTCATGCGCCCCGACGCCGGCCACCGGCTGGCGCACACCTCACTATTGGTGGCGCGTCAATAGCGGTGCGGGCAAGCATGAAATACCTGGGCCTGGTTCTGGACCGGAGGTGGAACTTCGGCGAGCACTTTGCTCAGCTTGCGCCGAAGCTGATCGGCACGGCATCCGCTCTCAGCCGGCTGTTGCCGAACCTGGGTGGACCAAACGTCGTTTGTCGGCGGCTGTACACGGGGGTGGTCCGCTCGATGGCACTCTACGGGGCCCCGGTGTGGGCGGAGTCCCTGTCTGCCCAAAATAAGACTCTTCTGCGAAGACCGCAAAGAGTCATGGCAGTCAGGGTCATACGCGGATACCGCACCGTATCTGCGGAGGCGGCGTGTGCCCTTGCGGGCACGCCCCCGTGGGATCTAGAGGCGCAGGTGCTCGCCGAAGTTTATTGGCGTGGTGCAGACCTGCAGGCGGAGAGTGGCAGACGCCCACCACCTGAGCTGGTCACGAGGTGGCGTAGGGAGGCCCAAGCCCAAACCCTGCAAATTTGGAGGGTGAGGCTGGAGACACCCAGTGCAGGTCACTGGACCGTGGGGGCTATCCAGCCGATCCTGGACGAATGGGTACGGAGGCGCCACGGAACGTTGTCCTTCCGTCTGGTGCAGGTGTTGTCAGGACACGGCTGCTTTGGCAAATTCCTGCACAAAGTGGCTAGACGGGAGGCGACTCCCGTGTGTCACCAGTGCGGCTGTGGTGAGGACACGGCGCCTCACACCCTCGAGCATTGTCCTGCTTGGGTGGTGCAGCGCCGTGCTCTCGCAGCAGCAATCGGGGCAGACCTCTCCTTGCCGGCCGTGGCCAAGGCCATGGTCAACAGCAGGGGGGCATGGGAGGCGGTAGCGTCCTTCTGCGAGGACGTTATCTCGCAGAAGGAGGCGGCGGAACGCGTCAGGGAGGAAGATTCCTTCGCTGACGCGATTCGTCGCAGGAGGACAGGGCGGCGGAGAAGGCGCCATGGCGACCTGATGCCGCCCTAGGAGGTGCCAGCGGGCGATAGATCGGGGAGTCTATCGCCGTCGCGTTGCACGGCCCTCACGAGTGGTGGCGATGTCTCAGGTGAGCCCGGACATTGCCAAAGGAGTTGGTGCCCGAAGGCGGGCGGCGCTGGATGGGTCGCGAACGTCATGCGTAGCAGTTCTCGCGGCCCATCTGCAAAGGCGACAGTAGGCTCACGGCGGTGTTTTTTAGTGGGTGCAAGCCCCACATAACCAAACCGTCTCCCTGGACGGTGCGGTATGCGTCAGGCATTTTTCACCGCTTAATAAAAAAAAAAAAAAAAAAAAAAAAAGGTTCCCCCCCGAAGGGTTCCCGCATTGTCGTTGCGGGGGGGCTCATTAGCCGTGGGTTGGGCACCCACGGTGAAGCCAAGAGGAACCCGAGGAGGGGCCACTCGTCAGGGCTTTTTGACCCAAGCCCATGACGTAGCGGCCAACGTGTAGGTTGCGGTGGCGACATCGCAACTGAGGCGGGCCGCGATGTCGTGTATCGGGGGCATCGCGGCTGCGGTTTCGGGGCCGCGGCTGGAGAGGTGTATTGCGGTACAGCGCTCTCCCTCCCTGCCGCGGCCTTGACGGGGTCGCCACCGTCCGATGGCGAACGCGGTGGGGCCGCAGGGGAAGAGGAGTGTCGGTAGGTCGTAGGCCGCTCTCCCTATCCTCTGCGGCCGAAAATTGGTAGACGGCGGGGCCAATTACCTGACCCGTCGAAGAGGGGCCAAGGGCGCCTAGACAAGGGGCTGTCTGGCGCCCATGTGCTGGTGTGGTCCCTGGGTTGGTCACGGCGTGCCATGTGTTCTGGTGCGCCGGTGATGAAGGAGGAGGGGCCGCTGCGGCGGGCTGGCACCAGTCGGGGGTTGCGGAGGTTTTTTTCGTTCCCGCGACCCCCGGCGTAGGTGTGAGACGGAACACCGGGGTGGTTTTTAGTCAGTAAAAGTCTGACAGACCCCTCCGCTCGCCCCAGGGCGGAGGACATCCATGAGGATTTTCCACCCCGGAACAAAAAAAAAAAAAAAAAAAAAAAGGTTAGGTTAGGTCCCCCCCGAGGGGGACCACCCCACAGTGCTTGCGTCCACGTCGCGTCCCCTGGAAACGACCCAGTTCTGACCACCGTAACGGAGTGGCAGACTGGGTTGGCCAAAGTGCACTGTGCTCTCGTAGCGAATTTTAATCTTGCGTTGTCGTCTACGAACCTGCGGAGGCTATGCCAAAACCTGCGCGGGACGCCTTCGGGCGATTTTTAAAACCAAAAGGCCCTTCTCAGGGCCAACCCAAAGGCCCTTCTCAGGGCCAACCAAAAGGCCCTTCTCAGGGCCAACCAAAAGGCCCTTCTCAGGGCCACTCCGGCGCTTCGGCGTCAGAGACTGGCCGCGCGCTGTCTGCGACCAGTTTCTTTGGAGGGGCGGACGAGTCGTCTGATAACGACTCACTTTGCAGTATGTCGGATGCAGACGACTCTCGGTCGAGGAAGCGGGTCGCTTCGTCCGGGGGTTCCCCGGAGACTAAGAGGCCGACGGTGGCCGCGGTTAGCCATGACGTTGGGCTCGCGGATGCCCAACGCCAGTTGGACATGGCTCAGCGGACGCAGCTCCAGCAAGAGCTGGAGGAGCGGGTGGCGGCCAAAGAGAAGCGGGCGCACGTCGCCCGGGCCAAGTCCGGGTACGGTGCGTCCCGCGTTCTATACGCAGACCACTCTCTGGCGGAGCTGGAGAAAATGGCGGAGGAGGACGAGGAGGAGATTGTCGAGGTCGCCTCTAAGTCCTCCAACCTAAAGGGGACCTTCCAGAAGGCCCTCAAGAGCCGGGCCGCGAGCTTGCGCGGTGTCGTCGCGGAGCTGGTCCAGCGGACGACCACCGACGAGACGCGGCAACTGCAGGCGAGGGTGGATCGCCTGCAGACAGAGGTCAGCCGGCTTCATCAGAGGCTGGCTGAAGCCACGGCCCGGCCACAACAAGCCGGGACGAGCCCTGCGGCAGAGGGCCCCGCCTCCTCCAACCTTGAGGATATCATCCGCAAGGTCGTAATGGAGGAGAGGGCCTTCACAAGAGCCTGCTTAGCAGGAATCGAGGACCGGCTCTTGCCGGAGACACGGCTCCGACCGCCGCTTGCGGCGGATAAGAGGCAGCGTGAGCCGGAGCCGTCCTCCTCCCAGGTGGAAGACGCCCTCCTGCCTGCGACCACCCCGTCCAACGAGTGGACGGAGGTTAAAAAGAAAGGGAAGGGAAAAGGGAAAAAGTCGGTGACGGCTGTCCCTGTCATCCCTGCCACCACCGCTCCCAGCCGGTCGCAGACGACCGAAAAAGGTACGGGGAAGGGGAAAGGGAGGGTGAAGGGGCGACTCGTCCCCCCAAAAACCGCGGCCGTCGTGGTGACGCTCACCGCGGAGGCTGCGGGGCGAGGGGAGACGTACGCGTCCCTTTTCGTGCGGGCGCGTACCAATGCCGATCCCACCCAACTGGGGATCGGTAGGGTATCTTGCCGACACACTCAAGCCGGGGCTCGAATATTCGAGTTCCCGGGGGCAGAGGGGAATGCCCATGCGGACCTCTTTGCAGCCAAGCTGCAAGAGGTCATTGCGGATTCGGCCAAGGTGGCCCGACCGGTCAAGTTGGCGGCCATAGAGGTGACGGACCTCGATGACTCCGTCACCAAGGAGGAGGTGGTGGCGGCGGTCGCAGCGATAGGGGGCTGTGGCGTCGCGGCGGTCCAAGGCCGGGATATAAGGCCCGGCCGCGGAGGTATGGGCACCATTCGCCTCACGTGCCCAATTGCCGCTGCCAAAGCCGTCCTTGCCAAGGGACGGCTCACAGTCGGCTTCAGCTCGGGTGCAGTCCGGGTGCTCGAGGACCAGCCTCTGCGGTGCTATAGGTGCCTCGGCATTGGCCACACCCGGCCCCTGTGTCCGTCCACGGTAGACAGGACGGACACTTGCTACCGCTGCGGCAGGGAGGGCCACAAAGCCGCCTCCTGCGAGGTCGCCACGCCGCACTGCGCGGTGTGTGCCGCCAGTGGCTGCCCGGCAGGCCACGTTATGAAGGGGAGGAACTGCAATCCTCCCCTCAAGCGGGGCAAAGTGCAGGCGCCGAGTGGGCCTGCTGCTGCGGCTAGCACCGTCGTTCCTGCAGCGGCGGCGGAGGAGGGGGGTGCGATGTCCGACTGACGGATAGGGTCGAACATCGCATCCTTCAGGCAAACACGCCTCGTTGGCATCGGTGTCGCGGTCTTCCACGGACTCCCCTTCCCTCTCGCTCTTAGAGAGGGGACCGGGATACGTGGCCACCGCGTAGGGAGAAGTAGCCCTGGTGGGGGTGTATTTCTCCCCAAACCAGGTGGAGGCCAGCAGGCAACGGGTGCGGGGGCACCCTTGCCTGTATTGCACAGACCTCCACCAGTATCGGACGGGAATGGCCAGGTGTTCCCGGCCATTCCCATAGCCCCCCATCCTGGGGCATGCGGGGCCCGCCAGATAGGCGGGCATGCGCCGGGAGGGTCGTGGATGTAAAGGCTACGCCAGTTTCCCATGGCCCTCCCATCCCGGCGAAGCGGGAACACCGCTGAGTTTTAGTGGGTATACTGTCCTTCTGACAGGAGTCCCACACACCCCGTCTCGTCCCCCACGAGCGGCAGTGCATAAAGCATTTCTCAGCGTCAAAAAAAAAAAAAAAAAAAAAAAAAAAAAAAAAAAAAAAAAAAAAAAAAAAAAAAAAAAAATTTGCCCCCCCGAAGGGTTCCCGCATTGTCGTTGCGGGGGGGCTCATTAGCCGTGGGTGCCCAACTACGGTGAAGCCAAGAGGAACCCAAGGAGGGGCCGCTCGTCAGGGCTTTTTGACCCAAGCCCATGACGTAGCGGCCAACGAGTAGGTTGCGGTGGCGACATCGCAACTGAGGCGGGCCGCGATGTCGTGTATCGGGGGCATCGCGGCTGCGGTTTCAGGGCCGCGGCTGGAGAGGTGTATTGCGGTACAGCGCTCTCCCTCCCTGCCGCGGCCTTGACGGGGTCGCCACCGTCTGATGGCGAACGCGGTGGGGCCGCAGGGGAGGAGGAGTGTCGGTATGGCGTGGGCCGCTCTCCCTATCCTCTGCGGCCGAAAATTGGTAGACGGCGGGGCCAATGATCTGACCCGTCGAGGAGGGGCCAAGGGCGCCCAGACAAGGGGCTGTCTGGCGCCCATGTGCTGGTTTGGTCCCTGGGTTGGTCACGGCGTGCCATGTGTTCTGGTGCGCCGGTGATGAAGGAGGAGGGGCCCGCTGCGGCGGGCTGGCACCAGTCGGGGGTTGCGGAGGATTTTTCGTTCCCGCGACCCCCGGCGTAGGTGTGAGACGGAGCACCGGGGTGGTTTTTAGTCAGTAAGAGTCTGACAGACCCCTCCGCCCGCCCCAGGGCGGAGGACATCCATGAGGATTTTCCACCCCGAGACCAAAAAAAAAAAAAAAAAAAAAAAAAAAAAAAAAAAAAAAAAAAAAAAAAAAAAAAAAAGGTTAGGTTAGGTATCCCCCCCGAAGGGTTCCCGCATTGTCGTTGCGGGGGGGCTCAGTAGCCGTGGGTTGGGCACCCACGGTGAAGCTAAGAGGAACCCGAGGAGGGGCCGCTCGTCAGGGCTTTTTGATAAAAGCCCATGACGTAGCGGCCAGCGAGTAGGTTGCGGTGGCGACATCGCAACTGAGGCGGGCCGCGATGTCGTGTATCGGAGACATCGCGGCTGCGGTTTCGGGGCCGCGGCTGGAGAGGTGTATTGCGGTACAGCGCTCTCCCTCCCTGCCGCGGCCTTGACGGGGTCGCCACCGTCCGATGGCGAACGCGGTGGGGCCGCAGGGGAAGAGGAGTGTCGGTATAGCGTAGGCCGCTCTCCCTATCCTCTGCGGCCGAAAATTGGTAGACGGCGGGGCCAATGTCCTAACCCGCCGAAGAGGGGCCAAGGGCGCCTAGACAAGGGGCTGTCTGGCGCCCATGTGCTGGTTTGGTCCCTGGGTTGGTCACGGCGTGCCATGTGTTCTGGTGCGCCGGTGATGAAGGAGGAGGGGCCCGCTGCGGCGGGCTGGCACCAGTCGGGGGTTGCGGAGGATTTTTTCGTTCCCGCGACCCCCGGCGTAGGTGTGAGACGGAACACCGGGGTGGTTTTTAGTCAGTAAGAGTCTGACAGACCCCTCCGCTCGCCCCAGGCGGAGGACATCCATGAGGATTTTCCACCCCGGAACAAAAAAAAAAAAAAAAAAAAAAGTTAGGTTAGGTATACACTAAATTTTTACTTATACATTTATCTGTTTACATATTATATCTACTATTTTATTAAAAACATTGTACTCCTTTACTATTTCACTTATAATTATTTACATGTTTTCATTTTTATGCTAGTGGTTAGGTTAGGTTAGGTTAGGTTTTTTTTTTTTTTTTTTATCTGCTCCCTGTGACTTTATCAAATTTCACAGATCTTATCTCTCTACTTACTAAACTACGCTATTAACATTTATAAACAGTTTACCCGTGTAGGGTCCTACACTCATTTTCATACTGACTCTACCGTCTCTATCTTTTAACATTTTCTTTACAGGCGGTCTTATCAAACATTCTAGACCCGCTTGTGCCTATTCTCTCTTTTCTGTCTACATTTTCTTTACAAGGTGTATTTTTAACAATTTATACAATCCTTGTGCCTAGCTCTACGTATATCGATTTTCCATTTTCTTTACAACCCAGGTTGTGCCTAATTTCTTATTCTATTATCTTCTTAATCTATTTATATTTACTTATTTTCTATCTCTTATTACTATTATTTTGTTTTGAAAAACAGCTGTATACATCTTTATGCTTATACTCTATAAACTTATTCTCTACTATTTAGTCTTATCTTTACTACATTAATATATTCTTACAATATATATTATAGTAAATACTTATTCCTACTTATTTCTATTAATTACAATTTTTAATATTTTTATACAATACTCTATAAAAGTTTGACGAGTACGTTTGTCACTGAGTAGAGTCTCCAAGTTTTCCTTTTTCAACTGAGTGGTAAGTCTCTGCTGTAGGTCATACCTGTCCCTAGCATGTACCGGGCATTCGAGCAATAAATGGAATATCGTTTCCACAGATTCCGGGTCACAGATACATGCAGGACTCTCCCTGCACTTGAAACGATGCAAGTACTGGGAGAGACCCCCATGCCCCGTGAGTACCTGCGTCAGTATGCCCGCTGGCTTAGTGCTCCTAATCACCCTATAGGCATCTATAACATCCGGGAGGAACACTCTCGTTACGGAGGCTGTGTCGCCCGACTTGTACCTCCCGTTCCATTCGTCAAGGGAGTCCTTTCGGATTATCCGTTTGACGAATGAGACAGGAACCTGGTCGTAGTCGGTTTTCCTCCGGCTCGAGAGTGCAGCCTCTTTCGCGAGCTGATCGGCGCGTTCGTTCCCTATAAGACCCGCATGCGCTTTCACCCAGTAGAAACTAATAAGTTAGGTTAGGTTAGGTTAGGTTCCCCCCCGAAGGGTTCCCGCATTGTCGTTGCGGGGGGGCTCAGTAGCCGTGGGTTGGGCACCCACGGTGAAGCTAAGAGGAACCCGAGGAGGGGCCGCTCGTCAGGGCTTTTTGATAAAAGCCCATGACGTAGCGGCCAGCGAGTAGGTTGCGGTGGCGACATCGCAACTGAGGCGGGCCGCGATGTCGTGTATCGGAGACATCGCGGCTGCGGTTTCGGGGCCGCGGCTGGAGAGGTGTATTGCGGTACAGCGCTCTCCCTCCCTGACGCGGCCTTGACGGGGTCGCCACCGTCCGATGGCGAACGCGGTGGGGCCGCAGGGGAAGAGGAGTGTCGGTATAGCGTAGGCCGCTCTCCCTATCCTCTGCGGCCGAAAATTGGTAGACGGCGGGGCCAATGTCCTGACCCGCCGAAGAGGGGCCAAGGGCGCCTAGACAAGGGGCTGTCTGGCGCCCATGTGCTGGTTTGGTCCCTGGGTTGGTCACGGCGTGCCATGTGTTCTGGTGCGCCGGTGATGAAGGAGGAGGGGCCCGCTGCGGCGGGCTGGCACCAGTCGGGGGTTGCGGAGGATTTTTTCGTTCCCGCGACCCCCGGCGTAGGTGTGAGACGGAACACCGGGGTGGTTTTTAGTCAGTAAGAGTCTGACAGACCCATCCGCTCGCCCCAGGCGGAGGACATCCATGAGGATTTTCCACCCCGAGACCAAAAAAAAAAAAAAAAAAAAAAAAAAAAAAAAAAAAAAAAAAAAAAAAAAGGTTAGGTTAGGTTAGGTTAGGTTCCCCCCCGAAGGGTTCCCGCATTGTCGTTGCGGGGGGGCTCATTAGCCGTGGGTTGGGCACCCACGGTGAAGCCAAGAGGAACCCGAGGAGGGGCCGCTCATCAGGGCTTTTTGATAAAAGCCCATGACGTAGCGGCCAACGAGTAGGTTGCGGTGGCGACATCGCAACTGAGGCGGGCCGCGATGTCGTGTATCGGAGGCATCGCGGCTGCGGTTTCGGGGCCGCGGCTGGAGAGGTGTATTGCGGTACAGCGCTCTCCCTCCCTGCCGCGGCCTTGACGGGGTCGCCACCGTCCGATGGCGAACGCGGTGGGGCCGCAGGGGAAGAGGAGTGTCGGTATAGCGTAGGCCGCTCTCCCTATCCTCTGCGGCCGAAAATTGGTAGACGGCGGGGCCAATGTCCTGACCCGTCGAAGAGGGGCCAAGGGCGCCTAGACAAGGGGCTGTCTGGCGCCCATGTGCTGGTTTGGTCCCTGGGTTGGTCACGGCGTGCCATGTGTTCTGGTGCGCCGGTGATGAAGGAGGAGGGGGGAGTCTCTGACCGAGGTATGCAACTCGAGCATGCCTCGGTCTGGCCGACCACCACCCAAACGGGCCGTGTACTGGTGGTCGGCGGAGCTGGCGGGGCTTCGAGCAGCCTGTGTGGAGGCAAGGAGGGCTTACACGCGGAGTCGGCGGCGGCGTCGACGGGACCGGGCCGTCGGGGACCACCTCTACGAGGTGTACCTGGCGGCAAAACTGGTCCTCGATCGGGCCATCGCCGCCGCCAGAGACTCTGCGAGAGCAGAAATGCTGGAGGGTCTCGACGCGGACCCCTACGGGAGACCGTATAAGGCGGCGCGGAACAAGCTGCGCCCCTTTGGTCCCCCGGTGGCCGAGACCCTGGAGCCCTCCTTTCTGGATGGGGTGGTTCAGTCCCTGTTCCCGTGCAGGGACGACTTCACCCCACCAGCGATGGCCCCACCAGCCCCGCCAGCTGATGATGAAGAGGAGACCCCTCCCGTCACGGAGTCGGAACTTGGCGCGGCTATTCTCCATATCCGCGCCAAGAAGACGGCTCCGGGCCCCGACGGTGTCCCGGCGAGAGTGGTGGCGATCGCCGCCACCCAAATGGAGGAGCGGTTTCGGGACCTCTTCAGCGCATGCTTTGCGTCTGGAAGGTTCCCGAAACCATGGAAGGAGGGACAACTGTGCCTCCTTCGCAAGGAGGGCCGCCCGGCAGACTCCCCCTCGGCATACCGGCCCATCGTTCTGCTCGATGAGGTCGGTAAGATGTTCGAGGGGATAATCGCTGCCCGCCTGAAGAGCCATCTGCGGTGCATCGGGCCGGACTTGTCGGACGCTCAGTACGGCTTTCGGGCTGTGCGTTCGACGGTGGACGCGCTGGCCTGCCTCAAGGGGCAGGTGAAGGATGCGATGGAGGCGGGGGACGGGTTGTTGGCAGTGTCGTTCGACATTGCCAACGCCTTCAACTCCGTTCCCCACTCCACCATCCTAGAGGCGCTCCGATTCCACGGAGTGCCTCGCTACATGCGCGTGCTGCTGGCCAGCTACCTGGAGGATCGGGCGATCGTCCTGGTGAACAGGGCTGGCCGAGTCCGGCGGTACGCCGCGGAAGCCGGCGTTCCACAGGGGTCAGTCTTAGGACCTCTCCTCTGGAACGTCGGCTACGATTGGCTCTTGCGGGGAACTCTCCTCCGAGGCACGAGTGTCGTCTGCTACGCGGATGACACTCTCCTCACCGCCCGGGGGGAGAGTTTCAGGGAGGCGGCCTCCTTGGCCTCGGCGGGCGGATCCTTGGTCGCAGGGAGGATCCGCCGCCTAGGGTTGACGGTGGCGCTGCAGAAGACCGAGGCCGTCTTCTTCCACGGTCCCCGGCAGCGCCCCCCGCCACCTGGCGCCCACATCTTCGTGGAGGGCGTCAGGATTGAGGTGAAGGCCCAGATGAAATATCTGGGCCTTGTACTCGACAGCAGGTGGCGCTTCGGCCCGCATTTCAGCGGGCTGTCGTCGCGCCTGCTGAAGACCGCGGGCGCTCTCTCGTGGCTCCTCCCGAACTTGGGGGGGCCCAGCGCTCGATGCCGGCAACTCTACGCCGGCATCTTGAGGAGCATGGCCCTCTACGGGGCCCCCATCTGGGAGGAGTCTCTCCACAGACGAGAGAACGCCGCGGCCTTGCGGGCACCTCAAAGGGCGATAGCCCAGCGGGTGGCGCGGGCTCACCGCACGGTGAGCTTCGCCGGGGCGTGCGCTCTGGCCGGCACCCCTCCTTGGGAACTCGAGGCGTGGGTGCTCGCCAGAGTGTACGAGTGGAAGGCGGGGCGGAGGGCGGCGGGTCAGCCCTTCGCCCCGGAACAGCGGGAGGCCGTCCGGCGGGAGGCGAGGGACGCCATCGTCGTCCACTGGACGACGGACCTCGCCGCCGCGGTCTTCGGCCGCCGAACCCTCGACGCGATCGGGCCGGTCCTGCGGGACTGGCTCGAGCGGCCGCACGGGTTCCTCTCGTTCCGCCTGGTGCAGGTGCTGTCCGGACACGGTTGTTTCGGATCGTACCTGCATCGGATCGGACGGGAGGAGACGCCGTCGTGCCACGACTGTGGCGCGGCGGAGGACACGGCGCAGCACACTCTCGAGGTGTGCCCGTCGTGGTCCGAGCCGCGCCGCAGTCTCGTCGCGGCGATCGGGCTGGACCTCTCGCTCCCCGGCGTGGTGGGCGCCATGCTGAGGGACGAGGGGTCCTGGGCGGCGGTCGCCTCCTTCTGCGAGCACGTCATGTCCCAGAAGGAGGCGGCGGAGCGCGTGCGGGAAGATGATCCCGACGCGGCACCGCTCCGAAGGCGGAGGAGGGGTCGAAGGAGACGTCAGTTCGACGCTCATCTCCGACTCCTCCTCCCAGGTGGAGGCCAGCAGGCAACGGGTGCGGGGGCACCCTCGCCTGCATCGCACAGGCCTCCACCAGTGCCGGACGGGAATGGCCAGGTGTTCCCGGCCATTCCCGTAGCCCCCCAGTCAGGGGGGCATGTGGGGCCCGCCAGCTAGGCGGGCATGCGCCGGGAGGGCCGTGGATGTAAAGGCTACGCCGGTTTCCCATGGCCCTCCCATCACGGCGATGCGGGAACACCGCTGAGTTTTAGTGGGTATACTGTCCTTCTGACAGGAGTCCCACACACCCCGTCTCGTCCCCCACGAGCGGCAGTGCATAAAGCATTTCTCAGCGTCAAAAAAAAAAAAAAAAAGGTTAGGTTAGGTTGAACCCTCGACGCGATCGGGCCGGTCCTGCGGGACTGGCTCGAGCGGCCGCACGGGTTCCTCTCGTTCCGCCTGGTGCAGGTGCTGTCCGGACACGGTTGTTTCGGATCGTACCTGCATCGGATCGGACGGGAGGAGACGCCGTCGTGCCACGACTGTGGCGCGGCGGAGGACACGGCGCAGCACACTCTCGAGGTGTGCCCGTCGTGGTCCGAGCCGCGCCGCAGTCTCGTCGCGGCGATCGGGCTGGACCTCTCGCTCCCCGGCGTGGTGGGCGCCATGCTGAGGGACGAGGGGTCCTGGGCGGCGGTCGCCTCCTTCTGCGAGCACGTCATGTCCCAGAAGGAGGCGGCGGAGCGCGTGCGGGAAGATGATCCCGACGCGGCACCGCTCCGAAGGCGGAGGAGGGGTCGAAGGAGACGTCAGTTCGACGCTCATCTCCGACTCCTCCTCCCAGGTGGAGGCCAGCAGGCAACGGGTGCGGGGGCACCCTCGCCTGCATCGCACAGGCCTCCACCAGTGCCGGACGGGAATGGCCAGGTGTTCCCGGCCATTCCCGTAGCCCCCCAGTCAGGGGGGCATGCGGGGCCCGCCAGCTAGGCGGGCATGCGCCGGGAGGGTCGTGGATGTAAAGGCTACGCCGGTTTCCCATGGCCCTCCCATCACGGCGATGCGGGAACACCGCTGAGTTTTTAGGTTAGGTTAGGTTAGGTTGGGGGATCCCCCACAGTGCATACTTCCTCGCAGTATCCCCTGGGCAACGACCCGGTTCTGACCACCGTAACGGAGTGGCAGACCGGTGTTCGGCTAAAGTGCACTGTGCTGTCGTAGCGTATTTTAATCAATTTTATCATATTTTATCTTATGTCGGAATCTACGGCACCTGCGGAGGCTATGCCTAAACCCTCGCGGGACGCCTCCGGGCGTTTTAAAAAAGGCCCTTCTCAGGGCCAACCAAACGGCCCTTCTCAGGGCCACCCCAACGGCCCTTCTCAGGGCCACCCCAACGGCCCTTCTCAGGGCCACCCCAACGGCCCTTCTCAGGGCCCCACCAACGGCCCTTCTCAGGGCCACCCCAACGCTGGCGGCGTTTTGACGCCGAGAGGAGCAGACCGCCCACGATCCGCGGCCAGTTTGTTCCGCAGGCCGGACGAGTCTTCGGACTCGGACACAGAGTCCAACATGGACACGTCGGCTGCGGAAAGCGGCGACCGCTTCAAGCGGAAGCGGTCCGAGGGCTCCTCGGAGTCCACCGCAAGCCGCAGCCGCAGCAAGGCGAAGAAAAAGTCGAAGCCCAAAAAGGCTCCGACTTCTTCTCCGACGGCCTGTACCCATGACGTGGGCTTAGTGGACGCCGAGCGCCAACTTAATTTGGCGAAACGGGCGCAGCTCCAAGCGGACTTGGAGGAGAGGGTGAGCGCCAAGGAGCAGCAAGCTGCCAGGTCGAGGGATGGCTACGGTGCATCCCATGTGCTGTATGCCGACCACTCCCTGGCAGAGCTGGCGCGCATGGCGGAGGAGGACAGGCAGGAGGTCCTGGAGGTCGCCTCAAAATCCTCCAACCTGAAGGGGACCTTTCAGAAGGCCCTCAAATGCCGTGCCGCCAGCATGCACGGCATTGTCCTGGAGCTGGTCAAGCGGACGGCCACGGAGGAGACGCGGCAGCTGCAGGCGAAGGTGGATCGCCTGCAGGCGGAGGTCAGCCAGCTTCACCAGAAGCTGGCTGAAGCCACGGCCCTGCCTGCCCCGGCTCCGGTGACAGGGGGCCCCTCCTCCTCCTCCTCCTCCTCCCCCTCCCCCTCCACCCCTGCCAGCCTCGAGGCAGCCTTGAGGCAGGTAGTGATGGAGGAGAGGGCGTTCATTAGGGCCTGCTTCGCAGGCATCGAGGACCGGCTCCTGCCGGAAAAGCGGCTCCGCCCACCGCTAGCGGCGGACAAGAGTCGCCAACCGGGGGAGCCGGAACCTGCGCCTCAAGCAGGCCCTGTATTGGAAGGGCAGCCCTCAAAGGGAAAGGGCAAGGGCAAGGGCAAGGGGACCACGGCGTCTCCTCAGACCCCCACCACGAGCGCGGTGCGAGCGTCAGGGTCCTCTGCCGCTCCAGCAGCCCCGGCCCCAGCCCAGATCCAGGAGGAAGACGCCCTTCTTCCCTCCACCACCCCGTCCAACCTGCCGTGGACGGAAGTGGGCAAGAGGGGGAAGAAGGCCAAGAAGCCGGACCCCAAGCCCGCTGCGGCTGCACCTGCAGCCAAACGGGCTCCAGCTGGTGGGAGGAAGCTGGTTCCTCCCAAAACCGCGGCCGTCGTGGTGACCATCACCCCGGAGGCCGCGGAGCGGGGCGAGACGTACGAGTCCGTACTGAGACGGGCTCGTACGAATGCTGATCCCTCCCAGCTGGGGATCAGCAAAATCACGTGCCGCCGAACTCTCACGGGAGCTCGAATTTTCGAGTTTTCGGGAGAGCAGCGCGGCACGAACGCGGACCTCTTCGCAGCGAAGCTGCGGGAGGTCGTCGCGGATGTGGCCAAGGTCGCCAGGCCAGAAAAGACCGCAGCCTTGGAGGTGGCCGATCTTGACGACTCGGTCGCCAAAGAGGATGTGGTCGCGGCCGTCGCAGCAGCTGGAGGCTGCGACGCCGGCGCGGTGAAGGCTGGAGTTGTCAGGCTCGGCCGCCGCGGCATGGGCATCATCCGCGTGGAGTGCCCGGTCGCCGCGGCCGGGGCCGTCCTTGCGGCGACCAAAGGACGGTTGCTGATCGGCTTCAGCTCGGCGGTGGTCCGGCCACTTGAGGCACAGCCTGCGCGGTGCTTCAAGTGCTGCGCGTTCGGCCACACCCGAGCCACGTGTCCCTCCAAGTCCGATTGGAGGGATACGTGCTTCCAATGCGGGAAGGAGGGACACGGGTGGGCCGCGTGCACCGCCACCGCGCCACACTGCGCGGCGTGTGCCGCCAGTGGCCGCCCCGCGGGCCACCGGATGACGGGCAGGAGCTGTAGGCCCCCCGTCAAGAAGGGCGTGGTGCCGGCGCAGGTTCGCCCTGTTGCCACCACCGCCGCCGCCGTCGTCGCCGCTGTAGCTCCAGCGGCGGCGGCGGCGGCTGAGGAGGGTGCGATGTCGGAATAATAATTTCCGACCTCCGCATCCTCCAGACGAACGCCAACCACTGCAGAGCGGCCCAGGACCTGGTGGTGCAGGTCATGGCCGAGTGGTTGGTGAACGTAGCGGTGGTCGCCGAGCCCTACTTTGTCCCCGGCAGCTGGCTGGGTGACGAGGACGGCTTGGTGGCACTAGCGGCGCGGTCTTCCACAGACTCCCCTCCCCTCTCGCTATTAGAGAGGGGACCGGGATACGTGGCCGCCGCGTGGGGAGAACTCGCCCTTGTGGGCGTGTATTTCTCCCCAAACCGCCCTCTCCGGGACTTCGAGAACTATCTCGGAGTCCTGGCCGCCGTGGTCGGCAGGGCGGCGCCGCGTCAGGTCTCCGTGCTGGGAGACCTGAACGCCAAGTCGGTGACCTGGGGCAACCCGGCCACCGACGCCCGCGGGCGGGCAGTCGAGCTGTGGGCTGCCTCCTCTGGACTCTGCCTCTTGAACAGAGGCAGCGTCCAGACATGCGTGCGGCGGCAGGGTGGCTCAGTGGTGGACGTCACTTTCGCCACCCCTGCGTTAGCCGCGCGCGTGCTGAACTGGCGGGTGGACCTGGTGGAGACTATGTCGGACCATCGCTACGTGCGGTTCGACATCTCCACCAGTCGCCCCGGAGAGACGCGGACTCTGCCGGGGCGATCACCGTTCCCACGGTGGGCCCTCGCCCGCCTGGACAGGGAGGCAGCGCGGGAGGCGGCGTTCGTCCAGGACTGGCTTTCGCCGCCTTCCGCCAGCCGGCTGCCGGATGTGGACACCGTGGCGGGGCAGCTGAGGGAGTCTCTGACCGAGGTATGCAACTCGAGCATGCCTCGGTCTGGCCGACCACCACCCAAACGGGCCGTGTACTGGTGGTCGGCGGAGCTGGCGGGGCTTCGAGCAGCCTGTGTGGAGGCAAGGAGGGCTTACACGCGGAGTCGGCGGCGGCGTCGACGGGACCAGGCCGTCGGGGACCACCTCTACGAGGTGTACCTGGCGGCAAAACTGGTCCTCGATCGGGCCATCGCCGCCGCCAGAGACTCTGCGAGAGCAGAAATGCTGGAGGGTCTCGACGCGGACCCCTACGGGAGACCGTATAAGAACATGATGATGGACGCTAATGTTCAATGGATTTTTTTTGATAGGTTAGGTTAGGTTAGGTTAGGTTCCCCCCCGAAGGGTTCCCGCATTGTCGTTGCGGGGGGGCTCATTAGCCGTGGGTGCCCAACCACGGTGAAGCCAAGAGGAACCCAAGGAGGGGCCGCTCGTCAGGGCTTTTAGACCCAAGCCCATGACGTAGCGGCCAACGTGTAGGTTGCGGTGGCGACATCGCAACTGAGGCGGGCCGCGATGTCGCGTAGCGGGGGCATCGCGGCTGCGGTTTCGGGGCCGCGGCTGGAGAGGTGTATTGCGGTACAGCGCTCTCCCTCCCTGCCGCGGCCTTGACGGGGTCGCCACCGTCCGATGGCGAACGCGGTGGGGCCGCAGGGGAAGAGGAGTGTCGGTAGGTCGTAGGCCGCTCTCCCTATCCTCTGCGGCCGAAAATTGGTAGACGGCGGGGCCAATTACCTGACCCGTCGAAGAGGGGCCAAGGGCGCCTAGACAAGGGGCTGTCTGGCGCCCATGTGCTGGTTTGGTCCCTGGGTTGGTCACGGCGTGCCATGTGTTCTGGTGCGCCGGTGATGAAGGAGGAGGGGCCCGCTGCGGCGGGCTGGCACCAGTCGGGGGTTGCGGAAGATTCTTTCGTTCCCGCGACCCCCGGCGTAGGTGTGAGTCGGAACACCGGGGTGGTTTTTAGTCAGTAAGAGTCTGACAGACCCCTCCGCTCGCCCCAGGCGGAGGACATCCATGAGGATTTTCCACCCCGAGACCAAAAAAAAAAAAAAAAAAAAAAAAAAAAAAGGTTAGGTTAGGTTAGGTTAGGTTGGGGTGCATGCAGAAAACCTCCTCGTGTGCCTGATACCTGCTGGTCCCTTATGGATACGTTCGAGGGGAAGAGCAGTTGTCGGGCCGGTGCACCCTGGGCATGAACAATAATCTTTTCTAGAAAAGATTATTGTTTATGGCAAATTTCTGCGGGGGGAGAGCCAGGTAGGCTACACCTTGTTCTTACACGTGTCCCTCTGTTTGCAGAGGGCACATTGTAGGGACAAGGGAGATGGGTCGCTCCTGATTGATCGACGGTCGTCGATCGACAGAGGACGTGACCATGATGCCGCTGAGGTGCAGGCGCACTAAAGCGGCAAGGGTATCTCTCCTTGAGGAGTAGTCTTCGAGGAGAGAACTTCCGGCGGGTTCGCTGAGTCGGGTTGGCCGGACAGCGAACGGAGGCATGTTTAATGCCGCCGTCGGGGGCTTGGCTTAACCGCCCGGCCCAGAGGAAGGTCACCTCTAAGATAAAAAAAAACCACCTAATCCTAAGCTTCGAAGCGTGGCGAGAGGATGAGTGGCTGGTGGGGGACCAGTCGCTAGCGCTTCCCCTGGAGATACCTGCCGAACTCTTCCAGTATTTAGGCTTACCTAGGGCAAGAGGCTCTGCCTAGGTGGACATTCATTCCTCATTACTCGTGGGAACAAAATGGAAAACGATAAAAAAACAAAAGTTGATGACGTGCCAATTTTATTGGCGGAGGTACCGTATGCCGGCAACGGCAACAAGAGCCGAGGAGGCTCCATTCCCGAAAGGGACGTAATGTCCGATACGGACACACGCAGACGCGCCTCCAGATCTGTATCTGGGTCCAGGTCCAGATCTAGATCTCGGAAGCGCAGCCTCTCCTCCAGTGAGGAGACACAGGGGGCCGCAAAAAGAACTGCGGCACAGAGGGGAAAAGGTGGCACGGTGGCGCAGAAGACAGCGCGTGACCTTCGGGGTCGCTTCAA
Organism: Xanthia togata; assembly: GCA_963853775.1. NCBI lineage: Eukaryota > Metazoa > Arthropoda > Insecta > Lepidoptera > Noctuidae > Xanthia > Xanthia togata. The sequence goes on along the minus strand of OY970818.1, from coordinate 81,967 downwards.
GCGCCCTGATACACCAGGAGGGAGTGCGGAGAGCGACCCCGGGCTCACCATGGCGGACTCGAGCGGGGGCTCTACTGTGTCCCTGCTGGGAAGTAACCGTGCGGAGGCCGCTGCCGCTAAACGGGCGCAGCAAAGGGCTGTCGTGGCTGACGAGGTCAGCGAGCTGGCCCAACAAGCGCGAGAGCGGCGCTCTGCTCGGATGGCCGGAGGAAGCCCAACGGCGGTGGCGCTCAGTCGCCAGGTGTTGGACGGCGTGGACGTGGTCCTGAAAGTGGCCACCAAATCGGGCAACTTGAAGGGCACGTTCACGCGCGCCCTGAAGGAGGCAGCTGAAGGTATCAGAGAGGCGGTTGAGGTCCTCGTTGGGCGGACTGGCACGGAGGAGACGGCGAAACTGTGGGAGGAGAACGGCCGTCTCCGATCCGAGCTGGAGGACCTCAAGCGGGAGCTTGCCGCGCAGAGGGCGGAATGGCAGCAGAGGCGTCCTGTGGCCACCAGTTCCGCCCCCGGCGTCGTTGCAGAGACACCGCCTGCCCCCGCACCTGCGGATGCGGAGATCGAGAAGATCGTCCGCATCTGCATGCTGCAGTGTGGGGGCATGATGAATGCCCGGCTGCAGGGTCTCGAGTCGAGGCTCCTCCCTGCTGAGACTCTCCGGCCGCCGCTCGCTGCCGACGGGCGGAGGAAGGCGGAGCCTGCTAAACCGGGTCCGGGGAGGAAGCCCGCGGAGGGCTCGTCAGCGTCCACGTCCCGGACGGCCGCGCCACCGGCGCCCGCTCCCTCGGCGACCGCACCCGGGTCCACCGCGGACTCCTGGACGACGGTGGTAAAGAGGGGCCGCCGTAAGAAGAAAAAGACGGCGCCAGCAGCGACAGCAGCACCAGCACCCGCTGGAGCACCGGCACCCCAGAAGGCTCAAGGGCCGCCAAAGATGAGAGCCCCACGCTCCGCGGCTGTAGTTATTACGCTGCAGCCCGGAGCCGTCGAAAGGGGCGTCTCTTACAAGGCGGTCCTCATGGAGGCAAAGGCGAAAGTCGCGTTCCCCGACTTAGGTGTACCGGCCGGCCTCAGAGTGAGGCAGGCGATCACGGGGGCGCGACTGCTTGAGGTGTCGGGTGCCTCTAGCGGCGAAAGGGCGGACGTCCTGGCCGCCAAGTTGAGGGAGGTCCTCAACCCGGATGACGTCCGGGTGTCCAGGCCAATGAAGACAGCTGAGTTGCGCGTCGATGGCCTGGACGACTCGACGACCGCGGCTGAGGTCGTGGCGGCCGTCGCCCGTACCGGTGGGTGTCCGCCCGCAGACGTACGCACGGGCGAGGTTCGCGTCGATGCCTCCGGGCTCGGCGCGATCTGGGTGCGGTGTCCGGTGGCGGCGGCTAAGAAAGTCGCCGACGCCGGGCGTCTCTTGGTGGGATGGGTGGCAGCGAGGGTGAAGCAGCTGCAGCCCAGGGCCTTGCGGTGCTACCGTTGCCTCGACATTGGGCATGTCAGGGCACGGTGCACCGCCGCTATTGACCGCAGCGAGCAGTGCTATCGCTGCGGTCAGGCCGGCCACAAGGCGGCCCAGTGTCTCGCGGCGCCAAACTGCAGCCTCTGTACAGCTGCAGGGAGGCCTGCGGGGCACAGAGCGGGCGGAAAGGCCTGTGGCGCGCCCACCAAGCAGACGCAGAAGAAGAAGAGAGGGGCTGCCATGGCTGCCGGGGGCTCTTTACCCCCCCCGCAGCCTGGCTGCCCTCCGGCCGACTCCCGGCCTAGGAATGGTGCGATGGAGGGAATGGATGCCGCATAAATGGCGGTCTTCCATTACCTCCAGGGCAACATCAACCACTCTGCTAGAGCTCAGGATCTTTTGCTCCAGAGCATGGCAGAGTGGTCGATTCACGTGGCCGTGGTCGCCGAACCGTATTTCGTCCCCCCCAGGGATAACTGGGTGGGAGACTTGGACGGTTTGGTGGCCATCATTGGCGGGGCTCTTGTCAACCCGTCCCGAGGTCGTGGCTGGGTAGTTGCCCTCGCGGACGGCATTGGCACCGTTGGGGCGTATTTTTCGCCCAACAAGAGTCTCGCCGACTTCGAGAGGTTCCTTGTCGAGTTGGGTGCCGTCGTGGGCCGACTCCACCCTCGCCCTGTGCTGTTGCTGGGGGATCTCAACGCCAAGTCTGCGGCGTGGGGATCCCCTGTGACCGATGCTAGGGGCGAGGTGCTGGAGGAGTGGGCGGTCACGACTGGCTTGACCGTCCTAAATCGGGGCTCGGTACACACGTGCGTGCGGCAGCGGGGCGGGTCTATAGTGGACGTCTCGTTCGCTAGCCCCGCTGTCGCGAGCCGTGTCCACGACTGGCGTGTCGCCGTGGAGGTGGAGACGTTGTCGGATCACCGATACATCCGATTCGACGTCTCCGCCCAGACCACCGGCGGCCGCGGGACACCGACCCCGCGAACGGACGGTCCGCGTTGGGCGCGTAAGCGCATAGACAGGGAACTTCTCGAGGAGGCCGCTATTGTCCAGGCCTGGAGCCGGGAGTCGGCGACGAACGGACCCGTCGACGTCGAGCGGGAGGCGCTGTGGTTCCGCGGGGCGATGACGCAAATCAGCGACGCGTCCATGCCCCGGGTCCACGCACAGTCCGCAAGGCGCCAGGTGTACTGGTGGACCGCCGAGATCGCGCAGCTGCGCGTCGCGTGCGTGGCGGTCAGACGCCAGTACACCCGATACCGGAGGAGACGTCGTCGGGTCCCTGACGAAGAGGCCGCGCTGTATGAGGTGTACCGCGCGGCCAAGCAGACTCTGTGGCTGGCCATCGGCGAGTCGAGGACGCGAGCCAGGGAAGAGATGTTGGAGACTCTAGACGGGGATCCGTGGGGGCGCCCTTATCGCGCGGTTCGAGGGAAACTTCGAGCCGCGGCGCCTCCGCTTACGGAGAGTCTCCAACCCGAGCTGCTGGAGGAGGTGGTTGCAGCCCTCTTCCCGGCCAGAGCGGAGCACACTCCGCCGCCGATGGCTATGCCCACGGCCGCAGAGTCTGCAGAAGAAGAGGAGGAGAACGCCATCAGCGTCCCAGGGGTGACACAGGCAGAGATGGGGGCAGCCGTGATGCGGCTCCGGGCCAAGAACGTGGCTCCGGGGCCCGACGGGATCCACGGCTGCGTGTTGGCCCTCGCTCTGAAGGAGCTCGAGCCCCAACTGAGAGGACTCTACACAGCGTGTCTTGAGCGGGGCCAGTTTCCCACTTTGTGGAAATCTGGTCGGCTGGTCCTGCTCAGGAAGGCGGGGCGCCCGGCGGACTCGTCGTCCGCGTACCGGCCCATAGTGCTGCTAGACGAGGTGGGCAAGCTGTTCGAGCGAGTAATCGCAGCCCGCCTCGTCGGCCACTTGTGCAGAGAGGGGCCGGACCTGGACGACAGTCAGTTTGGGTTTCGGCATGGGCGCTCCACGATACACGCTGTGTCGCGGGTTAGAGTCCTGGCGGAGGAAGCGGTGTCTCGGGGCGGGGTGATGTTGGCGGTGTCCTTGGACATATCCAACGCCTTCAACACTCTGCCCTGGAGTTGTATTCGGGAGGCACTGCGCTATCATGGTGTGCCTCCCTACCTCCGCCGCATCGTTGGGGCTTATCTGTCGGAGAGGTGTGTCACCTACGTGGGACGTGATGGCGGATTCCAGCGCCGCATGTCGTGCGGTGTTCCACAGGGCTCGGTCTTAGGGCCGCTCCTGTGGAACATCGGGTACGACTGGGTGCTGAGGGGCGAGCTCAGGCCGGGGGTAGACCTGACGTGTTATGCGGACGACACGCTGGTCACTGCCCGGGGGAGCTCGTACAGGGAAGCAGCGTTGCTGGCGACGGCTGCGGTCTCACAGGTGGTGAGCCGCATACGTCGCCTAGGCCTGGAGGTGGCCCTCAGCAAGTCGGAGGCTATGGTGTTCCATGGCCCCCGGCGGGCGCCGTCACCCGGCTCACATATCGTGGTCGGGGGGGCTCGGATCGCTGTCGAGGGTACCATGAAGTACCTAGGATTGGTCCTCGACAGCCGGTGGGACTTCGGGCCCCACTTCCGACGGCTGGCGCCCAAATTGCTGGGCGCTGCTGGAGCGCTCTCAACGCTGCTTCCCAATCTGGGGGGCCCGAGCGCCGCTTGTAGGCGGCTATACGTGGGGATCGTGCGATCGATGGCCCTTTACGGGGCCCCGATCTGGGCGGCTGACCTGACGGCCGGGAGCATCGCCGTCATGCGGAGACCGCAAAGGGCGATGGCCGTCAGAGTCATCCGGGGGTATCGCACGATCTCCTACGAGGCGGCTTGTGCACTGGCCGGATCCCCGCCCTGGGACCTGGAGGCGAAAGTACTCGCGTCATCGTATCGGTGGCGCGAGGAAGCGCGGGCGCGGGGCGAGCGACCGATGCAGCAACACGTGGAGCTGCATCGGTCTCAGCTTCGCGAGGTCCTGGTGGCGGAATGGCGGGACAGGCTTTCGCGCCCTACCGCCGGCCTCGACGTCGTCGAGGCGGTCCGGCCGGTGCTCGAGCGCTGGCTCGGGAGGAGGCACGGCTCCCTGTCGTTTCGGGTGACGCAGGTGCTCTCGGGGCATGGTTGCTTCGGGAAGTACCTGTGTCGCATAAACAGGGAGCCGGACGCCCGGTGTCACCACTGCGTCGACTGTCGGGAGGACACGGCGCGGCATACGCTGGCAGAGTGTGCCGCTTGGGAGGAGCCGCGCCGTGCCCTCGTCTCTGGAGTAGGCAGTGACCTTTCGCTGCCGGCCGTCGTGAATTCCATGGCCGGTAGCGAGGAGTCCTGGGACGCGGTGGTTTCCTTCTGCGAGACAGTCATCTCGCAGAAGGAGGCTGCGGAAAGGGAGCGGGAGATTGCTTCTGCTAACCCGATCCGCAGCAGACGCACCGGGCGTCGGCGGAGGGCGGACAACGCCCTCTTCCGGCCCCCCTAAATGGGTCCAGGGACGACGGACTCGGGGACGTCCGTCGCCCCCCACACATCAGGACCCGAGGTGGCGGCGCGTAGTGTTCCACGCGCGCCCCTCTGAGACGTCGCGGGGGGAGTCAAACACCTCACTCCCCCCCCTGACCCGAGACGAGGCCCGCAGTGGCGGGCCGGCACCAGCCGGGGGTTGCGGAAGATTCTGTCGTTCCCGCGACCCCCGGCGTAAGTGTGAGTCGGAACACCGGGGTGGTTTTTAGTCAGTAAGAGTCTGACAGACCCCTCCGCCCGCCCCAGGGCGGAGGACATCCATGAGGATTTTCCACCCCGAGACCAAAAAAAAAAAAAAAAAAAAAGGTTAGGTTAGGTTAGGTTAGGTTAGGTTCCCCCCAGGGCTTACACGCGGAGTCGGCGGCGGCGTCGACGGGACCAGGCCGTCGGGGACCACCTCTACGAGGTGTACCTGGCGGCAAAACTGGTCCTCGATCGGGCCATCGCCGCCGCCAGAGACTCTGCGAGAGCAGAAATGCTGGAGGGTCTCGACGCGGACCCCTACGGGAGACCGTATAAGGCGGCGCGGAACAAGCTGCGCCCCTTTGGTCCCCCGGTGGCCGAGACCCTGGAGCCCTCCTTTCTGGATGGGGTGGTTCAGTCCCTGTTCCCGCGCAGGGACGACTTCACCCCACCAGCGATGGCCCCACCAGCCCCGCCAGCTGATGATGAAGAGGAGACCCCTCCCGTCACGGAGTCGGAACTTGGCGCGGCTATTCTCCATATCCGCGCCAAGAAGACGGCTCCGGGCCCCGACGGTGTCCCGGCGAGAGTGGTGGCGATCGCCGCCACCCAAATGGAGGAGCGGTTTCGGGACCTCTTCAGCGCATGCTTTGCGTCTGGAAGGTTCCCGAAACCATGGAAGGAGGGACAACTGTGCCTCCTTCGCAAGGAGGGCCGCCCGGCAGACTCCCCCTCGGCATACCGGCCCATCGTTCTGCTCGATGAGGTCGGTAAGATGTTCGAGGGGATAATCGCTGCCCGCCTGAAGAGCCATCTGCGGTGCATCGGGCCGGACTTGTCGGACGCTCAGTACGGCTTTCGGGCTGAGCGTTCGACGGTGGACGCGCTGGCCTGCCTCAAGGGGCAGGTGAAGGATGCGATGGAGGCGGGGGACGGGTTGTTGGCGGTGTCGTTCGACATTGCCAACGCCTTCAACTCCGTTCCCCACTCCACCATCCTAGAGGCGCTCCGATTCCACGGAGTGCCTCGCTACATGCGCGTGCTGCTGGCCAGCTACCTGGAGGATCGGGCGATCGTCCTGGTGAACAGGGCTGGCCGAGTCCGGCGGTACGCCGCGGAAGCCGGCGTTCCACAGGGGTCAGTCTTAGGACCTCTCCTCTGGAACGTCGGCTACGATTGGCTCTTGCGGGGAACTCTCCTCCGAGGCACGAGTGTCGTCTGCTACGCGGATGACACTCTCCTCACCGCCCGGGGGGAGAGTTTCAGGGAGGCGGCCTCCTTGGCCTCGGCGGGCGGATCCTTGGTCGCGGGGAGGATCCGCCGCCTAGGGTTGACGGTGGCGCTGCAGAAGACCGAGGCCGTCTTCTTCCACGGTCCCCGGCAGCGCCCCCCGCCACCTGGCGCCCACATCTTCGTGGAGGGCGTCAGGATTGAGGTGAAGGCCCAGATGAAATATCTGGGCCTTGTACTCGACAGCAGGTGGCGCTTCGGCCCGCATTTCAGCGGGCTGTCGTCGCGCCTGCTGAAGACCGCGGGCGCTCTCTCGTGGCTCCTCCCGAACTTGGGGGGGCCCAGCGCTCGATGCCGGCAACTCTACGCCGGCATCTTGAGGAGCATGGCCCTCTACGGGGCCCCCATCTGGGAGGAGTCTCTCCACAGACGAGAGAACGCCGCGGCCTTGCGGGCACCTCAAAGGGCGATAGCCCAGCGGGTGGCGCGGGCTCACCGCACGGTGAGCTTCGCCGGGGCGTGCGCTCTGGCCGGCACCCCTCCTTGGGAACTCGAGGCGTGGGTGCTCGCCAGAGTGTACGAGTGGAAGGCGGGGCGGAGGGCGGCGGGTCAGCCCTTCGCCCCGGAACAGCGGGAGGCCGTCCGGCGGGAGGCGAGGGACGCCATCGTCGTCCACTGGACGACGGACCTCGCCGCCGCGGTCTTCGGCCGCCGAACCCTCGACGCGATCGGGCCGGTCCTGCGGGACTGGCTCGAGCGGCCGCACGGGTTCCTCTCGTTCCGCCTGGTGCAGGTGCTGTCCGGACACGGTTGTTTCGGATCGTACCTGCATCGGATCGGACGGGAGGAGACGCCGTCGTGCCACGACTGTGGCGCGGCGGAGGACACGGCGCAGCACACTCTCGAGGTGTGCCCGTCGTGGTCCGGGCCGCGCCGCAGTCTCGTCGCGGCGATCGGGCTGGACCTCTCGCTCCCCGGCGTGGTGGGCGCCATGCTGAGGGACGAGGGGTCCTGGGCGGCGGTCGCCTCCTTCTGCGAGCACGTCATGTCCCAGAAGGAGGCGGCGGAGCGCGTGCGGGAAGATGATCCCGACGCGGCACCGCTCCGAAGGCGGAGGAGGGGTCGAAGGAGACGTCAGTTCGACGCTCATCTCCGACTCCTCCTCCCAGGTGGAGGCCAGCAGGCAACGGGTGCGGGGGCACCCTCGCCTGCATCGCACAGGCCTCCACCAGTGCCGGACGGGAATGGCCAGGTGTTCCCGGCCATTCCCGTAGCCCCCCAGTCAGGGGGGCATGCGGGGCCCGCCAGCTAGGCGGGCATGCGCCGGGAGGGTCGTGGATGTAAAGGCTACGCCGGTTTCCCATGGCCCTCCCATCACGGCGATGCGGGAACACCGCTGAGTTTTAGTGGGTATACTGTCCTTCTGACAGGAGTCCCACACACCCCGTCTCGTCCCCCAGGAGCGGCAGTGCATAAAGCATTTCTCAGCGTCAAAAAAAAAAAAAAAAAAAAAAAAAAAAAAAAAAAAAAAAAAAAAAAAAAAAAAAAAAGGTTAGGTTCCCCCCCGAAGGGTTCCCGCATTGTCGTTGCGGGGGGGCTCATTAGCCGTGGGTGCCCAACCACGGTGAAGCCAAGAGGAACCCAAGGAGGGGCCGCTCGTCAGGGCTTTTTGACCCAAGCCCATGACGTAGCGGCCAACGTGTAGGTTGCGGTGGCGACATCGCAACTGAGGCGGGCCGCGATGTCATGTATCTGGGGCATCGCGGCTGCGGTTTCGGGGCCGCGGCTAGAGAGGTGTATTGCGGTACAGCGCTCTCCCTCCCTGCCGCGGCCTTGACGGGGTCGCCACCGTCCGATGGCGAACGCGGTGGGGCCGCAGGGGAAGAGGAGTGTCGGTAGGTCGTAGGCCGCTCTCCCTATCCTCTGCGGCCGAAAATTGGTAGACGGCGGGGCCAATTACCTGACCCGTCGAAGAGGGGCCAAGGGCGCCTAGACAAGGGGCTGTCTGGCGCCCATGTGCTGGTTTGGTCCCTGGGTTGGTCACGGCGTGCCATGTGTTCTGGTGCGCCGGTGATGAAGGAGGAGGGGCCCGCTGCGGCGGGCTGGCACCAGTCGGGGGTTGCGGAGGTTTTTTCGTTCCCGCGACCCCCGGCGTAGGTGTGAGACGGAACACCGGGGTGGTTTTTAGTCAGTAAGAGTCTGACAGACCCCTCCGCTTGCCCCAGGCGGAGGACATCCATGAGGATTTTCCACCCCGGAACAAAAAAAAAAAAAAAAAGGTTAGGTTAGGTTAGGTTCTCACCGCCCGGGGGGAGAGTTTCAGGGAGGCGGCCTCCTTGGCCTCGGCGGGCGGATCCTTGGTCGCAGGGAGGATCCGCCGCCTAGGGTTGACGGTGGCGCTGCAGAAGACCGAGGCCGTCTTCTTCCACGGTCCCCGGCAGCGCCCCCCGCCACCTGGCGCCCACATCTTCGTGGAGGGCGTCAGGATTGAGGTGAAGGCCCAGATGAAATATCTGGGCCTTGTACTCGACAGCAGGTGGCGCTTCGGCCCGCATTTCAGCGGGCTGTCGTCGCGCCTGCTGAAGACCGCGGGCGCTCTCTCGTGGCTCCTCCCGAACTTGGGGGGGCCCAGCGCTCGATGCCGGCAACTCTACGCCGGCATCTTGAGGAGCATGGCCCTCTACGGGGCCCCCATCTGGGAGGAGTCTCTCCACAGACGAGAGAACGCCGCGGCCTTGCGGGCACCTCAAAGGGCGATAGCCCAGCGGGTGGCGCGGGCTCACCGCACGGTGAGCTTCGCCGGGGCGTGCGCTCTGGCCGGCACCCCTCCTTGGGAACTCGAGGCGTGGGTGCTCGCCAGAGTGTACGAGTGGAAGGCGGGGCGGAGGGCGGCGGGTCAGCCCTTCGCCCCGGAACAGCGGGAGGCCGTCCGGCGGGAGGCGAGAGACGCCATCGTCGTCCACTGGACGACGGACCTCGCCGCCGCGGTCTTCGGCCGCCGAACCCTCGACGCGATCGGGCCGGTCCTGCGGGACTGGCTCGAGCGGCCGCACGGGTTCCTCTCGTTCCGCCTGGTGCAGGTGCTGTCCGGACACGGTTGTTTCGGATCGTACCTGCATCGGATCGGACGGGAGGAGACGCCGTCGTGCCACGACTGTGGCGCGGCGGAGGACACGGCGCAGCACACTCTCGAGGTGTGCCCGTCGTGGTCCGAGCCGCGCCGCAGTCTCGTCGCGGCGATCGGGCTGGACCTCTCGCTCCCCGGCGTGGTGGGCGCCATGCTGAGGGACGAGGGGTCCTGGGCGGCGGTCGCCTCCTTCTGCGAGCACGTCATGTCCCAGAAGGAGGCGGCGGAGCGCGTGCGGGAAGATGATCCCGACGCGGCACCGCTCCGAAGGCGGAGGAGGGGTCGAAGGAGACGTCAGTTCAACGCTCATCTCCGACTCCTCCTCCCAGGTGGAGGCCAGCAGGCAACGGGTGCGGGGGCACCCTCGCCTGCATCGCACAGGCCTCCACCAGTGCCGGACGGGAATGGCCAGGTGTTCCCGGCCATTCCCGTAGCCCCCCAGTCAGGGGGGCATGCGGGGCCCGCCAGCTAGGCGGGCATGCGCCGGGAGGGTCGTGGATGTAAAGGCTACGCCGGTTTCCCATGGCCCTCCCATCACGGCGATGCGGGAACACCGCTGAGTTTTAGTGGGTATACTGTCCTTCTGACAGGAGTCCCACACACCCCGTCTCATCCCCCACGAGCGGCAGTGCATAAAGCATTTCTCAGCGTCAAAAAAAAAAAAAAAAAAAAGGTTAGGTTGGGGGATCCCCCACAGTGCATACTTCCTCGCAGTATCCCCTGGGCAACGACCCGGTTCTGACCACCGTAACGGAGTGGCAGACCGGTGTTCGGCTAAAGTGCACTGTGCTGTCGTAGCGTATTTTAATCAATTTTATCATATTTTATCTTATGTCGGAATCTACGGCACCTGCGGAGGCTATGCCTAAACCCTCGCGGGACGCCTCCGGGCGTTTTAAAAAAGGCCCTTCTCAGGGCCAACCAAACGGCCCTTCTCAGGGCCACCCCAACGGCCCTTCTCAGGGCCACCCCAACGGCCCTTCTCAGGGCCACCCCAATGGCCCTTCTCAGGGCCCCACCAACGGCCCTTCTCAGGGCCACCCCAACGCTGGCGGCGTTTTGACGCCGAGAGGAGCAGACCGCCCACGATCCGCGGCCAGTTTGTTCCGCAGGCCGGACGAGTCTTCGGACTCGGACACAGAGTCCAACATGGACACGTCGGCTGCGGAAAGCGGCGACCGCTTCAAGCGGAAGCGGTCCGAGGGCTCCTCGGAGTCCACCGCAAGCCGCAGCCGCAGCAAGGCGAAGAAAAAGTCGAAGCCCAAAAAGGCTCCGACTTCTTCTCCGACGGCCTGTACCCATGACGTGGGCTTAGTGGACGCCGAGCGCCAACTTAATTTGGCGAAACGGGCGCAGCTCCAAGCGGACTTGGAGGAGAGGGTGAGCGCCAAGGAGCAGCAAGCTGCCAGGTCGAGGGATGGCTACGGTGCATCCCATGTGCTGTATGCCGACCACTCCCTGGCAGAGCTGGCGCGCATGGCGGAGGAGGACAGGCAGGAGGTCCTGGAGGTCGCCTCAAAATCCTCCAACCTGAAGGGGACCTTTCAGAAGGCCCTCAAATGCCGTGCCGCCAGCATGCACGGCATTGTCCTGGAGCTGGTCAAGCGGACGGCCACGGAGGAGACGCGGCAGCTGCAGGCGAAGGTGGATCGCCTGCAGGCGGAGGTCAGCCAGCTTCACCAGAAGCTGGCTGAAGCCACGGCCCTGCCTGCCCCGGCTCCGGTGACAGGGGGCCCCTCCTCCTCCTCCTCCTCCTCCCCCTCCCCCTCCGCCCCTGCCAGCCTCGAGGCAGCCTTGAGGCAGGTAGTGATGGAGGAGAGGGCGTTCATTAGGGCCTGCTTCGCAGGCATCGAGGACCGGCTCCTGCCGGAAAAGCGGCTCCGCCCACCGCTAGCGGCGGACAAGAGTCGCCAACCGGGGGAGCCGGAACCTGCGCCTCAAGCAGGCCCTGTACTGGAAGGGCAGCCCTCAAAGGGAAAGGGCAAGGGCAAGGGCAAGGGGACCACGGCGTCTCCTCAGACCCCCACCACGAGCGCGGTGCGAGCGTCAGGGTCCTCTGCCGCTCCAGCAGCCCCGGCCCCAGCCCAGATCCAGGAGGAAGACGCCCTTCTTCCCTCCACCACCCCGTCCAACCTGCCGTGGACGGAAGTGGGCAAGAGGGGGAAGAAGGCCAAGAAGCCGGACCCCAAGCCCGCTGCGGCTGCTCCTGCAGCCAAACGGGCTCCAGCTGGTGGGAGGAAGCTGGTTCCTCCCAAAACCGCGGCCGTCGTGGTGACCATCACCCCGGAGGCCGCGGAGCGGGGCGAGACGTACGAGTCCGTACTGAGACGGGCTCGTACGAATGCTGATCCCTCCCAGCTGGGGATCAGCAAAATCACGTGCCGCCGAACTCTCACGGGAGCTCGAATTTTCGAGTTTTCGGGAGAGCAGCGCGGCACGAACGCGGACCTCTTCGCAGCGAAGCTGCGGGAGGTCGTCGCGGATGTGGCCAAGGTCGCCAGGCCAGAAAAGACCGCAGCCTTGGAGGTGGCCGATCTTGACGACTCGGTCGCCAAAGAGGATGTGGTCGCGGCCGTCGCAGCAGCTGGAGGCTGCGACGCCGGCGCGGTGAAGGCTGGAGTCATCAGGCTCGGCCGCCGCGGCATGGGCATCATCCGCGTGGAGTGCCCGGTCGCCGCGGCCGGGGCCGTCCTTGCGGCGACCAAAGGACGGTTGCTGATCGGCTTCAGCTCGGCGGTGGTCCGGCCACTTGAGGCACAGCCTGCGCGGTGCTTCAAGTGCTGCGCGTTCGGCCACACCCGAGCCACGTGTCCCTCCAAGTCCGATTGGAGGGATACGTGCTTCCAATGCGGGAAGGAGGGACACGGGTGGGCCGCGTGCACCGCCACCGCCACCGCGCCACACTGCGCGGCGTGTGCCGCCAGTGGCCGCCCCGCGGGCCACCGGATGACGGGCAGGAGCTGTAAGCCCCCCGTCAAGAAGGGCGTGGTGCCGGCGCAGGTTCGCCCTGTTGCCACCACCGCCGCCGCCGTCGTCGCCGCTGTAGCTCCAGCGGCGGCGGCGGCGGCTGAGGAGGGTGCGATGTCGGAATAATAATTTCCGACCTCCGCATCCTCCAGACGAACGCCAACCACTGCAGAGCGGCCCAGGACCTGGTGGTGCAGGTCATGGCCGAGTGGTTGGTGAACGTAGCGGTGGTCGCCGAGCCCTACTTCGTCCCCGGCAGCTGGCTGGGTGACGAGGACGGCTTGGTGGCACTAGCGGCGCGGTCTTCCACAGACTCCCCTCCCCTCTCGCTATTAGAGAGGGGACCGGGATACGTGGCCGCCGCGTGGGGAGAACTCGCCCTTGTGGGCGTGTATTTCTCCCCAAACCGCCCTCTCCAGGACTTCGAGAACTATCTCGGAGTCCTGGCCGCCGTGGTCGGCAGGGCGGCGCCGCGTCAGGTCTCCGTGCTGGGAGACCTGAACGCCAAGTCGGTGACCTGGGGCAACCCGGCCACCGACGCCCGCGGGCGGGCAGTCGAGCTGTGGGCTGCCTCCTCTGGACTCTGCCTCTTGAACAGAGGCAGCGTCCAGACATGCGTGCGGCGGCAGGGTGGCTCAGTGGTGGACGTCACTTTCGCCACCCCTGCGTTAGCCGCGCGCGTGCTGAACTGGCGGGTGGACCTGGTGGAGACTATGTCGGACCATCGCTACGTGCGGTTCGACATCTCCACCAGTCGCCCCGGAGAGACGCGGACTCTGCCGGGGCGATCACCGTTCCCACGGTGGGCCCTCGCCCGCCTGGACAGGGAGGCAGCGCGGGAGGCGGCGTTCGTCCAGGACTGGCTTTCGCCGCCTTCCGCCAGCCGGCTGCCGGATGTGGACACCGTGGCGGGGCAGCTGAGGGAGTCTCTGACCGAGGTATGCAACTCGAGCATGCCTCGGTCTGGCCGACCACCACCCAAACGGGCCGTGTACTGGTGGTCGGCGGAGCTGGCGGGGCTTCGAGCAGCCTGTGTGGAGGCAAGGAGGGCTTACACGCGGAGTCGGCGGCGGCGTCGACGGGACCGGGCCGTCGGGGACCACCTCTACGAGGTGTACCTGGCGGCAAAACTGGTCCTCGATCGGGCCATCGCCGCCGCCAGAGACTCTGCGAGAGCAGAAATGCTGGAGGGTCTCGACGCGGACCCCTACGGGAGACCGTATAAGGCGGCGCGGAACAAGCTGCGCCCCTTTGGTCCCCCGGTGGCCGAGACCCTGGAGCCCTCCTTTCTGGATGGGGTGGTTCAGTCCCTGTTCCCGTGCAGGGACGACCTCACCCCACCAGCGATGGCCCCACCAGCCCCGCCAGCTGATGATGAAGAGGAGACCCCTCCCGTCACGGAGTCGGAACTTGGCGCGGCTATTCTCCATATCCGCGCCAAGAAGACGGCTCCGGGCCCCGACGGTGTCCCGGCGAGAGTGGTGGCGATCGCCGCCACCCAAATGGAGGAGCGGTTTCGGGACCTCTTCAGCGCATGCTTTGCGTCTGGAAGGTTCCCGAAACCATGGAAGGAGGGACAACTGTGCCTCCTTCGCAAGGAGGGCCGCCCGGCAGACTCCCCCTCGGCATACCGGCCCATCGTTCTGCTCGATGAGGTCGGTAAGATGTTCGAGGGGATAATCGCTGCCCGCCTGAAGAGCCATCTGCGGTGCATCGGGCCGGACTTGTCGGACGCTCAGTATGGCTTTCGGGCTGAGCGTTCGACGGTGGACGCGCTGGCCTGCCTCAAGGGGCAGGTGAAGGATGCGATGGAGGCGGGGGACGGGTTGTTGGCAGTGTCGTTCGACATCGCCAACGCCTTCAACTCCGTTCCCCACTCCACCATCCTAGAGGCGCTCCGATTCCACGGAGTGCCTCGCTACATGCGCGTGCTGCTGGCCAGCTACCTGGAGGATCGGGCGATCGTCCTGGTGAACAGGGCTGGCCGAGTCCGGCGGTACGCCGCGGAAGCCGGCGTTCCACAGGGGTCAGTCTTAGGACCTCTCCTCTGGAACGTCGGCTACGATTGGCTCTTGCGGGGAACTCTCCTCCGAGGCACGAGTGTCGTCTGCTACGCGGATGACACTCTCCTCACCGCCCGGGGGGAGAGTTTCAGGGAGGCGGCCTCCTTGGCCTCGGCGGGCGGATCCTTGGTCGCAGGGAGGATCCGCCGCCTAGGGTTGACGGTGGCGCTGCAGAAGACCGAGGCCGTCTTCTTCCACGGTCCCCGGCAGCGCCCCCCGCCACCTGGCGCCCACATCTTCGTGGAGGGCGTCAGGATTGAGGTGAAGGCCCAGATGAAATATCTGGGCCTTGTACTCGACAGCAGGTGGCACTTCGGCCCGCATTTCAGCGGGCTGTCGTCGCGCCTGTTGAAGACCGCGGGCGCTCTCTCGTGGCTCCTCCCGAACTTGGGGGGGCCCAGCGCTCGATGCCGGCAACTCTACGCCGGCATCTTGAGGAGCATGGCCCTCTACGGGGCCCCCATCTGGGAGGAGTCTCTCCACAGACGAGAGAACGCCGCGGCCTTGCGGGCACCTCAAAGGGCGATAGCCCAGCGGGTGGCGCGGGCTCACCGCACGGTGAGCTTCGCCGGGGCGTGCGCTCTGGCCGGCACCCCTCCTTGGGAACTCGAGGCGTGGGTGCTCGCCAGAGTGTACGAGTGGAAGGCGGGGCGGAGGGCGGCGGGTCAGCCCTTCGCCCCGGGACAGCGGGAGGCCGTCCGGCGGGAGGCGAGGGACGCCATCGTCGTCCACTGGACGACGGACCTCGCCGCCGCGGTCTTCGGCCGCCGAACCCTCGACGCGATCGGGCCGGTCCTGCGGGACTGGCTCGAGCGGCCGCACGGGTTCCTCTCGTTCCGCCTGGTGCAGGTGCTGTCCGGACACGGTTGTTTCGGATCGTACCTGCATCGGATCGGACGGGAGGAGACGCCGTCGTGCCACGACTGTGGCGCGGCGGAGGACACGGCGCAGCACACTCTCGAGGTGTGCCCGTCGTGGTCCGAGCCGCGCCGCAGTCTCGTCGCGGCGATCGGGCTGGACCTCTCGCTCCCCGGCGTGGTGGGCGCCATGCTGAGGGACGAGGGGTCCTGGGCGGCGGTCGCCTCCTTCTGCGAGCACGTCATGTCCCAGAAGGAGGCGGCGGAGCGCGTGCGGGAAGATGATCCCGAGGCGGCACCGCTCCGAAGGCGGAGGAGGGGTCGAAGGAGACGTCAGTTCGACGCTCATCTCCGACTCCTCCTCCCAGGTGGAGGCCAGCAGGCAACGGGTGCGGGGGCACCCTCGCCTGCATCGCACAGGCCTCCACCAGTGCCGGACGGGAATGGCCAGGTGTTCCCGGCCATTCCCGTAGCCCCCCAGTCAGGGGGGCATGCGGGGCACGCCAGCTAGGCGGGCATGCGCCGGGAGGGTCGTGGATGTAAAGGCTACGCCGGTTTCCCATGGCCCTCCCATCACGGCGATGCGGGAACACCGCTGAGTTTTAGTGGGTATACTGTCCTTCTGACAGGAGTCCCACACACCCCGTCTCGTCCCCCACGAGCGGCAGTGCATAAAGCATTTCTCAGCGTCAAAAAAAAAAAAAAAAAAAAAAAAAAAAAGGTTAGGTTAGGTTAGGTTAGGTTAGGTTTTTTTTTTTTTTTTTTTTTTTTTTTTTTTTTGGTTTGGCAGGAGTGGGAAATCCTCATGGACGCCCAGACTGACTCACTGGTGAGCCAGTCTGGGCAGTGCCGGACTCTTACCGGCTAAAACCCACTCCTGCCTTTCTAAGTGTCCCCCTGACATGGTCAGAGACCTTTTCTTGCTTTGTTTTGTTAATGAGTCGCTTTTGTTGATAATAATTTTGTAAAATAATTTTGAAGAGAAGCTAAGTTTTTCGGAAATCTGTTAAAAATAAATATATATTCACTGTGATACTTGTTTAATTTACTAAAATGACTATGCTTTTGGCTCTATATACTACTCTTTATTCTTTTTAATAAATAACTATATATTTAAAAGCACAGTTCACGTGTTCTGGTTCCTTTCTATTACTTTAATTGCGACTTCTTTCGAGTACTCCAAAAATGGTCCACGCGTCCTGTTGTCTGACATCAGTTTCCCAAAGTTACCCTCATGTATTTCAGACCCCAGTTTCACTTCAGTTTCGTACCGCCGCTTTTCGAAAACTGGGCATTCTGCGAGAATGTGGGCAATCGACTCCACCTTATCCGGTTCGCAGATGCACGATGGGTTCTCCTTACACTTGAAGCGATGTAAGTATTCGGAGAACCCACCGTGCCCCGTCAAGATTTGCGTGACGATTCCGGTGGGTTGGATCTTTTTGATCACTTTGTGGGCGTCGATCGCATCCGGGAAAAAGATTTTGGTGACCGAAGCTGTTTCTCCGCTTTTGTACCTTCGGTTCCATTCGTCAAGCGACCCCAAACGGATCTGCCGCTTGACGAATGAAACCGGGCAGCGGTCATAGTCTGGCCTTTTCCTGGATCGGAGTGCAGCCTCCTTCGCTAGGTGGTCCGCGCGCTCGTTGCCCTCTAGCCCCGCGTGTGCCTTTACCCAGAACAAGGACACATCTTTGCTCTGGGATAAAGCTGCGGCAACGTTCGCTCTCGCCTCCACGGCCAGGACGTGGAGGGAACCCTGGTTTGTGACTGACTGCAGTGCCGCTTTTGAGTCACTGTAGATACCGAAGGTTCCCTCCTTGCACTTGAGGATCTCGCGCGTGGCTACGCATATGGCCAGAAGTTCAGCCTGGTAGACCGTGCAGTATGACGGCAGGCTAAGCTTGACGGACTTGATCTCGGCATCGCCATCCCAGAGCGATAGCGCTGCTCCGACCTTGCCCGCCATCTTGCTGCCGTCCGTGAAGATTCTGACTGCTTGGGTATTGTGGGTGTCCACACGCGTCCGGTCCGCCAGGCACACAAACTCCATGGCCATATGTTTCGCCGGGTGCGGAGACTCTGTAAATGCCACCACCCGCTCCACCTCCCTTCCCGCAAGTGCTGGCTGAGGCACCCCTCTCCTCGCCTCATACAGAGCGGCTGCTTCTTGTATTCGGAGGTCGAGTGGGAGTATCCCAGCCAGCACCAGGGCCGCGTTCAGTGAGACGGTGCGGTAGGACTTACAGAGCTTCTGCGCGAATCCTCGTTGGACCGTGTTGAGGCTTTTCTGCACTCCGATCTTTTTTGCGGCCGGCGCCCAGGCACTTGCCGCGTACAAAATCACCGGCTCCACTGCTGCCGTGTATATGGTGTGAATGATCTCCGGGTGAAGGCCCCAGCTCACTTTTGCCGCACGTGCCAGCTGTTTGTAGATATTTACAGCTTTCCTGCAAACGTTTGCGACGTGGGTGTTGAAAGTGAGCTGGTGGTCGACGGTGAGCCCCAGTATTTTAATTTCCTTTGACATGCCAATGTCTACCCCGCCCATGCTCAGGAGTGGGGTATCGTACTTCAGTTTTCTGGTTACCACCATTGCACAAGTTTTTTGCGGTGCAAACTTCAGCTTGTTTCTGATACCCCACACCCGAACATATTCGAGGGCGGCATTGGCATGCCTCTGGACTTCCAACGCTGTCTCACCGTCGAAGATCATCACCACATCATCGGCGAACGCCTGGCAGTGGACGCCTAGCTCATCCAGCCCCTTTAGCAGAGGGTCAAGGATTAGGTTCCACAGGATCGGACCGCCAATGGACCCCTGCACACACCCCTTGTTCGTGTCTTTCCGGCACTCGGCCCCAGCGTACCTTACTCTGACACTCCTACCAGTCAAGTAGCTGTCTAACAGCCTCCTAAGATTTACCGGGCACTTTTCCTCAGCCAGTCTGGTCCTGATGACCGGCCACCATGCGCTATCGAAGGCTCCCTCTATATCCAATGATACAACAGTGATTAGCTTCTTTGCCCTCAGCTTCCCTTTAATATGTTGTATCATGGTGTAGAGGGAGTCCTCGGTGCTCCTCTGTGGCATAAAACCAAACTGGCGAGTACTGAGCCGCGGGATTAGGTGCCACTTCAGCCTTGCTACTATCAGTTTCTCAAGCGTTTTACCTAGGACTGGTAGGAGGCCGACCGGCCTGTACGATTTAGGGGTGGTGTAGGAATCTTTGCCGGGTTTTCGGAGGACTACCACTGTGGCTACTTTCCAGGCCCCAGGGAAGTGTCCGTGCTCCAGGCACTTATTGGCCAGTGCAAGGAACGTCCCTGGGTCCCGGGATATAGCCTGGGCACAGATATCGGCTGTGAGACCGTCTGCCCCGGGTGCCTTCTTGGGGTTGAAGCTTTCCACCGCGGTTTTCAGCTCCTGAAGTGTAAACGGTGGGTCATGCTGTTCATCATGCGCCCAGTCGTTTACACGACAGGCCGCTTCACGTGTCCTACGGTGGTCAGCAGATTCTCCCTCTTCAAGGTCTTCCGGGTAGAAGGTCTCAGCTAGCAGCTGAGCCGATTCCTGTGCGCTCAGTGGCACCCCATCCTTTACCAACGGCAAGTCCTCCTGTCTTTTGGCAGTCCGTCCTATGACCCTATATATCCCCTCCCACATTCCTTCCCTGTCCTGTTTCTGACAGAAGCCCTTCCATCCTTCTGTCTGCGCCTTTTTTGCCAGGGATTCATATTTTTGTTTTGCTTGCAGGTACTCATCGACGATTTTTGGTCTCCGGACCGGTGCAGCGCATCGAATACGACGTCTCCGTGTGTTCACCTCCGACATCAGCTCCGCGAGCTCCTTTGACCACCACGGTATAGTAAATTGTGTGTTGCATTTAATTTTGTCTAAAGTATTTTCACAAGAATCTATAATTTTGGAAGTGTAGTTGTTTATGTTTTGTTCTAGTTCTATTTTGTTATCGATTTTACCTATTTCTATTGAATTTAATTTTAATTCCGCTTTTAATTGGGTCAATTTCGAATGAAATTGGCTCCAATTAGCTTTCTTAGTGTTGTAGATTCTTGTGGTCCTGTTAATGTTAATTCCTTTTGATTTTTGAAGATTTATGTTAAATACTATACCGTTGTGGTCCGAGCTCGTAAGGCCTTCCTCGACCCGCCAGTCCTCCACCAAGTCCAGCAGCTCCGTTGAGCAGGCTGTTACATCAACGAAGCTGCTGTACAAGGTGTTACCTCTGACGGTGTCGAAGGTCGGTGTGTTGCCGACGTTGAGTACCTGCAAGTTAATTTCCTCCAGGGTTCCCGACATGTCCTCACCCTTGGTGTCGGTTACCAGGCTACCCCACCAGGTGCTCTTGGCGTTGGCGTCGCCGCCAATAATCATCCTAGTGGGGCCTATTTCCTCGCGAATCCGCAGGAGTTGCTCCAGGTATGGCCGTATGGGCTGGTCTGGTTCAAAGTAAAAGGAGACTACTGCGATTTCCCAGGCGCTGGTACGGATCCTCACCACCACGATGTTGTTGGTGGTGAGTTTCGGACACTGTGTCACGTCTAGATCGTGATCGAAGACGACTATTGCCGCCTTCACAGTTCCACCTCCTTGTTCAGCGCACTGGTAGACTCTCGCTCCCCGGTAGTCTCGCATCCTTTTAACCCCACCCACATACGGCTCCTGGAGCAATGCGAACGCAACCCTCCGCTCACTAGCCACTATCAAGAGCTCTTGGGTCGCTAGGTTCTTCCTCTGCAGATTCGCTTGGATTACCTGGTAATTCTTTAGGGCTCTCGAGTGTGTTCGGGAAACCCTGGTTGAGTCGATCCCTGTTTCCGCTGGCTGGCCCTTAGCAATACGCCACCGACAGTCGCGCCAATGCATCCCACTTCACGCGACTTGGGCACTCACTGTCGAAGGCGTTGTGCTCGGTATTGCTCAGCTTTGCGGAAACACAGTTCCTGCATTTTGGCGCTTCTGCAGCCAAACTTGAGGGACAGTCGACCCTCAGATGGGGATCACCACAGTGTGTGCAGAGGTCTGCGGGCTCCGTGCACAGTTTGCGGCCGTGACCGTAGCGCAAGCAGCGGGTGCACTGAATCAGTGGCGACTGGTCCATCACACGCACCCGCTGCAAGTCGATGTGCACTCGACCCGCGTGCGTCAGCCTCTGCCACACCGCAGGAGACACCTGCAGGATGACGTGGCACATGTGGGGGTTCCTCGTCTTGCGACGGTACTTCACCCCCATCCTCAGATCATCCGCAGGTACGTCCCCTATCAAGTGGCAGTTTTGGCGCTTCATCGCCTCGATGATCTCCCCATCCGAGTGGCACGAAAGGACATCCTTGGCTATGATGAGAGGATCTCTGTTCTTCACCTCTTCCACCATTAGATTGCCAGCCTTCTTTATCCTCTCGGCCACCCGAGTCAGCTCCTCCTTGGTCCTGAAGCCGACCACCACCTTCTGGTCCCTCACCTTCCGCAGCCTGTCAACCCTGGTTCCCTCGTTTCTCGCGTCGACTGCCGTCCTAAGCTTCTCAATCACCTCTTCACCGGTGTCCTTGTCGTCAACTGACGACACGATCATCGAGTGAAGAGGCGCTTGGATGTGCTGCTTCGGGATGGCGGCCATCTCCGCGAACGAGGGTCCCTGACCTGCGACAAAGCGAGGTGCCTGTTGTAGGTGCTCCGACAGAGCTCGTGTATGCAGCTGGCATTCCTCCAACGCCTTGTTATGCTGCTGGAGGTTCTCCATGAGCTGCTTCATGAGCTCTGTCGGTGCTTCGGAGGCCGGCGTCAGGTCCCTGGGGGCACTCTCGGGCTCAACCGTCCGTCCGGGTGTTTTGGCCCTCTCGGTCTCTCCCTCCCTAACAAGGTGGTATAATCTGTCGACCGCTTTGTGTATCCCCTCTTTGATCTCTTGGTTAGGTTAGGTTAGGTTAGGTTGGGGGCGCCCTTATCGCGCGGTTCGAGGGAAACTTCGAGCCGCGGCGCCTCCGCTTACGGAGAGTCTCCAACCCGAGCTGCTGGAGGAGGTGGTTGCAGCCCTCTTCCCGGCCAGAGCGGAGCACACTCCGCCGCCGATGGCTATGCCCACGGCCGCAGAGTCTGCAGAAGAAGAGGAGGAGAACGCCATCAGCGTCCCAGGGGTGACACAGGCAGAGATGGGGGCAGCCGTGATGCGGCTCCGGGCCAAGAACGTGGCTCCGGGGCCCGACGGGATCCACGGCTGCGTGTTGGCCCTCGCTCTGAAGGAGCTCGAGCCCCAACTGAGAGGACTCTACACAGCGTGTCTTGAGCGGGGCCAGTTTCCCACTTTGTGGAAATCTGGTCGGCTGGTCCTGCTCAGGAAGGCGGGGCGCCCGGCGGACTCGTCGTCCGCGTACCGGCCCATAGTGCTGCTAGACGAGGTGGGCAAGCTGTTCGAGCGAGTAATCGCAGCCCGCCTCGTCGGCCACTTGTGCAGAGAGGGGCCGGACCTGGACGACAGTCAGTTTGGGTTTCGGCATGGGCGCTCCACGATACACGCTGTGTCGCGGGTTAGAGTCCTGGCGGAGGAAGCGGTGTCTCGGGGCGGGGTGATGTTGGCGGTGTCCTTGGACATATCCAACGCCTTCAACACTCTGCCCTGGAGTTGTATTCGGGAGGCACTGCGCTATCATGGTGTGCCTCCCTACCTCCGCCGCATCGTTGGGGCTTATCTGTCGGAGAGGTGTGTCACCTACGTGGGACGTGATGGCGGATTCCAGCGCCGCATGTCGTGCGGTGTTCCACAGGGCTCGGTCTTAGGGCCGCTCCTGTGGAACATCGGGTACGACTGGGTGCTGAGGGGCGAGCTCAGGCCGGGGGTAGACCTGACGTGTTATGCGGACGACACGCTGGTCACTGCCCGGGGGAGCTCGTACAGGGAAGCAGCGTTGCTGGCGACGGCTGCGGTCTCACAGGTGGTGAGCCGCATACGTCGCCTAGGCCTGGAGGTGGCCCTCAGCAAGTCGGAGGCTATGGTGTTCCATGGCCCCCGGCGGGCGCCGTCACCCGGCTCACATATCGTGGTCGGGGGGGCTCGGATCGCTGTCGAGGGTACCATGAAGTACCTAGGATTGGTCCTCGACAGCCGGTGGGACTTCGGGCCCCACTTCCGACGGCTGGCGCCCAAATTGCTGGGCGCTGCTGGAGCGCTCTCAACGCTGCTTCCCAATCTGGGGGGCCCGAGCGCCGCTTGTAGGCGGCTATACGTGGGGATCGTGCGATCGATGGCCCTTTACGGGGCCCCGATCTGGGCGGCTGACCTGACGGCCGGGAGCATCGCCGTCATGCGGAGACCGCAAAGGGCGATGGCCGTCAGAGTCATCCGGGGGTATCGCACGATCTCCTACGAGGCGGCTTGTGCACTGGCCGGATCCCCGCCCTGGGACCTGGAGGCGAAAGTACTCGCGTCATCGTATCGGTGGCGCGAGGAAGCGCGGGCGCGGGGCGTGCGACCGATGCAGCAACACGTGGAGCTGCATCGGTCTCAGCTTCGCGAGGTCCTGGTGGCGGAATGGCGGGACAGGCTTTCGCGCCCTACCGCCGGCCTCGACGTCGTCGAGGCGGTCCGGCCGGTGCTCGAGCGCTGGCTCGGGAGGAGGCACGGCTCCCTGTCGTTTCGGGTGACGCAGGTGCTCTCGGGGCATGGTTGCTTCGGGAAGTACCTGTGTCGCATAAACAGGGAGCCGGACGCCCGGTGTCACCACTGCGTCGACTGTCGGGAGGACACGGCGCGGCATACGCTGGCAGAGTGTGCCGCTTGGGAGGAGCCGCGCCGTGCCCTCGTCTCTGGAGTAGGCAGTGACCTTTCGCTGCCGGCCGTCGTGAATTCCATGGCCGGCAGCGAGGAGTCCTGGGACGCGGTGGTTTCCTTCTGCGAGACAGTCATCTCGCAGAAGGAGGCTGCGGAAAGGGAGCGGGAGATTGCTTCTGCTAACCCGATCCGCAGCAGACGCACCGGGCGTCGGCGGAGGGCGGACAACGCCCTCTTCCGGCCCCCCTAAATGGGTCCAGGGACGACGGACTCGGGGACGTCCGTCGCCCCCCACACATCAGGACCCGAGGTGGCGGCGCGTAGTGTTCCACGCGCGCCCCTCTGAGACGTCGCGGGGGGAGTCAAACACCTCACTCCCCCCCCTGACCCGAGACGAGGCCCGCAGTGGCGGGCCGGCACCAGCCGGGGGTTGCGGAAGATTCTGTCGTTCCCGCGACCCCCGGCGTAAGTGTGAGTCGGAACACCGGGGTGGTTTTTAGTCAGTAAGAGTCTGACAGACCCCTCTGCCCGCCCCAGGGCGGAGGACATCCATGAGGATTTTCCACCCCGAGACCAAAAAAAAAAAAAAAAAAAAGGTTAGGTTAGGTTAGGTTAGGTTAGGTTAGGTTGGGGGATCCCCCACAGCGCATACTTCCTCGTAGTATCCCCTGGGCAACGCCGTGTCTGACCACCGTAACGGAGTGGCAGACCGGTGGCTAAAGTGCGCTGTGATTCGTAGATACCAACGCGATCGTCTGCGAATAATGTCGAAAAAGATACCAAGCCGTGACGCCTCTGGGCGTTTCTGTTTTAATTTTAACCCGGATCACTCCTCACAGAGTGATTCAAACGGCCCTTCTCAGGGCCAACCCAACGGCCCTTCTCAGGGCCACCCCAAAGGCCCTTCTCAGGGCCAACCCAAAGGCCCTTCTCAGGGCCAACCCAACGGCCCTTCTCAGGGCCAACCCAAAGGCCCTTCTCAGGGCCACGCCGGCGGCGCCTTGGCGTCGGAAGCTGACCGCGCACCATCTGCGGTCAGCTTCTTCTGCAGGCCGGACGAGGTGTCGGACTCCGACGGATCCAACATGGACACGTCGGCGGCCGAAAGCGACCGCCCCAAGCGGAAGAGGGGCGATCTGAGGCTCGGGTCCGGGGGCTCCTCGGAGTCGGTTGGAAGTAGGGCGAAGAAGAAGTCGAAGGCAAAAAAGGCTTCGACTTCCGCTTCGGCCTCTTCTCACGATGTGGGATTGGTGGACGCCGAGCGCCAGCTAAACCTGGCGAAGAGGGCGCAAATCCAGGAGGACCTGGAGGAGAGGGTCGCTGCTAAGGAGCGGCAGGCGCAAGCCGCCAGGTTTAGGGCCGGATATGGTGCATCTAATGTACTGTATGCCGACCACTCCCTGGCGGACTTGGAGCGCATGGCTCTGGAGGATAAGGAGGAGGTTCTGGAGGTCGCCTCAAAGTCCTCCAATTTGAAGGGGACCTTCCAGAAGGCCCTCAAATGCCGGGCCGCCAGCATGCACGGCATTGTGCTTGAGCTGGTGAAGCGGACGGCCACGGACGAAACGCGGCAGCTGCAGGCGAAGGTGGATCGCCTGCAGGCGGAGGTCAGCCAGCTTCACCAGAAGCTCGCTGAGGTCACGGCCCGGCCTGCTCAGTCTGCCCCAGGTGCGGAGGAAGGAGGCTCCTCCTCCCCTGCCAGCCTTGAGGCATTAATCCGCGGGGTGGTGATGGAGGAGAGGGCCTTCATCAGGGCCTGCTTTGCAGGCATTGAGGACCGGCTCTTGCCAGAAAGGCGGCTCCGCCCGCCGCTGGCGGCGGACAAGAGGCCACCGCCAATTGAGCCGGAACCTGCGCCACTGGGAGGCCAAGCATCGGGGGGGCAGCCTGAAGCCCCAAAGCCCTCCAAGGGCAAGGGCAAGGGCAAGGGGACCACGGTGGCACCTCAAACGCCCACCACGAGCGCGGAGGGAGCTATCGGGTCGTCTGCCACCCAAGCGGCCCCCCAGAACTCGCAGGGCGAGGACGCCCTACTTCCCTCAACCACCCCGTCCAACTCGTGGACGGAAGTGGTCAGGGGGGGGAAGGCAAAAAAGCCCTCAACCCCTAAGCCCATTGCGACTGCTCCTGCAGCCGAAAAGGGTCCAGCCGGCGGGAGGAAGCTGGTTCCTCCCAAAACCGCGGCCGTCGTGGTGACCATCACCCCGGAGGCCGCGGAGCGAGGCGAGACGTACGAGTCCGTCCTAAGACGGGCTCGTACCAATGCGGACCCCTCTCGGCTGGGGATCGGCGGCATCACGTGCCGCCGTACCCTAACCGGGGCTCGAATATTCGAGTTCTCGGGGGAGCAGCGCGGCGCAAACGCGGACCTCTTTGCAAAGAAGTTGCAAGAGGTCATCGCGGATACGGCAACGGTCGTCAGGCCCGTGAAGACCGCAGCCTTGGAGGTGGCCGATCTCGATGATTCGGTCACCAAAGAGGACGTGGTGGCGGCCGTTGCGGCGGCTGGAGGCTGCGACTCTGGCGCAGTGAAGGGCGGAGCCATCCGGCTCGGCCGCCGCGGCATGGGCACCATCCGCGTCGAGTGCCCAGTCGCCGCGGCTGGGGCCCTCCTCACCGCGACCAAGGGAAGGCTGCTAGTGGGGTTCAGCTCGGCGGTGGTCCGGCCACTTGAAGTCCAGCCAATGCGCTGCTTCAAGTGCTTCTCCTTCGGCCACACCCGAGCCACGTGTCCCTCCAAGTCCGACTGGGGAGACTCGTGCTTCCGATGCGGACAGGAGGGACACAAGAGTGCCACCTGCCACGCCACCACGCCACACTGCGCGGCGTGTGCAGCCAGTGGCCGCCCCGCGGACCACAAAATGACGGGCAAGGGCTGCAAGCCTCCCGCGAGGAAGGGCATAGTGCCGGCGCAGGTTCGCCCTGTTGCCACCACCGCCGCCGCCGTCGTCGCCACTGTAGCTCCAGCGGCGGTAGCTGAGGAGGGGGATGCGATGTTGGAATAATGGTTTCCGACTACCGCATCCTCCAGGCGAACGCCAACCACTGCAGAGCGGCCCAGGACCTGGTGGTGCAGGTCATGGCCGAGTGGTTGGTGAACGTAGCGGTGGTCGCCGAGCCCTACTCAATCCCCGGCAGCTGGCTGGGTGACGAGGACGGCTCGGTGGCACTAGCGGCGCGGTCTTCCACGGACTCCCCTCCCCTCTCGCTATTAGAGAAGGGACCGGGATACGTGGCCGCCGCGTGGGGAGAATTAGCCCTGGTGGGCGTCTATTTCTCCCCAAACCGCCCTCTTCAGGATTTCGAGAACTATCTCGGAGTCCTGGCAGCTGTGGTCAGCAGGGCGGTGCCGCGTCAGGTCTCCGTACTGGGAGACCTGAATGCCAAGTCGGTGACCTGGGGCAACCGGGCCACCGACGCTCGCGGGCGGGCAGTGGAGATGTGGGCAGCCTCCTCTGGACTCTCCCTCTTGAACAGAGGAAGCGTCCAGACATGCGTGCGGCGGCAGGGTGGCTCAATAGTGGACGTCACTTTCGCCACCCCTGCGTTGGCCGCGCGCGTGTTGAACTGGCGGGTGGACCTGGTGGAGACTATGTCGGACCACCGCTACGTGCGGTTCGACATCTCCACCGGGGGCCCCGGAGAGACGCGGCCCACCTCGGTGCGATCACCGTTCCCGCGGTGGGCTCTCACCCGCCTGGACAGGGAGGCAGCGGGGGAGGCGGCGTTCATCCAGGACTGGCTTTCGCCGCCTTTCGCCAGCCTGGATGTGGACACCGTAGCGGGGCACCTGAGGGAGTCTCTGACCGAGGTATGCAACTCTAGCATGCCTCGGTCTCGCCGGCCACTACCCAAACGGGCTGTGTACTGGTGGTCGGCGGAGCTGGCGGGGCTTCGGGCAGCGTGTGTGGAGGCAAGGAGGGCCTACACGCGGAGCCGGCGGCGGCGTCGACGAGACCACGCCGACGAGGACCACCTCTACGAGGTATACGTGGAGGCCAAAATGGTCCTCGATAGGGCAATCGCCGCCGCCAGAGACTCGGCGAGAGCGGAGGTGCTGGAGGGTCTTGACAACGACCCCTACGGGAGACCCTATAAGGCGGCGCGCAACAAATTGCGCCCCTTTGGTCCCCCGGTGGCCGAGACCCTGGAGCCCTCATTTCTGGATGGGGTGGTTCAGTCCCTGTTCCCGTGCAGGGACAACTTCACCCCACCAGTAATGGGCCCTCCGCCGTGGATAGCTCCGCCAGCTGAGGAGGAAGAGGAGGCCCCTCCCGTCACGGAGTCGGAACTTGGCGCGGCTATTCTCCGTATCCGCGCCAAGAAGACAGCTCCGGGCCCCGACGGTGTTCCGGCAAGAGTGGTGGCGATCGCTGCCACTCAAATGGAGGAGAGGTTTCGGGACCTCTTCAGCGCATGTCTTGCGTCTGGGAGGTTCCCGAAACCGTGGAAGGAGGGGCAGTTGTGCCTCCTCCGCAAGGAGGGCCGCCCAGCAGACTCCCCCTCGGCATACCGGCCCATCGTTCTGCTCGATGAGGTCGGAAAAATGTTCGAGGGGATAGTCGCTGCCCGCTTAAAGACCCATCTGCGGAGTATCGGGCCGGACTTGTCGGACGCTCAGTTTGGTTTTCGGGCTGAGCGTTCGACGGTGGACGCGCTGGCCCGCCTTAAGGGCCAGGTGAAGGAGGCGATGGAGGTGGGGGATGGGTTGTTGGCTGTGTCATTCGACATTGCCAATGCCTTCAACTCCGTTCCCCACTCCACCATCCTAGAGGCGCTCCGATTCCACGGAGTGCCTCGACACATGCGCAGTCTGCTGGCCAGCTACCTGGAGGATCGGGCGATCGTCCTCGTGAACAGGGCTGGCCAAGTCCGGCGGTACTCCGTTGGGGCCGGCGTTCCGCAGGGGTCAGTCATAGGACCTCTCCTTTGGAACATTGCCTATGATTGGCTCTTGCGGGGAACTCTCCTCCGGGGCACGAGTGTCGTCTGCTATGCGGATGACACTCTCCTCACCGCCCGGGGGGGGAGTTTCAGGGAGGCGGCCAACTTGGCCTCGGCGGGCGGATCCTTGGTCGCGGGGAGGATCCGCCGCCTAGGTTTAACGGTGGCGCTGCACAAGACCGAGGCCGTGTTCTTCCACGGACCTCGGCAGCGCCCCCCACCTGACGCCCACATCTTCGTGGAGGGCGTCAGAATTGAGGTGAAGGCCCAGATGAAATATCTGGGCCTTATACTCGACAGCAGGTGGCGCTTCGGCC
The DNA here is from genome assembly GCA_963853775.1 of Xanthia togata. Taxonomy (NCBI): domain Eukaryota; kingdom Metazoa; phylum Arthropoda; class Insecta; order Lepidoptera; family Noctuidae; genus Xanthia; species Xanthia togata. Next base: position 53,506 of record OY970818.1, on the reverse strand, counting down.
CGCACTTTAGCGGGCTGTCGTCGCGCCTGCTGAAGGCCGCAGGGGCGCTCTCGTGGCTGCTCCCCAACTCGGGGAGGCCCAGCGCGAGATGCCGGTCACTTTACGCCGGCATCTTGAGGAGTATGGCCCTTTACGGGGCTCCTATCTGGGAGGACTCCCTCCGAAGGAGGGAGAACGCCACCGCCTTGCGGGCACCGCAAAGGGCCATAGCCCAGCGGGTGTCGCGGGCCTACCGCACAGTGGGCTTCGCGGCAGCATGTGCTCTGGCCAGCACCCCTCCTTGGGAACTCGAGGCGTGGGTGCTCGCCAGAGTATATGAATGGACGGCGGGGCGGAGAGCGAGAGGAGAACGCTCAGCCCCGGAAGAGCGGGAGGCCGTCCGGCGGGAGGCGAGGGACGCCATCGTCGTCCATTGGACGGGGGACCTCGCCACCGCAGCCTTCGGCCGCCGAACCCTCGACGCGATTGGGCCAGTCCTGCGAGACTGGCACGATCGGTCGCATGGGTTCCTCTCCTTCCGTCTGGTGCAGGTGCTGTCCGGACACGGTTGCTTCGGATCGTACCTGTACCGAATCGGAAGGGAGGAGACGCCGTCGTGCCACGACTGTGGCGCGGTGGAGGACACGGCGCAGCACACACTCGAGGTGTGCCCGTCGTGGTCCGAGCCGCGCCGCAGTCTCATGGCGGCGATCGGACCGGACCTCTCACTCCCCGGCCTGGTTAACGCCATGCTGGGGGATGAGAGGTCCTGGGTGGCAGTCGCCTCCTTCTGCGAACACGTCATGTCCCAGAAGGAGGCGGCGGAGCGCGCGCGGGAGGACGATCCTCACGCGGCGCCGCTCCGAAGGCGGAGGAGGGGTCGAAGAAGACGTCAGTTTGACAGTCATCTCCGACTCCTCCCAGGTGGAGGCCAGCAGGCAACGGGTGCGGGGGCACCCTTGCCTGTATTGCACAGACCTCCACCAGTGTCGGACGGGAATGGCCAGGTGTTCCCGGCCATTCCCGTAGCCCCCCAGGCAGGGGGGCATGCGGGGCCCGCCAGCTAGGCGGGCATGCGCCGGGAGGGTCGTGGATGTAAAGGCTACGCCGGTTTCCCATGGCCCTCCCATCACGGCGATGCGGGAACACCGCTGAGTTTTAGTGGGTATACTGTCCTTCTGACAGGAGTCCCACACACCCCGTCTCGTCCCCCACGAGCGGCAGTGCATAAAGCATTTCTCAGCGTCAAAAAAAAAAAAAAAAAAAAAAAAAAAAGGTTAGGTTAGGTTAGGTTAGGTTAGGTTCCCCCCCGAAGGGTTCCCGCATTGTCGTTGCGGGGGGGCTCAGTAGCCGTGGGTTGGGCACCCACGGTGAAGCTAAGAGGAACCCGAGGAGGGGCCGCTCGTCAGGGCTTTTTGATAAAAGCCCATGACGTAGCGGCCAGCGAGTAGGTTGCGGTGGCGACATCGCAACTGAGGCGGGCCGCGATGTCGTGTATCGGAGACATCGCGGCTGCGGTTTCGGGGCCGCGGCTGGAGAGGTGTATTGCGGTACAGCGCTCTCCCTCCCTGCCGCGGCCTTGACGGGGTCGCCACCGTCCGATGGCGAACGCGGTGGGGCCGCAGGGGAAGAGGAGTGTCGGTATAGCGTAGGCCGCTCTCCCTATCCTCTGCGGCCGAAAATTGGTAGACGGCGGGGCCAATGTCCTGACCCGCCGAAGAGGGGCCAAGGGCGCCTAGACAAGGGGCTGTCTGGCGCCCATGTGCTGGTTTGGTCCCTGGGTTGGTCACGGCGTGCCATGTGTTCTGGTGCGCCGGTGATGAAGGAGGAGGGGCCCGCTGCGGCGGGCTGGCACCAGTCGGGGGTTGCGGAGGATTTTTTCGTTCCCGCGACCCCCGGCGTAGGTGTGAGACGGAACACCGGGGTGGTTTTTAGTCAGTAAGAGTCTGACAGACCCCTCCGCTCGCCCCAGGCGGAGGACATCCATGAGGATTTTCCACCCCGGAACAAAAAAAAAAAAAAAAAAAAAAAAAAAGGTTAGGTTAGGTTAGGTTAGGTTAGGTTAGGTTGGGGGATCCCCCACAGTGCATACTTCCTCGCAGTATCCCCTGGGCAACGACCCGGTTCTGACCACCGTAACGGAGTGGCAGACCGGTGTTCGGCTAAAGTGCACTGTGCTGTCGTAGCGTATTTTAATCAATTTTATCATATTTTATCTTATGTCGGAATCTACGGCACCTGCGGAGGCTATGCCTAAACCCTCGCGGGACGCCTCCGGGCGTTTTAAAAAAGGCCCTTCTCAGGGCCAACCAAACGGCCCTTCTCAGGGCCACTCCAACGGCCCTTCTCAGGGCCACCCCAACGGCCCTTCTCAGGGCCAACCCAACGGCCCTTCTCAGGGCCCCACCAACGGCCCTTCTCAGGGCCACCCCAACGCTGGCGGCGTTTTGACGCCGAGAGGAGCAGACCGCCCACGATCCGCGGCCAGTTTGTTCCGCAGGCCGGACGAGTCTTCGGACTCGGACACAGAGTCCAACATGGACACGTCGGCTGCGGAAAGCGGCGACCGCTTCAAGCGGAAGCGGTCCGAGGGCTCCTCGGAGTCCACCGCAAGCCGCAGCCGCAGCAAGGCGAAGAAAAAGTCGAAGCCCAAAAAGGCTCCGACTTCTTCTCCGACGGCCTGTACCCATGACGTGGGCTTAGTGGACGCCGAGCGCCAACTTAATTTGGCGAAACGGGCGCAGCTCCAAGCGGACTTGGAGGAGAGGGTGAGCGCCAAGGAGCAGCAAGCTGCCAGGTCGAGGGATGGCTACGGTGCATCCCATGTGCTGTATGCCGACCACTCCCTGGCAGAGCTGGCGCGCATGGCGGAGGAGGACAGGCAGGAGGTCCTGGAGGTCGCCTCAAAATCCTCCAACCTGAAGGGGACCTTTCAGAAGGCCCTCAAATGCCGTGCCGCCAGCATGCACGGCATTGTCCTGGAGCTGGTCAAGCGGACGGCCACGGAGGAGACGCGGCAGCTGCAGGCGAAGGTGGATCGCCTGCAGGCGGAGGTCAGCCAGCTTCACCAGAAGCTGGCTGAAGCCACGGCCCTGCCTGCCCCGGCTCCGGTGACAGGGGGCCCCCCCTCCTCCTCCTCCTCCTCCTCCTCCCCCTCCCCCTCCACCCCTGCCAGCCTCGAGGCAGCCTTGAGGCAGGTAGTGATGGAGGAGAGGGCGTTCATTAGGGCCTGCTTCGCAGGCATCGAGGACCGGCTCCTGCCGGAAAAGCGGCTCCGCCCACCGCTAGCGGCGGACAAGAGTCGCCAACCGGGGGAGCCGGAACCTGCGCCTCAAGCAGGCCCTGTATTGGAAGGGCAGCCCTCAAAGGGAAAGGGCAAGGGCAAGGGCAAGGGGACCACGGCGTCTCCTCAGACCCCCACCACGAGCGCGGTGCGAGCGTCAGGGTCCTCTGCCGCTCCAGCAGCCCCGGCCCCAGCCCAGATCCAGGAGGAAGACGCCCTTCTTCCCTCCACCACCCCGTCCAACCTGCCGTGGACGGAAGTGGGCAAGAGGGGGAAGAAGGCCAAGAAGCCGGACCCCAAGCCCGCTGCGGCTGCTCCTGCAGCCAAACGGGCTCCAGCTGGTGGGAGGAAGCTGGTTCCTCCCAAAACCGCGGCCGTCGTGGTGACCATCACCCCGGAGGCCGCGGAGCGGGGCGAGACGTACGAGTCCGTACTGAGACGGGCTCGTACGAATGCTGATCCCTCCCAGCTGGGGATCAGCAAAATCACGTGCCGCCGAACTCTCACGGGAGCTCGAATTTTCGAGTTTTCGGGAGAGCAGCGCGGCACGAACGCGGACCTCTTCGCAGCGAAGCTGCGGGAGGTCGTCGCGGATGTGGCCAAGGTCGCCAGGCCAGAAAAGACCGCAGCCTTGGAGGTGGCCGATCTTGACGACTCGGTCGCCAAAGAGGATGTGGTCGCGGCCGTCGCAGCAGCTGGAGGCTGCGACGCCGGCGCGGTGAAGGCTGGAGTTGTCAGGCTCGGCCGCCGCGGCATGGGCATCATCCGCGTGGAGTGCCCGGTCGCCGCGGCCGGGGCCGTCCTTGCGGCGACCAAAGGACGGTTGCTGATCGGCTTCAGCTCGGCGGTGGTCCGGCCGCTTGAGGCACAGCCTGCGCGGTGCTTCAAGTGCTGCGCGTTCGGCCACACCCGAGCCACGTGTCCCTCCAAGTCCGATTGGAGGGATACGTGTTTCCAATGCGGGAAGGAGGGACACGGGTGGGCCGCGTGCACCGCCACCGCCACCGCGCCACACTGCGCGGCGTGTGCCGCCAGTGGCCGCCCCGCGGGCCACCGGATGACGGGCAGGAGCTGTAAGCCCCCCGTCAAGAAGGGCGTGGTGCCGGCGCAGGTTCGCCCTGTTGCCACCACCGCCGCCGCCGTCGTCGCCGCTGTAGCTCCAGCGGCGGCGGCGGCGGCTGAGGAGGGTGCGATGTCGGAATAATAATTTCCGACCTCCGCATCCTCCAGACGAACGCCAACCACTGCAGAGCGGCCCAGGACCTGGTGGTGCAGGTCATGGCCGAGTGGTTGGTGAACGTAGCGGTGGTCGCCGAGCCCTACTTCGTCCCCGGCAGCTGGCTGGGTGACGAGGACGGCTTGGTGGCACTAGCGGCGCGGTCTTCCACAGACTCCCCTCCCCTCTCGCTATTAGAGAGGGGACCGGGATACGTGGCCGCCGCGTGGGGAGAACTCGCCCTTGTGGGCGTGTATTTCTCCCCAAACCGCCCTCTCCGGGACTTCGAGAACTATCTCGGAGTCCTGGCCGCCGTGGTCGGCAGGGCGGCGCCGCGTCAGGTCTCCGTGCTGGGAGACCTGAACGCCAAGTCGGTGACCTGGGGCAACCCGGCCACCGACGCCCGCGGGCGGGCAGTCGAGCTGTGGGCTGCCTCCTCTGGACTCTGCCTCTTGAACAGAGGCAGCGTCCAGACATGCGTGCGGCGGCAGGGTGGCTCAGTGGTGGACGTCACTTTCGCCACCCCTGCGTTAGCCGCGCGCGTGCTGAACTGGCGGGTGGACCTGGTGGAGACTATGTCGGACCATCGCTACGTGCGGTTCGACATCTCCACCAGTCGCCCCGGAGAGACGCGGACTCTGCCGGGGCGATCACCGTTCCCACGGTGGGCCCTCGCCCGCCTGGACAGGGAGGCAGCGCGGGAGGCGGCGTTCGTCCAGGACTGGCTTTCGCCGCCTTCCGCCAGCCGGCTGCCGGATGTGGACACCGTGGCGGGGCAGCTGAGGGAGTCTCTGACCGAGGTATGCAACTCGAGCATGCCTCGGTCTGGCCGACCACCACCCAAACGGGCCGTGTACTGGTGGTCGGCGGAGCTGGCGGGGCTTCGAGCAGCCTGTGTGGAGGCAAGGAGGGCTTACACGCGGAGTCGGCGGCGGCGTCGACGGGACCAGGCCGTCGGGGACCACCTCTACGAGGTGTACCTGGCGGCAAAACTGGTCCTCGATCGGGCCATCGCCGCCGCCAGAGACTCTGCGAGAGCAGAAATGCTGGAGGGTCTCGACGCGGACCCCTACGGGAGACCGTATAAGGCGGCGCGGAACAAGCTGCGCCCCTTTGGTCCCCCGGTGGCCGAGACCCTGGAGCCCTCCTTTCTGGATGGGGTGGTTCAGTCCCTGTTCCCGTGCAGGGACGACTTCACCCCACCAGCGATGGCCCCACCAGCCCCGCCAGCTGATGATGAAGAGGAGACCCCTCCCGTCACGGAGTCGGAACTTGGCGCGGCTATTCTCCGTATCCGCGCCAAGAAGACGGCTCCGGGCCCCGACGGTGTCCCGGCGAGAGTGGTGGCGATCGCCGCCACCCAAATGGAGGAGCGGTTTCGGGACCTCTTCAGCGCATGCTTTGCGTCTGGAAGGTTCCCGAAACCATGGAAGGAGGGACAACTGTGCCTCCTTCGCAAGGAGGGCCGCCCGGCAGACTCCCCCTCGGCATACCGGCCCATCGTTCTGCTCGATGAGGTCGGTAAGATGTTCGAGGGGATAATCGCTGCCCGCCTGAAGAGCCATCTGCGGTGCATCGGGCCGGACTTGTCGGACGCTCAGTACGGCTTTCGGGCTGAGCGTTCGACGGTGGACGCGCTGGCCTGCCTCAAGGGGCAGGTGAAGGATGCGATGGAGGCGGGGGACGGGTTGTTGGCAGTGTCGTTCGACATCGCCAACGCCTTCAACTCCGTTCCCCACTCCACCATCCTAGAGGCGCTCCGATTCCACGGAGTGCCTCGCTACATGCGCGTGCTGCTGGCCAGCTACCTGGAGGATCGGGCGATCGTCCTGGTGAACAGGGCTGGCCGAGTCCGGCGGTACGCCGCGGAAGCCGGCGTTCCACAGGGGTCAGTCTTAGGACCTCTCCTCTGGAACGTCGGCTACGATTGGCTCTTGCGGGGAACTCTCCTCCGAGGCACGAGTGTCGTCTGCTACGCGGATGACACTCTCCTCACCGCCCGGGGGGAGAGTTTCAGGGAGGCGGCCTCCTTGGCCTCGGCGGGCGGATCCTTGGTCGCAGGGAGGATCCGCCGCCTAGGGTTGACGGTGGCGCTGCAGAAGACCGAGGCCGTCTTCTTCCACGGTCCCCGGCAGCGCCCCCCGCCACCTGGCGCCCACATCTTCGTGGAGGGCGTCAGGATTGAGGTGAAGGCCCAGATGAAATATCTGGGCCTTGTACTCGACAGCAGGTGGCGCTTCGGCCCGCATTTCAGCGGGCTGTCGTCGCGCCTGCTGAAGACCGCGGGCGCTCTCTCGTGGCTCCTCCCGAACTTGGGGGGGCCCAGCGCTCGATGCCGGCAACTCTACGCCGGCATCTTGAGGAGCATGGCCCTCTACGGGGCCCCCATCTGGGAGGAGTCTCTCCACAGACGAGAGAACGCCGCGGCCTTGCGGGCACCTCAAAGGGCGATAGCCCAGCGGGTGGCGCGGGCTCACCGCACGGTGAGCTTCGCCGGGGCGTGCGCTCTGGCCGGCACCCCTCCTTGGGAACTCGAGGCGTGGGTGCTCGCCAGAGTGTACGAGTGGAAGGCGGGGCGGAGGGCGGCGGGTCAGCCCTTCGCCCCGGAACAGCGGGAGGCCGTCCGGCGGGAGGCGAGGGACGCCATCGTCGTCCACTGGACGACGGACCTCGCCGCCGCGGTCTTCGGCCGCCGAACCCTCGACGCGATCGGGCCGGTCCTGCGGGACTGGCTCGAGCGGCCGCACGGGTTCCTCTCGTTCCGCCTGGTGCAGGTGCTGTCCGGACACGGTTGTTTCGGATCGTACCTGCATCGGATCGGACGGGAGGAGACGCCGTCGTGCCACGACTGTGGCGCGGCGGAGGACACGGCGCAGCACACTCTCGAGGTGTGCCCGTCGTGGTCCGAGCCGCGCCGCAGTCTCGTCGCGGCGATCGGGCTGGACCTCTCGCTCCCCGGCGTGGTGGGCGCCATGCTGAGGGACGAGGGGTCCTGGGCGGCGGTCGCCTCCTTCTGCGAGCACGTCATGTCCCAGAAGGAGGCGGCGGAGCGCGTGCGGGAAGATGATCCCGACGCGGCACCGCTCCGAAGGCGGAGGAGGGGTCGAAGGAGACGTCAGTTCGACGCTCATCTCCGACTCCTCCTCCCAGGTGGAGGCCAGCAGGCAACGGGTGCGGGGGCACCCTCGCCTGCATCGCACAGGCCTCCACCAGTGCCGGACGGGAATGGCCAGGTGTTCCCGGCCATTCCCGTAGCCCCCCAGTCAGGGGGGCATGCGGGGCCCGCCAGCTAGGCGGGCATGCGCCGGGAGGGTCGTGGATGTAAAGGCTACGCCGGTTTCCCATGGCCCTCCCATCACGGCGATGCGGGAACACCGCTGAGTTTTAGTGGGTATACTGTCCTTCTGACAGGAGTCCCACACACCCCGTCTCGTCCCCCACGAGCGGCAGTGCATAAAGCATTTCTCAGCGTCAAAAAAAAAAAAAAAAAGGTTAGGTTAGGTTAGGTTAGGTTAGGTTAGGTTAGGTTAGGTTAGGTTAGGTTGGGGGACCACCCCACAGTGCTTGCGTCCACGTCGCGTCCCCTGGAAACGACCCAGTTCTGACCACCGTAACGGAGTGGCAGACTGGGTTGGCTAAAGTGCACTGTGCTGTCGTAGCGTATTTTAACCAATTTTATCGTATTTTATCTTATGTCGGAATCTACGGCACCTGCGGAGGCTATGCCTAAACCATCGCGGGAAGCCTCCGGGCGTTTTAAAAAAGGCCCTTCTCAGGACCAACCAAAAGGCCCTTCTCAGGGCCAACCAAAAGGCCCTTCTCAGGGCCAACCAAAAGGCCCTTCTCAGGGCCAACCAAAAGGCCCTTCTCAGGGCCAACCCAGCGACCCTTCTCAGGGCCACGCCGGCGACGCCTTGGCGTCGGATGCTGACCGTGCACCATCTGCGGCCAGCTTCTTCAGCAGGCCGGACGAGATGTCGGACTCCGACGGTTCCATTATGGACACGTCGGCGGCCGAGAGCGACCGCCCCAAGCGGAAGAGGGCCGATCTGAGGAGCCCCCGGACCGTATCCGGGGGCTCCTCGGAGTCGGTAGGAAGTAGGGCGAAGAAGAAGCCGAAATCAAAAAAGGCTTCGACTTCTACTTCGGCCTCTGCGGCGCAACTCCAGGATGACCTGGAGGAGACGGTTGCCGCCAAGGAGCGGCAGGCGAAAGCCGTCAAGAAACCGGTGTCGGACACCCACGACGTAGGTCTGGCAGAGGCCCAACGCCAGTTGGACCTGTCTCGGCGGGCGCAACTCCAGCAAGACCTGGAGGAGCGGGTTGCGGCCAAAGAGCAACGGACGCGCGCCGCCCGAGCCAAGTCCGGGTACGGCGCGTCGCGCGTACTGTATGCGGACCACTCCCTGGCGGAGTTAGAGCTGATGGCTGAGGAGGACGAGGAGGAGATAATTGAGGTCGCCTCCAAGTCCTCTAATTTAAAAGGGACTTTTCAAAAGTCCCTCAAATGTAGGGCCGCGAGCATGCGCGGCATCATCGGGGAGCTGGTGCAGCGCAAGGCGACCGATGAGACACGGCAACTGCAGGCGAAAGTTGATCGCCTGCAGTCAGAGGTCAGCCAGCTGCATCAGAAGCTGGCTGAAGCCACGGCCCGGCCAAACCAAGCCGAGCCGAGACCAGCGGCTGAGGTCCCTTCCTCCAACCTTGAGGATATAATCCGCAAGGTCGTCACGGAGGAAAGGGCCTTCACGAGAGCCTGTCTTGCGGGCATTGAGGACAGGCTCTTGCCAGAGAAGCGCCTCCGGCCACCGCTCGCGGCTGACAATAGGCCATGTGAGCCGGAGCTGCCTTCCCAGAGGGAAGACGCCCATCTCCCGTCCACCACCCCATCCAACCAGCAGGGGTGGACGAAGGTGGGCAAAAAGAAGTCGAGGTCTGTGGCTGCCCCTGCCGCCCCCGCCACCACCCCTCCCGGCCCGTCCCAGACTACAGGCAAGGGAAAGGGGAAGGGGAACACGTCAGCCACCAAGCCCACCGCTGCTGCTCCAGCCGCTGCTCCTGCAGCTAATGGGGCTTCCGCCGGGCCGAGAAGGAAATTGGTTCCTCCCAAGACCGCAGCCGTAGTGGTGACGCTCACCACTGAGGCTGCGGAGCGGGGGGAGACGTACGCGTCCATCATGATGCGGGCGCGTACCAACATTGACCCTACACAATTGGGAATCGGCACAGTCTCGTGCCGCCGGACCCAGGCCGGGGCTCGAATTTTCGAGTTTCCGGGGGCTCAGGGCGGCGCCAATGCGGACCTCTTCGCTACCAAAATGCAAGAGGTCATCGCGGACGCGGCCAGTGTGACCAGGCCCGTGAAGTCGGTGGCCTTGGAGGTGACCGACCTAGACGACTCGGTCACCAAGGAGGAGGTGGTGGCGGCGATCGCAGCAATGGGGGGCTGTGGCGTCACAGCGGTGCAAGGTCGGGCCATCAGGCCCGGCCGCGGCGGCATGGGCACCATTCGTCTTGAGTGCCCAGTCGCCGCAGCAATAGCCGTCCTCGCCAAGGGACGGCTTGCCGTCGGATTCAGCTCGGGTGTAGTCCGGGCACTTGCAGCTAAGCCTCTGCGCTGCTACAAGTGTTTCGGAATCGGACACACTCGGGCCCTTTGTCCGTCCGAGGTCGACAGGGCGGACAACTGCTACCGCTGTGGCAAGGACGGGCACAAGTCCGCCTCCTGCAAGGCCGCCATGCCGCACTGCGCGGTGTGTGCCGCCAGTGGCTGCCCGGCGGGCCACGTGATGATGGGGAGGAAGTGCAATCCTCCCCCTAAGAAGGGCAAACAGCAGGCGCCAATCCGGCCTGTCGCTACCACCGCCGTCCCTGAGGCTGGGACTTCAGCGGCTGTAGAGGGGGATGCAATGTCTGATTGATGGATAGGGTCAGACATCGCATCCTCCAGAAGAACACCAACCACTTCAGAGCAGCCCAGGATCTGCTGATGTAGACCATGGCTGAGTGGTTGGTGGACGTGGCGGTGGTTGCCGAGCCGTACTGGGTCCCTGCCTGTTGGCTGGGTGATCGGGACGGTTCGGTGGCATTGATGTCGCGGTCTTCCACGGACTCCCCTCCCCTCTCGCTATTAGAGAAGGGACCGGGATACGTGGCCGCCGCGTGGGGAGACTTAGCCTCGATGGGCGTGTATTTCTCCCCAAACCAGGTGGAGGTCAGCAGGCAACGGGTGCGGGGGCACCCTTGCCTGTATTGCACAGACCTCCACCAGTGTCGGACGGGAATGGCCAGGTGTTCCCGGCCATTCCCGTAGCCCCCCAACTTGGGGGCATGCGGGGCCCGCCAGCTAGGCGGGCATGCGCCGGGAGGGTCGTGGATGTAAAGGCTACGCCGGTTTCCCATGGCCCTCCCATCACGGCGAAGCGGGAACACCGCTGAGTTTTAGTGGGTATACTGTCCTTCTGACAGGAGTCCCACACACCCCGTCTCGTCCCCCACGAGCGGCAGTGCATAAAGCATTTCTCAGCGTCAAAAAAAAAAAAAAAAAAAAAAAAAAAAAAAAAGGTTAGGTTAGGTTAGGTTGGGGGATCCCCCACAGCGCATACTTCCTCGTAGTATCCCCTGGGCAACGCCGTGTCTGACCACCGTAACGGAGTGGCAGACCGGTGGCTAAAGTGCGCTGTGATTCGTAGATACCAACGCGATCGTCTGCGAATAATGTCGAAAAAGATACCAAGCCGTGACGCCTCTGGGCGTTTCTGTTTTAATTTTAACCCGGATCACTCCTCACAGAGTGATTCAAACGGCCCTTCTCAGGGCCAACCCAACGGCCCTTCTCAGGGCCACCCCAAAGGCCCTTCTCAGGGCCAACCCAACGGCCCTTCTCAGGGCCAACCCAAAGGCCCTTCTCAGGGCCAAACCAAAGGCCCTTCTCAGGGCCACGCTGGTGGCGCCTTGGCGTCGGAAGCTGACCGCGCACCATCTGCGGCCAGCTTTTTCAGCAAGCCGGACGATCTGTCGGACACCGACGACGGTTCCAATATGGACACGTCGGCGGCCGAGAGCGACGCGGCAAGAAGCAAGCGGAAGAGGGCGGATCTGAGGCTCGGGTCTGAGGGCTCCTCGGAGTCGGTAGGAAAAAGGGCGAAGAAGAAGTCGAAGTCTAAAAAGGCTTCGACTTCTGCTTCGGCCTCTGCTCACGATGTGGGCTTGGTGGACGCCGAGCGCGAGCTGAACCTGGCGAAGAGGGCGCAACTCCAGGAGGACCTGGAGGAGAGGATCGCCGCAAAGGAGCGGCAGGCGCAAGCCGCCAGGTCGAGGGCTGGATATGGTGCATCTAATGTACTGTATGCTGACCACTCCCTGGCGGAATTAGAGCGCATGGCGCTGGAAGATAAAGAGGAGGTTCTGGAGGTCGCCTCAAAGTCCTCTAATTTGAAGGGGACCTTCCAGAAGGCCCTCAAATGCCGGGCTGCCAGCATGCACGGCATTGTGCTGGAGCTGGTGAAGCGGACGTCCACGGATGAGACGCAGCAGCTGCAGGCGAGAGTTGATCGCCTGCAGGCGGAGGTCAGCCAGCTTCACCGGAAGCTGGCTGAGGTCACGGCCCGGCCTGCCCAGTCTGCTCAAGGTGCGGTGGAAGGAGGCTCCTCCTCCCCTGCCAGCCTTGAGGCATTAATCCGCGGGGTGGTGATGGAGGAGAGGGCCTTCATCAGGGCCTGCTTTGCAGGCATTGAGGACCGGCTCTTGCCAGAAAGGCGGCTCCGCCCGCCGCTGGCGGCGGATAAGAGGCCACCGCCAATTGAGCCGGAACCTGCGCCACTGGGAGGCCAAGCATCGGGGGGGCAGCCCGAAGCCCCAAAGCCCTCCAAGGGCAAGGGCAAGGGCAAGGGGACCACGGTGGCCCCTCAAACGCCCACCACGAGCGCGAAGGGAGCTACCGGGTCGTCCGCCACCCCAGCGGCCCCCCAGAACTCGCAGGGCGAAGACGCCCTACTTCCCTCAACCACCCCGTCCAACTCGTGGACGGAAGTGGTCAGGGGGGGGAAGGCGAAAAAGCCCTCAAACCCTAAGCCCGCTGCGACTGCTCCTGCAGCCGAAAAGGGTCCAGCCGGCGGGAGGAAGCTGGTTCCTCCCAAAACCGCGGCCGTCGTGGTGACCATCACCCCGGAGGCCGCGGAGCGAGGCGAGACGTACGAGTCCGTCCTAAGACGGGCTCGTACCAATGCGGACCCCTCTCGGCTGGGGATCGGCGGCATTACGTGCCGCCGAACCCAAACCGGGGCTCGAATCTTCGAGTTCTCGGGGGAGCAGCGCGGTGCAAACGCGGACCTCTTCGCGAAAAAGCTCGAAGAGGTCATCCGGGATGCGGCAACGGTCGTCAGGCCTGTGAAGACCGCAGCCTTGGAGGTGGCCGAACTTGATGATTCGGTCACCAAAGAGGACGTGGTGGCGGCCGTTGCAGCGGCTGGAGGCTGCGACGCTGGTGCGGTGAAGGGTGGTGCTATCTGGCTCGGTCGCCGCGGCATGGGCACCATCCGCGTCGAGTGCCCGGTCGCCGCGGCTGGGGCCCTCCTCACCGCGACCAAGGGAAGGCTGCTAGTGGGGTTCAGCTCGGCGGTGGTCCGGCCACTTGAAGTCCAGCCAATGCGCTGCTTCAAGTGCTTCTCCTTCGGCCACACCCGAGCCACGTGTCCCTCCAAGTCCGACTGGGGAGACTCGTGCTTCCGATGCGGACAGGAGGGACACAAGAGTGCCACCTGCCACGCCACCACGCCACACTGCGCGGCGTGTGCAGCCAGTGGCCGCCCCGCGGACCACAAAATGACGGGCAAGGGCTGCAAGCCTCCCGCGAGGAAGGGCATAGTGCCGGCGCAGGTTCGCCCTGTTGCCACCACCGCCGCCGCCGTCGTCGCCGCTGTAGCTCCAGCGGCGGTAGCTGAGGAGGGGGATGCGATGTTGGAATAATGGTTTCCGACTACCGCATCCTCCAGGCGAACGCCAACCACTGCAGAGCGGCCCAGGACCTGGTGGTGCAGGTCATGGCCGAGTGGTTGGTGAACGTAGCGGTGGTCGCCGAGCCCTACTCAATCCCCGGCAGCTGGCTGGGTGACGAGGACGGCTCGGTGGCACTAGCGGCGCGGTCTTCCACGGACTCCCCTCCCCTCTCGCTATTAGAGAAGGGACCGGGATACGTGGCCGCCGCGTGGGGAGAATTAGCCCTGGTGGGCGTCTATTTCTCCCCAAACCGCCCTCTTCAGGACTTCGAGAACTATCTCGGAGTCCTGGCCGCTGTGGTCAGCAGGGCGGTGCCGCGTCAGGTCTCCGTACTGGGAGACCTGAATGCCAAGTCGGTAACCTGGGGCAACCCGGCCACCGACGCTCGCGGGAGGGCAGTGGAGATGTGGGCAGCCTCCTCTGGACTCTGCCTCTTGAATAGAGGAAGTGTCCAGACATGCGTGCGGCGGCAGGGTGGCTCAATAGTGGACGTCACTTTCGCCACCCCTGCGTTGGCCGCGCGCGTGTTGAACTGGCGGGTGGACCTGGTGGAGACTATGTCGGACCACCGCTACGTGCGGTTCGACATCTCCACCGGTGGCCTCGGAGAGACGCGGCCCACCTCGGTGCGATCACCGTTCCCGCGGTGGGCTCTCACCCGCCTGGACAGGGAGGCAGCGGGGGAGGCGGCGTTCATCCAGGACTGGCTTTCGCCGCCTTTCGCCAGCCTGGATGTGGACACCGTCGCGGGGAACCTGAGGGAGTCTCTCACCGAGGTATGCAACTCTAGCATGCCTCGGTCTCGCCGACCACTACCCAAACGGGCCGTGTACTGGTGGTCGGCGGAGCTGGCGGGGCTTCGGGCAGCGTGTGTGGAGGCAAGGAGGGCCTACACGCGGAGCCGGCGGCGGCGTCGACGAGACCACGCCGACGAGGACCACCTCTACGAGGTATACGTGGAGGCTAAAATGGTCCTCGATAGGGCCATCGCCGCCGCCAGAGACTCTGCGAGAGCGGAGGTGCTGGAGGGTCTCGACAACGACCCCTACGGGAGACCCTATAAGGCGGCGCGCAACAAATTGCGCCCCTTTGGTCCCCCGGTGGCCGAGACCCTGGAGCCCTCATTTCTGGATGGGGTGGTTCAGTCCCTGTTCCCGTGCAGGGACAACTTCACCCCACCAGTGATGGGCCCTCCGCCGAGGATAGCTCCGCCAGCTGAGGAGGAAGAGGAGGCCCCTCCCGTCACGGAGTCGGAACTTGGCGCGGCTATTCTCCATATCCGCGCCAAGAAGACAGCTCCGGGCCCCGACGGTGTTCCGGCAAGAGTGGTGGCGATCGCTGCCACTCAAATGGAGGAGAGGTTTCGGGACCTCTTCAGCGCATGTCTTGCGTCTGGGAGGTTCCCGAAACCGTGGAAGGAGGGGCAGTTGTGCCTCCTCCGCAAGGAGGGCCGCCCAGCAGACTCCCCCTCGGCATACCGGCCCATCGTTCTGCTCGATGAGGTCGGAAAAATGTTCGAGGGGATAGTCGCTGCCCGTCTGAAATGCCATCTGCGGAGTATCGGGCCGGACTTGTCGGACGCTCAGTTCGGTTTTCGGGCTGAGCGTTCGACGGTGGACGCGCTGGCCCGCCTTAAGGGCCAGGTGAAGGAGGCGATGGAGGTGGGGGACGGGTTGTTGGCTGTGTCATTCGACATTGCCAATGCCTTCAACTCCGTTCCCCACTCCACCATCCTAGAGGCGCTCCGATTCCACGGAGTGCCTCGATACATGCGCAGTCTGCTGGCCAGCTACCTGGAGGATCGGGCTATTGTCCTCGTGAACAGGGCTGGCCAAGTCCGGCGGTACTCCGTTGGGGCCGGCGTTCCGCAGGGGTCAGTCATAGGACCTCTCCTCTGGAACATCGCCTGTGACTGGCTCTTGCGGGGAACTCTCCTCCGAGGCACGAGTGTCGTCTGCTATGCGGATGACACTCTCCTCACCGCCCGGGGGGGAAGTTTCAGGGAGGCGGCCAACTTGGCCTCGGCGGGTGGATCCTTGGTCGCGGGGAGGATCCGCCGCCTAGGTTTAACGGTGGCGCTGCACAAGACCGAGGCCGTGTTCTTCCACGGACCTCGGCAGCGCCCCCCACCTGACGCCCACATCTTCGTGGAGGGCGTCAGAATTGAGGTGAAGGCCCAGATGAAATATCTGGGCCTTATACTCGACAGCAGGTGGCGCTTCGGCCCGCACTTTAGCGGGCTGTCGTCGCGCCTGCTGAAGGCCTCAGGGGCGCTCTCGTGGCTGCTCCCCAACTCGGGGAGGCCCAGCGCGAGATGCCGGCAACTTTACGCCGGCATCTTGAGGAGTATGGCCCTTTACGGGGCTCCTATCTGGGAGGACTCCCTCCGAAGGAGGGAGAACGCCACCGCCTTGCGGGCACCGCAAAGGGCCATAGCCCAGCGGGTGTCGCGGGCCTACCGCACAGTGGGCTTCGCGGCAGCATGTGCTCTGGCCAGCACCCCTCCTTGGGAACTCGAGGCGTGGGTGCTCGCCAGAGTATATGAATGGACGGCGGGGCGGAGAGCGAGAGGAGAACGCTCAGCCCCGGAAGAGCGGGAGGCCGTCCGGCGGGAGGCGAGGGACGCGATCGTCGTCCATTGGACGGGTGACCTCGCCACCGCAGCCTTCGGCCGCCGAACCCTCGACGCGATTGGGCCAGTCCTGCGAGACTGGCTCGAGCGGTCGCATGGGTTCCTCTCCTTCCGTCTGGTGCAGGTGCTGTCCGGACACGGTTGCTTCGGATCGTACCTGTACCGAATCGGAAGGGAGGAGACGCCGTCGTGCCACGACTGTGGCGCGGTGGAGGACACGGCGCAGCACACACTCGAGGTGTGCCCGTCGTGGTCCGAGCCGCGCCGCAGTCTCATGGCGGCGATCGGACCGGACCTCTCACTCCCCGGCCTGGTTAACGCCATGCTGGGGGATGAGAGGTCCTGGGCGGCAGTCGCCTCCTTCTGCGAACACGTCATGTCCCAGAAGGAGGCGGCGGAGCGCGCGCGGGAGGACGATCCTCACGCGGCGCCGCTCCGAAGGCGGAGGAGGGGTCGAAGAAGACGTCAATTTGATAGTCATCTCCGACTCCTCCCAGGTGGAGGCCAGCAGGCAACGGGTGCGGGGGCACCCTTGCCTGTATTGCACAGACCTCCACCAGTGTCGGACGGGAATGGCCAGGTGTTCCCGGCCATTCCCGTAGCCCCCCAGTCAGGGGGGCATGCGGGGCCCGCCAGCTAGGCGGGCATGCGCCGGGAGGGTCGTGGATGTAAAGGCTACGCCGGTTTCCCATGGCCCTCCCATCACGGCGATGCGGGAACACCGCTGAGTTTTAGTGGGTATACTGTCCTTCTGACAGGAGTCCCACACACCCCGTCTCGTCCCCCCACGAGCGGCAGTGCATAAAGCATTTCTCAGCGTCAAAAAAAAAAAAAAAAAAAAAAAAAAAAAAAAAAAAAAAAAAAAAAAGGTTAGGTTAGGTTGGGGGCGCCCATCTCCCGTCCACCACCCCATCCAACCAGCAGGGGTGGACGAAGGTGGGCAAAAAGAAGTCGAGGAAGGTGGCTGCCCCTGCCGACCCCGCCACTACCCCTCCCGGCCCGTCCCAGACTACAGGCAAGGGAAAGGGGAAGGGGAACACTACAGCCACCAAGCCCACCGCTGCTGCTCCAGGCGCTGCGCCGAAGAGGAAATTGGTTCCTCCCAAGACCGCAGCCGTAGTGGTGACGCTCACCGCTGAGGCTGCGGAGCGGGGGGAGACGTACGCGTCCATCATGATGCGGGCGCGTACCAATGCCGATCCTACCCAACTGGGGATCGGCAAAGTCTCATGCCGCCGGACCCAGGCCGGAGCTCGAATTTTTGAGTTTCCGGGGGCTCAGGGCGGCGCCAATGCGGACCTCTTCGCCAGCAAATTGAAAGAGGTCATTGCGGACGCGGCCAGTGTCGCCAGGCCCGTGAAGTCTGTGGCCTTGGAGGTGACCGACCTGGACGACTCGGTCACCAAGGAGGAGGTGGTGGTGGCGGTCGCAGCAATGGGGGGCTGTGCCGTCACAGCGGTGCAAAGTCGGGCCATCAGGCCCGGCCGCGGTGGCATGGGCACCATTCGTCTTGAGTGCCCAGTCACCGCAGCTATAGCCGTCCTCGCCAAGGGACGCCTTGCAGTCGGGTTCAGCTCGGGTGTAGTCCGGGCACTTGCAGCCAAGCCTTTACGCTGCTACAAGTGTTTTGGAGTCGGACACACTCGGGCCCTTTGTCCCTCCGAGGTCGACAGGGCGGACAAATGCTACCGCTGTAGCAAGGACGGGCACAAGTCCGCCTCCTGCGACGCTGCCACGCCGCACTGCGCGGTGTGTGCCGCCAGTGGCTGCCCGGCAGGCCACGTAATGATGGGGAGGAACTGCAACCCTCCCCCTAAGAAGGGCAAAACGCAGGCGCCAATCCGGCCTGCCGCTGCCACCGCCGTCCCTGAGGCTGGGACTTCGGCGGCTGTGGATGGGGGTGCAATGTCTGATTGATGGATAGGGTCAGACATCGCATCCTCCAGGCGAACACCAACCACTGCAGAGCAGCCCAGGATCTGCTGATGCAGACCATGGCTGAGTGGTTGGTGGACGTGGCGGTGGTTGCCGAGCCGTACTCGGTCCCTGGCCGTTGGCTGGGTGATCGGGACGGAACGGTGGCATTGGTTACGCGGTCCTCCACGGACTCCCCTCCCCTCTCGCTCTTAGAGAGGGGACCGGGATACGTGGCCGCCGCGTGGGCAGATATGGCCCTGGTGGGAGCCTATTTCTCACCAAACCGCCCTCTCTCGGATTTCGAGAACTTTCTCGAAATCCTCACCGCAGTGGTCGGGAGGGCGGCGCCACGCCAGGTCGCCATATTGGGTGACCTGAACGCCAAGTCGACGGCCTGGGGCAACCCGGCCGCTTCTTGCAACGTCCGGGGACGCGTCGCAGAATTTTGGGCGGCGTCGTGCGGCGTGTCCCTCCTAAACAGAGGGACTGTCCACACGTGTGTGCGGCAACGGGGAGGGTCGGTCGTCGACGTCTCTTTTGCCACCCCCGTGCTGGCCGCCCACGTCGTGAACTGG
Source organism: Xanthia togata (assembly GCA_963853775.1). NCBI lineage: Eukaryota > Metazoa > Arthropoda > Insecta > Lepidoptera > Noctuidae > Xanthia > Xanthia togata. The sequence continues at coordinate 34,907 of OY970818.1, read as the reverse complement.
CGGGTGGAGATGGTGGAGACCTTGTCGGACCACCGATATGTGCGGTTCGACATCTCCACCCAGAGCTCCCAGGGGATGGTCCGCTCGGGCCAATCTGGGTTCCCGCGGTGGGCTCTCACCCGCCTGGACCGAGAGGCTGCGGAGGAGGCGGCGTTCGTCCAGGACTGGCTCGCGCCTCCTGTCGAGGTCCTGGACGTGGACGCCGCAGCGGTCCAGCTGAGGGGGTCCCTGACCGAGGTGTGCAACTCCAGCATGCCCCGGTCTCGCCGCCCACCTCCCCGCCGCGCCGTCTATTGGTGGTCGGAGGAACTGGCGGGGCTCCGAACCGCCTGTGTAGCGGCCAGGAGGGCCTACACGCGGAGTCGAAGGCGCAGGCTCCGAGACCCCACCAACGAGGAGGGCCTCTATGCCTCGTACGTCGACGCAAAGACGGTCCTCAAGTCGGCGATGTGCGCGGCCGAAGACTCGGCGAGAGCCGAGTTGCTGGAGGGTCTCGACAGGGACCCGTATGGAAGACCATACAAGGCGGCGCGGAATAAACTGCGCCCCTGTGGTCCTCCACTGACGGAGACTCTCGAGCCGCCATTGCTGGATGGGGTGGTCCAGTCCCTGTTTCCGTCCAGGACCAACTTCACCCCGCCAGTGATGGACCCCCCGCGGGAGGCGGTTCCGCCGGAGGAGGAGGTCCCTCCGGTTACGGCGTCGGAACTCTACGCGGGGACTCTACGCCTCCGCGCGAAGAACACAGCCCCAGGGCCGGACGGCGTTCCCGCACGGGTGGTGGCCATCGCCACCTCACAGATGGAGGAGAGGTTTCGGGACCTCTTTAGCGCGTGTTTTACGACTGGGAGGTTCCCGAAGCCCTGGAAGGAGGGGCGGCTATGCCTCCTCCGAAAGGAGGGACGCCCGGCGGATTCCCCCTCGGCTTACCGGCCCATCGTTCTGCTCGATGAGGTCGGTAAGTTGTTCGAGGGGATAATCGCCGACCGGCTAAATAGCCTGCTGGGGACGGTGGGGCCGGACCTGTCGGACGCCCAATTCGGTTTCCGACGGGGCCGGTCGACGGTGGATGCGTTGTCCCTACTCAAGGGCCAGGTGAGGGACGCCGTGGAGGCGGGCGACGGAGTGTTGGCGGTGTCATTCGACATAGCAAACGCCTTCAACTCCGTCCCCCACTCGACAATCTTGGAGGCACTCCGGTACCACGGTGTGCCTCAGTACTTGCGCCAACTCTTGGCCAGCTACTTGGAGGACCGGGTGGTCCTCTTTGCGGACAAGACGGCCAGAGTGAGGCGATATGGTGCAGAGTCCGGTGTTCCACAGGGGTCGGTCCTAGGTCCACTGCTGTGGAACATTGGATTCGACTGGCTTCTGCGGGGAACCCTCCTCCGTGGCACGAGCATCATATGCTACGCGGATGATACCCTCCTTACTGCCCGGGGGAGGGACTTCAGGGAGGCGGCCAGTCTGGCCTCTGCTGCCGGATCCTTAGTGGCGGGAAGGATCCGCCGCCTAGGGTTGAAGGTGGCGCTGCACAAGACCGAGGCCGTGTATTTCCACGGGCCACGGCAGCGCATCCCTCCCGACGGCCACATTGTCGTGGAGGGCGTCAGGATCGGGGTCAGGGCCCAGATGAAGTACTTGGGCCTTGTACTCGACAGCAGGTGGCGCTTCGGCCCACACTTCAGCGGGCTGTCGACGCGCCTGCTGAAGGCCGCGGGCGCCCTGTCGTGGCTCCTCCCAAACCTGGGGGGTCCGAAGGCGCGATGCCGGCGCCTGTACGCCGGCATCCTCAGGAGCATGGCCCTTTACGGGGCCCCAATCTGGGCGGACTCTCTCCACAGGAGGGAGAACGCCACTGCCATCCGCAGGCCCCAAAGGGCCATTGCATTGCGGGTGGCGAGGGCCTACCGATCAGTGGGCTTCTCGGCAGCGTGCGCTCTGGCCGGCACCCCTCCTTGGGAGCTCGAGGCATGGGTGCTGACCAGAGTGTACGAATGGACGGCGCGGCGTAAGGCGCTCGGAGAGCTCCCCGCCGCAGAAGAGCGGGAGGCCGTGCGGCAAGAGGCGAAGGACGCAATCGTCCATCATTGGACGGAGGACCTCGCCACCGCCGCTTTTGGCCGCCGAACTCTGGACGCGCTTGGGCCAGTCCTGAAGGATTGGCTTGAGCGGTCCCACGGTTTCCTCTCTTTCCGTCTGGTGCAGGTGTTGTCCGGACATGGATGCTTCGGATCGCATCTGCACCGGATCCAAAGGGAGGAGACCCCGTCGTGCCACGACTGTGGCGCGGCGGAGGACACGGCACAGCACACCCTTGAGGTGTGCCCGGCTTGGTCCGAGCTGCGCCGTACTTTGGTCGCAGCGGTCGGGTGGAACCTCTCGCTTCCCAGCGTCGTCAACTCCATGCTGGAAAGCGAGGGGGCCTGGGCAGCGGTCGCCTCCTTCTGCGAGGAAGTAATGTCACAGAAGGAGGCGGCGGAGCGCGCGCGGGAGGACGACCCTCTCGCGGCGCCGCTCCGCAGGCGAAGACGGGGCATGAGAAGGCGGTTGTACGATCGTCGTCTTATGCCTCCTGGTGGTGAACAGCGGGAGACAGGCACGGGGGCGCCTTCTCCTGCATTGCACCGTTCACCACCCACGTCAGACGGGAATGGCCGAGCACTCGCGGTCATTCCTAGGCCCCTTCCCGACGGGAGGGGCGTGCCGGGCCCGCTGTAAAGGCGGGCGATCGTCGGCGGGGGACTGGATGGAAAGGCTCTGCCGGATTCCCAGTCCCCTCCCATAAAGACGATGCGGGAGTGCCGCTGGGTCGTTTAGTGGGTATACCGGTTCTACCGGGGAGTCCCACATACCCCACCCGTCCCCCGATGGGTGGGTATGCGTAATGCATTTTTCCCAGCGACAAAAAAAAAAAAAAAAAAAAAAAAAAAAAAAAAAAAAAAAAAAAAAAAAAAAAAAAAAAAAAAAAAAAAGGTTAGGTTGGGGGACCACCCCACAGTGCTTGCGTCCACGTCGCGTCCCCTGGAAACGACCCAGTTCTGACCACCGTAACGGAGTGGCAGACTGGGTTGGCCAAAGTGCACTGTGCTCTCGTAGCGAATTTTATCTCATCTTGCCTTGTCGTCTACGAACCTGCGGAGGCTATGCCAAAACCTGCGCGGGACGCCTTAGGGCGTTTTTTAAAACCAAAAGGCCCTTCTCAGGGCCAACCCAAAGGCCCTTCTCAGGGCCAAACAAAAGGCCCTTCTCAGGGCCAACCAAAAGGCCCTTCTCAGGGCCAATCCGGCGTTTCGGCGTCAGAGACTGGCCGCACGCTGTCTGCGGCCAGTTTCTTCGGAGGGGCGGACGAGTCGTCCGACAACGACTCACTCATTAGTATGTCGGATGCGGACGACTCTCGGTCGAGGAAGCGGGTCGCTTCGTCCGGGGGCTCCCCGGAGACTAAGAGGCCGACGGTGGCTGCGGATAGCCATGACGTTGGGCTCGCGGACGCCCAACGCCAGTTGGACCTGGCTCGGCGGACGCAGCTCCAGCAAGAGCTGGAGGAGCGGGTGGCTGCCAAAGAGAAGCGGGCGCACGTCGCCCGGGCCAAGTCCGGGTATGGTGCGTCCCGCGTTCTATACGCAGACCACTCTGTAGCAGAGCTGGAGAAAATGGCGGAGGAGGACGAGGAGGAGATTGTCGAGGTCGCCTCTAAGTCCTCCAACCTAAAGGGGACCTTCCAGAAGGCCCTCAAGAGCCGGGCCGCGAGCTTGCGCGGTGTCGTCGCGGAGCTGGTCCAGCGGACGACCACCGACGAGACGCGGCAACTGCAGGCGAGGGTGGATCGCCTGCAGACAGAGGTCAGCCGGCTTCATCAGAGGCTGGCTGAAGCCACGGCCCGGCCACAACAAGCCGGGACGAGCCCTGCGGCAGAGGGCCCCGCCTCCTCCAACCTTGAGGATATCATCCGCAAGGTCGTAATGGAGGAGAGGGCCTTCACAAGAGCCTGCTTAGCAGGAATCGAGGACCGGCTCTTGCCGGAGACACGGCTCCGACCGCCGCTTGCGGCGGATAAGAGGCAGCGTGAGCCGGAGCCGTCCTCCTCCCAGGTGGAAGACGCCCTCCTGCCTGCGACCACCCCGTCCAACGAGTGGACGGAGGTGAAAAAGAAAGGGAAGGGAAAAGGGAAAAAGTCGGTGACGGCTGTCCCTGTCATCCCTGCCACCACCGCTCCCAGCCGGTCGCAGACGACCGAAAAAGGTACGGGGAAGGGGAAAGGGAGGGTGAAGGGGCGACTCGTCCCCCCAAAAACCGCGGCCGTCGTGGTGACGCTCACCGCGGAGGCTGCGGGGCGAGGGGAGACGTACGCGTCCCTTTTCGTGCGGGCGCGTACCAATGCCGATCCCACCCAACTGGGGATCGGTAGGGTATCTTGCCGACGCACTCAAACCGGGGCTCGAATATTCGAGTTCCCGGGGGCAGAGGGGAATGCCCATGCGGACCTCTTTGCAGCCAAGCTGCAAGAGGTCATTGCGGATTCGGCCAAGGTGGCCCGACCGGTCAAGTTGGCGGCCATAGAGGTGACGGACCTCGACGACTCCGTCACCAAGGAGGAGGTGGTGGCGGCGGTCGCAGCGATAGGGGGCTGTGGCGTCGCGGCGGTCCAAGGCCGGGACATAAGGCCCGGCCGCGGAGGTATGGGCGCCATTCGCCTCACGTGCCCAATTGCCGCTGCCAAAGCCGTCCTTGCCAAGGGACGGCTCACAGTCGGCTTCAGCTCGGGTGCAGTCCGGGCGCTCGAGGACCAGCCTCTGCGGTGCTATAGGTGCCTCAGCATTGGCCACACCCGGCCCCTGTGTCCGTCCACGGTAGACAGGACGGACACTTGCTACCGCTGCGGCAGGGAGGGCCACAAAGCCGCCTCCTGCGAGGTCGCCACGCCGCACTGCGCGGTGTGTGCCGCCAGTGGCTGCCCGGCAGGCCACGTGATGAAGGGGAGGAACTGCAATCCTCCCCTCAAGCGGGGCAAAGTGCAGGCGCCGAGTGGGCCTGCTGCTGCGGCTAGCACCGTCGTTCCTGCAGCGGCGGCGGAGGAGGGGGGTGCGATGTCCGACTGATGGATAGGGTCGAACATCGCATCCTACAGGCAAACACGGTGGACGTGGTAGTGGTTGCCGAGCCGTACTCGTTGGCATTGTTGTCGCGGTCTTCCACGGACTCCCCTCCCCTCTCGCTCTTGGAGAGGGGACCGGGATACGTGGCCGCCGCGCGGGGAGAATCAGCCCTGGTGAGGGTGTATTTCTCCCCAAATCAGGTGGAGGTCAGCAGGCAACGGGTGCGGGGGCACCCTTGCCTGTATTGCACAGACCTCCACCAGTGTCGGACGGGAATGGCCAGGTGTTCCCGGCCATTCCCGTAGCCCCCCAACCGGGGGGGCATGCGGAGCCCGCCACGTAGGCGGGCATGCGCCGGGAGGGTCGTGGATGTAAAGGCTACGCCAGTTTCCCATGGCCCTCCCATCACAGCGAAGCGGGAACACCGCTGAGTTTTAGTGGGTATACTGTCCTTCTGACAGGAGTCCCACACACCCCGTCTCGTCCCCCACGAGCGGCAGTGCATAAAGCATTTCTCAGCGTCAAAAAAAAAAAAAAAAAAAAAAAAAAAAAAAAAAAAAAAAAAAAAAAAAAAAAAAAAAAAAAAAAAAAAAAAAAAAGGTTAGGTTAGGTTAGGTTGGGGGATCCCCCACAGCGCATACTTCCACGTAGTATCCCCTGGGCAACGCCGTGTCTGACCACCGTAACGGAGTGGCAGACCGGTGGCTAAAGTGCGCTGTGATTCGTAGACAAACGCGGTCGTCTACGAACATGAGTAAGAAAGGACCAAGCCGTGACGCCTCTGGGCGTTTTTGTTTTTATCCGGGTCACTCTTCACAGGGTGACTCAAACGGCCCTTCTCAGGGCCAACCCAACGGCCCTTCTCAGGGCCAACCCAACGGCCCTTCTCAGGGCCAATCCAACGGCCCTTCTCAGGGCCAACCCAACGGCCCTTCTCAGGGCCACGCCGGCGGCGCCTTGGCGTCGGAAGCTGACCGCGCACCATCTGCGGTCAGTTTCTTCTGCAGGCCGGACGAGGTGTCGGACTCCGACGGATCCAACATGGACACGTCGGCGGCCGAAAGCGACCGCCCCAAGCGGAAGAGGGGCGATCTGAGGCTCGGGTCCGGGGGCTCCTCGGAGTCGGTTGGAAGTAGGGCGAAGAAGAAGTCGAAGGCAAAAAAGGCTTCGACTTCTGCTTCGGCCTCTTCTCACGATGTGGGATTGGTGGACGCCGAGCGCCAGCTAAACCTGGCAAAGAGGGCGCAAATCCAGGAGGACCTGGAGGAGAGGGTCGCTGCTAAGGAGCGGCAGGCGCAAGCCGCCAGGTCGAGGGCCGGATATGGTGCATCTAATGTACTGTATGCTGACCACTCCCTGGCGGACTTGGAGCGCATGGCTCTGGAGGACAAGGAGGAGGTTCTGGAGGTCGCCTCAAAGTCCTCCAATTTGAAGGGGACCTTCCAGAAGGCCCTCAAATGCCGGGCCGCCAGCATGCACGGCATTGTGCTTGAGCTGGTGAAGCGGACGGCCACGGACGAAACGCGGCAGCTGCAGGCGAAGGTGGATCGCCTGCAGGCGGAGGTCAGCCAGCTTCACCAGAAGCTCGCTGAGGTCACGGCCCGGCCTGCTCAGTCTGCCCCAGGTGCGGTGGAAGGAGGCTCCTCCTCCCCTGCCAGCCTTGAGGCATTAATCCGCGGGGTGGTGATGGAGGAGAGGGCCTTCATCAGGGGCTGCTTCGCCGGCATAGAGGACCGGCTTTTGCCGGAGAGGCGGCTCCGCCCGCCGCTAGCGGCGGATAAGAGGCCACCGCCAATTGAGCCGGAACCGGCGCCACTGGGAGACCAAGCATCGGGGGGGCAGCCTGAAGCCCCAAAACCCTCCAGGGGCAAGGGCAAGGGCAAGGGGACCACGGTGGCCCCTCAAACGCCCACCACGAGCGCGGAGGGAGCTACCGGGTCGTCCGCCACCTCAGCGGCCCCTCAGAACTCGCAGGGCGAAGATGCCCTTCTTCCCTCCACCACCCCGTCCAACGGGTCGTGGACGGAAGTGGTCAGGGGGGGGAAGGCGAAAAAGCCAACCCACAAGCCCGCTGCGACTGCTCCTGCAGCCGAAAAGGGTCCAGCCGGCGGGAGGAAGCTGGTTCCTCCCAAAACCGCGGCCGTCGTGGTGACCATCACCCCGGAGGCCGTGGAGCAGGGAGAGACGTACGAGTCCGTCCTAAGACGGGCTCGTACCAACGCGGACCCCTCTCAGCTGGGGATCAGCGGCATCACGTGCCGCCGAACCCAAACCGGGGCTCGAATCTTTGAGTTCTCGGGGGAGCAGCGCGGCGCCAACGCGGACCTCTTCGCAAAGAAGTTGCGAGAGGTCATCGCGGATGTGGCAACGGTCGTCAGGCCTGTGAAGACCGCTTCCTTGGAGGTGGCCGATCTGGAGGATTCGGTCACTAAAGAGGACGTGGTGGCGGCCGTTGCGGCGGCTGGAGGCTGCGACGTTGGCGCAGTGAAGGCTGGAGCCATCAGGCTCGGACGCCGCGGCATGGGCACCATCCGCATCGAGTGCCCAGTCGCCGCAGCTGGGGCGGTACTGCGTACTGCGACCAAGGGACGGCTGCTTGTGGGGCTCGGCTCGGCTGTGATCCGGCCACTTGAAGACCAGCCAATGCGCTGCTTCAAGTGCTTCGCGCTTGGCCACACCCGAGCCACGTGTCCCTCCAAGTCCGACTGGGGAGACTGCTGCTTCAGATGCGGGCAGGAGGGACACAAGAGTGCCACTTGCCACGCCGCCACCCCACACTGTGCGGCGTGTGAGGGCACTGGCCGCCCCGCGGACCACAAGATGTCGGGCAGGAGCTGCAAGCCTCCCGCGAGGAAGGGCATAGTGCCGGCGCAGGTTCGCCGTGTTGCTACCACCGCCGCCGTCATCGCCGCTGCAGCTCCTGCGGCGGTAAATGAGGAGGGTGCGATGTCGGAATAATGGTTTCCGACTACCGCATCCTCCAAGCGAATGGCACTACGGCGCGGTCTCCCACAGACTCCCCTCCCCTCTCGCTATTAGAGAGGGGACCGGGATACGTGGCCGCCGCGTGGGGAGAAGTAGCCCTTATGGGCATCTATTTCTCCCCAAACCAGGTGGAGGTCAGCAGGCAACGGGTGCGGGGGCACCCTTGCCTGTATTGCACAGGCCTCCACAAGTGTCGGACGGGAATGGCCAGGTGTTCCCGGCCATTCCCGTAGCCACCCCCCAACCCGGGGGGCATGCGGGGCCCGCCAGCTAGGCGGGCATACGCCGGGAGGGTTGTGGATGTAAAGGCTACGCCAGTTTCCCATGGCCCTCCCATCACGGCGAAGTGGGAACACCGCTGAGTTTTAGTGGGTATACTGTCGTTCCGACAGGAGTCCCACACACCCCGTCTCGTCCCCCACGAGCGGCAGTGCATAAAGCATTTCTCAGCGTCAAAAAAAAAAAAAAAAAAAAAAAAAAAAAAAAAAAAAAAAAAAGGTTAGGTTAGGTTTTTTTTTTTTTTTTTTTTTTTTTTTTTTTTTTTTTTTTTTTTTTTTTATATTCTAACTCCTCTGACACAAATCAGAGCCTATTTTAACTAATCTTCTCTTGCATTCCAGTTCCATCAATTATGCTTCTCGCACTTTTATTCAGCATACTTTTTCTTTCTTTTTTACTTTCTCTGTCATACTTTTCCCGGTGGGATTCCGGTACTAATCTCATATCTACTCTTTCTATTCTCAGTATATTTTTCTTTATTTAGGGTATCAAATTACAACATACACTGTTTCTTTATTTATAATGGAAGGCAGACATTTGGCCATTTTTCATCTTAAATATCTAATTTACATCTATTGCTTACTTTTATCTTAACATTTATTTTCTTATTTCTAGTTTAAATCTATTTTACACAATAATTATTTGGGATTCAAGGTTTACAATACGGTATTTTAGGGGTTTATTTTAGCCCAGTGTTTTATTTTTACACACGGTTTTCTCACTTAATCACTTAACATTCAATACTTATTTATAACTTAGACTACTCTTATTTCTATCTTTAATTACAATATTCATAATAATTCCTATGTATGATGTACATTATATTCCACAATATATGGTCATCATACTTTTTATTGCTTATTTCTCTTTACGACTGTTTCAACTATTTTAAGACAATAGTCCATAAACTTTTTTCTTCTTTTATCTAGCATAATCAACTTTATGTTTTCTACTGATAATTTTGTCTCAATTAATTGTTCGATTTCATACCTATCGTAACCGAATATTGGGCATTCCAGGATGATGTGGGGTACGGACTCTTTTTCACCTGGGTCGCATGTGCATGAGGGACTCTCCTTGCACTTAAAACGGCATAAATATTCCGAGAATCCCCCATGGCCGGTTAGTAATTGAGTGCTCAGGCATGTCGGCTCGAATTTACGGATCACGCCATATGCTGCAGTCACATCCGGGAAGAAGAGTTTAGTAATAGCTGCCGTTTCTCCTGATCTGTATCTCGCATCCCATTCGCGAATCGACTCCAGCCTGAGCTGTCGCTTCGCGAATGAGACGGGGAACAGATCGTAATCCGGTTTCCTCTTTCTTGTTGCTGCAGCGGCTTCCTTAGCAAGCTGATCCGCCCTCTCGTTACCCTCCAATCCAGCGTGTGCTTTTATCCAGAACAGAGATACTACTTTGTTCTGTCGAGATATTTCTGACAGGTTCTCGCGGGTTTCTACTGCTAGTGGATGGAGGGAGCCGAGATTAGTGATCGTCTGAAGAGCTGCCATTGAGTCGCTGTATATCCCGAATGTGGATGCTCCGTTTATCTTGATCCGCCGCGTGGCTTCGCAGACGGCCAGCAGTTCTGCTTGGTACACCGTGCAATATGTCGGCAAGCAAAGTTTGATGGCTTTGGACTCCGTATCGCCCTCCCAAACGGAGAGTGCTGCACCAACCTTTCCACCAATCTTGCTGCCGTCTGTGTAAATTTTAACTGCACAGCCACCGTTTGCATCCACGTCGCTCTGGTCTCTAAGGCAAGTTATCTTGATGTCCGAGATTGTTGCAGGGTGTGGCGCTTCAATTGCTGGCGTTAATCGCTCGATCTCCCTGTCCCCCAGTCCCGGCAGGGCCGCCCCCTTCCTGATCCTGTGTAGCGAGGCTACCTCGCGTACACGAAGATCAAGCGGGAGCACACCTGCAAGGACCATTGCTGAGTTCAGGGAGACCGTGCGATAAGCCTTGCACATTTTTTGTGCGAAGCCCCTCTGCAGAGTTCCGAGTTGCCTTTGCACCCCCAGTTTTTCGGCAGCCGGTGCCCAGACGCTTGCCGCATACAAAATGATGGGTTCGATGGTCGCTGTGTAAATAGTGCGTATCACTTCAGGGTTTAGGCCCCAGCTTGCCTTCGCTGCTCTTGCGAGTTGTTGGTATATATTTATGGCCTTCCTACACACATTCGACACGTGTGACTTAAATGTGAGCTTATCGTCAAATGTCACTCCCAGCATCTTAATTTCCTTGGACACGCCAACGTCCACCCCGCCCATGCTCAGGCGTGGAGCGTCGAATTTAAGCTTGCGCGTGATTACCATTGCGTTAGTCTTGTGAGGCGCGAATTTGAGCTTATTTTCGACGCCCCACGCCCGAACAAGTTCGAGGGCGGCGTTGGCGTGTCTTTGCACATCTTGTGCAGTCTGACCATCGAACACCATGACTACGTCGTCGGCAAACGCCTGCACGTAGTGACCCGCGGACTCAATAATATTCAAGAGGGGATCCAGTAGTACGTTCCATAGGATTGGCCCTCCTATGGATCCTTGGACGCACCCCTTGTTGGTCGCCTTTGTATAGGTTTCCCCGTTGTATCTCACCGTTACCTTCCTCTGGTCAAGGTAGCTGTCGAACACTTTGCGAATATTTACGGGGCAGTTTGCATTTGCCAGTTGGACCCTGATCGCAGGCCACCACGCGCTGTCGAAGGCGCCCTCTATATCCAATGACACGACGGTTATTATCTTCTTCTCGTCCAGTTTAGTTTTAATGTGTTGCATAAATTTACAGAGGGCGTCTTCGCAGCTCTTTTGGGGCATGAATCCAAACTGGCTGGGGTTTAGCTTCGGCAACAGGTGGTATTTGAGTCTGGCGACCAACACTTTCTCGTACACTTTACCCAGTACCGGTAGGAGTCCTATAGGGCGATATGATTTGGGAGTTGTATACGATTCTTTTCCTGGTTTCCTCAACACTATCACTGTGGCTTCCTTCCAAATGATTGGGAAATAATGGAGTTCTAGACATTTGTTGAGTACTTCCAGGAAAAGTTCTGGGTCACCCTTAATGGCGTGGCTGCATATATCGGCAGTGAAACCGTCCGCACCTGGCGCTTTTTTTGGATTGAGGGAGTCCAGAGCGGTGAGCATTTCCGTCGTTGTGAACGGAGGATCGTTCTGTCCGTCGAGTGGTTGTAGGTTCACTACTGATGCTCGGTCCCTTATTTCTAGATGCGTCCGGTTATCGTTCTCCTTTAGGTCTTCCGGGTAGAACGTTTTCGCTAACGCCTCCACCGAACCTTTTGCATCCAGAATGATGCCGCCTTCTTCCAGGGGTATGTCCTCCACCCTTTTTGCCGTTCTCCCTATAACTCTGTAAATACCTTCCCATAGGCTCTCCTTGTCTTGTCTGCTACAGAATTCTTTCCAGCTTCCGATCAGGGCCTCCATAGCCTCAGCCTCATACTCGTCTCTGGCGATTTTATAAGCGTCCACTACACTTTGTTTTCGAATCGGTGCGGCGTTCTTGATTCTACGTTTCCTAGTGGTGACTTCTTGTTTCATCTTCGCGAGCTCCTCCGACCACCATGGCAGGGTAAGTGTCTCTGTGTTTTTCTTAATTGGAATTGAAACGTTGCAAGATTCTGTTATGACTTTACTATAATTTTGTATGAATGATTCTAGTTTTTCAATTGTATTAATGATTTTAATTTCCTTAATGTCTAACTTGTATTCTAATTTTAATTGCTCGAATTTTTGATGAAAAATTTCCCAATTTGCTTTCTTTGTATTATAAATTCTAGTAGTTCTTTTGACACTTACCCCAACTGATTTTTTGAGTTTAATGTTAAAACTAATGCCACTGTGGTCAGCGCACGTGAGATTAACGACTACTTTCCAGTCCTCCACTAGGTCCAGCATATCAATAGTGCAGGCCGTCACGTCAACAAAACTGGTGTAGCGTTTTCCGCCACGAATAGTGTCAAAGGTAGGAGTGTCACCCTTGTTGAGAATATGGAGGTCCATCTCGTGAAGCGTGCCGGCCACATCGTCCCCCCTGTGGTCGATTTCAGGGCTTCCCCACCAAGTGCTCTTTGCGTTAGAGTCACCTCCGATGATTAGCCTCCGTGTTTTAGCTGTAGCAATCTTTTTAATATGATCCAGGTACGGGTCTATGGGTAGGTCTGGTTCAAAGTAGTATGAAACCAATGTTACATACCATTCTTTGGTGCTTATGCTCACCACGACGATGTTATTTGTGGTGAGCTCCGGGTGTTGAGTGACATCTAGGTCAGGGTCGAATACGGCAATAGCTGCTTTGGTAGTTCCTCCTCCGGTATTTTGAAATATCCTGACACCACGGTATGATTTCATATTATCCGACCCACCCACGTAAGGTTCCTGGATCAATGCTATTGCGACCTTCCTTTCGGTTGCTTCGATCATCAGTTCTTCTGTGGCTAGCTTCCTGCGTTGGAGGTTGCATTGGAGCACTTGGTACACATGTTTGTCCACTTTGACGCCCTTAGCAATACGCTATAGACATTCGAGCTATGGCGTCACGCTTTCTCCGTATGGGGCATTCTTGGCTAAATGCGTTGTGGCCGTTGTTTTCGAGCTTGGCCATTGTGCAGTTTCTGCAAGAGGGTATGCCTCCTGCCAGCCACTCTGGGCATTGCGCCCTAAGGTGCGGTTCTCCGCAGTGGCTGCAAAGGTCCGCTGGATCTGTGCAGAACCTCTTACTGTGGCCGTATCCAAGGCATCGCGAGCACTGTACCAGTGGTGACTGGTCAAGCACCCGGATGCGTTGGAGGTCAATGTAGACAGCTCCAGCATCGGTTGCCCTTTTCCAAATAACCGGAGATACACTGAGGACTATGTGACTGGTATGTGGATTGCGGGCTTTCCTCTTGTACTTTATTTCCACTCTGTCTTCGTTCTCCTTTATGTCGTGGAAGATGCCCCTATTCTGGTTCCTGAAAGCCCTTAAGATGTCCTCATCAGTATTCACTGCCAGGACATCGGAGAGCTTCAGGAGTGGGTCTCTGTTTTTAACCTCTTCCACGAGCAGGTTTTTTCCGGACTTTTCCAGTCTTTCTTTGACTCTTTTCCTGTCTTCTTCCGTGTTGCAGCTCATTATGATCTTCCTGTCCTTTCCTTTGCGAGTCCTCTCCACCTTGATCCACCCGTCCTTGGCATTTACAGCCTCTCTTACCTTTGCAAGCACGTGGTCTCCTGTATCTTTTTCGTCCTGAGACGTGACGACCACTGAGTGCAATGCATTCTGAGGAGGTGGGTGAAAGGCGGAACGGGTTGCCGTCTTTTCAGCGTATGTCTGGGTGTTTAGGACCTGTTTATGCTGCTCTTCCATCTTTTCCTTCAGGTCATCCAGTTTTTTGCCGTTTTCTAGAAGTAACCGGCTTTGCTCTTCCAAGTGTCTAATTATGTGACAATTGGCTTCGGGAGTTTCTAGTTCGGTCTTTTCCCTTGGCGTTGTCGGAGTTTTTACTGACGTAGAAGCTTCGCCGGTCTTTTGGAGCCTTTTGATCTCGGCGTCTGCTTCCTTAATAATTTGGAACAACTTGTCTAATGCTTCTAGCACATTACTTTTAATGTCAGTTTTTATGTTCCGTGAATTATTAAGGTTCGTCTTGGCCTTTATAATGTTTTGTTTCGCTTCCGCTAGACGAGTCAAACGTGTGTGCAGGACCTGCCTTGGTAAAATTTGGGCTTCCGTCTTGCCAGAAGCAGGGGTCAGATGGTGTGATGCTGACGCCGCGGCTTCCAAATTCTCGACGCTTCGTCTGACGTTGGACGAGAGTGTTTGTGTCCCAGGTGGAGATATTTTTGCTGAAAGCGTCTGTGTTCGAGGGGGAGATTTTTGTTTCTCCTTTTCTTCCACCGGTTTCGTCGGTGTTCTGGCGGGCACGAACATTGTCAGAGGAGGAGTCAGGTAAGTAAGTAAAATAAAACAATAGCACAATAGTGTCTATGTCAGTCGTGGTCTGCACACAGTGTAAAGATGTGTGCAGTTAAAACTAAAAGTAAAATAAGAGATAAAAATAAAACCGATAAACGAATTAATAAGAATGTAGCTAAAACTTTCTGGTCAACAGTCGTAAAGAGATAATAAATTGATATATAGATAGTATCTAGCTCAATAGAGTTAGGATCTCCTGTTACTAAATACTAAAAATAAGACCTATCGGGACTCAGACCCTTAGTCAACAGTTTCCTAATTTTAAAATTTGAGGAAAAATATCAATGTAGAAATTTTTTAAGGTGCTTAAGATTTTAAATCCTCAGCGGGTCCAGCCTCTATTTAGAGTGTCGAGTCTGCACTTCACCAGAAAGAGCGGGTCACACAGTGAAGCAGTCAAGAAAAGAAAAATCGAAAAAGAAACCAAAATAGAGTCAAAAACCTTGAAGTAAAATAGTATTTTTAAAGAGTCTCTATGTAGAGTCACTTTACTATGTCCACTGGATAGCTCTCGCCCAGCCCTCCCAAATGACCCCAAACTCGATGCAGTTATCTCCAGGGGTTTCGGAGATATCCCAACTTGAAAAATTGGGTTTTTCACCAAAATAAACAACCAAAAGTGGTTACAAGAGGATATCTCCGGAACCACCGGTCCAAAAACCCCGATGTTTGGGCTTTCTGCACTTGGCTTGGCGAGACCTATCCACTGAGATAGTTTTCAGCCTGAAAATTTTTATTTTCAGGAAAACGCCTGAAAGGTGTCTTAATCTATGTCCTATTGTATACTAATGACCCCAGAGGAAACCCCGGTCCTCTACGACTCTCCGTTAGGAAGCTATGGCCGTCTAAAGATTTCACAAAATGGCCGCGGTGCTGTCAAAGGCGATGTTTGACCCCGGATATCTTCCCTCGGGAAAGCCGTAGACCCCTCGAGCTTGGGCTCTCCCAACTCAGCCTGAGCTCCTCTATCCGCTGAAACTGTTTTCAGGGTCCTGAAAATTTTTTGCTCCAATCCACCTGAAATCGTGGGGCAGGCAGGACAATAGGTCCCTAAGCGTAGTATCGAAAACCGCTACTTCCCACGACCACTGGTTTATGAGCTATGACGGTTTGAAAATTAACAAAATGGCCGCCGAACTGTCAAAGGTTGAGTTAAAATGTCCGTAGCTTCGGAACCCTTCGTCTCAGAAGATCGGGGTTTTGGATGTACAGTTCGGCGTCACTTCAGGTGTGTCCTGAATGCAGTTTCAGCGAAGAAAATTTTCAAGGCCTGAAACAGCCTGAAAACCCTCTAGTTTCAAAGTAAACTGTCTGCTAATGGCCAGAGTGAAAATCCGAGAACAATCGGAACAGCCGTTTCCGAGATATCGTGCTCTGAAAATTAAAACCCAAAAACCAAGATGGCGCGATTTGTTCGAAAAAGCCAATTTGGAAGATATACAGCCCGAGTTTGGGCTTAAATGGGTCACAATGAGAGTATTGGACCCTGTCCTAGCGTCAAAAATGAATATTTTCTATTAAATTTAGAATAAATGCCAAAAAACAATAAAAAATCGATATCTCGGGCGTCACTGGTCCGAAAATTCTAGAAAAAGTAACAATAAAAAGGTAAAATAAGGCGCTACAACATACAATTAAAAAAATTTCTAAAAACTAAAAACCAAGTAGTGAATTTTTTGAAATTGTGGTTTTTTAATAAATATCCCTAAAACTTTAAAACTATCAAGCCTAAAAATCTAAAACTTAAGATCTCTATTAAAATATTGAGCGCGCCAAGGACAGCAATTGAAGATCTTCAAAAAGTTGTCTAGAACCGGAGATATAGATGTCGGGATTTTACAACTTTGAAGTAGTGTTAAAAATCAGGTTTGACAGGTATTTAAAATTTTTCAGCAGTTACCGTCTGTATCTTGAGGGAAGATTGCGGCTGCAAAGTTTCAGGTGTCTGGCTCTGCGGAATCGGTGTTTTCAGCACCACGTGGTTTTTCTTTTTTTCAAATAACTCCAGATTGCCTGAATTTTTCAGACTTATGGGGAGTCAGGACGGTGTGTGGGGGCGATCCCCTCCTTTTTCTTCAATAAAAGAGTGGGGGTATCGATCTGGATTTAGCAGCGTATTCGATTTAAGTCTCTGAATAATACTTTAACCTCAAAATATTGAGGTTTTTCAGGTTTTCACCAAGTTTAACTGCAATCCGGGTATATTCACTCACATGGGCGTTTAGATGTCACTTTGCCCCACAATTAGACACCACTTTCGTCAAAATCGGTTAACTTTATACCACTTTTTTGATTTTTTAAGCGCGGAGCAGCCTTAAGAATGATCCGACCGCCACGAGAGCTGGGGGGGTACTGGGTTAGGTTAGGTTAGGTTAGGTTAGGTTAGGTTAGGTTAGGTTAGGTTGGGCCGCGATGTCGTGTATCTGGGGCATCGCGGCTGCGGTTTCGGGGCCGCGGCTGGAGAGGTGTATTGCGGTACAGCGCTCTCCCTCCCTGCCGCGGCCTTGACGGGGTCGCCACCGTCCGATGGCGAACGCGGTGGGGCCGCAGGGGAAGAGGAGTGTCGGTATAGCGTAGGCCGCTCTCCCTATCCTCTGCGGCCGAAAATTGGTAGACGGCGGGGCCAATGTCCTGACCCGCCGAAGAGGGGCCAAGGGCGCCTAGACAAGGGGCTGTCTGGCGCCCATGTGCTGGTTTGGTCCCTGGGTTGGTCACGGCGTGCCATGTGTTCTGGTGCGCCGGTGATGAAGGAGGAGGGGCCCGCTGCGGCGGGCTGGCACCAGTCGGGGGTTGCGGAGGATTTTTTCGTTCCCGCGACCCCCGGCGTAGGTGTGAGACGGAACACCGGGGTGGTTTTTAGTCAGTAAGAGTCTGACAGACCCCTCCGCTCGCCCCAGGCGGAGGACATCCATGAGGATTTTCCACCCCGGAACAAAAAAAAAAAAAAAAAAAAAAAAAAAAAGGTTAGGTTAGGTTAGGTTAGGTTAGGTTAGGTTAGGTTGGGGGACCACCCCACAGTGCTTGCGTCCACGTCGCGTCCCCTGGAAACGACCCAGTTCTGACCACCGTAACGGAGTGGCAGACTGGGTTGGCCAAAGTGCACTGTGCTCTCGTAGCGAATTTTAATCTTGCGTTGTCGTCTACGAACCTGCGGAGGCTATGCCAACACCTGCGCGGGACGCCTTCGGGCGATTTTTAAAACCAAAAGGCCCTTCTCAGGGCCAACCCAAAGGCCCTTCTCAGGGCCAACCAAAAGGCCCTTCTCAGGGCCACTCCGGCGCTTCGGCGTCAGAGACTGGCCGCGCGCTGTCTGCGACCAGTTTCTTCGGAGGGGCGGACGAGTCGTCTGATAACGACTCCATTATTAGTATGTCGGATGCGGACGACTCTCGGTCGAGGAAGCGGGTCGCTTCGTCCGGGGGCTCCCCGGAGACTAAGAGGCCGACGGTGGCTGCGGATAGCCATGACGTTGGGCTCGCGGACGCCCAACGCCAGTTGGACCTGGCTCGGCGGACGCAGCTCCAGCAAGAGCTGGAGGAGCGGGTGGCCGCCAAAGAGAAGCGGGCGCACGTCGCCCGGGCCAAGTCCGGGTATGGTGCGTCCCGCGTTCTATACGCAGACCACTCTGTAGCAGAACTGGAGAAAATGGCGGAGGAGGACGAGGAGGAGATTGTCGAGGTCGCCTCTAAGTCCTCCAACCTAAAGGGGACCTTCCAGAAGGCCCTCAAGAGCCGGGCCGCGAGCTTGCGCGGTGTCGTCGCGGAGCTGGTCCAGCGGACGACCACCGACGAGACGCGGCAACTGCAGGCGAGGGTGGATCGCCTGCAGACAGAGGTCAGCCGGCTTCATCAGAGGCTGGCTGAAGCCACGGCCCGGCCACAACAAGCCGGGACGAGCCCTGCGGCAGAGGGCCCCGCCTCCTCCAACCTTGAGGATATCATCCGCAAGGTCGTAATGGAGGAGAGGGCCTTCACAAGAGCCTGCTTAGCAGGAATCGAGGACCGGCTCTTGCCGGAGACACGGCTCCGACCGCCGCTTGCGGCGGATAAGAGGCAGCGTGAGCCGGAGCCGTCCTCCTCCCAGGTGGAAGACGCCCTCCTGCCTGCGACCACCCCGTCCAACGAGTGGACGGAGGTGAAAAAGAAAGGGAAGGGAAAAGGGAAAAAGTCGGTGACGGCTGTCCCTGTCATCCCTGCCACCACCGCTCCCAGCCGGTCGCAGACGACCGAAAAAGGTACGGGGAAGGGGAAAGGGAGGGTGAAGGGGCGACTCGTCCCCCCAAAAACCGCGGCCGTCGTGGTGACGCTCACCGCGGAGGCTGCGGGGCGAGGGGAGACGTACGCGTCCCTTTTCGTGCGGGCGCGTACCAATGCCGATCCCACCCAACTGGGGATCGGTAGGGTATCTTGCCGACGCACTCAAACCGGGGCTCGAATATTCGAGTTCCCGGGGGCAGAGGGGAATGCCCATGCGGACCTCTTTGCAGCCAAGCTGCAAGAGGTCATTGCGGATTCGGCCAAGGTGGCCCGACCGGTCAAGTTGGCGGCCATAGAGGTGACGGACCTCGACGACTCCGTCACCAAGGAGGAGGTGGTGGCGGCGGTCGCAGCGATAGGGGGCTGTGGCGTCGCGGCGGTCCAAGGCCGGGACATAAGGCCCGGCCGCGGAGGTATGGGCGCCATTCGCCTCACGTGCCCAATTGCCGCTGCCAAAGCCGTCCTTGCCAAGGGACGGCTCAATGTCGGCTTCAGCTCGGGTGCAGTCCGGGCGCTCGAGGACCAGCCTCTGCGGTGCTATAGGTGCCTCGGCATTGGCCACACCCGGCCCCTGTGTCCGTCCACGGTAGACAGGACGGACACTTGCTACCGCTGCGGCAGGGAGGGCCACAAAGCCGCCTCCTGCGAGGTCGCCACGCCGCACTGCGCGGTGTGTGCCGCCAGTGGCTGCCCGGCAGGCCACGTGATGAAGGGGAGGAACTGCAATCCTCCCCTCAAGCGGGGCAAAGTGCAGGCGCCGAGTGGGCCTGCTGCTGCGGCTAGCACCGTCGTTCCTGCAGCGGCGGCGGAGGAGGGGGGTGCGATGTCCGACTGATGGATAGGGTCGAACATCGCATCCTACAGGCAAACACGGTGGACGTGGTACTGGTTGCCGAGCCGTACTCGTTGGCATTGTTGTCGCGGTCTTCCACGGACTCCCCTCCCCTCTCGCTCTTGGAGAGGGGACCGGGATACGTGGCCGCCGCGCGGGGAGAATTAGCCCTGGTGAGGGTGTATTTCTCCCCAAATCAGGTGGAGGTCAGCAGGCAACGGGTGCGGGGGCACCCTTGCCTGTATTGCACAGACCTCCACCAGTGTCGGACGGGAATGGCCAGGCGGGTGGGATGCGCCGGGAGGGTCGTGGATGTAAAGGCTACGCCAGTTTCCCATGGCCCTCCCATCACGGCGAAGCGGGAACACCGCTGAGTTTTAGTGGGTATACTGTCCTTCTGACAGGAGTCCCACACACCCCGTCTCGTCCCCCACGAGCGGCAGTGCATAAAGCATTTCTCAGCGTCAAAAAAAAAAAAAAAAAAAAAGGTTAGGTTAGGTTTTTTTTTTTTTTTTTTGTTTTAGCAGGAGTGGGAAATCCTCATGGACGCCCAGACTGCCTCACTGGTGAGCCAGTCTGGGCAGTGCCGGACTCTTACCGGCTAAAACCCACTCCTGCCTTTGCTCAGTGTCCCTCTGACATGATCAGAGCCCTTGTTGTTCAGTTTTCTGATGGCAGTCGTTTTTTATTTTATTTTATTTTATTTTTTATTTTAGTCAGTCCTGTTTTAGGAAGTGGAGTTCCTGGAAGCAGTTGCCTCACCTAATCCTATCTTTTCCAAATCCTGTTATAGTAAGCCAACATCTTACACACTACCTTAAATCAAGTTACTTCGCTATATTTTTATTTTATTTTTTGTGTTTTTTATTTATTTTTCCATTTATGAGTCTACCTATTCTAATACCTATAATATTTTCTATATTTTCCTTAATCTATACTTTATTTATAATATGGCTATGCTAATATATACACAATATATCATATAGACATAATTTTAATCTAGTTGCTTACATTTATTTCCTATCCTATGAGTTATATTTACTAATTTTACATTAAATTTTCTATTTACTATTTCTGTAAATCTTGGCAGACTCACATTAAGCGGTGAGTGATAATATCCTTTTTGTTTTAGGTGCTGATTGACGACCTGCGCATTCCAGACTGGTGCATCGACGAGTTCGTTGGACCACAACGGTAAGGTGAGTTTGTTGCTATTGTTTGGTGTACGAGTGTATTCTGTGTTAATATTGTAAAATAAACTAATTACTAAATCTATTATTAATAATGTGTCAAGTTCGAATATAATTAATTTGAAATCAGCTTTTAATTGGGCCAATTTCTTATGAAATTGGCTCCAATTTGCTTGTGTTGTGTTGTAATTTGTTAAGGGTCTAATAATGTGTGTAGTTTTAAAAATGTGTGCGTTAATTTTAAAAATGTTACCGTTGCGGTCTGTTCGGGTCTTAATTCCGGGAAAGGCTGGCTGCACCTCAGCAGTACGCCACCGACAGGCGCGCCAATGCGTCCCACTTTACGCGTATCGGGCACACGCTGTCGAAGGCGTTGTGGTCAGTGTTGTCCATTTTCGCCAATAGGCAATTATGGCATTTGGGTGCTTCCGCTGCCAGCCTTGACGGGCAGTCAGCCCGCATGTGGGGGTCGCCGCAGTGTGTGCAGAGGTCTGCGGGCGCCGTGCACAGTTTGCGGCTGTGGCCGTAGCGCAAGCAGCGGGTGCACTGAATCAGTGGCGACTGGTCCATAACACGCACCCGCTGCAAGTCAATGTGCACACGACCCGCGTGCGTCAGCCTCTGCCACACCGGAGGGGACACCTGCAGGATAATGTGGGTCATGTGGGAGTTCCTTGTCCTGCGACGGTACTTCACTCCCATTCTGACACTATCCGCAGGCAGGTCGCCGATCAGATGGCTGTTCTGGCGTTTAAGCGCCTCGACTACCTCCACATCCGAGTGACACGAGAGGACGTCCCTTATGATGATTAGGGGATCTTTGTTTTTAACCTCCTCCACTACGAGGTTACCGGCCTTCTTAATCCTCTCGGTCACCCGGGTCAACTCCTCCCTAGTCCCGAAGCCCACCACTACCTTCTGGTCTCTCGCCTTCCGCAATCTCTCTACCCTTGTTCCCTCGTTTCTGGCATCTACCGCCAACCTAAGCTTCTCAATGACCTCTTCCCCGGTGTCCATGTCATTGACCGATGACACTACCACCGAGTGAAGAGGTCCTTGGGTGTACTGCTTCGGGGCGGCCGCCATCTCCGCGAACGAGGGACCTTGGCCCGCGACAAAGCGAGGGACCTTCTGTAGGTGCTCCGACAGAGCCCGTGTGTCCAGCCGGCATTCCTCCAGCGCGTTTTTATGCTGCTGGAGGTTTTCCGTGAGCTGCTTCATGAGCTCTGTCGTTTCACCCAAGGCCGGCGTCGGGTCCTTGCGAGCTGTCTCTGGTTCGGCTGGCTCTCCAGATGTTTTTCCTCTCTCGGTCTCTCCCTCCTTTACTAATTGGTAAAGTCTTTCGATCGCTTTGATTAACCCGTCTTTTATTTCCTTTTTCAGGTTGCGGGAGCTGTCGAGCAGTATTTTCGCCCTGCAGAGACACGCCTTTGCCTCCGCGGTTCTACTTGCGAACTTCACCGCTGGCACTTCTCGAGGTGAGCTCTCCAAGGCTCTCTCAGAGGGTTTCGGCACGTCAGACTTGACCTGCTGGTGTGTCGTTGCTCTAGGCTTGTGTTTGGGGGGGCTAAATACAAGTATCTTCCTGGGGGTAGTGGGCACGGGTGCCTTTGTGGGAGGTGTTGGAGTTTTGTGGGTTTGCCCCGATCTTTGTTTCTCCACTTCCCCCTCAGAAATACTTTGCTGACCTGAAGGGCCCGCCTGTACTAGGCTTGCCGCCCCCACGTCCAACGTCTCTTCAGCTGCCTTCGCCTTCACCAGAGGTGTTCTGACAAACATCGTGCTGGACAGTATCTAGATTGTCAGGGGACACGAGTATTTGTACTGAATCCCTGTAAAGGGGGGATCAGCAAGTAAAATAATTAAAATAGAATAATTTATTAAAAGCCCTATAGCTAGGACTTGGTCAGGTCAAAAAATAGTTGTTAAGATTTAAAAGAGGTGACAATAATACCCAAGTAGGCTTTCAAACCGCCAAATTCTCTCTATTTCTATAAAAGAAAGTTCTAAATGATGCTTGAAGAGCTAGAAACAGAAAATATTTGTTGCAGAAAAATAAAAAGTTTACCTGGCCAGTAACAAAAGGGTGGGTGGGAGGGAAATTTTTTGACGTTTTATTTGGGCTAGACGGGCGTGAGAGGTGTCCAAAAAACCGTCTCGGCGCGGGCCAGCGAACTACGAAATAAAACGGGGTAGGTGCCGAACAAAAATTTTGAGTTTTGGTCAAAAAACCAGTTTTTGAAGCAAAAAATTTCGAATTTCGCCCCACCACCTGAAAACCGGCACACGGATCGCGGACCAGAGAACAGGGATGAAGGGTGAGTACTATTGAAACTATAAACTAACGCTACTTTGGCAAAAAATTTAGAACAAACACTAAATTTTGATGTTTTTGTATGAAAATTTTAAAAAATTACAAGGGTTGTAGGGAAAACTTTTTATTTAGGGGTAGAACTGGGTGCAACGTCGTCAGTACGTAGGCGGACGCCTAGTTATGTCTAAATTAGCTGAAAACAGCTTCAAAATCGCACTCCAAACGTCAAAGATATTCGGTTAGGTTAGGTTAGGTTAGGTTAGGTTAGGTTAGGTTAGGTTAGGTTAGGTTAGGTTAGGTTAGGTTAGGTTAGGTTAGGTTAGGTTAGGTTAGGTTAGGTTAGGTTAGGTTAGGTTAGGTTAGGTTAGGTTAGGTTAGGTTAGGTTAGGTTAGGTTAGGTTAGGTTAGGTTAGGTTAGGTTAGGTTAGGTTAGGTTAGGTTAGGTTAGGTTAGGTTTTTTTTTTTTTTTTTTTTTTTTTTTTTTTTTCCTGTCCGGACGCAAGGTCCGGCCCGCGAGCTACCTCTAACATAATTAGAGTCCTTATTTGACTTCTGGGATAGGATATATCTTCGGGGATATTCTTTATTGTTTGTCGTCAGATTTATTATTAAAGCTACGTATCTTATACACTTAATTTGTAAACAGCTGGTATGACAGGTCTTTACTTAAACTTATTATTAATATTTATAGTTGGGTTTACAAAATTGTTTTCTAATTCTAAATGGGTTGAGCATATTACTTATTTTTTATTTATCTCTGTACATTTATTTTGCTTAACTTATTTATAAATGCCTTAATTTTCTAACTTATACTTATATATTGTTACTGTTAGCTTATTCTTTTATTCTTAATCTTTTTATTAATTGTTAGGATTACAAATTTGTTACTTATTACTATATGGGTTGAACATGTTGTTTATTTATTTTTATCGTTGTACATTTATTTTTCATAACTTATTTGTAAATGCCTTAGTTTCTAACTTATACTTATATATTATTATTGTTAACTTATCTCTTATTCTTACACTTTTCATTGGTGGTTGGGGTCACAAATGTATTTCTCAGGGGTTTGACATGTTACTTATTTTGTTTGTCATTGTACATTTATTTTTCTTTACTTATTTATAATTACCTTAGTTTTCTAACTTATAATTATATGTTATGCTTTATTTACTTATATGCTATTCTATATATTTAACACTAATATATATTTAGCATGGATCTGTTGTACTATTTATTTCTATTTATAACAGCTTTTGCAACTTCACTAAAGTAACTAACAAAAATTTCCCTGTATTTAATGCGGGATAAAAGCTCCGGGAAGTTATTGGCTACAATTTCGAGTTCTAACTTATTTTCAGCCTCGAATCTCTTTGTGGCATACATTGGGCATTCGGTCAGTATATGCTCCACCGTTTCGGGTGTTCCGGGTTGACAGATGCACGATGAGTTCTCCTTGCACCTGAATCGCTTCAGGTACTCAGAGAACCCACCGTGCCCCGTCAATACTTGGGTGGTTATGCCCATTGGGACCATCTGTCGAACTATCTTATATGAGAGACTGACTTCGGGAAAGAAAAGTTTTGTGGTTTTCGCCCTAGAACTTAGATTGTACCGTTGGTTCCATTCATCAATCGACCCCTTTCGGATTTGTCGCTTGATGAATGAAACCGGGCATAGGTCGTAGTCAGGTTTGGTCTTCATGTTTAGGGCAGCGGCCTTCGCCAACTCATCCGCCCTTTCGTTCCCCGCAAGGCCTGCATGTGCCTTGACCCAGAACAAAGACACAGTTTTGTTCTGGTTACCAATGGCCTTTAGGTTTTCTCGGGTTTTGACTGCCAGGGGATGCGTTGTGCTATGGTTTGTTACGGTCTCCAAAGCTGATCTAGAATCACTGTAGATTCCGTAACTTTCCTCGCTTCTCCGCTGGATCACCTCGGTGGCTCTACACACCGCGAGGAGTTCCGCCTGGTATACTGTGCAGTATGGTGCCAGCTTGAGTTTAAGGCTTTTCACTTCTGCTACATCATCCCATAGGGTTAGCGCTGCGCCCACCTTGCCCTCAATCCGGCTGCCATCGGTAAATATTCTGATAGCCTGGTTGTTGTGGCTATCCATCTGTTCCTGGTCTACCAAGCTCACGAACTCTATCGCGGTGTGCTTCCCCGGGTGAGGTGCTCTGGAGAATTCCACTCTCCGCTCGACCTCTCTATCTACTAGCTCTGGCCGGGACACCCCTCTCCTCGCCTCATACAGGGCGGCTGCCTCTTGTATACGGAGGTCGAGTGGAAGTATCCCAGCCAGTACCAGCGCTGAGTGAAGAGAGGTCGTGCGATACGCCCGGCACAGTTTTTGGGCAAAGCCCCTCTGGACTGAATTGAGTTGGCGTTGGACTCCTAATTTCTTGGATGCTGAGGCCCAGGCACCGGCTGCATAGGTGACTATAGGCTCCACTGCGGCGGTATATATGGTCCGGATTATTTCCGGGTGGAGACCCCAACTGACCTTGGCGGCTCTCGATAATTGCTGGTAAACACCGAGTGCCTTTTTGCATACATTAGTTGTATGGCTGTTAAAGGTCAGTTTGGAGTCCACAGTGAGTCCCAAGATTTTTATTTCGGAGGACATTACAATGTCGATCCCCCCCATGGTCAGGCGTGGCGCGTCATATCTAAGCTTTCTGGTGAGTACCATGGCGCACGTTTTGTGCGGCGCAAACCTGAGCTTATTTATGACGCCCCACGCCCGAACATGTCCGAGAGCGGCATTGGCTTGTCTCTCAATATCCAGGGCTGACTCTCCCGAAAACACCAGGACCACGTCGTCCGCAAAGGCCTGACAGTAGTCACCCCTCTGCGTGAGACTCTCCAGTAATGGGTTAAGTAGGAGATTCCATAAAATGGGGCCGCCTATTGATCCCTGGACACACCCTTTGCTAGTGCTTTTTGCAAACTCATGGCCAGCATACCTTACCCGGACCTTGCGGTCGCTTAGGTAGCTGGCCATCATCCTCCTAAGGTTTGCAGGGCACTTCTCTTCCGCCAGTCTGACCTTTATGGCCGGCCACCACGCACTGTCAAAGGCTCCCTCTATATCAAGTGAGACCATCGTGATGAGCTTTCTCTCTTGGAGTTTGCCTCTCACGTGGGCTATCAAGTCATAGAGGGAGTCTTCCGTGCTTCGCTGTGGCATGAAGCCGTACTGGCGGGGACTTATTCGGGGCGGTTAGGTTAGGTTAGGTTAGGTTAGGTTAGGTTAGGTTAGGTTAGGTTAGGTTAGGTTAGGTTAGGTTAGGTTAGGTTAGGTTAGGTTAGGTTAGGTTAGGTTAGGTTAGGTTAGGTTAGGTTAGGTTAGGTTAGGTTAGGTTAGGTTAGGTTAGGTTAGGTTAGGTTAGGTTAGGTTAGGTTAGGTTAGGTTAGGTTAGGTTAGGTTAGGTTAGGTTAGGTTAGGTTAGGTTAGGTTAGGTTAGGTTAGGTTAGGTTAGGTTAGGTTAGGTTAGGTTAGGTTAGGTTAGGTTAGGTTAGGTTAGGTTAGGTTAGGTTAGGTTAGGTTAGGTTAGGTTAGGTTAGGTTAGGTTAGGTTAGGTTAGGTTAGGTTAGGTTAGGTTAGGTTAGGTTAGGTTAGGTTAGGTTAGGTTAGGTTAGGTTAGGTTAGGTTAGGTTAGGTTAGGTTAGGTTAGGTTAGGTTAGGTTAGGTTAGGTTAGGTTAGGTTAGGTTAGGTTAGGTTAGGTTAGGTTAGGTTAGGTTAGGTTAGGTTAGGTTAGGTTAGGTTAGGTTAGGTTAGGTTAGGTTAGGTTAGGTTAGGTTAGGTTAGGTTAGGTTAGGTTAGGTTAGGTTAGGTTAGGTTAGGTTAGGTTAGGTTAGGTTAGGTTAGGTTAGGTTAGGTTAGGTTAGGTTAGGTTAGGTTAGGTTAGGTTAGGTTAGGTTAGGTTTTTTTTTTTTTTTTTTTTTTTTTTTTTTTTTTTTTTTTTTATTTTTTTTTTTTTTTTAATTTGTGCTTTTCCCCGTTCATGAAAACAACAGGACCTTGCTATTCTAATTTTCTCATTCATTCCAGTTCTATCATTTATTCTTCTCGTACTTTTATTCTTCATACTATATCTTTCTTTCATACAATCTTTCATACTGAGCCGGGTGGGATTCCCGCTATTGTATCTATCTATCTATTTCTCTTTTTTAATTTTATTTTCTTTATTAAGGTAATCAAACAAAAAAGACTTACTTTATTGACATGGACATTTTAAATCTTAATTCTACTTTTTGTACATAATTTCTTATTCTAATACACTTCTTATTTTCAATATTTTGCAGTTTAACTTATATCTTAACTCTTATTTCTATATTATTTTTATATCTAGTTCTTATTTTTATACATTTTTAATCTCTACTTAAATATCTGTTATTTGTTACTTGCTAATCATAATTTCCTTATTTTATATTTTACATTATAGGTTCATCTTAAGTTTACAGACTGTTCTTATTTTCCATTTATTAGGACTGGGATTTGGGTTGGGATTTGTCGGTTTTATTGGCCTATTTATGCTCACAACTTTTTCCCTTGTGCTGAATTTATAGACAATAAGTATAAATATCATTATATATTTATACATTATGTGTTTTATAGGTACACTTTAGGGTTGTTGGGGGGTGTGTTGCTTCCGCCTTTTCTATTTATTATTTTCTTTAGGATTTTTGGCAATAATATATTTTTAAGCTCAGCTTATAATATTTATTGACTTTCTTGGTCTACGTTTTGGGTTTTACCAGCAATTTTTTAATCTTTTTAGGGGCGTGTCTAAAGGTTATAAATACATATATATTTAATATACATAAATAATTTATAGTGGGGGGGGATTTAGGCGTACGCCGTCGTCGTTCGAGCCAGATAGTCCCATTTTTTACGGACCGGGCACTCCACGCTGAACGCGTTGTGCTCGGTCTTCTGGAGCTTTGAGTGCAGGCAGTTGCAGCACTGCGGTTCGTTGCCCGCGGCAAACTCCACGCACTTTTCGCGCAGATGCGGCCCTCCGCAGTGGCTGCACTTGTCTGCACTCTCAGTACAAAATTTTCGGCCATGCCCAAAAGCTAAACATTTTGTGCATTGGATGAGCGGCGACTGATCCTCCACCCTGACCCTTTGCAGGTCAAGGTAAAGGGCCCCAGCCTCCGTCATCCTCTGCCATATCTTGGGTCTGACTTGAACGACGACGTGCGCCGTCTTAGGGTTCCTGGTCCTTTTTTTGAATTTAATCGTCATGTCAGTCTCGTCCTTGTCTATGAATAGAGCGCCTTTACTATTTCTTCGTCGTCGCTGTCCAAAAAGACATCCTTAAGGACGACGAGAGGGTTTTTATTTCGCATAGGCGCTACTATTAGCCCTTTTCCGCGGCTCTCAATCCGGTCCTTAACTCTTCTGAGTTCGGTCTCCGAGTCGCACCCCAGTATGACAGTCTGGTTCTTTGCTTTGCGACATTTATTTATTTTAAGGCCAGTTTCCCTGGCATCGACCGCCTTCTTCACCCTGGCGAGTACCTCATCCGCAGTCTCCTGACTGCCTTCAAAGGTGACCGCCATCGAGTGAAGCGCCGGTCGATGCCCGGGTTTGGCTGCCGCGACGTTTGCATACGTCAGTGTCGTCGAGTCCTGTTTATGCTCTTCTGCCACTTTTCTGACGACCTCCTCTATTTCATCAGCTCTGTTGCCGACCACACCGGCAAGGTCAGCGACTCTGTCCCCGAGGTCGGCGACAGCATGAGAGACGATCTTCACTGCTGTGTTCGCGTGGTCTAGGCTCTCCTGCGCCTCTTCCATCCTGCCGCCGAAATCGTCGAATTTGTCGGTGACCCTCTCGATGATGTCGGCACCGCTCTCGGAATAGTGGTCGGTCATGTCGCGGAAACTCTTGGCGACCACTGCTTCTAAGTCCTTGAGCTGCATCTCTAGGTTCGACTCCAATGTCTCCAGCCTTTCCAGAATTAGATCCGGCCGTCCGGGTGATGTAGGCGTGGTGTTTGCCTTAGTTGTCGGGGCTGTTCTTGGCGCTGTCTCCAGGCCCTTTATGCGCCTACTTAGTTCGAAGAGGGTCCTAAGGCATCTATCAGATCTAGTCTCTAGGAAGCCTTTTATATCTTTCCTCATCTGAGGATAGTCCTTGACCCTAGCTGGTATCTCTTCGAACGTCTTCATGACCTCTTGTAGGAGCTGGTCGTTGGATGACGTGGCGTAAGCGTTTAGCTGCCGTCTATAGACATCCATATTTTCAATAGACCTCCTCTTCCTCTCTGGTCTTCGTATGAAAGTTTTGGCAGCGTCCAGCGCCTGTCCAGGCGAGCCCGCTGGGCTGGGAGTGGTGGTGGTGGGACGGACAGCAGTAGAAGTCCCCGCCGGCGACGACCTCGGTGCCTCGGCAGGCAGGATTGCCTCATGTGGTCCGCCGGAGCCGGCTCCCGTCCCTCTCCCTGTTGCTGGGGTGCGAATCATAGACATTGTTTCTCCTTTGTGTGTAAATGGCACAATGTAGCGGGGAAAAATGTCAAAAGTGTAAATAATATAATATAATAGAAAATATATTTCTCAGTCAGTAAAACAATTTTTTGTCTAACCCTGTATAGGGGGGTAGAGAGGTCTGTCAATAACGTGCGCTTTTGCGTCTGTCCGAGATTTGGCCCTGTAGATGGGGGTAGCGTCAAGATCCGATTTTTGCTGTCCAAAGACTATGTATATAAATAAATAAAATATAAAAGCCTATTATCTAAAGAGTCGGACGTTTTACCTCGGTTTTGTTGGAGCCAAAAGAGAGGACTTTGTCTCCCGATGTCAGAGACCCCAAACTCGGTGGGCCTACGACCTCCGGTTCAGGAGTTAGGGCCCGGGGGGGTGAGGTAGTCTTGAAATGTTGGGGGGGGGGGGTGAAAACCGGTGGTGGGGCAGCTCTGAAGGAGCAAGTAAGGGAGAGAAGGGGGGGCGATGTCCCGGGGGGTCTCGGGGGTCAAAAAAGGGGGTAGCGGATCACTAAAGATGGCCCTTGGGGTGGGGGTATAGCCTCAGGTTGTACACAAGTGACGTATATATAAACTATTTACAAAAAATTTTTGGGGGTCAAATTTAATAGGAAGGGGGTAAAAAGGGGATCTTAGGGGCCTATCCGAATATAGGTTCCGGCTGAGAGGGGGGTTATAGGGGGGGGGAAAATTTCATCAAAATTTGGATATCTCCAGCCGTTTCGGAGATAGGGTGGGGATTGTGAAAAGTTTTTAGGGTGGGGGGGATTTTATTTAGAAAATTATTTATTTAAATGAGATTTAAATTTAATTAATATTTAAAAAAAGAAAAAAAAACTATTTACTATATGTATTTAATACTTTTGAGTAATCCACCGGTCAGGGGGGGGGGGACGGTAATTATAATATATTAATAATTAAATAAAGACGAGGGGGCTTAGCAAGAGGAGTAGCCTGTAAAGACTGTGAGGGGGGGGGGGGGGCAAAATAAATATTATAATAATTATTAAATACGAGGGGGCTAGCACAGAGGGGTGGCCTGTTGACACTTTTTTGGTGGGGAATTAAATATATTTATTTATACTTAAATAATTAAATTAAATAAATTAAAAAACCGGGGGGGCTAAGCCTGGGATGTGGCCTGTGTATGCTGGGGGGAAAATAAATTTAAAAAGAAATAATTTTATATTGTCAATTAAACAAATGTAGTTAAAAGGGGCTAGGCAGAGCCCGTGGAGCACTGGCTGCGTGAGATGACGACTATGGTATGATAAGGGGGCGGGAGGGGAGCGGGGGTAAGAGGGGAAATTTGGAAGATAATAATTTATTAAAATATGGGGGGGGATCGAGAGAGGGTGGCCAGGGGATCAAACGGTATATTCTATTAGAATAGAATATACCAGGGAGGGGGTTAAAAATGGGCTATCTAGCTCCGTTTCGGAGTTATGGGCGTTTAAAGGGAATTAAAAGTCCTGGGTTCGGTTCCCGGTTGGTGAAAAGAGATGAACTTTTTTGAAAATTTTTAAAAATTAAAAATAATTTACGTTTCTAAGCTAATTAGTGGGGGTGTCCATTTGGTTCCCTGGGAAATAAATAAAATATACATAAATTTCCTGTTTCGGGAGCAAACACAGGGGCGGGCTTTGTTGGTGACGAGTTTTTGTGTGTCAACAAAGTTATCTTTTCAATTCGTGCCCGACGCCTGTTCCGCTCCAGAAGTCAATAACTTTTTCCCTATTTAAGACGCGTGGGTTTTATAGGTATTGGGTTAAAGAGGGGGAGCAACCTGTTGCTCTGACTTATATTTTGGAATTTTCGGCTCAGGGGTTTGCGATTTAAGTAGCTGCAAAGGGGTTGTTTTCCGCTTAACGGGCCGCAAAAGCAGTTGTTTTGCTTCTTCCCCTACACCGAAAAATCCAAAATTTGGCTGAGAGGTGGGTGCGAGCCGTTATTACACCCTTTCCTATTTTATGTATATGCAGCTCCCTCCTTCAACCCCCCAAAGTACAATTTTATTTTCTGTCACGAAAATGTTCCCACTATATTTAGATTTTAACCTACTTATATCTATCTTAAAATTATAAAAAACGGCGGCTTACGTGGTAAGACCCTAAACATATGCTAATTTACTATTTTTGAATTTATTGGGGTTGAAATGACCAACCCCCGATTTTTTTAAACTTTAGAAACACTATATCTTAAAAACTACTAAACCTATATCTACACGAATTTAAATCTAACTAGAGTCTACTTACACGAATTTTTAAGGTCCATAAAAAACACGGGTCACCGCTCTTGTTATCCCGGAAAAAATGTTTGAAAATATAGGATTTTTGCACTTTGTTTTTTAGGGTCTTCCAATGCGATTTTTCTTAATATTTATTCGTCTCCCGGCTCCTCGTCCGCGTCGCCTCCGAGTTAGGTACCCGGATCCTGTCCGAACCCTCGGGAACTCCAACCACGTTCCACGTGGTTTTTGGTTTCTTCTTGTTATCTCCGGAACCCTTGGTCGGAAAAATCCGAGTGAGGTGTCCGGAGAAAGGTCCTTGCGCAGCGCACCTGGCTGCAGTCTCAGAATTTCAGACGCCCACTCAAAATCGAGCGGCGTCACGTCTTGAAGGTTTTTAAGTACGGTTTTTTCAGGTTTTCTCCCCGGATTTTCACTTTTCACTGAAAATTTTTACACTGTCACGTGCGCCTTCGCGGCCCGCTTCTAACAATATATGACACGGGTAGTTTACGACGAAAAAACCCGGTTTTTCGATTTTTCGAGCGCGGAGCGGCTTAAAAGTGATCTACTCGCGGCGGGGGGTGCCGTGTGACTGGTTAGGTTAGGTTAGGTTAGGTTAGGTTAGGTTAGGTTAGGTTAGGTTAGGTTAGGTTAGGTTAGGTTAGGTTAGGTTAGGTTAGGTTAGGTTAGGTTAGGTTAGGTTAGGTTAGGTTAGGTTAGGTTAGGTTAGGTTAGGTTAGGTTAGG